>OU744337.1:35663930-38104984 GCA_916610165.2 Gymnosoma rotundatum
AGAAACAAAATATTAAGCACTTAAATAAATTTAATTTTCTTCTTGATTTTTCTCACTAATTAACTAAAACCGGTTTTCACGTCTAAGAAATCGAAAGATGACTGAACACAAACTGTTGATGGTTCCATAAATATATACGTACTTTTTGTTAAATATAAAGTTATACTGAATATTTTTCTGTTCTCAGCAATTTCTAAGGAAAGTAAAGCAAAACACACTACAAGTCAACTCAATCATAAAAACAAAACAAGTAACTTCTCTGTACTAGATTCTAACTATTCAAGCATTTATCTTTTTACTTTTTATTAACAACAACAACAACATTATTTTTATTTTAGTTTAAGAACGTGCGAACATTATTTCTATGTTCAAATAGTCAGATTGCGGTTATGTTTTATTACATTTGACATTACGAAGTTCAAGTTCCATTTATGGAATATTGTAAAAACTAAATCAAATTTTATCTGTAAAATTTTTTACTCTGGCATCACCGCTTTCTTGCTTTTCATATAACAAACCATGATCACGGTCATGAATCAAGAAAACAAGATTGCGCATTTCGTAGGTCCGTTTGTTGTTGTATAGCGTTCTCTCTTTTTTGTAACGTAGGCATTGAATATTTTTAGTAAACAAACTTCATTTGTGTATGGAAAGTGCAACAGAATTAAAGTAAAAACGTTGAAAATTTATTAAAAATAAAAATGAAGTGTGCAGTTAATAAATGTGAAAATGAAAACAGTTCAAAAGAATGCGATATAAGCTTTTTCAATGTTCCTCGCGCCTTGGTCTATTAAATTAGTGGTTATATTTTTGTAACCGCAAGGGAAAATTCAATGTGAAAACGTCGCATGTCTGCATGGAACGTTTTAAACCGGAGGATTTTTAAAACAATTTGCAATATGAGGAAGGTCCAACGTAATCGTGGTTGATATCTGAGGGCGGACTAATAAAATAGACACCAGAAACTATGAAACGCATGGAAGAACTGAATCAAATATTTCAAAAAGATAATAAAGACGGTATTCTCATTAAACAAGATTTTCTAAAAGATTTAACTAAACAGGCTCATCATATTAAATGTGATAAAAAAGTAAAAAACTATTTTTAAGGTCGAAAAAGTATTTTAAAATACAAAAACTTAATGCGGAACTTAAAGACTACAGCATGACAAAAAATGAAAATTGAATAAAATAAAAAATTAACTTATATTTTAAACATTTTGAAAACAAATTATTTTACTTTCAGTTATTTGGCATTAAGGTCATTAATAATTATTATATGAATATGTACTTCCTTTATAAAAAGATTAATTTATAATTACTAATGAAATAACTTCTGAAATTAATAATTTTTTATAAGAATTTTCACATAAGCCAAAATTTTAAATTTTGGTAGCCTGAAATAGCTTTTCTTCTTTTTGGGCTTCAAGCCCAAATATAAAATTTTTACTCGACTATATTTTTTTCTTCCCATTTAAAATTTTGTTCAAATCGGTGCACCCGTTTAGAAGTTATGCAATTATTTCCAGTTTTGCCCCAAAAATCTCCTACACTTTTTACAACAAACACTCATTTTCATTCTATTGTGACTAGGCTTGCCAGATGGCCTGGATTCGCCTGAATTTTCCAGTTTTTTATGTCTGGTCCAGTTTCCAGGAAATTTGCAATAGTCCAGTTTTTTCATATTTTATATTCTTTTATAATGAAATTAATATTTTGTACAGAAAAATTGCGTTCTAAATACAATGAAATTACAACTATATTTGCAAATGTTTAGATTTTATCTTTTTCTAATTCCGATTATTACCATTTTACTTCTGCTGCCTACGAGGGAAATTTAATAATTTTCCAATAAATATTCCAATCGATAAGACATGGTCCGTCTTTTTTCAAAAATGTGATTAAAATAAAGTACAAAATCTGTATAAGTTGGTCTCATTCGTTCCTTCCATTCCAATAAGCGATGCTTTTTGCGAAAGGATCTTTTGTATTTTAAATAATTTATACTCTCAGGAGAGACATAGATAATAATAAGATTAAACTTTGATGAAAGTTGCAAAAATTTTCAAACTTTTTTGCATACCAATAAAGCAAAAGAGTTAGTAAATTCCGTAAATAAAAATTCAAAATATATGTGGCAAAAGACATATACTAAGTACCTATGTATAAATATGTACTTAATATAACGTAAGATTGAAATAAATTGTTATGTTAACGTGTTTTTTTTTAATTTTTAATAAAATTTCACTTTTTGGAACAACAAGTGCATTTTAAACAGGTTAAGTTTTTTTTCTAAAATCCAGGCGCAAATTTTACGTTTTTCAGTTTTCAGGCTTTTGGGATCTGGCAAGCCTAATTGTGACGTATTTCAAATACACAACGACAAGGACGAGCTTAGAAAGCCATTCAATATTTTTTAACAATAATACATCTTTAAAAAGAACTCTAGTTCAGTATAAAAACTACAACAAAAAACAGTGTAATGCCATTTCCATTTGAACTTTCGATCAAACGTTACATACGATGCGATTTGCTATTTTTTACAATTCGGTTAGTATTTTATTAAGTTTTAATTGATTTAATGCTACTGAGTCAATTTGAATATATATTTCGTTCTTCTAAAGTGGTAAAGGGTGATCACAGTAATAAAAACTTAAAATAAGATAATTTGCGTCTCCATGCAATACATTTTCATAAAACAAATATTAATGCAGTTCCTAATAACAAAAAACTAATACAGTTTAGAGGGTGCTTTTTCAAAGAATAGTGTTTACGACAAAAGTATTTAAAAATCTGAAAATCCAAGAGTTAAAATTAAAAGTTTCCCCTACACATAAAATTCGATTTTGTTTTAAACGGCTGTGTAGGCTTTAGGTACAGATTTTAATTTTGCTTCAGCAACAGGTAATAAAACTATAAGCGACAGAGTGGCCCACACAAGTATTAACTTGACGTTCGAACCATACCAAACTCTTGAAATTTATATGCAATTATTGGGTGAGTTCCAAAACGTCATTTGCAATGCATCTTAACAAAGTCATGCATTCCTACACGCAACCATTTAAACATTGACAATGTTACGCATCCCTAATTGTATAACAAAAGTTATTGATACGCAAACAAAAGCAAACTGTGTATCACTAATTTTGTTACTGCTTTCTTTATATTTTGTGCAAAATAAATTACAAACACATCAATCATGGCGGAAAAAAAGTAAGAAAATTTTCTTTTAAATATAATTATTATTTAAACAGAATTTATATATATCTTCAGGGACAAAAAGTGGACTTTTGAGTGGAAGCAGCTGTTGGTAAAACACGATTGCAAAATGAAAGTGATTTTACCTCCAAAAAAAATGAAAATAATTGTTTTATGCGAGAAGGTGCTCCGGGAAATTAAAAAAATTGAATCGGACTTTTTATGTATTTTTTTAAAATTTTATAATTGCTTTGAGGTGTTTCGTCCAATAATCCCATCAAGTTTTTCAATATTATAGTTTTAATTGTTGACCTCGCCATCTTGAAAAAAAAACTGCTTGCAAAAAAGTGTTTCTAAATGTAAAAAATTTGCAAAGTTATTTTCTACAAAGTAAACAACATAGTTGGTTACTTTGTATTAGAACAGTAGCAAAACCGCATCACTGCAATGTGTTTTGACGTTTTGGAATTCATCCATTATTACTACGGCTGCAAAAACTCTGCAAGACTTGAAAATAATATTCTGTGATCACCACAGATTCTTTGTTGCAACATCTTTTATACAGGGTTTTTCGGGAAAATAGCATTAATCTATTATCTGTTACAGGCTTTTAGAGAGTATGAATTACAGAATTAGCCAGTATGACGAAAATCAAATTGAAAGTAATTAAAATAAAGCGGTGTCTCTAAAGAGGACATGATTTTGACATACGTTGGCTTATATTTTGAATCTTAAAAGTGAGATTCTTGAAATTTCTGGAAAAAGTATTTTAGCACTTTTAACATTTATTTATTGTTTGGAAATAGAAAAAAAACTATTCATAATTGTTTTTGGTACCCTGTCTCTAAAAATTTCAGAAGTTTTTAAGGCAAATTGGAGTTTTTCTGCGTTAAGATTATACTTTTCCATTTCTTATAAATAAACAAATCTGGCACTTTTTCTTTATTTTAGAGGTACTTTTTTCATTTCTGTCACTAATACATATAACAAAAGCTATGAATTAAAAAATAAGAGTACCTAAGCAAAGTGATTGATCATAATCGGAAAAAGTGACACTATTTTTTTTTCTTGAAGTAGTACTTTGTGATGTTTCTAAGTAACAAAAAAAAAAAAAGTAGAACTTTGAATGAGATAATGATTTTAATTGTACTCTGCTTCAATGACCCTAAATCATATATATTATTTTATTTTTTCCATATCGCCCTTATTCTGTTGTTCAAATTTAAGGAGAAATTGTATTTTTGCTAGACAAATTTATATGAAAATATTTTTATTACTTTTTATGGTTCAGCATTCTTGTCGTTGTGTTTTTAATGATAACGAATGTCATTTTATTGCCATGTGTTTAAGTGATATTAAAAAACATAACCAGAAAAAAAGTTAAAAGTTGTTGAAAGTTACTTGGAGAGATTATACCAACAAGGAACAAAATTGAGTGTAAAATTTTAAATTTTGCGAATAAGATTAGTAGGAAGATCAGCAACCTATTTATATATATATATATATATATATATATATATGTTTTTAAAGATATTGCCAGTAAAACTCCGTCTTATGTTTATTGATTATAATTTCTTTTTATAAGTTTGTTTAAATGTAATTAGTAATGTTTTCTAAATTTTTAAATATTGCCCTAAAACATTGTTTGTTTGTTTATTTATATATTCGGTTCATACAATACAACAAGAAATAAACTTATAGTAATTGTTTATTTACATATTCGGTTCATACAACACAACAAGAAATAAACTTATAGTAATGGGGAGAAATTTGTCAAATAAGACACCCAGATTCTTGGGCCTGTCAACGAAACTAATAATTTCATTGTTTATATGAATTGGTGGTATAATTACATCAATGTTTCTTGGTTGTCCAATTACCAAAGCAACAGACTTTTTATAGTTAAGACTTAAACCATTTGTAGATGCCCATAAATATACGTTTTGTAGATCTTCATTTATTATTTTTGTACAGTTCGTAATCTCTGAAATATCGCAACTGATGAATAGTTGCACATCATCGGCATACATTTGCATTTTACAATGTTTTATCTGCGCAGGAAGGTCGTTCGCATAAATGGCATATAACATTGGCACAAGTATGGACCCCTACTCGTATGTATCTTTATTCATGCGTTTGCTGAACAAGCATTTTTTCTTTTGTCTGCTTATGTATAAATAATTTCACTAATCTTTTTATACCCTTCACCACAAAAGTGGAAAAAGGTATAACTAAGTTTATCATTCCGTATGTAATTTCTACAATATTTATTTCCGATCGCAAAAGTATATATATTCTGACTTCTTATGTCCGTCTGTCCGTCCGTGTGTGTGTTGAAATCAATTTTTTTCACTAGATCAGCTAGAGACAATTTAAATACGCCAATCGACCAGAAATAGCGTTGAAAAAGCCGGTATTGGAAATCAGAAATATCGGTCTATGCCCTTGGACGCAGCAGGCAAAACACCACGCCAACCTCTAATTTTTCCATACCATTTGGTAGAATAAAGAAACTCCAATCAAAAACAAATATGTATATGCAGCGATAGAGACTTAAAAAATAAAAAAATAAAAACATCAATTGGAGTTGATTTACGGGCCTCTGAAATTTTAAAATTTTTTAAAATATCATTATGGGTGTTATTTTAAAAGTTTTTAGGAGATCTTTAAAGAAATACCAACATTTTTTAAAAATGGTTAGCCTGTTAAGAGCCGGTGATATTTTTATGTAAAATTATATAAACGTAGAACTTAATTTTTTTTTTTTTCTTATTTTTTTAATTTTCTGTGACCCCAACATTTGCTTATTTGATTTACATAGATTGTGAAGGGTATATAAGATTCGTCGTAGCCGAATATATAGATATAATAGTATATACATTGTTTAATTAAACGACTAATTGAATAAATTGTTGAATCGAGTAAAAATTTAATAAATTTTTAACAAAAAAATATATAAAAATTTTTAAAGGCGTTGTAAAAAACAACGCAAAAAATTAAATTTTTGTATTTAAAACTTTTTATTCATGCACAAAAATTATTTTGGGCATATGACAAAGTGCGTAATGACCTCTTACTTTGCTTTTCGCGAATTACTACAACAGAGTGCTTAGAAATTGTGAAAGTAAACATAAATACTGCATGAGCCTTAGTCATAAAAGAGAAGGCTGGCGGCAGCTTCTAGCGGCTTTTTGCTGTTTGTTGCTTCGAAATATTACGGTAATTTAGAGGTTGAATTATACTTTCCACATCTTTTTAATTCTCCATATTATATGATAATTACCTTCTATTATATTTTATCTTTAAAATTTAAATCTGAATAATTATAATCAAGCTAAAATAAGTTTGCTTTTATAAATTTGCAAAGCATAAGAATAATTTGTATAGAAGTCTTTTTATTATGTTGTACTATTAAATTTTTTGAGTTTAATGAGATCGAATATTACTTTATTGCCATGTTTAAATTTTTTAAGTGCAGAGATTTTTAAAACCAAGTTAAAGATAAGAATATTTTTTAAGTGATAATACAGAAAATTTAGTTATAAAGAATTCTTAACATTTATTTAGAGATGACGTGTACTAAATTTATATCAATGATGCAGTTGGTGCTCAAACAACTCAACTGTTTTATTATCAATATAAGATCTACTTACGTAAAATTCGCTGCAGTAAACTGTATAAAAGTTCACGCATCTTCGTATGTCGCAATGTAACGCCAGATGGTGAAGTATAATGCAACAACCAAATGATGAACATCCGTGGGTCTGATGCAAAGGAAGTGTTCGTTTTTAAAATAGAGGAAAACTACTTAGTCAAGAATGACAGCACATATTTTCGAAGATGTACTTAAAAGGACTACCCAATATTTTTCGATTGCAACCCTGCACAAGCAACAACAAAACAAATGTGCGTATATTTTGTATTCACCCATACCATTACATATAACATATGTATCTATAGCTAATTCATGTTTTGATGTTCAAGACTTGTGTCAGCAATTGTATAATCTTTTACACGAGTATTATGAATTCCATGAGTAAATCCTGCATTATGAAATAAAATGGTTGGTTGCTTTGTTGCATGTTTTGTTTTTGTATTATTGGTTTAGTGTAGGTTAATTGCAAAAGTAGTTCATTTTTCAGCATATGTTAATTAAAAGAAATATACGAGTATATAATTTGTATTTTAAATTATATTCTCTAGAAATTGGTAAATCAACTACTTAAACTTGTTAAATTTAAGAAAAAGCAAAGAACTGAAAAAAGAAAGAAAATTGAAAAAATATTTGAAAAAGAAAATTTAGTGTTTGTGTTTTCATTTTATTTATAAAATTTAATATTTTAAAACATGTGTATGTTGTATGGGGACACCCCTTAATTTTTAAGATTATGGACTGTTTTTAAAACGGGCCAATCTGTAAGCATAATCTATCATATTACTAAAAATTTTCAAAATCGGATCAGAAATGACTGAGTTCTGGAGGCGCAAATATAAAAAAACAACATTCAACATTCATTTTTTTAAGTTGGTTAAAAAATAGATTGCAGTTCTTGTTTGAAAAAAACCTATTATGTGCGTTGGAGTAACTTGGTTAAAAAAAATTTTGTACAGGTAATAAAATGTATATTTTTACAATCTTAGGCATATTTATAGTTTATTAAGAGTTATTCCATCCAAAATGACACTGTAGTTGTAAAAAGTAAACGCACGTCCGTTAAATTGACAACACTTGCAACCTACAGTAAGAATTTAGGGGAAATTTTTAAATTCTCTCAACTGAGTTGTCATGATTAAAGCGGGGTTGCAAACTGTAATATTTATTTTGAAAATGGAGAAATTTACAAAAGTTCAGTTCGATCGAGATTTTGATAAAGATTCATGGGCCCCCTGAGCTTGATGGCCCGGGGGCACTGTCTCGCCTAGCCCCTTAGTAGCTAAGCCACTGAATGTTAGGATTTGAAGAAACGTTTTTGTTGACATATTTTCTTCATGAATCAGTAATAAAGTTAAACTACACCAGTACAAGTTTCAAGTTAGTTGTATTTTGAAAGTCAGTGTCATATTGTCTCTCACTCACTATTTATTAGTTTTGTTTTCTCTTATTCCTATTATTGTTGTTGACACACACTCACTTATCTTGCAACGCAAAAAGTAAACGACCCGAAGTAACTGCTTAAGCATAAAATATTTTGTGTCTGTTTTGTATGGTTTTGTGCAGCCCTTTAGTGTCAAGTAATAATAATCAGTTAAGTGTTAGCAAAACATTTAGAAGCAGTTCACATAGATTTGTGCTATAAAATCCGCCTGGAGTGCTGATATAAGAAATTGTACAATGGATTTTATATGCAGGTTTACTTTGTGGTGTTGGTATTCGGCAACGTTATTTCTTTAAGAAGACTATGGTGAAAGACCCGAAAATGTGAAAGTAGTGTTTTCGATCATCAGCTTTTTATAATTTATAAAGTATAAATTGGAAGATATTGTTATTGTATATAAGTATGTATGTATATGCATTTTACCTGTTTGTTGTAAATGCCCTGGCGGAAACTGAGTTAACTTTAAATCATCTTTAATATTGTTACAAAGGTGCTTTATTTAAATCATAAAAAAAATGTTGAAAATAATTGAGGCCAAGAAAGTAAAACGAAATGGCCTATTGTGTTTGTTTTCAAAGCTAGAAGTTTCTATAAAACATCTTTATTACAAAACAAAAACAACTAACACAAAGCGATGACTAAACAAACACAATATACAAACATACACGCACCTGCATTGTATAACAACATGTATTTTTAAATAATGATTGAAGGTTCTAGAAGTAAATAATAATGCTCACTTATGTGTCTGAGATAAAAGTGGCAACGCAGCATTTTCAACCACGCAATAGATGGCGGTAGAAATCTCGAACATTCAAGAACGCCTAAAAATAGGGTATATAAAAGCAACGCCAATACGTGCTGATTCATTCGTATTGTGAGCGTCATCTAGTTAAGATCTTGTGGTACAACAATTAAAGTTGCCAGCGTGTATTATTAATCGCGAATAGTAAAATCGTGAAATAATTGATTAAATAAAGTGTAATTTAATTAAAACTCTAAAAGTTGTGTGTGTAATTATTTTGCAAATAAAGAAATCATAAATAAACGTTAATAACTTTAATACACGTAACAATATAACTATTTCGCAAATAACGCTGACTGACTCTGGGATTACTTTTCAATGTAATCAACTAACTATTTTAACATTGCGAAGTCCTATACGGTAGTCAATTCCCCGACTCTGCATTACTTTGCAAATAACTTAAAGTTAGCTTTCAGTTAACTTTCTATAGCTAGCTGTAACCTAACTACTTTTATGTTGTTTTTTTAATAAACTATAATTGTTGTAATTTATGAAAAGTAACATGTATTAAAAACTTCACTATGTCATGTTTACAAAAATGTATTAAACTTATATAAAAATATATTTTTATAATATAATAGTATTTGATGATTTTAAACAATTAAAAAAAATTAAGGACTGTTATCAAAAAATATTATAAAAATTAACTGTTTTGTGCATATGAATGATTTTTGATTCAAACACAAACACGAATAACGGCTAAGCACACAAAAAATTTACTGTCCACAACATACGCTTTAGTTAGCGAAAATTATTCATTGCATAATAGTTGGCTTAAAATCAGTACATAAAATTTAACTTAAGGTTGGCTATTTTTGTAGTCAGACAGATGTATTAAAATATAATAAATATTACCATTATCTCAACTGGTATGATCTCATCAGGAAAATCGGTCTGTTTCACTCCGTGGTCTAGTAAGCTGGCATACAATGTTATTACTGCTAAAAATAAATTAAATGAGCGACCCATATACACACAAAAAGTGTAGTCTTTTTGAAGAGGAGCGAAACATTCGTTACAATCTGCGGAAAATTAGTAAAAAGATCTCGAGAAGTAACTCAAATATAAAAATAAGGGTTGGTGAATTGTGTATATATTTAAATAATGTCAAATATACATAGTCGAAAGGTAAAGTCGTGGCAAATAGTGATGGTGACTTTTCTGACTGACTTTTCTGACCCTTCCATAAAATTGAGGGTAAAATTTTATTTGCACCATATTGTTACGTTTATTTAAATTATAAACGTTTTATTTATGAGTTCTTTATTTGCAAAATAATTACACACACAACTTTTAGGGTTTTATTTAAATTACACTTTATTTAATCAATTATTTGACGATTTAACTATTCGCGATTAATAATACACGCTGGCAATTTTACACTGCTATACCAGAACATCTTAACTAGATGACGCTCAGAATACGAATCAGCACGTATTGGCGTTGCTTTTATATACCCTATTTTTAGGCGTTCTGAAATGTTCGAGAATTTCGACCTCCATCTGTTGCGTAGTTAAAAATGCTGCGTTGCAATTTTTATCTCAGACACATTATGTGAGCGTTGTTATTTACTTCTAGAACCTTCGATCATTATTTAAGAATACATGTTGTGTATTTTTATTTAGTTTTTATACAATGCAGGTGTGTGTATGGTTGTGTATTGTGTTTGTTTATTTATCGCTTTGTGTTAGTTGTTTTTGTTTTGTAATAAAGATGTTTCGTAGAAACTTCTAGCTTTGAAAACAAACACAATAGGCCATTTCGTTTCACTTTCTTGGCCTCAATTATTTTATGAAAACAAAAGAAATTTTATTGAAACGACAACTCAGTAGCAATTCTACTGTTGAAACCTGTTATCTTATAATGTATCTAACTTATCGAAAGCAATAAACTTTGGAACGTTCATTTTTCATCTTATTTTCACATATATACGTTACACTGGATTGAAGACAAGAGAACTCATACACTTGGCCATAACACTGTTATGGCTGCTAAATCAAATGGTATTATTTTCTGCTTCATACCCAAATATTTGAATTGCACCAACTAGAACTCTGATTTTTTTTGAAGAGTTTTTTCATAACTTAAGTCCTACAGATTTTTGTATAGTTGGTGATCTTAACGCTTGAATTGAAAATGAGCAGATCTTGGATAAGAATTTAGTAGAAGGGTTGCCACATATTCGTGAGGTTAGATTCTCAAAGGATAATGTTTATAACACTCAAGAAAGAAAGGTAGTTGCAAATTTTGGTGGTATTGTACATAATAAAAGAACGGCGAGTAGCCCATTTAGTGAATTAAGTTTTCATATAATATCGTGAGCAGTTCGCAAAGGTTTATTGATGCTTTTTCTATTGAGTCAACCTTTACTCTAACCATATGCCACTGTATCTACAAATAAAATCAATAAACATAAACTATAATAGAAATGTTGAACCAACGCAACAAAAGTTATATTGGAATATGAAAAATCCACTCAAATATAAAGAATACTTTAGAACACACCTTATATACATATATTGATCTGCAAACGTATTAAGCGAACTGTTCCAACCTAAAAAATCATACTGTTCCTACCTAGAAAATCATACATTTGTCTCAAGGGCCTTCTCTTTTATCATTAGTTTTCCAATTTTCATCAATAGAAACAACGGATTAATTTAGCACCAGCGGAGTATACAGACTTACTTGTACTTGTAACCATACATACATCGGACAAACCGGACGAACATTAAAAACAAGGTTTACAGAACACATACGATCATACAAAAGGAAAAGGGAAGACTTCAATTTCGCAAAACACCTTCACACATGGACACGAACCAAGAGAAATAGATGAATGTATGACAGTATTACACCCAAGTAAAAAAGGACGAAGACTAGACATTCTTGAAAACATGGAAATTTACAAAACACGAACATTTAACGGAGACATTATTAACGAACAGGTAAACACAACCTCTGACACGATTTTACACCACTAAAATTACTAAAACACTCTTACAAACGAAAAACACTCACAGACGGTCACACTTACCTATCCAATAATAAAAGACCCAAATATTAACTATTTACCCCAATAAACAAGACAGATATCAGGGAATCTACCTGCATAATACCATTTAAACGGACAAAAAATTACCTAAACCCACCACCTTTTATTCGTAACACTATCTATTTTTAACACTATCTCTTCAGTTTTAATAAACACGTGGCTTGAAAATGATGTTATCACATCGAAAGCGCTCGCCGAACATCCAAAGTACACAGCCAGTAACGACGGTTATTACCGAAAATTATTACGCTTTATTTTTTTTTTTGTTCCGTGAGAATATACGTGATTGAGCTGAGTTATACAATGCACCTTTTTGCAATTACGTGTTTTGACATAATTTAAAACGTAAGAATTTGTGTATTACAGGTTTAAGTTTTGGACTGCCTTATGATCTTGTATTATAGAAATTTAAGAGTTTATATTTTTTCACCATTTAATCTTAATAACCGTGAACTGTCATCTTGCAAATTGTGATAAGGACTCATTTCTTTATTCCCTTTTTCAGCTTTGTGGTTCTTGACATTAACAACTAAGATTTATTATCTTCAGAAGTTATTATTTTTTCTCGGTTATTATTTAAAATTACACGCAATTGCATTTTTACAAAAAAAAAAAAAAAACAGAACAATAAATTAAATTTTTCTTTAAACGATTACTTTTTCAATTTACTCTAAAATAAAATTATCTTTTTTTAACTGTACTTAATGCAGCATTTTAATTCGTTTCATTAATTTAGTAAATTAAAAATTATTACTTGTTCTTAAAAAAAATCCTTTGTTCACTAATTTTAATAGGATTTACAGACAACGATTCAATGACCTATTTTTGCACACGATCGATACTTTTTGTTTTTTCTTCTCACAATTTTATGTTCTTATATATTTTATAGTTTTATGCTTCGTGATGTTAAATACTAAAAATTATTATCTGGGAAAGCTTGTTCTTCTCAATATTTATTTAAAACTACAAGCAAGTATTTAAGCAATTGTATTTTAAACAAAGAAAATATATATTTTAATGACGATTGCACACATGTTAAAAGCAACAACTTATTTGCATTTACTGCATTCTTCCTGAGTGACACAAATATCGCACAATTTTGAGTCGACTTTATAGAAATAAATAGCCCTTTTATCTTCATCATAATAATCATATAGCTGAATGGTAGCTGGTTTTTGCATGGCCACTGCTTGAGTTCTGAAGGCTTCCACCCTCAAACAGGTTTCATCATGCTTATAGAGATGATCGAAATATATAACCAACAATGAACCAGAGTTTTTTAATTGTGCATCCTATAAAATAAAACATATTGTATTTCTTAAGTGTTTTCCATTTTAAGAGTACTTACTCCAACTGTCTTTAATTCTTGAATTTCCGTTAAACATTCATCACCAATAGTATAACCCGTAGGTGTAGAAATTTCCATCAACATTATATTAGAAAATTTTTCTTTACCTGTATAAGTAACACACACTACCATTTTAAAGTGTGATGAATTTTTGTTGTTATGAAGTATATTTTTATTCATGAAAAACGTAGGAAATAAACTAAGTTGATCTTTGATTACGTCATGTTGTTTAA
The DNA here is from genome assembly GCA_916610165.2 of Gymnosoma rotundatum. NCBI lineage: Eukaryota > Metazoa > Arthropoda > Insecta > Diptera > Tachinidae > Gymnosoma > Gymnosoma rotundatum. The sequence goes on from OU744337.1 coordinate 35,677,665, forward strand.
TGAGTTCTATTAAAGCTGTACCTTTACCCTTGATGGCGACTTTAGGTGTTTTCGTTTTAGGGAACAACTAAAAATAAAAGTAGTTACCATTGTTTGTTACTATTCTATAAAAGTTTATACGAAATTTCGTTTGCTTAAAATAAAGAGCTGAACTAATGTAACAAAAAACAAACGTATTTAGGTAAAAGCATTTTGAAAATTCGTGTCTCATGTAGCCTTTATTTTACTAAGGTATTACCTCTTTATTCACCTACATCCCGTATCTTTATGCAGTCATTTATGTTTAAGTCTGTGAGTCTTATTGGATTAATAACTTTCTTGGTCTCAACTATTAGTGTATGGTCAAGCCTTACATTTGTTTAGGTAACGTTATCTTATAAGTCTGTGTCGTTTATGTTACAAATTGTTTTAGTTTCTTATTTCTTTCTAGATTGTTTATGTGTCCATTTTTAAATTTATGTCTAACTTTCACCACTTTTAATTCATTAGCTTAGTTTTTAACTTCAATATTTTTTCACTTTATTTTACTTTCTAGCTTTAGGCAAAACTTTTACTAGTTTTCATTTAGTTTTACAATTCATTACTTTACGTTTAGCGTGAAGTTTTATTTCTTTAAATAAAGTTGTTTTTTCTTATAATTTTAAAATGCTGCTTTTTTAAATTTTAAAATGTAGTATTTTTAAAGTTTTTAAATGTTGATTTTCCTTTTTTTCAAAATATGTTGCTTTTTGTTTTTTTTATTTATTTAAGAGATTTTCCACTTTGGCATTAGGTTTAGCCTTAAATTTTGCTACTTGTTTCCTTTTGAATATTTCTCTGCAGCCACCAGCATCCGTCACACCATCACCTTTCAAATTCCACCGAAAAAGGATAAAAACCGAACTATTTAAAAACCACTAGAAAGGAGGGTTATGACAAAAGTCGTAGTAGAAAACGTATATTAAAAAAAAAACTATGCAAGATGTCTTGTTTAAAGATTAGTTTTTCTGTTGTTAGCAAAATTTCTTTGAATTGAAATTTCTGAAGCCTGTTGGATTTTTAACTGAAGACGTTGCAAACTTAACTACAATAAAGAACAACAATTACTAGTTGCGTATATTTTGGGCTAAAGTTTTCTGAGAGGTAATTTTGTTAATAAATAAAAAACAAAAAGTTTTTGCCGTTCTTATTTATTTTTTAATATTCCAATATTTGAAATATGATTTTATCATAATTTATTTTCAGCTTCGTCCGCTGTTTACCCTATACACTTTGTTATACATATATGTCATATTATTGATTTTGTCACTGTCACACACAACTTATTTGTTTTTCTTAGACTACGACATTTTCAAAGTGGTTATCAAATACACTTTTTGTTGACTACGATTTTTCTAGTCTGCATTTCTCTTGCATTTCTTATCCACTTTTTACTTAGATTTTGTCTTTCTAGACTACTTCCTTTTACTGCAGTGTTTAAAGACTATATTTCTACTAGTATGTCCTCCTTAAGCTTAGTCTTCTATTCCATTTTTTCTATCAAATCCGCTATCTTTTTTTAACTACCTCCTTTGCTTTTTTTAGGAAATAGTTCTTCTAGATGAAATCATATTTATACAACTTCTGCTACAGACGAAACTCTTTTTAGACCCTGTCTTTTTAACCGACTTCAAAAACGAAGAAGGTTATAAAATTCGGCTGAATGTTGCTTTTGTTATATTTGTGCCTCCAGAACTCAGTCATTTCTGATCCGATTTTTAAATTTTTTTATAATATGATGGATTATGCCTACAGTTTGGGCCCGTTTTAAAAATTAAAGGGTGTCCCCATACAACATAAATATTTTTACGTGTATTATGAACCGTAAAGGGCGATTCTGTAAACTTTCAAATGCCTGCGTCTTACTATAGCCCCCAATAACAAAAAGTTAAACAGAAATAAATCTAAAAACTAAAGGGTGCCCTCATAATTGATGAAGATTTACTTATATAGGCCGATCTTTTGAACCGTTATAGACAAACGCTTGCAAATTGGACAGAATGTCAATTGCTATGGGCGTAATAGTAACAAGTATTAATATTACAAATTAGAAATTAAAGGATGTGCCAATAGTTTATTAAATTTGATGTATATGGCCATACTTTTTAACAGTTGTAGGCAGAGGCTTGAAATTTACAACGAACCTGTATCGATAAGTCCGCTAAAACAGTATAATGTTTGGATTTGGAAGTTAAAGGGTATTCCAATAGTTAATGTAATTTTGTGTATGTAACCAAACTTTTGAACCGTTATAAACAAAACGCTGAATATTGCTAAATCCGCTAAATCAACGAGTTTATAATTTGAATTTAGAAATTAAAGGGAGTCCCATAATTGATGAAGATTTACTTATATGGGCTTGTCTTTGTAGACAAACGCTTGCAAATTGGACAGAATGTCGATTGCTTTGACCGTTATAGTAACAAGTATAAATATTAAGAATTATAAATTAAAGGGTGCGCCAATAGTTCATTTAATTTGATCTATTTTGCCATACTTTTTAACAGTTAAAGACACAGGCTTGGAATTTACAACGAACCTGTATTGGTAAGTCCGCTATAACAACAAGTATGAAATATAGATTTCGAAGTTATAGGGTGTTCCAATAGTTGATGTAATTTCAAGTGTGTGGCCGTACTTTGAACCGTTATAGACAGAACGCTGAAACTTAAAAAGGACCTGTATTCCTAAGTCCGCTATATCAATGAGTTTATAATTTGAATTTAGAAATTAAATGGTGTCCCATAATTACTGTAGATTTACCAATATAGGCGTATCTTTTGAACCATTCTAGAAAAACGCTTGTAAATTTGATGCAATGCCGATTGCTATGGCCGTTATAGTAACAGCTCATAATATTTAAAATTATAAGTTAAACGGTGCACCAATAGTTTATTTAATTTGGCATATGGCCGTACTTTTAAACAGTTGTAGACACACGATTGAAATTTACAAAGAACCTGTACTACTAACTCCTCTATAATAACAAGTATTATATTTGGATTTGGAAATAAGCGGGTGTCCCAGTAGTTGATATAATATGGTGTATGAGGGCGGACTTTTGAACCGTTATAGACAGACAGTTGAAATTTATAAGGGACATGTTTTACTTAGTCCGCTATAACAAGAAGCTTATAATTTGAATTTAGAAATTAAAGGGTGTTCCCAAAATTAATGTAATTTGTTATATATGGCCGTATTTTTTGAACCGTTGTCTACAAACACCTTAATTTTAGACAGAATGTCCACTACTTTATTTGATGATAATAATAAGAATAAGAAGAAGTATAAAAATGTTATATTATAAATTAAATAGTTGATATAATCTGATGTATATGGGCAAGCTATTGAACCGTTAAAGACAGACGGTTGAAATTTACACAGAACCTGATTGCTAAATCTACTACAACAGCAAGTATATAATTTGAATTTGGAAGTAAAAGGGTGACACTATAGTTGCTGTTATTTTATGTATATTGCCAAACTATTGAACAGTTGAACTAGTATTAAGGTTGGAGATATAAGGTTGTCCCAAGAGTTAAAGTAATCTAATTTATGTGGCCATATACTTGAACTGCTATAGGCAGACAGATGAAATCTGTTTTGAAGTCGGTTTTTTTTCGCAAGAATTATTTTTACGTCTTTTCTTGATTATTTTTTTTTTTTTTTTGGTACTTAGAACACATCTTAAGTCTGCTATGTCCGTTTTTAACTACAATTTTTTAAATGTGTCCTTCTAAGGCTAAAGATTTCTATGCAACTACACGCAAAGAAAAAATATGGTTGAGGTTGCTAACAAAACATAGTATTGTTACATTTGCATCCATATTGTTGTAAAAAGTATAAACATAATTATGTTCAAATTAAACACTAAATGGTTAAATTAAAATATAAAAATATGGCTGAAAATGTCATCTTATATAATTGAATTATAATATAGTCTCGTAAGTGCAAAATTTTTCTGATATAAAAACTGATTATTGTTTTATTTATTAACGATTTGTCATAAAAATTATTTAAAAACATAAATTCATAAAAAAATCAATTATTTGCTTAAAATAACAAATAAACGATTTCACAATTATGCTTCAAACACAAAAGTAAAGGTTTATATGCTTACAATACATACATATTTACTTTAACTTTTTTTAAATTTTTGGTTCCTTTTTTATTTGTTATCATCTTTTGCATATTATTTTTAATTATTTATTTTGTACACAAATTTTTATTTTTTTCAATTTCTTTAACAATAAAAAACTATTTCAAATTTTAGCTATCAAAAAAATTACTAAACTGTCAAGTACGAGAACAAAATATTTTTAAGCGTAAACATTATTCTGTTGCTTTTAAACATACTTTGATTAACAATAATATATTATGATTAAATATTTTATATTATTTTTAATAAGTTATAAAACTTTGGTTGCGGTTGAAATTTTTTTAAGTTAAAACCAACCATGTTGCATTTTTTTAGCACAGTAACCATATAATCGTTAAAAGTTAACAAAAAATGTTTATCGTGACTAAACTTTTGGTGAAAACAACTATAATTGGTTCTCTGCAACTATACATTGTTACAAAGAACATAATATGGTTATTGTAACCATATAACAACCATGTTTTTTTTTCTGCGTGTACATTTTGTGTCACTATTTTGTTATAAGACTACCGCTTTCTTAGATTAAATTTTTTTTGACTAAATCTTTCTGAAACTTTCCTTTAGACTTTTTCTTTCTACGCCTCTTTTAGACCACGCTTTTATTTGAATACGTCTTAGACTATTTTTTTATTTGACTACTTTCTTCTAAGCCTAAATAATGAGCTAACTTTGTTTCTTATAATTCTGTCAAATATATTTTGTAACAAATTTATAATTAAGGTATTGGCAACGAATAAAAACATTGTAAGCATGAGCAACTTTTTTAGATTTCGTGTTACAACACAAATTTTAAATTTTCATATAAGAGTGTTTTTTGTTGTTGTTGTAGTGTTTGTTTTGCTCACTTACAGCGTTGCCGTTGAGAAATTATAAGTTGATTAATATTAATGAGGTTGCTATAAAAAAATGATTAAAAATTGCATTTCGTGGCCATACCTACGGTTGGTGCGAAACAAAACAAATGTACAAGTCGAGTTACAGAGAGAATGATAAAGAAATGCTTTAGGTTGTGTGTGAACTTACCGTCTTACCAAATTAATATAAAAATTAGTTGGTTAAATAGAGGACGTTTAAAACTTACACAACCTAACGTAGATAAATGTGATTAATGCTGATGAAAATGTTGCATTTCATTTTTCTAGTGTCTAATTTTTCTTATTTTCTTTAGAAAACGTCCGAATACATTTGCAAACAGTTTTTCTTTTTAAAAATTTCTAGAAATTAAATTTAAAAGGAATCTAAGCCGAAAAAATAAAAGTTTAATTCACTTACAATTCCGTTATATTTTCAAACAGTTTTTTTTTGTCGTTCCTATAAATCTCAGTAAATAATTTGCTTGCATCTGCTAAAAGTATACTTGTTTAATTTATTTTCAAATCGCTTATTATTTTTATTGCTTTTTTTAATTTAGCCGAACAAATTTTTTTATTTAAATTTGCTATTTTAGATGTAGGTCGTCAGCGAAATAAAGTGTGACAGAAGTTTGTTCTGCGCAATTTGTTAGTAAAGAACCATTTTCTAATAATTTCTAATAATATTTTATTTCTCTTCATATATCTGTATTAGTTAATGTGTTGTACTTAGCTTTTATAACCATGACTACGCTTGCATTTCTACGTCCTTAAAGGCCTAGTTTCGCTTATAATATCTTTGAAAATAATTTTCTAATTGGCAAGGTAAGTTTGCCTCTAAAACCAGCAAAGCAACTCTAAGGAAATCATTACTTACCTCAACACTTTTATAATACATTCGATTATCCTCAGTCAGTTTAATAATTTTATCCTTATCCTTTGATTCGATATCAAAATCTATTTCAGCTGGTTCGTAATAAGTGTAATTGACACCTCTGATAATGTCAGTCAAAGCAGCGACTGTTTTTTGAGTCGAAGCAAAACCCAGGCTTTTATGCCTTTTAACAATACGTTCCACGTTATCGATTTTAGTAGAGTTCAGATTAGGCTTGCCAGAGCCAATTTGCCAAAAAGCTTGACATTGCCCAAAAAAAAACTTGATTTTGAAAAAAAAACTTGACAAATAAAAACACTCATACTATTGGTTTTTATTTAATTTTTTTATTTTTTTTGTTTTCATAAAAATTACGAGTATTAGAATAAAAACAAAAATATCATAAAAAGTAAAAATAACAGAAACAATGTAAAAGAAACAAAAAACAATATAAGAATAAAAATTCAGTCGTTATATATTTTAGAGAAAACTTAGGCGTTATTTAAAAAAAATATAGGTACTATATTAAGAAAAAAAATATAGGTCCTATTTATTTTGCCACATATATTTCGTATTCTTAGATACAGAATTAGTTAATTCTCTACCATCGGGTGTTGTTAAAAAATTTTGAAAGTTTTTGCAATCCTCATTAAAATTTATTCTTCGGCTTTTATTAGATCGAAGGACATTCTATTCCTATCTTTGGTATATAAAAAATATGTATCATATTAGTCCTTAGTTGTATTGATAGTAAAAATATGCTCCTTCGATGTGTTTTTTAGAAATATAAACTTACTTTTTTAAGTATTATTACATATGTAGCTAGAATAAATTTGAGAAAGAAAGTTAACTTACAAAAAACATTGACAAAACACTTTTTCACTTGACACTTGACGCGCATTAAAAAACTTGACAATCAGGCCAAATCAGGCCCGTCTGGCAACCCTAGTTCAGATCCAAAAGAATTAATAAATTGTTTGAAGTGATTTCAACATTACTGAGGAACACATAATGCCACCATTTGTTCTGATTATCTAAGCTACTTTTAGACAACCACTTCATTAAGCTTTTTTTCTTATAAGCTTCAAACTTGGCCCTATTGGAGGCGTAAGTGGCTAATGTATGGAAATGTATCCTTTTATATTTTTCAAGATTTTTAGCTATAAACTCTAACCCTTTAGTTATATTTCCAAAGTATTTGTCAGCATAATCGGGATTCTCAAGGAAGGCCAATACAGCTGCACCTGTTAGGGTTATAAGGTTTCCTTGTGAATCATAAAACAAATCACCCTTTTCGATAAATGATCCATTATCAGCCTGTTGTTTGCTTAAGTAGGCCAATCCTTCTTTAATTATTGTTTCGTTAACATTAATAAATTCTTTAAGCTGTGGCAAAAAGCGTAAGACATAAGACGTCAACAATGTTGAGCCATTCCGAGGCTTTTCCTCATCCCAAAAAGGTCCAAAACTACCAAACGAACCATCCGTATGATGATATTTTAAAATTTTTTGATAGCCAATCTCTAGGTTTTGATACAGCCACGCTTTAGTTGTGGGAGTTAAGGATCTTAAATTCTTTAAGTTTTTAATGACCAAAAGATTAAGCAACAGAGAGGACATAGTTTCTTCACCACAACATTTTGGCGTATGCACCAAGTTGCCTAAATTGGTTAAAATCAGACCCATAACGTCACCAACAACACCCACTTCGGCACGCTGCGATCCAATATTACCAAATTGTGTTACCTGACTCTCTTGATATTTCTTTCCCAAATTAATTTTAACGTTCAAGTTGAAATATTGGGTAATACCTTCCTTAACCACATTCAAAGTTTTATTAGTGATATAACGTTCATCTAAATATGCGGCATAGATTTTCAATGTAACCTTTTCAACAACTTTGGGCCTTATGAGGAAAGAAATAGTAGCGGTGTGATCAGGTCGAATACCTACTATTCTCTTGCTTGGTTTCGGTTCACTTATTACTTTATTATCAAAATCGATAATTTCATATTTACCCTCACTATTGTCTAATGTTATCACGACATCTAAATCTTCATCTAAATAGTTGTACACCTTGACGGGGACATTAATAATTTCATCTGGAATATAAATTAAATTAATTATTTAAAAAATTAATATAGGATATGTGAACCTCTTTTAACTGAGTACGGCAATCTTGTTGATAAAAAGGGCTCGGAAGTATGGTGGCTGGTTAAAAAAAAATATATTGAAAAATTAAAAGAATATTAGTTTTTTTAATAATTCAAAACAAAAAAAAAAAAAAAAAAAAAAAAAAAACAACAAAAATGTTAAAGTCTACGTTATAGAAAATAGTTCCAAAATTTAGGATGCAAAAGTATGATTCGATTAAAATTTTTAGAATCTTAAAAATGATCTAAGAAATTTACTGAACAATTGATGTTATTACTAAAGTTTTGTTATCGACATTAATAACTTCAAAAACATTATTAATAAAAAAACATATATTAATAAAAAATGCATTAAAAATTAATAAATAAAAAGAATATTCTGCCTATCATTCTGTTATTTTATAAAACAAAAATAAAAGTAAATTAATTATTAAAAACTTCTTTAAAATAATTATAACATATTATATTATAACGTTTGGGTTACAGTGCAACAACAAAAGTAAAAGTTGACATCCACAGCAAAACCCTAAAGGGTTTTTTTAGTTCAGTGCAAGATTTTTTACCCACATTTGAAGTTGTTGACTTTAGAACGCTGTCTAATAAGGAAAGATCATTGAAATTTTGATACAATATTCATTTTCTGAACACAAACACTTTAATTTGACCATTTCTGTCATAAATAAACGACTACTGCTTAACTTCTTCGGCTATCTTTTTATACCCTTCACCACTTTGTCAATCATTGTGTAATTTCCACAATCCTTTCCTTTCCAATTCCGAACCCATAAAGTACATACATTACGGGGTCTTATGCGATGTCTGTCCGGCTCTCTGCATTCGGGTTGAAATTAACTTTACCAAGGCACTAGATATGTTATACAAAATTTAAATACGGCAACTGATTAGACATAGTTTCGGAAATTTTGCTATTGAAAATAAGCAAGATTGGTACAAAACACCACGCCTGATCCATATAATTAGGAACAAATCTATTTTAGTGAAATAACTTTAATCTAATCCGATAGAGCTTTAAAATATAAGAAAACAACATTCGGTATAAAATTTAACGCTCGATCATATTTTCCGAGTTATGCTCCTCTAAAAGTTTCATAGGAAAATACAATTGTGCACCATATTTTTAAAAATATTAATATGGGTAATTTTTGAAGCTTTTGAAGAGCACACCGAAATAACGCTACGGCAACGCTTTACAATTTGAAAATCCGATTTTGACAAGGCGTTTAATAATAATAATTATTAAAAATAAACGAAAACAAAACAAATTTTTTTTTTTTTTGATATTTTAGGGCAGACCTTAAGTTTCGGAGTTACGGACCTCCAATGTTTGTATATGTAATATGTCATATATCGAGTATTTTATGGCGGAACAAGACAATATAGAAATCATTGGAAAAGTGATTTTTGCTTAGATTTCCATTCTACACCCCGTAGACAATTTTTTTCATTTTTGAGCTGCGTGCGTTAACTAGAGTTAACCCTGGAGTTAATGTCGACGTCGTTTCAACGCCGAAAAAGTTGAAACAGATTGAACTTTTACGGCGTTTCAACGCGTTGAGATTAACTGCTCTCATACATTTTCATACGATTCAACTTTTTTTTTGACATTTGACGCCGTCAACGACGCCGACATTAACTCCAGGGTAAGCCTTAATTTTTCTTTTAATAACTTTGACATAGCATTGACGCTTACGTATGGCATTTCAGCGTAAAAGCTATGTGGAAAAACGTTCCGCTTTCCGCTTTTAATCAAGGCTGCCGTAGTCTAAGTCGTAAACACGTTGACTAAAACCGGCTACCCTGGGTTCAATCCTTGCGGTAGTCAAAGAATAAAAATGTTTTTTTTTTTCTAAAATTAAAACATGCAGCCTGCTTCGTCGGTACTTCTCCATAGCATATTCGCCGGCGAAGTAAAATAATTAATAAAATGGCTACATATATCTCCTTTCACCACCTTTCTTCTCTCTCATCTATCCCTTTCCTAAAGAATGTAGCACGGTTACGAACTAAGTAGGTATTAATGCCTGAAGTGCTACTTCTCTTTAAAAAAAAAAATGTATGGCTGTTACTTGTTTGTTTATTCTCTTTCACTCCAATTGTTGTGTTTTTGATTAAAGTTAATTCACTAAACAAGATGTACAATCATGGTAAAAGGCATATAAAATTCGGCATAGCCGCATATATTATTCTTACTTGTTTTTCTCTATTATCATTTAAATGGAGCTTCGAAAAGCCCAAAGCGAATTAAAACACATTGCCTTTTAGCCTCTAATTAATATCGTTGTTATACCCTTCGTTTGTAACTTCTACAATATCCATTTCCGACCCTATAAAGTATATATATTGTTACGTTTTTCCCTTTTTTTTAGTCAAATGTACAGATTCTTTTTTTGATTGAAAATTCCACTGTGGCTCACTAAAAATTTTGTATTCTTTACTTTATCTGGATACACTTCTGAATCCTATGGTCTCGTATTTACTAAACATGCGTTATTATTACAAACGCAGTCATCCACGATACACTACTGTGTTACTCCAGAGAGACATGAACTACTCAATACCTTATTTAGTAACCTTAACCATCCACAGACGATTGCACTACGACATTTATCGTAGCCAGTCATCCATCCGCTTTATCAAATAGCCAGAACACACGTCTGCTGTACGCTGTTGTTATGCTGCGCTAACCGCTACCGTTCTTACTTTTTATTATAAAGGGCATCTTGACAATTATGTGTTATTCTTATATTAAATTAGACGTCTTCACTAAATTATCAGCCATATTTTATTTAACTAACCAAGTATTGTATTTAAGTAATGAACTTTTATAAAAAGTAAAGTATATATAACAAAAATGAACAACTACTTACTTGCATTCCCTGCAGTCTTCCTGGAAGATGCAAATACCGCATAATTTAACGTCAATGTCATAGAAAATAGTAGCGTTTTTGTTGTTATCATAATAATCGTAAAGTTGAATGAAAGCTGGTTTTTGCATGGCCACAGCGTGAGACCTCAGGGCTTTTACTGTCAAACAGATTTCAACATTTCTATACAAATAATCGAAATATACAACCAACAATGAACCAGAGTTTTTCAGTTCTGTATTCTTTAAAATAAAAAATAAAATCATTATGGTACTTCTCAATTATTTTCCATTTTAAATGTACTTACAATAACTCTATCTAATTTTACTATTTCGTTTAAACTTTCATCGTCTATAACGTAACCCGAGGGTGTAGAGATTTCCAATAACGCCATATTAGAAATTTTTTCTGGATACAAATACCTGGCACACACAAGCATTTCGAAGCCATCACGTCTGGTATTAGTCATATTTGCCTTTATGCTAAAACTCGGGTATTGATCTTTTTGAATTTTGTATGTGTTGTATTGGTAGGCAATTTGTACTAAAGCTGAACCATTACCTTTCGCGGTGAACTCAATTAAGTTCGTTTTAGAGGGCAACTGAAAATAAAAGCAGAAACCGGAGTTTGTCAAGATATTTTAATGGTTTTTAAGAATTTCGTAAAGAATGAGAACGAGAGCTTTAGGGTAAGAAAAATTTGTTTTTGACTAAATGCTAGAAAATCTAACACGCCTGAAATTATAAAGGAGAAAAATCTAAACAGTGTAAGCAGCAGACTTATTTATAATATCTTAAGTTTTTGTATGAATTACATGAAGGCTTTTTTTTCTCTAAAAAAATGTTGCAGATGTGTAACCCATTGTACATATTGATGTTACATAATGTACGTTATTAGTATTAGGTCTGTCTGGGTACTTTTCCAGTAGCTAATACTCAGTAAATTTTTTTGGGAGAGTACGACCAATTTTACTCTGTCGGCTGAAAATGTATCAAAAAGTACGCAGACAGCATCCAGTAAAATCTTGCAAAAAAAAAAAACAGCTGATCGGTGTGTAAACAATTGAAATAACAAAGCAAAAGACTTACGCAAAATTAAATTGAAAACCGATCGCATAGGATATTAAACAGTTGCCCCGATATCTGGACACTCGCAGTAATTGGGCACTATTTCTTTCACATTTATTTTGTAGTATACTTAAAATTGTTTTGTTTATTATAATTTATTAAAAACATTAAAAATCAACACAATTCTAACTACTTACCGCTGCCATTGTTAAATTTCAATTTTTATTTTTTTCATACAAATTATTTCATTCGTAAAGTAAATAAAAACAGCTGTTCAAACTAGTTGCAAAATCTTGCAAGCAGAAATTTCTCCAGTAACATTTTGCAAGTTCTCTAACTGCCAACTGTCAAAAAATTCTCTTTTTAGCTCTCTCGCTACAACAGATTTGGAGTATGGAGAAAACATTTTGCAAGATTTTGCAACATTTTGCAGAAAATTATGCAAAATATGTGTACGCAGGCAGACCTATTATTAGTAATTATTAGGCTCAATTAGACGTGCCATAACCATAACCATAGAAATCAGCTGTTCAAACCAACTTTAAGGAAAACACTGTATTTGATTATTGGTGACATGCCATAAAACCATAGCCACAACCGGAAGCATAAATAATAATTAAATTTCGATTTTTACCATAGGCATATACAACTGATTATTGAGTTTATGTATTTACTACTTGTTTTTTATTTTGTTCTTATTTTTCACGTTTTATACATTACATTTGCGAGTTTTAATTTATATTTTTCATTGCGCTGCTTGCACCACTATTCGCTGGCAGTAAATATGAGTATGGTTATGGCATTATGGTATGGCACGTCTAATTTAACCTAATTGGTGGCATACCATAGATATCAAGTTAATTTTTGTTTTTTGTCATAACCATATACAGTATTACTACTGAATTTAGCTTTTAACTGTTTGTTTTGTTTTATACCCTTTACAAAAATGTGAAAAAGGGGTATATCTATATTTGTCATTCCGTGTGTAGCCATTTCAAAACACCATGCCTAGCTCTAATTTTTTCATATCATTTAGAACAATAAAGTAACTCCAATCAAAAAAATAAACATATGGGGCAATAGAGAACTAAAAAATAAAAATCAAAAATAAAAAAAATATGAAACATCAAGTGGAAAAATTGGCGCTCAGTCATATTTTCCCAGATACGGAGCTCTGAAATTTTCAAATTTTTTAAAATATCGATACGGATATCATTTTAAAGCTTTTGGAGAGATCTTTAGGGAAATACAAAAATTTTTTAAAAATAACTAACCCATTAGCCGATGTCATTTTTCTGTAAAATTATATATATGCAGTACCAAAATTGTTTAACTCACTGCCAATATTTGCTCTTTTCATTGGAGTTACTTTACTAAACTAAATTTGCATAGATAGTAAAGGGTATATAAGATTCGGGATAGCCGAATATAGAACTCTTACTTGTATTTGATCTTATTTTTCACGTTCACTGCATTGTATCGGTAAGAATTAATTTATGTTTTTCGTTTGCTTTGTTTTATCAACCGGCATCACAAACAAGAGTTGCTTATGCAGGACTTGTTCTTTTCGAAGTTATGTGTTTTTAAGTTTATGTCTCTCACCATGTTATTCTTAGACTACATCATTCAAAGACTAAATAGTTATTAGACTACGCCTTTCGCTGACTACGGCTTTATAAAATTAAATCTTTACTAGAAAAAGTTCTTCGAAGAATACATTTTTCGTAGAAAGCGAATTTTTTAGAAAAAATTAATACACAACTGCCTTATACGTTTTACTTTGAATACGTCCTTTTTTAATCAAAAATATTTTAGACTACTCGCATGAGTTTAAATAACTATTTTGTTAGTAGTTTACCTTGTTGGCATTTCTAATTCTAGGTCTTTATAAGACTGCGTTTATTCCTGATTATTTCTTTCTTAAACAATTTGTTACTTTGACTACTAATAATTACACTGCCACTCCCTTAGGGTATATATTTCTTTGGCAAAGCTCTCTTTAGACTTCTTCTGACTACAGTATTCTCTCCAGACTAGAATATTCTTAAGCAACAAATTTCTTGTATTACGTTTTTCTCAAATGACGCTTTTATAACAGCAGGTCTTTCTTTTGTTACGTTTTTCGTAAACCCTGACTTTCTAAGACTGCGTGACTACTAGACTACTTTTTCTTGACACAAAAACACCAACTAATTGCGCCTAAATCTTATTATTCTTGGTGGTGGCAGGCTTTTTTATTTTGTTTTATCAGAAATGGTAGAAGGTCAATATTTTCCTTTAGTATAACAGTGAATGTAAACCATGTGTTTGTAGTCAATGTACTTTAAAATTTGAATATTGTCCTTTTCAATCACATCTGAGCGACAAGCTTTTTCCTAGTTTAAAAACCTATGACTACGTCATCTAAAGTTATTCAGGCTTTGAATTTTTTTGCGTCCTTATTCTGTTTGTAAATTCTAGCTTTGTTCTGTTGGACCAATATTGTTCCCTTAAAATTACATCCTCTTTTAAGCTGCAGTGGCTTAAATGTCAATGAACTAAGCTATTTTAGCTAGATGATTATTTTTTGACCATGTGTAAAAAAATTAGAGTTGATTTTACGTTCTGTTTAAATGTTATATCTCTCGGAATTACCAGAATATTTCTAAAACACATCGTTCTTTATGTCTTCTAAGACAAAGTGTTTGAATAATGCAACAGCTTGAAGACGACGTTGTCCTGAAACATTTGACAGTAAAGATTATACATTTTTCCAAGAATAAGTTTTCTATTTGTATACCTACAATGAGACTTCCTTCTCCCTAAATCGGTATCAGTTTAAACGCTCCTTATTTGCTTCTATATGTTTGACTGTGTGTTATTTTGGCGATTGTTTAGTCTTGTCAGCTTCCTAAGTCTTTGAGAAAATATTTTTATTCATGAATTCTATTATAACAATTTTAGCCATGGGAACCATGGGTAGGAAAGCTTCCTTCTGAAACATGCAACCTAACTCTAAAAATAAATATTTATCAAACTTACCTCAATACTTTGATACAAATTTCCATTATCCTCAGTCAGTTTAATAGTTCCCTTCTTATCCTCTGATACAATATCAACATTCATTTTAGCTGGTTCTTTATGGGCTAATTCGTCAAACTTTATAATGGCGGTCAAACCAACGACAATATCTTTAGTGGAAACAAAACCACCGAGGCTATTACGTAGAGCTATAATCGATTGAACCAAGCGCATTAAGTCATCGACATTGCTAGATTTCTGATGCAGTGAGGTTAACAAATTATATGAAGCAATTTCAGCATTTTTGGCGAATGTATTGTACCACAAATACTTGTCAAAATCTTGATCGGGAACAAAGTCAGTTCTAACTAAGTACTGTAGAATGTCTACCATTGTCTTAGCTTCCGCATGATTGGTCCTATTTAAAGAGTATGTGGTTAATGCCTCGTTAAGAGATGTATAAAAACTTTGATAATTTTTAGTTATAAAATTGAAACCGTCAGCAATTACTCGAGAATATTTATCTGCATAAGCGGGATTCTCTAGGAAGGCCAATACAGCAGCACTTGTTAGAGTTAAAAGGTTTCTATGTTGAGTAGGGCAGCAAACACCCTTTTCGGTAAATGTTCCATTTTTAGCCTGTTGCTTGCTTAAGTAGGCCAAGCCCTCTTCTATGATTTCTTCATCGACATTGCAAAATTTTTTAATTTTTGCCAAAAAACGTACGACATAGGCCGTCAACCATGTAGAGTCATTCTGATGCTTTTCCTTAGCCTGAGAAGGATCGAAAATACTAAAGGAACCGTCTGTATTACGATAATTTAATACTTTTCGATATCCAGTGTTTAGATTGTAACGTAACTTAGCTTCCAGGGTAGGAGTCAAGCGTTTTGAATTCATCACGTATTTCATAACCAAATAATTAGACACCAGAAAGGACATAGTTTGTTTGACACATCCTGTTGGCATATGCAGCAAGTTGTCTATGTTGTTAAAAACAAAACCCACAATGTCACCCACAATACCGATTTCGATATGCTGCGAATCGGGTACTAAATGTTTGGGTAATTCCAATTTTAATGAAGATTTGTATTCAGGTTGCTTATTCAAATTGACAAAATAAGCATGATAGACATATTGGGTAATGCCTTCCGGAACCACTTTCATGGTTTTATGTATGGTGTCAATATCAGCTAATGATGACGCTTTGAATTTCAACACAACATTTCCAACAACCTTGGGCCTTATCAGGAAAGATACCGTAGCAATTCCATGAGCCCGAACCCGTATGTGCTTGGTTAGTTTCGGCCAAATAACTTTATAATTGCAATCGATAATTTCATATTTCTTATCACTGTTGTCTAAGGTTATCTCCATGTCTAAATCTTTATGAAAAATGTTATACACCATGGTGGGCACATTAATAATTTCATCTGAAATATAAAAAGTCTTATATATTTTAACAAAAAATATATCCAGAAAGCGTACCTTTTTTAACTGAGTATGGCAAACGTACTGATATGAAGGTCGTCAAATCTTGATCACTGCTAATAAAATTTATTAAATAATTTAACGAACAAGATAAATTTTTGAATGCATAAACTATTAAGTAACTTTAAAAAATTACAAAACTATTTTTAATTATTATTTATTATTTATTATTATTATTTATTTATAATTTATTTATTAAATATCATCGGAAACGTTGGGCTTTTATTGTTTTTAACTTTGTTTTACCACTTAATGTGATATCGATATATTTGAAGTTATTTATTTTATTTATTAAAAGTAAATTAAATTAACAGTAATAGAAAGGAACTGGTTTCAGCGGCCTTCGTCCTTATACATATATTTATACATGCATAGATAAAGAAGATTATTTACATATGAACTAATTTAAAGAGTGTATGAGGATATGAATACTATTTATATACACATACATATACATGTATACATTTAATAACCTGATTGCTTTTTTGCAGGCTACTTGATAGCACTGTATCGTTAAAACAAGATAGTAGATGCGACATTGTGTGTTGATTGTTGCATTTGGGGCATAAAGATTAATTTTCTTTGTTTAAAATATATTGGTGCGTAAGACTACTATGGCCAAGTCTTAAGCGGGTTGGGATCTTTTGTTGATGTATTGGCATACCCGTGGCATAGCTTATTTTTGATACATCGGGTAAATCCTTTTATAGTATCTGTTTGAGGAGCGTTTAAGTTTGTTTATGTAGTCTTTTTATATATATATTTTTTTATAGTTATCAAAAAATATTGTAGGAGATAAAGCAGCTTCTTTGGCACTTTAATCAGCTAGTTCATTACCTGATATTCCTATATAACCTGGTGTATCGAGAAGTTTGGTGTTTTATTTTTGTTTTAAAACGTTTTCACGGACAAGTTATTAGTGGATCATAGTTTGTTGTATTTTTAAGGGCGTTAATTGATGATAAGCTGTCGGAACATACTACCAGTTTTTTCCTACGTGGTTTAGCTTTCAAAGCTTTCTCTATAGTAGTGATTTCAGATGTAAAGATTGAAGTGTTGTATGGTACAAGTCTTTTTTTATTACGAGACCTCTGCCATTGACAACTTCAAATCCGTTTCATGCTTATTGCGCCTGATATGGAGGACCATCTCTTTAGTTCGATTATCAGTTTATCAAGATTTCCTTGAACTATGGTAAAGTCATCAGCTTTTGTAAACAAAATTATATCATCTGCATGTAGGCAATGGAAAAATTGTTTTTCACAAAGAGTGCGATCCCTGTGGGATACCATTATCTAGCTTTGTAACTATCGATTTGTAACCATTGTTTTTTACTAAGAAAATTCAATTTGTCAAAAAATATTTGATATAATGGTATATATTAATACCAATGTTCCACTCTCTTAACTGGTTTAAAATGGAGTGAATGCCAATTTTATCGTAGGCCTTCTCAAAATCTATGCTAAATACAGAGCAATGATTACGGGTAGATAAATATTCAGTTAAATGATTCTCGAGATATATTAATAAATCGATTGTACTGCTGTTCAGTCTAAACCCAGTTGGTGCTGATGAGCTTGTTGTAAAAAATAAACCAGGGTAACCTTTTAGCTACGATTTTCTCAAATACTTTGCTTAGACATGAACCTAACGATATAAACCAGCAAAAAATTTTTGAAAAGGTAAGGAAAGTACTTCCCAACTAGATTGCCAACCTAATGATTTTAACCAGGCATGCGACTTCTAATCAATCGATTACAATAATTATTGTAGGAAATAATGAGAACCATTAGTACGAATTTTAAGGTATTATCTTTTAACATAATGAACGTAGTTCCATTACTATTTCCTATTTTTTGGGAACTAATGTAATGTGTTTTGTAATCGAATAACAAAATATGGCAATTACAAAAATTAAGTCATAATATGGCAAGTACTTTTTAAGGTAATGTCTAATTATTTGCTGGGAGGTCGATATGAATTACATTCATCTTTGCTTTTGTTTGGTTTTTTTTCCAATTTGGCTTTTTTTCAATTATGTTTTATAGCACCACTTAAGAAATTGTGATTAAAAAGGTTTATAATTCGCGATTTAAAAACAGGTGACAAATTTGATATTTTATTAGCACCTGGGCTACTGTCTTTGTTTAAGTACAAGTTCAAATTCATAATACGTACATGGTCTTTCTATCTCTATGCTGGATTTTGTGAGTTTCATTAATTCGTGTACAAAACTTATTGCCTTATTTTTGCAATTGAAAAAGTTTATATTGAAATTATTATCAGATGATTTTATCGCAAAGTTTTTTAACAAGAAGGTCGACAATATCTTGAGTTTCACCTGTGAGTGTACCATCTGATTTCTTTAAAGCATTTATATAAAATGCTTTCACGGGTTTATCCGAAAGAGCTCTGACTAAAAAGGCCGTGCCCTGTCTTCTTGAAAATTGAATGTTGTTAAAATATGAGTTGTTATGTTTCAAAGACTTTTCTTTTGCTGCTATATGAGTTTCTTGCAGTACGGTAATGCCAAAGTTATATTTTCTTTTAAGTAATTGCAAATTTGAAAAATTGTTTTTATACTGCAAGAAAGTTTAACTATATTAAAATATTGCACAAACCGGCCCCAATGAGTAGCCTTGAAGAACACTTGCCATCACTCCTCTGATGTCTGTTAATTCTGTTCATACTTTTATTTTGCAAGAACGAAGAGCGTTCAAAGCCTAAGCCCATCATTTAGCAAACAATCCCCTATTAATGGGCAGTGTCAAACGCCTTTAAAAAATCTAGACTTACCGGAAGAGTTGGATAATTTTTGTTTAAGCCTCTGGTCATGAAGTCTGTGAAGACCATTCGGGTGTGTAATGTTGGATGGTCTCTAAACTGACATTCATTAAGTACATCACTATTTGTAATTTTCTTTCCTATTTTGGATAACAAAAACTATTCCATTTTCAAACTAGAAATAGGCATTTCTCTCCTTATACCAGCACCTCTCAAATTTTGCAATGTCCCCTTGGATAATTTTGTCCAAGTTTCTAATACCGCCTTTAAAAATTGAGCAGCTGCTGAGATCAGCAGTACGCCACAGAATCCTACTCAGTCTCTTTTTCTCAGATATAAAATGTAGGATATTAGCCTGAAGCCTTAGTAATCCCCTATTACCCGCAGGAATTTTCCAAATTACTTCGTCCATAGCATTTGAAAATACAATGTTCATAGATTCAATACAGTCATCAATTTCATAAGATGACACATTGCGGTCAACTGGAAGTTGAGTACTCGATAGTTTCTGGGCCAATTATCTATTAAGGATCTTCGTATTCAAACGTCTGAAGTCAAAATAATTAGATAGTATTCTTCTTCGCACGTCTTCTATCTCAACAACAATTTCTACTGTAAGATAATCAGACTGGATATTCAGTGTTCTAAGATCTCCAAGTGCTGCCGGTAAGGTACCAGTTGATGACATAACTACGCCTATGAACGAAGATGTGTTTCTAGAAACTCTTTTCGGACCACTGGTGCTCATATTTTACGAGTTACAGGGCATTGAAATTTTATTTTATTTTTTTTTATTTTTATTTTTTAATTCTCTATCGTCCCAATTCTATGGATTTCAAAACTAACACAGATGGATATACAGACATCACTCAATCGACTTTATGCGGTCCGAAATGGTTATTGTAGAACTTACACACAGAACGACAAACTTAATTATACCCTTTTTCCACGTTTTGTAATTAAGAATATAACAAGGGTGCACACATTTGGCCTTATATTTTAAAATGTAATAAATTGAGACTATTAACTTGCGTATCATACACACACTCTTGTTCTGTTGTTACTTCTCCACTCTAACACCTTGATACCTTTTTCATTATTATAAAGGCTCCTGAACCATTATCTGTGTGAAATTATCTGCTGCCATCGCTTTACAAAACAAGTTGATCTCTTTTCTAATTTAGACTTCGGGAGGTTTGTACAGCTTTTGAACAGACTTCAAAAAAAGAAGGAGGTTATACAATTCGGCTGATGTTGCTTTTTTTTATTTGTGCCTCCAGAACTCAGTCATTTCTGATCCCATTTTGAAAATTTTTGGCAATATGATAGATTATGCTTACAGATTGGTCCCATTTTAAAAACAGTTCATAATCTTAAAAATTAAAGGGTGTCTCCATACAGAATACATATTTTTTACGTGTATTATGAAATGTAAAGGGCACTTTTGTAAAATTTAAAATGACTGCGTATTACTATAGCTCCCAAAAACCAAAAATTATACAAAAATTAATCTAAAAATTAAAGGGTGCCCCCATAATTGATGTAAATTTACTTATATGATCCTACCTTTTGAATCATTGCAGACAAACGCTTGCAAATTGGACAGAATGTCGATTGATATGGCCGTTATAGTAACAAGTATTAATGTTACAAATTATAAATTAGAGGGTGCGCCAACAGTTCATTACATTTGATGTATATGGCCATACTTTTGAACAGTTGTAGACAGACGCTTGAAATTTACAACAAACCTGCATTGCTAAGTCCGCTACAACAACAAGTATAAAATTTGGATTTGTAAGTTTAAGGGTGTTCCAATAGTTAATGTAATTTTGTGTATGTGACCAAACTTTTGAACCGTTATTAACGGAACGCTGAAACTTAAAAGGGACCTGTATTGCTAAGTCCGCTATATCAACGAGTTTATAATTTGATTTTAGAAATTAAAGGGTGTTTCTAAAATTAATGTAATTTTTTCTATGTGGCCGTATTTTTGAACCGTTGTATACAAACACCTTAATTTTAGACGGCATATCCAGTACTTTTTTTGGTATAATAAGAAGTATAAAAGTGTTATATTATAAATTAAATAGTTGATATAATCTGATGTATATGGGCAAATTGTTGAACCGTTATAGACAGACGGTTGAAATTTACACAGAACCTGATTGCCAAATCTACTACAATAGCAAGTATATAATTTGAATTTGGAAATTAAAGAGTGACCCTATAGTTGCTGCAATTTGATGTATATTGCCAAACTATTGAACAGTTGAACTAGTACAAGGTTTGGAGATATAAGGGTGTCCCAATAGGTAATGTAATCTAATTATAGGCAGAAAGATGAAATCTGTTTTGAAGTCGGTTTTTTCGCAAGAATTATTTTCATTTGATTGCCTTTTTACTAACATTTCCATTCCTTTGTATGAATCTCCGATCGTTTTCTCGGGCCCATTAACGGCAACAACAACTGTTATGTTCTTCTTTTCGTAACAATGTTTTTTATTTTCAATATTTGGTGGAATTAGGACTATTTTGTGAATGTTTGGAATCTTTGTTAAATTTTTGGTTTTCGATGAAATTTAGATTTGTTGTTTTGAATTTTAGGTTTAAGGAATATAATATTTAAAAATATCTCACAACTGACTTTTTTAAAAAAAGAACATTTATTTTTAAAATGGTCCTTTTGGTCCTCGAAAATAATAGTTCGATTTTACAACTTTTTTTTATTTATTTTGTACAAAAATGTATAGTTATGTACCAGTTGCGGACAAAAGTCTACAGTTAGACCCCACAACGATTTTACAGTGTTCTTCTGTTGCGTTTAAAAAGGTCATTTCTCTATTTTTAAATCTTCTAAAAATTATTTAATTGGTTGGTTTTTTATTGAAATATGTAATTTAAGTCATAATTTTATAAAATTTTGAATTCTTTTTAATATTGGATTTATGTTAACGTCCATATACAGTGCCGGCAAAAATAATGATTTCTTTTTTTTTTAAATAAGTGGACCATATTTTGAAAACGGAAGTGATTTAATTCGTTTTATACTGTGTAAAAGGTCCTCGTTAATGTATCTCCGAATGTAGAATATGATCCATGAGTTGCCTTCAAGACCATATAGCAACGAGGGACATGCGTAATGTTGTAAATATTAAAGAGCTACACAAAATGTTTAAAAAGTTCTATGTTATAAAGTACACTACGTCCAAACACAGAATTTCGTAATATATATAAATATCAAAACAAGCATAACACAACATAACTCTCACTAAAACAAAAAACAGCACCATTTGAAAAGTTTCTCTTTACAGAAAATATGAAACTTTTTATTAAAAAATAAATTTTTAAAAAATATTTTTGTAAAAGGATAAATACTGAACCATCTGTTATTAATTTTAAATCCTTACTACCTATTAATTGCTGAACTCTTTTTAAAAACTTTTGCATAGAACTTATGAAAAAAAATTTTATTTATTTTGATCGAATACAGGCAAATTGGTTTTTTATTTTTGTAAATTTTTATTTCTACTCGATTTTCTAAAAACCCTGAAATGTAAAATACTATTTTACTACGAGGGCTGCTATATATATTTCTGGCCTGGCTACACTGAGTACTGCTAAGTGCAATCTGACATTTCCATTTGAAAGTTTGTCATTTTTAAGCATAATCGTACTCAAAACGTTTTGACGTACGACCATTATTTGTGTTGTTAACAGTGACTTGAAAAAATTAATATAGAAAAAAATGGAATTAATTCGTGAACATTTTCGTGCCATCATTTTTCACAACTTTCGACGTGGATTATCACGACAAGAGTGCATTGATGAACTTAAATCTTTGTATGGCGATGAAGCACCATCCTATAGCACTGTGAAAAATTGGTATAATGAATTTAATCGTGGCCGAAGCTCGCTCAAAGACGAATTACGTGAAGGTCGTCCAAAAACGGCTGTTGTGCCAGAGAACATTGATGCCGTGCGTGAACTCATAATGCAAGATCGACATGCGACACACCGAGAGATAGAGACATCCTTGGACCTTTCTTTCACCAGCATACATGTGATACTGTATTAACACCTGGCCGTAAAAAAGGTTTGTTCTCGTTGGATCCCGCACAATTTGAAAGTCGCTCAAAAAAGGCTCGTATCGATTGGTGGAAAGAAATGTTGCAAAAATACGACTGCGGTTCTTCAAAAGACGTTTATAAGATCGTCACAAGTGATGAATCATGGATCTATGCGTATGAGCCCGAAACGAAACAACAATCGACCGTGTGGGTCTTCAAAGACGAGCAAAATCCAACAAAAGTTGTTCGTGGAAGAAGCACTTCGAAGCAAATGGTCGCCTGTTTCTTCGGCAAAACTGGTCATGTGGCGACTGTTCCGCTTGAGCAACGTAGGACGGTCACTTCTGAGTGGTACACTACAATTTGTTTGCCTGAAGTCATCGGAGAAATTCGAAAAACCAACAACAGAAGATGAATCATTGTTCACCATGACAATGCGAGCTCTCACACATCGGCTCAAACCAGAGCGTTTTTGACCGGCCAAAACGTCGAATTAATAAGTCATCCGCCGTGCAGCCCTGACTTGGCGCCTAATGACTTCTTCTTGTTTCCGCACATCAAGAAAAAAAATGCGTGGTCAACGATTTTCGTCGCCAGAAGAAGCTGTTGAAGTGTTCAAAAACCATGTTTTAGAAGTGTCTCAATCGGAGTGGAAAAAGTGCTTCGACAACTGGTTTGAGCGCATGCAAAAGTGTATAAATCATGCTGGAGAATACTTTGAAAAACAATAAAACCATTTATGATTATAAATATTCGCATTTTCACTATTAGGCCAGAAATATATAGAGCAGCCCTCGTATTAGGTACATTTAATATAAAAATATTAAAATTTTTTGGAAAAAGTAATTCAATTAACATCTTAAATAAAACAGAAATTATAATGGTTTTTCCCCTATTTTGTGCGTTATCAAATTTTAAAGTTGACGACACTGTAGCTAGGGCGTTTTATTTTGATATTTTTTATATTAAAATTTCCCTTAAGCCGAATTCTGCTACGAGTATCAAAAACTTCAAGCATGTTATGAATGTTCTACTTCAGTTTTGATACTCTATATCATTTTTGTTCTAGTTCTATTTTGTTTTGTTTCAATGTTGTTCTAAAACACTTTTGTTCTCTAATTCTCTATTTTGGTGGCAAAGCAAAACATTTGTGTTTGGAAGTATGTGTTTGAAAATGAGAGCGTTCTTTACACACACACTACTTGAAATTTACGTGATTACTTGTAAAGCTAGCTACAGACAACGCAATGTGTTTCTGAAATCTGTTTCATTTCATTACAGATTGCTTCGTCTGAATTCGTGTTTAAGGTTTCACTTGCAATCCAGGTTTCATTAACATCAAAATGTTTAATTATTTTCTGGTTGCATTGAAACAGATTGCATTGTTTGTATCGCTTTTACATTATTTAATGTGTTTAGTACATTGACAACAAGCAAGCTGTAAACGTCTATGAAATTAAGAAAGAACAAAATGGGATGTGAAAAGTGATAAATATAAAAATAAAATTATAAAAGCAGCATTATTTGAAAAATTAGTAATTGAATATAAAAATATTGATATAAACGCAAGCATTGAAAAAGTTAAAAACAGGATTCATTTTTGCATCCTCTTTTCCGCGCGACGTAATGTTTTGATATAAAATAACAGAATTGAGATTGCGTTTATGTTTCACTGTTGGTTTCGGTATTTGTGTCAAAACATGAAACCTGAATGTGAAACATGTTGCAGAAACAAATTGCGCTGTCTGTAACCAGCTTAAGACATTTTTCTTATGCTTGTGCAGCCCTTTAGTAAATATGTATATACTTTTCATATTGCGCATAGGAATCAATTCATTTTACGTTCACATGTTCAATATTGTGTTGCTACTTTATATTAAAGAAGAAATGTTTTTGTTGTTAGTCTTTCAACAAGACAACGACCAAAAACATACAAGCAAAAAAAGCTCGTCAGTATTTTACAGACAATAATATAAGCATCTTTGTATGATCCAGAATCTTTAAGCTGACGTCAAGAACAATGTATATTAACGAAAACCTAACCGCAAAAAACTTTGGGCTGTAATTAAGGAGTCGTGAAAAAAATCCCAAAAAAATATGGGAAGACTTCGTTGGCGCCATGCCAACGCGCTGCTCCTTCGTTATTGCTTATTAAAGCCCTACAACAAAATATTAAGTAAGGAGCATTTTTTCTTTAGGGTGTATTATAAATATTTCTACTTTTTGTGTAGTTTAGTCTGAATAGTTCTACTATATTCACTGACTGTTGAGCGTACTTCGTTATTTATTTCAATAAACGTTAATAAATGTAATAGAGATCTTTCTGATGTGGCCTTAATTTTTTCTCTTACTCCAAATATGTATTTCTGCAATATGAATTAATTTCAAACGATACAGCAAATTCTGGAACGAATATAAAAAGGATGAAAGGAACAAAATCTTTTTTAAGGATATAATTGTTTTAATTTATTCCAAAAAACTTGGTTTAAGTTAAACATAAATTTATTTAAAATAATCTTGGATTGAAAATATCATTGGAAGTCTAGATTTTCTGTGCTCCTTTCTTAATAAAGGAAAAAAACTAAGAAAAATTCCGGCGGGGAAGAAAAATTGGGTGAGAAAATGTAACACTTTTTTCTTTGTTATTTTTCTAAATATTGCATTAAAATAAATTCCTTCAAGCATCTTCAATTGTCAAAAAAATTCTCTTTATTAAAAAGCATCTTGGCACTTACTCTTCCATAGCGTTGGCAAGTAAAAGGATTTGCACAAAGCAAATAGTGAGACGCCACGTCAAACGCATGTCTCAGTCGTTAATAAATAAATTTTAATAAAATTAGAAATCAAGTATTCTTAACTCAAATTTATTTAATTTTTTCCTTGATTGTTTTTTACTATTTAACTAGAACCGATTTTCACGTCTAAAAAATCGAATGATGACTGAACACAAACTTTTGATGGTTCCTTAAATCTACATTTTGTTGAAAATAAAGTTGTGCTGAAATTTTTTATTGTTCTCAGAAATTACTAACGAAAGAAATAATAAAACAAACACGACACGCTACAAATCAACTCAATCATAAAAACAAAAACAGTAACTTCTACGTACCAGATTCTCACTATTCAAGCATTTATCTTTCTGTTTTATGTGGATTTATTTTGTAAACAACTAATACATCATTTATACATATTTTAAATTTATAAATGTATGGTTATGTTTTATTATATTTGACATTACCGAGTTTAAGTTCCATTTATGTTTTGTTACCAGCTTAACCTTTGAAATAAAAAATGTAGTTTCAAACATAAAAAAATTTAGTTTAAACTGTTGCTTTCAGTATGACACACACACTACTGTACTTATTATTGCTTCTGAGAAATACTTCTATATATTTTCAATCTTATAGACAATCCAAACGAATTATTCTACTCTTTAAACAGCCTCTTACAAAATAGTTAAAACATTTTTTAATTATAAATCCGAGCTGCTTCTTTAAAAATCGCTCAAATAACATCACTGAAATACAGTTAATTTGTATTTTCATTATGTAGCTGCTGCCTTCAAAATAATAATGTAGCTGCGTACAAGGCGACAAATGTTGCTAGCGTCATTTGCTGTCGTGTGTTCGTGTATCTTGCTGTGGCGAATGTGTTTAGAGCATAAATCAGTGATGCGCAAGCCATACCACAATTGTGGAAAGATAATTTACACACATTCTAAAGGTACATTTAGCCGACCGTAAATGTAGAAATGTAAATGTAGATGTATCAGCTGATCATTTTTGTTATACAAAAAGCTATTCAAATGCTTAGCCGACTGAAATGTCACTTAGCCGTAACGTTTGAACCTGCTGAAAATAGAATTTCAATACAAGGTTACGTGACAGATGTAGTCAGTGATGGTAAATACTATCATAAATTGAAGTGAAGTACAATATCCCTTTTCAAGTACTTATTTGTGCTAATTTACTAAAACTTTTAAGTTGTTAAATTTTATGACAAACAATATAATTTTAAATAAATTATGAAGTTTTCTATTCAAAATTAAATATGTTAAACATGTAATGTTTTGTGTAATTGATAGGCTGAGCATAATTTATGTAAATGTTATATTTTTCATTATTTGAATAAAATATAATTTTTAGTACGATTGAAATATTTACGTACTTTTTACACAAAATTGCAAAGTGGCCATCACTGGTTAGAACAGCTGTGTGTTTTTATTTATTTATAAACTGAAATATAGAAAAAAATAATGGACGACAAAAAATTTATGATTCTTGTTCAGGCAAATGAATGCCTTTACAATAAACATTCTCCAGATTATTAGAATCCAGAAAAAATGACGAAAGTTTTCATAAACACAAGAAGTTTAAATTAATAAACTAACTTTCGGTTTCCATTACAATTTAAAAGCATACACAAAATATAAAAATAAGAAAAAAGACAACACAGTTTTATTTAATTTTTTGCTTATGTCAAAAGCACATGACACGTTTTTACACATTCTATAAGCATAACTACATTTACATTTACTGTACAGCTACATTTACATTACATTTACGATTTCAACGGTCGGCTAATTCTGCCTTTAAGGCTGGTTCACCGGCAAAAATTTTGTTCCGAAACATTTTTTTTTATATGTAGTTTGACGTTTTATTTTTTGAGAGAGAGAGAGAAAGAGAGTAAACTCACTTCGGAACAATTTCAGCTTGAATTGGTTTAATTTTAATTTTTGTTCCGAAACAAAGAAACTGTGCTGCCAACTACTTTTTTTTCAAAGAAAATTTAACTGAGCTGCCACTTCATTAATTAATGTGATAAAAATCATTCAAGCAAAAAATATATTTTACATACTTTTTCGTTCTTTGTTTGCATTGATATTCAATAATTATTTTTAAAATTTGTTTTGTTCTTAAGATTACCTGCCTTAATTTGCCTGGTATATTTATAATAAAACACAAAATAAAAGAAAATAAGTTTAAAAAATTGTGTCATGGATCTCAACGAATGAATCCCTTGCCTTGAAGCTTATTTCAGAAATGAAAAAGCCGGGTAGAGAATGTTTGTATGACTTTTTACCTCAATTTTTTTTTTTTTAGCTCATTTTTTGATTTAATTATGAAATTTTTTTTTAATTTAGAATTTATTTATAACAAAACGGCATTCAGTGATTTTAATTTTCTATCACAGTGCTGCCTGCTTGTAAAGTAACACATCTCGCTTACACATATGTTTCATATGGTAGCTTTGTTTTTCCAGAAAAATTGTTCGAAGTGGGTGAATCGTTTCAGAACAAACTCTCACAAAACTAAAATTCTCTCACAACAAAAATTTTGTTCCGAAACAATGGGTGAACCCGCCTTTATGCTCTTTTGCTTAGTCGTCGATTCAGAGTTGCCACATGAGAAATTGACTTCCTACCAATAATTTTCAAAAATCCTACCAAAACCGTTCACAGCCTACCAAAAATTTCAAAATGCATTTCTTGCACATAAACTCTGTTATACTCATTTGGTTTTTTTTCCGTAATTGTTGAGATGGAAGTTTATCTTTTTAGAATAAACACCCATTCCTTTTCTGAAGCCAATCAAACTCGCTTAACCATTCGCTTCTAAATTTTCTTTTGACTGTTTCTTTACAATGATCACTAAAAGTATTATATTATTTAAAAATGTTTTAAAACAAAAATTTTAAGAGTGGTTTTACCTGGTTGATGGTATGTCGTCTTCTGAAAATAAACCTTCACTCAAAAATATTGTTAATTTCAATTTCATAATATTGTTCGGATTTCTTAAGCCATGGTTATAGCTTTAATCATCTCTATGCAAAAAGCAGAGATGTTTTTTATTTCACCTAAGACAGTTTTTGAAAGCAGTGGTAGCACTATTCAAAGTTATTGTTTATTTAATTCAAAGTTATATTTTTTTTTTTAATTATATGTACTGAATTTTTAAGGTGAAAAATTTACTATTACTAAAAAATTGCTACAGGAGGAAATCCTACCAAAAATTTAAAAAAATGCAACAAACCAACCAAACTACCAAACCGTTTTTTAAAATCGAAAAACTACCAAGTTTGGTCCGATTGGACCAAAGCGGCAACGCTGCGTCGATTTAACATCGACGAATGCACATGTGCGCGGATGTATGAATTTTTTTTTTTGACACACTGAAAGTAAAAAGTTGTAATTTTTTACAGCAAAAATACTTTAGGATTGAAAATGCTTTTGGCAATGCCTCTTATGTTATAAAACATTAAAAAAAAGAGACAGAATACTTTAAAAAGGCAGTTTGGAACTTTTCATAATACATTTAATATTAAAAAAATAAAAAAAAAAATGAATTTTTCTTAGATCTTCCAATCTTACCTGATTTAACCGCTATTTACAAGAAATTAAATTTAGAACTTCAAAGAACGAAGGAACAGAGTTAACTCGGTTAACTTAAAAAATATTATGCTCATTCGAAATTGCAAAAAAAACATGAAAATTGAAAATTTCATATATAATTTTTATGAGATTTTTTATTATAATTTGTTTTTAATAAGAATTTTTACTTGTATTTAAAATACTTTAGTTTTTTACTGTTACCAAGTAACATTTGTTTTTCACTAAGCAACTTTTCTTACATTTAAGAATTAGAATTTTTACTTGAATTTAAATTAAACTTTAATTTAATTGCTTATGTGCACTATTTTATAATGTTACCAAGTAACGGCATTTTTTTCATTAATCAATTTTTTTACGTTTAAAGCCTGGTACTCTGTTCTGTTTTTCACGCGGAATGCTGTCAAACTACATACATAAAAAATTTGTATGAAAAAGTCATGAAAAAATGTTGCAGAAGTAGTACTCTGTTTTTACTGTGGAAAAACATATGAAATGTTTCTGGCAACATTTTATCAAAGCTGTGAAATAAAGCAAATAGGCATTATTTCATGTGGAATTTTTTAAACAACAGCTGATCGTATGTCTTTTACATACATTTTTAAAACAATGATACCACACTTTAAATGTCAAATATTCCACATGAAATATTCAATGTTTCTCAACAATTTTCACAAATTTGAACAGAATACCAGGCTTAAGAGATGAAAATTATTTTATAACATAATTCTGCTAAATTTTGTTTAAACTAAAATTTTTTGACTTAAATTTGAAATTTTTTACATTTATATTATTTGCAATATTTTATAATATTACTAACTAACACCGTTTTTTTTATTAAAGAACTTTTCTCATAGTGTAACTTTATATTTCTCACCAATACAAATACATTTTATATTTTGCGCATCACTGGTCTAAATTTACACATGCGCTTATTTCATAGCGTCCCCAAACTATTAAACTTTTCATGGCATCGGATTTCTACATTTCGCTTCTAATTTCATATTTGTTACTGTAGTTACAGCGAACGTACACAAAGCAAGTGCAACAAAATCCCCTCAAAATTTAAGCGTCTCTATACTTCGTGCCAACAAACAAAAATTTCATTAAAGAAGTTCCATGCAAAATGCCGTCGAGTTTATTGATAGAACTTATTAATAGATTTCTTCATTTTCTGAAGTCGGGTCAAAAGTAAAACTAAACGGCGGGGGCTAAGTTTTATCTGAAAAAATATCGGCAGCGGCTGTAAGCTAGCTATTAGCCGTTCGGCGCAGGTATCTGTGGTTCATCATAAAGAGGAAAACGACATTCTTTTTTTTTTTTTCTTAAAATAGTGCTTTGTAATGTTTCCAAATAACAAAAAGAACTTTACCTTAAAAAGTACTTGCCATAGTATGACTTACTTTTTTGATTGCTATATTTTGTTACTCGCTTACAAAACATATTATATTGGTTCCAAAAAATGAAGTATTAATGGAAATAGTTCTATATGTTAAAGTCTTTATTAATGGTACTCATTATTTCCCACAATAATAATGTTAAAATCATTAAGTTGGCAATCTAGTTGGGAAGTACTTCTGCCAAAAATGCTTAATTCCACACTCGATTAACTTTTCAAAAATTTTTTGCTGGGTTTTAACACCAAACTTACTGCCATCCCTAAAATAGCGCGTAAAGCGCAAGATATCTGTCAAAATTTCTCATGTACATATAAAATGTATGAAGCATCCCTAAATAGCAAGGCGTCAACGCTTGGCAATTGGTAAATCAAATTTTGACAGTGCGTTAGGAAGTGAAGTTGGCTGCTTGTTGTTTTGTTTTGTTTTGTTATGATTAAAAACTAATGACAATTTAGTTATTTTCAAGGAATTCTATCGGTTTTATCTCTTCTTTATTCTTATACAGCGGGTTTTAGAAAAAATGAGTTAACATTATTGTAAAAGACTCAAAGTTGACGCTCTTAATTATATATATGTCATTGCAGCGTTAAAGCTTGACGTAAAAAGGCATTGCGCTTTACGCGCTAACTTAGGGGTGGCAGTTAGAATTTAGTAGGATCGATAGTATAAATAATAGTGCTCTTATTCCACAGCTGTAGATAATTACCTTCTATAATGTTTTATCTTTAAAATTTGTTTAAAGATAAATTGTATTTGTTCTAAGATAAATTTATTTTAATTACTTCTGCGAAGTTTAAGAATAAATTATATAAAATTTTTTTATTTATTTTTTAAAATTCACATTAGCATTGTAGATGTGATTTTAATGATAAATAATATCACTTTATTGCCATGTTTCTAAGTGTTACCAAAAAACCTGACCATAAAAAAGTAGTTGAAAGTTATTTGCAGAGATAATACCCATAGACCCACAATTCATTCGTTTATATATCAGGCCTTTTCGTATCTAACCCAACACCTCCACTAACGATAGAATGTCTACGTAAAACACGCTGCTTGAAGAGATTTAACCACAGAAGAAGTTATATCAATTTAAAGGTCTGCTTATAAAAGTTTTTAAACATTTTTTTATAATTATCATATATTTTTCTTTTTCTTTAAAGTATTTAAGAATTTGTGTTGCTTAGTAAAACGTAATAAAAAGTCTTAAACCTATAAATTTGAGAGATAAAAGAAGTCTGTTTTTTAACTTTATTTGTTAAACTTAACCAGCAGTATCGTTAAAAAAAAGTTAAATTGTTATCTATGAAACATGCGTAGATTGGATTTCCAATTATAATGGAACAATTTTACTTGAATTTTAATATTTTGTGTTGTCTTATTAAAATGATTTATTTTTTATTTTATATAAAGTATCTGTTTTAGGGAGTATTTTGTTTTTTTTTTTTCAAATCAGAGTCTACTTCAATTATCTCTAGATTATAACACTTTCAGGGTCATCTTAACTTACACTTTAAAAAAAATTAAAATGATAAAAACAGTTGACTAATTAAATAAATAATTGAATAAAGTAAAATTTTAATAAATTTTCAACGAAAAAAAAAATCCTTTAAATGTGCATAAACTGCTCTTCTCTGTATGTGTAATAAAATTC
The DNA here is from genome assembly GCA_916610165.2 of Gymnosoma rotundatum. Lineage (NCBI taxonomy): Eukaryota > Metazoa > Arthropoda > Insecta > Diptera > Tachinidae > Gymnosoma > Gymnosoma rotundatum. The sequence continues at coordinate 35,710,459 of OU744337.1, forward strand.
AGACAGAGGTATTTCTTATCACTTCGTGTCTGCAAATTCTATTTATTTCCTAGTTCTAGCAAAATGCTGCTTCATTTGTCAGCAATTGTATTTTTTAAGATATATATAAATTGTAAAAAACAACACAAAAAATAATATTAAAGTTATTTTCGACACACCGCAGTTCTTTTTGACAAAGTGCATTCTGGACGTCTTACTTTTGGGCACTTTATCGAGCATTGCTGGCCGAAAAACTCAAAGTCGCCAATTGCTGCTGCTGAACTAGAGATGTCAGAACGCACGACCTTGGAGGATAATGGGCATGACAATTTCTGAAATTCAAGTTATTGGAAATGATTATTTTAATCAGTCGGCGGTCGAGGTCGCCGCACCCTGAGGCTGCTGTAGTCTAAGCGGTAAGCACGTTGACTACAAATCTGGCTGCCCTGGTTTCAACCTTTGCGGCAGTCAAAAAATAAAAATGAATTTTTCTGTTTAATGGTATAAATACATATTAAGAACAACATTAAAACATGCAGCGTCCTTCGTCGGTACTTCTCCATAGCATATTCTCCGGCGAAGTAAAATAATTAATCAAATGGCTATATCTATCCCCTTTCACCGCCTTTCTTCTCTCTCATCCATCCCATTCCTATAGAATGTAGCACGGTAACGAACTAAATAGGTATTAATGCCTGAAGTGCTACTTCTCTAAAAAAAAAAGTTAACGTAATACAACATGATACTTAATTAAAAACGAAGAGGCTGGTGGCAGCTTCTAACGGCTGTTTACTTCGAAATACTACTGTAATTTAGAGGTTGAGTTATACTTTCCATAACTTTTTAATTTTCCAGATTATATGATAATTACCTTTTATTATGTTTTATATTTAAAAGTTATATCTAAATAGTTACAATTAAGCTAAAATAAGCTTGCTTTCACTACTTTTGCAAATCATAAGAATAATTCGTATAGAAGGGTTTTTATTATTTTTTATTAATAATTTGTTTTTGTGGATGACTTTAATGAATATAACTTTATTGCCATGTTTTAATTTTTTTAAATAATTTAAAAATAAGAATATTTTTTGAGTGATAAAACAAAAAAATTAGTTATAAAAATTCTTAAAATTTAAAATTATATCTAAAAAGAAAAAAATTTATATTAATGACGCAAGTTGTTGTAAAAAAAGCTTTTTACGATTAACTGGCAAAATTACATGGCAACTTCCATAAAAAATTATAATTTTGTTTTAATAGTGGTTTATTTAGTTTGTAAATATTTATTTTTTTTTTCTACAAATTTTCGAGTAAAAGGGAATTAGGAAATAGCAGTAGTATGACAATGGATTAAAGATTAAACTTAATATGTTTTCCTGTATTTAGCTTGACGTAAAATTTAGTCTTTTATTCTGATCCATTTGATCATATACATTCAAAACTCATGTATTTTTTATATTGTACTTTATTTAATAATACAGCTGTATTTCAGTAATACGACTTTGGCCTTGCAGGCTTTCTGTATTACAAGATGATGAAATAAATAAATAAAAATGTTCCGATGGGTCAAGGTTTCTGTGCAAGCCCCATACGTATTCAGCAAGCATTACACATTGGGATTCCCTTTGAATCTTTCTTCCAATACCTTTATAAATAGTCGCCAAGCGGAAGAGTCCAGTGGAAGCTTTAGATATTTTAGAACCTCTTCAATACTGCAACAGTATACGAGTTCTTCTGATTTTTTAAAATAACTTTCCAGATCTGCGTGTCTTTTTCTTGGAAATGTAAGTTTTACATCAGCATTTATCAGATTCCTGTTTTTCAATCTGGAACATAATATTTCAGCTTTCTCTTTTGTTAGTCCTAAATCTCTTACAAGATCTTCAAAATAAGCTTGGTCTATCAAATGAGGACATATGTTTAAACCATCAAGAGGCAAGTAACTTATATCTGTCGCCGCTGTTATTTCTGTATTGGCATATGTCGTATTGGCCGAAAATATATGTGTAGGCGGTTGAGGCACCGGAACACCTTCACAGCGCACTTCTGGTAAAATGACATTATTTGTTGCTTCGTGTGTCATTATCGCGTAGTGCCTTTGGCTTTTACCAAATTTGTAATTTACGCAGAAATAGCATGTATATGATTTGTGATCTTCAGGTTCAATCCATGTTATAGGCGCAGAAAATGGCAGCGCCTTAGTACCGTCTTTGTACTAGGTCAAAAGACCACTTTCGCAAGTAGTACATACAGTTTTTGGTATCCAAGGTTCAGATAAAAATCGTATTCCAAAGAAAAGAAAATATGGTTCTTCAATGATAGGGAATATCTTTCTTCTGTTTTAATGGTGCGTAAAATGTCCACAAATAAAACAAAACCAATCTCTTAAATTGCAAACAGAATCCGCCATGCTTATTTAAGCTTCAATTTTTCTTTTTTTATATTAATTTTAGTAAAAGTCACACCCGATACGTACTGCCGAGTAGCTCAATTATGCTTGATTTTTTTTTATTATTAATTTTAATTAATATCACACCCGATTTGTAAGTCACAGCTGACTAGACGCGAGAACTCAGTGTTTGGCCCGGCCGAACTTGACGCTGTTTTTACCTGTTTTGTATATGTTGGTGTATAATTTTACTTATTAAGCGTCAAGAGCTTTTTTTACAACAATGGTGTCTTTGGTGACCCCCACTGAAATTTTCCGGCAATCATTTTCGTACAATATTTTAATCCTTAAATGTCCTTTTTTAAAGGATATTTTTTGATTTTCTCGAAAAAAGGGTCAAATTGACCCATAAAGGGACCAGTTAGAGGGTAAAGATCTTCCACAAAAATAATCCTCATACAATTCCACAATATAACTCAGACTATAAGAATTCTCTCAGACATTAACTTACAGCATTTTTTTCATACAGTATAATGCTCCCTTCGACCAAAAAATGAAAACTCAACATACAACATACCCTTTCAGAATTATGGGGTTGCTATTCTGTTCCATTCAAAAAGTCTTAATTTGTTGGACAGTGTAATTAGTTAAGTGAAGTAACAGAGTCCCACTTGTGGCAGTAGAATTGCAATTTAAAAGTAAAAATTTAAAGGTTTGAAAGCAATAACTAATAAAAATTGGTTTGTTTTAAGTTCTCTTGTTCTATTTTAGTGTTTTATGATTTTTTAACTTAAAATTTTATTCTAATGATGATTTTGTGACAAAAAAATTAAAAATTTCTTTAATACAGCAATAATCCATTTTTTTACTCTTACAGCTTACCGAACACAATGTGCCGTTTAGACGCACAAAAACGTTACCGTTTTCCATCTTTGGGTTTCTAAAAAGTGGATGTCATTTTTTTATAAAAAACGTAACAAATGACAATTGTTTCTGGTTTATGTATCGCGCATTGTAGTGTCAGAAACGTCAGAACTGAGCGAAGAAAAAACCATTCGTTTTAAAAATTTTATATATACATATTTAGTTGTGTTCCCAAAAGTAGTTTAAAAATATGGAGTTTTCAGAAGGTTTAAAGGAGTTAATATTGTTGGGCAACTGCCCATCATAACACTTATACCAATAAAACATCTACGTATGCATCTACTATGACCCAGTTAGCATTTTTTGGAATTATTGATCATATTCGAGTCTTTTTTGACTCTTGTTCACGACTAAAATAATCGTTTAGGCGCTCGTTTTAGAGTCGAAAATGATTGTTATGTCGGTAGAAAACGGTACCCTAGCCACGACTCTTCTGAACGAGTCCCTTATGACTCTCGTTTTCGACTCATTTTCGATACTATTTTCAATCGTACTTGTAATCAAATACGATACTTTTTCGAGTCAACTTTTAATCATATTACTAGCCGTATGCGAGTCTTTTTCGAACCATATTATACGAACATTTCTAATATATTTTCTCAAAATGAAAAATTGCAAACAACGGTTTGCTTATTTTTTATAACACGCCGTATTGACGAGCCATTGATTTGTTCAAACATTAAATAATTTCATGCCCGCACATTAAAATGGCTATTGTAGACCATCGTTGTCGATATCATGTCGGCTTCAAACAGCGAGAAAACGAAGCAGTTTTCTCCACGCAGACAAACATGAACAAATGTTGGTAACCTATTCTGCTGACGTTTTGTTCATGTGCGAACAAATCAATTGCTCGTCAAGGCGTAGTGAATTTAAAAAAATTTGAAAAAATTTATTTTACATTTGTGTCTCTATTTTTTTACGAAGTGACATATGTATGTATTTTTACGAAAATTAAAAAATAAAAATAAAATATGTATTTGAATCATTTTTTCATCGTTAGGCTGCGTTAAATATGTTTCCAAAATAATTCTAAAAAGAGTCGAATTTCAAGCATTTGCTTTTTGTACTTTTTGTTTTTTAAACAAGTCGTTTTCTTTGCGTTTGTCGGAGTGATATTCGAGTCTCTTTTTAAACGCACAACTGATGAATCAGTTTTAAGTCATCTTGGGTAGTCTTAAAAGACTCACTTTGGTGATTTTTGTAAAAACAATCTTCCAAATGCTAACTGGGTTGTTTAAATTAAATTAAACAACGGGAGTTTTTTATTATATTAATTTAATTTCATAATAAAGTCTTTTTTTAGTTTGTTCAAAATGTTTGTCAGAAGTTTCCTGAAGAGTGCTTTGACCCTCGATAATCAAAATCGGTAATTTAAATAATTAATCGGGATAATAGAAAATAGCAAGAAAAAATACTTTATTATTAATTGTTTAAACTTTTTATTTACACACGTCGAAGAAAAAAACCATTCGTCAAAAAATGTATAAGAAAAAAAGCAAATAAAAAACATTAATTAATACATTGGCAATACTACGATTTGACACAACATTTAATTATACGAAACACAGCGTAAGTTAAACAAAAAAACCGGAACGTGTTACACGGACGCTAATTATGTATTACGTATTTGTCCATATGCCATCCGGTTTCGTTCCGCTCTTGACGTATTCTATAAACAGGGTGTTAAACGAAAAAAACCGAAACGTGTTACACGAACGCTAATTATTACGTATTCGTTCATAGGCCATCCGGTTTCATTTCGCTCTTGACATGTTCTATAAACAGGCTGTTAGTTTGCGTTTTTAGAATTATGTTGGAAAATACTTTTTTCTTCACAAATACATACACATATTTCGTTGTTAAAAGTACAAAAGCAAACATCGGGTTTAATAATATAACAACAGCAGAATGTTGTGATTTGAATAACCGTTTTCGTTTACATATTTTATTCTTCAATCAGTAATAAATTAAACTACACCGAGTACACTGCTGAAGTGCACTCTAAAATCATGTCTTTCACGTTAGTTGTATTTTGAATGTCGGTGTCATATTGTCATTCACTCACTACTTTGTTGGTTTCTCTTTTACTATTATTTTTGTTGACACACACGCACTTATCATGCAACGGAGAAAGTAAATGACATGAACCATAAGCATAAAATGTTTTGTGTGTGATTTAAAATTTTTATTTGCCTTAAAATTAAAAGCGCTAACGAAATGGTATGTCACTAGGCTACTACACCTGTGTATACTCACCAGTAGCTGTAACGATTGCTACCCACTATTCGGTAGCTAATTCGCTATCACTAGATAATGCATAGTAACCAGAATAATTATGTTTTTAGAAGAATCCCATTATTAAAGCAATAAAAACTTTAAGATCTTAAGAAAATATTACGATATTAGGCTTTTGTTTATTTTAAAACAAACTTCAGTGACATCAGAAATTTTAAAGCGACAACGTGCAAGGTAATATTTAGAAGACGGTAAAAGTAAAATAAAAAATTAGTAAAAGAAATTTTAAAAGATTAGTGAAGGCCGAAAGTGAAAAGCTTCTGGAACAGTTAAATAGAATTTATATTGTAAATGACGAGGAAAAATTAGAAATAATCGACTTTTTGCAAGCTTACAGTTAAATTCAAGAAAAATACCGTGATAATGATTTTGAATATTCCAATTTAATTGATGATAGTTTAGAGGCTTTGGAAACAATTGGTCAACACGAATTTAAAGAAAGTAATAATCTTAGTGTTTTTTTTGATGAATTATTTCCTTTTTATATTCTAAATAAATTAACTTGTTCATGCACATAATTTGTTTTTTTTTTTTATTTTTTTTTTTGCAAAATTGAATTATTTTAACATGGATTGCGAAAGAACAGGATAAAGGTAGTTGAAGTATTCACTAGCGAGCAAGGGTGGTGAATGTGTTGGTTCTCTTGGTTTAGTTCTTAGGACTGATGCCTTATACCGAAACCTGTAGGTAGTCCTTTAGTTGGCTAAAGGTTATGCAGAGACGGGCCAACCGCCGCCTCTAATGACAAGACCGTGTTTAATTTGCCACTCAAACACATGCAAGATAAATTACAGCGGGACTAGAGGTTTTGCGAAAGTAGCTAGCGAATCTACATATACAGAGCTAGTCCCTCATTCCACTGGGTAATATTTATATATACAGTTATACCTAAAAGCATGCTTTAAAAACTTACAAAATTGGAAGTAGTTGTATATGCATTTAATGTCCCAACTATAATGTGCATAAGATAACCTACGCAAACTTGAACAACTGTACAAATACGTTAAATCAGGCATAGGCAACCTGTTTGTAGTGCTGGCCAAAATTAAAAACAACCTAACTTAAGCGGGCCATTTAAGTTGCTTTTGTAGGTAAATGAAAATTATGTTTTCATAAATCGGTGAAGAAAATTTTTAGAAGTTGAACAAAAATAACATATTTCTGACAACATTCTTATAAAACTTTTTATTACTACACTATAACATTACAAAAATTTAGTAATAAGTTGTATAATTGAACTAATAAGACACTTGCCACTGCTTATATGTGGATTTAGTACATATGTCTGGTTCAATTTTAGTAGTAGCAGTTCAATTAATTCTAACATAAATTTTCGGAAATAAAGGTCACATCTGTTAACAAAAAATGAGTTGAAAGTACTTCAAAATAGCATTCTTTACTGCTGAAATCCATCAATCTTTCTTCAAATTCTGGATGAAAAGCAAAAAAAATATTAATATATTTTTGTTTTTTAACCGACTTCAAAAAAAGACGGAGGTTATACAATTCGGCTGAATGTTGCTTTTTTTTAATATTTGTGCCTCCAGAACTCAGTCATTTCTGATCCGATTTTGAAAAATTTTGGTAATATGATAGATTATGCTTACAGGTCCCGTTTTAAAAACAGTTCATAATATTAAAAATTAAAGGGTGTCCCCATACAACATACATTTTTTTTACGGGTATTATGAACTGTAAAGGGCGATTCTGTAAAATTTGAAATGACTGCGTATTACTATGGCTCCCAAAAACAAAAAATTATACAAAAATAAATCTAAAAATTAAAGGGTACCCCCATAATTGATGTAAATTTACTTATAACATATCTTTTGAACCCTTTTAGACAAACGCTTGCAAATTGGACAGAATGTCGATCGCTATGGCCGTTATAGTAACAAGTGTTAATATTAAGAATTATAAATTAAAGAGTGCGTCAATAGTTCATTTAATTTGATGTATATTGCCATACTTTTTGACAGTTAAAGACAGACGCTTGGAATTTACAACGAACCTGTGTTGGTAAGTCCGCTATAACAACAAGTATAAAATATGGATTTAGAAGTTAAAGGGTGTTCCGATAGTCAATGTAATTTTGTGTATGTGACCAAACTTTTGAACGGTTATAGACACAACGCTGAAACTTAAAAGGGACCTGTATTCCTAAGTCCGCTATATCAACGAGTTTATAATTTGAATTTAGAAATTAAAGGGTGTCCCATTATTGATGAGGATTTACTTATATGAGCCTATCTTTTGAACCCTTTTAAACAAACGCTTGCAAATTGGACAGAATGTCGATCGCTATGGCTGTTATAGTAACCAGTATTAATATTACAAATTTAGTATTAATATTACAAATTTTAAAATAAGGGTGCGCCAATAGTGCATTAAATTTATGTATATGGCCATACTTTTGAACAGTTGTAGACACACGCTTGAAAATTACAACGAACCAGTATTGCTAAGTCCGCTATAACAACAAGTATAAAATATGGATTTGGAAGTTAAAGGGTGTTCCAATAGTCAATGTAATTTGGTGTATGTGACCAAACTTTTGAACCGTTATAGACACAACGCTGAAATTTAAAAGGAACATGTATTGCTAAATCCGCTATATCAACGAGCTTATAATTTGAATTTAGAAATCAAAGGGTGTCCCACAATTCATGAAGATTTACTTATATGAGCCTATCTTTTAAACCGTTATAGACAAACGCTTTCAAATTGGACAGAATGTCGATTACTATGGCTGTTATAGTAACCAGTATTAATATTACAAATTTTAAATTAAAGGGTGCGACAATAGTTCATTTAATTTTATGTATATTGCAATACGCTTGGAATTTACAACGAACCTGTATTGGTAAGTCCGTTAAAACAAGGGTGTCCCATAATTACTGTAGATTTACTTATATAGGTCTATCTTTTGAACCGTTATAGACAAGGGCTTGTAAATTTGACGCAATGTCGATTGCTATAGCCGTTATAGTAACAGCTGATAATATTTAATATTATAAATTAAAGGGAGCACCAATAGTTGTAGACACACGATTGAAATTTACAAAGACCTGTATCAATAACTCCTCTATAACAACAAGTATAAAATTTGGAAATAAACGGGTGTCCCAATAGTTGATATAATATGGTGTATGTGGCCGCACTTTTCAACCATTATAGACAGACAGCTGAAATTTACAAGGGACATGTTTTGTTAAATCCGCTATAACAAGAAGGTTGTAATTTGCATTTAGAAAGTAAAGGGTGTGCTCAAAACTAATGTCATTTCTATATGGCAGTATTTTTTGAACCGTTGTATACAAATACCTTAATGTTAGACAGAATGTCCACTACTTTGGTATAATAAGAAGTATAAAAATATTATATGATAAAATAAATAGTTGATATAATCTGATGTATATGGGCAAATTGTTGAAAAGTTATAGACAGACGGTTGAAATTTACACAGAACCTGATTGCCAAATCTACTACAACAGCAAGTATATAATGCGAATTTGGAAATTAAAGGGTGCCTCTATAGTTGCTGTAATTTGATGTTTATTGCCAAACTATTGAACAGTTGAAAAAGTATAAAGTTTGGAAATATAAGTGTGTCCCAATAGTTGCTGCAACCTAATTTATGTGGCCATACACTTGAGCTGTTATAGGCAGACAGATGAAATCTGTTTTGAAGTCGGTTTTTTTTGCAAGAATTATTCGTAACTATTTTTAACGTACACATCTTAATGTTATTAAATATGTAAAATATGTGCGCTAAATGCGTTTTTGTTGGGTTCCTTTGCCTCCCTCCCCCCCAAAGATCCGCTATGATTTTACTACAATATTTTTCTTATTATTGAATTTTTAACGTATGTATTTCACTTATGTCCAAGTACACACAATTTGAAATTTGCATATGACTTGAAAGTAAATGAGCTGTGGAAAAAAAAATACATATTCATTATACCGAGCAATAGTGTCACGAAACAGGTTTGAGCAAATTTTAAGATTAATTCGTTTTGACTGGCATGCAGCGAGAGCTGGTCGACAACAGGAAGACAAGGCTGCAGCCATAAGAGACGTCTTTGAGATGGTAGATTTGATGGTAGATGGTAGATAAATCAATTACAGTTCACGAGCAGTTATTTGGATTCCGGGGTCGAACGCGTTTTATTCAGCAAAATATGGCATCAAAATCTGATGGGCATGTGATTCCAATACATATTATCTACTTCAAGGACAAATAAAAAAATTAATAATGTGAGGGATACTAACCAAGGTGAGCGCATTGTAAAAGATCTTGTCGCCCTGTACAAAAACACTGGTAGAAATGTCACCATGGACAATTTTTTTACAACATTGTCGTTAGCCAATGACTTAGCAGGATGGAAGTTATACGTTGTAGGTTCACTAAAAAAGAATAAAAGGTACATACCAGAAGAGTTTAAGCCATCTCGAAGCCAAGAAGTAACATTAAGTTTATTCAGCTTTTCTGAAAATGTGACAATGGTATCATATATTCCAGCCAAAAACAAATCAGTTGTGTTATTATCTACCATGCAAAACAATAAAAATATTTCTGGCCCACAAAATAAGCCAGAAATAATATTATATTATAATAAGACCATGGGTGGCGTGGAAACTATGGATAAAAAGTTGTCACAGTATTCTACAAAACGTGCAACATTGCGCTAGCCATTAGCAGTTTTCTTCAATATTTTGGATACAATAGCACTGGCTTCATTTATTATATATTTCGAAAATAATGGGGGAAAATCAGTAAAGGGATCACAGAGAAGGCAGTTTATTGAAAGCCTTGGTGAAGATCTGTGCCGCCCTCTAATAATGACAAAGTCGAAAATATCACAAGTCTTTGGAAGATTTTCGATTAGATCAGCCATGGAATGCCTTTGGGGTAACAAATTTTAAAAACCAAAAAAATAGATAATACACCTTTTCTTAGGTGAATCAGTTACCGCTAAGAACCAGGATAACAGCTTTGAGCCTGATGGAGTTCCAGAAAGAGATGCAACTGGTCGGATTAAAATGAAAGGAAAATGTTACATTTGTCACTGCGAGAAACAGAAAAGAAATACAAAGCAAATTTGCGTTAGTTGTAAAAAACCTATTTGTGCAGAACACAGCCTTAGTCGGACTAAATGTGAAAAATGATATCAAGCATAATCAAATTGAATAAATTAAAAGTAAAATTAGCTTGATATTGATCTTTTAATTTTATAATATTTAATATGAATTTTATAATAAATAATTAACTTTCAAAATTACAATTGAAATAACTATTAGTTCTGTACCCACCCGGGTGCGTTTGGTAAGCCATGAAATAAATTTGAAAAAGTTTAAAAAATCCGTTAAAAAATTAAAAACATTATAATGGTTATGCATAAATCTAAATAACTCAACAATTTGTTCAGTGAGTCAAGTTTTTTCTTAAATCGAATCAAAATTGGCAAAGTTATTCAAAAAATAAAATTGAAAAGGTCACCGGGGTGGGTATTGGTAAGGCGAAGGTTAAACGTAAATGTACAACTGTGGCAAATTAGTTACTAAGTTTATATAAGTACATTGCAGTCGCCTAAGCATTTAATTATTTAATTCCAACTAGAACAAAAAATTTATTTTTGGCCCAAAGTTTTGGAAATTTGGCACAGAGCCTTTTATTACCTCAATTAAGAATAAAATAAATTTTAATCAAACCATATTATATATTTTCCCACAACGTAATTATTTTATAAATACATTTTAATACAGAAAATATAGAATAAAAAATGTATCATTTCTGTAATTATATAATCAAATTCCAGAACCTCTTTACAGGGTTGACATCTAATGCTACTTATAAAAAAATTTGACGATACTAGAAGTCGATGCAAATCATCTACGTTTGTTAAAACTCTATCACACTTTTTTGGGAACCTTAATCTATAATTTCTATAATCTTTATTTTTGGCTGCCTTAGAAATCATGCCAGTAGGAAGTATTACCGCATCCACGATAACTTTTCCGTGTATCAGTATTTTGTGTACTGTTAGTGGCTTATAACACCAATTATATTTTGTAACAAAAAGTTTTGCTGTAACTTGAGCAAAATTCTTTAACTTCGAGAAATTAACTTTTTTACCACAAGTTATTATTTGTAGTATTATGCGAAATCGACGAGAGTGGGTTTCGAAAAAAGAAACGCCTGAACGTATTTCCATTGTTAGTAGACCCAGTTTCTTGTTGAATTGCATCCACTCGTATACCCATCTGTTCCTTTAAGGCTTTCTGAAATCGAAGCTTTTTTCCAGTCATTTCTCAAGTTTAACTTTTGTGTTCGTCCTTGAGCGAAGACCATCTTTCAAATGGTTTGTTGTGAGAAATCAATCATGATCAATAACCTAAAACTAACTTAAGATTATTAATTTTAGCAGGTTTCGCTTTACAAATGTAACAAACAGCTGCTGAAGATGTTCCTGTAACAGTTTGAACCGTCTTGCCATCAAACAAACGGTACTTAATGCAGCATTTTAATTCTTTTCATTAATAAAAAAATCTGTTAAAACTCAACAATAAATAAATATATATATATATATATATATATATATATATATATATATATATATATATATTATATTACTTGTTTTAAAAAATCCTTTTTTCACTAATTTTAATAGGATTTACAGACAAGGAATCAATGACCTATTTTTGCACACGATCGTTATTTTTTTACACGGACTTTTCGGAACCAATTTACCGTGTCAAAGCCAGATTAGGTGCATATAAAATGTAAATAATTTCAACGAACAGAACATTAAATCTCGCAAGATTTAACAGATTTATAAAATTTAGAGTGTTATCAATATGTTTAGTGCAGTAGAGCTAAGAACCAAAAAAAAACATTATTTTTTTAGTTTTTGGCCTTGGGGGAAACCGTTTTGAACAGTGAGCATCGTTTCATAAGATGCTAAGGATAAAATTAAAAATCATTTAGGGACACTTTTAATTTTTTTCTCTCACAATTTTATGTTCTTATTTATATTTTAATAAATTTTTATTTAAAAATTACAAGCAAGTATTTAAGCAATTGTGTTTTAAACAAAGAAAAATATATATTTTAATGACGATTGCACACATGTTAAAAGCAACAACTTATTTGCATTTACTGCACTCTTCCTGGGTGACACAAATATCGCACAATTTTGAGTCGACATTATAGAAATAAATAGCCCTTTTATCTTCATCATAATAATCATATAGTTGAATGGTAGCAGGTTTTTGCATGACCACTGCGTGAGTTCTGAAGGCTTCCACCCTCAAACAGTTTTCATCATGTTTATAGAGATGATCGAAATATATAACCAACAATGAACCAGAGTTTTTTAATTGTGCATCCTATAAAATAAAAAATTTTGTATTTCTTAAGTGTTTTCCATTTTAAGAGTACTTACTCCAACTGTCTTTAATTCTTGAATTTCCGTTACACATTCATCACCAATGGTATAACCCGTAGGTGTAGAAATTTCCATCAACATTATATTAGAAAATTTTTCTTTACCTGTATAAGTAACACACACTACCATTTTAAAGTATGATGAATTTTTGTTGTTATGAGGTATATTTTTATTCATGAAAAACGTAGGAAATAAACTAAGTTGATCTTTGATTACATCATGTTGTTCAATGAGTTCTATTAAAGCTGTACCTTTACCCTTGATGGCGACTTTAGGTGTTTTCGTTTTAGGGAACAACTGAAAATAAAAGTAGTTACCATTGTTTGTTAATATTCTATAAAAGTTTATACGAAACTTCGTTTGCTTAAAATAAAGAGCTGAACTAATGTAACAAAAAACAAACGTATTTAGGTAAACGCATTTTGAAAAATCGTGCAAATGAAATTCCATGTTGTCTCATGAAAACTTAATTTTAATAAGGTATTACCTCTTTTTTCACCTACATCCCGTATCTTTATGCAGTCATTTATGATTGAGTCTTTGAGTCTTATTGGATTAATAACGTTCTTGGTCTCAACTATTAGGACTTGACCTTACATTTGTTTAGGTAACGTTATCTTATAAGTCTGTGTCGATTATTAAAACTATTTAAAAATAACTAGAAAGGGGGTTATGACAAAAGTCGTAGTAGAGAACGTATATTAAAAAAACTATGCAAGAAGTCTTGTTTAAAAATAGTTTTTCTGTTGTTAGCAAAATTTCTTTGAATTGAAATTGAAATGAAAACTTGGCAAATTTTATTTATTCAAAATAACTAAAATAAGCAACAACGATTACTAGTTGCGTACGAAGTAATTAAAGTAATGTTTTCTTAGACTTGAGGTAATTTTGCTATTTCAATATTTCAATATTTAATATATGAATTTATATTAATTAATTTTCAGCGTCGTTCGTTGTTTACGTTATACACACTGTTATACATTTTGTCACTGATCTATAACACACTACAGTGTTCGAAGACTATATATCTACTAGTATGTTATCCTTAAGCTTAGTCTTTTAATCTTAATAAAGCAACGTCTTTCGCGGACGTATATCTCTTTTACACTGCGTTTTACTTCAACTATGTGATTATACAATTAAATATTTTTAGATTGCGTGTTTCATCGAATACTTCGTTATTATACTACTCCTTTCTTAGACTTTGTTGTACGTGAACAGCGGCTTTATTTTACAATTGTAAAGCATAAACTCGGCGTTAAATCTATTGTACAATATTACGTTTTGATTTAATGGGACTAGCCGTTTAGAAACAAGAAATTTATTTTACCAAATCCACTGTCTTTTTGTAACTACCTCCTTTGCTTTCTTTAGGAAATATTTCTTTCAGATGACATCATATTTATACAACTTCTGTTTAAGACAACGGTCCCTATAAAAGTGCAACCCTGGTATCTGCTTATAATTGCAACACTAATGATTAATGGTGATTTGTAAACTAAAGTTAATAAAAATACATTTGAAACATGAAAGCGGTATTTTACAACAGAGATAAGCTTTAATAGTGAATTTAAAAAAAAGTAAAGAATACTTTTTCAATATATATGTAAATTGTTGCTGCAAGTACATATTATAACATACATATAAAAACTTCAACTGCACCTACTTACACGAGTTTCTTTGGTTAATTATGTGCGCTGTCCTTGAACAATTATTAGTTTCAAGGTTATAAGCAGGTGGCTTCACTCTCTCTAAATCTGTATTAGTTTAAGTGTTATAGTCAGCTTTTATAACCATGACTACGCTGGCATTCATACGTCTCTATAATATCTTTTAAAATATTTTTCTAATTGGCAGGGTAACCTTGCCTCTAGAACAACAAATCAACTTTAAGGGAATAATTACTTACCTCAACACTTTTATAATATATTCGATTATCCTCAGTTAGTTTGATCATTTTATCCTTATCCTTTGATTCGATATCTATATTTATTTCAGCTAGTTCGTAATAAGTTAAATTGACACCTCTGATAATGTCAGTCAAAGCAGCGACCGTTTTTTGAGTCGAAGGAAAACCAAGGCTTTTATGCCTTTTAACAATACGTTCCACATTATCGATTTTCGTAGAGTTCAGATCCAAAAGCATTAATAAATTGTTTGAAGTAATTTCAACATTACTGAGGAATACATAATGCCACCATTTGTTTTGGTTATCTAAGCTACTTTCAGATAACCACTTCAATAAGCTTTTTTTCTTATAAGCTTCAAACTTGGCCCTATTGGAGGCGTAAGTGGCTAATGTATGGAAATGTACCAGTTTATATTTTTCAAGATTTTTAGCTATAAACTCTAACCCTTTAGTTATATTTCCAAAGTATTTGTCAGCATAATCGGGATTCTCAAGGAAGGCCAATACAGCTGCACCTGTTACGGTTAAAAGGTTTCCTTGTGAATCATAAAACAAATCACCCTTTTCGATAAATGATCCATTATCAGCCTGTTGTTTGCTTAAGTAGGCCAATCCTTCTTTAATTATTGTTTCGTTAACATTAATAAATTCTTTAAGCTGTGGCAAAAAGCGTAAGACATAAGACGTCAACAATGTTGAGCCATTCCGAGCCTTTTCCTCATCCCAAAAAGGTCCAAAACTTCCGAACGAACCATCTGTATGATGATATTTTAAAATTTTTTGATAGCCAATCTCTAGGTTTTGATGCAGCCACGCTTTAGCGGTGGAAGTTAAGGATCGCAAATTCTTTAAGTTTTTAGTGACCAAAAAAATAAGCAACAGCGAGGACATAGTTTCTTCACCACAACATTTTGGCGTATGCACCAAGTTGCCTAAATTGGTTAAAATCAGACCCATAACGTCACCAACAACACCCACTTCGGCACGCTGCGATCCAATATTACCAAATTGTGTTACCTGGCTCTCTTGATATTCCTTTCCCAAATTAATTTTAACGTTAAAGTTTAAATATTGGGTAATACCTTCCTTAACCACATTCAAAGTTTTATTAGTGATATAACGTTCATCTAAATATGCGGCATAGATTTTCAACGTGACCTTTTCAACAACTTTGGGCCTTATGAGGAAAGAAACTGTAGCGGTGTTATCAGTTCGAATACCTGCTACTCTTTTACTTGGTTTCGGTTCACTTATGACTTTATTATCAAAATCTATAATTTCATATTTATCCTCACTGTTGTCTAATGTTATCACGACGTCTAAATCTTCATCTAAAAAGTTATACACCTTGACGGGGACGTTAATAATTTCATCTGGAATATAAAATAAATTAATCATTTAAATGATAAATATATCCTATTAGGTAACCTCTTTTAACTGAGTGCGGCAATCGTATTGATATAAAGGGCTCGGAAGTATGGTTACTGCTAAAAAAGATATTGAAAAGTTAAAAGAGTAATTAGTTTCTTTTTTATAATTCAAATCAAACAAAAAAAAAAAAACAACAAAAATTTGAAGTTTCCGTTATAGAAAATAGTCCCAACGTTTGGGAAGCAAAAGTATGATTCGATTAAAATTTTTAGAATCTTATAAATAATCTTAAAAAAATTTACTGATTGATTGATTTTATTGCTGAAAAATAATATAAGATTTTTTGTCGACATAAATAACTCCAAAAACATAATTAATATTAAAAAATTCATTAAAAACTAATAAATACATTACAAAGAATATTGTTAAGTATTCGGTTATTTAAAAAAAAAAAATAATTAAAAGTAAATTACTTACTAAAAAATTGTTTATAAGCCCTTTAACATAGTAATAAAATAGCTATAAATGTACCAGTTAATAAGTAAATAAAAATAAATAAATAGATTTTTTAATGAAAAATGAAAAATACATATTAAATAAAATTTTTAAAAGAGCATATTTTCTATTAATAATAAAAACATATGTTTTACAAAAAATAAATATAATTCATTAAATGTATAAAATTAGAAAAAGAAAAAATTTGGGGCCCATTTCTAAGCCCATAAAGAGTCGGTCGGATTAACTGCCGGAATGGATGGATTTCAATGCTTATGTTTTTTTTTTTGTTAAAAAAGTGGGCTGGTAGCTAATGTTGTTGCAAGGTGTATTTACCAAACCAGGTAATGTAACGGCTGTAATGAAATGTCAGGAAACTTTAGTGGAATTTTCTGTATTTTAATATTTTTCTTTGGCTCTCATCGAAACAAGTCAAATGACGGCGATAAAATTAAACAATAATAATCTTGAAAGTAAAAGGAAGCCGTAACGGTGACACAGTTGAGGCACAGAAGAAAAAGACTATTACTTGTTTTAATTTCTTCAACTAACGTAAGATAACGTATGAAAAAAATTTTCCGAGCGAAGTGGTTAATCATTAAAAAAAACCATAGAAGGGGAAAAATTATACATTTTTTGTTTGAGGTTTTTCTATTTAGTTAAATATCATTCACTTTCTATTTCCTATTGCCGTAAAAGACTTAGAGGGACTCAGACACAGAGATTAGATAGGACGTCGATTTCTACTAAATATTACTTAAATTTTATTTTGTCTACACTTCTTTGTTAAGTGGAATAATTACAATTACCTTCAAGAATATTTTATCTTAAAATATGTTTATGAATAATTACTTATGTTGTAGCTAAAAATAATTTGTTTTAAATACTTCTACATAATATAAGAGTAAGTTTTAAGTTTTTTTTTTAATATTTTTTTTTTCATCCACTTATTTTATTGATATTATGTGAAAATAATTCATTTTGATCATTAAATTCAATTTAACCTGTTAACAAAATCGAAAAGTTCTCAATAAAAATCTTTCTTATCATTGTGTAAGGCAATTTTTTGGTAACAATTTGAAGCAAATGGAACTTAATTTTACAACAAATTAAATTAATTTTAAAATTTGACATTGACAGGTAAGCGATTCTAACAAAATCAGATTCTGAAAATCTTTTAAATATTGATATCTTCTGGTCTATAAGATCCGAACTGACGTGAAACGCTGGGCACAATAAGCTAGTTCTAAATAAAAATTTAAGCACCTCATATTGCATTTCATTTCTTATTTTGGTTTTAGTTGAGTTCGTTGTTAAAAAAAAAGCAAATTCATTTATTAAATTTAAGGAGAGACTTACATACATGTCATAATTACTAGCAATGGAAACTTGTACGTGGCAAAACGTAACATTTATTTAATACATAATGGTAAATTTGGAATAACCAAAAATAAAATCTTAAAAAATCTCCAAAAACCCCTTTAAAATCCCAAAACGCAAAATATACCCTCATAGAAATCCTTAATCTCCACACGCAAAGAAAAAATAGTATTGTTACTGTAGCTGGTCTTGCAACCATATTGTTGTGTAGCTTAACAATAACATGCTAAAGTATAAACATAATTATGTTCAAATTTAAACATTAAATGGTTAAATTAAAATATCATAATGTGGTTGAAATGTCATTAATTGAATGCAAAGATTTCCTCATATAATAGACTTACTAATTCATTGTTGTTTCATTTGTTAATGATTTGTTACGAATATTATTTAAAAACATAAATTCACAAAAAATATTATCTTTTTCTTTGCTTAATGTAAGTAACTGGAACTGAAATTTAGTTGATTATGTGAAATCGTCGGAGCTAAGATCATTGTTCAACAGACTAGGTTTATCTTACGTACACAATTCTTTACCAACGCACTGGAACGTCGGTCGAAACATTACAACTTTAATTGACTTCTTTTTAGTGGACGGTAATTCCAATGTTATTATGTATGGTCAAGGAATCGTCCCGCTTCTTCAATCTTATCATGCGATAATTTATGTTGCCATAAATTTTTCTATTATACAACGTAACGGCAAATTTATTCAGTATAGGAATTTTTACTGTCAAGACCTTAATGCTGTACTGTCAAATGTAGATCGTTTTGATTTCTCTAGTTTTTATAGTTGCAGTTCAGTCGATGTTAAGCTTGACACTATTAACACTCTGTTATCTGAGCTATTTGATCTTGTTCCAATAGTTCGTTTCAAAGTCAAAATCCACAAAGATCCTTGGATTCAGAAGATAAAAATCTGCAATTCGGGAAGCTGTAGGGACTATGCTTACCAGGCTTTTAAACATAACAACACGGAAGAAACCTGCAAACACTACAATAGAATGAAAAATAAACTTAAATCATTAATTCGTACATTTAGACAACAACATTACATGAATATGTTTGATGGAGCTAGTAACCAGGAAATTTGGAGAATTCGTAATAGATCAAATAACAATAGCGCTAACGAGTCTAATGTGAATGTGAATGAACTGAATAGATCTTTTATTGCGAACAGTAACATTCCTCCTTTATTTGACTTTTAAGACATAGGTGGGCGTCTTGCGGGTTTCTGTTTTCAGACAATTTTTGAGGATGATTTTGTAGGGGCTTTGATGAAAAAAAAGACGAATTCTGTAGGGTCGGATGAATTTCCAATAATATTTATTAAAATGGTTTTCCCTTACATCAAAACTTCTTTACTGGATATTTTTAACGCAATTATTATGACGTCTAAGTACCGTGACAATTGGAAACTAAAACGGGTTTTGCCTGTACCCAAAAAAGATTCTGACGGCGGCTTTCGTCCTATAAGCATTTTAACCGCCATCTCCAAAATCATGGAAAATAAAATAAACAATCCTTTTTTAAATAATGCCAACAAGACAAAGGCTATTATGTTTCGAACTTTTCATCAGCACCTGTTTACCCCAGCATCAGAATTAATAATACTTATGTTTCCTATGTACGATCCTTCAAATGTTTTAGAGTTGTAATTGATTAGAATCAATCCTCGGGCTCAGGAAACTCTATCAATGCCTCTTTTAGCTTCCAACCAGGGTTAGGCATATACTTGCTAGTACTTCACTTATGTCACATCTGAACTACTGCATCGAGGTTTACTTTGGTACTCTTGGCTATAACATTCGCGCTATCAACGGTAATGTAAAACGCATTGTAAGATTTTTACAATGTTTCATATTCGTTTACAATGGACCTTAGGCTGCAGTTTCAACCAATACCTTCAAGCTAAGACTCTGATATATTTCTTCAAAGAAATCAGATGTAGAATTTCAAAATATCTTTTTAACAAATTTTGGTTTTCTTGATCACGGAGATTACCGTGAATATGTAATCTTAGAAGAAAAGATTTTAGATTATATCATGATCATAGTTTTATACAACATTAAGGGCATAATCTTGCATCATTTAACCCCGAACTGACAGCGGAGATTATAAATCGTAAAAGAATTTATGGACACCATTTGTTTATATTCTTTACAATATCATGTTCTTAACTCATTTACAGCATTATGCTTCTTGACAGCTAAAATTTTTGTCTCTAAAATATTTTATTTTCTTTTCAGTTTTTATGTTTTAACTACATTCAAGTATTGTATTTGACTATTGAATTTTTTATAAAAAGAAAAATATATTTAAAAAAATGAACAACTACTTACTTGCATTCCCTGCAATCTTCCTGGAAGACGCAAATATCGAATAATTTAACGTCAACATCATAGAAAATAGTAGCGTTTTTGTTGTTATCGTAATAATCGTAAAGTTGAATGGAAGCTGGTTTTTGCATGGCCACAGCGTGAGATCTCAGGGCTTTTACTTTCAAACAAATTTCAAAATTTTTATACAAATAATCGAAATATACAAACAACAATGAATCGGAGTTTTTCAGTTCCGTATTCTATAAAATAACAAAAACATTATTGTACTTGTCAAGGAGTTTCCATTTTAAGAGTACTTACAATAACTCTATCTAATCTATCCATTTCATTTAAACTTTCATCGTCTATAATATAACCCGAGGGTGTAGAAATTTCCAGCAACGCCATATTAGAAATATTCCCAGGATACAAATAACTAACACACACAAGCATTTCGAAGCCATCACGTCTGGTATTAGTCATATTTGCCTTTATGCTAAAACTCGGGTATTGATCTTTTTGAATTTTGTATGTGTTGTATTGGTAGGCAATTTGTACTAAAGCTGAACCATTACCTTTCGCGGTGAATTCAATTGAGTTCGTTTTAGAGGGCAACTGAAAATAAAAGCAGAAACCGAAGTTTGTCAAGATATTTTAATGGTTTTTAACAATTTCGTTAAGGTCAGGCAAAGAGTGAGAACGAGAAATAATTTATTTAAGAAAATTACTGAATTACTAAGGAGAAACGCATAAAAGTAATAGATTTACATTCCAAAAAAGATGTTAACAATTAATTCTTTGAGTTGAAATGTTTGAAGCATTAGGGAAAGAAAAATTGGTTTTTGATTGAATGCTAGAAACTCTAACATGTCAGTTATTAAAAAGGAGAAAAATGTAAAAAGTGTAAGCAGCAGGCTTAATTATAATAACTTAAGTTTTTGTATGAATTACATAAAGGCGTTTTTTTTTCTCTGATAAAAATGTTGCAGATGTGTAACGTCTTGTACATATTGATGTTACATAATGTACGTTGAATTTTATAATAGGGCAAGTTGGCTACATACGTATTATAAGTAATTACTACTACAGGTAATCGATGTAAACGTTTGTTAATTAACACACAATATGTGTTTAAAATTTCTTAAGGCCTCGTTATGCGAACGTTGATGTAAGAAAAACTTAACGTATTTTAACGTACGGTCGTTTATGTACTTATAGAAACTTTACAAATGTGACGAATGTCAATAAAATAAACAAAAACAAAACATTGTGCAGCACAATGTGTTTGTAATATTAATTTCAAAAGCCCGAAAAGAATTTAAAAATGGATATTGAGGATTAATTTACTGATGTCCATGAAATAAGTACAATCGTTTTGCAATGTAACTATTTATTTATTATACTTTTATTAAGCAAAATAATAAAAACTGATGAATGATACAATTATTATCAATACTTAAAAAGTACCTAAAAAGGGCAAATGTGCTGCAATGGTACTTATCACATATAATTCCAGCACTATCTTACGAATGTCACGTAACAATGCCGTCAAAACCTATTTTATACAGGTTGAAGCGTTCCGGAAACGTGACAGTTAATTTCGGTAAGCGTTTGCATTGTTTTAGTATATTTAAACACAAACGGCCGTTAGGTAAGCTTACGTGGACGTTCGCATAATTGTACCTTTAAGGTTCAGTAAGACGTGCCATAACCGTAACCATATAAAACATCTATTCAAACCATCCTTATGGGACAGACTGTATTTGATTATTGGTATCACGCCATAATGCCATAGCCTTAAACGTTACCATACATATAAAATAACTTTTAATTGTTTACCATAACCATATACAGCTTAACTATTGAATTTGGCTATTAACTGATTGTTTTATTATTTTGTTCTTTTTTTTCACATTCACTGCATTGTATTGCTGAGAATTAAGATATGTGTATTTCGTTGCGCTTGTTTTTTAACAACCGCCAACACAAATAATGGTTTCTTACGACTACGGCTTCAGTTTTCGCTGACAATAAATATGATCACGGCTATGGCGTTGTGGTATGGCACATCTAATTGAACCTATATGCAGTGATAAATATGCTTTAAGCACTTTCTGATACTAAGCAAGTTTTTCTAGGACTTAGTGTTTCTGAAGTTATGTGTTATTTAGTCTCTGACCACACTGTTCTTAGACTACATCGTTCAAAAGACTAAATAGTTATTTGATTACGCCTTTCGCTGACTAAGACTTTATAAAATTAAATCTTTACTAGAAAAAGTTCTTCGAAGAATACATTTTTCGTAGGAAACGAATTTCTTATACGACGTTTTACTGTGAGTACGTCCTTCTTTAATAAAATATTTTTTAGACTACGAGTTTTAAAAACTACTTTGTTGGTTGTCTACCTTTTTTTAGACTATGGTTTTAGTAGTCTGGGCATTTCTAATTCTAGGTCTTTTCTCGACTACGTTTATTCCTAATTATGTCTTTCTTAGACTAATTGCTACTTTGGCTACTAATAATTAGACTGCCACTCTCTTAGGGTTTTTTTAGACTTCTTCTTATTACATTATTCTCTCCTGACTACGATATTCTTGAGCTACAATTTTCTTGTATTACGTTTTTCTCACATGACGCTTTTGTTACAGCAGGTTACGTTTTTCATAAACCCTGACTTTCTAAGACTGCGTGATTACTAGACTACTTCTTTCTTGCGCCTAAATCTTATTTAATTATTTTTTATTTTAAAACATCGTCTTAAATGCACTTAAGACTAAATATTGTTTTATTGCAAAATATCCTTAAAATGTGTTTTTTTGGACTAAGTCTTAATTTTAAGTCCTTTCAAGTACATGTTCTTGGTGGTGGGCTTTTTTATTTTGTTTTATCAGAAATGGTAGAAGGTCAATATTTTCCTTTACTATAACAATGAATGTAATCAAAGAATGGACAATTTTGTTTTATGTGTTTTTAGTCAAAGTACTTTAAAATTTGAATATGGTCCTTTTAAATCACTTCTAAGTGGCAAGCTAGTTTAGAAATCTCTGACTGCGTCTTCTAAAGTTATTCAGGCCTTGAATTTTTCTTGCGTCCTTATTCTATTTGTAAATACTAGCTTTATTATGTTGGACCAATATTGTTCCCTCTAAACGACATCCTCTTTTATGCTGCAGTAGCTTAAACGTCAAAGAACTAAGCTATTTCAGCCAGAAGTGTCCCATATGAACACGAGTAAAAATAAAAGAGTTGAGGTTACATCCAACAACGTTCTTTACGTCTTCTATGACTATGAGTTTGAATAATGCAATTACTGGAAAACTACGTTGTCCTGAAACAATTATCAGCTTAACGATTAAAAAATGTTCCAAGAATAAGTTTTATTTGTATGACGACAAGTAGGCTTCTTGCTCCCTAAATCGCTATCAAATTAAACGCTCTTAGCCTGCTTCTATAAATAATATCCTTGCTTTCTATGACTGTGTGTTATTACGGCTATTGTTTACACATCAGATTCCTACGTCCCTGCAAGAACATTTTTGTACATAATGTCTCTGATAGTAATTTGGGTATATAATGGGTACCATGGGTAGGAAAGCTTCCCTCTGAAACAAGCCACTTAACTCTAACAAATTTTTATTTAACTCACCTCAATACTTTGATACAAAATTTCATTATCCTCAGTCAATTTAAAAGTTCCATTCTTATCATTTGATACAATATCAACATCCATTCTAGCTGCTTCAAGATGGGCTAATTCGGCAAACCTTATAAGAGCGTTTAAGCCAACGACGGTATCTTTAGTGGACACAAAACCACTGAGGCTATTACGTTGAGATATAAACGATTGAACAATGCGCATTATGTCATCGACTTTGGTAGATTTCTGATCCAGTAAGGTTAACAAATTGTATGAAGTAGTTTCAGCATCTTTAGCGAATGCATTATACCACAAATTCTTGCCAAAATCCCGATCAGGAACAAGGTCAGTTCCAGCTACGTACTTTAGATTGCTTACCATTGCCTGAGCTTCTTCATGCTTGGCTTTATTTAAGGTGTATACGGATAATGCCTCGTCAAGATGCGTACTAAAGCTTTGATAGTTTTTGGCTATAAAATTTACACCGTCAGCTATTTCTCGAGAGTATTTTTTTGCATAAGCGGGATTCTCTAGGAAGGCCAATACAGCAGCACTTGTTAGAGTTAAAAGCTTTTTATGTTGCGTAAGGCAGCAAACACCCTTTTCGGTAAATGCTCCATTTTTAGCCTGTTGTTTGCTTAAGTAGGCCAAGCCCTCTCCAATGATTTTTTCATTGACATTGCAAAATTCTTTAACTTGTGACAAAAAACGTACGACATTGGCCGTCAACCATGTAGAGTCATTCTGATGCTTTTCCTTAGCCTGAGAAGGACCGAAAATACTAAAGGAACCATCTGTATTACGATAACTTAACATTTTTCGATATCCAGCGTTTAGATTGTAACGTAACTTAGCTTCCATGGTAGGAGTCAAGCGTTTTGAATTCATCAAGTATTTCATAACCAAACAATTAGACACCAGAAATGACATAGTTTGTTCACCACTGCCTGTTGGCATACGCACTAAATTGTCTATGTTGTTGAAAACGGGACCCACAATGTCACCCACAATACCGATTTCGATATGCTGCGAATCGGGTACTAGGTGTTTGGGTAATTCCAATTTAAAAGAAGACTTGTATTCAGGTTTCTCGTTCAAAGTGACAAAATAGGCATGATTGACATATTTGGTAATGCCTTCCGGAACCACTTTCATGGTTTTATGTATTATATCAATATCAGCTAATGATGAAGCTTTGATTTTCAAAACAACATTTCCAATAACTTTGGGTCTTATCAGGAAAGATACCGTAACAATTCCATGAGCTCGAACACGTATGCGCTTGGTGAGTTTCGGCCCAATAACTTTATAATTGCAATCGATAATTTCATATTTACCATCACTGTTGTCTAAGGTTATCTCCATGTCTAAATCTTTTTGGAAAATGTTATACACAAAGGTGGGCACATTAATAATTTCGTCTGGAATATAAAATGACTTAAATATTTAAGCTAAAAATATATCCAGAAAGCGTACCTTTTTTAACTGAGTATGGCAAACGTACTGATAAGAAGGTCGTCAAATCTTGATCACTGCTGAGAATATTTATTGAATAACAAGATAAATTTTTGAATGTATAAAATATTTATTCTTTTTTTAATTGCTCGTATAATGTATAAATATAAATAAATATATATATATATATATATATAAATATATATAAATATATATATATATATATATATATATATATATATATATATATATATATATATATATATATATATATATATTATATATATATATATATATATATATATATATACAACGGCTGCTATATATATTTCTGGCCTGGCAACACTGAGTGTTGCCAAGTGCAATCTGACATTTCCATTGGAAAGTTTGTCATTTTTAAGCATAATCGTACTCAAAACGTTTTGAAGTACGACCATTATTTGTGTTGTTTACAGTGACTTGAAAAAATTAATATAGAAAAAATGGAATTAACTCGTGAACATTTTCTTGCCATCATTTTTCACAACTTTCGACGTGGATTATCACGACAAGAGTGCATTGATGAACTTAAATCTTTGTATGGCGATGAAGCCCCATCCTATAGCACTGTGAAAAATTGATATAATGAATTTAATCGTGGCCGAAGCTCGCTCAAAGACGAATTCCGTGAAGGTCATCCAAAAACGGCTGTTATGCCAGAGAACATTGATGCCGTGCGTGAACTCACAATGCAAGATCGACATGCGACATACCGAGAGATAGAGACATCCTTGGACATTTTTTCCAGCAGCATACATTCGATACTGCATGAACACCTGGCCGTAAAAAAGGTTTGTTCTCGTTGGATCCCGCACAATTTGAAACTCGCTCAAAAAAAGGCTCGTGTCGATTGGTGCAAAGAAATGTTGCAAAAATACGATTGCGGTGCTTCAAAAGAAGTTTATAAGATCGTCACAGGTGACGAATCATGGATCTATGGGTATGAGCCCGAAACGAGACAACAATCGACCGTGTGGGTCTTCAAAGACGAGAAAAATCCAACGAAAATTGTTCGTGGAAGAAGCACTTCGAAGCAAATGGTCGCCTGTTTCTTCGGCAAAACTGGTCATGTGGCGACTGTTCCGCTTGAGCAACGTAGGACGGTCACTTCTGAGTGGTACACTACAATTTGTTTGCCTGGAGTCATCGGAGAAATTCGAAAAACCAACAAGAGAAGACGAATCATTGTTCACCATGACAATGCGAGCTCTCACACATCGGCTCAAACCAGAGCGTTTTTGACCGGCCAAAACGTCGAATTAATGGGTCAGCCGCGGTACAGCCCTGACTTGGCACCCAATGACTTCTTCTTATTTCCGCACATCAAGAAAAAAATGCGTGGTCAATGATTTTCGTCGCCAGAAGAAGCTGTTGAAGTGTTCAAAAACCATATTTTAGAGGTGTCTCAATCGGAGTGGAAAAAGTGCTTCGACAACTGGTTTGAGCGCATGCAAAAGTGTATAAATCATGCTGGAGAATACTTTGAAAAATAATAAAACCATTTTTGATTAAAAATATTCGCATTTTCACTATTAGGCCAGAAATATATAGAGCAGCCCTCGTATATATATATATATATATATATATATATATATATATATATATATATATATATATGTATATATAGAAATAATAACCTTTAACAAATTTCAAAACTATTTTGAATTTTTCCAAAAATTACAATTCGTTTATAATATCGATGGACTTTAATTCTTTTCAACTTTGTTTCATGTGTTGCCGATGTATTGAATACCTGGGAAGGTGCATAGCAGCGAACAAAATCCCATGTTCATTCTGTATGTTTAAATGCCCCGCTCAATATAAAAATATAACTAGAACAAATTTTGTTCTCATTTTTCTTTCACTAGTTTTGAATTTTACAATTTTAATTCAAACAGTTTTGTCAATAAATAAAAAAAAATTTATTTTTATTTTTTTAACATGATGAATATTTTAGTATTTATTTAGTTTTAATCAGGGTTCAGGAGACACATATATTTTATTACTACATATCACTTATCTGTGTCTCGAAATTTTGTATGTTGCCGAGCACAAATATATGTGTGTGTTTTTTTACGTTTGGTTGTTACACGTAACATGTCATGTACGGAAAAAACGTACACGTTCTATATATCTTAGTTCGTGTAAGTGTATTGAACACTCGATTGCTTAAAAAATTTAGAACAAGTTATCGAGTGTGGAATTGATTATTTTTGGCGGAAAGACTTCCCAACCGGATTACTACCTCTAAATACTTTATCGTAACAGAGGTGGTGATACGTTCGACAGAAATGCTTAAGTTTGGCACAAAACTTCTTACATT
Source organism: Gymnosoma rotundatum (assembly GCA_916610165.2). NCBI lineage: Eukaryota > Metazoa > Arthropoda > Insecta > Diptera > Tachinidae > Gymnosoma > Gymnosoma rotundatum. Next base: position 35,738,429 of record OU744337.1, read on the forward strand.
TGGGTAGTGATTACCGCGCCTACCCTTAATCATTACCCCATCGGTCTTCTGAATATTTTATTTCAGGCCCCATTTCATGAAGAATGCTCAGGTAATGGTTGGCCTTGTGATTTAAATTCTTAGCCCTAGCAGCAATCAACATATCATCATCACACGTGTGCAGAAGATCTCCCGTAGGGGGCTGCGGAATAATAGAAAAAAATATTGTAGAAAATCGGTCCCAATAAGGAGCCTTGTCTAACAAGAACGAGCCTGCAGAAAATCAGCTACCATCCTACTTGTAGAGCATTTAAAGCCTAAGCTCATCGTTTTGAAAACAATCCCCTGTTACCTAGCAGTGTCAAAAGCCTTTGAAAAATCCAGACTTACCTCCAGAATTAGATACCTTTTACTTAAGCGCCTGGTCACGAAGTCTGTGAAGACCATTAGGGCGTGTGATGTGGGATGGCCTCCCTTAAAGTCTAACCGACAGTCATGAAGTTCACCACCACTTGTAATTTCCTTTCGTATTCTCGATAACAAAAACTATTCCATTAGTTTTCCAAACGAGAGGAGTAGAGAGATAGGTGTATAAATACTAGCTTTCTATTGCCTCTTTCCATTATCTAGAAAAATAACCAATGTTGCGACAATGCCTAAAAACTATTGCTAAGTAACGCCATGTAGTAAAATCAAACTTTGTAAGGATAAAATCAGGAACTCTATCACCACTGCTTCTTATTTGATCTTGTTTTAAGAGCACATCCAATATCGTAGGATATAACTAAAATATGCCTTTTTTAAAAACCGCCATTAAGATGCCCGAAAGCAAGGGATAGCAAATAATCAGTCAATGTAGATACTTTCTCACAGGCAATACTATCGAAAGAAGGCGATCGTAAGTTATCGCCTCGCCTGTAATCTTCAAAGAAATGATCTGCCAAGATAAATTTAGAAATTGCTTCGTCCATAGTATTTGAAATTACTATGCCCATAAATTCAATACAGTCTTCAATTTCATGAGATGACACATTGCACGTCTCCTATTCCAACAAAAATTTCTACTGTAAGATAATCAGACTGGAAATCCAGTGTTTCTAGACCTCCAACTGCTGCCGGTAATATATCAGTTAATGACATAGCTATGTTCATGAACGAAGATGTATATGCAGAAACTTGTGTCGGACCAATAGTACGGTGTATAGTTTTATAAGGGCACAACAGCAGAAACTTACAAAGGATGTTACCTTTAGGGTTGCATGAGTTACCAGTATGAATGCTTAGCATTTAAATAAGCACCTATTAAAAGCCCCTCCCCATTAGATAAGTCCATTTATGGATCTAAATCAGCGTGAATGTACTCAGTAAAGTACATCGAATCCACAATCATCTTACTTCCATCAGTCTCGTTTATGCTGACAGTTGTATTCTCTATGGGGCCTAAATGAAGAATAACCCTATTACAACAAAACGACCATTTAGCCAATCCAGCCTAAAGATCTTATAATCACTTAAATCCAAAACTTGTCTTGACGAAAGTTTATGCTCTGATATTAAAAGAACATCAGGCCGATTTTCTCCGAGAATATAGTCGAAAGGTCTGTGTTAATGTGATAAATTTGGTAGTTTGGTGGCCTTAAGTCTGACAGATATGGCCTTATCTTTTAAGCCGTTATAGGCAGACGCTTGAAATTTAAACATAGTAGCTACTGCTATATATGCTGCATTCCCGAGTACATTAAAATAAAATTAAAACAAGGGCTTAGTTTTTTGAAATAAAATAGATTGAGACTATAAACTTTTATTTTCGCATAGACTTTTTTAAAAGATCACTTAATACTGATACGTCCGATGTAACAATTAAATTAAATAGTGGCCTATGCATTGTACGGAACCCTTCAACATGTTTTTCTAAAACAATAATACATTTATGAACATAACTTTCGGGAAACCCTTTTATTTTTAGAAGAATGTGATTTCTTAACGCTACATTACTGTGTTACTCCGTCGAGACACGAAATCTTGATGTCACCCATCGCAGCCATCCAATCCAGACCACTTTATGCTGTGTCTCCGACAAAGACTCTACCTCATAATTTGCTTTTCTTTGTTTACTAAGTTCGGCCATCTCCTTGTTCACATCTTTCATGCACTCTTGTTCTGTTGTTACTTCTGCACACTAACAGCTTGAGATACATTTCTTTATTATAAAGGCTCCTGGACCATTATCTGCCATGGCTTCTCTTTTCTAATTTAGACTTCGGGACGTTTGTACAGCTTTTTTCATTTTATTGCCTCTTTACTACAATTAATACTTTTCCTTCGTACGCATCTACGCTGGTTTACTCGGGCTCATTAATGGCAACAACAACTGTTATGTAGGTGTTAATTGATCTTCTTTTCGTAACAATATTTTCTTTACTTGCAATATTTTGTGGAATTAGGATTATTTTGTGAACGTCTAGAATCTTCGTTCAATTTTAGATTTTTGGTGAGATTAAGATTTCTTTGAATTTTAGGTTCAAGTAATATTATTATTTTTATTATTTTTTTTTAATCTAAATTCAATAATGGCAGGGGTACATAACCACAGCGCCAGGGTATCCCACAAGTTTTCAGATATAAACAGTCTCTCCAGGAACTTCACATCGACCTATATATATATATATATATATATATATATATATATATATATATATATATATATATATATATATATATATATATATATATATATATATATATATATATATATATATTTTTTTTTTTTTTAATAATTGTTAAAACGATGGCAGTTTTATAAAAGCCAGTTGAGAAAAACATGCGCGTTGCGTCTTTGATTATAACCTCCCTTTTTGAAAAAGGAAAATCTGCTCGCACACAGATATTGCCCCTTCGAGATAAAGTAATAAACTTTAGTATTTTTTTTTTCGAAAAACGAACTTGAAAACAATAGTTCGATTTTACAACTTTTTCGTATTTGGTTTATACAAAAATGTGCAGTTATTGAGTTGTGTTTAAAAAGGAGTTCTCTTTTTTAAAATGACAAATTGTTGCAATTTTTTATAAATTATTTATTTTTTATTGACAAAATTTAAGTCAAAGTTTTATAAAATTTTAATTTCTTGTTAATTTTAGATATATTGTTGAGAAGATGTTTTCTATTTTAAGTCATAAAAAGACGCAATAGCAATCCAGTAAAAAAGTGAGGAAAAAGATGCAATTAAAACAGCACATCTATACGAAAGAAGTGGTGCAAATTCGAGTGAAAGACTTATGAATTTTACATTGACATGTCATTGATGGCATGTTTTTTGTTTTTAACAAAATTGTACTACTTTTAAATAGGTTTCTAAATGCTAAAAAGTTTCTGTGATGAGAATTTGTTTTTAAGCAACTAAATTGCGTTACATTATATGCATTTTTTAGAATATATATTTTTCTAACCTTAGAGCATTTCCTAATTAAGACTTAAACGATTTTTAGTTCGAATTCTTCTTATACGTTCTAACTAACAAACAAATTAAAATTGTACTATTAAGAGCAAAATAAGAAAAAGGGCTATATTAATTTAGGATTTACCACTTCCTAAAAGTAAACAAACGACACACATACAAACAAACACCTGCATTTAATGACAACTAAACAAGAATACATATCATGTGTCTTTAATAATAATGGAAGGTTCTACTAGTAAATAACAATGCCCACATCATGTGTGTGACATGATCATGAATCAAGAAAACAAGATTGCGCAGGTCCGTTAGCTCGTTGTATAGCTTTCTCTCTCTTATGTGTGACGTAGGCATAGAATATTTTTTGTAAACAAACTTCATTTGTGAATGGAAAGTGCAGCAGAATTAAAGTAAAAACGAAAAAAATTTTTTAAAAATAAAAAAAGAGTTAACCGAATTAGAATATGAGGTCTCGAAAATCTTGCAGGCTACATTTGGCACAAACTTAAAAATTATATTCCAGATATTACAGTGACACAAAACGAGGAAGGTCCAACGTTTCATATTAAAAAAAAAAAATAATAATAAAGACGGTCTTCTTAATTAAATAGGCTCATCATATTTAATCTGATGAAAAAGTAAAAAGTTACCCAGTAAAAAAAGTAAGGAAAAAGATGTAATTAAAACACCACATCTATGCGAATGAAGTGGTGCAAATTCGGGTGAAAAACCTATGAACTTTACATTGGTATGTCATTGAAGGCATGTTGTTGGTTTTTTACAAAATTGTACTTTAAATAGGTTTCTAAATGCTAAAATGTTTCTCTTTAATATAAGCAAAAATTTCAAACTTTGGTAGCCCGAAATAGCTCTTCTTCTTCTCGGGCTTCAAGCCCAAACACAAAACTTTTACTCGACTATATATCCTCCAGCTTAAAATTTTGCTCAAATCGATTCACCCGTTTAGAAGTTATGCAATTATTTCAAGTTTTGCGCCAAAAATCTCCTACACTTTTTACAGCAAACGCTAGTTTTCATTCTATTGTGACGTATATGCACAGTAGAAAAATTTTTTGAACGGTTGAATGAGCAATCTTGTTTTCTTGATTCATGTGACATGATAATGGATAATTTTACTAATACATAGATAGCAGAGAACTGCACGAGTACACCGCAACTCATGAGTACACCGCATACTTATGCTCTGAACACATTCGAGACAGCAGCTACCGACTGCAAAATGTCAGAATTAGAATGCGTGTATTTATATGAGAATGATTAATTTATTGACAGCAAGGCAACAAGGCGGCAGGTTGTTGTCTGGGCTGAATTCGCCGCTGCAGTCAAATTAAACTAATTTCTATTTTTATTGGCGACAATAAACAGTTTAGTGATGTCAGTACTATAAGACGTGTAAAATAAGTGCTTAAAATCTCTTATTATGAAAAACGAAAATAACAATAAAAATATAAAATAAAAATTATTTATTTAAAGATTTAAGTATAAATCTATAATAAAACTGTAACAGGATAATTTCAGTACATGAAATATTTAAGGAAAATAGTGTTGCTGGTGAAGACAATAATTAATTTGGAATAAAAAATACCTATTTATTGAATTCTTATCTGTCTCACGTAAGTGCTGCTGGATAGATTTAATTTAATTTTGTGAGGAGATCCTTTAAAACCTTGGTTCAAACACGGATTTTTTTTTTTTTTTTTTTTTTTTTTTTTGAAAAATAGAGAAACCAATGTAAAATTACCCAATTTTAGCGGTATAATTGTACTTAAACAGTTGTCAGTACATTTTAATTTTATATATAGAAAAATTTTAACACTTTTTACATACTTTTCAATAATTGCTCAAAACATATTTTTCGAAATTTGAATTAAAAAAAAACTGGAAATGCCACACCGACGAATACTACAATTGTCATGGCGAAAGTGTACGAAGAATAATTGTAAAAACTTCTGAGGAATGTGTTAAGATGTACATAAAACTGAAATTCCTTTTTTGTGTGGGCAACATTTAGTTAAAAATTTAATTCTGTTTTTAGGACTTATATTATTTTCAATTGTCGTATGGGATATCTGTAAATACATAATACGATTGGTTTTAATAGATATCAAAAACTGTTGTTTTTAGTGTTTTTTATTTTAGTAGACATGAAACTACGTGACACACACTACTGTACTTATTATTGCTTTCGAGAATTACTTCTATATGTTTTCAATCTTAAAGACAATCCAAACGATTTATTCTACTCTTTAAATAGCCTCTTACAAAATAGTTAAAACATTTTTTTTTAATTATAAATCGGAGCTGCTTCTTTAAAAATCGCTTAAATAACATCACTGAAATACAGTTAATTCGTATTTTTATTATGTAGCTGCTGCCTTCAAAATAATTATGTAGCTGCGTACAAGGCGACAAATGTTGCTAGCGTCATTTGCTGTCGTGTGATCGTGTATCTTGCTGTGGCGAATGTGTTCAGAGCATTACTCTATACTTTTCATACTCGAGTATTTTAAACACCGCAATAAAAAGTTGTGTTTATTTTACCCATTCTTGTAAAAACGAGTATCAAAAATATCGCAATCAGAATTTTAAGTATTTTTTATACTCGTACGCGAGAATTTTTTAATTCTCTTTATTTGTAAGCAACGTTGCCACATTTTTACCCTATTAAAGTTTTTTTTTACTGCCGTTTTGTGAAATACTGCATTGTATGCAGATCTATTTATAAACAATAAAAAAAAAACAAAATTTGATCAAATCTATTGCTTAAACATTATAAGCAGAAAAACAGACAACAACCGTTTTCATAGGTATGAAATACAAATGAAATACAACACATATTTAATGAATAAAATGCAATAAAACCCGCTTAAAGGCACAGCTTTTGTACACTATTTAAAGCAGGTATTCTTATTTTGTTGCTGTTTTTAATGTATAATTATTTTCAGTTTATGCGCCTTGTATGGTATTTAGGAAAACAAAATGATAAAATGAATCCGTGAATAAAAGGAAAATTACTTAATTTTTTAGTTTTAACAAAACTGTATATACGATGATGTAATATATTCATTCCTCATAAATAATAATAAATAAAATAAAGTTTTTAGTTTATATATTTTATTTTGTTAAATATAAATATAATTGCTTTTATACCTATTTATTAATTTTAAAAATATATTTGCTTAACGAATAGAATTTTTAAATTTCTCTCCTGTGTGACTTAAAAAAAAACCCTAACAAAAACGTAATATAATAAACAATGAACTATTCTTGAGTTATTAGTAAACTTTTGTTGTGTTTTTAATAAATGAAAATATGGCGAATTTACGGGTTCTATTTAATTTATTTTTTGTTATATATTAAATAAACTTTCATAATTTCAAAGAAGTATGTATGTTAGCTAATTTAGACATTGGCGACTTTTGATATTGTGTTTGATTTAATAATTCTGATCTGATAACTCTGTTTTCCTCTCACTAAACACGTTAAAATCTCTCTCTTGGTGTTTGTTGTGAGTATGAGTACGAATAAAGTAAAGCCAGCATCGTAAACATTTTACTTGAGTATGGTAGACACTTATACTCAAATGGAATGGGTATAGTAAATACTCGCGCTTAAGAAATGCGGTGGCGATCACACCGCAACCGCATTTAAGATGAGTATACTTAGAGTATTAAAAACAGACACTCTTGCAGTTCTCTGATAGATAGCACAAAACATCGAGTAAATTCTAGTTCATTCAAGAACCCTTTACCATTAGGTATATAAAAGCAACAAACATACAAACTGAATGGTTCTGATTGTAAACGTTACTTAGCGAAGATCTTGTAGTAAAACCATTTATCCGTTACACAAGTAATAAAGTTGCCATCGGGTATTTTTGGTGTATTAAGCGCGAATAAGTAGATAATCGCCTAAATAAATTGTTCAATTTAATTAAAGCTGTAACAGTAGTGTGTAATTATTTCGCAATAAAAGAACTCAACAAATTAAGCGTTTATAAATTAAATAAACGTTACAATATGTTAACATATGTATAGAGAGCCGGCAAAATAAATGATTTTTTTTTTTTGTTTGTTTGTAGTAAGTGGACAATATTTTCAAAACGGTTGTCACTAAATTCGTTTTATACTGTGCAAAAGCTCCTCGTTTATGTATCTCCAAATGTATAATATAATCCATGGGTTACCTTTAAGAACATATAGCATAGAGGTACAAGCGTAATGTTGTGAATATAGTTTTCATATTGCGCAGAGGAACCAATTTATTTTACGTTCACATATTCAATTGTGTGGTGCTTCTTTTGAGTCTTTCAATTAGACAACGATTAAAAAAATACGACCAAAAAAATGCTCGCCGGTGGTTTGCAACAATATAAGCATCGTTTAATGATATGCACATTCACCAGACTTAAGCCTGATCGACAATGTTTGGACTGACGTTTAGAAAAAATCACTATGAATGAGAAGCTACTAACAGCAAGAAGCTATATGCTGTAGTTAAAAAGTCATGAAAAAGAATTTCCAAAAAAAAAAATATATGAAGACCTGGGTGGCTCCTTTCTAAGGTGTAGTGTATTGATTAAGGGACACATTTTTCTTTAGTGTGTATTTTAAAGAATAGTTCTATTATTTTTATTAACTGGCGAGCGTACTTTGTAATCTATTTCAATGAATTGAGATCTTTCTGATTCCAATTATGTATTAATTTCAAATAATACGGCAAATTCCGGAACGAATATAAAAAACACATAAAGAATCATCAGTTTACTTAAAATTATCTTGTATTGAAAATATCATTTTATATCTTGGTGTCCTGTGTTCTATCCTCAACAAAGACGAAAAAAGACTAAGCAAAATTCTGATGTTTAAAAAATATTGAGTGAGAAGTAACGTTTTTTTTTAATACACGGATTGAAATAAATTCCCTCAATTGTCAAACAAGCATTCGAAAAACCTGTATTCATTGGAATTAAAAAAATGCTCTTAATTCAAATGCATCTTCGCACTTACTCTTCCATAGCGTTGGCAAGTAGAAGGTTTTGCACTAAACAAATAGTGAGACACAACGTCAAACGCATGTCTTAATCGTTAATTAATAAATTTTAATAAAATTAGAAATAAATTATTGAACACTTAAATTAATTTTTTTTTCTCACTCTTTAACCAAAACCGATTTTCACGTCTGAAAAATCGAATGATGACTGAACACAAACTGTTGATGGTTCCTTAAATATATACTTTTTGTTAAATATAAATTTATACTGAATATTTTTCTGTTTTCAGCAATTGTTAAGGAAAGTAAAGCAAAAGTAAAATAAACACACTGCAAATCAACTCAATCATAAAATCAGATACAGTAATTTCCCAGCAAAAAATAAGACATTACCTTCAAAAGTATATGCCATGTAATGACTTACTTTTGTGATTATCATATTTTGTTGCTCGCTTACAAAACACGTTACATTAGTTCGCAAAAAAGGAAGTAGTATTTAAAATACGTTAAAAGCGAGTACCTTTAAATACGTAATAATGATCATCAATATTTCCAAAAATAATAAATGAATTCAATTCTAAGTAATTATTATAAAAGTCTCCTTCCTTGTTAAAATTATTAGGTTGGTAATCTAGTTGAGAAGTCCTTCCGCCAAAAATGACTAATTCTACACTCGTTTACCTTTTCTAAAGTTATTTGCTGGGTTCTACGTATTATATTCTTACTGTTCAAGCACTTATCTTTTTGTTTTCTGTGGAATTATTTTGTAAACAAAGAAAGCATTATTTTAAATTTATGAATGTACGTTCATTTTGTCTACGTTAAAATATTCACGATGTGGTTATGTTTTATCATATTTGACATTACGGAGTTTAGTTCACATTTATGGAATACTGTTAAGACCAAATCAAATTTTATCTGTAAAATTTTCTACTTTGGCATCACCACTTTCTTGTTTTTTATATAACAAACCATTATCACGGTCGGTATTAAAACACTAAAACACAAAAACAAAACGGAAAATTAACGGTTCGCTCATCTCTAATTACAAATACAGCATCACAAGAGCGAGTTTAGAAAGCCATTTAGTATTTTTGTTAACTATAATACATCTTTTAACAAAAGCTCAAGTCGAGTATAAAAAGTACAACAAACAAGTATGAATGCTATATTCAGCTATGGCGAATCTTGTAACTCCAAAAAACTTCAAAAAAGCAAATATTGGGATAAAAAAATTAAAATATAAGAAAAACTTTTAGGTACTGGGTTAAGCATTTAAAGTATTTTAGTATTTTCGTAAAGATCTCTTAAAAAGCTTTAAAATGATACCCATATTAATATTATAAAAAATTTTAAAATATCAGAGCCCCGGAACAAGGAAAATATGGGCGAGCCCTTATTTTTGCACTTGATGTTTTTCTTCTTCTTATTATTTTATTCTCTATCGCTACATAAATTTATTTTTTTGATTGGCCCACACAAGTATCGACTTTGATGTTCGAACAATAACACACTCTTGAAGTTTATATTAAACTAGTATTTCTACGGTCAAACTACGCAAACTACGGCTAAAACTACGCAAGACTTGATCACCTCAGATTCTTTATTGCAACATCTTTTATACAGGGTTTTCAAGAAAAAAGCATTAATCTGTTATCGGTTAAAGACTTTTAAAAAGTAAGTAAATTAGTTAAATTAAAGCGATATCTCTAAAGGAAACATGATTTATGACATAACATACGATGCCTTATATTTTGAATCTTATAAATCAGATTTTTGAAATTTATAGGCATAAGTTTTAAATATTTTTTAACATTTATTAAGTGTTTGGAATAAGAAAAAAACAACTTTCATAATTGTTTTTGATTAGCCCCGGGAGCAAGGGCATATTTCCTTTTTAACTTATATAGTTTTCATTTTATGTACAATTTCATGTTAAAGCATGGTGCTGTGTCAAATATACTGCTTTTAAGATAATACATTATAGTCTTAAGTTTTCTGGTTTCACTTTTAGTTATGTAAATGTAAATTGAATTGTTTTTGAAACTCTTTCTCTAAAAATTGCGGACACGTTTTTTAAAAAATTGGACTTTTTCCGCGTTAAAATTATACATTTAAGTTAGATTAGGTTGTACAGGTTGTCGGCGTAATGAGACCGACTCACTTGGGTCCTAAAGGTCCCGTTATGTCACCTGGAATAGGATGTGCAAGGATCAAATTCAGGTCCCTACGGAACAATCAAAGATCCATATCCAAACCACCCCGAGGACCGGATAAACGAGCTTATCCTAGCAACATCACAGATCAATAAGTCTGCAAGACCATGCAGTCTCGGACTGCCGAAAATGGCCGCTCCACCGTTTCCCCCTCTTCCACCTCATCCTGACAACTTCTACAGTAGTCATGATATGGAAGATTCAGTTTCCAAGCATGGGTACCAATGACACAGTGCCATGTCAGCACAGGAAACCTCAGAAGATTTGAATATCTCATACTATCATACTGAGGCCACAATGTCGTCGAGACCGTGCAGGTGACCTCTTCAGACTATATATACATTATACATTTACGTTTTTTATAAATAAACAAAAATGGCACTTTTCTTCATTTTAGCGGTATCTTTTTCATTTCTTTAACTAACAACAAAAGCTATGAAATACAATAAATGAGTACCTGAGCGAAGTGGTTCATCATTAAGGGCAAAACGACACTCTTCTTTTTTTCCTTGAAGTAGTACTTTGTAATGTCATGAAGTAACAACAAAGGTATCTGAATTTGATAATTATTTTAACACAAACATAGAATTAAGTAAGATGATTAGTCAAAATAACAGTGTTTTATTTCATAACTGTAGATTAAATGATAATTACCTTCTATAATATTTTAACTTTAATATTTGTTTAAAGATAAATTGTTCTAAGATAAAATAATTTTAATTACTTCAGCGAAGTTTAAGAATAACTAATACAAAATTTTTTTATTTATTCTTTATAATTCACTTGATGCTAAAAGTGATGCCAAAAAAAACTGACCATAAAAAAGTTGTTGCGAGTTATTAGGAGAGATAACACCCATAGGGCCACAATTTATTTGTTTTATTATCAGGTATTTTCTTATCCAACCCAACACCTCTACTAACGATAGAATTTCTACGTAAAACACGCTACCTGAAGAGATTTAACCACAGATGAAATTATATCCATTTAAAAGTCTGTTCATAAAAGCCTTTCTAACTAACTGCAAAGCGTAGCATAATCGGATGATGGAATTTGCGCCATCTTAGTGCAAAAGTGTTTCAACGCATCCGCAGGATTAGTGCTATGAAAATTTTATTTTTATTATTTAAATGATTTGAGAACAGGGGAAAGCTACTTAGTCAAAAATTGCAGCAAATATTTTTGAGATACAGTGGAAATGTCTAATTCCATTTTTCTACTGTCTTATCATCAATTGACGACATTTTTTTTTATTTTTAATTTTTTTTCTTAGTTAAATATTTTTCTTTTTCGTTAGAGTACTTAAGAATTTGTGTTGCAAACAAAATTATTTGCAAAAAGTCATAACTCTTAAGTCTTAAACCTATAAATTTGACAGATAGTGGAGGTCTGTTATTTAACTTTATTTGTTGAGTAGTATCATTAAAACAAAGTTAAATTGTTATCTATGAAACATGGGTAGATTTCGTTTGCAATTATAAAGGGACAGTTTTCGTGGAATTTAAATATGGTTTGCTGTCTTATTAAAATGATTTATTTCTTATTTTATTTAGAGTGTCTGCTTAAGCGAGTATTTTGTTTTTTTAAATCAGAGTCTACTTTAATCATCTGTAGATTATACCACTTTTAGGGACATCTTTCCTCACATTTTTTACTCCAGTTAAATGATTTAAAATTTGTTTACATAAAATGTCCTGTAATGAGAAGGTATCTAATATTTTGTAATTGCCTCGTCAGCCGTTTATTAAGATGAGCAAGGAATAATGTGTAATTTTTTTATCATAAAACCCGTTAAGCAGTTGTGTTGCCCATTTGTTTTTCTTTGGCACAGGACTTACTTTTGACTGTGTTGTAGGCTGTGCTTGTTTTTCTACTTTCCAAGGATTTGTAATGGAATTAATAGTTATATATGAATCCAGCTGCCTAACTATTCAGTTCAGTGATACTGTGAGTCTTTCTATTGACTATTGAAATCAAAAATTGAACAGATCATAGATAACATCTTATAACTATTCATCCCATTTCAAGACTTAAAAATGATTTTTCATTTTTTTATAAGTGAGATTAAAATGATCTTCACCCAAAATTCGTTTAAATTTTTCTTCTCTTTGCCAGCGTTCTGCAGCCTTATCAGTAAATTAACCACTTTAATCGTGCTGATTTACAATATATGTCATTCAAATTTATATGGGTGCTTGCTTAACGGCCCAACTTAAACTTCTCACTTTTATGAGCATAAAATATTTTCACCACTATCTTTGCTTAATATCATTTTTGCATACTGGCTGCAGTAATAATCATTGCCATAGATTTGGATTCACACCACAGACGTTAAATTACTTATACAGAGGATCTATTATTCAGTAAACAGGCAGCGTGTTATTGTCTTCTTCATTTCTTCAGCAAAGCTAATTCATTTCCTTAAAATAAGTGTTTGGGTGTATATAACACGACCTTTCTTTCTTTCCTTAAAAAAAGAAAAAAAATATATATATATTATTCTATGTTTGGCTTAAGCCTTACTAGTTTTTTTTATGAAAAATATAAAGCTTGTTTGTTGTGCGTGTGACACGCGTTTCGATCGACGAAAAGAAGTAATTGGCTGACGTGTCTTTTTACATCGCTCGGCTTTTTTAGGGGTGTTTTTACGCGGTTACATATTTCAGTACGTTAAATCGACGATGTGTTATGTGCCGCCACAAGTTTATTAAGCAAACTGTTCCGACCTAGAAAAACATATCTTTCGGTTTTCGAGGCAAAACATAAAGCCTTAAGGGTATGCCTTCTCTTTTACCATTGGTTTAACATTAATTAACTTAAAATTTGTTTACATAAAATATGGGATATAGCAACAAATGATTTTTATAAATGTATAATGCTCCATTAGTAAAGTTATTAATTAAATAAATTATATAGTTTTATAAAAAAGATGAGTATAATTTTGTAATTACTTATAAGTAATTGAATCAACGAAAAATCGAAAAAAATTTCAATCTTATACCAAAAAAACTTTTAACAAGTGTACAAACTTTCCTGTGTATATGGAATAGACTCAGTGTGCAAATGTTCACATCCAATCCAATTTTCTAGTTACGGCACCATTAAAAATCGATAAAAATTTTAATTGTAAAAAATAACAGAAAAAGTAATTCGAAAGATCATTTTAATTTTAATTTTGTTTTATAATTATCCTTAAAAATAAACTTTTATTTTTATTCTAAACAATCAATATCAAATAAATGTTTTTTCTTTTTTAAATATTTTTTTTTTAATAATCAATTACACTGGAAAACGGCATGTCTGCTGCATAAGATTTTTTACCTGAATCTGTATAGTTTTTCCACGCTGATTTTAAAAATATATGCCGTTTTCATGTAGCAGCTTTGGTTTTGGAGTTGAAGGATTTTGGAGTAAAAGGATTTTTTATTATAAATGAACATAGTTCAAGTTTAAAAAATTAATTATATATATTTTTTCTGAATGAAATTTACTTTTTTTTTGAGTTTCTATACAGGCCTATCCAATAATAAAAGACCCAAATATTACCCCAATAAACAAGACAGATATAAGGGAATCTACCTGCATAATACTATTTAAACGGACAAAAATTACCTAAACCCACCACCTTTTATTCTTAACACTATCTCTTCAGTTTTAATAAACAGGTGGCTTGAAAATGATGTTATCACATCGATGACGGTTATTACCGAAAATTATAACAACAATTTAATATATACTCGCGGAATCAACCCAATTAATTTAATATTTTATTGTTTTATTTCATTCAAAATAATACTTTATAGTCACCCAAGAATCATTTTTTTTTTAATAGTTCTCAGTGCCATATTCATTCTGTTATTACAACCGAATTTATTATAATACACACAACCGACGAAATTCGATTGGCAACGAATTCGGTTCTCATAACGAATTTCTGTTCTCTGTGTATTGAAATGTTGTATGAGTACTATTTTGAATGCTCCAACAATAATCAGCCATCATATGTTTATTCCATTGCCCCTGATATCTCTCCGCCATAATGCGAATTTCCTGGTGAAAGCGCACTCCCTGTTCCTCGTTTAGGTTACCGAGATTTTCAGGAAAATAATCCAGATGACTGTGAAGGTAGTGAAGCTGAATGCTCATGTTGCATCCAAGCCGCTGGAAGTGTATCAGACACAGTATTCAACTTGCTGAATGTTACGGTAGTACACAGAGAAAAGAAATTCGTTATAAGAACCGAATTTGTTGCCAATCGAATTTTGTCGGTTGTGTGTATTATATTAAATTCAGTTGTAGTAACTGAAAAAATATAGCAGTCACAACTATTTAAAAAAATGATTCTTGGGTGATTATAAAATAGTATTATGAATTAAACAAAGCAAATTAATTTTTTAATATTTACTTTTATTTTAATAATACATTATAGGAATAAGATTATACATTATAAATTTTATGATTCGAACCATTGAATGCATTTTTCTTCTTCCTTTACATCATGATTTCTTCTTTTCTACATAGTTTCTTCAACTTGCTATCCCATACTTCAACTTGCTATCGATTTCAGAATATACAATAGAGTTTTATGATTCTTACTTCCAAAATTTGGTTTTCAGTAGTAATGTACTGAATAAATTTAGTTGCATTTTCCATTTAATAGAATAGATTTTAGTAAAGACACAAATCGGTCATGTTAACTTTTCTAAGAGTTGTTACAAGTAACATATAGAAGCAAATATCATTTGTTAGCTTTTAATATAAAAAATAAATTAAGACTATAAATTATAATTTAATTTAATATATTAATAATAAAAATCAAATTATTATGTTAGTAATTGTATTTTTAACGTATCAAGCGAATTGTTACCAATTTTTTTCCTTGTGTGTACGATATCTTCGCTTCTGTGATCAACAAATTCCTTTTTTTTTTTAATTGGAAAGCTAAAATTTCCGATGCCGTCTTAGAACGTCCAGGGTCCCTAATCAAGTTATTTATGTCATCTTGATTTAGTAGTTGTGGACTTCCGTAGCAATCAAAATCACTGTCGCTACCCCTGTTGTCGTTTTCGATTTGTCCGCTTCACTGGTCTGAATTTTGCGAAGATGTACATGGGCGCTGTTGTGTTGATGTGTCACAAATACTCACGACTGGTCTTATAGCAGATTTTAAGTTTGCATACATATATCCACTTAGAGCAATTTTCATGGTTTATTGCTATGATTTTCGTTACACAGAAATAACAGTCGTCATGATTATTAGGTAGTTCACAGCAAATAATGGAAGCTTTGTACTTAAAAGTGGATCCTTTTTTTGCCTACAGTCGCAAAGATTTAACACATGTTTTACATATTAAACTTGGTATCCAAGGTTAAACGTTTGACGGCAACGGCAACTTAAAGAAGACCAAGTACACCATTTTTACAAATATTCAAAATATATTCACATATATTCTCCACAATTATTAATATACAAGCTAAGACAAATGTGCGTTTCAACCAAAATTGTAAATTTTATAGAACAAGTTTACCACAACACAAAATCAGCAGTGTGGGAAGGTGCTAATCTTTCCGTCTTTTTTAATACAAAAACAGGAGTTAAGCAAGGTTGTTTATTATCACCTTTATATTTTGCCTTATATTTAAATGATATGCATGGATTTTTGAAAGGAGGTTTGTTTGTTGAAAACTTAAATGTCCGAGTTTTAATGTACGCTGATGATATTGTGATAGTGGCTGATGATGTTTACATATTGCAAAAAATGATCCAGAATCTGGAAGAATATTGTCATTTATGGGGTATGGAAGTTAATCTTACAAAGTCTTAAATTATGGTTTTTAAAACAGGTGGCCGAGCTTGATCTATAGAAAAGTGGACATTTAATGGCGAGGAGGTTAAAATAGTCTCAGAATACAAATATCTAGGAATTTTACTCACCCCGAAGTTGTCTTTTACAAAACATATAAGTACCAAAAATGATGCAGCTAAAGAGAGTATTAATGCAACTTGGAAAAACTTTATTGGCAGAAAGGAAGTATCACTTAAAGCCAAGTGGAAAATGTTTCTCGCGGTATGCAGATCCATACAGTGTTATGGAGCACAAATATGGGGTTACTCATGGTTTGATGACGTTGATAAACTTCAACGGTTTTTTACTAAACCTGTGCTACGTCTTCCAGAGAACACTCCAAATTACGTAATGGCCCTAGAAACCGCACAAATAGAAGGACACTTTTACACATATAGTTTACACCTGCAATATATTTCAAAAACAATTTTTGATTACGAAGAAAGCAGGATACCCCACAAACTATCGAGAATAGTCATAGCAAAGAAATTGTACTGGTATAAGGATTTGTTGGACAAGTTGCAAGAATGCAATATAAACCACATCAATATAGAGCAGAGTAAAATAAGTTGGAAAAATAGCTGTAGAAGTCTCATAGAATCAGTGAGTCTTGCAACAAGCCAAAAACACATTACAAATGCCCAAAACAGTCAACAAAGAATTTTTAAACATTTAGATTTCTCTAAAGGCCAAACGTATTGTAATGAGAAGTATAGCCAAGAGCAAATATCTTATATAATGAAAGCTCGAGCAGATCTTTTGTGGTTGAACGGAAATCAGTACAAAGAAGGTAACGACAGAATTTGTTCAATGTGCAATCTTGGCGAAAACGAGACAACATACCACTTCATTGGAAGATGTCCGGTGTTTAACTTTCTAAGAATTTAATTTAATTTTGGTAGTTTGATCCTAGATGATATTAAAATAATCCAAGTACTAAATAGAGGTGATAAAACTAAATGGTTAAGCCTATTCAATTTTCTTAAAATTTCATTAAAGTACAGAAGTATGCTAATAAAAGAATTTAATTTTTGAATTTCATTAAAAACAAAAAATGTATAAACCAATTTTTCCGACAGACGGTATTAAACCATGTCGTAGTTCTTTATTGTTTAACAATTTGTAATTTACAATTAAGATATATCTTTGAAATGTTAATTTATTACAACAAATAAAGAATTTTATCTATCTATCTATCTATATTCTCCACAAATAACACAAAATCAATCAGAATTATTTAAACACGTCCTTCTTGAGGAAGACATACTGAAATGTATAAAGGAGCTAGTTATGTTACACCGCTATCGATAGAAACTATCGACTACTAATGTGAATTTTAGACGGTACCTGCATCTCACTAACAAGAGCTGCTACAAAAAATCTGAGGGTAGATTTGAAATCAGCGCATCCAAATTAGTAAACGACAACAGAAAAACTTTGTGCAACAAAAAAAAAAGTGTTATGAATCAAAAATCAAAAATTTACATACTCGATAAATATAATATTTTATAATATAAAAACAACAATAACAACAATAAAAATATAAGTATAAAAGATTTTAACAGTCATTACATCAATAATATTATGATGCATGATACCCCCATCGCTTGTTTAGACATTGCAATGGTTCTAATTAAAAACAAGTTTATCAAATAAGTAAAATTATTAACACATAAATATAACAATTACAAAATTAATTTTCGAGTTCTTTTTTTTTTGTAATTTAGTATATAAAATATAAGAAACAAACTATTTTAAATTAAAATAATTTTAGAGTTAAAAGTTATATTGTTTGTATATAATTGTGTGTTTTTTTACATTTATAAATAATTTTCTTTTCTTATTTTTTAAGCACTAGGTCATTTTATAGATAAAAATATTGTTTATTATTTTTTGAATTTTCTGTGTTTGTTTGAAATAATATTTTTAACTTAATTTAGTTTTTGAAAGCAAATCTAATTATTGATATTTTTTGTTTCCTGTTTCCTGAAGATGCCACCCAACGGTGTGGCGAAATATGGAAAAAATAAATAAAAAATAATAAACAATATTTTTATTTATAAACTAACCTAGTGCTTAAAAAATTAGAAAAGGGAAGTTTTATGGTTTTTTTTTTATTTTGTTTATGACTTGTTATTCTCAATCATCATTATATGGTATATTTGTTTTAGAAAAGTAATATATATTTCTACCAATTTATTATTTTAATCAATTAATATTTTGAATTAGATATGCATATCCGTCATTTACTTCAATAACTTAATGACTCAAAATTTTCACGTTTGGAGTTATTTATACAGAATTGTTCGCCATTTCATGCTTTATATTGTGTATAAGTTTCATCTTTATGCCTTTTGTACTTTCCAAGTTTTAAGAGAATTAGTCTTTATTTCATTTCTTGTTTGGAGTCTTTTTTTTTGGCAATAAGAACGACACATTTTGAGTTGTGGAGTAAACTTTATATAATAATGATCATATCGCTTTCTAAAACATTGTCACATTTCGTCTTGTGACTGTATACATACATATATGAAAAAAATATATTTTTAAAATGTATCAACTTTTCGCAAATAATGTATTATTTTAAATTATGTCTGTATTGATGAAAAATATAAGGCTATACCCCGTATTTCTTTTCATAAGTTACATATTTTAGTTTACGTTACCGTATCGAATATATATTTAGAGAAATAACGTCATAATTTAAACATTCGGTATTTCATTCTGATACTTGAAAAGTTTTTTTTTTTAATAATTTGTCTGTCGCGTTTGAAATCCTTATCATCTTTTTAATAGGTATTATGCTTTTGTTTTACCTTTTTTAAAATATACTTTGGTTTTTGTTTCAAATGATAAAACCCTAGATTCTTGACAAATTCCTTTTCTCGAAATTCTTGACGATTACGTCTACTTTAATTTAATTTCTTACATCTCATTTCTTTGTTGTTTGTATTTTATCATGCAACTGATCCTAAATGGTTTTATCAAATTTATTTTGTAACAAATCACTAGGTTTAAAACCAGTTGTAAAATGTATACTATCATAATAAATTTCTATAGCCTTTAAAACAATATTTTTGTCACTTAAATCTTTTTGATCAAGCGTGAAAACGTTCAATATCCGGGGAGGTAAAATGGAAATTATTATTTTCTGATTTCAAAAAATTTCTTATTTATGCTGTGTTAAATTCGTTATCTGCCAAAAATTTTATTGTGTTTTCCTAAAATTGCAAAACATACCCTAAGAGGATCAACTATAGTCAAAGAATTTTTATCTGGTAAATAATGTACTGAAACATGTTTTATTAACTTGTCTATAAAAGACAAAGATGTTATATTCTTATTTAAAAACCAAATATCAACATCAATACTTGCAAATTGGACAGAATGTCGACTGCTATGGTCATTATAGTAACAAATATTTATATTAAAAATTATAAATGAAAGCGTTTCCCAATAGTCAATTTAAATTTATGTTTATGGCCATACTTTTTAGCAGTTGTAGACAGACGCTTGAAACTTTTAACGAACTTGTATTGCTAAGTCCGTTATAACAATAAGTATAAAATTTGTGGTTGGAAGTTAAAGGATGTTCCATTAGTTGATGTAATTTCAAGTATGTGACCAAACATTTGAACCGTTATAGACAGAATGCTGAAACTTAAAAGGGACCCTTATTGCTAAGCCCGCTATGTCAATTGGTTTATAATTTTAATTTAGAAGTCCCATAGTTGATGTAGATTTACTTATATGGACCTATCTTTTGAACGTTCTAGATAAAAATTGCAAATTGGATAGAATGTCGATTGCTATGTCTGTTATAGTAAGAAGTATTAATATTTAAAATTATAAATAAAAGAGTGCCCAAATAGTACATTTAATTTGATGTATATGGCGATACTTCTAAACAGTTGTAGACATACAGTTGAAATTTACAAAGACCATATTACTAACTCCGCTTTAACAACAAGTATAAAATTTGGATTTTTAAATAAACGGGTGTCCTAATAGTTGATGTAATTTGGTGTATATATCCGAACTTTTAAACCGTTAGTGACAGATAGCTGAAATTTACAAGGGACCTGTTTTGCTAAGTCCACCATAACAAGAAGCTTAAAATTTGAATTTAGAAATTAAAGGGTGTTCTCAGAATTACTGTTATTTGTTCCATATGGCCGAATTTTTTAACCGTTAGATACAAACACCTGAATTTTCGACAGAATATCCACTACTTTGTTTGGCATATGTAATAGTAAAGGTAATCTAATTTATTTCGCCATACTATTGAACCGTTATAGGCAGACAGATAAAGGCTGTTTTGAAGTCGGTTTTTGTTTTGCAAGAATTATTTAATTTTTAACATTTGTTAAAATAATTTAAAATACCACTGTTTTCTTGAGGTTTAAGCCTTAACTGTAAAATATATACATTTGGAGTTCTTATGCGTAGCAAAGTCGATTGAGCGATGAACGTCTGTCCTTCGTGTTAGTGTTGAAATTAAGTTTGCCAAGACTAGATCAACTAGAGAAAATTTAAAGAATCCAATCGATCAGACATAGTATCGAAAGAGGTGCTATTGAAAATCAGCAAGATCGGTCCATGTCCTTCGAGGTGCCGGGCAAAACACCACGCCTACCATTAATTTTCACATATTTTTTGGAACAATAAAGTAACTCCAATCAAGAAACAAATGTATGGGATAATATTGAATTAAAAAAAATAAGAAAAAACATTAAGTGAACAAATTTGCGCTTACCTATATTTTCAGAGTTACGGGCCTCTGAAATTTTCAAATTTTTTAAAATATCAGTATAGGTATTAATTGAAGAGACCTTTAAGGAAATACTAAAATTTAACAAAAGTGCTTAAACCATTTAGAGCCGATGTCATTTTTATGTATGTACTTACCCAGCAAAAAATTAGACATTACCTTAAAAAGTTCTTGCCATATAATGACTTACTTTTGTGATTGCCATATTTTGTTGCTCGCTTACAAAACACATTACATTAGTTCCCAAAAAAGGAACTAGTTAGGGAACTAGTTCTGTATGTTAAAAGAGACTACCGTTCTAATGGTTCTCATTAATTCCTACAATAATTATTGTAATCGATTCTCAGTAATTGATTATAAAAGTCTCATGCCTTGTTAAAATCATTAAGTTGGCAATCTAGTTGGGAAGTAGTTCTGCCAAAAATGCTTAATTCTACACTCGATTACCTTTTAAAAATTTTTTGCTGCGTAGTAGTACTTAGTTTTTTTTCTTATTTTTTAATTCTATATCAGTGCAATATTTGCTTTTTGTATTGGAGTTACTTCACTTAATTAGATTTACATATATGGAGAAGGGTATATAAAATTCGGCATTCGAATATTGCACTCAGACCGCGGCCTCTTAATAATAGGGCTTTTTGAGACTACAAGTTTTTGGATATTCTTAAAATTAAGTTAAGGGCTCTACATCTTCCACCGTTTATTTTGAATAACTCCGAACTGCTATTTTTCAAATTGTTTTAAGAATTGCCAACAGTTTTATTTTTTTACAGCTTTGTGCTTCTGTATTTTATTGTATTTTATAAAAAGAAGAAAAAAAATACTTTAATAAAAATTACACACATGTAAATTGCATGAAGCTATTTGCATTTACTGCACTCTTCCGGGGTCTCACAAATATCGCATAATTTTGAATCGACATCATAGAAAGCAACAGCCCTTTTATCTTCATTAGAATAATCATAAATTAGAATGGGAACTGATTTTTGCATGGCCACAGCATGAGTTCTCAAGGCTTCAACCGTCAAACAGGTTGCAACGTTTTTATACATTTGATCGAAACTTACAACCAA
Source organism: Gymnosoma rotundatum (assembly GCA_916610165.2). Classification (NCBI taxonomy): domain Eukaryota; kingdom Metazoa; phylum Arthropoda; class Insecta; order Diptera; family Tachinidae; genus Gymnosoma; species Gymnosoma rotundatum. Next base: position 35,760,782 of record OU744337.1, read on the forward strand.
CAATGAATCAGCGTTTTTCAATTTTATATTCTATAAAATAAAAAAATAAAAGAATATTGTATTTCATAAGTAGTTTTCATTTTAACAGCACTTACATTAACATTCTTTATTTTTTCCACTTCCTTCAAATTTTCATCATCAATGACATCTGTTTTGAACCAGGTTCTACTTAGACTCATGTCTTTTCTATTGCAGTTTTTACTTTTTTAGACTATGCTTTTTTACACTTTCTTAGTCTAAGACTAAATATGTTTTAGAATATGCAATTCTGAGACTAGATCCTAATTAGTCTACCTCTTACTTAGACTATGTTCTTCGTAAACTAGGAATTTTAAATTCTGGATCTATACTAGACTACATTTTTCGTTGGTTATGTATTTTTTCTAAGACTAAATATTTCTTAGGCTTTCTGAGGCTACTTTATTATTAGATTAGCTCTTTCTTAGATTGCGTTTTTTCTGACTAGAACAAATAAAGTACTTGGAAAGTCTTATACTTCAAGTACTTACATAAATAGTACATCTTTATGGCAGCCTCTTTAGAATTCGTCCTATTACAAAAGGTCCTTTCTATATTTATCGATTAGTATCCTTCTTGTACGGTTTTTATATTTTAGACCACTTTCAAATATTTAAGTTTAGGAAGTCAATATCTTCTTTCAGTTACACAATGTAATCCAACAACGCACAATTTCATTTCATATGTTTCTAGTAAGAGTCCTTTAAAATTTCTACATTTCCCTTTTAAATCACTTCTTAATGGTAGTTAACTTCTTAGTCTATAAATACAGACTACATGTTACACATATCATAAATTTGTCTTGCATTATTTTTTCTTATTGAAAACTCTACCTTTTTTTAGAACCAAGGTATCTCATATTTTAATATTCAATAGCTTAAACGTCTGTTTAGAATAACTCCGCTACATAATGTACTTTAAACAATTGTCAGTTTAAAGGTTACAAGTATGTACTTGCTTAGAATAAGTTTTCCATTTGTGTAACGACTATGTGGCTTCACTTTCTTTAAATCAGTATCAGTATGAACGCTATTAGTTTGTTGCTTGAACATGACTATGCGCTTTTACTCATCAAAGTCTTAAGTGTCAAAAGTACTAGTTTTGCTTAAACTATCTCTAGAAGTAATATTAACAATGAGAACTCAATTCTAATTAAGAGGTCAAGCATTCCACTAAAACCAGCAACGTTATTCTAAGGAGTTCTTGTTAAACTTACCTCAACACTTTTATATAACTTTTCATTATCTCCAGCCAGTTTAATAGTTTCATTCTTATCCTTTGATATAATATTTACACCCATTTTAGCTGGTTGGTAATTGGCGAACTCGTTAAACCCTATAAGGGCGGTCAAACCAGCGTTGGTATCTCGAGCTAAAGCAAAACTACCAAAGCTTTTACGTTGAGCTACTAGCCGTTTAACAGTGTGTACTATGCTATCGATTTTAGTAGAGTAAGGATCCAAAAGTTTTAATAAATTATATGAAGTAATTTCAAGATATCTGAGGAACGCATACTGCCACCATTTGCTCTGATTATCTAAGTTAGTTTCTGTTAACCACTTTATTAGGCTTATTTGCCTAAAAGCTATATGGTTGGCCATATTAGAGGTGTATGTGGCTAATGCATGAATATGTAGAAGTTTATATTTTTCAAGATTTTTGGCTATAAACTCTAAACCTTTAGTTATGTTTTGTAAGTATTTGTTAGCGTAAGCGGGATTCTCTAGGAAGGCCAATAGAGCAGTTCCTGTTACAGTTATATGGTTTCTTTGCGAAGGATATAAGTAATCACCCTTTTCGGTAAATGTTCCATTTTGAGCCTGTTGTTTGCTTAAGTACGCCAAGCCTTCTTCTATTACTGTTTCGTTGACATTAATAAATTCTTTAAAATGTGACAAAAAACGTAAGAAATAGGCCGTCAACCATGTAGAGCCTTTTCGTTGCTCTTCCTTAGTGCGAGAAGGACCAAAACTGCTAAGGGAACCATCCATATGACTACAATTTAACATGTTTTGATAGCCAGTCTCTAGATTCTGATGCAGCCTAGCTTCCACGATGGGAGTTAAGCGTTTTAAATTCTTCAAGTATTTCATGACCAAATAATTAAGCAACAGAGAGGACATAGTTTGTTCACCAGGACCAGTTGGTGTGCGCACCAAATTATCTAAATTGCTTAAAACTAGACCCATCTTGTCACCCACAATACCCACCTCGGCATGTTGCGAGTCGGGTACAAAGTCTTCGGGTAAAATCAATGCAAATGTAGAGGTGTGCGCAGATTCATTATTCAAATTAACGAAATAAACGTTAGTGCCCTGCTGGGTAATGCCTTCTGGAACCACATTCATAGTTTTATCTATGGTATCAAAATCAAGTAATGTTGAGGCTTTGAATTTCAACGTAACTTTTCCAATAACTTTGGCCTTATTAGAAAAGAAACCGTACCAGCAGAATCATCTTCTTTGTAACTTTTGACTCTCTAACGACTTTATGGTCAAAATCGATGTTTTCATATTCCAAGTCACTATTGTCTAAAGTTATCGTGATGTATAGTTTGTAATGTAAAGGGTTATAAACCATGGCGGTCACATTAATATTTTTATCTGGAATATAAATTAAAGTTAATTATTTATACAAGACACATAATGTGCAAACAAACCTCTTTTAACTGAGAACGGCAAACGTATTGACACTCGTACGAATAACTCGATATTATCGTCCCGGCTAAAAAAATTTATTGAAAAATTAGACAAATAAGACAAAAAATATTGTCATTTTTTTTAAATCAAATAATTAATATACGTATTATGTGGTAGTCAAGTCATTGTAAAACACGCATGGCAAAAAGTGGGCTATAATATAACAAGTAGAATTATGTACAACCATTACGCACGCAGGAGAAATGGCATGCCGTAAAATACAAGTACGCTTTGATACAAAAGCAATGATATAAAAAATATTCATACATAACACACAGAGAAGCGCATATATAACAAATAAGAGAGCTATATTCTGCTATGCCGAATCTTATATACCCTTCACTATGTATCTAAATCTTGTTTAGTAAAGTATCTCCAAACAAAAAAGCAAATATTGGGATGACAGAGAATTAAAAAATAAAAATCAATACATATAACTTAACATAAAAATACCATCGGCTCTTAACGGGTTAAGCATTTTTTTAAAAATTTATTATCTCCTTAAAGAAAACTTAGCGCCCCATAACTCGGGAAATATGGGCGAGCGCCAATTTTTTCACGTTTTTTTTCTTATTTTTTAATTCTCTTTCGTCACATATATTTACTTTTTTTGATTGGAGTTACTTTATTGGTCCAAGTTACATAAAAAAATTTGAAGTAGTCGTGGTTTTTTGCCTTCTGCCTCAATAGCACCTCTTACGACACTATATTTGCCTCGGCAAACTTGATTTCAACACTAACACGGACAGACGGACAGATCGCTCAATCGACTTCGCTATGCATAAGAAGTCAGAATATACATAGTTTATGGGGTCGGAAGTGGATACTTTAGAAATTACACACGGTATAAAAATCACTAACACACACGAAAACAGATAGCCTAAAACATTTGACAGGAAAAGCAAAACAAGCGGAATTAGAAAATATATTGGACAGTTTGTGAAGAGACGTGAACGATAAAGGAGAACTTAATTCTAAACTTATAAACATAATAAAAATAGTTTTAAAATATTGTAATATAACTTTATCAAAAGTTAATCGATTTCCAAAATGTTTTATTTCTAGTAATCTATATAGATAGATAAAGAATGCGTGGAGTTCGCATGGTATCGTTAATAGTTTTAGAAGAATTCGACTTTTAAATTTAAAACAAACAAATTTTTACCTTGGCATTTTTGAGTTTTTCAGCTGTAGTTTTTTTAAAATACAAGATAGAAATTTTAAAAGCATATTTAGAAAGCCACTAATATAAGAAAAAACTTGAAAAAAATTTTTTTCTTTGACTTTATTGTGTTACTTGTAATAATTTTTCTAATTTGAAATTTTATAAAAAGTTTAAAAAAATTTGAAATTTTGTTCAAAAAGTAGTTTCAGTATTTTAAGAAAATTTTTAACGTTTTTAGAAAATTTTGAAAATTTAGTAAAAAACGTGAATTTATTTTTGTTACTTTCTTCTTTGAAATCAGAGATTGTGTTTTTTCTAATGCCGCTCCATTAGAAAAAAAAAAACAAAATCACCTGCTAACAAAATTCTCGCGCCACCAAAACGCATTTAATTGTTTCGCAGATCTTGCATCGTTCTGTGTAAGGCCTCCAAATACTTCTTATGCGCCATCATACATTCAATCCAAAGGATCAATTTCCTCTGTTGCAAAACTTTGGTTATGGCAGAGTGCTTGGAATTGTTGCATGTTGGAGTTGCATTAATTTGAATATTTAACGGCGACTTGAATGCTGAATGTGCAGTTCGATCATCTTCCAACAATGTAGCTGCACTTCCTGATGAAGTAATGGCAAGTGCGATTCCATTTTGAGAGCGTTGCCAAAATCAATGCGATCAAAAAAGTTTTTCCAGTTCCGCCAAGAGCGTCCAGGAAGATGATGCCTTCAGTTCCATGAGGGTGTCGTACGCATTTCTTTGTTGCCGGTTCAACAGTGGAATATTCGTTTGAACAGATTATCTCAGTGCATCACAATCATATTGTTTTTCACGTCTTGTGCATTGGACGATTAGGCGCTGTCAAGTCTAATTGAGATAAGACGTTTTTTGACATCATCATGCACTTGTCTTCAATAAATATTAATGCTTCGTTGTGAATTTCTTCGCTCAGTTGCAAATCTGGATTTGACGTTCTAGTACGCATCTCATGCAAAATATCATCAGACATGCAATCTTTGTATTTGGTCCACAAATCAGTTGGTTTCGATGGGAAACATGTTGAGATAATAATCGAAAATAATGTTCGTATTTGATGATCATTTGAATAAATTGTAGCATCTCCAAGGGTGCATACAGAAAAAGGATTTGAAAAAAATCAGTTAATATATTTTAAAGTTAACCGCTAATATCATAATTTAGTTTTTATTATCAATAAAATATAACCTTGAAAGATTTTTTATATTAAGAACTAACAAGCGATATTGTATATCAAAAGTTGGTCGCAAGAACTCTTAACAAAAATTACCTGACGGATTTGTGTCTTTACTAAAATATATTCTGTTAATTGGTAGATACAACTAAACTAGTTCAACACATTGCTACTAATACCCGAATGTTGGTAGTAAGAATCATATAAATCGACCGCATTACCTCTGAAATCAAAATAGATTTCACATACATATCGCACTTGATCAACAATAGGGTATTAACTCAAAATTTTTGAAATATCACTTTTTTAAGAAATCAGCTTACAACATCAATATCTATCTACTGTAAAAATTTCAACGTATTCCGTTTACTCTTTCATCTCGAAAACCACTTTTGAGACCATATTCATGATAATGTAGTGATTACCTTTCTTTCAACAAAAAGGTATTATTTCGAATTAATACAAAAGTTGAAAGGTATGAGTCGTATATTTTCATAAAAAATGTATTATTTTGATTTGAGCCTTTATTAATGTTAAAAATAATCAAACTGTTTTACTTATATTTGGTTGTATTTCGAGTTACTACCTTTTTGTTGAAATAAAATATTTTTAAATTTTATTAAAATTTCAACTAAAGCGTCATAATTCAAAATAATACCAAAAAAAATATCGATAAATTTCAAAAAAATGGTGTTAACTCAAAAAATTGTTTTTTTTTGCAATGATTGGTAAAATTTAAAACAAAAACAATGTATATATATATTTTCAAATGGAATTTGCTTCCTATAGTATTTTTGAATTTTTAAAATCTGTTAAAATGTGGCCACAAACAGTTTTTTGATCCTACTGAAAATTTTAAAATTTTCAGTTAATACCCTCTTGTTGATCAAGTGCGATATGTATATTACAAAAATAAAATTTATACATTTGAAGTTAAAAATTATTTAAGTTTTAAAAGAAAAAAAAAATTAAGGGAGCAAAATTCGCAAAATTCGTTTTGTTAAAGGCTAAGTTTACGATTAACTAAAAAGGACTTTTGGAAACGAAAATATTTTAAAAACGTTTCATTTATTTAAGATTGGCGAAACATGTCTTATTTTCAATTGAAATGGAAAGTTTTAAGTGAAAGTAAGAAATCCGAACGAAATAGGGAGGCGTAATGGTGAGGCTGAAGTTTACGTTTTGTATTTTGAAATTTATTAAACAAAGTCATATTCTTCTAACTTAATTTTGAAATAAATGTAAAAATGAAATAATTTTTGTTTAATTATAATAATATTTTATATTGGTAGTAGTCCTCTTTCTTGAATAATTTTCTAAAACAGTTGGGAGTACCATATTAATTTAGTCGTGTTAACCGAATTCCAAATAATTATCATAACCAACAAAATTCGATTGGCAACAAATTCGGTTATCATAACGAATCTGTTTTCTCTGTGTGTAATTCCAATGAGTGTCATTTTCTAACAATCGCAAACGTTATAAAAAATTAAAAAGTAAATAAATTCCTAGAGAAAAACACAGTTTTAATTTTTTCAAAATTTTTGAATTTTCAGACTATAACACAAGCCGTTCTCAAATAATGCGCTTAGCAACGGACAGCATTTCATTATTATTTATATAGAAGATATGTTTGATATTTTACTTCCTGAAGAAAAACACTTCTATGTAAAAATTTTTGTAAATAAATAAATGTCTATTGCTAAGCTTTTTCTGCTTTTTTTTCTTTCTTTTTTTTTATTAAAATGGCAAGTGGAAAAAATCCAAAGCGAATTGTACCACCCGGACCAAAGGCAATATATGTAAAGAAAATGGTCCGCTTCCATACATTGCTGTGCCACTAGTAAATTAAATCCATTTCCGTTTTACAAATAAAAGAATTAGACTTATGGGAGAGTAAGATAACAAAATGAGAATAAATTCTTACCAAAAATATCTAAAAAGGGAAGAAAGATATATCTAAGTTTCTCATTTTACGGACCCCATAAAGTATGGGCATTTTTCCAATAGCGAATGCGGCATTCGTACGCATTGAAAGTCAAAAAAAAAACCCAAATGTTAAAATATTTTATTTTGAGGAATAGCAAAACCTAAAGCTCTTTATTAGCACTATAATTGGTGGTAAGATTACCTTTAGGTAACTGTTCCTTTTCAAGATAATTACAAGAAACCAAAGCATTCGTATGCGACAAAAACAGAAGCCGCTTTAAAGGAGAACAGTTTGAACACTGATTTTAGCGAAACCTGATGGAATATTTTATTGCAACTTATTTTAAAAGGTGATGCATTGATAAATCTGAATAAATGTTTTTATTTGATTGTAAAATATTAAGTAGTATATTTATTATTTAATTTTTATTATTGTCGCACGTTACATGACGCATGCGACATTTTGTTCCATAAAACTTTTTCTTGTGTTTTTTTTTTACTTTTTTTGTGATTATAAATGATTTTTAATATGGGGTTGTTCAGAAATGCATTACTTCACTGCATCTAATGCGCATGCCTGATTAGTTTGCGATACCGATGCAAAACAGCTGATACTGATACTTACTTAATGTCCAAATAAAAATAGACTATCATTTATTTTAAAATTTAAAATACTTTTACATTACTAATGGAGAAGATACCTAATAATAAATTTATTTCTTGGTTTAGATGAAAGCAAAAATGAAATAAACGACAAAAGAAAATTAAAAATTTTTAAAATGAGTGCACTGCGAAGAGACGTATGTGCAACAACAGACGAATCCCAAAAATTCTGTATTATGTTAATATGGTAAAGGACTATCCAAGTTGTTTCTAAAAGTGTATAAACAAAAGCAATTTAACAAAATAAAATTATTAAAGATCAAATGCATCAGCCATTTTTTTGATGCGTGTTTGAGTTTGTTTCCGCATCATATATTTCATTGATGCACTTTTGAACTCATGACATTTGCAGTGATGCCAACTGATGCATTTTCGTACGTACTTATCGGATCAGATGCAGCGCAGTGATGCATTTCCAAATAAGCCCTATGTTCAATATGTATCCCTGTTTTTCAATTCATAGGTAGTTATGCAATTTTGTTTCATCATCCTTTAAGATTTATTGCGACAAAATTATTTACTTATTACGGATTCAATAAATTTAAAAAAAAAGTTGGTACTACACGGTTTTTAGGGTCTCTAATTACTAATCTGATGTCAGTTTTTTCAAAATTTCAAATGGTGAACAATTTTGAAGAAATTAATCGAATTCCCTTAAAACATATTACACGAGATTTTTTGGGTCGCTAATTGCGAATCTAATGTTAGTTTTAAAAAATTTAGAATAACGGACAATTAAAAAAAAATATAAAAATAAAGATATTTTAGAAAAAAAAATAATTTTGACTTTATACATTTCACACCTGCGATGGCGCATGTGACAAACTTTAAAGAAGAACTAAAAGCAAAGCGCTGATCATTTTTAACAATTTTTTTTCTAAAATAATTTGCAGTAAAACAAAACTATTTGTTACTAATATTTGAAGCCTATTGTAAAAATGTACCTCCGAAACTCTGATAACAAATGTTTCTTTTTCAATGTCGCAATGTCTTTATATACATTTGTCCGAAGTGTTCGGATTGAAATCAACTTTGCCCAGGCTCTAGATAAGCTAGTTTAAATACGCAAATTCTTCAGACATAGTTTCCAAAATTATGCTATCAGCAGGATCGATCCAAGTAGTTCGAGGTAGCGAGCAAAAGACTACGCTTGCCTCTAATTTAAAAAAACATATATGGGGCGGTAGAGAATTGAAAAATAAGATATTAACATCAAGTGAGAAAATTGAGTTATTGGCCTCTGAACTTTTCATAAAAAAAGTAAGATTGTGCACCATATTTTTGAAGTTATGAATATGGGGTTCTTTTAAAAGCTTTTGTAAAGATCTTTAAGGAAATACTAAAATTGTTTAAAAATTCTTAACCCGTTAAGAGCCGATAACACTTTTATGTCAAATTATACATGTGCTTAATTTGTATACCCTTCACCACAAAAAGTGAAAGAAGATATATCTAAGTTTGTCCGTCCGTTTGCAATATCTACAATATCCCTTTTCGACTTCATAACGTATATAAATTCTGAGTTCTTATGCAGAGCGAAATTGATTGAGCGATGTCGTCTGTCGGGCCGTATTAGTGTGCGTTTGCAAACTTAATTTAACCACACACAAAATTCCACAAAAGAAGTAACATATCATTTTTATTGTCGTGATAGTCATAGACAGTTGGAAAAAATAGAACACAATTTCCATAAAAAGTCCTTAACTTGGAAATATCGCATATTAACACTGATATTAAGATTATTGCCTTAATAATTTTTCAACTGACTAATGGAATCAGGGATAGTTAACAACTGCAGATTATAATTCCTATATAAATACTCAAAAAACGCGGACAAAACAAATAGAAAAAACACAAATTAGAAAACTTAACCACCTGAAAAGAAAATTTTAATTTATCTACAATAACCATTGGATTGCAAATAAAACCGAATATGAAATACAAATTGAATGTAAATGGATACTTTCTCTAGGGAAAAATTTGCATTATCTACAGACAGACGAAAATTCTTTGCAATAGATAACATTGCAGACGTTGAACAATGCAAACAGGCAATTGATGATAAGGAAAATAAAGCTAAGGATATATCAAGGACAATATTAGCTAATAATTTTTAAAAAACATAATGATGTAGAAGTAATTGTACAAGCTTACAAAGAGAATAAAACTGTGACAATATATAAAAGTGACTATAAGCAAGAGATGGAGACAATTTTAGAAGATAAGAATACATTTAGATTAATAAGAACTGATCCGACTGCGAAACTACAAAAATTCAACAATAACATCGTATATGGCCTTTATAAAATGGCATTATTGACAATTAGCTGAAAGAAAGAACATAACAGGTTCTGCAGCTACGGTGTTAAGGATATATGGATTACATAAAATCCACAAAGACCGATAGTATTTTCGATACAAGTGCCAATATGTAATTTCCAAGAAATATAACATTAAAATTTTAATTTAATTAAAAAGGCAAATTCAGGCCATAAAGATTGGAGAGAAAGATATTTTAGTTTTATTTGATGTTATTTTCTCATTTACTAACATCCCAGTTCACAGTTCCATACCAAACATTATGAAAAAGTGGGCCAATCTAAAAGTTTTGAAGTTTTGATTATTTATTATCACGACAAAAATAGTGCAAATTTTTTGATATGCTCCAAAAGCATAAAATTATATTTAACTCGGGCGAGTGCCAATTTCTTTACTTGTTTTTGTCTTATTTTTTTAATTCTCTATCGCCCCACATACTTGTTTTTTTTATTGGAATTACTTTTATTTGGCTGAAAGGGGCGGCAAAGTCACAAACTAAGTAGCTTTTCGTTGCTTTACCTAAATGTTTTTTCTTGCTTCAAGAAGTAAAAATTGTATAATCGCTTAGAATATAACATTTAACATTTATTCCGTTTTTGCACTCTAAAAAAGTCGTCTACTGATCGGCATAATAAAATGTAAAATCGAACCGAAATTTGATAAGATATTCAAATCAAACAAGTAAGAGTGCGGACTTCGAAATATATATATAGGTTACTGGTAAGTTTTAGCTGTCTTTCTATATAGGTTCAAAAGCTTGGCCACATACATTAAATTACATCAACTATTGGGACACCCTTTAGTTTCCAAATAAAATTTTTATACTTGTTGTTATAGCGGAGGTGCCAACTATTTAAAAGTATGGTTACATGAAACTAAATGTACTATTGGGCACCTTTTAATTTACAATTTTGAACATAAATACTTGTTACTAAACTTTCAGAGCAATCGACATTTTGTCCAATTTGTAAGCGTTTGTCTACAACGGTTCAAAAATTATTCTTGTATTTTGCAGAAGTAAATAAGAAAGAACTTAGTTTTTCATAAAACAATTTTAAAGATTAGACTTTGTTTTATATAATTTTTTAATTACTTCTGCAAAACACAAGATTAATTTATACAGAATTCTTTTTACTTTTTACTTACGAGGAGTTGATACCTTAAACTTTGACATTTATAGAAACCCAACCATGATAGTCACAATTATCCGCAGCTCCTCAAACCATCCTACTCAACATAAACTCGCAGCATTTAGACATATGATTCACAGACTTAAAATAGTCCCACTCGCTCCAGATAAATACAACAAAGAACTCGATACAATTTACACTATAGCTAAAAATAACGGTTACAACCACACAACCATCGACAAACTACTCAGACAATACAACAACAAAAACAAGAAGAAAGAAGACAAGGAAACAAACGATACAACACGACGACACATCTTTACTTACACAGGACCAGAAATATATAGATTAACTAACCTTTTCCGGAAAGAAGGTTTACACACAACACTAAAAACGACCAACACTCTACGCAACAATCTTAAGACATCAACAGAAACAACCGATAAATTTAGCACCTGCGGAGTATACAGACTTACTTGCACCTGCAACCATACATATATCGGACAAACTGGAGGAATATTAAAAACAAGGTTTACAGAACACATACGATCATACAAAAGGAAAAGGGAAGACTCCAATTTCGCAATACACCTTAACACACATGGACACGAACCAAGAGAAATAGATGAATGTATGACAGTATTACACCCAAGTAAAAAAGGACGAAAACTAGATATTCTTGAAAACATGGAAATTTACAAAACACATACATTTAACGGATACATTATTAACGAACAGGTAAACACAATCTCTGACACGATTTTTACACCACTAAAATTACTAAAACACTCTTACAAACGAAAAACACCCACAGACGGTCACACTTACCTATCTAATAATAAAAGACCAAAATATTAAACTATTTACCCCAATAAGCAGGACAGATATCAGGGAATCTACCTGCATAATACTGTTTAAACGGAATAAAATTACCTAAACCCACCATCTTTTATTTTTAACACTATCAATTCTTAACACTATCTCTTCAGTTTTAACAAATACGTGGCTTGAAAATGATGTTATCACGTCGAAAGCGCTCGCCAAATATACAAAGTACACAGCCAGAGACGACGCACAGTGGCGCCATTTGAGTTTTTTCGTTGCAAAAATCATATCTTTTGAACCGAATAAGATAATTAAAAAGTTTAAACAGCATATGATAGATAACTGTTCAGCCTATGAAATGAGCGTTTGGAAAGGGGGCTACGCTGTGAAGGGGCCTACTTATGGGTTATCAAAGTTAAAATTAGTAGAAAAATCAATTTTATGGTAACTAAAAAAAATTTTTTTTACATTTTTAAATAGTTTTTATTTTTTTTCTTTAGGGTTTTATGTTTTAAATTATTACCCAACAAATTAAAAAAATTATTTTTTTAAAATTAATTTTTTAAATTTTCTGTAAAATATTCATCACAAATCGTAAGAGAAGGCATATCTAAAAGACTGAGCATTTCTAAACTATAATTATTTTCTAACTCTTTTCGTGACTTCACATGCCGCAGGGAAGAAATAAGTGGATCGGAAGATGCTGCCAACATGTTGAAGAGGTCCTCATTTTGCCTTACCCTTGATGTTTTGAATGTGTTCTGCAATCTATATTTTTTAAAAAATTTGTTAAGAGACTCCTGTGCTTCTTCAGAAAGCTCTCCAATAGGCAAAGACTGGAACTCAATTATATCTTTGCCATGCGCCAATATTTTATGGACGGTCGGGGTCAACTTCTTCTGTGGATACATTTCTGGTAAAAGAGATGCAGTTTTCGACGCATATTCTCCATATTTTGTAGAATTAACATTTTCTTTGACGATCCATCGCAGCCCCATTTGCTGATTAATGTCAACTTCTCAGGAAGAATTTTCACCTCATTTTCAGGAAGAATCTCCAACAACCGTTTCACTGTATGGCCCATGAGATCCTGCAGATTGGCTTTCGCAGAGACTTCCGTAAACTCCGTATGCAGTGGTCGAGAATTTATTTTGGCTTGCGTAATATGCTTGTATCCGGGTAAAACGTCAGCGCCGTGTCGCGTTAAAGATGCCCGTAGTTTCTCATATTTCTCTTTGGAAAGTTCTAAGTCCATAAACAAGGCCAAGGCTTCTGCGGAACCATACGAGGGCTGCTCTATATATTTCTGGCCTAATAGTGAAAATGCGAATATTTATAATCAAATATGGTTTTATTGTTTTTCAAAGTATTCTCCAGCATGATTTATACACTTTTGCATGCGCTCAAACCAGTTGACGAAGCACTTTTTCCACTCCGATTGAGACACCTGTAAAACATGGTTTTTGAACACTTCAACAGCTTTTTCTGGTGACGAAAATCGTTGACCACGCATTTTTTTCTTGATGTGCGGAAACAAGAAGAAGTCATTAGGTGCCAAGTCAGGGCTGTACGGCGGATGAGCCATTAATTCGACGTTTTGGCCGGTCAAAACGCTCTGGTTTGAGCCGATGTGTGACAGCTCGCATTGTCATGGTGAACAATGATTCGTCTTCTCTTGTTGGTTTTTCAAATTTCTCCGATGACTTCAGGCAAACAAATTGTAGTGTACCACTCAGAAGTGACCGTCCTACGTTGCTCAAGCGGAACAGTCGCCACATGACCAGTTTTGCCGAAGAAACAGGCGACCATTTGCTTCGAAGTGCTTCTTCCACGAACAACTTTCGTTGGATTTTTCTCGTCTTTGAAGACCCACACGGTCGATTGTTGTCTCGTTTCGGGCTCATACGCATAGATCCATGATTCGTCACCTGTGACGATCTTATAAACGTCTTTTAAAGCACCGCAATCGTATTTTTGCAACATTTCTTTGCACCAGTCGACACGAGCCTTTTTTTGAGCGACTTTCAAATTGTGCGGGATCCAACGAAAATAAACCTTTTTTACAGCTAGGTGTTAATGCAGTATCGAATGTATGCTGGTGGAAGAAATGTCCAAGGATGTCTCTATCTCTCGGTATGTCGTATGTCGATCTTGCATTATGAGTTCACGCACGGCATCAATGTTCTCTGGTACAACAGCCGTTTTTGGACGACCTTCACGGAATTCGTATTTGAGCGAGCTTCGGCCACGATTAAATTCATTATATCAATTTTTCACAGTGCTATAGGATGGTGTTTCATCGCCATACAAAGAATTAAGTTCATCAATGCACTCTTGTCGTGATAATCTACGTCGAAAGTTGTGAAAAATAATGGCACGAAAATGTTCACGAGTTAAATCCATTTTATTCTATATTAATTTTTTCAAGTCAATGTTAACAACACAAATAATGGTCGTACGTCAAAACGTTTTGAGTACGATTATGCTTAAAAATGACAAACTTTCCAATGGAAATGTCAGATTGCACTTAACAGCAATCAGTGTTTCCAGGCCAGAAATATATATAGCAGCCCTCGTACTTTTTAATGTGTGCGTTTGTGGGAGTGGGAATGCTTTCCTTAATCCTTTTTAGTCGCAGTGGGCTTGCATCAGCAATAAATTTGGTTATCTGAGACCTAACTCTTTCACTATCCTTTGTATATTTAATAGCTAGCGCGTCCGATAAATGCTTCGTGGTCAAGTCATTGGTGGCATCGGAAAGTTTCCTCTTTCTTGTGAAAATTGAACACTTCTCAATACTTTTTTTGGCCTTCCTTTTGCTCCTCTGCTTGATGTGGTGAGTTTATCTACTGCCATTATAGCCAGGATGGTGTCTTCATTAAGCCAGTCCTCGTATTTGGAGTTGAAGTTCTGAATGGTTCGATTAGATTTCACCCCTTAATATTTGCATATATCAAATAAAAATTATTTTTTATAATTTCGCTTCTCTCAATATTTCCGTATAAGCTATCAAGTTCTTCTAAAGCAGCTTCCGTGAAAAACTTTTGTGTGGTTGACTTTCTAAACAGTTCAAATAATTTTAAATTGTTCAACGCCATGTTTTCAGTACTTAAATTCTTTAATGGTTTCAGTATTTCTTGCGCCAACTTTGAGTTGTAGACTAATCCAGGCATTGTGCTTATTTTGCAATATATAGGCTTATGCTACCATGCCTAAAAATTTACTACTACAAAAAAAATTTAAACAAAAATTTACTACTAAAAAAAAACTACTGTCAGTCAAAACATATAAGGGATAGACGCCATACAATTTCTGCAACCATGTCTTTTTAACCTTTTTTACCTCTAGAAGCCAAACGGGCACGTACGGGCAGATAAAACCTTTTGAATTATGTAAAGAAATAATCAAAGAACAGGTTTTGCAAATATGGCAAATATAGAAAAATATAAATTTTTTTTATTTTCCGTCAAAGTTGAAAAATAGTGAAAAAACGGATAGTTTTTAAATAGTGATTTACCAGGAGAAACACAAAGCAAACAGGTAATTTTTTTTATCATTATACATTTAATAAATACATCAATCAACACAAACAAAAAATATGGCGATTCGTTACCTATTTTTCGTGATATTATGCCTGAAATCGCAACAAATTGACTAAAAATTGTGTGTTTTTTTGAAAAACGAAAGTCATTCACCTTTGAACGGTTATATCTTCTAAACTAAAAATGTGATATTGTTAAGAGTGGCATATTTGAAATCGTTGAAAAGTTTCCTATAACATGGGTTTATTCAAAACTTCGTGGGCGCTCATAAAAATTTTGGTTTTTGCAACCTCGTTTGCTCTACGGGCGCCACTGTGCGACGGTTATTACCGAAAATTATAACAACAGTTTTATTAATTTTATAATTCACTTATCTTATGGATGTGATATTTATGAAAAAAAGTCACTTTATTGCCATGTTTTCGTTAAACTTAACAAAACTTATTTCGGTTCTTTTCGAAAGATTAGAATATTTTTTAAGTTTAAAAGTACAAAAGGTTTAGATTTGATAATTCTTTTGGGGGAAAATACGCATGTAGTAGATAAGACCTTAAAGAGAAACAAAATAAATGGAAAACTTTAAAATATTTTGATTTAGAACAAATGCGTACAATATTGTTTACTGCTGAACAAAGTCATAAATTCTATGAAAAAAGTGACACAAAATTTATTTTCACTAATACTAAATAGCACGATAGAATATCGTGTATACTTTCAAGTGTATGTGTTTTAATTATATCAATAATAGCAAAAATTTGTCAACGATTACTTAAAAGAAGTGCATAAAAAAAAAAACATGGATTTAAATAGCGAATTTACACGAGAGTATACGCTGGTCAATAGGTTACTAGGTCTGTAAACACTGTCAGCATGGACTGATGTATGTGGGCCTTTCTCTAATGAACGGCTCTTGATAAAATTAACTGACAATGAACCGAAAGACCATCGAATTAACACATGTAAGAAATTTTATACTTATTAATGAACTTTACGCCTTGTTCGTTATTTTCAACTTTGCGAATCATAAAACAACTCTAAAGACACGACTGCTTTCAACCAAGTTATAGAAGAAACCCTGTTCATATCGGTCGTCCCCCAGTGGTTTGTTGGAACAAACAAAAATACAAACAAGTAAGAGTGATATATTCGGCTCTATTCAAAAAAGCAAATATTGGGGTAAAAGAGAATTAAAAATAAGAAAAAAAATTAAGAACTACATATATATAATTTTACATAAAAGTGTCATCGGCTCTTTATGGGTTACGCTTTTTAAAAATTTTAGTATTTCCTAAAAAATATCTTTAAATGCTTTTAAACGATACATATATTGATATTTTAGAAAATTTTAAATTCTATTCTAAATCGCCTCATATATTTATTTTTTTGATTGGTGTTACTTCATTGTTCCAAATGAAATGGAAAAATTAGAGGTAGGCGCGGTATTTCGTCCGCGGACTTTTTCCGTCTGCGGTGAATGCTTATTGCAGAAATAGTTGGTATTCAGAACGAGCTTATTGACTATTTTGGTATTATTCTAAGAGTGCTATCGTGTCGTTTGCCAATAAATATGAAATCTTTGAAATACCTTTTCACAATCAGAAAAGAAATGTATTAAACCCATTATGAAGGAATATTAAGATGCAAAATAATGAAGTATTTTTATGATGGAAGCCTTTTAAGTAATGACGATGAGTCTTTTAAATAAAAACTTAAAAATTTAAATTTTGGATACAAATTAAAATTCTGTTTGAAATTTTTTTTTTATTATTAATTACTCGTGAACAATTGTTTGTCAAAATTCTGTTATCACCACAAGGCGTGATCGTGAGTCAAAAAAAAAAATATGTTCACAAATATACCAAGTTTTATAAATTTCGGATAACTCTTGCAGGATTAATTCCATTTTTTTATAAGGACTATTTGCCAAGATCAACTACCTTTTTTCAAGAGAGGTTATGATGGAACTAGCAACCTAAGTTTTAATTTTTTGTTAAATAACATAGCAAATATAAAAAAAAACGTTTTTCATAATAGTACAAATTTTTTCTTAAACTTGCTCTGCTAAGTTTCAAAAGTCTGTGTCAACTCCTTTTACTTTTAATTTTCAAAAGAAATCTTTTTTCGTGCTATTTTCTATTATCCCGATTAATTATATAAATCACCGATATTGATTATTGAGAGTAAAAGCACGTCTTGATGGCCATTTCGCTACCGCTTACTCAGCTCTTCAAGAAACTTCTCAGAAACATTTTAAATAAACAAAAAATAAAGTAAAGACAAAAATCAATAAACTTAATTAATTAAATAATTAATCGGGATAATAGAAAATAGCAGTAAAATAAAATTTCTTTTTGAAAATTAATTAAAATTAATATTTGCAAAGGGCCCTTCTATTTTTGTCCCATTCTTATATGGAAACAAATCACAGTGCGTCGTGTTAGGAAACATGAAAATTATAAAATTTTGATGTTTCACGCATCAAATTTAAAAAAGAAACTTTGCTACACACGAGGGAACATATTTATGTATCCTGCAATAATCCCTCGTAGGTATCTAGGAAACTAAACTATCGGTATCTTTTTGATGTTATTTTTTAATTTACGTATCTTCAGGTTTAACACGTAAACGTTACATATGATCAGACTTAAACTCTTCTGCAGTTCAGTAAGTCCATAATGCTTGAAGCATTGCATGTTTTTAATAAAGTTTATTTGTAATACATAACGGCAAATGCAAAGCACATGGTTTTCATATTCTACGAAGAAGCGATTAAGATTCTTCAGGAGAGAAGCTTCTGCTTTTATACTTACGAAATAAAGACGGAAAATTTCTAAGATGATTTGCTTGGATTATCTCGTTTGACAACTGAAATGTTAAGAAAATTACAACCAAACGAGCTAGTGTGATTGATGCGCTGTATTAAATCGAGTTCGACAGACAGCATGTCTCAAAACGTGATATAATGAAAAGGCATTTAAGTAATATATCTGCTTCGGGTAAAGAAAGGCCCTATCCAATGTGCCAAATGTTCAATGTATAGTCAAGATACTAAAAACTGTGACCGATTCAACGTGTGCAGGTAATCACGATTTCTGCACATTAAATAAAAGCACGCAAGATGAAAGCGTAGTATACAAGTGTTATAATTGCACTAAAAAGAATGTAAAAAACAACCACAGGGCTGATGAACCAAAATGTGCTTATCGCAAACAGTATTTCGAAATATGCCAGCGTTTAACTGCCAAAACTGGAACCTCTAACAAGCGATTAAAGCATGCAAGTTTTAATGTTGATGATGCAAACTTTCCTCAGATATCAAGTTTTGAACATCAAGATAATATTCGCGATTGCGGCTTTCGCGACAGAAGACTTTATCTTAAAGTTTCGAAGAGCAAACACATTGCTAACAACGACGATTATATTTTTAATGAAAAGCTACTGGAAATATTTTTCGTTAATGCACTTCGGAAATGTCAAAACATGTTTGACAAATTACGAGTATTGGGTATGATGCTTAAACATTCTATATAATTCAACAGGTATCCAAAATGTTCATTTTATGCACTGGAATGCTTAAGGCATAAATACAGATTCAGCAGCTTGAACTCTCTCTATGACAAAAAAGTTGATATTCTTTTATTCATCGAAACATTTAAAATGCAGCATTAAATTCTACTGTTGCCTAATTTTTCTTGTTTTCTTTTCCGCATACATTTGTAAAATAATTTTTCATTCTAAAACAGGGTTTTAGAAATTAAAAATATAAACTTAAGCCAATAAAATTCAATTCAATTCATTTATAGCACCTACAGTTTAATTTCTGATTTAATAAAAAAAAGTTTATTGAAAATAATAAAATTTAGCGCAAGGGTCTGAAGTCTGCTAAAACTCATACAAAGAAGCTTCTAACTATACAGAATAAAAACTACAATCATATTTTGAACATAAGGCTATTGGTTCATTTGTTAGGGACATACGCTGTCATTTATTGAGAAATGCAGATCGTCTAATTTTGAAACTTTAAGAATGAAAGAATCTTAGTTGGAGAATAATTAAACAAATGCCATTATAACTTTAAATTTTCTTTTTTATATAATTCAAGCACAAGGTCGGATTTATATTAAAAAAATTGTTTGTTATTTTATTGTTTTGTCGATATTTCGCAACGCCGTTTTTTTAAACATAAAATTAAGTTAACAAATTTTTTGGTCAATAAAACTTTAACAAATTCCAAAACCAAAAGACAAAAAATTCAAATATTTAAATACATATGTACGAGTATGTGCATACATATGTATATACATCATCATAAATTTTAAAACTCGGAAAAAAATTTAAATTATTTTAAAAAATTTTAATAGTCTATTTACATTAAACCGAAATCTACTAGATTTGATTTGAAATCTGTTTCTATTTTTTGCTTTTGTTTATATCTTTATTTTATTAACATATTTATTATAAATTTTCTTTTATTGTTTTAAAAATTGTTTAAGAATAAAATCTTGTACAGCGTGGTATTTTTTGTTGCAATGTTAAAAAAACCATAGTTGCATTACTAAGTACTACAAGACTTTGAGTAGATTTTCTCAAAATCTAGTGGCGAAGTAGATTTTGTTTTATATGAGAAATCTATTTAAAATCAACTAGATTATTATTTAAATATTTTTTCTGGTCAGTACATAATTTTGACTGGTAAACAATAGACTTCAGAAGATCGTCAGAAAAAGAGTATACGAAATAACTGCATGGTCCATTTAAATTTAAAAATGTATCTGGTAGGCTTTCACTGCCTTTAAAATCAGTATCTAATTTAGCATTTAAGTCATTTAATTTCCATTTTATTTTGTCGCGTCTTTCTTTAAAAGATCGGACATCAGGAATTATTATATCCCAATATAATTCTCTTCAGATGTAGTTTTTTCACCGAATTTTTTTTTTTTTTCTGTACAAGCCACCCTTTCACATCAATGTCCTCATCGCCGTGATTAAAATAATCAACCTCACTTTTTCAATTATTTTTCAATCTCTTTATCAGATAGTGCTCTAGGCACATATGATACGTCACAGTGCATGAGTAAATTATGCAAAAGTACATACGTCCATAAAAATGGGGTTAAAATTTAAATATTGCTAAATTTTATAAATCATCTACGACATTTCTGAATATTAAAAGAAAACCATTCAATTTCTCTACGTACAAAAAATATTTTCTTTCGTACAATAAATATTTGTTTCTCGACGAAAATCAATTAATATCATAAAAATAAGTAAGAGCGCTATATTTGGCTATGCCGAATCTTATATACCCTTCACCATCTTATAAATCTAGTTAATTGAAGTAAAAAAAGCAAATATTGGGGTGACAGAGAATTAAAAAATAAAAAAATGTTGGTACTAAATGTATATAATTTTACATAAAATAAAAAAATTTTGCTGCTGCTATATATATTTAATTTTACATAAAAAAGACATCGGTTCGTAATGGGTTAAGCATTTTTAAAAACTTTTAGTATTTCCTTAAAGATCTCCATATTGACATTAAAAAAAAAATTAATTTTAGGGCCCAGTAACTCGAAAATAGGGGCGAGCGCCCATTTATTTTTTAGTTCTCTATCGTCCCATTTATTTTTTTTTTTGTGGAATTTATGTAATTGTTCCAAATGACACGAAAAAATTGGAGGTAGGCATGGTGTTTTTCCTGCTGCCTCTAAGGACATGGTCTGATCATGTGATTTTTAATAGCACCTCTTTCGACACTATATCTAATCGATTGACATTTTTATTTTTTTTTTATTGCCGAGGCAAACTTAATTTCGACACTAGCACTGACAGACAGACGGACATCTCTTAATCGAATTCGCTATGCATAAGAAGTCAGTGTATATATATTTATAGATTTGGAATTCGATATTGTAAAAACTACAAATGGAATGAAAAAAGGCTAGAAAAGTGCATAAGGGGAATAAACATGGATTTTAATGCAACCAATACGAGTAATAGCGAATTAGTACAAGAGTAGACGCTTTTCAAAAGGGAACAGTATCGCCGAACGCAGGAAGCACGTCGAGAAGTTTGTTTTCCAATTCTCAAATTGTTGCTAACATAACTGGAGTCACAGAAGAACTTTTAAATCGATATCGAATTATAATGCCAAAGATAAGATTCGGCCAGCGGGTAAATACATCTAAGTTTAAAAATTTCATTAAGGTTATAATGCAACTATTTATGGAAAAATATAGCTGGTAATGCATGCCGATTACAGTTTGCAAATTACGGATGCCGTTTTTTTCCCATTGGTCTGCTTTCCGTAGAATCTCGAAATAAGTACTATAAAAATTATAGACTAATGCTGTTCAAAAAATGCAACAGAGTCGTAATAAGAACTAATGTAATAAATCACCTTCTTATATTGTGCAATCCTTACTTTACAAGCAGAAGACGTCAACCTCATAAACATATTTTTTAACTTATTGTCGTTAATGGAATTATAAGAGAAAAATATTTATAAATCAGTAAACCGGTCATTCTATCTTGTTACTCAGCTGTTTTTTTTTTTTTGCAGAAAAATATTTTTACCTACAGCTTTTGAGCCGAATTAAAAAGCTTTCTGTTTGTTTTAAATACAAAATTATATAGGGAGTGGGTGTGGTTTATTTTCAATAAAGAAACGAAAAATCGGGTCCGAAACTTCATGTACGGATATATGGACTGTGGGCGTTTTTCTAATAAAAGGCTATCAATGAAACTAACTAACAATTATACGAAACACTACCGGAATAATTTATTTAACAAATATTGTACTTATTGATTAAATTTATTCATTATTCGTTAATGAAACTTGACAGCAAGATCTGTTACGGTCATAGGCTGTTAAAGCTAGAAAACAAGAAAAATCGGATAAAGTAGAAAAATGAAGAATGCAAGTTTTTTTTTAATTTAATTTTCAAGTCTTTTTTCTTAGCAATTAAAACGTCCCTGTGAAATTTTTTTTTAATATTTTTGCCAATTTCTTAAAAATATTTATAATTGATGTTTCCAATGCTTAACCAATCCCTGCCTCCCAAGAATATTAATTTAACGACATTTTTTGTAATTTGTTACTTTATTGTATATTTTTATCTGAAAATAATTAATTTATTCATATTATAACTTATTTATAATTTTAACGGTAAACTTTATTTAGAATTGTTACAATTAAATTATTTAAAAGAACTTCTTTGAACTTTAATGATAATAAGTCCCATGGTCCTTCTTCGTCTAATTTTTCAAAGACCTCTTCCAAATCTGAATCCTCTTCAGCGTTAAGTACAGGTGGAAGAAAGGTAACAATTTTTTTTTTTTTGAAATGTCTTTTCCTAGTAAATAGTGGATTAGGCGCAAAAACGCCCAATGTTTTTTTTAAAGTATAAAAGTAGAGATCACAAATTTTATGCCGATGTATAACATATTTGGGACCTCGATGAAGATTACTCCCTATCATAACAAAAAAATCCTTTTTTATTTTCGAAGAAATTTTTTTATCATAAAATTTAAAACAAAATTTTTCTAAAACTCAATATACTCGTAAGTATCTGTAAATATAGCCTTTCACAGGAAAAAAAATCAATAAAAAGTCTGTATTCGTTTAGCCAGAAGAAAATATTTTGGAAACCTCCTAAAATCGAAGAAAGTCAATAAAAACGAATGCGATTTATCCAACTTTTCTAATTTAACAGTGTCTCAAAACGACAAATCTTAAGCAAAAGCCTTGAAAGTTCACTATACGATGCAGAATTTTGTTATTTATCGAGCTGCGTACTCAAACTTTTACATTTCTCAAAATTAATTTTTGGCCTTATGTGCGTCGCACAGTCCTTTGTTCCGTAGACAAAATTTTTACCCATTTGAAAGATGTTTAAGCTGTAGCTCCTATCGACGATACCAGAACGAAAATATCAGATAATTTTGTGCTTTAATTATTAAAATTAAAACGCAGTTCTTACACTTTTTTAAAAACAGCAAACTTTTAATTTGGAAGCAGAAAGTCGAAATTTGTTTTTTCTGTTAGCAACATTGGGGGGTTTAGTAACTAAAAATTATAATTAATTTATCACAAAAAGTGGATAAAAAGAAGATTATCAATTGGTTTCAAGTTTCTAAAATATTCCCATAAAAAATATATATATATATATTGAGTTCTTATGCATAGCGAAATCCGTCTGTACGTCCGTGTTAGTGGTGAAATCAAGTTTGCCAAGGCACAATATTAGCTACAGAAAATTAAAATTCGGCCATGCCTACCTCTAATTTTTTCACATCATTTGGAACAATGAAATAACTCCAATAAAAAAAAACTATGGCGCGATAGGCAATTAAAAAATATGGAAAATCACATCAAGTGAATAAATTGGCGCTCGCCCATATATACCGACTTGCGGGCCCCTTAACTTTTCAATATTAATATCATTTGAAGGCTTTTGAAAAAATCTTTGAGGAAGCACTAAAATTTTCTAAAAATGCATAATCCATCAGGAGCCAATGACATTTTTATGTAAATTTATATAGACATACATATTTAATTTCTTATGATTGCCTTTTTAATTGAAGTTACTTCACTAAACAAGATTTACATATATTAACAAACGTGGTATATAAGATTTGACATAGCTGAATATAGCTTGTTTTAGTTGAAGCTTTTGTTGAATCATGTTTCTTTTTTTTCAATTTTATTTTCTTTGCCAAATTCAAATCTTTTTCTTGCCAGGTCCAAATCTTATTTCAAACTCCTTTCTCTGGTACCTACATAAACTCTTCAAACTTTTATTTATTTGATTGTCTTTTTCAGGAGTGGTAACAGTGGTTGCCCCGAAGGAAAGTGCGCCTGGTAAGCCGTTATG
This sequence comes from Gymnosoma rotundatum, assembly GCA_916610165.2. Taxonomy (NCBI): domain Eukaryota; kingdom Metazoa; phylum Arthropoda; class Insecta; order Diptera; family Tachinidae; genus Gymnosoma; species Gymnosoma rotundatum. The sequence continues at coordinate 35,785,151 of OU744337.1, forward strand.
GAACACTCCATGTTTAATAATATTACCACTTACTTCTCTAAGGGAGACGGAGGCACAAATTTTAATGGTCCACCGCAAGTGCCCCCAATGTTGGTTTTATTTCTTCTAATAGTCTGCTTAGTGTGCACTTTAAAATCAGCTATTTTTAAGTGTTATATATATATATCTTACTTTCTTCCATCCTGGAGCTTTTATAATTAGCGGGACACAAAAATTAATATATAAATTTGGTTCTAAAAAGTAAATAAAATTTACATAAAGAGATTATGAATACTTAGGGCCAATTTTTGAGTTCGTATTTAAATACGCATTTAGTTAATTTTCATTTAAATTAAAGTTGTATTTAAATGCAGTTTCCTTTTTTCAGTTTTTATTTAAGTTCTCATTTAAATATCACAAAAATATGGTAGCATTACGAAATATCAAAATAAATCTCCATTGTTTATGAAAAACAGCTGCTAACAAACACAATGAATTGCAAATTTTGTAAAAGATATTTTAAATATATTAAAAAATGTCAGCGATACTCATATTTTCACCACCTAAACTTATTTTATTTATTGATTTAACTTTTTAATTATTATTTTCATTAAGAAATGTATGCAAAACATAAAATATTGTTCTATCAATGGCTAAAATGTTTGTTTACTTTTGTTTAGTTTTGCAAAACAACAACAAAAAATGCCATAACCATATGGTAAAACTGTATTATTTAAATGGACTTTAAATGCGCAAGATTGGCCATTTAAGTTTCATTTAAGTGTGCATTGAAAAACTTAATTTTGTACTTAAATAGAACTTAAATTTAAATGACATTTAAATACGAAGTCAAAAACTGGCCCTTAATTAAACTAAAAAGAATCTTACCTCTTTAGCGATTCTGCAGCTAGTGCTAAATGTACTCATCACCTTTATTATCAACAGAATGTCTACGTAGAACACGATGCAGTGATCTGGAAGATCCTTTATATACAGAAGTCTAGATTCTAGTAAGCTGTGTAAAAGTCCACTCATCTTCGTCGGCTTTGTGTGCTATTTATGCAATACCAAACGACAGCTGTGTCGCATGAAATTAATCATGGAAGATGTTATATTCCCCTAAAAGTCTTCCCAGAATCTCAACACAACCGAATGATGTAATTCGCCGCCATGTGTCGCCAAACAGTTGTGTTTCTATATGCCATTAGTTATGGCTTAAAGTGTATTATGACTATAGTGCCAAATGTAGATTTTAAAGCTAAACGTCTAAGAAAATCTAATTTAGGGATTTTTATTCGTGATTTGGGAATTTTTTGTGTAGGCCCGAGATTTTTGCAAGTATGTACTTTTAGCGATCTGAACCACGATACGTAAAAAATTTCATAATTTTTTAGTTCCTTCGAAAGCTAAAATTTTTAGTAATTTTTAGAAATTGGGATGCTTAGCGTATTTCCCGTAGACCGCTTCGAACTTGATTTGGTTTTGATGAAATTTTCGATTTTAGTATATATTTTTTAAAATCCCAAACTGGTTACGAAAAACTTAAATTTTTTTCAAATAATGAACTTCACATACGCACAATGTTTCATGAAATATGAGTGGGTCTTTAGAAAGTGAGAATTTTTATTAAATTTTTTTTAGCAAATTCTAAATAACGAGAAGAATTTTCCTACACTTGTGGTTACTTTCTTTTCTTATTTAAAAGAAAATGTTTTCATCTTTCTTTAAATCAGATATTGATTTTAAAGTTAACGCTTAAGTTTTAAATGTCAAATAGTGTTCCGGAAGTGACGTGACATTCATATAAATATTGTTATTTTTTAAACTCTTGTAGGCAACTCAGCGTATGCGTAAATAAACCTGACGCCATTTTAAAGTATCTGGCTTTAGATTTTTAGCCGTAATACACAGATATTAAAACGTTAGACTGGGTATGAGCAAATAATAATGTTTTAGTTTTTAAATAATAATATTTTAGGTAGGCAAATGCTTAAAATTTTTATGTTTATAATAATAGCAACATTTTTTTTGTGTGTGATTATTTGCAATCTATTTTACAAGAAACTTTAAGCATATTTTTTAAAGGTTTGCATTCGCTTAGTTACTAGGTTCCATTAAACTAAGCAGAATATACAAAAGTAAGATCAATTCACAAACTTTTTTATAGGTATATACACAAGTTTAATTTATGACTAGCTTCTAAAACGCAAATATAACACATGAAGTCTTTTCAGTCTTCGCACTTCATCACAATCAACAAAAAAAGAGTTATAGCCAATAAGTTAGGGTGATTGCTGGGTCGTTCGTTTTTTATTGTCAAAATGTTTGTCTTTTTGTAGACATTTGTTGGAAATATACCAAGGAGCACCGGTCAGTAGAGTTAATGTTTTGGATTGATATCTCTGAAGGATTTCAATATTTGAATTGCTTGCAGTCCCCCAAAGTTGAAGGCAATATGTCCAAACTGGTTTTAAAGTTGTCTTATATAATAAAATTTTATTTTCCAAGCTTAGTTCAGACTTTGTTCCAAGAAGCCAATACATTTTTTTGTTTTAATATTTAAATGATTTCTCTTTGCTTTCGCGTGATCTTTCCATCTTAGTCTCTTATCTAAGTGTAGTCCTAAATATTTTACTTTATTTGACTTTGGTATAGGATTACCGTTGAAATATAACTCAGGACAATCACCATTTCTCAACGTGAATGTAACGTGAAGCGATTTCTCAGTATTTATTTTAATGTTCCATTTACTTAGCCACATTTGGAGGATGTCTAGGTGGGAAGCCTTATGTGGTGATTCGTTTAAAGACAAAATAGCCGTGTCATCTGCATAGGTTGCAGTAATTAAATTATCATCAGTTGGCATATCTGAAGTAAAAATAGTGTAAAGTATAGGACCTAGAACACTTCCCTGAGGGATGCCAGATTGAATAGTATCAAACAAGAAAGCTTCACCCTTCATGTTCACATAGAAAATTCTATTTTCTAAATATGATTTGAAAAATAATAATATGAAACAGGAAGAAGTTGTTTTACTTTGTAAAAAAGGCCGGAGTGTCATACTCTGTCAAAAGCTTGTGAGACATCTAAAAACAGAGTAGAACAGTACAATTTATTTTTTAAGGCTCACGGGGGTCCCATGCTTATGCCTTAATCCAAATTGGTGTTCAGGATTTTTTTTTGTTATTTTCCAATACCGGAAGTAATTTTTTTAAAAGGAGACGTTCAAATATTTTGGAGAACAATGGCAATAAACTAATTGGTCGGTAAGAATCAACAGAATTTTCTTTTTTATTAGGCCTTGTATATTTTCATTGAGATGGATAGTAATTCAATCGCAAAAGCAAGTTAAATATTGTTGTTAAAAAATAAAACAATTTTTTCCGCCAAATATTTTGCAGTCCTCCCATCAATTAAATCGTACCGTGGGGTTTTCGCGTTATTAAATTTTTTTATTGCTCTTGCATAGAATTGCATAGCCTAAATGGTGTGAAAGATTATTCCAATTTCTTTTTAAATTCATGGGCTTTGCGTATGTTAGATCTAAACTGTTGTCTAGTATGACTTTTTATAGGAATATTTCTACTTACAGGGCGTTTTAAGTATTTGGTTGCACCAGAGTTTACGTTCACTTTCTCCTGTAACATCTACACGCAAAGAAAAAACATGGTTGTGATATGGTCACAATAACCATAATATGTTCTTTGTAACATTGTGAAGTTGCCGATAAGAAATTATAGTTGTTTTCAACAATACTTCAGTCACAACAAACACGTTTTTGTTGATATTTAACCATTATATGGTTACTGTGCACAAAATATAAAACATGGTTGGTGTAGCGTAAACAAATTTTAACTACGACCAAAGTCTTATAACTTAATAAAAATAATATTATATATTTAACCATAATAATATAAAATTACTCAGAGTATGATTAAAAGGAAACAAAATAATGTTTCCGCTTAAAAATATTTTGTTCTTGGTCTTGACAGAATGTTTTTCTATCAATTTAGTAATTTTTTGTCAGCTTAAAGTTGAAATTGTTTTTATTGTTAAAGGAAATTAAAAAAAAATAAATATGTATGTTAAAAATAAACAATTAAAAATAATACAGAGAATATGACAACAAATAAAAAGGTAAGCAAAGCATTTAAAAAATAGTTGAAATATACATATGTATGTATGTTAGCATATAAATCTTTATTTTGGTGTTATAAGCACAATTGTGAAAGCATTTACGTATTTTTTTATTTAAAGCTATCATATTATACATCAACAATAGTTGCCAGATTAACGTATTAGAAGTCTTGGATAAATGTGTAGTCAGTACCCAAGTACCATAACGTACCGTATATCTTCAATACGAGAATATAACGTTTACTCCATAAATGGATATTCACATGGGAATGTATGCAGATAAGATGCCTTTATTTGTGCTTATAAATTATATATATATATATGTATATATATATATTTTATAAATGGTTCTTGTAGCCTACGTGTTTAAGCCTTTTTATTATATATAATAAGCAATGAATTGTTTTTTTTTTGTGCATTTATGTTATTGAATAACTTTTGTAACAAATCAATAATAATAATAATAATAAATTAATGAAATTTTACTTTATTTTCGGCTTTTTGGTCTTTAAATTAATTTTCTAAACATTTTTAGAAAGAAAAATTATTTACAAATGTATGCGGACGTTTTCCAAAGAAAACAAGAAAAATTAGACGCTAGCAGAATGAAATGCAGCATTTTCTGGACCGCCACATCCTTCATCAGCATTCTTTGCATCTATCTACCTTATGTTATGTACATCGTAAACATCATCTATTTAACCAACTAATCTTAATGTTAATTTGGTGAGACGAAGTTCACACACAACTTAAAGCTTTTTTCTTTGTCATTCTCTTTGTAACTCGTCTTGAACATTTGTTGTTGCTTTTTGTGCTAGCAATTTGATAGCCACAAATGCAACTTTTTTTATTTTTAATTATTCATACTTGTTTTGCTCACAACATTATAGACACTGTTTCAGTATCATATTGACTTTTATGAGTTAAGTATGAATGTAAATACGCGGTGCCTAGTGTTTGTTTTAATTTTTAATTTTTCCCTGACCAGGAAAAGAATTTTTCTTGTTTTCTTTGGAAAACGTCCGCATACATTTGTAAATAATTTTTCTTTCTAAAAATGTTTAGAAAATTAATTAAAAGAACCAAAAAGCCGAAAATAAAGTAATATTTCATTAATTTATAAAATCGATGGTTCGAATCCTGGTCAGGGAAAAATTAAAATAATATTAATAATAATGATAATAATTCAATTATATAACATGACATTTTCAACCATATGATGATGTTTTAATTTAACCATTTATTCTTTATATTATAACATAACTATTTTAGATTTTACCATGTTATTGTTATGCTAGACAATAATATGGTTGCAACACTAGTTTTAATGTAACAATACTATGTTTTGTTAACAACCATATAATACAACCATAATATGTTGCTCTTAGATTATGGTTACCTCAACCATGTTTTTTCTTTGCGTGTAGGGCTCTTAAGTAGTTTTGCGTTGAGGAATTTTTAAAATCTTTAAACCGTTTTTTTTTTATAATTTGATTCCAGTTTGCTTAATCGATAAGACTTCTAGTATTTTTATAAATCCTACGTAATGCTCGTTTATCTCTGATAAGTTCTCTTATTTCAAGCGAGATTTTTACTATATTGCCTGTTATTTGATTACTTTGTAGGGTGGATACGACAGCCGCTTCGTGTATGACATTGTTAAGAGCTTCAATAGCATAATCTATTTCATAATGATATTTGAGGGATATGTTTAAGTTCTGTTGACTTTCTATTATGCTTTTGAAATACAGAGAATTTGTTCTCGCGTTAGTAAGATTTAATTGTTTTGCTTTAGTACGAAAAATCGTACTGTAGGTAACTATTATTGGGCTATGGTCTGAACTTAAATCATTGGAGTTTAGTATGTCCCACAAATAGCATGGTATGCCTTTTGGTATAACAAAATCTAATAAATCTGGAACTTTTGCCGTATCCGATGGCCAATGTGTGGGCCTGCCGGAAGACAATGGTAAATAGTGATTTTTCAGCATACATTTATATATGTAGCTCTTTGCCTTTTGGATTAGCTAATCGTGACCCCCACTATGGGTGTTTGGTGATAAAATTACCCGCAACAATGAATTAAGATCCAAGGTTATTAAAAAAGTTTTCATATTGTTGGCATTTTATGCTATTCCTTGGTGGTTATTATATTGAAAATATGTTGCATGAAATTTTTATGCCCGCAGCTTGAATATAGGGTTGGGTAACAGGGTTGAATTTCTCATATTTTATATTTGATTTTGTTAAGATAACAGAACCAGCATGTGCTCTATTACCTGGATGATTAGCTGAAATCGTATCGTAGTTTTTAACTTTAAAATAAGATTTATTTGTGAACTGGGATTCAGAGATCAAAACAATAGCAATGAGATTATTAATGAGAAAAGTTTCAACTTCGTTTTTGTGGTTCATATGACCTCTAGCATGCCATACTGCAATCCTAAGATTGACTTGCATAGTTTCGTTATTATTAAATTCATCATATTCATTACATTTTCCATCATATTTTCAAGTTTTTCTAAACGAGTATTTACGTTTGAGTTTGACGATTTAATTGCCTCAGAGTATGACATTGAATTTGTTTTGTTGCGATTCGCTGTTATTAAAGCCATTTAGTTGAGGATACTCTCTTTGATTAAAAGTAAATTTGTTATTTTTGTTTCCATTTGCGTTGATACCTTGAATGTTGTTTCGTCTTGAAATGAGGTCTTGATATATTTGGCAGCCCTTGTAATTGGCGGTGTGGTTACTTAGGCAGTGCAAACATCGAGGAGGGGATTCAGTTTTTTTGGTACATTCAGTTGTGGAGTGATCCATGCCACACTTTATGCACCTAAAAGGCCTTCGAAAATAAGTTTTCGTGTGACCATAGAGTTGGCAGGGATGACATTGAATAAGTCAATATTTCTCCTAGGTGACTCAATATTAACAAAAGCGTTGTTAATTGACTTTAATTTATAAATAGTTTTATTATTTTCATTTGGATCTATGTCGACAAAAAACATCGCTAGAGGTTCTTTTGTTATGCTACTCCGAGCGTTAGTAACCGATCTAACCTGGTGGCCTAGTAACAATTATTCAGCCTTAATATCTTCTACTGGTGTAGAGAAGTGGACTCCCTTGATAACAACCCTAAATGCCCTTTCTTGTTTTATTTGAAACGTATTGTAACTTATTTTTAAACAATCAAAATATTTCACTAGATTCCTATACGAATCCATAGTTTTAACCATTAAACGCACCTCATTACTCTTTAAGGATTTACAATGAAATTTACGAGAGAGTATAACAGAACTTATCTTTTTTATTATAATGCTTATATTATCTGCATTAGGAATGTAAATTAGAGGGTGTTTTGTCATCCGTTCTTCTTCTTCAGTTTTTTAGGACTCGATCAAGCAAATTTGTTGCTTGAAGATGTACTAGGTTGGTTGGAAAAGTAAGCCCGTTTATGGAGGTACAACTTTAGTGACTCATTTATCTTTCGTTTGCTTGGTAAACTTTGCCATTCCCTATCGCTTTCACTGGTTTGATCATCTTGTATATTATCACCAGCGCTCATGATGATAGCATTTCTTTAATTTACTAATTCTTTTGTTTTATATTTTTGAGTTAACTTCATATATTGGATTAAGAAGCCAATTGTTGTTGCACAAAAATATGCAATATTGTTGTCAAAATAAAGTCTTTACAATGTTGTTATTGTTCAACAAAATAAAGTTATTTTGTTTTTAAAACACTGCAGTTTCACATTGTTTTTTTTTCAGCACACTGAACTTTGTTTTTTATTTAAAAAAGAAAAAAAAATATTTGTTTCACACAGAACTTCTGTATTTGCTGGTGGTCAAACAAAGGCTGATTAATAGCAACATAAAATTTAAAATTAAATGCTTGCCAATGTATGTGAGCCCAACTTGCATTTGTTTAATTTATTGTAAGATTACTTTAGGTATTTTTAGTTATTAATAAAACATCTCTTTTAACATCGTGTTCTTGAATTTTTTCATACATCTTCTTTATAAACTGTAACCAAGACTACGGTCTCTTTATACTAAGGCTTTTTAAAACTAATGGCTCTAATTCTCTCCGTTCAGTTTGAACAATCATAAACTTTGAGTTGTCAACAATTTCATTTTCTTAAATAATCTTTTGCTTCTTGCCATAAATAACTAAAATTTAATATCTTTACAAGCTTTAATTTTTTTCTCCCGTTTTATTTTTAAATTTCAAGCATGTGATGTATTGTAATATTGTATTTTACAAAAATTAAGAAAAACTTGCACGCCTGTATATAGTAAGAAGTTATTTGCATTTATTGCACTCTTCCAGGGTGCCACAAATATCGCACAATTTTGAGTCGACATCATAGAAAGCAACAGCCCTTCTGTCTTTATTATAATAATCATATATTACAATTAAAGATGGTTTTTGCATGGCCACAGCATGAGTTTTTGAGGCTTCCACCGTCAAACAGGTTGAAGCGTTTTTATATAAAGGTTGAAAATATACAACCAACAATGAACCAGAGTCTTTCAATTCTACATACTATAAAATGAAAAAAATGCATCATTATATTTCTTAAATACTTTCTATTTTATCAGCACTTACACTAACGCTCCTTGAATTTTGTATTTTCCTTAAATTTTCATTATATATGACATAACCCGAGGGTGTGTTTATTTCCAGCAACACCATATTAGAAGATACTCTTTGACCAACATACGTGATACACACTACCATTGACAAGTAGGGTAATCTGTTTCGTTTAGCAGTCTTTATGGTAAAACTAGGATAAAGACCTTTTAGATCTTTGAATGTGTTATATTGGGACGCGATTTCAAGTAAAGCTGAACCGTTACCTTTGGCTGCGATGTTTAATGATTTGGTTGCAGGATCCAACTGGAAATAAATATAATCACCGAATTTTGTTACAAGTTATTAAGAATTTTATTTAGTTTAGAATGCAAACATGTAACAAAAAATAGCTTACGCAGGTAACAGCATTTTGGAATCATCATTCGACTGAAATGTCAAATTATCTTCTGCAGAATTAATTTTGGTTCACTTAAGTGTGAACTCTGTATTTACTTACAGCCTGTATCGTTAAGTAGTCATTTAAAGTTACATCTTACTGACAAAAAGTCTTCGCTGTATAAACAAACAAAACAAAACTTCACACTCGCAGGAGATTTAGATTAAGAAAATAATTCTCTTGCTAGTATGCAACTCTTAAAGAAGACTTAATGTCCCAGGATTACTTTTATTGCTTTTTTCTGACTACATCTTTCTTAGACCCCTTTTTGTTCCAACTACGTTCTTACTTTATTTTTAGACAAGCAATTAAATCCACGTCTTTTGTAAATTTAGTCTCTCTAATACTACGTCCTTCTTAAAATGTATAAACATATTGCGCCAAGTATTTACAGGCCCCCTTAGTGCTTGAATAAAATATCTTTCTAGTGGCAGACTCTTCACATTTCGTCTTTACTTTTCATTTAGACTCTTTCCTGCCGGTAGCCATATTTTAAAACACTTTTAATTATTTAACTTTACGAAGTCAACCTCTTCTTTCAGTATATACATATAATGTAATCAAAGAACAAACAATTTTATATTATGTGTTTGTAGTACAAGTCATTTAAAATTTTTACATTGCCCTGTTAAATTACTTCTAAATGGTAGTTAATTTCGTAGTCCATAAATACTTGGACTACGTCAACCAAAGTTACACATGGCTTTAATTTATCTTTTGTTACCTATTCTTATTAAAAACTCTACATTTTTCCTTAGAAAACATATTTTTCCTTTTAAGGTAACTCAGGTTTACAGGACACATTTTCAGCTATATATGTCCTTCATGATTATGCGCGCTCTTTAAAACTTATATCTTCAAAGTTTCGAGAGAATTCTCTCCTATGACTACGTATTTGAATAATCGAATAGCTTTAAAACGACGTTGCTTAAAGGTTACAATAATTTCCTTGGTAGAGGTTTTTTGTTGTTATAACGACTACATAGCTTCACTTTCTGTAAATCGGTGTCAGTATAAAAGTATTAAGTTCGTTTCTTGAGCATGACTGTACGCTCTTACTCATCTTATTCCTAATTCCTCAATAGAAAAGTTTACCTTATAAAATCTCTTAACGGAAAAGTCTACATACCTTATACTATCTATGCAACTAATTTTAACAATGGGAACTCAGTTCTAATTAAGAGGCCAAACTTTCCACTAAAAAAATAACAGCTTAACTCTAACGAATTCTTTTGAAACTTACCTTAACACTTTCATACAAAATTCTATTATCTTCAGTCAGTTTAATAATTTTATCCTTATCCTTTGCTGTAATATTAACGTCCATTTTAGCCGGTTCGTAATCGGAAAATTCGGCATACTTTATAAGAGAGATCAAACCATCGACAGTACCTTGAGTTGAAACAAAACCACCAAGGCGTTTACGTTGAGCTATTAGCCGTTTAACAGTAGGTAGTATGCTATCGATTTTAGTAGAGTTAAAACCCAAAAGCTTTAATAATTTAAATGAAGTTATTTCAAAATCATTGAGGTACACATACTGCCACCATTTGCTTTGATTATCTAAGCTACTTTCAGATAACCACTTAATGAGGCTTTGTTCCTCAGAAGATACATGCTTGGCCTTCTTGGAGGCATATGTGGCCAATGAATGTATATGTAGCATTTTATATTTCCCATGATTTTTAGCTAAAAACTCTAAACCTTTAGTTATATTTTGTAAGAATTTTTCAGCATAAGCGGGATTCTCTAGGAAGGCTAATAGAGCAGCACCTGTTCGAGATATGGTGTTTCTTTGTGAAGGATATAAGTAAGCACCCGTTTCGATAAATTTTCCATCTTGAGCCTGTTGTTTGCTTAAGTAGGCCAAGCCTTCTTCAATTATTGTTTCGTTGACATTAATAAATTCTTTAAATTGTGGCAAAAAACGTAAGATATAAGACGTTAACCATGTAGAGCCATCTCGAGGCTCTTCGTTAGCCCGAGGAGGACCAAAACTACTGAAGGAACCATCCATATGACGACAAATTAATATGTTTTGATAGCCAGTCTCAAGATTCTGACGCAGCCTCGCTTCCAAGATAGGCGTTAAACGTTTTGAATTCTTCAAATATTTCATGATAAAATAATTAGGCAACAGAGAGGACATAGTTTGTTCACCAGGAACTCTTGTCAAATTCACCAAATTGTTTAAATTTTTTAACACGAGACCCATAATATCACCTATAACACCCACTTCGACATTGTGTGTATCGGGCACTAGGTCTTTGGGTATTTCCAAATCAAATGTAGTCGTCTGCTCAGGTATCCTTTTCAAATTAACTAAAAAAATATTAGTGTCATACTGGGTAATGCCTTCCGGAACCACATTTAAGGTTTTATGTATGATTTCAAAATCATTTGATGTTGAGGCTTCGAATGTCAACGTAACAGTTCCAATAACTTTTGGCCTTATAAGGAAATAAATTCTACCAGCTGAATGGTTTTCAAGACTTATGCTCTTAGTCAGTTTTTTCTCACTGATGACTTTATTGTCAAAATCAATGAATTCATATTCAGCGTTAGTATCGTTTAAGGTTATTGCGACGTTTAATTTGTAATATAGAGGATTATGTACCCAGACAGGCACATTAATAACTTCGTCTGGAATATAAATTAAATTAATTATTTTTATAATAAATATTAATGCATATTGGGCAAACGAACCTCTTTTAACTGAAAACGGCAAACTTATTGATACGAATAACTCGATTGTATCGTCCCTGCTAAGAAAATTTATTGACAAATTAGGCAAATAAGACAAGAAACATTTGCAATTTTTTATACATCAAATAATAAATATATTTTTGATATTCTTAAAGCATTATTTATTGGTGTACATTGTCAGATTTTTTATTTTGAAGACAATTAAAGAAGCTACGAATTTTATTAACTAGGTATATTATGAAAATACGCGTCTGCTTAAGGAATTCATTCGAAATCGGCCAAATGTGATACTAAGAAAAAATATGCGCAGAATATCAAGGCAAGGTGGCTACTAGGGAGGTTCCTTAGTCTAAAACAATAATGTTAAGTTACTCGGACATATCCACACTGAAAAAATTTAAATTAAAGCTTTTAAAAAAGTTTGTATAATTTTTTTTTTTAATTTCTTTGTATTTACATAATTTGTTCTTAATCAGAGCCGACAGAGTTGTTTTTATAAATATCTTGCTTTCTTAACAATGCCAAAATTTCAGGAGTCGAAACATGTTTTGTAAATTTTGGATTATTGCGCAAATTGCATACTAACGAATCCGATGATATCAAAAGTCTATGAAATAAGTCTGTTTGGAATCAACTTTAGATGTTTTCCCGTAAAGTTTAGATGCCTGTATTCCTAGCTTTCTGTGCTTCTTCTTTGCATTCTGCTACAATAGTAGCCGAAGATCGCTTACTACATGAATGCAGTTGTACGGCAGCTGCCATTAGCAACTCATTCGAAGTATATTTTAAAGGTAAAAGACGGTTTTAAATGAAAATCCAGCTATAGTTGTTTTTAATTGACTTAGTACCGACTTTATCGTAATAATGCTTTGACATAAACTTACATTTCATGTTTTTCTGTTGCAACTTATTCTTTTCACTTTCCTTTTTTTTAAATTTGCTCAAATTTACTAAATTTCCATGCAGCAGCTTATCAGAGATGGATAATCTATTTAATTACTTATTGTGTGCAAACATTTTATTTATTTGAGGTGTCACCCAGTTAAAGCCAGTTTTATTTAAAATATACTTTATTTTTGACTATAGTTTCAAAAAAGTTTAAAAGAAACCGACTTTAGTGCTTGACTATCATTATGGACCATTATCATTTTTTTAATAACAATGAAATTCGGTATACCGTTACTTCATTTTTTATTTTTTTACTTGATTCAAAGTTAAGCAAAAAATAGAAAATTATTTAAATAACGCAAGACCTGACACTATGCGATGTTTGAAAAAACAATTGAGGAGTTTGGTGGAAAAACGGCCTCAGGCGATTTCGGCCGTTATATCCTTTATTTAATCCTTGTTTGATGTCTAACTGCCAGTCCCACGATATCGCAAGTGTTCGTTCGTTCGCAAATTAATCAAAATAAATGTAAAATAAACTTAAAAGTCATATATGTACATATCATAGTAAAAATTTTTATATTATTAAATCGGTTTTTATTTTTTTATTTTCTAGGCCAAATTCTTTTATTCTAAAATATCGCTTTTAACGTGCGTTCGATTCCTTTTGTTTAAATTTTTTCTTATTACTTAGTTTTTTTTTCTTGTGAAATGTGCTGTCAGGTTAATGAAATATTTTACTAAAAACGCATAACCACTTTTTTTTCAAATGCTTATTCAATCTTTTCTGACACGATTTATTACGAAAAATGATTTACAATATAATAATAGTTTTTTTTTTTTATAATTTAGTGGTTGCGTCTTTTTAGTCAAATATTTGACTAATCTGACCATGCCTTAAGTAATATTTTTATAAAATTAAGATTTCGTGTTAATTTTGGATATTTTATTCATTTAAATTTTCTAATTTGTTATTTTAGATTTGTAATGTGTAACTAAACTAAAATTTGTTGATTTATTCAGGATTTCTTAAGTGATTTTTGTGTCACAATTTGTATTAGTATCAAATGATAATGTAAGAAGACTAAATAACAATAAAATTTCTCTTCTTAATATCTCACTGAAACACTGCAATTAAGGAGCGTTATCATGTTGAATTGAAAAGGTTGTTAAAAATCTTGTTTATCAACTTTTCAATATTTACCCAGCCAAAAATTAGACATTACCTTTTAAAGTACTTGCCATATAATGACTTACTTTTGTAATTGCCATATTTTGCTACTCGCTTACAAAACACATTACATTAGTTTCCAAAAAAGGAAGTATAAATGAAACTAGTTCTTTATGTTAAAAGCGACTACCGTACTAATGGTACTTATTATTTCCTACAATAATTAATGTAATCGATTCTAAGTAATTCATTGTAAAAGTCTCAAGCCTTGTTAAAATCATTAAGTTGGCAATCTAGTTGGGAAGTACTTCTGCCTAAAATGCTTAATTCCACACTCGATTACCTTTTCAAATTTTTTTTGCTGGGTATCAAGATTTGATATTCTACTACAAAAAATAAAAGCTTTTAAGTTGAGTCTCATTTGGTATTGATAACTCTATTTTATAGTGTGTGTGTCTATTTAAATTCGGTAAATAGTGCACGCCTCATGTAAACATCAACATAATGGATTATTTTTTCAAATACATGTATAAATTTACGTATCCTTTTAGAAAAATGGAAGAAGAAATAATTGTATTAATGCTGATTTATGAAGGCGAAGATAATACGGAAAAAAAGAAGGAGTAGGTGTGACTTACAAAGATTACGCCACTCAAGCGATCCTTTCCAGTTGTTGGAGGCAGAATTTACAAAAAATTTTCGCCTGAGTCGTGTTCTAGCTCGGCAATTAATTGCAGATTTCAGCCGATCATATTTCGATTTCTTTTACGGGTTAATGAATGTTTATAAATATACTTTACAGCCAATTAGTTTATAAAAATACTTGCTTAGCTCGTGTATCCATATTTTTGTTTTTGCCAAAAGGATTTTTCGTTATCAATGTTGCCACATAATACCAACCGAACTTTTGGTTGATAAAAATCTTGACAAAATATTTTGATAAAAAATTTATTAAGAATTCACAGAATCGGGCTGTTAATATCGTGTTAAAAATGTTTAAAAAATTTTAAAAATTTTAAACCGTAATATTTTTTATACCTATGGATTCCAAAAATTACTATAAAGATTAACAATTAGTAGACAAGGGAGTAAAAGAAATCCAGTTTTGATAATAATTAATAATTTAAGAAAACACTTTACGTAAACGAATCTTGATACTTACTTTTCCATGGCGTTGGCAATCAAAAAGATTTGCGCTAGGCAAAACATGAGCCGGAATGTCAAGTTCATGTTAATTAATAAATTTGCCGGCTTGATTAACACAATTAAATTAAAAACAGATCCTAACGTCTGAAAGTCAAACGATGACTGAACACAAGTTTTTCTTTTTCTGTATATTCTCCACAGCCGAAAACAGGTAAGCGATGAAAATAAAACTAAAACGAACAAAAACAATTCAAATTAACTGAATCACAAAAACATTAAGAAAGAGTGATTTTTCGGCTGAGCCGAATCTTATATACCCTAATCAAAATAATTCTGTATTTATTTTCTTAAAATAAAATATTATGATGATGATAAAGCGGCTCCGGCTGACCGTTTTTCATAGTAAAGCTAGCTTTGTAAGTATATTTGTATATATTGTTAGAAGACTCCAGCGCTCTTAAAGCAGACCAACAGCTTATAATGCACCCACTAAGTTGGATAAAATGAAAAACCTAATGTATCCGCTGAGGAAATCTCACCAATTGCTTTTATTATACCTAACACTCTCGACCGACCGCTAATATTGTAAATATTTCAAAACGATTGCCGGATTAATCCGAATACTAACTACTGATTTCAGTATCATTTAAGCTGTTATAAATATAAGTTGAATGCTGGTAAAAAATTGGACATCTAAATGTGGTGTCCGAAATCACTTTCACATGTGAATGACATGTATTGATTTTAATATATAGGACCAACCATAAATGCAAATGTAAATGCATGCATTTTCTGTTATGCTAGGGGTGAATAATACGATTTACATACAAATTTTGTTCCCAAAGCATAAAGTGACCAGAGTTTTCTCATATAAAAGTATTAAAATTCCACGGCAATGAATGATGAATCTCGCTCTCTATTGTATTTCTTACCTTTTAGTCAATTATTCGTTAAGAAAGTAAATTCCTAAAAATGTATAAACCAAATTAAATTTTAAAAAATCATTAAAACCATTCAATTAGTCGAATACATTTTCAAGTTTTATTCGATTATGCGTAATTAATAATTTTTAGTAATTATCCAACTGACATCCAAATACTTAAAATGTGAAAATAATCGGTTTTATACTTTTAAAAGCTTTCTAAGACCATATGTGTCTCTATAATGCGATGCCTTGACCGGATTACAATTTAGAAACGAAATTTTGACCGAAAGTTAGCGAAGAGAAGAAAAAATAACTCTTTTGCAAATCTCATTTATTTCATTAATGCTCATGTATGTACACAAGTAGTGTTTTAGCGGTTGTTTTATACTTTCCGCAACTTCTTAGTTTTTTAGGTTAAACTTATCTTTAAAATTTGTTTAAAAAAAAAATTTAATTTTTTTGCGAAGTACAACAATAATTTCCATAGAATTCTTTTTATAATTGTTATCTTGGGGATGTAAATTTTATGACAAAAAGTATAAGTTTATTGCCATGTTCTTGTGGAGCTTAACATATCTTATTGTAATATTGTTCGTGCTAAAAACAAAATTTAGATTTGATAATTCTTTTAGACAAATGATACGTTGTAGATAAGACCTTAAAGTAAAACAAAATTGTTTCCAAAAAGTTGTTAAAATTTGTTTGTAGAGCTGACGAATACTAAACTGTACCAAAAAGAAACAAAACTATCTAGCAGTTCTGAAGCTTTCACCTTTATTGCTTATAGAATGTCTACGTAAAACACGCTGCAGTGATCTGGAATGCCCTTTAATATACACAAGTCCAGATTCTTGTAAAAAAATTTACTGATTAAAAAAATTTAACTGCAAATGAGCTTAATCGAAAGTCATTTTAGATTAGATTAAGTGAAAGGAAGAATTCTAAGAAAATAATAAGCGTTACAAGTAAATAAAACACGCTAAGGAGACAATATTTAAATTCGTTAAAAAAAACATCTTTCCTTTTTCTATTAGCGGAGAATCCCCAATTTTTCTATTATTCTTAACTTAATCAAATTGTGTAATTTATCATTTGGGTCCGCTTCGAAATAAATGTTTGTTTGTGATACTTTCAGATTATAGCCCATATTTTCTTAAATCCAAAAATTGGTATCCAAAAACTTAAACCGAATCTTCAAACCCCTAAATGCCTTTAGTTTCTTATGAACCAGGGCCAAAATTTTAATTTTCTAAATAACGTATAAAAATTTTCATTTGGGATTTTCGATTGATAATTTAGAAATATATTTTTTAATATGTTTTTTTTTTTGTTTTTTTAATGAACTTCACATACGCACAATATTTCATGAGTGGCTCGTAAATAATGTTTTCTGCCTGTCTTGAATGAGATGTCGATTTTATAATTACTTTCAAGTGATCTTAATGTCAAAGCGAGATCCGAAAGCGATGAGACATGTAGTTTGACATTTCTCTCATATAGTGAGAGATGTGATTTTGTTTAGACAACTCTCAGCTTGAGTTGGTTTAACTTAAATTTTTGTCCGCCCAAAATTGAAATGATAGCAACAAAAAAAAATTTTTTTTTTTCAAAAAAAGATAAATTGAATTGTCACATCATATTGTGTTTGCCATTAATAGAAGCGATTTTCTTTAATAAGTAAAATTTTAAAATAATAAAAAATACACATTGTAAAATTAATATGACTTGTTTACTTATGTATTCATATGGCAGCATTGTTTGTCTGGACAAATTTTTCGAAATCGGTGACTCGTGCTGCAGAAAACTCTCAACTCTTACCTCTCACCTTAATAGGTACGCACATACTTTAACGGTATAATTCATTAAATGTTTCTATTTAAGGTTTAGAGTTTACAATAGTAATTGAACACCATAAAACATTTTTAAAAATTTGTATTAAAAACACATACAATTACAGTTTCATAGCTAATCTATGCTTTAAGCAATCTAACGTTTTTACCTGGCAACCTCTATTATCATTAAATAGTCAGTGCTTTTGAAAACTAATTTGCAATTAGCCCGAAAACCGAATATAGATTTCTTTTTATATTTATTTTACGCAAAAAAAGAAAACTTTTAGTAAAAGCAGTCATTAAAAATGCTAGACTATTTTTAATGCAAAAAAAAGCAAATGTATAAAAACGAAAGTAACGCATTTGCTTAAGCTGGCCATATGTTTCTCTCTGCAGCAAAGCAATCAGCAAAACGATTATTTAAAAAAAGTTTGCTGTTGCTTAAGCAATCAGTTGTTCTTTATTTTTATATTTGCTTTTGCTTTACTTTCTTTTATGAAATTGTGGCTGACTACGATTGCTGCTTCTTGCTTCAGAGCATTGCTGTAACTCGCTGCTTTTTATCCCTCTTAGTATTGGAAACGTATTTGTGTATTTATTAATTACAATACGTAAGAAAATACATTTTTAAAACGTTGGTTTACATCATTAAATAGTTTTTTTTTCTTAAAAAGCAACAGCGAAAGAAGAAACAAACATCAACTTATTGCTAAAGCAACAGCAAACGTTTTCAAAATTAATGCTTTGCTGCAGAAAGACACATATAGTCAGCTTAAGCTGACAAGAGAGCATTTTTTTTGCATTTGCTTTTTGTTGTTGCTTCGTTTATAATGAAATGTATTGTAAATGCTGAGACATCTAGTTTTTTTATTTGCTGAAAAATATGTAAGCAAAGCAAGGATTTTAGTGCTGTTGGTATTTTTAAGCAAGGAATTTAAGCTCCGAGTAAAACCAAGATTCGTGGTTACTGGGGAGTATTGGAACAAGAAACGTAATAAACAAATTTTTGGTCACAGATAAAATTAAAAGTATACCAATAAAGAGTTCGTTACAACCTGTTTACGTTTTTTATACTTTACTTTTAAAATGAAATATTTTTATTTTATTTTTATTTTATGGAACAAATCTAGTTTAGCCTTGTAGCTGCAAATGAAATAAAAAGTTGCCTGAAGTTAAGAAAGGGTAATTTAGATGAGAAAATATAATTTGATCAAACCTGCGAAAGCTAATATTTTCAGAGTTACAAGATCCAAAAGTTTTTATAAAAAATTTACAATAATTTATATATTCTTAGGGAAAATAAGCTAATAACATATATTTAAAAAATGTTATCATATTGCAAACTATTTAAATGTTATTTCAGTTTTTATACCCTTCAGCACAAAAAGTAGAAAAAAGGGTATATGTAATTTCTACAATATCTTTTTTCTACCCCTTAACGTGTATATATTCTGACTTCTTATGCATAGAGAAGTCGTTTGAGCGATGTCCGTTTGTTGGTCCGTCCGTGTTAGTGTTGAAATCAAGTTTGCCGAGGCCCATATTTTCCGAGTTACGGGGCTCTGCAATTTAAATTTTTTTTTTTTAAATATCAATATGGGTATCATTTTAAAGCTTTTGAAGAGATCTTCACGGAAATAGTAAAATTTTGCATAGCCAAATATAGCACTCTTACTTGTTATTATTAATTTTGCGAATGTTTTCACCTTGTTAAACAAAATGTGCTGCATTTTGTTACATAAATATTTTTTGGTATGCACATGTATGTATGTATTTCGGGGTACTTGCTTAAACTAGGTTTTCAATGCTTCAGAGTCTTACTGGCTCATAATGTGTTAACAATTTACTTTCGATATGTATGGCACCTGATAGGAATTTTCATAAGATTTTCTCTGATATCCATATTGACCCAATGCGCCACAAAGTGTTTGATATATCACTAAATATTTCTAAACACTTTAGCTGTACATAACTTTAAAATATTTGTTACCGGCGATTTTGTCATTTTACAATTTCCTCGTAAAATTACTTTTTCTTCCTCAGGATAAAAATTTTTTTAAACAAAATATCTTAGTAACAAAATTTAGTTAATTTTTGGTTTAAAGTGGGGTAGAGGCTACAATAAAGAATTGATATTGAATTATTGTAATTGAAATATTTTTTTCCACAAGAATATTGTTCCTTGTTTTTTCGAACAGTAATCAATTTTTCCTTTTTTCAAAAAGTAATAAATTATTGCAACTAATTACTTAAATATGAAATGTAAATGTAAATGCAATGATCTTGTGCGTGGACATTTGAAAAAATAAATATATGTTTATTTCTCTTTTGTATCTATATAAGTGAACTATAAAGACCATCAATTTTCAGTGTGTATTCATGTTAATTCTAGATACTTCAAATATCTTAAAAATTACAATGGAAACTGGAAATGGCATGATAAGCAAATTTATTTCAAGCCCCATTTTAATTTCATTGGGCAGTGTGGAAAAAGAACTCCCAATAAGTCCCTTCTCCTTCGAAGTTGAGGAAGACGATATATTCATATCGATGGGCTCACTCAAATTTCTGTAGAAAGTATTCAATAGTATTCATCTTTCTAGGTTAAAATTTTGTTTAATACTGAGTAAATAGATTAATCGTAGACAACTCTTGTAGCCTAAACTCAATTAAATTGTAAATGAAAAACCAAACGTTTTTTTCTTTTTGTTATAATATTGATTTGCTTTATTTAAATAATTTTCTTTTAAATATATTAAAAGGATAATAGTCTCTTATTGGAGGAAGTGGTTTTAACTCCAACCTGCAGATTAAACTGTCCATATTATCATGCAAAATTCATTTTGTTATCATATAAGCACCCGTACAGGAGATAAAATTATAACGAAATTAATAAATAAAAAACCATTAAAACAACAATGTGATAATTTTGCATACTAAAAGGAAATAATTATTATATATCCCAAGTTTTATTTACTAAAAGTATAAAAGACCAAATATTTTTAATTTTGTTTTATATTTATTGATTTTTTAAATAATTATAATATATTAATTCAAACTTAAAACTAATATATCTATCATTATCAAACCGCTATTCCTTTATATTTAGCAATATATCATTCCCATCGTAGTCGTAAAGGAACTCAAAAACTTCGTCATAGAAATAGTTCATGTTAAATTCCAATTGGTTGTTGGGAATATCGACATGCTCTTCACTGTTGCAACTATTATATCTCATTCTTTAATTTCTCCACAACTTGAATAAATAAATTAAACATACCCGCCATTAAGTTTTATCTTTGAAATTTGTCGCGTGGAATTGTATTTGACATAAAAAAATGGTTTTAATTACTCTGTTTTCTTGTGGATAGGATTTTAATGATAGCGAATATCACTCCACTTCCATGTTATCATTTTTTTTATGATTTTCAGGTTTAAAAAATAACTATCTTTGAAGCTTATCATAATTTATTTGAGTCTTTTCAAAACATTAAAATATTTTTAAGTGATACTTTGTTGGAGAGATTATACCGAAAAGAAATAAAAAATTGAATAGAAAATTATCAAGAGGATCAGCAGACTGATATCAAGCATATATATGTAAACTTTCCTAATTTGTTTGATGATATTGCCGCTAACAAGCTGTCTCAAGTTTATTAATTTTTAATTTTGATACCCTTCATCACAGGTGAAAAAAGAATACATAAGTTTGTATTCCGTTTGTAGTTTCTACAAAATTGATTTCAGACCCCACAGAATATATATTCATTCCATTTAGCGATGTTCGTTTGTCCGACCATCCGTCGGTTCTGGGGTAGTAATCATTTTTACCACTACCCCAGATGAGCTTCAGAAAAATTAGACATAGCCTCAAAAGACGTGCTAATGAAGTTCGGTGACAAAGGTCGATAAATGGAGGATATTGTTAAAAAAAAGGAGAACACCTCTAATTTCCTTAAGTTTTTCTGTTTCAATTGTGTTCCTTTTTGAATATTATTTTTTTTACTTTGTTTTATTGAAAACCAAAATTTTAGAAAAAAATGTGATTGGAATATCACTAACCCACCTTAATTTTACCAAAATATTTGCCGTATTCACAAGCTCTGCTAAGGTGTAGGTAGTATTGCATTCTACGTTTTGTTTACTTCTTTGTGAACAACCATTGTATCAATGTGCCATTGTACATTGTACTTCATACGTCAAAAACTAAATAAGAATAAGAAAAGTGCTATTCATCATTTGCTATTTATAAGCCAAATGGGGGAGAAAACAGAAAAAAGTAAATTAATAAATTTTTTGTGTGAAAAATATAGTTTCGATATAATAATGGTTGACTCAAGTAAGTTATAACCGTTTTCCTTATTTTGTTTTCATATTTTAAATGAAAAAATTAATACAGGTGATGAAGAAGATGAGGATGAAATTCAAGACATATTTAGGATGAACCTAATGTACCTGCTCTCTAGAGCTGTGTCGTTCGCGAACGAACGGGTTAAATTGACCGAATCAATCAAGTGAACGAAATTATCTGGTCATTTAAATCCGGTCTTTTCGTTCAATAGTGTATGGGTTAATTTGAACGGATGACTTAAGTGAACGAAATGAGCCAAATATTTAACCGGCTCCTTTCGTTCAAATTGACCGGTTGAACGAATTGAACGAACGAATCAATCTTTGATAATTGACCGAAAAAGACCGGTCACTGAAACGAACGACCGGGCACATGTCTACTACTCTCCAGTCGCAGAAGTATACATTTAGGGCTACCAAAATCATCATTATGGCATAATCGAGTTTTAAGATATTTTGATGAAAACAGATTTCTTCATATGATACGACTACGGCCAGAGGAATTTGCCTTTATATTCAACCTTATAAAAAATGACGATGTTTTTTGCACAATTGGCGAAAGGCTCCAACTACGCATTGACTTGCAGCTTAAAATTGTACTTTACTGCTTGGGATCTTCAGGAAATGGTGCTTGTGTTCGTAAGGTAGCATCTCTTTTTGGTATAGGTGATGGCGGTACCATACAAAATATTAGAAATCGAGTCGTTAAAGCAATTTTAAATCTTAAAGAATAGTTTTTATATTGGCAACTTTCAACTTCAACTTTCTAATAAATCAGTCAAATCAATAAATTAAACAAATAAAACTAATAAAAATATCTTTTAATTCAATTTAATTTAATATAACTCACACATGAACACAAAAATAATAATTCATTTAAACATAAAACATTTAAACAAATACAACGTTTGAAAAACATATGAAAAAAAGTACTAAGTGTTGTATCGCATGTTTGCATGAAAATTACCAACAACACAGCTAGCACCGTTGTATTTTTTTAGCACTTAGCACGTACTAGGGGGCTTGTGAATAGGGCAATTATATTTTCACCAACATTTTACCAAATATATTAAACTTTGCTACAAAGTAGTTTTTGAAATAAAAAATTGAACATTTGCTTAAAAACAAAAAATTCAGCAACAAAAGCTCTATTATTATTATTTTATTCCTCTAACTCCCACTGGAGCATAGGGCGCCAATAACAGCAGTTCTCCACCTGACCCGGTTTTGTTCAATGGAGCTAAGTTCATTTAAAAGTATATCCAGTTGGTTAATTTCGGATTCCGTTGAACGTCTCCATGTTACACATGATACACATCTAAGTGTGTATCCTATCCATTGCCACTTTTGTTTACGTACCTCAGTTCCTACTTGTATTTGATTAAAAACTTTGTGACGTATATTACGCACATATATTTTTACTGCCGGTTTTTAATCGCTAGTTTTATTCTATCGATCTGGCCACACTTTATTTATTTGTATGTAGATGTACGCTGTAAGATTTAGTTGCTCATTCATTGTATCACTAATAATTCTCAATCAGTAGGTATTTTAGTTGGATAAGTATGCTAGGTTTGGAAGGTCTCGGGGCGATTCAAAGTAGACAGGAATCTGCCATAATTAAGTGTGAATGTGAAGTCTGTTTAGTGTGCTTTGGGTATTTTATACCACCTTGCACAGCGGCTTTAGCTTATCGCTTCAGCTGACTGTTTCGGTCACAGCGGCTTCGGCTGACTGTTTTCCACAGCGGCTTCGGCTGACTGTTTTCCACAGCAGTTTCGACTGACTGTTTTCCACAGCGGCTTCGGCTGACTAATTTCCACAGCGGCTTCGGCTGATTGTTTTCCACAGCGGTTTCGACTGACTGTTTTCCACAGCGGGTTTGGCTGTCTGTTTTCCACAGCGGGTTCGGCTGACTGTTTTCCACAGCGGCTTCGGCCGACTGTTTTCCACAGCGGTTTCGACTGACTGTTTTCCACAGCGGCTTCGGCTGACTGTTTTTCACAGGGGCTTCGGCTGACTGTTTTCCACAGCGGTTTCGACTGACTGTTTTCCACAGTGGCTTCGGCTCACTGTTTTCCACAGCGGCTTCGGCTGACTGTTTTCCACAGCGGCTTCGGCTGACTGTTTTCCACAGTGGCTTCGGCTGTCCGTTTTCCACACCGACTTCGGCTGACTTTTTTCCACAGCGGTTTCGACTGACTGTTTTCCACAGCGGCTTCGGCTGACTGTTTTCCACAGCGGCTTCTGCTGACTGTTTTCCACAGTGGTTTCGACTGACTCTTTTCCACAGCGGCTTCGGCTGACTGTTTTCCAGAGCGGCTTCGGCTGACTGTTTTCCACAGCGGCTTCGGCTGTCTGGTATTTATAGTTAAGTTAGCATTGTAAGTAATTTTGTAAATATTGTAATATATTTTTTTTTTTTTTTTTTTAATTTTCACCCTGACCAGGATTCGAACCA
The DNA here is from genome assembly GCA_916610165.2 of Gymnosoma rotundatum. Lineage (NCBI taxonomy): Eukaryota > Metazoa > Arthropoda > Insecta > Diptera > Tachinidae > Gymnosoma > Gymnosoma rotundatum. Next base: position 35,809,781 of record OU744337.1, read on the forward strand.
TCGATTTTACAAATTAATGAAATTTTCGGCTTTTGGTTCTTTTTAATTAATTTTCTAAACATTTTTAGAAAGAAAAATTATTTACAAATGTATGCGGACGTTTTCCAAAAAAAACAAGAAAAATTAGACGCTAGCAGAATGAAATGCAGCATTTTCTGGACCGCCACATCCTTCATCAGCATTCTTTGCATCTATCTACCTTATGTTATGTACATCGTAAACATCATCTATTTAACCAACTAAGCTTAATGTTAATTTGGTGAGACGAAGTTCACACACAACTTAAAGCTTTTCTTTGTCATTCTCTTTGTAACTCGTCTTGTACATTTGTTGTTGCTTTTTTGTACTAGCAATTTGATAGTCACAAATGCAACTTTTTTTTTTATTTTTAATTATTCATACTTGTTTGCTCACAACATTATAGACACTGTTTCAGTATCATATTGACTTTTATGAGTTAAGTATGAATGTAAATACGCGGTGCCTAGCGTTTGTTTTAATTTTTAATTTTCACCCTGACCAGGATTCGAACCATCGATTTTACAAATTAATGAAATTTTCGGCTTTTGGTTCTTTTTAATTAATTTTCTAAACATTTTTAGAAAGAAAAATTATTTACAAATGTATGCGGACGTTTTCCAAAGAAAACAAGAAAAATTAGACGCTAGCAGAATGAAATGCAGCATTTTCTGGACCGCCACATCCTTCATCAGCATTCTTTGCATCTATCTACCTTATTTTATGTACATCGTAAACATCATCTATTTAACCAACTAAGCTTAATGTTAATTTGGTGAGACGAAGTTCACACACAACTTAAAGCTTTTCTTTGTCATTCTCTTTGTAACTCGTCTTGTACATTTGTTGTTGCTTTTTTGTACTAGCAATTTGATAGTCACAAATGCAACTTTTTTTTTTATTTTTAATTATTCATACTTGTTTGCTCACAACATTATAGACACTGTTTCAGTATCATATTGACTTTTATGAGTTAAGTATGAATGTAAATACGCGGTGCCTAGTGTTTGTTTTAATTTTTAATTTTCACCCTGACCAGGATTCGAACCATCGATTTTACAAATTAATGAAATTTTCGGCTTTTGGTTCTTTTTAATTAATTTTCTAAACATTTTTAGAAAGAAAAATTATTTACAAATGTATGCGGACGTTTTCCAAAGAAAACAAGAAAAATTAGACGCTAGCAGAATGATGTGCAGCATTTTCTGGACCGCCACATCCTTCATCAGCATTCTTTGCATCTATCTACCTTATGTTATGTACATCGTAAACATCATCTATTTAACCAACTAAGCTTAATGTTAATTTGGTGAGACGAAGTTCACACACAACTTAAAGCTTTTCTTTGTCATTCTCTTTGTAACTCGTCTTGTACATTTGTTGTTGCTTTTTTGTACTAGCAATTTGATAGTCACAAATGCAACTTTTTTTTTTTATTTTTAATTATTCATACTTGTTTGCTCACAACATTATAGACACTGTTTCAGTATCATATTGACTTTTATGAGTTAAGTTGGTTAAATAGATGATGTTTACGATGTACATAACATAAGGTAGATAGATGCAAAGATTGCTGATGAAGGATGTGGCGGTCCAGAAAATGCTGCATTTCATTCTGCTAGCGTCTAATTTTTCTTGTTTTCTTTGGAAAACGTCCGCATACATTTGTAAATAATTTTTCTTTCTAAAAATGTTTAGAAAATTAATTAAAAAGAACCAAAAGCCGAAAATTTCATTAATATTGTAATATATTTTACAAGTCTTTGGCGATCATAAAGATGACCATCAACTGCTGCTACACCGACTTAGTTTAGTACATCAGGAAGGCGAAAGTATTCGACGAGGACCAAGTTCAGTATCACCGATGCTGCTATCCATATTAAGCCGAAAACTCCCGATGGATTGCGAGCATAAACCCGAATACTACCGACTGGCTTTAGTATCATCCGAGCTGTCAGGAATATAAGCCGAATGCTATCGACTGATTAAACCAACTACTAGAAGCCTAGTACTCCCGACTGATCAACGAAACGCCTTAGCTATTAGTAGCGTTACCGAAGTAAATAATTGTATGTGTCAAAGCTGTAAATAAAGATATATATATTTAATCCCCAGAAGTGGGACAATTCAATCGAGTTATAACTTAAGGTTTTTGTTGATCCGTAAGTAAACCCTGGACAACCCTATCTACCTCAGCCGACGACAAAATCCACGTTACAACTTTCAACAACAGAAATGTGTACTTACTGAAAAACCCCATTTTCGAAAAAGAACACATATTTGATGTTGACTCATTATTAGCATTATAATTGTACATGTAACATTCATAATATAATGCTCATAAATTATGGTTACATGAAAAATATTTTTTAAATATATTTAAAACAACAATTTGCATTTTAAAGATACTAATTAATACTGAAAAATGCTAAAGATATTTTTATAAAAGCGAACAAATTAAAGTTTAGGTAATTATAAATAAAAAAATATTGATGATTATAAATTTAAATTAATAGAATTGATGGGGACAAGTCAAATCATGTAATAAATTATTAATAATTTATGATTATTTATAAAACCGTGAAATTATTAAAGAAAAATAAATATTGAATAAAACAAGCATGAAATCCAAAACTAATGTGCTTTGTACCAAAATCAAACATATAAGAACCGTTAGTTCGCTTCATCTTCATACACATTTACAAAAAGGCTGCTTATCAATATCGAATAAAACTGTTGATTAATAATTTAAGAAAAAATGCTTCTAATAAAGTAAGATGATCGGCAATTTAAAAGTTTTTGCCCAGTTTTCGAATAAAATTTAATGTCGAATGCTGTCTTACAAATGTACTAAATGATTAAAAAACTTAATCACTAACATTATTCATTATTTACCTAAATACGAGCTATTGTTAATTATCGATTAATCGTGGTATTTCTTTAGGATAAGGAAATAGATATAGATCATAGAAATAGTAAGGCAGCATTGCTGGACTTTTATTTCCATCGAATTCTTAAAAGACAACTCATTACATTACAGCCTTATGCGCTTCAAAGCTTTGAGTTTCACAACACGCCTTACACACTTCTTGTTTTAATCCCCTATTAAATCATTTATCCACTTTTTTGTGAAAATGGACGCGCACAGTGGCGCGAAATACATGTAATAGAATAAAAGTTTTGAACTTTTAAAGTAGTTTCCCGATTCGAGTTAAACGAATTGCGATTGATAGAGGAGGACTTAAGGGCACACTCTGTTTCAGTACAAGGAAGCACCACAGGGCGTTACAAATGACAACTTCGAATGTGAAATTTTTTTCAGAATTTGTAACTTTTTCAAATGTCAACCAATTTCACTAGTACTATACATATACAGATAACAAAAAACATCCTTGAAGCTTGTGTGGTACTTTTTGAACCTTTAGAAAAACTCGACTATAAATAAAATAAAAACTAAAATTTTTCAAAAATGCTTAACCCATTAAGAGCCGATGGTATTTTTATGTAAGATAATATATATATGCAGTACTAAATCTATTCTTTATTTTTTAATTCTCTGTCACCCCAATATTTGCTTTTTTGATTGGAGTTACTTTACAAAACTAGATTTATATAGATGGAGGTTTACTTTTTTGGCTCAAGTTTTTGTCTTATCAAGCTTCTTTTTTCAACTTCGTTTGCTTTCTCGAATCCAAATCTTTTTCTTGGCAGGTCCAACTCGTTTTCTCTAATTTCAGACTTCTTTCTCTGGTATCTACATAAATTCTTCAAACTTTCATTTATTTGATTAAGTGAAAGCAAATATTCTTTGTGGTAGGTGATTTGGTTATCTCTATCGCAAGAACTTAATAAAAGCAAACGCTTTCTTGGACTGCGTTCGCGGCTTTGGGAACTTACTTAAAATGGCAATTCGTCCAACTATTCTATTAAAACTGCATTACCTTTTTCAGAAGTGGATATAATGGTTGCCCCGAAAGAAAGCGCTCCATGTAAACGGAATCCACCATGTTTAATAATTTCACCACTTACTCGCCTAGAGGAGACGGAGGTCTAAATTTTGATGGGCCACCACCTGTGCCCCCAATGTCGATTTTATTTTTCCTAAGATCCTGCTTAATGTGAACTTTAAAATCAGCTCAAACCTTACAAAATCTTCCTTCGTCTGTTTTGTGTGCTATTTATTCAATACAATACAAAACGACAGATGTGTCGCCTAAAAGTGATCATGGATGACCCGACCGCAGAAGAAGTTATATTCTCCTAAAAGTCTTCCCAGAACCACAACCCAACCGAATGATGTAAATCGCCGCTATTTCATTGCAGAAGTGTATGTAAACATCCGTAGCACTAGAGCATTATGAAGCGTCTATGCTTTCCGTTTCTCGACTCAAATAATTAAGTTTAAGGGACTTGCTTTATTATTTTTCGGTGGTTTCAAATTTATTATAGTTTGTGATTCAAAGAGATATTATGTCTCTAAGAGTAGCCTTTTTTCATTAATGGCGGAATTTAAAATAAGTAAATCTAGTGAATCTTTGAAGAAAACTTTCCTGCGGATATATCACTCAACTGCGTGAAAAAAATAACAGCAAAAAAGCTTAATAAAAATTCAATTCAGATGAGATAAAGTAAAAGGAAGAGTCCTATCTTAGGAATATAATTTTTAAGATTCGTTTATGCATATTTTTGATCGATTACTTTAATTAATAATAACGGAAATTAAAAAAAGGAATTAAGAATTTAGATTTTAAAGCTAAACGTCTAAAAAAATCTAATTTTGGGATTTTTATTCGTGATTTGGAAGTTTATTTGTGGGCCTACACAAGTACTGCAAGTATGTACTTTTAGTGATCTGAACTACGATACGTACCAAAATTTCATAAAATACTTTTAGTTCCTCCAAAAGCTAAACTTTTTAGAAATCGGGAAAGATATACTTCCATATTTTTTTCTATCCTAAGTGCTTAACGTATTACCCGTAGACCGCTTTGAACTCGATCTGTTTTTGTTGAAATTTTCGATTTTAGCATATATTTTTTAAAATCCCAAACTGGTATCGAAAAACTAAAACCGGATCTTGAAAGGCATTTTTATTTTTTTTATTTTTTTATTTTTTATTTTTTTTTCAAATAATAAACTTCACATACGCACAATGTTTAATAAAATATAAGTGGGTTATTAGAAAGTGAGAACTTTTATTAAATTTTTTATCAAATTCCAAAAGTCGGAAAGAATTTTCCTAAACTTGTCGTTACTTTCTTGTCTTATTTAAAAGAAAATGCTTTTTTTAAAGTTAACCCTGTTTTGGAAGTGACGTGACATTCATATAAATATTATTATTTTTTAAACTCTTGTAGGCAACTCATTAAATATGCTCAGTATATGCATAAATAAGCCTGACACTATTTTCAAGTATATGGCTTTAGATTTTTAGCCGTAATAGACAGATATTAGAAAGTTAGACTGGGTATGAGCAAATAGGATTTAAGAAGAATTATGAGAATCAATAGGTGTTTTCATAGAGACCTTGCTTTTTACGTAAAATGTTTTACACTTTTACATTTATAATAATAGCAACATAACATTGAAAATTAAATGCTTGCCATTGTATGGGAGCCCAACTTGCATTTGCTTAATTTATTGTAAGATTACTTTAGGTATTTTTAGTTATAAATAAAACATCTCTTCTGGTTTTGAATATTCTTAAAATCAAATTATTGGCTCTAATTTTGTCACCGTTCATTTTGAACAATCGTGAACTTTCATTTGTCACCAATTCATTTTCTTAAATAGTCTTATGCTTCTTGCCACAAACAACTAAAATTTAATATCTTTAGAAGCTTTAATTTTTTTCTTCCGTTTTATTTTTCAATTTCAAGTAAGTAATGTATTGTAATATTGTATTTTACAAAAATTAAGAAAAAATTGCACGCCTGTAAATAGTAAGAGGTTATTTGCATTTATTGCACTCTTCCAGGGTGCCACAAATATCGCACAATTTTGAGTCGACATCATAGAAAGCAACAGCCCTTCTGTCTTTATTATAATAATCATACATTACAATCAAAGATGGTTTTTGCATGGCCACAGCATGAGTTTTTGAGGCTTCCACCGTCAAACAGGTTGCAGAGTTTTTATACAAAGGATCAAAATATACAACCAACAATGAACCAGAGTCATTCAATTCTATGTGCTATAAAATGAAAAAAAGATTATTATATTTCTTAAATACTTTCTATTTTATCAGCACTTACACTAACGCTCTTTAATTTTTGCATTTCCTTTAAATTTTCATTATCTATGACATAACCTGATGGTATATAAATTTTCAGCAACGCCATATTAGAAGATACTCCTTCACCCACATAAGTGACACACACTACCATTGACAAGTAGGGTAATCTGTTTTGTTTAAATGTATTTATGGTAAAACTAGGATAAAGACCTTTTTGATCTTTGAACGTGTTATATTGGGAAGCGATTTCAAGTAAAGCTGAACCGTTACCTTTGGCTGTTATTTTTAATGATTTGGTTTCAGGATCCAACTGGAAATAAAGCCAGACACCGAATTTAGTTAAATTTTATTACAAGTTGTTTAGAATTTCATTTAGTTTAGGATGCATACATGTAACAAAAAATAGCTTATGTAGGTAACAGCATTTTGGAATCATCATTTGACTGAAATGTCAAATTATCTCCTGCAGAATTAATTTTGGTTCACTGAAGTGTGACATCTTTATTCACTTACAGCCTGTATCGTTAAGTAGTCATTTAAAGTTATATCTTACTGACAAAAAGTATTTGCTGTATAAACACGGATACTCGGTATCAAAACAAAACTTCACACTCTCAGAAGACTCAGATTAAGAAAATAAAACAAGATATTTTGTATTCTATTAGATTAGTGTATTCTCTTCTTAAAGAAGACTTAATGTCCCAGGATTATTTTTATTGCTTTTCTCTGACTACGCCTTTCTTATGAACCTCTTTGTTATAACTACGTTCTTATAAAGGTTAATAGTATCTAGACTGCGCCTACCCTAGAGTATATCTCTTTTTGATAAAGCTTTTCTAATACTTCTCTCGTAAGCTACGTTATTCGTAAACAAGAATTTTCTTTTACTACGTGTATTCTAAGCATTTGTAAAACCAAGTCTTTTATAAATTTTGTCTCTCCAATACTACTTCCTTCTTAAAATTTTTTAACATATTGCGCCAAGTATTTGCAAGTACCCCTAAATGCTAGTGGCAGCCTCTTTATATTTCGTCTTTACTTAAGTCATTTAAAATTTTTACATAGCCCTTTCTAAATGGTAGTCAATTTCGTAGTCTACAAATACTTGTACTACGTCAACCAAAGTTACACATATATTGAATTTATCTTTCGTTACCTGTTCTTATTGAAAACTCTACCTTTATCGTAGAACACATTTTCAGCTATATGTGTCCTTTATGATTATGTGTAGAAATATAAGGGTTAGGGTTTCGCGCTCTTTAAATCTTATATCTTTAGACTAATAGCTTTAAAAATACGTTGCTTTAAAAAATATCCTGTTTAAAGGTTACAATAATTTTCTTAGTAGAGGTCTTTTGTTGTTATAACGACTATGTAGCTTCAATTTCTTTAAATCGGTGTCAGTATAAAAGTATTAAGTTCGTTTCTTGAGCATGACTGTGCGCTCTTACTCATCTTATTCCTAATTCCTCAATAGAAAAGTTTACCTTATAAAATCTCTGCAACTAATTCTAACAATTGGAACTGAGTTCTAGGCCAAGTATTCTGCTTAAAAAATAACAACTTAACTCTAACGAAAATTTTTTTAACTTACCTTAACACTTTTATACGAAATTCTATTATCCTCAGTCAGTTTAATAATTTTATTCTTATCCTTTGATATAATATTAATATCCATTTTAGCTGGTTCGTAATTAGCAAATTCGGTATACTTTATAAGAGCGATCAAACCCTCGACATTATCTTGAGTTGAAGCAAAACCACCAAGGCGTTTACGTTGAGCTATTAGCCGCTTAACAGTGGGTACTATGCTATCGATTTTAGTAGAGTTAAAGTCCAAAAGCACTAATAAATTAAATGAAGTTATTTCAAAATTATTGAGGAACACATACTGCCACCATTTGCTCTGATTATCTAAGCTACTTTCAGATAACCACTTTATGAGGCTTTGTTCCTCAGAACCTAGATGCTTGGCCTTCTTTGAGGCATATGTGGCTAATGAATGTATATGTAACAATTTATATTTCTCATGATTTTTAGCTAAAAACTCTAAGCCTTTAGTTATATTTTGTAAGAATTTTTCAGCATAAGCGGGATTCTCTAGTAAGGCCAATACAGCAGCTCCTGTTAGAGATATGGAGTTTCTTTGTGAGGGATATAAGTATTCCCCGTTTTCGATAAACATTCCATTTTGAACCTGTTGTTTGCTCAAGTAGGCCAAGCCTTCTTCAATGATTGTTTCGTTGACATTAATAAATTCTTTAAATTGTGGCAAAAAACGTAAGACATAAGACGTCAACCATGTAGAGCCATCTCGAGGCTCTTCGTTAGCCCGAGAAGGACCAAAACTACTGAAGGAACCATCCATGTGACGACAAATTAATATGTTTTGATAGCCAGTCTCAAGATTCTGACGCAGCCTCGCTTCCACGATAGGAGTTAAACGTTTTGAATTCTTCAAATATTTCATGATAAAATAATTAGGCAACAGAGAGGACATAGTTTGTTCGCCAGGACCTGTTGTCGAATTCACCAAACTGTCTAAATTTTTTAAAACGAGACCCATAATATCACCTACAACACCCACTTCGACATGGTGTGTATCGGGAACTAAGTCTTTGGGTATTTCCAAATCAAATGTGGTCTTCTGCTCAGGTATCCTTTTCAAATTAACTAAAAAACTATTGGTGTCGTACTGGGTAATGCCTTCCGGAATCACATTCATGGTTTTGTGTATGATTTCAAAATCAGCTGATGTTGCGGCTTCGAATGTCAACGTAACATTTCCAATAATTTTGGGTCTTATCAGGAAATAAATTCTACTAGCCGAATGACTTTCAAGATTTATGCTCTTCGTCAGTCTCTTCCCACGCATGACTTTATTGTCAAAATTGATGATTTCATATTCAGCATTAATATTTTTTAAGGTTATTACGACGTTTAATTTGTAATGTAGAGGATTATTTACCCAGACGGGGACATTAATAATTTCATCTGGAATATAAATTAAATTAATTATTTTAACAAAAAATATGTATGTATATTGGGCAAACGAACCTCTTTTAACTGAAAACGGCAAACGTATTGATAGGAATAACTCGATTGTATCGCCCCTGCTAAATAGATTTATTGACAAATTAGGCAAATATGACAAAAAACGTTGCAGTTTTTATATATAATATAATTAATATATTTAAGATGTTCTTAAAGCTTTAGTTATAGGTGCACAGTGTCAGTCTTTGTAATTTTGGATGGAATTTAAAGCCTGTATTTTGAAAACTATTAAAAAGCTACGAATTTTATTAACTGGTTATTATCATGAAAATACTATTCTTCTTTAGGATATTATCGAACAAATGTGACACTGGACATTACTGCACTGAACAAATTTATAATAAAGCTTTTAAAAAAGTTTGTATCATTTTTTTAATTACTTCATATATGTGTATAAAATTATGTTATAGTATTTTAGTATACCAGACATCGGTTTCGGTTGCGTAATTTTCGGGTATACTTAAGCAAGCACTTGGTTTTTACCGACTTCAAAAAAAGAAGGAGGTTATACAATTCGGCTGAATGTTGCTTTTTTTATATATGTGCCTCCAGAACTCAGTCATTAATGATCCGATTTTGAAAATTTTTGGTAATATGATAGATTATGCTTACCGATTGGTCCCGTTTTAAAAACAGTTCATAATCTTAAAAATTAAAGGGTGTCCCCATACAACAGACATATTTTTTACGTGTATTATGAACTTTAAAGGGCACTTCTGTAAAATTTAAAATGACTGCGTATTACTGTAGCTCCAAAAAACAAAAAATTATACAAAAATAAATCTAAAAATTAAAGGGTGTACCTTAATTGATGTAAACTTACTTATATGGACCTATCTTTTGAACCGTTATAGACAAACGCTTGCAAATTGGAGAGAATGTCATTTATTATATTATGCTAATATCCCACACCATTTTTAAATAAAAATGCAATTTATTTGTTGGTTGGAAAAGCAGGTATCTATACGTATTTCGCCGGTTGCTTAAGCCAGCTCATCAGGAAACCTTTATCCACATTTTTAGAAAAACCCAAAACATTTCCTTTAAGCATAAAAACTTCAAAAACAACATGAGAGTTATTTAAGAAGTCAATACAGAAATGTTAAGGCTTTAACAAAAATTACCAACAAACAAACCACGTTTTTATTTTTGCTTACATTCCCTTCTGCGTTAGGTTGGTTATATGCCAACACTTAATGCAGACGTAAGGCGTATTAAAAATAAAAACAACACAGTTATTTTTTTATTTCTCAAGAGAGAGAATGTCGTTTGCTGTGGCCGTTATAGTAACAAGTATTAATACTAAAAATTAAAGGGTGCGCCAATAGTTCATTTTACTTGATGTATATTGCCATACTTTTTAACAGTTATAGACAAACATTTGAAAATTAAAACGAACCTGCATGGGTAAGTCCGCTATAACAACAAGTATAAAATATGGATTTGGAAGTGAAAGGTTGTTCCAATGGTTGATGTTATTTCAAGTGTGGGCGTACTTTTGAACCGTTATAGACAGAACGCTGAAACTTAAAATGGACCTGTATTTCTAAGTCCGCTATATAAACGAGTTTATAATTTGAATTTAGAAATTAAAGGGTGTCCCATAATTACTGTAGATTTGCTTATATAGGACTATCTTTTGAACCGTTATAGAAAAACGCTTGTAAATTTGACGCAATGTCGATTGCTATGGCCGTTATAGTAACTTCTTGATACCGAGACGTTTTGTTTCAATACAAATCTGTTCAAGTCTAATGTTAAAAATGATTTACACTTGTTGTTGCATTTTGCGTTTGTGTATAAAAACCAACAAGTATTAAATTGATGTAATACTTGTTCGTATTGTTTTTAAAATTCAACTACTGTGAACAAGACGGCCCGATCATACCAGTTGCAGGTCTCTGTAGTATATGACAATTTCAAAATGGTATTAACATTATTTGCTTTTATTCAGAGCCGACAGAGTTGTCTTTATAAATATCTTGCTGTCTTAACAATGCGAAAACTTCAGGAGTCAAAACGTGTTTAGTAATTTTCGGATTTTTGCGCAAACTGCTTGTTTGGTTATGTGGTTTAATGAATTTCTTATACAATTTATTATTCTGTGATTTGAATCCTTAATGAACTATTATTTTATAATATCTTGACATCATTTTAATTAACGATGATTTAGTTAATTATCTCTAGCAAATGGATAATGAAATTTCTATAAGAATCTATTTAAACATCTACCTAATAATGCAATTGTTAGTTGAGTAATTACATACTTATGTACATATTCTCTCTGCATTAAACAATTGAATGCAAGTACTTGCTTACATACATACATACATAATTATTAATGCCATAAATTATACATACGTTGATACATACTTTTCTGCAAAATAAATTAAAAGTAATTAGTAAAAAATAAGATACAAATTAAAATCAATAGCAGAAAATTTTATTATTAATCTATAAACCATGAGTCGTCAATGATCGGGTTTCTGGACTATCTATGGCTGGCTACAAAACTGTCTACGTCACAGGTCAAGGTAAGCCCTGAGCCTGCATTATGATAAAGTATAATATTAACGCTCTTTTTCTTCGCAGATTCAGTGACAGAGACAGCGTTGCCATAGCAGTAGAGACGAACTCGAAGGATGTCTGGGTGGTCTCCAACTATGTGGACCAGGATCATGGGGATTCGCCACCACATAACCTTCTGAAGCTTCTGGTTGCAGAGGCTAACAACCGTTAAATGTCGGTCATCATTGGGGCCGATGTCAACGCTCATCACCATATATGGGGCAGCACGGACATCAATGAACGGGGTGAGTCTCTATTTGATTTTATACTTTCCTATGAGTTGGGTATTGTCAACAGGGGAAGCGAGCCCACCTTCGTCACTTCGAGTAGAAGGGAGGTTCCAGATCTTACCCTGTCAAACGGGGGCTTGTCTAATATTGTCAGAAATTGGAATATCTCTCAAGAGTGCTCCTTTTGTGACCACAGGTATTTAACTTATAATTTACATCTGGAATCAGTAGGTTCCGGAGTTTCCCACTCCTACATAAATAGGAAGCAAACGGACTGGGGTATATTTCGGTCCAACTTAGAGCTTGGCCTAAGGCCTGCTCCCTTTAAGACTAATGACCACTGCGTTATTGATCAGGCGGTTGAATTCTTAACCTTGCTGATCTGTTCCGCAGCCAAAGCGGCCTGCAATACACCGAAGCCAAGGGGTAAGCCGAAACCCCCTTGATGGAACACGGACATCGCGAAGTTACGCAGAGAATGAAGAAAACTCTTCAATAGGGCCAAAAATGATGAAAAGTGGCTGCCCTATAAGGATAAAGGGAGTTTAAGTATGCCATACGAAGATCCAAAAGAGCTTCATGGAAAAATATTCGAAACTAGCAGGATACGCAGGATTCTTAGCACGTCCTCGAGATCTATTAATAGTATTCAGAGTATTCTGTAATCGATACCTTGGAAACGCTGCTCGATACTCATTTCCCTGGTAGTGAGGAGATCAGCGAAGTAAGAGGAACTATAAATTCCAAGTCGGTTTGCCCACCCAACTCCAGGTGACCAATGCTCACATAGATAGGCCATCATGTCGTTTGTTACCTTCAAGTCTCCTGGAATTGACAATATCATCCCAGCGGACTTGCAACATGACATGGACTTGTTAAAACCATAGCTTTTGCGGATCTAAAATGCTTGCCTCGGAAATACTTACATGCCGGAAAATTGGCGTGTGGCCCGAGTTGGTTTCATCCCTAAAGCGGGAAAGACATCTCATAATAAACCCAAGGACTTTAGGCCGATAAGCCTGTCGTCTTTCTTACTTAAAACGCTGGAAATGATTCTCGATCTTCAGATCAGAAACTCCATAAATCCCTCGCTTATCTCTAGCTCGCAGCACGCCTACACGAAAGGAAAATCTGTGGAAACGGTGCTGCACGTGTTAATATCCGATGTTGAAAAGTCCCATTCAAATAAGGAATTTACGCTTGCAGTGTTTCTTGACATAGAAGGAGCTTTCAATAACGTCTGCCCCAATGCCGTTATAAAGGCCCTCTTGGATCTTGATGCAAATCTGGTGGGATTCATTGCGCAACTACAGAAGACACGTATCATCATGTCCACTTTGGGAAATGATGACGTCGAAAGGATAGTGAAAAGAGGCACTCCACAAGATGGTGTATTGTCTCCCCTCGTCTGGAATCTGGCAGTCAGCATGCTGTTACGGCGACTGGACCAAACGGGTAATAGCTTATGCTGATGACATTGCTATCGCGGTTTCGGGAAAATACCTGACAACACGTACAGAACGGGAGACATATTTGCTCAATGTTCTGCCTCAATGGTGCCGCGAATTTAATCTCGATGCTAACCCCGGCAAAACGGAGGTTATGCTTTTCATACGGAGATACAAAATTCCGATTTTTACTGCACCTAAGCTGAACGGCAGTGTGTTTAGTGTAAGTAGAAGTGTGAAATACCTTGGGGTGATACATGACCCCAATCTTTAATGGAAGGCGAACTTTGCCGAAAGAGCTCGGAAGACGACCTGCACGCTCTACCTCTGCCAGTGAGCCCTAGGATTAAGATGAGGACTTCAACCTGGAATCACCTCCTGGCTCTATAAGGCAGTAATCGAGCCGAATATTCTCTATGGTGCTGTTTTTTGGTGGCCCGATTTCGAGAAAGCGGTTAACCAAAAGCCTCTTGATAAAGTCAGGAGCACTGCCGCCATTTTAATTACTAGGGTTCTCCGAACTACCTCGACAAAGGCTCTGTATGCCCTTCTCCACTGACTACCCACCAAACTCCTGGTGCTGCAACAGGCCAAATGGTGTCTAACCAGACTTAATGCCGTCTCACGCAGTCTTAGGCCGGCAAAGGTCACTCCAAGATTATCGTTCGGGATGTGCCTATACCATCAATGGTGGACTACATCTCTTCTACACCTGCTCTGGACAACGCGTTTCAGATCCATATTCCGAGTAGGGTGGAATAGGTCTGTAACGAAGTGGTTGTGAGCAATACTGTTGATATCTACACCGATGGCTCGAAACTGGACGCAAGGGGCGGTTGTGGAATCTTCTCCAATAACCTTGGACTGAGACTCTCCTTTAGACTCCCTGACTACTGCAGAGTCTTTCAAGCAGAGGTAATGGCCATTCTGAAAACATCCGAAATAGTGCTTAGGGATGAACTTTTTGGCCTTGGCATTCGAATATTTTCGGACAGTCTGGCGGCAATCACGGCGCTTGCTGTTGCATACTGTACATCTAAGCTAGTCCCGAGATGTCACTCATTACTAAACACACTATCGGAGCGATCACAGATTTACCTGTTTTGGGTCCCTGGTCACAGGGATATCCTGGGAAACTATGAGGCTGATGATCTCGCCAAACGGGGCACATTGCTTCCTAGTTTCTCCTCGCTACCCGACGTTGGAATACCTCTGGCAATGGTTAAAATGGCCATAAAAAACCACTACCTCAATTTGGCTTGCAAATTTTGGGTGGAGAAAAGTTTCTATTGTATCTTCAGACAACTGTGGGTTACACTGTACCTCGAGCGGACCAGGCAGCTGCTCGAACTGGACAGGAAATTCATAGGTATCACGGTCTCGGTACTAACTGGCCACTGTCTAATCGGCAGGCATGCTGAAAGACTGCGTCTGCCCTTTAATGATTTCTGTCGCAGCTGTGGCTCGGAGAATGAGGAAGAGACCGTACTGTACCTCCTGTGCCACTGCCCATCCCTAGCTCGAAGAAGATTTAGAATTCTGCTATCATCTCGCTATCATCTCTCAATATTTTGTAACAAAAAAAATCGATTTTCAGCTTAAGTGTAAATTAAACAACTTTAAGTGTAAATTTAAAACTTAATAATAAATTTACAGAAAACATAGTTTATTTCTGTGAAGTATGGAAAGTGATGAAGATCCAAGTGTTTTTTTTTTTGACGTAGGTGGAAGCGTGGACTCGTCTTTATTAGATGATCGTACTCAAGAGAAAAGGCTTAGACTAAGAGTACTGTATTCGGCTATGCCGAATTTTATATACCCTTCATCATATACATATGTAAACCTAGTTTAGTGAAGTAACTTTAATCAAAAAAGCAAATATTGGGGTGACAGAGAATTAAAAAATACAAAAATAAAAAATTTGGTACTCAGGAGGGGCTCGAAGCTGTACCGAACCAAGTCATTAAATAAAAAATGTCAAAAATAGTGCCAAATTGTGTAACCTGCTAAGTCAAAAAGTGTTTCATTCCTAAGATAGCGGTAAAAACCCCAGTTTATGGCTCTCATTATCGGGTTTTTTCGAACCTGAAACGAACCAAGTCAGTGTGATCTACTTTAGGAAACAGTAAGACTCATTTTTTTTCATTAACAAAAATTAATATCATAAGTACATGCATTTTTGCTAATTTCTTTCAAGTTTCACACGTGCAAATTTTAGCTGTTCACAATAATTCAATAAAATCACCGGCTTTTTGCTGATGTTCATGTTGTTCACATACTAATCGTAATCTGTTCTCTTATATATTTTTCACTCTTCTTGAACACGTGTTAATTGTTACTGTTTACGACTCATCTTAAACGTTTTTTAATTATATTTCATAACAATAAAATTATTTTTAAAAAATATTTTTAGGACTAAAATAATATTTAATACTTTTGAGTTTGTATGCAACACCCCAGGTCCAGTGGCATTTATGCCAAAAAGTTTAAAAAAATGGAAATATGGCTATATCTTAGAAACTACTTATTCAAAATTTATGAAATTTATCATCTTAGCTTTTTTTAAGTAGCTTTACATCATTATTTAAAGTTTTTTTATTAGTTACAGAATTTTTGTTTCACCTTTTTTCTTAAAAGCCATTGTAACACGTTACTTTGTTCGCCTCGTTTTTAATGGAAAAAATTAAGTAATAAAATGTTACCACAGTTTCTATAAGAATCTACCAGTCAAGCAAGAGACAGCAACGAGACAATATTAGGACCAGGCCCAAATTAATGATGGAGATAAAAATTACGAAATTTTTCATGTATAAACATTATTTTTAACCTTAAATTTTAATATAATTTTCCATATATTTTGAATTAATTTTAAATAAATGAATTAATTTCTTTATTACTTTTGTCAAAAATTGTACCGAGTTTTATTTTACTCAAAATTACAAAACCTCAATAATAACTATTATTCGGAGTAAAAATGGAACAAATCATTTTTTTTTTAATTAGTTAGAAAAGTTTTAAAATGCAGTTTGTAAAATTTATATCATTAAACAATATTGAGAATAAACTTTAAAAATGTTTTTAGTAAAACTGAAATATACTTTCCAGGAAGTAATGGCAGTTAATTTACTAAACCTCAAAATATCTTCGAATTATCTTTTTGTGACATGGTTCGCTTCAGCTCTGAGCCCTCCATATATGGATTCAAAAAAACTCAAGTTTTGATTAAAATAATTTAAAAAAGCACTTTATGTAAATGAATCTTGGTACTTACTCTTCCACGGCGTTGGCAACCAAAAGGATTTGCGCTAGGCAAAACAGAAGCCGGAATGTCAAGTTCATGTTAATTAATAAATTCGCCGGCTAGGTTAACACAATTGAATTAAAAACAAGTCAAAACCGACCTTAACGTCTGAAAGTCAAACGATGACTGAACACAAACGAAATACTTTTTTTATTGAAAAATACAAGAAAGTTTTTCTTTTTCTATGTATTCTCGACAGCCGAAAACAGGTAAGCGATAAAAATAAAACTAAACCGAACAAAAACAATTCAAATCAACTCAATCACAAGAATATGAAGAAAGAGTGATTTTTCGGCTGAGCCGAATCTTATATACCCTAACCACAATAATTCTGTATTTATTTATTTAAAATATAGTTTCTTGCCGGAATATGTATATCTTTGGTATGACGATGATACAGCGGCTCCGGCTGACCGGTTTTCATAGTAAAGTTAGCTTTGTAAGTATATTCGTAAATATTTTCATAAGACTCCAAGGATCATAAAGCAGACTAACAGCTGATAATGCTGGATAAAATGAAAAACCTAATGTATCCGCTGAGGATTACTCACCGATTGCTTTTATTAAACCGAATACTCCTGACCGACTGTAAATATTAAGGTAAATATTTCAAAACGATTGCCGGATTTATCCGAATACTAACAACTGATTTCAGTATCATTCAAGCTGTTATAAATATAAGTTAAATACTGGTAAAAAAATAGGAAGTCTAAATGTGTTGTCCAAAATCACTTTCACATGCGAATAACATATATTGATTTTATTATATAAATAAATGCAAATGTATTCCACTCCCTTTACATTTTCTGTACTGTTAGGGATGAATAATACGATTTGCCTACAAATTTTGTTCCTAAAGCATAAACTGACCAGGGTTTTCTCATATAAAAGTTTTAAAATTCCACCGCAATGAATGATGAATCTGGCTCACCATTGTATTTCAATTATTCGCTAAATAACTGAATTCTTAAAAATGTATAAACAAAATTAAATTTTAAAAAAAGCATAAAAATCATTTAATTAATCGAATACTTTTTCAAGTTTTATTCTATTAAGCGGTAAAATATAGTCTAGGATGTCCATCTGACATCCAAGTGCTTAAAATTTGAAAATATTCAGTTTGCATATTTGTAAAAGCTTTTTTACACCATTTCTGTCACTCATATGCGATGCCTTGACCGGGCTATAATTTAGTAACGAAATTTTGTACCCCATCATAGATGACTAAAAGTTAGCGAAGAGAAAAAAAGTAACTCTTTTGCAAATCTCATATATTTTATGAATGCTCATATATGTATATATACAAATAGTTTTGTGGCGGTTGTTTTATACTTTTCGCAACTTCTTAGTTTTGTAGGTTAAATCATAATGTCTTATCTTTAAAATTTGTTTAAGAAAAAAATTTTAATTACTTTTGCGAAATATAAGAATAATTTGTATAGAATTCTTTTATTATTATTATTATATTATCATTAATTTTATGATTCACTTATCTTGTGGATGTTACTTTTTGACATAAAGTATAACTTTATTGCCATGTTTTCTTGGAACTTAACTAAATTATTTTGATATTTTTCCAAAGATAAGATTTTTTTTAAGTGCTAAAATACAAAATTTAGATTTGATAATTCTTTTTGAGAAATGATACGTACCTTAAAGTAAAACAAAATCGATAGAAAAATTTTAAACAATTTTGATTTAAAAGAAAATGCGTACAATATTGTATACTGTTGCACAATGTCATAAATTTTCCAACAAAAATCACACGAAATTTAATAAAAATAGACGCTGTTCAACAGGAAACTGGGTCTTAAATCTCTGACAATAAGTCATTTAATCCAACTATTTATAGAAAAATATATTTGGTATTACCTACCGATTACAGTTTGCTAAATACCTATTCATGGCATAGATATTATGGTTGAGGCTTTACTTCCACTTGTCTGCTTTGACTATACAAATTATAGACTAATGCTCTCCAGATGGTGCACGAGAGTCGTAATAAATACTAGTGTATTTCTTTGCCTTCGTGTATCTTCCGATCCTTACATTACAAGCACGTAAAAATATTTGAGCCCTTGATTTTGAAAGTGGTATGAGTCATAGTTTCCATGTTTCGAGAAATTTTGGCTTTGGCATTTTAAAGGGTTAAAAAATTATTTTATATTCTGTAATACGATTTTGCGTCAGTCACGTAGTGCTAGCAAACAAGTATTTTAGTAGTATTTAGGAAAGAAAAATATTTGTGAAAATTCGGTGGAATAAAGGATAGTAAATGCATCATATCTGTACGTTTTTCTTCTGTTATTGGTCTAATGGTTGTGTATGAAGGAAGCAAATCATATTTTCGTATATTCTAGGTCTTCCTCTTTTAGGTTAGAGGTCTTCAGATTTGTGATCTAAGGAATTTTTTTTTTAATCTACTCCATTGTATTTTTATCCAAGACACAGCTTCTCTATTGGTGTTGTTCTTTTTATTATTCGTTGATTCTTTTAGTTATTTAGTCGTATTGAAATTTTTCTGAGTCATTTGTACTACCAAAAATGGATTTTTCTTTTTACATACTTCTATTAAATTATAATAATACTCAGGGATGTATAAATAATTCGATTTCTCAATTTTAGTTTCTATTAAACCAAAGTCGCGATCATTTGGGGAAAGAAAAATAGAATCATTGTTGGTTATTGTTGTTGTTGCTTAAGCTTTGAGTTTTATCTTTAATTTATTGTTTGAACAAAAATCTTTAGTTTATTTAAAATGTTTGTGAGAAGTTTCCTGAAGGGCGAACAAACGACCATCAAGACGTGCTTTCACCTTCAGTAATCAATATCGGTCATTTAGTTATTAAATCGGAAAATGAATAGAAAACAGCACGAAATAAAGATTTTTTGGAAATAAATCCACATTATTATCAGATGACTGAACAATTTTCACCAAATAAAAGCTATGTTAATGTTACGATTTTTTATTGAGCAGGCATCGTGTTATGTATGACGTGCTTTTGAGTGGTAATGTCCTGAATGTGCTTTAATATGCAGGACGCAAGTTGTTGTATATACTTTTTTTTATTATTTTTTTATGTTCCACTTACCTAGTTGATGTGATTTTAATGATAGCGAAAATTACTTTATTGACACTGTTTTACGAAATCTAACATAATTCAATTTTATTCATTTCAAAAGATCAGAATATTCTAAAAGTAAGAATAAACAAAATTTGGTTCCAAAAAGTTATTAAAATTTATTTGTAGAGCTGACGAATACTAAACTGTACCAAAAACAATCAAAACTATCTAACGTTTCTGCAGCCAGTGCTTAATGTACCCATCACCTTTATTGTTAATAGAATGTTTACGTAAAACACGATGCAGTGATTTTGAATGCCCTTCAATATACACAAGTACAGATTCCTGTTAAAATTCACTCATCTTTGTGTGTCTTGTGTATGTGCGTTTTTTTTCTCACAAAAGTGATCTTTCCATATGAAGCACAACACAACTAAATTGTGCTCTTAAAGGGGGGTTTAGACGGTACGACTTTACGTACGTACAATCCAAGAGAAAGTAATATACAATTCTATCCGTATTTTAAAACTGAGTGTGAAAATCTTACGACAAATTATTTTTGCTTTTACACAATTGGTATGGGTAAAACAAACCAAAATTAGAATAGAGATTTGCAGCAAAATGCATCCCTGATCTAATGATTCGTAATTGTCTTTGGAATATTTCCAAAAAACAAAGAGATACATACAACTGTCAAATTTTCATCCGTATTTGCTCTCAATTTAATTACGTATTTTGTTTGGACAATCCCACTGGTACTTTTCTGCACAAAAATTTGGCATATCGTAAGACTTCTGTGACCATGTAAACCGCCCTTAACCCTTTCGGGACGGAGTGGTATTTTCAAAACCAAATTATGTATGGTAAAATTTTTTTCATATTCTAAAAGGTATGATAAAAGTATTATGTTCTCCATACTTAAAAATTTTACATTCGTCCTTTTATCCTGGAACATATAATCCCAACAAGTATTTTCATGGGACATAAAATCCCAATCAGTGTTCTCGAAGAGCGATTCGAAATTAAAAAGATAACTAAAATATAAATATTATTAGATTTAGATAAAAGTTTAAATTTATTTTTAACACTTTAATAATGCAATTAGGTATTTATTTGTGGAATGGCCCAAAACACTTGTAACATAAGGCGTTGTTACAACCTGAGCATATCATCTTTGTTCGCTTTTCTCTGCCAAGTGAAGAACAGCGGACACAGCGACAACGCTTCTCTTGCTCTACTGGCAAGTGGTCTCCAATATTGAGGCTATCCGTTTTTGGACGTTTGGGAGTTCTACCTCCCTGGCGATTGCATTGAAAATAAGGAAAATACGACAGTTTAAAAATTGCTGGGATGTATTATCCCAGTAATCCTGAAAGGGTTAAGAGATATTGTACATTCCTTTTTAATTGATGACATAATTTAAATTAAGTAAATATAGTGGATCCTTGAAGAGTACTCTCTTGCGGAAAAAAATTAACTGTTTGAAAAAATTTAACTGCAAAGAAGCTTAATAAAAGTCAATTTAGATTAGATTAAGTAAAAGAAAGAATCCCGATAAAATAATAATATTTAAAATTCGTTTTTATAAATTTTCTTGTTCGATTATTTTAAACAATTTGGGAAATTTAAAGAAGAATTTTACACTTTTTAAGAAAGACATCAACATCCATAAAATTTATATCAATTAAAAACGACATGTTGTAATTTTAGATCTGAATGTGTATATATATATATATACTATTAAACAGAAAAAAAAACATTTTTATTTTTTGACTGCCGCAAAGCTTGAACCCAGGGCAGCCGGTTTGTAGTCAACGTGCTTACCACCTTGACTACAACCAGCAAAATGTAACTTACCAAAAGATTAGTAATAGCTGTTTTTGTATTTATTTTAATTAATATATCTAAATCTAGGAAAAGAGTTAACTACCTTTTTATTTATTTTACCCCCTAAAAAGAATTTAACAAAATAGATGGCAAATGGTGGCGACCGACATGTTTCAAGGTTGTAAAAATTAATAGTAGAAATTGGTTTTATTTTCGTTATGTTGTCATGGCTTTATAAAAATAGTAGTATAAATGTTCCAGTCGTGTCGAGTCTTTGCTTAATACAGAAATGAAGATTATCTTGCCTTAGAGTGTATAATAGGTGTGTTCCAGATACATAACAAAATAGTCCAGACTTTTGAGAGTAAGAAGGAGATAACTCTCTGCATGTGACAAAGTTTTCCGAAATTGCTAGAACGCTAAAATAAATAAATTTTTTTATTTTTTAGACGCTTAAAATTAAAAATATTTTAAAACAAAGCATTTGCATCATTGCCAACAGCTGTATGAAATGGTTGAATATAAAAGGTATAAACCAATTATTATTTAAAAATTTATTTATAATTTTTTGCAAAATGGAAAGCCAAGTAATTACTGCACGTTCCCCTTTTTTCAAATATTTTACATAAATTCAAATACATCTGTACTTTCAACTACAAGTTTATTTCAAAAATCTTCCTTTTTGCCTTTAAAGTAATTTTAAGTAAAAACTTCGTGTATTTGATTTTTAAAGTAAACAAACTACAGTTTATAATTTAATTCTAGTCCGAAATTACCCAAAGAAAAAGTCCGTACAACTTTGTACAGGAAATGAAACTTGCTAGGCCCTTGCTGGGCTATTAAGACGACCTGTCAATTAATGCGCCTTGCTACTTACTAGAGAGCAGAGCACAACTTTAATGTCAAAAATAGCTAACAAAAAAAAGAGGAAGCCGAATTAAATTTATTATTTTACCTTCACTTGGTACTTTAAGTGAAGTTGTACCATTTGATTTCTTTCTCCTACATTTGCTGCAGTATTTCATATTTTATTTTTTGGCTTAAAAAGTAATTTTTATAAAATTTACAATTTTTTACTTTTTAAAATTATTTGCAAATATTTTATTTTAAAAATTATTTGCAAATCTTTTATTTTGAAAATTACTTTAAAATTTAGACCACAACGTCGAACATAAGCAAAAAACAGCTGTACTATTAAGACCACCTGTAAATAAATTCGCCTTGCTAGGTTTTTACTATTCACTCATTGTTGTTTTTGTTTTCTTTGAAATATTTTTGTTAAAAAAAAACATTATTTTAATTGAGAATTTATGAAAAGAGCTCTGTTGCTCGTAATTTCCCAATGAATTGTTTCGTTTTCTAATAGAATTAAAATTTGTGGAGCTGTTATTCCATTTTCTTCACTTTAGTAACTGCTTTTAACTATCTATTCGCGGAGCGCTTTTCCAATGGGAATAATCGCACCATGACCGCTCTTTAATTTTTTATTTTATTGCGCACACTAATATTCACTCTGCTAACAGATCCCTAGGAAAACTACAAAATTCTTCACGACCACTGCTATGCATATTAAAAAGAAAGTTTTTATTACAAAAACTCAAGGATTTTGTTGTTATAATTCTCTAGATACACGATTACAATTTTTCTCTTTGAATGTGTTTCTGTGTTTCGCTGAACTATGAATATTAATAGTAGGGTAAGGTTAGGTTGCACAGGCTGTCGGCATAATGAAACCGACTCACTTGGGTCCTAAAGGACCCGTTGTGTTACCTGGTGCAAAATATCCAGAGTAAACCTATTAGTTATACGATCATAAATATTTACTTTGTATAAAAAGTGCCATGCCCATGTAAAATACTAAAACAATTTTTAGGAAATTTTACATCCATATGCAGTATTTTAGCTTGTTTTTGGAAACAAAAATAAAATTGCAAATAAGTTATTTAGTTTGTAACTCGTTAAAAAAATTTTATCTGTAAAATTTTTTTTAGTCTGATGATTTAATAGTTACGCCCACGCAAGAATAATGGGATATTTCTTCTCTAATTTCAAAACCAATTACCCTTATCGCGAATATTTCCCCAAAAATATTTCTTAACGTGAATGTTTTCTTTTTGCGCCAGATAAGGATTATTTTCATTGTTTTGCTTACTTTGATTTTGATAGTGGAATTCATACATATGTATATCATGTTAGTATTTTTCATTTAACTAGAATTTTTAGGTTGATAAAATCGATGAATAAATCTTCTTAAAAAGATGAAAGGTAACAGTTCCAATTCCTATAGATTTGTTAAGATATCGAACTGGCCAGCTTTTAGAAATTCTTTGCAGAACAGTAAAATAATAAATACCCTCCCGTTGAAAATGTCACCAAATGGAAAAAAGTTGAAATATAGTTGCAAATATTGTACATTTTTTAAATATTTTAGTTTGAATTTAATAAGTGTGGTCAGGTCAGAAAAAAGCTGTATGTCGTATGAAATCTGCAGCGAATATGCGCAACCAAATAGAAACAGTAGGAAGTCAAGCCTAACATTTTTAAAATCATAAGCAAGCACTTAGCTGATAATTGGTAGAATGAGAAATGTTTTTTGTGTTGGTGGCGGAGCACATCTAAAACGTGCAAAAAACTAGCTTTGTTAAATCTATAATGCTGGAGATCTCTAATAGAAAAAATTAAGTTATGGAAAGACTTTTATGGGGATCGATGCAACTCGCAAGTCTTTACAAACAGTTCCTGTATCTATATTTGTCTCCATTTGCAGCTAAATATTGAGCCGATTTTAAACATTTAACCGTTTTAAATATATGTTTAATTATTATTCTTAAAAAATACAGCTTTCTTTTATTTATATTTTTCCAGTTAAACTTCGATGATAACACACAAATTTTAACAGCTGTTTAAGTGTATGGAAAAAATTGTTTACGTAAAATATCGAGAATTTCGTTTAGGTGCAGTAATAATGTTACGTGAACGAAAATTTCACAATAGCTAGAGAAGAGTTAAAACACTAAATGTTATTTAATATTCTAATTAGCAATTATCATCTTTCAACGTGATTTTCTTTATATATATCTATATATATATACGTTTTAACCCAGAAATAGAACTTTTTCTGTGTTAATATGGGTGTGTATAGCTAAGTTTCTCATTCCGTTTGTAATTTCTACAATTTCCATTACCGACCCAATATTATTCGAGATAGGGGCCTCTGAAATTAAATTTTTTTTAAATTGTTAATAAAGATCTCATTCTAGAGGTTTAAGAGATTTTTAAGGAAATACTGAATTTTTTTGAAAATGCCTAACCCATTAAAAGCCAGTGAAAGTTTTATGTAAAATTATATGTATGCAGTACCCAATCTTCTTTTTTTTACATTTTATTCTATGTCTCCCCAATATTTGCTTGTTTGATTAGAGTTACTTTAATAAACTAAATTCATATAGATGGTTAAGGTATATAAGATTCTCGAAGATACTCGAATATATAACTCTTAATTGTTCAAATTAAGACAAAAAGAACATGAATTGGCTAAACATTACAAAGAGCGAAGATGAAAACTTGCATATTTTTTATTCTTTATGCTGCGGTACTCAGGGATACGATAAGAAACCTTTTATTTTTGCGAGACATTTAGATAAGTAAGATTAGTAGTCAAAACAATATTCGTCTACCTTATAAATATAACTTAAAATTTTCCACAACTTGAATAAATAAGTTATACACACCCTCCATAAAGTATTATCTTATAAACTTGTCGCAAAGCATTGTATTTGACCTAAAAAATGGTTTTAATTATTCATGCAATATAAAAGAATAATTTGTATAGAATACTTTTTTAAATTATTTTTTATAGTTCTCATTTCTTGTGGATGGGATTTTATGATAGCGAAAATCACTTTATTGCCATTTTCCCATTTTTTTATGGTTTTCAGGTTTTTAAAAACTAATTATTTTTGAAGCTAAATATAATCTATTTGAATCTTTTCAAAAGATTAAAATATTTTAAAATTGATAAAAAACAAAATTTTCTTTAAATGCATTGCAGAGAATATACCAAAAAAGAAAACAAAATCGAATGGAAAATTTTTTTAATTTGCGAATAAAATGAGTAGAAGGATCAGCAGACTGATATCAAGCGTATACATGTAAACCTTCCCACTGCGTTGGAAGATAAGCCCCTAAAAAGCTGCTTCAAGTTTAATAATTTTTAATTTTGTTACCTTTCAACACAGGTGGAAAAAGTATACGACAGTTTGTCATTCTGTTTGTAATTTCTACAATATTGATTTCAGACCCCACAGAATATATATTCTCGATCCTTCTACATAGGGGATTTCATTTAGCAATGTTCGTTTGTACGACCGTCCGTGGGTTATCGGGTTGTAATCAGTTTTGCCACGATCCCAGATGAGCTTTAGAAAATTTAGACATAGCCTTAAAAGACGTGTAAAGAAGTTTGGAGACACCGGTCGATTAATGGAGGATATTGTTTAAAAAAAGGAGAACACCTCTATTTTCTTTAAGTTTTTCTGTTTCAGTTATGCTTGTTTGACTATTATTTATTTTTTGCTTTCTTTAATTGAAATCTAAAATTTAAGAAAAAATAACTGTAAGTGGAATATCACTACGCCATATAAATTTCACCAAAATATTACATTTTCACCAACATTTTACCAAAAATATTAAACTTTGCTACAAAATAGATTTTGAAACAAAAAATTTAACATTTCCTTAAAAACAATAAATTCTGCAAAAAAGCTATATTCTTATTATTTTATTCCTCTAACTCCCACTGGAGCATAGGGCGCCAATAACAGCAGTTTTCCATCTGACCCGGTTTTGTGCAATGCAGCTAAGTTTATTCCAAGATATACCCAACTGGTTAATTTCGGATTCCGTTGAACGTCTTCATGTTGTGCGTGGTCTGCCGCTTCCTCTACCATCTTGGTGAAATGGGTTCCATCTAAGAGTTTGCTTAAAAATATCATTATACTTTCGACGAAGTACGTAGCCTATCCATTAACACATTCGCTTACGTACCTTAATTGCTACTTGTATTAGATTTGTCCTTGCTAAAAGCTCTAGATAAGCGAAAAATACGAATTTACTTAAAACTTAAAATTTCACCAAAATATTTTCACAATAAAAATTTAAAATTTGCACAAAAAATTACTTGAAAACTTTCAACAACAGAAATATGTACGTACTAAAAATCGCATTTTCGAAAAAAGAACACATTTATAATGTTGAGTCATTATTAGTATTATTATACATATAAAGCATTCATAATATGTTGCTCTTAAATTATGATTGCATGAAAAATATTGTTACGTTTATTTAAATTGTAAACGTTTTATTTATGAGTTCTTTATTTGCAAAATAATTACACACACAACTTTTAGAGTTTTAATTAATTTATACTTTATTTCATCAATTATTTGACGATTTAACTAATCGCGATTAATTATACACGCTGGAAACTTTAATTGTTGTACCAAAGGATCCTAATGCAAGCCATACACGTTGCGACCTGTTGTACAACTTTGCTAGTTATTAGGTTGGTTGTTTTGTCTACAAATTATACAACTTGCGTACAATCGCGCAGCACAACTTCATTTTATATAGAAGCCATTACTGTAAAAATGTTTTCCGATATTGTTGCCTATATTGTAATCGATGGAGTGTTCGACCAAGAAGAAAAAGAAAGAAGCGAAAGTGGACAAAGCAGTGGTTAATGGAAAAGAAAAAGTATTCTAACAACAAACTTTTGAAAACCTCAAAAGAAAATGAACCAGAAGTTACAAGAATTATATGCGTACGACAGACGACATATTTAATGAGCTTTTGTCAAAAGTTTCAATTTATATTAAAAAAGAAGATACAATAATGAGAAATGCAATACCTGCCAGTAACCGTTTGGCAATAGCATTACGATATTTGGCAACAGGATGCTCATATAAAGAACTTAAATTTTCAACGGCAGTATCACCACAATCGATAAGGCATATTGTCATTGAAACGTGCGAGGCTATCATAAAAGTTTTAAAACCTTTTATGAAAGTAAGTAGCAACAATAGAACAGAAATAAATTCGGAATGTTCTGTCTAAGTAAAATCTCTTTGTTTTCAGCTTCCAAAAACGCCTGTAGAATGGAAGAATGTAGCTGATAAATTCTACGAAAAATCAATGTTCCCTAACTGTGTAGGAGCCCTTGATGGGAAACACGTAAATATTACACGGCCCCACCACTCTGGATCATTTTATTTTAACTGCAAAAAAACATTTAGTATTGTTTTGATGGCAATTGTTAATAGCGACAGTAACTTTTTAATGGTAGACGTTGGAGCAAATGGTAGGGTTTCAGACGGTGGTGTATTTTCAAGCACCAAATTTTTTGAAAGACTCGAAAATAACGAACTTAATTTGTCAAATCCGGAACTTGTATTGACTGCCCATGAGCCATTACCCTTTCTGTTTGTGTCAGATGCAGCATTTGCTTTGCGTAAAAATATCTTAAAACCTTTTGGACACATCAATTTGACAGATGATGAGATACTGTACAACAGAACACTGAGCTCAGCCCGAGTAAAAGTAGAAAATGCTTTTGGGATTTTGGCTTCTCGCTTTCGCATACTTAGAACAACTATAAATTTAAGTCCAGAGAAGGCCACTGTGGTTGTTTTAGCATGCTGTTACTTACATAATTATTTGCGTTGTCAATCAATAACTAATTTTGAGGACCCCGAAAATTTTGTGGAATTGTCTGGAATGGAGCAATCTGCCAACAAAAACCCATCCAATGAAGCAAAGGAAGTACGATTAATGTTTTGTGAAGTAATAAAACAATTAAAAGATCTTTTATTAAAAAGTTTTATTTTTATGTATGTACACATTTAAAATATATCCTTTATATACATACATATGTACATTTTAACTAATGGAAAATAAACAAATTTATAGACAAAAAAAGCTTTTTCATTAATTTATAATTAAATTTCGCATATAATTTTGTTTTGCTAAGCAATTAAAAAATAAACATTTATTCATGGCATTATGTGAAAAACATTAATTTATAACTAAATAATAATATTTCACATATAATGTTCATTTGCTAAAGCTATGAACAAAAAAAAAAAATACAGTTAATGCAGATGAGATATTAGGTAGTGTGAACATAGTTCAAGCAATAACATAAAACATAAACAAAATAATTCATATCACATTCTGGTTGTTTTTTAAAATAACGATTTTTAAAATTTTGCATAAATTCATTGATATTGAGAGTCGTTCAATAACTCGGCAATATTATTACCACAAGTATATGAACTATTTATTCGTTCCGTGACGACATTAGGGTAATTTCGACGATGGTTTGGAAATGCTGTTGTCGATACAAATTGAACTGAATCGTCGCTAAGACCCACCGGGGTCGTGTTGGTAGAATATGGTGTGCTAGCTCTTAAAATAGAGGACGTGCTAGTAAAAGATTCATTGGAACAATATTGCACAGTGTCAAAATCTAATTGGTTTAGTCGTCCCAACATCAAAATCTCATCAATTGCTCGCTTGGCAAATAATTGTTGTTTTGAATTCATTTCTATAAATGAACGCATTTCATATGAATCCTCCATATTTAATTATATATATTTACTTTCTTTAACTGTATGAATGGCTTTGCGCTGTGTTTTGCTATGTTGCTACTACGGAAATGAAAAGTAAAATGAAATAATTGCCCTATTCACAAGCCCCCTAGTAAGTGCTAAGTGCTAACAAAATACAACGGTGCTAGATGTGTTGTTGGAATTTTCATGCAAACATGCGATACTACACTTAGTACTTTTTTTCATATGTTTTTCAAACGTTGTATAGTGCCTTTTTTTAACCTGATTTTCGTTTTATATTTTTTTTATGTTTAAATGTTTTTTGTTTAAATGAATTATTATTTTTGTGTTCATGTGTGAATTATATTAAATTGAATTAAAAGATATTTTTATTAGTTTGATTTATTTAATTTATTGATTTGACTGATTTATTAGAAAGTGGAATAAGTCATTTCTGTTGTATAAAGTAGGAGTGGGTATATTGGCAACATATCTTAAGGTTTGTTCTCTGCCACCTTGTTCTAAATTATATTTAATAATAATGTTATGAAGAATGCAGCAAGCCATTATCCAATCATTGCATCTTTTCTTATTTTGTGCTGATAACATTCTAAACTTAAGTTCTTTTAAGCTTCCAAATTTTTCCTTCAGTAATATAACTTATTTGAGTCAACCATTAATATATCGAAACTATATTTTTCACACAAAAAATTTATTAATTTACTTTTTTCTGTTTTCTCCCTTATTTGCCTTATAAATAACAAATGATGAATAGCACGTTTCTTCTTCTTATTCAGTTTTTGACGTATGAAGTACAATGTACAATGGCACATTGATACAATGGTTGTTCACAAAGAAGTAAACAAAAGGTAGTATGCAATACTACCTACACCTTAGCAGAGCTTGTGAATACGGCAAATGTTGTGCGACATGTCCACTAATGTTGCGAACGAGTTGTACAACTTGCCAAAAAATCAAAACTTTTTGATCTTTCGTACAACCAACACGCAACTTCATACAACTACACCACAAACTATGCAATCTGTTGTACAACCTTCTCAAGTTGTACAACAGGTCGCAACCTGTATGGGTTGCATAATGACGCTCACAATCAGAATGAATCAACACGTATTGGCATTGGTTTTATATACCCTATTTTTAGGCGTTCTTGAATGTTCGAGAATTTTTATCCCCATCTGCTGCGTAGTAGAAAATGCTGCGTTGCCACTTTTATCTCAGACACATTAGTGAGCATTGTTATTTACTTCTAGAACCTTCAATCATTATTTAAAAATACATGTTGTGTATTTTTATTTAGTTGTTATGCAATGCAGGTGTGTGTATGGTTGTGTGTTGTGTTTGTTTATTGATCGCTTTGTGTTAGTTGTTTTTGTTTTGTAATGTTTTATTGATGTTTTGTAGAAACTTCTAGCTTTAAAAACAAACACAATAGGCCATTTTGTTTCACTTTCTTGGCCTCAATTAGTTTTACATCTTTTTATGATTTTAATAAAGCATCTTTGTAACACTGCCGCCCTCTTAAGCCTTTTCGTCCCGAATAGGCTCAACATTGCCTCTGCCATATTCAGCCAGTCGCTCCAGGTGAACCACTTTCATTTTAGACCTCGGATTATGATATCTCTGTATCCGGTAACCACGTCTTTCAATTTCTTTATCACCTTGTACGGTCCCTCCCAGTGGCTTTGCAGTTTAGGAGATAATCCCTTCTTGCGTTGCGGGTTAAATCCTTCAGTAAATCCCTCTGTGTTTGCTGCTCGATCATATCTGGCCTTCATCTTATCGCTGGTCATTTAAATGCGCTTACGGACAAACTCATGAAGCTCATGCAGGTCTTCCTATGCCTGAAGAATGTTTCCATTGTCTTCGTGCGCTGGTCCAGGTTTAGCACCCAATTCTAATCTGCTGGCAGTTTTAGTTCTGTCCCAAACAAGGTTTTTGCTGGACTACCTGAGGTTTAATCGTGTACAGCTGAGCGGTACAAAAGTAGAAATTTGAGTATATGCCACTTTTCTGAGATATTTCTCCAGGGTACGATTGAATCTTTCCACCATGCCATCAGACTTTGGATGTAGCGGTGTCGTTCCCGTCTTTTTGATACCATAAACGTCGCACATCTCTTTGAATATAGCCGATTCAAAATTTCGCCCCTGGTCTGAATGTAGTTCTAGTGAAACATCGTATCGACACACCCAATTGTTCACAAGGGCGTCTACCACTGTTTTGGATTCTTGGTTTGTAATGGCATGCACTTCGGGCCATTTGCTAAAATAATCCTAATAAATTTAGATATTCATATACACACAAAAAAATATATTAGGTATAAAATTAATAAATTGTAATTATAAGACATTAGTAAAACAAATAAGGTAGTACAAATTTTTGAAACAAAATTTTTAACAATATTATGGCAGGATATAATTCATTTAATATAATTCAAAATTTTTAACAGTTAAATAGGTCTTTAATATCTTATATTACAATTTATATTAACAATTCAATTTTTAAATTAATCAAAGGTAAAATATGCAATATTAACTTAATTTATTAGTTAATTTAGTGAAAATATATTTTAGTTATTTATTTTAATTTAATTTTAAGGTAGCTTAATAGATAGAATTGCAATATTTATTCTTTTTGAAAGGTTTAGTTAATAGTTAAATTTGAATAATAATTAATATTAAATTTTAAATATCGGTTTAAAAGTTGTTTTTTTTATAATAATGTGTAATTTGTAAATTTTAGAAAAACTATGTAATTTGAATCCTTTCTTTAAAGTCAGTAAGCTTAGTCATATGTGGCAAGTCTCAAAGCCACGTGTCGATTTTACCTTGCAGTTAGGTTTACGAAACTTATTTAAGTATGTGACTTTCGTATAATGTGTCACCTAAAGCGGCCTCGTGGCCACGTGCGGACTTCAAATTCAGGATTTTCTGGTGTCTTTGATTATAAAACCACGTGAATTTCTCTTTGTATTAATGGATTTATTACAAACTCCTAAAGTAATTTAATGTTCCTGGATTTAAAACTATTATACAAAAGAAATTTGCTGATTAATGGTTTGAGGAATGGACAATTAACTATATTTATTGATAATTTGTACAATTTATACTGCACATGTATAATCTTATTGTTTTAACTTGTTAATTTTTTTTAATCGACTGACCGCAAACACTTTTACTTGGTGAAGGAAGAAATAATTTAGTCAAAAGATATTGCGTAGTTACCAAAACAAAAAACACAATATCATAATGAAATTGAAAGAGGACAAAAATATTAATATATCTACCTAAAAAAAAGAGTATTATAAATGTATGTACATATATATATATAAATTGTACAAAAACACATGACGACAAACATAATTTCATTAAACGGGGGAGTTTGAAGTAAGACTTAGCAAAAGGTGCAATTTTATCGCATGCTTATATTATATTTATATAAATATATATATTTTTTTTTAAATGAAAAAAAATTGTAACAAAAATTTGGTTCAATTCAAATGGTTTTAAAAGAAGTTAGGAAACATTGCAACTCTATTTTTTCATGCAGCAAATCTGTAAGCATTTAGCCGTTTATGTTTTATACTTCTTTTCTAAAAAATATACTTCGTTCACATTTATACTTATTTTTTTTGGAAAAATACGTCAAGTTACAACAATATCGTGGATGGGGTTTGTAGTATTATTCGGAATGAATTTTTTAAGCAATTTCTTGATTTGTTGCAGCGTAAACCAGCATCACATTTGAGAAACGTATAGCCACCCTGGCAACTTGCATGTAACACGATTTTCTAACCATTTCGGCCAGTGGTCTATGTGATCAAGTCGTACCTCGTTTTTTGGAATTGGCAAGCTTTTCTAATGCATTCTTTTAAATAATTATGGAAACAATTTATTTATCAATAAGAATAAATTTATAACTTATACCCCAAGGGCAAGAATTTTTGTGACGTCAAAAGTACTTCCCTTGGTTTTGGTATTTTTCCAATTTTGCCGGGTCTTTCACCCACTTTCATATGAAAATCCTCTAAACTATCGCTGACTACATAACCTTTTTGCGCTACCGGACGTTTATATAAAATCCAAACATTGACCAAGGATGTGTCGATCAATTGATAGAAGCGTATTTTTACTTTGTGGCGTCCTATAAATGAGTTCAGTAAGTTAACGCCACCCATGAATGTATGATATTATGACAGAATGCTAGGAAAAGCAATAGTTATCTTCCTTCCCAACTTCTTCTTCTTATTTTTTTATTCCTTCTTATTTTTAATTCCACCGAATTTATCCTGCTGCATAAATTCCACGTTTTGATAGGGTATAGTTGTTCATCTACGGAAATGCATCTTTCATACGGTACTGACTTGAATTTTTCAAGCAAATGATTTACTAGAGGCTGTATTTTATAAAGGCGGTCAAGGTTAGGATCATTTCTTGGTTTCTTGTCACCATTGTTCTTGAAATGTTACATTCCCTTAAGTTTTTCAAACCTATTTAGCGAAATAGTTTCCTGTATTCCCTTGTTACCTACAATATCGGCAAATTAAAAACACATACATCATCTATCTGCTCACGATTTTCCGCTCAGAAAAAAAGGTTATGAAATAACTGCATGGTCAATTAAAATTTAAAAATTTATTTGGTAGGCGTTTACTGCCTTTAAAATCAGTATCTAAGTTAGCATAAAAATTTTTTAATTTCCATATTATTCTTTCGCGTCTTTCTTTAAAAGATCGGACATAAAAAATAACCTCTCTATAGACCTTCTCTACAGATTTAGTCTTTATACCCTTCTCGTCAAAAAGTGGAAAAAGGGTAGTTAGGTTAGTTTGTCATTCCGTTTGTAATTTCTGCAATATCCATTTCCAAGCCCATAAATTATATATATATATATACTAATTTCTTACAATCGATCAGACATAGTGTCGAAAGAGTTGCTTTTGAAAATCAACACGATCGATTTATGTCCTTTGAGGCAGCAGTTGGCAAAACATCACGCCTTTCTAATTATTCCATAACATTTAGAACAATTAAGTAACTCTAAAAATAAAACAAAATAAAACAAATATGTGGGGCGATAGAGAATTAACAAGTAAGAAAAAAAAAAACATTAAAAAAAAATTTGCTCTCCAATTACTTGAAAAATGGTTAATAATCATACCTTTAAGGTCTTATAAATGATTCCGAAAGCCACAACAATTTTCTTTGTTAGTTTTTGCTAGTAATGCTTTCATTTCCTTTTTTACATTTGGGAGAATAATTTTAAAAATTTCTGTTTTACTTTTTCGTTGCTAGTTTTTTCTAGTAAATTCACTGAAGAATATATTATTAGCAATGCCTAATTCTCAGAAATTTTTGAAAATATTTTGTTCAAATAAATTCTTTATGCACGTAAAAAGTCAAATTATTCAAGATTAAAATTTAAATAACTTTTAAGTTCAATGGAGTATTAAGCAAAAAAGAAAAATATGGTTTTCTTTTTTACCTGTTCTAGCTACTTTGCTGTGTTTTCTTACAGCATTTCCAAAATTGTTATGAAAATTTTGCCAGAACTTAAAAAAAAAATAAATTTGTTTAAAGACTATTTTTTTAATTTTAGCTCGAATTTCTCTAGTTTTTAAAGGTTTTTTATAAATTTAACCACATAATCGTAATAAAACAACTAATATACCCTTTACCGCAAAAAGTGTAAAAAGGAATAACAAGTTTGTAGTAATTTCTACAATATCCCCATAAAGTCTATATATATTCTGAGTTCTTATGCATAGCGAAGTCGATTGAGTCATGTCTGTCTGTCCGTGTTAGTGTTGAAATCAAGTTTGCCAAAGCACTAGATCAGCTAGAAAAAATAATTATGTCAATCGATCAGACATAGTGTCGAAAGAGGCCTTCTAGGCAACAGTCAAAACAACACACCTACCTCAAAAAAATAAATATGTGCCGCGTCATATGCTTTCCGTTCCTCGACTCAAATAATTAAGTTTTAGAGACTTGTGATTCAAAGAGATGTTATGTCTCTAAGAGTAGCCTTTTCTCATTGATGGCAGAATTTAAAATAAGTAAATCTAGTAAATATTACAAGAAAACTTTCCTGCGGATATGTCATTCAACTGCTTCAAAAAAAAAATAACAGCAAAGAAGCTTAATAAAAAGTCAATTTATATGAGATAAAGTAAAAGATTAAGTCACAGATTAAGGTTTTAATATATAATAATAACTATATAAAATTTAACAGTAAAAGCAAGTAATGTATTGTAATATTTTATTTTACAAAAATTAAGAAAAACTTGCACACATGTAAATAGCAAGAAGTTATTCGCATTTATTGCAATCTTCCAGGGTGAAACAAATATCGCATAATTTTGATTCGACATCATAGAAAGCAACAGCCCTTTTATCTTCATTATAATAATCATACATTACAATTAAAGATGGTTTTTGCAAGGCCACAGCATAAATTTTTAAGGCATCCACCGTCAAACAGGTTTCAACGTTTTTATATAAAGGTTGAAAATATACAACCAACAATGAACCAGAGTCTTTCAATTCTGTATGCTATAAAAAGAAAAAAAATATTAAATTATTGTATTTCTTAAGTACTTTCTATTTTACCAGCACTTACACTAACTCCCTTTAATTTTTGTATTTTCTTAAAATTTTCAATATCAATGACATAACCAGATGGTGTATTAATTTCCAGCAACGCCATATTAGAAGATACTCCTCGACCCACATAAGTGACACACACTAACATTGACAAGTAGGATAATCTATTTGGTTTAAAAGTCTTTATGGTAAAACTAGGATAAAGACTTTTATGATCTTTGAATGTGTTATATTGGGAGTAAATTTCAAGTAAAGCTGAACCGTTACCTTCGGCTGCGATGTTTATTGATTTGGTTTCAGGATCCAACTGGAAATAAAATTAATCACCTAATTTAGTTATATTTTGTTACAAATTGTTAAGAATTTTATTAAGTTTAGGCTGCATGATGGAATCATCATTCGACTGATATATCAGATCTGCAGATCTAGTTTTAGTTCATTGAAGTGTGACCTCTTTATTCACAGCCGGTATCATTAGTGGTAATTATTTAAAGTTACATCTTACTGAAAAAAAGTCTTCGCTGTATAAACACGGATTATCGGTATCAAAAAAAAAAAAAAAACTTCGCACTCTCAGAAGACTCAGATTAAGAAAATAATTCAAGATATTTTGTTCTTAGCTTTGTGTATGTGTATTCTCTTGCTAGTATAAAATTCCTAAAAAAGACTTAATGACTCAGGATTATTTTTATTTCTTTGCTCTGACAACGTCTTTCTTAGGCACTTCTTTGTTATTACTACGTTCTTATAAAGGTTAATAGTATATAGACTGCGCCTACCCTAGAGTATATCTCTTTTTGATAAAGCTTTTCTAGTACTTCTCTCGTAAACTACGTTATTCGTAAACAAGAATTTTCTTGTACTACGTGTATTCTAAGCACTTACAATTATCGAATATTTTTTTCTTAGACGAAGCATTTGTAAAACCACGTCTTTTATACATTTTGTCTCTCCAATACTACGTCCTTCTTAAAATGTATAAACATCCCAGCAAAAAATTTTTGAAAACCCAACTAGATTGCCAACTTAATAATTTTAACAAGGCATGAGACGTTTATAATCAATTACTGAGAATCGATTACATTAATTGTTGTAGGAAATAATGAGTACCATTAGTACGGTAGTCACTTTTAACATAAAGAACTAGTTCCATTACTACTTCCCTTTCTGGAAACTAATGTAATGTGTTTTGTAAGCGAGTAACAAAATATGGTAACCACAAAAGTAAGTCATTATGTGGCAAGTACTTTTTAAGGTAATGCCTAATTTTTTGCTGGGATATTGCGCAAAGTATTTACAAGCCCTCTAAATGCTTAAATAAAATATATTTTTAGTGGCAGACTATTCACATTTCGTCTTTACTTCTCATTTAGACTCTTTCCTGTACGGTTGCCGTATTTCACAACACTTCTAAATATATAATTTTAAGAAGTCAGTTTATACAATGTAATCAAAGAACACACAATCATATATCGTGTGTTTGCAGTCCAAGTCCATTAAAATTTTTACATTGCCCTTTCTAAATGGTAGTCAATTTCGTAGTCTACAAATACCTGAACTACGTCAGCCAAAGTTACACATGTCTTGAATTTATCTTTCGTTACCTATTCTTATTTAAAACTCTACCTTTTTCCTTAGAAAAAACATTTTTCCTTTTACAGGACACATTTTCAGATACATGTGTCCTTGATGATTATGTGTAGAAATATAAGGGTTAGGGTTTCGCGCTCTTCAAAACTTATATCTTTAAAGTTTCGAGAGTTTTTCTCTTCTATCTAAAAGGTTACAATAATTTTCTTAGTAGAGATTTTTTGTTTTGAA
Source organism: Gymnosoma rotundatum (assembly GCA_916610165.2). NCBI lineage: Eukaryota > Metazoa > Arthropoda > Insecta > Diptera > Tachinidae > Gymnosoma > Gymnosoma rotundatum. The sequence continues at coordinate 35,847,581 of OU744337.1, forward strand.
TAATGACAATGTGGCTTCACTTTCTTTAAATCAGTGTCAGTATAAAACTATCCATTTGGTCTTTTTAAGCATTACTGTGCGCTTTTTCTCATCTTATACTCCTCAACGAAAAAGCTTACCATATACTATCTCTGCAACTAACAATGGGAACTCAGTTCTAATTAAGAGGCTAAATTTTCCGCTTAAAAAGTAACAACTTATCTCTAACAAATTCTTTTGAAACTTACCTTAACACTTTTATACAAAATTCTATTATCCTCAGTCAGTTTCATATTTTTATCCTTATCCTTTGCTGTAATATTAACATCCATTTTAGCCGGTTCGTAATCGGAAAATTCGGCATACTTTATAAGAGAGATCAAACCGTCGACAGTATCTTGAGTTGAAGCAAAGCCACCAAGGCGTTTACGTTGAGCTATTAGCCGTTTAACAGTGGGTACTATGTTATCGATTTTAGTAGAGTAAGAATCCAAAAGCTTTAATAAATTAAATGACGTAATTTCCACATCACTGAGAAACACATACTGCCACCATTTGCTCTGATTATCTAAGCTACTTTCAGATAACCACTTTATCAGGCTTTGTTCCTCAGAACTTAGATGCTTGATCTTCTTGGAGGCATATGTGGCTAATGAATGTATATGTAGCCATTTATATTTTTCATGACTTTTAGCTATAAACTCTAAACCTTTAGTAATATTTGGTAAGAATTTTTCAGCATAAGCTGGGTTTTCTAAAAAGGCCAATATAGCTGCTCCTGTTAGAGATATGGAATTTCTTTGTGAAGGATATAAGTATTCACCGTTTTCGGTAAACATTCCATTTTGAACCTGTTGTTTGCTCAAGTAGGCCAAGCCTTCTTCAATGATTGTTTCGTTGACATTAATAAATTCTTCAAATTGCGGCAAAAAACGTAAGACATAAGACGTCAACCATGTAGAGCCATTTCGAGCCTCCAAATTACTGAAGGAACCATCCTTATGACGACAAATTAATATGTTTTGATAGCCAGTCTCTAGATTCCGACGCAGCCTCGCTTCCACGATAGGGGTTAAACGTTTTGAAATCTTCAAATATTTTATGATAAAATAATTAGGCAACAGAGAAGACATGGTTTGTTCAACAGGACCTGTTGGCAAATTCACCAAATTGTCTAAATTTTTTAACACGAGACCTATAATATCACCCACAACACCCACTTCGACATGTTGCGAATCGGGTACTACTAAGTCTTTGGGTAATTCCAATTCAAATGTAGTCTTCTGCTCAGGTATCCTTTTCAAATTAATTAAAAGAACATTGGTGTCATATTGGGTAATGCCTTCCGAAACCACATACATAGTTTTATGTATGATTTCAAAATCATTTGATGTTGAGGCTTCGAATGTCAACGTTACATTTCCAATAACTTTTGGCCTTATCAGGAAATAAATTCTACTGGATGAATGATCTTCAAGTGTTACGCTCTTAGTCAGTGTCTTCACACTAATGACCTTATTGTCAAAATCGATTATTTCATATTCAGAATTTTCATTTTTTAGGGTTATTACGACGTTTAATTTGTATTGTAGAGGATTACGTACCCAGACGGGCACATTAATAACTTCCTCTGGAATATAAGTTAAATTAAGTATTTAAACAAGAAATATAATGAGTAAACGAACCTTTTTTAACTGAAAACGGTAAACGTATTGATATGAATAACTCGATTAAATCGTCCCTGCTAAGAAAATTAATTGAAAAATTAGACAAATAAAACAAGAAACATTTGCAATTTTTTATACATCAAATAATAAATATATTTTTGATATTCTTAAAGCATTATGTATCGGTGCATACATCAGATTTTGTAATTTTAGAAGGACTATAAAGACTGTATTTTGAAGACTATTAAAGAAGCTACGAATTTTGTTAACTGTGTATTATCATGAAAATACGCGTCTTCTCTAGGAATTCATGCAAAATCGGACAAATGTGATACTAAGAAAAAATATGCGCAGGCTGTCAAGGCAAGGTGGTTACTAGGAGGTTCCTTAGTCTAAAACAATAATGTAAAGTTACTCATACATAGTTTTATGTATGATTTCAAAATCATTTGATGTTGAGGCTTCGAATGTCAACGTTACATTTCCAATAACTTTTGGCCTTATCAGGAAATAAATTCTACTGGATGAATGATCTTCAAGTGTTACGCTCTTAGTCAGTGTCTTCACACTAATGACCTTATTGTCAAAATCGATTATTTCATATTCAGAATTTTCATTTTTTAGGGTTATTACGACGTTTAATTTGTATTGTAGAGGATTACGTACCCAGACGGGCACATTAATAACTTCGTCTGGAATATAAGTTAAATTAAGTATTTAAACAAGAAATATAATGAGTAAACGAACCTTTTTTAACTGAAAACGGTAAACGTATTGATATGAATAACTCGATTAAATCGTCCCTGCTAAGAAAATTAATTGAAAAATTAGACAAATAAAACAAGAAACATTTGCAATTTTTTATACATCAAATAATAAATATATTTTTGATATTCTTAAAGCATTATGTATCGGTGCATATATCAGATTTTGTAATTTTAGAAGGACTATAAAGACTGTATTTTGAAGACTATTAAAGAAGCTACGAATTTTGTTAACTGGGTATTATCATGAAAATACGCGTCTTCTCTAGGAATTCATGCAAAATCGGACAAATGTGATACTAAGAAAAAATATGCGCAGGATGTCAAGGCAAGGTGGTTACTAGGAGGTTCCTTAGTCTAAAACAATAATGTAAAGTTACTCAAAAATTGCTACACTGAAAAAGTTTAAATTGAAAGCTTTTAAAAAAGTTTGTATCATTTTTTTAATTGCTTCATATATGTACATATAAAATTATGTTAGTATATGACAATTTCAGAATTGTATTTAGATTATTTGTTCTTAATCAGAGCCGACAGAATCGTTTTATAAATATCTTGCTATCTTAACAGTGCGAAAACTTCAGTAGTCAAAACATGTTTTGTATTTTTCGGATTTTCCGAAACGAATCCGATGATATCAAAAATCTATGAAATAAGTCACTTTGGAATCAACTGTAGATGATTTTCCCGTAAGATGACATCTTCTGTAATATAATATGAACCCATTCTGTATTCTCATTAATTTTATTTTCCTAAAAAATTTTTAAAATGAATTTTAAGAAAAATTTTCAAAAAATACAAATTTGTCAAAAAACACATTTAAAATCTATTTATATATTTTGTGAATACGGCAGCATATCTATACATATTATAAAACTGTAACTGTATTTTTTGAAAATTTTAATGCTGATGAAGATAGTAATCTATCTGTCCGTCTGTCTATCTGTATTCGCATTACGTAAAAAATGCTGGATGGATTTGAACAAAATTTTGTGAGGTCTTTTAGAACCTCGGTTCAAATATAGAATATTTTATTTTCGTAAACGTTACATTTTTAAGAGAAACTAGAGATACAAATGTGAAAGAACCCAATTTTACTGGTATAATGGTCATGCGGAAGGTGCGTAGGAATTTCAGCTTAAGATTTTTTTTCGGCTTGTGACAATACGAAATTGTGCTATTGGGACAGAGCATTATCAATACTTCATAAGGGTTTTCGTTTACTAATCTTAATGAGATTGATGTTTTCAGCGCTATGTCTGTAATAAAATCTCATGCCTTAGGATCTGATAATATGCACATCAGATTTTTGAAGATTATTTTCTCTTTGATTTCCAGACATTTGACATTTATCGTTAATATGACTTCTGCAACAATTACTATTCTAGATATTTGGAAGGTTAGGAGAGTTATAACGATGCCCAAGATAAAAAATCCTACCTGTTGCGGCGATTATCTTTCTTTTAGTATTCTGTCAATTTGTTCTAAGATCTTGGAGATTATTTTGAGGGATCAGATGTTTTGTCATCTAAGCAGTAATAATTTAATTCATGCCAACCAGTCAGGCTTCCGTAAGGAATATAGCACAACGGGTATTCTTTTGGATATCACCGAGAAAATAAGAACGAACTGCAATAAATCTAGGGTTAGTGTCATGATCATCCTAGATTTTAGGAAGGAGTTTGATCCTATTAGTTACAATATTTTGCTTGATTAACTTGCTTGGCTATTTGTTTTAGTTCTAGCGGCTGCAAGCTTATCCTTCTTATCTACTATTCGTACGGGTAGGCCAGCAAATCTCGGGAACTATTCCGGTTTAAGGACGTGTACCTCAGGGTTTAATTTTAGAGCCATTATTATTCCTTTTATATGTAAATGATGTGTTTGGTGTGCTAAGTTTTTTAGAAGCGTTGCTGCAATATGCAGCTGTTAGCATCTTGTGGTACAATGACCGCTCATGTTGTTAATGAAAGAATTATGCCATGCCAAATCATGCATTGAGAGGTGGCTTAAAGAAAAGTTTTTGCAGTTAAACCTTACTAAATGTAAAATTATGATATTTTCTAAACATCAAATTACTTTAAACATCGTAATTGTGAACGAAAGAGTAGAAACTGTTCCTTATTATAAAACGCTGGAGATAATTTTAGATAACAATGCAATATTTAACTACCACATCAACTCTATGATTTTTCATATTGTTTGGATTTTGAAAAGATTATACAACATTGCTATTTCTTACCTTTAACAGTGAGAAAAAGAGTAGCTATATTCTAATGCATGCAGTTCTTTAATTACGGTATGGAACTATTTTGCTGTATATCAGCTCTAAACTTGGAAAAACTTAGAATCTGTTTCAACAGAGTCATTCGTTATATTTTTAAATTGGTTTTAGAGAACATGCTTTGATCAGTACACCAAACTTAGACAGATGTTATTCTTTTACAAAACTTTCAAATATGGGTGTCCATCATATCTAGCAGGAAAATTACACTTTAGCGTCTCTAGCAGAACGCAGTCTGTTATATGCCCTGTCTATATGTCGTTGTTTATGGATAGATCCTTCCTTGTTAGGGTTGCACGATTATGGAATGCTGTTTTACCATACCAGGACCACCGTTTCAACCATTCTCTGAATGCTTTAAAAAAAATTGCCTTTCACACTCCTAAAAGACGTGTTCAATCTTTGTAGTTTTTTAAATAAATATTGGATAATGGGAAAAAGGGGAAAATAAAGAGGAAATAAAATAAATTAACCTGTTTTTCCTGTTTGTTCCTTCTAATTTTGATTTTTTTATTACTTTATGTTTATACTGACTAGTGGTATACAAATTCGTTCATGGAACATAGAAAGAATCCACTTTTCATCCTAGTATACTGAGCATGTGCTGATGGTGGGAATGGAGATGGTGGAGAAAGGAGGGGGAAGAAAACAGGGTCTGTCTTTTACTTTTTACTTTTTCTTTAAAATGTATATAATTTTTTTTTAATATTCTCTAACACCTTATACTTGGCCATTGGGCTTACGACATAAAATATAAATAAAATAATTCTTGCGAAAAAAAACCGACTTCAAAAAAGATTTCATATGAATGCCTATAACAGCTCAAGTGTATGGCCGGATAAATTAGGTTACATTTACTATTCGGACACACCTAAATCTTCAAACTCTATATTTTTTCAATTGTTCACTAGTTTGGCAATATACATCAAATTGCAGCAACTATTGGGTCACTCTTTAATTTCCAAATTCAAATTATATACTTACTGTTGCAGTAGATTTAGCAATCAGGTTTTGTGTAAATTTAACTGTCTGTCTGTAACGGTTAAACAGTTTTCCATATACATCAGATTATATCAACTATTTAGTTTATAATATAACATTTTTATACTTCTTATTATACCAAAGTAGTGGACATTCTGTCTAACATTAAGGTATTTGTATACAACGGTTCAAAAAATACGGCCATATAGAACAAATTACATTAATTTAAATTAAGTATTGGTGCACCCTTTAATTTATAATTTTAAATATTATCAGCTGTTACTATAACGGCCATAGCAATCGACATTGCGTCAAATTTACAAGCATTAATCTATAACGGTTCAAGAGATAGGCTCATATAAGAAAATCTCTATCAATTATGGGACACCCTTTAATTTCTAAATTCAAATTATAAACTCGTTAATATAGCGGATTTAGTAATACAGGTCTCTTTTAAGTATAGCATTCTGTCTATAACGGTTCGAGAGTTTGATCACATATACATAATTACATTAACTGTTGAAACACCCTTTAACTTCCAAATCCAAATTTTATAATTGTTGTTATAGCGGACTTAGCTATACAGGTTCGGTTGTAAATTTCAAGCGTCTATCTACAACTGTTCACAAGTATGGCCATATATATCCAATTTAATGAACTACTGGCGTACCCTTTAATTTATAATTTGTAATATTATACTTGTTACTATAATGTTCATAGCAATCTTCATTCTATCCAATTTGCAAGCGCTTGTCTATAACGGTTCAAAAGATAGGCCCATATAAGTAAATTTACATCAATTATGGGTGCACCCTTTAATTTTTTGATTTATTTTTGTATAATTTTTTGTTTTTGGGAGCTATAGTAATACGCAGTAATTTAAAATTTTACAGAATCGCCCTTTAGAGTTCATAATACGCGTAAAAAATGTGTATATTGTATGAGGACACCCTTTAATTTTTAAGATTATGATCTGTTTTTAAAACGGGACCAATCTGTAAGCATAATCTATCATATTACCAAAAATTTTCAAAATCGGATCAGAAATGACTGAGTTCTGCGGGCACAAATATTAAAAAAAGCAACATTTAGCCGAATTGTATAACCTCCTTCTTTTTTTGAAGTCGGTTAAAAAATCTTAAAAACCATTTACCGTATATCGATATTTAATTTAGTAAAAATACTCCAATCAAAAAAGGAAATATTGTGGTGCCAGAGAATTAAAAAAAAATATAAAAATAAGTACAACATTTATATAATTTTACTTAAAAATGCCATCGGCTCTTAATAGGTTAAGCCTTTTTTACTATTTGCTTAAAGATCTCTTCAAATGCATTTTAAATTTTATAGTCCCGTAACTCGGAAAATATGTGCGAGCACCAGTTTTTTCACTGAATGTTTTTTTCTTATTTTTTAATTACCTATCGGCCTATATATTAATTTTTTTGATTGGAGTTACTTTATTGTTTTAACTAAAATGAAAAAATTAGAGGTAGGCGCGGTGTTTTGCTTGCTGCCTCGAAGGACATGTACCGATCATGCTCATTAGTAATAACACACCTTTCGACACTATTTGTCATCGCTTGGCGTATTTAATATTTCTATAGCTGATCTAGTGCCTCGGCAATTAATATTTCAAAACGAACATGGACGGACAGGCGTACGGTCGCCTAATCGACTTCGCTATGCATAAGACGTCAAATATATATCTTATGCAGTCGTAAATGGATATTGTAGAAATTACAAACGAAATGAAAACTTTGTTGTATCCTTTTTTCTACGTTTTATGGTGAAGGGTATTAAAAATACAATAATTCATTAGCAATCACAAGGAACATATAAAGAATTTTAATAAAATATCAATACTAGTTCACTAACAAAATACACGTACGTGTACATTTCACTTTGAACTTTTCAGCTAGTTACAGTTTAATTTTGTTATTTAAAAATTAGAAAGTGAATTCTTTGAAAATAGATCTTATCTTGGTCAGCAAGCACCACATCGCATGCTGACTTAATTTTAAATTGTGTTGTTTTTTGCATATAGTCGGCAGTTCTGTGTTAATGTGGTAACCAGCGTTGCCGCTTTGGTCCAATCGGACCAAACTTGGTAGTTTTTCGTTTTTAAAAAACAGTTTGGTAGTTTGGTTGGTTTGTTGCATTTTTTTTAATTTTTGGTAGGTTTTCCTCCTCTAGCAATTTTTTAGCAATAGTAAATTTTTCACCTTAAAATTTCAGAACATAAAATAAAAAGAAATGTAACTTTGAATTAAATAAACAATAACTTTGAATAGTGTTATCACTGTTTTCAAAAACTGTTTTAGGTGTAATAAAAAGCATATCTGCTTTTTTGCATAAAGATGATTAAAGCTATAACCATCTCTGGTTTAAGAAACGCGAACAATATTATGAAATTGAAATTAACATAATTTTTGAGTGAAGTTTTATTTTCAAGTGGAAAAGAAAGTAAACTTTTTTAATTGTAAATATGTACCTATTTATTACATAAATATTTACTAATATTGCATGTAAAGAAACAGTAAAAAAAAATTAATGGTTGAGCGAATTTGATTGGCTCCAGGAAAGAGATGGGTGTTCATTCTGCTCTAAAACTGTTTTAAATAATAACACCCAACTCAAAAATCATCAAAGACAAACTACCATCTCAACAACTACGGGGGAAAAAAACTAAGTGAGTATAACAAAGTTTATGTGCAAGAAATGCATTTTTAAATTTTTGGTAGGCTGTGAACGATTTTGGTGGGATTTTTGAAAATTATTGGTAGAAAGTAAATTTCTTCTGTGGTAACGCTGGTGGTAACTTTAGTTAGTTGGTGTTAAACGAGATTTGCTTACGTATTATTAAGTGTAGGAACACAACACACGACGGTAACGATATTTCTATACAAATTTGGCATAAGTTATCGTTCAACGACAATGCTGCTGAGATAACATTTATTTTATTTTCTTTTCGGTTTTCATTATTCTCTCACATTTCCAGAAATATTTGTATTTTATAAGCATTTGAATTTACAATAAAAGCAAAGGCACATTATTTAAATAAAAATAGAACAAATTTTAAAGGAATAAAAGTAAAAAAGCTAATATACGTAAATGAAAAAAATAATTGAAAAATTAAAAAATAAGAAAATAAAATTTATTTAAAAAAAACCGAAAAGGTGAAAAATATTGGCCCATGTATCATCTTAACTCAGTCATCATTTTTTCTTTGTATCTCTTTTCAATATTTATGAAGGTTTTGAAAAGTCTCATTGAATCTCTTGCAAGATTAACCAGTCCAATAGACTCTAATGCCATGTACATGTTAAATGTACTTAATATTCTTTATATTTCATCGATTTTTTATTCATCTGATTCATTTAAATGTAATAAAATATTAAAAAAAAAATATTTTTGTAAACAAACAAAAAACTGAAATAAAAATAAATATTTTTAATGCCTTCTGAGAATGGTATTTTATTCACTAACACTCAGTAACGATAAATTGTTCGTTCCGTTACCATCGTCTGTTGTGTTCTTACGCTAATATGTTTTGCTAGTATAGAGTGTGCGGCATTTGACGGTTTTTGAGTAATATCTAAAAAAGTTTAAGAAATTTTTGTAATTTTCGTCTAGTTTTCAATATTTTAATGTTAAAACTACATTAACTGATAAATATCCTTTAATTTTTATTTTGTACAAATTGTTTAAACTTATCTGTTGCCATAGCTTAACAAAATAATTTTTTCCCTTTTCTAATTTCGTCTTCGGGAGCTTTGTATCGCGGTTGTTTTTATTGCGTTTATAATCAATTACTACTTTTCCTTTTTACGCAAATCCGTTGGTTTGCTCGGGCATATTAACCGAACAAAAACTGTTATATTGGAGTTAATTGATCTTCTTTTCGTAACAATATTTTCTTTATTTCCAACACTTGGAGGAATTTGGATTATTTTGTGAATGTTTCGTATCTTTTTAAAATTTTTGATTTTTGGTGAGCTTTCGATTTCTCTTTTTGAATTTTAGGTTTAAGGAATATAAAATTCAACAATATCTAACAACTGACTTTTGAAAATTTAAATTTCCTGTGTTCTATCCCCAAAAAAAAAAAAAAAACTAAGAAAAAACTAAGCGAACTTCCAGTGTGCAAAAAATATTAGCTGAGAAAACGCAATGTTTTTTGTATAAGTATATGAATTGAAAGAAATTTCTTGAAGCATATCCAATTGCCAAACAAGCTATCGAAAACACTGTATTCATTATAATTAAAAAAAAAAAACATCTTTATTTAACTGCATCTTGGCACTTACTCTTCCATAGCGTTGGCAAGTAAAAGGAGCTGCACGAAGCAAATGGTGAGACGCAATGTCAAACTCATGTCTCAGCCGTTAATTAAAATTTTTTAATTAGAAACACTTAAATTAATTAAGTTTTTCCTTAATTACTTCTTACTACTCAACTTGAACCGATCTTCACTTCTGAAAAATCGAATGATGACTGACACAAACTGTTGATGGTTCCTTAAATATATACTCTCTGTTGACAACAAAGTTGTTCTCAGAAATCGGTGAGGAAAGTAAAGCAAATATAAAGCAAACACACTACAAATCAACTTTATCATAAAAACAAAAACAAACTTTTTTTCTATGTACCTAATTTTCGCTATTCAAGCATATATCTTTATGTTTTCAGTGGAATTATTTTGTTACAAAAAAAATGTACGGAACATTTTTGTCTACATTAAAATAACACCCTTATGGTTATGGTTAATAATATTTGGCATTACGGAGTTGAAGTTCCATTTATGTTATACTGCAAAAACTAAATCAAGTTTAATCTGTCTTTATTAAAACACAAAACAAAAACGGCGATTGAAAAATCTCCTTCACTAGTAACGACGTTCCTCAAAAATTAATTGTTCGCTCATCTCTAATTACAAATACAGTATGACAAGACGAGTTTAGAAGGCCTGTTTTAACAATTCCATTAATCTAAATTTTTAAATGATGCAATGCTACTGAGTAAATTTAAGTATGTAATTCGTTCGTCTTAAGTGTTATGCATATAGTATAATCCCAATACTAAATAATAAGAATAACAGATGTATTAGTTAAAAATTCATGCAATACATTTTCATAAAATAAATATTAATGCAGTTCCTAGTAAGAGAGTGCTCTTTAAAAAATGATGTTTACGGCCAAAGTGTCAAAAAAAAAAATTAAAGCCCAAAAGTCAAAAGTACCCCGTGCAAAAAATTATCTTTTGGTTTGAATTGCTGTGTATCTTTTAGGTCGCTTTATCAACAGGTAGTAAACAATAGGCAACAGAGTGTCCCACACATATAACGACTTTGACGAGCTATAACAAACTCTTGAATTTTATATGGAATTAGATTAACTACCTCTACTTACGGCCGCTAAAACTATGTAAGACTTGAAAATAATATTCTGTGATCACCTCAGATTCTTTCTTACAATATCCTTTATACAGGGTTTTTTAAAAATACAGCATTAATCTCTTATCGGTTACAGCCTTTAATAGAGTAAAAATTACTTTAGCCACTATGACAAAAAGTAAAGAGTTTATTTAAATTAATTAAAATTAAGTGGTTATAGGCACCACTTAATTTTGACATGACATGATTTTGACATATGTTGCCTTGTATTTTAATACTTCAAAGTCAGACTCTTGAAATTTACAGGAAAAAGTTTTTAGTATTTTTTAACATTTATTTACGGTTTGTAATCATAATTATTTTTGGTACTCTTTTCCTAAAAATCTCGGACACGTTTTAGATAAAATTTTATTTTTTATGCTTTAAGATTATACATTTACGTTTTTTATTTTGGAGGTACTTTTTTCATTTCTTTAAATAACATAACAAAAGCTATGAAATAAAATAAAAGAGTACCTGAGCGAAGTGGTTCATCATAAAGAGGAAAACAACACTGTTTTTTTTTTTTTTTTTGAAGTATTACCTTGTAATGTTTCTAAGTAATAAAAAAGATATTTGAATTAGATAATTATTTTAACACGAAACTTAGAGTTTTGTAGGAATACGAGGGCTGCTCTATATATTTCTGGCCTAATAGTGAAAATGCGAATATTTATAATCAAAAATGGTTTTATTGTTTTTCAAAGTATTCTCCAGCATGATTTATACACTTTTGCATCCGCTCAAACCAGTTGTCGAAGCACTTTTTCCACTCCGATTGAGACACCTCTAAAACATGGTTTTTGAACACTTCAACAGCTTCTTCTGGCGACGAAAATCGTTGACCACGCATTTTTTTCTTGATGTGCGGAAACAAGAAGAAGTCATTAGGTGCCAAGTCAGGGCTGTACGGCGGATGACCCATTAATTCGACGTTTTGGCCGGTCAAAACGCTCTGGTTTGAGCCGATGTGTGAGAACTCGCATTGTCATGGTAAACAATGATTCGTCTTCTCTTGTTGGTTTTTCGAATTTCTCCGATGACTTCAGGCAAACAAATTGTAGTGTACCACTCAAGCGGAACAGTCGCCACATGACCAGTTTTGCCGAAGAAACAGGCGACCATTTGCTTTGAGGTGCTTCTTCGACGAACAACTTTCGTTGGATTTTGCTCGTCTTTGAAGACCCACACGGTGGATTGTTGTTTCGTTTCGGGCTCACGCGCATAGATCCATGATTCGTCACCTGTGACGATCTTATAAACGTCTTTTGAAGTACCGCAATCATATTTTTGCAACATTTCTTTGCACCAATCGACACTAGCCTTTTCTTGAGCGACTTTCAAATTGTGCGGGATCCAACGAGAACAAACATTTTTTACGGCCAGGTGTTCATGCAGTATCGAATGTATGCTGGTGGAAGAAATGTCCAAGGATGTCTCTATCTCTCGGTATGTCGCATGTCGATCTTGCATTATGAGTTCACGCATGGCATCAATGTTCTTTGGCACAACAGCCGTTTTTGAACGACCTTCACGGAATTCGTCTTTGAGCGAGCTTCGGCCACGAATAAATTCATTATACCAATTTTTCACAGTGCTTTTGGATGGTGCTTCATCGCCATACAAAGATTTAAGTTCATCAATGTACTCTTGTCGTGATAATCCACGTCGAAAGTTGTGAAAAATGATGGCACGAAAATGTTCACGAGTTAATTCCATTTTTTTCTATATTAATTTTTTCAAGTCAGTGTAAACAACACAAATAATGGTCGTACGTCAAAACGTTTTGAGTACGATTATGCTTAAAAATGACAAACTTTCCAATGGAAATGTCGGATTGCACTTGGCAACACTCAGTGTTGCTAGGCCAGAAATATATATAGCAGCCCTCGTATAAGTGCTCTTTTTCCACAACTGTAAATTAAATGGTAATCACCTTCTATAATATTTTAGCTTTAATATTTGTTTAAAGATAAAGTTTTCAAAGTTTTTATGAATAATTTATATAAAACATATTTTATTCATTTTAATCGTTCACCTTTCTTGTGGATGTGATGTTAATGATAACGAATATCATGTTGTCATACTAAAAGTGATACTATAAAAAATTGTTGAAATTTATTTAGAGAGATAATACCCATAGGCCCACAATTCATTCGTTTCTTTATCAGGTTTTTTCTTATCCAACCCAACACCTCCACTAATGATAGAATGTCTCCGTAAACACCCTGCCTTAAGACATTTAACCACGGAAGAAGTTATGTCCATTTAGAAGTCTGTTCATAAAAGTCTTTCTAACTAACTGCAAAGCTTTGCACTTCCGGATGATGGAATTTGCCTCCATTTTTGCGCACAAGTGTGGAAACGAATTCGTGGGATTGGTGCAATAAAAATATTCTTCTGATTATTTTGATGATTTGTTTGTGAAGACAGAAAAGCTACTTATTCAAAACTTGTATCAAATATTTACAAATGTCCAGTGGAAACGTGTATCTACATTTTACGACAGTCTTATCATTAATTGTGAGCAATTTTGGAAAAAATTGTTCAACATTTGTTTTAATTATTTATTTATTTTTTTTTTTTTCGTTAAAGTATTTAAGAAATTGTGTTGCTCTTAGAGTAATTTGTTTTTTAGGAAAAAGTCATAAAAAATCTTAAACCTACAAATTTCAGAGATAGCAGAAGTCTGTTGTTTAACTTTATTTGTTGAACTTATCGAGAGTATCATTAAAAAAAAGTTAAATTGTTATCTATGAAACATGCGTAGATTGGATTTCCAATTATAATGGAACATTTTTCGTGGAATTTAAATATTTTGTGCTGTTTTATTAAAATGGTTTATATTTTATTTTATTTAAAGTATCTACTTTAGGGTTTATTTATTTATTCAAATCAGGGGGGTTACTCTCTATTGCGATGCGAAAGATAAAGGGCACGTAATCAAACAATTGGTACCCTCTATTGCGTTTACGTATTTTCTTTCGCATCTAATTTTATTCTCTTTCGCAAATATGGTATCACTGCACTCAGTAATACGAATGCTTATGTCAAAATCGTTCATTATACGCAAATATCTAGCGCTAACAAAATATCAAACGCAAAGGTAACGAATCATGTAAGTAAGCATAAATAAATTTTTATATTAATATCTAAATTTTAATTTTTTTAGGGAAATGCCAAAAAGGTTACAGACTCGGCAACGGCAGTTCGAAATTTGATTTTATAATGCAGCACATCGGTTTTCCCACACAATTGCAGTGTGGGAATGCCAAACAACGCGGATGACGGATGGCCTTAATTATAATGGACTTCCCAAAGAGATGAAGAGGGTAGAAAACAAGTCATCATGTATTTTGATAAATATGAAACTAACGCAGCATAAATATTTATTTATGCGGAAGAATAAGGTAAGCATTTCTAGTAAGGATGGTTAGATTCACAATATTGCATTGCACGATGAAGGAGTAGATAATCAAACTTCTGCATATGAAAAAAAAAACCAACAACGGGATGCTAACATCAAAATGCTTTGGCGCAAGTATAAATGCTACCCAACATTTTACAGCAAACAAAAAGCCTGCAGAAAAAGTTTTGCTATATTCGCAAAATGGAAATTACATTTTAAATGTTATGTTCATTTTCCGTCTCCATCCATAATGCCACTGAATCCATCACTATTTTTTATTTTTTTAATAAAAAAAAAACACACACACAAAATTATATTTATAACATTTTGTTCGTCAATTATAATTAATAATATTTTGCATTAAACGCGAAGCTTTGTGCATTATTTAATAAAATAAATGTTTTTGTTTACAAATTTTGACATTTCATTTTGTCATTCTTCTCTATTGCTTATTTTGTTATGCCAGAGTTGCTTCTTTTTTAAATTATTTTGCGAAAGCGTTTGCGTAAACATTACAGAGTGTCAAATTGTACTCTTATCGCATCTACTTATCGCATCGAACTTGCTTTCGCATCGCAATAGAGAGTAACCCCCCAGATTCTATTTAAATCCTCTCTAGATTATATCACTTCCAGGATCTTCTTTTCCCACATTTTTTACTACAGATTAGTAATTTAAAATTTGTTTTTATAAAATGTTCTTAAATTAAATTTATACTTTTATAATTAAATTAAATAAATAATTGAATCAAGTAAAAATTAATAAGTTTCTATTTTTTAATTTATTATCCAAGCACAAGGTCTTTTAATTTTTATTTTTTCAATATTTCGCTACTCCCTTGTGTAGCGTCATCTGGAAAAAGAAATATTTATTTGAACACAAAAAAGACAACAAAGAAGTTATAAAAAATTTTTTCAAACTAACATAAAACAAAAAATTATTTTGTTATATAAAAAATTTTTTAACAAAAAATAAAGTACAATATTATTTCTTATTTATCAAGTGTCTATAAATTTGAGCTTCATTATCTGTGTCTGCCTTAAAATTAATTCTGTGTGCTATTGGTGTATTAATTATATGTAACATTTCTAACATATACCGCCGTTTATAATTGTTTTCTGTGTTTATTACTGAAACATTTTCAAAATTAGGATAGTGATTTAATCTAGCACAATGAGATGATAATGCAGTTTTTTGTGAATTAATATTTCTATATCTTTTATCAGATTTATGACAAGCAATTCTAGTTTTTAGTTTATTTTTTGTTGTTCCTATATAAACTTTGTTACAAATCTCGTTGTCTTTTCCGCTACAAGGAATTTTATAGACTAAATTTGATAATTCTAGATTAGGTATTTTATCCTTAGTTTTACTAAATAGTCTTTTAAATGTATAGTGTGTTTTGTAAGCCATTCTATACTTATTGCAGTCAAAAATTTTTAATTTCTCTAACCGTTCTGATATTTCAGGTACATAAATCAAAAACTTTTAAATTTTTGGTTCAATCATATTTTCTGTTGTTAAATTATTCTTATTTAAATTATTCTTATTTATATATTGCCTAATTAATCTATTTGTAAGATGAATTGGAAAATTATTATTATTCAGTATATTTCTAATATTTTCCTTATTATTTTTATGAAACACAATATCACTTATCATATATATCCTTTCTATCAAATTTTTAGCTGCATTTATTACAATTCTTTTACTGTGTTTAGAATAGTAATAAAATATTCTGCCAGAAGCCGTTGATTTCTGATACCAATCTATTAATAAATTATTTCCACTCCTAATAAGTAATGTATCTAAATATGGAAGTCTTGAATTACAATCTATTTCTATTGTAAACTTAATACTGGGATGAAATTCATTAAAAGTTTTAAGTAAAGTATCAATGGCATTTTCAGATATTAATGGTTGGTTTAATACCAAGCTTTTCAATACATGTGTCTAGTAACTTCTCCAAAACAATATCAGCCACAATTGGAGAGGCAGGAGATCCCATCGGTAATCCTTTCTGTTGTTTATAAAATTTACTATTATATTGAAAATAACTATTATCTTCTATACAAAATTTTACAATACGGAGAAACAAGAGCGACATACTAATCGCTCTATAATATTACATTTTTCTTCTATTGTGCTTATTGCCAAATCAACAGGTATGCTTGGAAACAAACATCTAAGGAAATCAATTTTTCATTATCTTTTACTTTTTGGTTCCTAATTTTATTTTTAAATTCTACAGAATTTTTTATGTTATACTTAGAATGTTCAGTTATCTTTTTTAGAATATTAGTTATATATTTACAAAGTTCATAAGATGGGGAATTTACACATGAACAAATTCTTCTTAATGGAAAACTATCTTTATCAATTTTGGGTAGACCGTACAATCTAGGTGCATTTGAGATATTCGGGTATTAGGGTATTTTTTTCTAAAAAAGTTATAATCTTTGATCTAAAAAGTTCCTCAACAAAATCATTATTAATTTTTTGTAATTTATTTGTAGGAATTTTAATCAGTAATTTATAATTTGTACTATCTTCAACAATATGGTTAATACGTGTGTCATAATCCTGCCTAGTTATAGCTACAGTTGCGTTACATTTATCTGCCTTTAGTATGAGTATATCCTTATTTTCTTTTAAAAATTTTTTAGCTTCTTCTACTTTATCCAATACAAACTTATCTCTATTTGTTAGCCTCATTTTATTCAAATGATTATCAATTATTGTTGTTAATTTTATTCTTGCTACTTCCTGTTCTTCTTTTCCTTGTAATGTCTGTATTATTTTTAAAACAGGAAACTCCTCTCTCCTTACCGAAAGTGCATGTTTTTCTCCTAGTGAAAGATCCATTCTACATCTTTTTTTATGTAATAAGTAATATTATATTTCTCTTCTGTGTATAACCAATCTTATTGTTCCAGTTTCATTTAAAATAGCTTTAATAAATTCAGTTTGAAATTCGTGTCAAAATCAGTGTTATCCAAATTAAAAAAAAACAAATAAATTTCCTATAATATTTTTTGTATTAGCTAAAATATAAGGCTCTTGCAAATGTCAGTAGTGTGGTTTAAGATTTTTGATGTATACGAGGGCTGCTCTATATATTTCTGGCCTAATAGTGAAAATGCGAATATTTATAATCAAAAATAGTTTTATTGTTTTTCAAAGTATTCTCCAGCTTGATTTATACACTTTTGCATGCGCTCAAACCAGTTGTCGAAGCACTTTTTCCACTCCGATGGAGACACCTCTAAAACATTGTTTTTGAACGCTTCAACAGCTTCTTCTGGCGACGAAAATCGTTGACCACGCATTTTTTTCTTGATGTGCGGAAACAAGAAGAAGTCATTAGGTGCCAAGTCAGGGCTGTACGGCGGATGACCCATTAATTCGACGTTTTGGCCGGTCAAAAACGCTCTGGTTTGAGCCGATGTGTGAGAGCTCGCATTGTCATGGTGAACAATGATTCGTCTTCTCTTGTTGGGTTTTCGAATTTCTCCGATGACTTCAGGCAAACAAATTTTAGTGTACTACTCAGAAGTGACCGTCCTACGTTGCTCAAGCGGAACAGTCGCCACATGACCAGTTTTGCCGAAGAAACAGGCGACCATTTGCTTCGAAGTGCTTCTTCCACAAACAACTTTCGTTGGATTTTGTTCGTCTTTGAAGACCCACACGGTCGATTGTTGTTTCGTTTCGGGCTCATACGCATAGATCCATGATTCGTCACCTGTGACGATCTTATAAACGTCTTTTGAAGCACCGCAATCGTATTTTTGCAACATTTCTTTGCACCAATCGACACGAGCCTTTTTTTGAGCGACTTTCAAATTGTGCGGGATCCAACGGAAACAAACCTTTTTTACAGCCAGGTGTTCATGCAGTATTGAATGTATGCTGGTGGAAGAAATGTCCAAGGATGTCTCTATCTCTCGGTATTTCGCATGTCGATCTTGCTTTATGAGTTTACGCACGGCATCAATGTTTTCTAGCACAACAGCCGTTTTTGGACGACCATCACGGAATTCGTCTTTGAGCGAGCTTCGGCCACGATTTAATTCATTATACCAATTTTTCACAGTGCTATAGGATGGTGCTTCATCGCCATACAAAGATTTAAGTTCATCAATGCACTCTTGTCGTGATAATCCACGTCGAAAGTTGTGAAAAATGATGGCACGAAAATGTTCAAGAGTTATTTCCATTTTTTCTATATTAATTTTTTTAAGTCACTGTAAACAACAAAAATAATGGTCGTACGTCAAAACGTTTTGAGTACGATTATGCTTAAAAATGACAAACTTTCCAATGGAAATGTCAGATTGCCCTTGGCAGCACTCAGTGTTGCCAGGCCAAAAATATATATAGCAGCCCTCGTAATTCCTGCATATATATGTCACATTGGCGATTCATATTTAAACGGTTTATTCCATTTATAATCCTATTTATGAATTCTAGATTTTGCATCACACAATTCGTTGTAAATATCTTTAGCTGGTTTATAGTTTTCAGCCGCTGATATAAAAGAAAAATGGTACTTTAATTCCAACCACTGTAACTCACTGCCTTTTTATTTTAGCGTCTTTATCACTTGACATTTAGTTCAAACATTAGTACAAGATTAAAAGCCAATATATTATAAGCCAATACGAACTCGGTCGATTCGCCGATATTTCTACATTTTAAGTAAACTTGTAATGTTATTTATTATTTTTTTTTATTGAAATATTATCCTAAAGAAAATAAAACAAAAAATAGCCAAAAATATCGCCAAGTATTTTAAATATCCCCAGGAATCTCGCCTCTAGCCATTCTAAAATTTGTATCGCCAAACAGGATTTTTTATCGGCGAGATTATGTTCTCTCTCATCATAATGGGCTGCAAGTGCCATTTTCTGTGTAAATATATTGTGTCTACATTTAAGGTCTGATTTGTATCCTGCTATTCTGGTTTAAGATGTTTTTGTCTTACATCAAATTTATTAGTTTAGTTTTGAATAAAATATTTCATAATAAAATATTCAATAATATTTAAAACTGAATATGCAATAAACAACAAAATAAAGAAAATAAATAAATACAATACATGTTCTTTAAGTGACTCATTACACAACTTCAATTATTTGGCCTTCATTAAAATTAATTTTTCGAAAGAAATTCTATGACCATCCAGGGTTCCCAGACTTTTTTTGAGTGGGATCCCCAATTAGATAAATTTTATCCCCTCAAATACTCAAAAAACAAAATCAACAATCTCCAAAATTTTAGCACTACAAATAATACTATTATTTTTAATAAATTTATTTTAACTTGTTGAGTTGATTGACAATATAGAACAGTTCTGAATCAAAATGTTCCACCTCGTAGTCTAAGGCAATTTATTAGTACAAATTTTTGAAGTTGATCAACTGAAGCATTTCTAAAAATGGAACAAAAGTGTTACAACAAACTGTATTAATTCTCATTAAAAATTCGAGCAGCTCGTGTTGCATTTTATTTTTTATTTTGGATTTTATTGAGTTCATTGTAGAAAGAATACGAATTCATTTTTCAAACTCACAGAGAGACTTTCATGTCATAATAATTTAACAATGTTTTGTTCAAGGCGAATCAATTACTAGGTGACAGAGTAGGCGAATTTATTATTTTTTGCTGGTAATTATTACCGCTAAACTTCAAATATTAAAAATCTGTATATATTTTTTATGTATGGAGTTTGACAGTAGTGATTTCGGCGAAAAACTAATGAATTTGCCTACGCTGACACCTGGTAATAATTCGTCCTGGTTTTGCTTTATCATACTAGTAAACTTTTACGTAGCAAAAAAGTAAAATTTAATTAATAATAGTAAAATTACAATAACCAAACTTTTTTATACCCACACCACTAAGAGTGGAAAATGGGTATATACTAAGGATGAGCGATCCTGTGATTTTTGAAGTACATCGTTACCAGTGAACGCGACTTTCAAATCACCGTTCTTTAAAATAGTTACCGTGATCACCGTTTGCAGTCTTTTTTATAGTAGTATACAATGCTAAATAATATTTTATACAAAGAGTAATCATTATGGAAAAGGTATTTTGATCTCTACATTCAAATATATAGCATTTGGTAACACGGATTGGTTATAAGTTCAAATAAAAGAAGCACACAAAATTTTCTTATATATGTATGCGTGAAGTTTGGAAAAAAAATGGCTGTTATTAATAAGTAGAAGCTAGCAAAAGCTACACAGCATAAAAGCTGCTTTAACATATGAAAGAATGAAAGTTCAATTAAATTTTGTATGTGTGCAAATATAAAAGAACGTTCTTACGCGGAACTGTTACTTAATCAATTCAGTCACTGTAGTGACCAGTATTTTTTAATAACAGTGATTTAATCTTTTTCTACCATATAAATTTCCGACCCCATAAAGTACATATATTCAGACTTCTTATGCATAGCGAAGTCGATTGAGCGATGTCCGTCTGTCTGGCCGTGTTAGTTTGCCTCGACAAACTTGATTTCATAAAAAAAAAATAAATATGTCAATCGATCAGGCGTACCGTTGAAAAAGGTGTTATTGGAAATCAGCATGATCGGTCCATGCATGCAAAACACCATGCCTACCTCAAATTTTTCATGTCATTTGGAACAATAAAGTAACTCTAATCAAAAAATAAATATATGGGGCAATAGAGAATTAAAAAATTAGAAAAAGCATGAAGTAAAAAAATTGCCGCTCGTCCATATTTTTCGAGTTACGGGACTCTAAAATTTTCAAATTTTTTTAAATATCAATACGAGTATCATTTTAAAGCTTTTAAAGAGATCTCTAAGGAAATACTTAAATTCTTTAAAAATGCTTAACTCATTAATAGCCGATTGCATTTTTATGTAAAATTATATATATATATATATATATATATATATATATATATACATATATATATATATATATATATATATATATATATCTATATATATATATATAACAATTTATTTTTTTTTTCATTTAAGTCTTGGTCACCCTTACTTGTTTTTTTTCACTTGATTTAAAACAATAGACCTAATCAAGGCGTATCTATAAGGTGTAGTCATCGGCGAATTGTTACAACAAAGCAACTTTTTGGTACGCGTCCGTGCCAAAAATCAGTTGTTGGAGCGAATAAAATTTTAATTTGCTTTGAAAAATATAAAGCAAACAGTCAAAAAATGCATAACAAGAAAAACAATATTTAAAAAATAAACAACATAAAATTTAACGAAACAAAAATAAATTCTGTGTTTTTTATAATTTTTTTTTCATTTTTAATAAAAATAAAATTTCAACAAAAAAATAAAATTACAACATGCTGTGGGTCTTTCTTAATACTAGAAACAAAAACACATTTTTGCTGGAATAATTTCAAAATTTTTCTTTTTTTTTTATTGTGTTTATATATACACTCTGGATCAGTTGATTAGAACCACCTAAAAATACATATAAATTTATTTTTACATAGCAACACTTTGTATTTCTTTCCATAGTTTGAAACTTTTTCTTTAAGTTTCCGAGCACAGTTTTGAGACATTGCCCAATTTCATGAGCAATGTTACTTTTGAAATCTTAAAAAATTCTGTTTCCGATGGTAGTAAAATTTAGCTTTGTACAGAAAGAAATGGCGTACTAAAAATGGAAATTTAAGTAGTTCTAATCATTTGATCGAGAGTGTATGTACATATGTATATACACAAACAAGGAAATACAAGAAACGAAAAACAAACCGAAATAAAAAAAAAAAACAAAACAAACTTTGAAGTTATTTCGAACAGTACTTCATGCTGATGATACCACCTGGTTATCAATTCGCCTTGGACCTAATCCTATAAGCCAGGAAACTGATGTCAAAAACGAGGAAAATATGAAAATAATACTGTAAGTAACCAAATAGCAAAATTATTTACATAAAATGTTTTATATACTTTAATTTCTCGTTAATTTTCGAAAACGTTAATTATGCTTAAGTACATCATAATTATATTATTTTGTGCAGTTAGTTCTAATAAACATTTATATTTTGAATAAGGTGTAATAATATTAACATTAAAAAAAAGCCCACGCTTCATACAGAAGTACAACTTATTTATATTTATGCATTAAAATTGTACCTACCATTATGATTAAATTTGTATTGAAAAAAAGTACATTGCATCGAATGTCTCCTCACTGGCTTGTTTACTTTTAGTTCTGGCAAAAATAAAAACAATTGCAAAGCTGTTTTCAACTTTAATTTACTAATGAAAATTAATGAAAAATAACAAAACAACAAAATAATAAAATTTTTATATTTTAACAGGGGCTAAACTATTTGGAAAAGAGCTATAGAATAGATCTTAATTTATTTTAATATTTTTTCTTAATAATTCACTCTAAAAATAAAACAATATACATTATTGAGTAACAAAACAATTTATTTAACAAAAAATTCTTCAGGAAAATTAAAACTTTTATAGCTACATAAAACAAAAATAAAGAAAAATATTTCCGAGTGTACAATGTACGTACGTAGGTAGTACGAGGGCTGCTATATATATTTCTGGCCTAGCAACACTGAGTGCTGCCAAGTGTAATCTGACATTTCCATTGGAAAGTTTGCCATGTTTAAGCATAATCGTACTCAAAACGTTTTAACGTACGACCATTATTTGTGATGTTTACAGTGACTTGAAAAAATTAATATAGAAAAAAATGGAATTAACTCGTGAACATTTTCGTGCCATCATTTTTTACAACTTTCGACGTGGATTATTACGACAAGAGTGCATTGATGAACTTAAATCTTTATATGGCGATGAAGCACCATCGTGGCCGAAGCTCGCTCAAAGACGAATTCCGTGAAGGTCGTCCGAAAACGGCTGTTATGCCAGAGAACATGGATGCCGTGCCTGAAGTCATAATGCAAGATCGACATGCGACGTACCGAGAGATAGACATCCTTGGACATTTCTTTCACCAGCATACATTCGATACTGCATTAACACCTGGCCGTAAAAAAGGTTTGTTCTCGTTGGATCCCGCACAATTTGAAAGTCGGTCAAAAAAAGGCTCGTGTCGATTGGTGCAAAGAAATGTTGCAAAAATACGATTGCGGTGCTTCAAAAGACGTTTATAAGATCGTCACAGGTGACGTTATTACCAGGTGTCAAACTCCATACATTAAAAATATATATTTTATATTTGTAGTTTGGGCAGTAATGATTACCAGCAAAGAATATGAGCACTGTTAAAAAATTAGACAAGTAGGCCTCTTCCTAAATTTGAAAAATGAATTCGCCTTTTTTCAATAATGAACTCACTGAAAACAAAAATAAGAAATAAAATGCAACACTAGGTACTCAAGTCTATAATGAGAATTAATACACATTTTAAAGATATTACAGTTTGTTGTAACACTTTTGTTCCATTTTCAGAAATGCTCCAATTGATCAACTTCAAAAATTTGTACTAAAAAAATGCTTTAGGCAACGAGGTGGGACACTTTGCTTCAAAACTTTTCGATTTTGTTAATGAACTTAAAAATTTAAAATGAATTTAATACCAATAGTAGTTTTATTTGTAGTGCTAAATTTTAAAGATAGTTGAAATTGTTTTTGGGTATTTGTGGGGATAAAATTTGAAAAAAAATCTAGGAAATTTTTTTCTCTCTCACATTTTTACGCTCTTATTCATTTTTTCTTTGCAAGTTTTTTGAGTACGGGAACACATTCTAGTAACAATTGGCAACAATAAATAACAATTTTTAGTTACTGAACAGACCTTAAAAAAGTTATTCTTATCTAATTTCTGTCGTAGTTTATTTGCTATTCTTTTTTTTTTATCATGATGAATGATTAAACTTGATAATACATATAAAACTAAGATTAAAACAAAAAAGATATTTATATGAAATGTAAAAAATATAAATACTTTCTCACTTATGTATATTTATTTTGTTTTTATTCTACACGTTTTTTTCTTTTTTTGTTATGTTTTTAGTTTTACTAAGAGAATAAGTGTAAAATATAAAAACGAAAGTTAAATATAAAGTGTGTTCCTATAGTGATGTGATTTTAACATTTGGAATTTACGCAGAGTATGTACAAAAATTTACATACATATAGTACAGATAGTAACCTAATTTAAACATACATACATGGTCTGATTTTTTTACCGTATTAGACTTAGACTATAAACCTACGCAGATTATGTAATGCTACTTTGCCGTGAAAGTGAGCATAAGAAAATTAAAAAGGTGTCGCAATAGTTACATTATTTTTCGATTGCCTTATTTCAGGACGAACTTTGTTTTTTAGTAATGTTGTTATAGTGTTTATAGCATTACGCGTTCTGTGATATTTTAAACCTCGCCAAAGTTAAAAAAAAAAAAACATTTTTGTGCTTTAATCTAAATTAAAACTCAGAACTTTGTTAAAGAAATCTGAATATTATCAGCTTTCAGTTTCCTAGTAAATATTATATCTTTTTATATCTTTTTGGAAATATGATTTTTTATGAATCTTTCGATTGTTTGCTAAATTTTTTTGGCGTATGGTAAAATTTAGTTTTCTCTTTGGATTTTAGATTTGTGGGATATTCTATTCATTATCATCTCAAAATCGAACTTTCGTGAAAAAGAACTTTTTTATTTTCTATTGGTCCTCGAAGGCATAAGTTCGCGTTCATAATATTTTTATATTTAATCTATCTGAAAACGTAGAGCTATTTATCTGTTGTTAGAAAAAATCGCCAGTTATACCCCCAACATTCAAACTATATTTTTACAGTGTTCCCCAGTTGCGTCTGAAAAGGATAGTTCTCTATTTTGAGTGAACACACCTACCTCAAAAAAATGTCAAACAATGAAAAATGTTTGCCATTTTCCTGCAAAGAACTGACTTACAGCAGGATTTCGAAACAAACGATAATAACTTTTTTAACTTAAAATAATTTGTATTTTTTGTTTGCTTGGCCAAATAATTGTTTTTTTTTTCTAAAATACCGATTTTAAAGTGCTTTCGCTTTGTTTTTCGTTTTAAAATTTTTAAAGTATTATCTTTCTCGGAAGATGTTTGCGTCATATCTTTTAATTTTTTTTCGTGATCATTTTGAATACTTTATTGTTATTATTTTTTGAGAAAATTTGTTTCATTTGTAGCTGTCCATTTTTATTTTTAACAGACATTTATTAATTTTTTCTGTTTTTGGTGCTTTTGTTTCGAAAAACATGAAAATTTCTGCCTCGAATGTGAAAAACAAAATAATGTGATATGGGCATAGTATAATAAACAATTCTACTAAAGATATGAATTCCAAAAAAAATAATAATGTATAAATACAAAAAGTTCCTGTATTAAAGATCTAAATGCTTTCTTTTATTCTAAAAATTTTAGATACGTCAAACATCAATTTATAACAATGTTTTCGTATTAGATTTAAGAGATCGTTGGTAATCTTGTTTTAGAAAGGTTTTCTTCTCTTTATTAAACAAAGACAAAAAGCAAACCAACTTGGATGCAAAAACTATTGGGTGAAAAATGTTCTGAAAATTCAACAAAGAGAAACTACTTTCAGCATTAAACAAGCGAGCGAAAAAAACTGAAGTATTAATTTAAATTATTTAAAAAAAAAAACTGTTTAGTCAAATCACTCTTGGTTCTTACTCTTCCATAGCGTTGGTAAGTAAAAGGATTTGCACAAAGCAAATAGTGAGACGCAACATCAAACTCATGTCTCAGTCGTAAATAGTAAATTTTAATTAAATTAAAACAAAGTAAATATTTAACGTTTTATTTAACAGAACTATTTAATAAAAATCTAACTTCACTTTTAAACTGTAAAATATGACTGAACACAAACTGCTGATGGTTCTTTAAATAAATGAAATTGGAAATGAAATATAAAATAGCCTCTACGAGTTGTTGCCTAAAAGCTATGAGTGCCACGATGCTTTACCACTTTATAGAGTTAAAATAATAGTAGTCCACACAGCCCTGCAATGAGTTCTATTAAAACTAAATTGAGAAATAAAACGCAAAACAAACTTCTCAACTTGTCTATTTCTACAAAAGATATGATAAATGTAAAAAAATTAATGGCATTAAAAATAATTAGTGTGAAGATTTAATAATTAGTATGTGTTCTTGAACAATATTTTATTTTCCTGTCTGAATTTACGATTTTTATCTCAATGGTTAAGCTTAAGTTACAAAAGTTACTCTTATTGAACCTATTTTTTTAATTAAATAATTAGAAAAAATACTTTTTTAATACTTTTATATTTTTATTTTAAATGTTAAATAAAATCAATGAGTCTTTCGCGAAGAAATTTCCTTTTTTATGTTTAATATTTTTATTGATAACATAAAAAAATATTTTTGTAACTAATATTCGACAAGCCATTTGGCGAGAAAACAAAAAACTGGTGCCCTGAAAAATAATTCTTGCGAAAAAAACCGACTTTAAAATAGATTTCATCTGTCTGCCAATAACAGCTCAAGTGTATGACCACATAAATAAGGTTACATTAACTTTGGGACTCACTTATATCTCCAAACATATATATATATATATATAACATTTAATACTTCCTACATAAAATTTTTATACTTTCTATTATACCAAATAAAGTAGCGGATATTCTGTCAAAAATTAAGGTGTTTGGTAACACTTTTTAATGTCTAAATTCAAATTATAAGCTTCTTTTTATAGCCGACTTAGCAAAACATGTTCCTTGTAAATTTCAGCTGTCTGTCTATAACGGTTTAAAAGTCCGGCCACATACACGATGTTATATCAACTATAGAGACACCCGTTTATTTCCAAATCCAAACTTTATACTTGTTGTTATAGAGAGTAAGTAATACAGGATCTTTGTAAATTTCGATCGTCTGTCTACAACTGTTTAAAAGTATGACCATATACCAAATTAGTGAACTATTGGTGCACCCTTATATTTATAATTTTAAATATTATCACCTGTTACTATAACGGCCATAGCAATCGACATTGAGTCAAATTTGCAAGCGTTTGTCTGTAACGGTTCTAAAGATAGGCCTATATAAGTAAGTCTACAGTAATTATGGGACACCTTTTAATTTCTGAATTCAAATTATAAACTCGTTGATATAGCGGATTTAGCAATACAGGTTCCTTTTAAGTTTCAGCATTCTGTCTATAACGGTTCAAAAGTTTGGCCACATACACAAAATTACATTAACTATTGAAACACCCTTTAACTTCCAAATCCAAATTTTATACTTGTTGTTATAGCGGACTTAGCAATACAGCTTCGTTATAAATTTCAAGCGTGTGTATACAACTTTTTAAAAGTATGGCCATATACATCAAATTTAATGAACTATTGGCGCACCCTTTAATTTATAATTTGTAATATTAATACTTGTTACTATAACAGCCATAGCAATTGACATTCTGTCTAATTTGAAAGCGTTTGTCTAACACGGTTCAAAAGATAAGCCCATATAAGTAAATGTACATCAATTATGGGGGCACCCTTTAATTTTTGTATAATTTTTTGTTTTTTGGAGCTATAGTAATATGCAGTCATTTTAAATTTTACAGAAGTGCCCTTTAAAATTCATAATAAATATGAACGTTGTATGGGGACACCCTTTAATTTTTAAGATTATGAACTGTTTTTAAAACGGGACCAATCTGTAAGCATAGTCTATCATATTACCATATCGGATCAGAAATGACTAAGGAGGCACAAACATAAAAAAGCAACATTCAGCCGAATTATATAACCTCCTTCTTTTTTTGAAGTCGGTTAAAAAACTTAGCTTCTTACTATGCATTGTGTTTTCCATCTTTGGAATAACTTTGTTAATAACAACATTGTTTTTTATTGAGAATTTATAAAAAGAGCTTTGTTGCTCGAAATTGCTCGTTTTCTAATGGAATTAAAATTTGTGTATACAGTGGGGAGTTTAAATGAGTACATGTTAATACTTACCATAGTTTACAATGCATAACTTTTTAAATAATAGTGCAAATCAAATAATTTTTTTTTGTTTTACTCTTTATTGTCTTCTTCATTGATAGAGGTATAACACTTGAACAAACAATAACAATTACTTAAACAGAATTTAATGAAAGAGAAAAAAACGGCATGTACTCACTTATGCACTTTTGTAATATTAAGAAATTTGTTGTAATTTACAGTTACTTTTCAAAGTTTTTGTTGTGTTACTGATCTGTTATTTGGATTTCATGATGAAAATAATATATATAAAGAATTATTAAGTTATTGATAGTGTCAAGCTCGTCGGAATAACACAATATAATAAATAATAATTCTACAATTTTTTAATAACAAAAAAATGAGGAAACTCCCAAAATCTATTGAGGATGATATTGTCTCTATGATACAAAATGGTTGTTCTTCAAGGGAAATAGCTAAACAGAAACAATTAAGTCAGTCGGTTATCATAAGAGTACAAAAATGGAATGATGTCCAGAATAAAACACCGATTCGTGGTCGCAAGAAGTTAATTTCTGATGCAGAGGCACGTTTGATGATAACAAGAATGCGGAAAGATAGGAACCTAACTCCAAAAGAAGCTGCTTTGGATGTTGGAAAGAATGTTAGTCGATTGGCTGCAAGAAATGCGCTTCACAAAATTGGATTTATTTCTGCAGTCAAGAAAAAAAACCATCTTTGTCCGATAAAAATGTAAAGGCCCGATTGAAGTTCATCAGAAAGCACAAGTATTGGTCACCAGAAGATTGGAAACATGTTATCTGGTCGGACGAATCCAAATTTAATCGCTTTCAGTCGGACGGAAAACAATACTGCTGGCGTCGACCACATGAATCTATTAAAAGACACCATGCAAAAGAAACAGTTAAACATGTTGGCGGCAACATAATGGTATGGGGTTGCTTTACATGGTGGCACGTTGGTCCGTTGAGGGAATAATGAAGACGGAAGATTATTTAAAAATTCTCTAGACCCATCTTCCAGATTTTGTAGAAAGGAGCGCCTATCCGGAAGAAGAAGTAATTTTTCAACAGATGAAGTGGCCAGCTCAAAGTCCCGACCTCAATCTGATTGAGAATTTGTGGTCAATTGTGAAAAGACGGATGGGACAGTATTCAAGAGCACCAAAAAATTTAGACGAACTTTGGGGCAGAGTTGAAACAGAATGGTGAAGTATTCCAAATGAAATTATTCAAAACTTGGTTGAGAGTATGCAAAGAAGATGTAAAGCTGTTTTAAAGACAAAGGGCTTTGGACCAAATATTAAAAGTTACTGTAAATTACAACAAATTTCTTAATATTATAAAAGTGCATAAGTGAGTACATGCCGTTTTTTTCTCTTTCATTAAATTTTGTTTAAGTGATTGTTATTGTTTGGTCAAGTGTTATACCTCTATCAATAAAGAAGACAATAAAGAGTAAAACAAAAAAAAAATTATTTGATTTGCACTATTATTTAAAAAGTTATGCATTGTAAACGATGGTAAGTATTAACATGTACTCATTTAAACTCCCCACTGTATATATTTTTTACTTTTTCATTGCTTTTAACCCTAGAAGTGCTTTGCGCTTTTTACCCCATTATAGTGCTATGTTAGTCTAAACAACTAACATTAACTTAACTTTAAAAAAAATCTCATCTTATATTATTTCAAGATTATTTAATTTACTTTATTCGTGCTTGATTCCTTCAAATATAAATATTTCATGATATTCTCATGAAATATATATTATTTTAAACTAAACTAAAAAATTAAATGTATTACTGCGGGGAAAGCATATCCATATGGCCACTTCACTACTGCTCAAATAGCTCATCAGTGGATTTTACCCAAATTTTGTATATTTCAAGTATTTCAACTTTATTTTCCAAATATTTACAAATTAAATTTTAACAATTAAATTAAAAACAAACAATCAAAAACAAAATTTCTTACATACTAAGGTATTTTTCAAGAACTTCCTACTTTTAAACTAAAAGTGCGTATTCTCTTGCACATCTCTCAAATTAAAAATTAAAAACAATTCACAAAAATTCCAAAAAAGCGATAAAAAAGGAGGCGCTCAAAAATGTACTTAAAAATAAAATGCTTAGAAACTAAAACTTAAAAAACTAAATAACAATAACAAAGAACAACAACAATAAAATAACAAGAATAAAAAAAACTAAACAAAACAAAAAAAAATTCATATCAAACATAAACATGAATTTACAATCATTATAAAAATTTACTTTATTTAAAAAGAACAAAAAACAAATTCATATTAATATGTATATAAAAAAATATGAATAAACAATTATAAAAAAAATAAAAAAAAAAAGAAATACAAAATAAACGATTGAACAGTATTGTATACAGTGCTCCCTATATCAAATGCGTGCAGCCTCCTATAATAGAACATGCGGTCTGCATCCTTGTACAGAAGGCCACCTCCCCTAAGAGTCAATAGGTCTACATGAGAAAGATACCTTGACATTTGAACGGTCTCCAAACCACCTACTTTAGAGAAGAACTCCCTTACCAGGGAGTTCTCTGAGGTTCGTGCGCCTTCTAGAAATTTCACAGCCATTGTCACCATGTAGGCATCTACGCGCTCAAAATCAATCGCGCTGTAGATTGACCTACATGATGGCCTGCGAAATTCGCCATTTGGTCCTAAATATGGCCTCAACCCGAGGCAAGCGACCAAAACCCTTCTCTCCCATCTCCTAAGCCTCTCCGTCTATTTAGAAGAAATTCCAAACCAAGCAGGAAAGGCGTAGGAGATGACAGGGCGAATGACTTGGCGATATACCAAAAGACGCACTTTCCTGTCAAGACCTCCAGTACGCTTCAATACGCCCTGGTAAGAAGAGTAGATTCTCTTGGCTCTTACGAGAATATCATCAATATGTCGATAGAATTCGAAATTCCCGTGAAAGGTGACACCTAGGTACTTAAGCCTGTCTGAAGTCCCAATCCATTCTTGTCCAATAGTCAAACACGGAATGTATTGTCTACAATTTGGGTAAATATATTTTCGCCTTCCCTAAAACATTACGGCTACGGTCTTCGCAATGTTCAAGGTAAGACCCAATTTTGCAAAATAGTCCATCAGTAACGCCAGATATCGGTTCAGTCGGTCGTTTGTGGTCCTTGCTCTAGCACCTGAAGAGGCAATGAGAATATCATCGGCATAGATAATGAAAAGATCCTCCCGTGACGGCTGTGGTATGTCGGACATAAAGATAGTGTAAAGCACAGGGCCTAGCAAAAAGCCATGCAGCACTCCAGCAGAACTCGCTCCCTCCCCAGACCTATCATCACCCAAACGTACCCTGAAGGATCGGTCCCCTGTCCACGTTACGGCAAATGCCAACACCAAATCCCATACTTATCATCTTGAACATAAGCTCATCATGCCAAACCGTGTCAAAAGCCTTGGCAAAGTCCAAACTGACAGCTATCGTGGGGCGGTCTTGTCTCTCCTGATACAAGGTTCTTCACAGCCCTTAACTGCGGAGCCAAACTTATAAACCAATCGAAACCAAACTTATAAACCAAACTTATAAATTTTGTATAGAAAACCAGAAAGTCTTATACCAAAAGCAAAATTGATTAAATGAGAACTCCATTGAATCAATAAGACAATAGATAATAACAACTCAAAAACGTTTTATACAAAAACACAGCAAACATTCAATAACTATTTTTTTTCTTTCATTTTTCTTCATATGCATTTGAAAGATTCAATGAAAAAATAAAAATTGAAAACAATTTTTATTAATAAGCAATCCAGCAAGTTTTTTATTTGCATAGTAATGTACAAGTTTTCTACCTGGAGTTTCCAAATTCCGCGATGCTACCTGCTACAGTTACCAACAAATACGATGATAAATATTTACTTTGTATGGAAAAGAAATCTTATATACAGTGTTTTAGTTTTTTTTTTTTAACAAAAATAAAATTTCAAATTAGTTCTTTAGCTTGTAACTCATTTAAAAATTTTTATTGGTAAAATCATTTTTAGTCTGATGATTTAACAGTGTCACTAATCCAAAAATCACGGGATCTCTCATCTCTAATTTCAAATACAATCACCCCTACCGCGAATTATTTTCCATATGAAATTTTTTTACATTCCACATTTTTGCAATCGTGAATAAATTCCACCGAAAAAAAATCGCATTATCGTTAATGTTTTTTTATTTTGTGCCAAATGTTAAATTTTTCATTGGTTTTTTCACTTTGTTTTTGATAATGGAATTCATGCATACAGTTAGGAGCAAAAATGTAACATGAGTTATTATGTTCTGAAATAAAGCTCGATAGTTTCAAAATAAAAAGACACACAACTAAATTATCTTAACTTATTTTATTTATTAAACTTTCTGCAAAATATAACACAAACACAATTTTTTATATTACAAATTTGTAAAACAAAATGCGTATGTAACCAGGTTTAGTCAAAAGTTACACTTTTGCACCCAGCAATATTTGTATGGTAATTAAAGCGCGACGTTTGAGTTTTTAATATTTGGTGCACAAACCTTTTACTTTTTCAAGCTCTTTTAGTCGGTTGGGCATACTATTGCAAAAATTAGCCACAATCTCGTATGGAGTAGACTCCCAACAGTCTTTCACACGGCTCCATAACTCGTTAACAGCATTTGAAGGTTTCGGATACTTGGCTAACTTTGTTTTGATGTAACTCCAAAAGTTTTCAATCGGATTCATATCCGGTGACTGCGGGGGCCATTTTAAAACAGAAAATGGTTGACTTTGTAGCCAAGTTTTTACTATTTTAGCCGTGTGTTTTGGGTCGTTATCTTGCTGAAACACAACATTTTCAGGAGAAAGACCCGTTTTTCCAATAGCAGCTGGTAAATTATTTTGCAAAATTGAATATTGAATATTGTTCCTTTTTCATAATACCATCAATTTTAACAAGAGGACCCACTCCATTTTTCGTGATACAACCCCAAACCATTATTGAACCACCACCGTGTTTCATTGTTTGTCGGACCTGATTTGAGGTTATGGTGTTTGGGTCCTTACTACAGTACCACGAGCGCCTATCTGACTCAAAGCGGTTAATTTTCGTTTCATCAGACCAAATCACCTGAAAAATAAAAAAAATTTAAAAAGTAATTTACAGTACCTGACTCCAGTCGCCGTATGTCCAATTTTTCTACGAATTTACAAATTCCTTCCGGCAAAGAATATTTTTTTTTGTTAGAAATGGTTTTTTCTTTTTTTCAGCGGCCTTGGGACCCAATCTTTTTAAACACCGTTGAGCTGTCCAGCGACTTGCATCAATTTGAAGAGTTTTTAGTGCTTCAGCTGGGGTGACAGGATTTTCGCATGTTACCAATTTTGCGAGGTGTCGACCAGTGCGATCATCTATTTTTCTTGGCCGTCCAATACGCGGCGATTGAGCACATATTCCATACTTTTTTTTAATTCTTTGCACGGTCATATGACTTATTTTATACTTTTTTGCAATTTGTCTTACCGATTCATTTTTTTGCAATAAATTAATAATTTCATTGATTTTATATGGCTCCATTTTAAAAAGACGTGTGAGATAATTGAAAAATTGATAAATAACGGTAGATTACAGAATGATTCAGATATTGTATTTGTTTGAATTATTAAATGCATTAAAATTTAACAGGGTGCAAAAGTGTAACATTTTCTGATATTTGTTGTGTTACCCCTACTGTCCATCCTTGCCATACTAGAATATTGCATGTAAGCATTAATTTTTTTGGACAAACCGATATATAATAATAATCAAAAAAACTTTTGGTATTTGCTTCCTCATAGGAAATACTAAGCATTGTTTCCGAACGCCGGCTATCATGTTACATTTTTGCTCCTAACTGTATAACATGTATATATGTAAGTATTTATCATCTAATTAGAAAATTGTGGTTGATAAAAAGTAGTTTTACGGCAAAATCGGTAAATAAAGTTCATAGTGACAACGTTGTCTGAAAGATGCAAGGTAACAGATCCATTGCCTGTGGATTTGATAATAAGTTAAATAACACTCGACCACCCGTTAAAAATGTCACCAAAAGGAAAAAGTTGGAATTTTGTTTCCAATATAATAGGAGTGGTCAGATCAGAAGCAAAAAGTTCGAACGCTGCAGCGAATATGAAATACCAAAGAGGAAAAGGAGGAGGCCAAACCTAAACCTGTAAAAATCATAAGCAAGCGCTTAGCTTGATGATTAGTGGAATTCCAAATGTTTTTGTGTAGGCGGCGGAGCGGTAGTGAGCATTTACAAACAGGCAGCTTTGAAGTAACCATAATTATAGTATTATATGGTTGCTGACAAAACATAGTATTGTTAAATTTGCCACCATATTGTTGTCTAGCATAACAACAACTTTGTAAAGTATAAACATTATTAAGCAGATTCTAAACATTTTACCGTTTTACATACATATATTTTTTCATATTGTTCATAATCACAATACAGCTTTCTTTTGTTTACATTTGTCCACTCAAAATGCAATGATAAAACACAAACTTTGATCAGCTGTTTAAGTTTATAAAAAAATTTTCTGTTCAGGTGCAATAAAAATATTACGTGAATAAAATTTTACCTCTTATTCACGATAGCGGTGAATATTTCAGGGACGAGTTCAACCACTGAAAGGAATTTATTATTATGATTAGCAATAATTATCTCTCAACGTACTTTCATTTTTTTCTTTCTACAGGTTTCACACAATGTTGCAATGCATCTAAATCAATACTGTTGATATATTTTTCGGTGAAGACCTTCGCCTCTAGTTGTTCACTTGGTACGTTTGTCGAGCACTTTCGATGTGGGAACATCATTTTTAAACCACGTTTTTATTAGTAATGAAGAGATAGCGTTAAAAATAAAATATAGTGGGTTTTCTTAAGTTTGTCCGTTTAAATCGTATTATACAGGTTGATTGCTTGTTATCTGCCATGTTTACCTCTTTTATTATTAACACTAGGTTTACGGGCGTTTCTTATATACCTATCTCTACGAGCATACGTTAAATTGACGGGTGGATGAAAATGCGTATTTACTTCGAAAAAATCAATTTATTTAAACTAAATCTGAGTTTAACAATATAAAGCTTCACATAAAAACAAAATATTATAATTCAACATCTTTTATTGAAGTTATTATAAAAATGATAACAACAATATAACCGCTACATAATTATATTTATCGAAGACATTTTTTACATAAGTATTGAATTTCTTTTGTGCATTTTCCACATACGATCTTTTTACAATACATGCAGCAATTACTGCTTTTATTTTTATTACAATAGCCCACTTGGCAACTTTTTCGCACTCTTGATGTTGAAGGTGACTGATCTGAAACGTGTGAACTGTGACGAATGTTCTCCTTGTTTTCTCCAGCTAATTCATCGGCTAAAGAAAATATAAACTCTTTTCTGGATATTTTCGATCCGGTACACTCTTTGTACAATATCCACGCGTTTATCGCTGCTAAATCAAAATATTATAAAAAACTTGAAGAGGCCATCGAAAACACCCTGCTTTTACACTATATTTGCGTGCCATCTGGTCCGCGACATCGACACCAAACTTTGTTTTATTATAAAACGTTATAGTTTCTGGAACACGTTTTCTATTGTCCTCTATCTGTATATTTCTATGCTTGGTGCTTAGAAGAAGGACTTTTATTTTCGGTTTACTTTTATACACAGTAAGCGTGCAGTCTTCTGATTTATATAAATTTGATGAAAATAACGGCATCTTGTCCTTTGTTTCTTTCGCTGGTTTTGGCAGTTCTCTCTTGTTCGAGCGAATTGTCCCAATCAAAGTAGTCTTCTGTTCAAGCAATTTTTTGGCTAGCGGGATGCTTGTAAAAAAATTGTCGGTCGTGATATTTTTTCTTCGGTGTAAATACGGTTCGACTAATTTCAACACAACAAATTGGCCCAAAGATTTTGAGCATCGAGTTTCATCTTTTCCCAAGTATGGGAAACCATTCAAAATATATTTTGATTCAACGTCAGCCGCTAACCAAAACTTGATACCAAATTTATGCGGCTTATTTGGCATATATTGTGTAAATCTGCAACGGGCTTTTGTTGGAAACAGTTGTTCATCCACAGTGATATTTTGGTGTGGTTTATAACAAGTCTGGCTGTTACTTATAAATCTGTTCCATACTTCAGAAATAAATGCAAATTTATCGGGTTATCAAAGCGTATAAATCTCAGAATTTGCATAAATCTATCTCTGGTCATTGTGTCTCGGAAAAAAGAAGGTCCCCATTTTTTTGACCATAGATAAGATGCTTTCAATGCTCTTACTTTGTACGCGCCCCGGGCATATATTGCTAGAAAACTACGTAATTCGGAAACTGTAATTCTCCAGTCGTTCTTCAAAACTCGACGTGCCTCGGTTTCGGTGCAGTCTTTTATATGTTTCATAATCTGAGCGTCAATTATCAAATCAAAAGCACCGGTTACACAACGCGGCAAAATATTTCTTTTTGCGTAACCAGTAGGCCCTGCGACATCCTTGAAAATAGTATGAATGGACGGCCGACCCCTAGAGTTCCCTGCTTTCAGTTTCACCCACCGTGTCCCGTCACAGGCAATTTCAATTTCTTCTATTACATCTCGGGATGTACTTGGAATACTCGTCCTCTCATCCTCGGTATCAGAACTAGAAATAATCCGCGCCCTTTTTTTGTTACGGCGCAAGTTGAAGTTTTCCTCTTCACTATCCAAAGATCCTTCTATTTCTGAAGTTTCAGTGGATTCAAAATATTCACTGCAATCATCACTTTCGTCTAATTCATATTGATCTTCTTCGGAGGATACTTCAGAACAATCCTCAATGATGTTTGTAATTTTGGACAATTTCTTATTATATCTCGTATTTCTACTCATGATTGCTAGAGAAGGGTGATCGCTGAAAGTAAAAAAAAACTGTACCCAAATTCAATTACCCTATTGTAAATACTTACAATAAGCGGAGACTCTCTGCAATGTGATTTTTGGCTGCTTCTGCTTCTTCTAGGCTGTGTAAAATAACTAAACCTTTGCACACTGTTTTTGAAAAATGTTCTTACAACTGGCACTGCAGCAACCGTACTAAAGATCGTCTCTTGTTTTACAGGTTTTTTTCGGCGGTAGGTATAAGCGATTTCATTGAATGCTAAATATGATATTCGAAGATATTATTCTATGAATGATTTTACGAACGCATCAAATATATAAGGATTTTTTATGAAATCAGCTAACACGTCAATTAGACGGGTTTCGTACAGATAGGTATACTACATAAAAATTTCAAAATTTCGGAAGGTTAGAAACATAATAATTGTATTTATAAATTCTTTTGATGAAATTATTAATTTACGATGCATAATAATTAACAATTATTAACAATTATTGTTAAAATTAATTCTATAGTTTTTTGCGTATTTCATTTTAAAGTTTGAAATCCGTCAAATTGACGGGTCCCGTAAACCTAGTGTTAAATAGGTAAGTGTGAGGGTGTTTTTCGTTTGTAAGAGCGTTTAAATAATTTAGTGGTTTAAAAATTGTTTTAGAGGTTGTGTTAACCTCTTCGTTGATAATGTCTCCGTGAAATATTTGTGTTTTACAGATTTCCATGTTTTCAAGAATGTCCAGTCTTCGTTCTTTTTTACTTGAGTGTTATACTGTCATACATTTATCTATTTCCCTTGGTTCGTGTCCATGTGTTTTAAGGTGTATTGGAGTCTTCCCTTCTCTGTTTGTATAATCGTATGTATTCTGTTAACCTTGTTTTTAATGTTCGTCCAGTTTGTTTGTTTTTTTGTTGCAGGTGCAAGTAAGTCTGTATACTCCGCTGGTGCTAAATTTATCGGTTATAAAATTTTGAATTTGAAAATTTGAATTTGGTGTAAGCGGCTGTGTATATTGATGTCAAATAGGTACAGGGTTTAACTGTTACAGAATATAAACTACAACGGTCCTTTTAGCAAAAGGTAATAAAACTAAAAGTTACAGGATGGGCTCTATAAATACCGCTCGGCGTCGTCACTTATCAATGTTGATATGTGTCGACGCATTCGATTTGTTATTCTATTTGTCGTTATTGACACTTATCGATTATTGCTCAAAGATTTTTTGTATTCTATAACAAATGTGACGACGATATTGTATTGACGTGACTTTGTTTTTTGTCGACGCCTTTTTGCATAAGGACTGAAAGTGATTTAAACCAAACAAAACATTGAAAATTTAAAAAAGTGAAAGTTATAAGTGCAAATCAATTTGAAAAATTAAAAAATTATCGCAGAGGCACTGCTTCAGGCAATTTTAAAGAAAAATGGGAAAAAATTAGAAAAATTCTAAATTCTCTTGGTCCGCCAAGAAGATTAGCAGATGAATGGCAAAAAGTAACAATATAAAGGATTGAATAGGGATTTATAAAAAAGTTTGTAAAAATTTCTTCTAAGGTATGGCGAAATATAAAATTAAAAGTGAAAAAAAGATGGTTGCTAATAAAGCAGAATGTAAAGCCACTGGCGGCGGAATGTTTAAACAATTTTCACTCAGTCCGCTGAAAGAAGCTGTAGCAAACCTTCTTAACTTCTAGAAGCATTTGAAGCTGACGGAGCAGATCAAGGAGTTCAAATGGTTGACATGGGAAACGATTCTAATGACATGAATCTTGCTGAAGTCAAATTTGTCGTTGAAAGCACAGCCAGGAGCAGGCAAAACATATGTACATACTTGTGATACGGCATATTAAAATAATGCAATTCTGCCTAAGAAGTTTTCTTTTCAACACAAGTTTTTGTTTTTTCAAGCCTTCATCATCAATTAAATCAAAATTTTATTCACTCATAGAAAACATTTTACCATAAAAGTGTTAAACACAAATAAAATTTAATAAAAAACTTGGGGATGTGCATTTTTATTTCATAAAAATCCATAAACCGTCGACGTCGTCACAGGAATGTTATAGAATGCAAAATTTTTATTGAATTGACGCCGACATTGATACGAAGTGATATTGATACTAAAACGACGACGATGACGATGCCGACAACTAGAACAAGGGTGATTAATAAAGCCGCTAACGCAATCACTGATATGATGTATAGATCTCTTAATTCTTTCGAAAAAAAAAACCGGCTTTAAACTTTAAAGGAGATTTAATCAACTAGAGGAGCACCTTTTAATTTCCAAATTCAAATTGCTATTCTAGTAGACTTATCAATCAGATTCTTTGTAAATTTCAACCGTCTGTCTATAACGGTTCCACAGTTTAGTTATATACAGCAAATTACGTTAACTATTGTTATATACTTTAATATATGTATAATTTAAAATATTTATAATTATAATAATACCAAACAAAGTAGTGGAACTTTATATAATTTTTTAGTGTTTGTATATAACGATACAAAAGATACAGCCATATAGGTAAAATTACATTAATTTTGGAAATCCGCTTTAATTTCTAAATTGAAAATATAAACTTGTTATAGAGGGCTTAGCAACACAGGTCTCTTGAAAATTTCAGCTGTTCATCTATAACGGTTCAAAAGTTTGGCCAATTTATCAAATTTTAAAGTGGTGCCCTTCACAATTCATAATACACGTAAAAAATATGTACATATGTATGTGGTATAGGGACTCCATTTAATTTTTAAGATTATGAACTGTTTTTGAAACTGGACCAATCAATCTGTAAGCATCACCTTTCAAATAAAAAAAAAAATTCAACATCGGTTTACAAATGACTAAGTTCTGCGGGCACAAACATAAAAAAGCAATATTCAGTGGATTAAAAAGAAGAGGGTTTTGGGAATGTTTGGGGTTAACTAACAACCCTGAATTTAATAAGGCTTGAAGCCAAATTTAGCATATATTCTAGTATAATGCAAAAATTAGCGAAGAAGTTTTTATTTTCTTAACATTTACTCAAAGGTTGTAAATAGATTATCACTGTACTTGTGTTTGTTTTTTGTATTCTTTCTATGAAAATCTGTAGAAAATTAACTTGATCACAAATTTAAAATATAAAATTTAAAACCGTTAGTTTAATCAAATCTTTCTCTATACTAATTTATTTCAATTTTGAAAAAGAGGCAAGAGGTATATGACAAGTATAAAAAAATATAAGACTTCAATAATTGAAAATAATGTAGGATTCCTTGGTAGTACAAAAATAAAATAAAAGTTTAAAATAAATTATACAGGCCATTCTCTAGAAAAAGGAAAAAAAGGGTTAGTTTTTACTCTGCGATTTCTCAAGCAAACGTCGGCTTCTACGCGCTTTACATTATTTCTGGTCCGATTGGCATGGGCCGTCACTCACTTTCGTCATTATCTGGAGCTAACACGCGCTTAATTTGTTTCACTGCGACAACACCTTCATAAAATTTTTTGTTACGCTGCATGCCAGGGATATCAGAAACGTGGTAGCGGTCGTTTGGTAAGAACTCCGTGATAACGTAGTTTTTTGGTTCTTTTAATTATATCATGATCTCCTGGAAAATATTCTACAGCATCACATCGCGCCTTGTCATATACATCCTTTTGTTTCTGTTGTTGTTTAATAATGTATTTTAATATTCGCTTGCGTTCTTCTTTAACATTGCTTACTATATGATTATGAAGTACTGCATCTTCTAAGACTCCACCTGAAGCATTTTTTAGGAATTAAACAGTAACTTGAACAGGGTAGTTTTAATTGCACTGCTATACTGAGGGATAGTGACAAATTTATCCCAATCTCTATTGTCTGATTGTTTGCTGACGAAAGCTATCGTTGGGGTTATGCATCTATATAGCCTTTCAACTTGCCCGCTTACTCTAGGGGTAGCTGTTGCATTTTTTACCTGTTGTACAAAATTTTACGAAAGGAGAAACACTTAAACTTGTACCGTGATCAGTAAAGGAATCTAGTCCCAAAGAGAGCAATAATTTCCTTGACGACACGAACAGTTGTTATTGATTTTGTATAACGAAAATTCCTTAAGACCGTCAAAGGCTGCCAAATTGTACGAATTTCTTTTGCGCTTTTGGTGGTCTAAGTGGACGGCGTGAAAGCTGATTCCAATTTTATATATGGAATTCAACATACTCGGTTTTTTCCCTCCTGGTTGCTTATGATATAAACATTCGGCGCGGGCCCTTAAAAAAATCTTGACGTAATTTTTTAATCTAGTGAACCAATAGTACTCCCTAATTTTTAATACGGTTTTCCAAAGCCACAATGACGTAAGTTATGGTAACTATTAACGATTTTCCATCTCTTCATGAGAGGTACATAAAATCCATTTTCACCGCAAACTATTCGAAACATAGCGTTGTTTTTTAAGACGTCATTTGTTTTGCTGCTATAAAAAAAGGTTAATGTTTTCTGCAATAATACTCTTCACTTGTTCTCTCGCCTTTTCACTCACCTCTTCACCGATTTGGAATTTATGCGCATGCGTATAAAAGTCTCTAGATTGCTATATACGTGTCCTAATTCATTTACGTTAGATATTGACATTTTCGTTAATATATTTTTTTCATTGACAAAAGCTTCTTTAAAATACTTACCATTGGTGGTGATCGTAGTTGTAGCTATTGCAGCGCAGCTCGGCACTTGGTCACGAGTATGAAGCGATGTTAGCTTTCTTAGCATTTTTATACTTCTTCCTAGGCGCGAATTTTAAGTATGACCTATTTGGTGACAATGAATGCATTCTTTGGGGGCCCTACAATTTCTTTTCACATGGCTCTACAAATTTACTGAGAGCAATTAAATTAATGAAACTTGGCAAAAAAATCTGTTATGGCTGTTAAAGGTAGAAAACAAAAAATTCAGACCTAGGAAAAAAAAGTTCTCCTTTAGAAGAACTAAATCTACCTCTAAAAAATTTAAGTTTTTTTTTTTTAAAGTCGTTTTGTCTACCAAATTTATAATTTAATGTTAACGAATGTTTAAAAACTTAAAGTTGATTTCAAAGGATTTCATTCTTTTTATTTTTGGCCCGCCCCTTTTTGTGGTCGGTGAAATAAAATATTATTTGAAAAAAGAAGATAGTCATGAAATGAAATGGATTACATCCGCCTTTAAACTATTGAAATAAATTTATATGGGTCGAGGGAGGTATCCCTCTAATCCCCAAAAATGTATCTGTGAAAAAAATTTTTTTTTGCCAATTTTATAAAAATATTTATTATTAATGCGATACCAATCCTCACCTCCCAAGAATATAACATTTTTAAATTTATCAAAATTAATTTTTGGCCTAATATCTGACTAGATTGGCAAAAAAGCTTTTATCGAGGGCACTTCAGTTTTACAAAACTGTATTGGATGACTCTGTTTTCCACATTTTCGCAAGATTTTGTCTTCGGCACATCCAGAGTCGATATGGTCGTAGATATTAAATAAAATGTCATCTAAAGCGGTGTGTTGTTTCTGCAAGAGAAATTTTGTGATAACAATTGGTTTAATACCTTTAATATTCGAATTGTAGACCCACTTGTTGCGTCAGACGTAGCTTGACGAAAAACTAATTGATGATATCCTTATGATCAAATTGTAGCCTGTCAGATATTTTCTCCCAAAGTTCCGCGAAGTGTCTTTGAATTCGTCTTCGAATTCTAACCAACTTTTTAATTCGGCTGCATTGTTCTAGCGCTGCGCTTTCCAAATTAGCTCGAGAACATTGTAGACGAAAAGAATCACGTCAGATGTTCATGTTGTTTCATGCAAGCCATTCTTTTGTTTCTGATGGAGATCTTTTTCCCGTCTTTTTGTCGTCATTCGCAGGCACATTATTTGGTGCATTCATAGTATCA
This sequence comes from Gymnosoma rotundatum, assembly GCA_916610165.2. Classification (NCBI taxonomy): domain Eukaryota; kingdom Metazoa; phylum Arthropoda; class Insecta; order Diptera; family Tachinidae; genus Gymnosoma; species Gymnosoma rotundatum. The sequence goes on from OU744337.1 coordinate 35,890,946, forward strand.
CGTGGAGTATTTAAAAGTGTCAAACTCGCTGCACCTTCTTCCTGTATGTACTTATGGGTATTACTCATGATATCAAAATAGAAGGTCGTTCCACTTTTTTTTTCGTCGCCATAATAATGTTCTGACGTTTACGGGAATTATAAAAATTTGTTTTTTTCCTCTTATATAAAATTCCAAAAGAAAAGAAATACATAATATAAAAATCACATACAAAATTTTTTTTAACTAAATAAAATAAATATATATATATATACATAAACGTTTTATCTGACGGTGGCCTTTATAAGCCAAACAAGAAATTTATAGAAGAAATAGAAAAACTATTTTTAACTTTTCTTAAAATTAATGTTGCTTATTTATTTACTGGCTCCCATATGCAAAATTTATTGTGCAATTGAAACTCAATGTTAGATAGTAATATTAAAAAAAAAAAAGATTATTTTTATGGGAAGAACATTTTTTCGTATTCGCTTTTCAAGCGTTAAAAAAAATATCAATCTTTGCAATTTTAATAAGCTCCTTTGATTCGGTAAAACTCCTACTCTACAATTGCGTTTTAAATAAGTTATGATAATAAGCGTATTTGTATAGTGGAACTACCTTCTATTTTTATATCATGGTATTACTAATTTTACTTAAGTTGGCGCAGTAATAAAAAAAGTATAATTAAAATTGGTTATTTTCTTCTCTTATAAATCCCACTTCAGAGTTGTAGAAAATGATGTTTCTCACAAATGTAAAATACAAAACTCAAGAACGTCACTTTAATTAATTTTTAAAAACCTCCCTTTATTGATCTTAACTGTTTCAAATCTTTCTCTATACTAATTTATTTCAATTATATTATCTTCAGTTGTGAAAAAGGAGAACTGTGTATGACGAGTATAAAAAAATTAAAAGACTAAAATAATGGGAAATAAAGTAGGGTTCTCAAGTAGTACAAAAATAATATAAAACTTTTAAATTGTTTATACAGTAATGTCTACAAATCCCATATACGTTTTTAGATAGAAATTGGACATTTTCTGTGTTAAAATAAAACCTTTACGTTTCTTACGAACAAACAAAGCCGATACTTTTTCTTAATTTGGGTGGTACTTTTTTGATTGCTTGAACTAATACAGCAAAAGCTATGAAATCTAAGCGCGGTGCTCAGTTATGAAAGGGAAAAAATGCAGAGTTCAGAAAAGTCCACACACTCTACAAAATTCTCGTACATAAATTAAAAACACACAACTAAAACCAACCCGTGTTATTTTTATTTTTCCATGTACTTTTTTTGTATGTGTTCGCAAATAAATATTTTAATAAAACACATTCGTTGATGTGTATAAAAAATTTCATAATTTAGTAACACATATAATTGTTATTAAAAGAAAAATATGTACGGGTTAGTAATGAACAGAACATTGTGTGAGTGTACTTTCTGAAATCTAAAAAAATGATACTCTGTTTTTTTCTAAAAGTAGTACTTTGGGATTTTTCTATCTAAAAGCAAAAAGATATAAATTGAAAGACACGTTTTATTTTTACGAGACACTTAGATTTAGTAGAATCAGTAGTCAAAACAATATTCGTCTATTTTATAAATATTACTTAAATTTTTCCACAACTTCCTTGGTTTGTTGAATAAATTACTAATACCCTCCATAAATTTTTATCTTTAAAATTTGTCGCAAAGAATTGTAATTGACGTAAAAAATGGTTTTTATTATTCACGCAAAATAGAAGAATAAGTGGTATCGAACGTTTCCTTAAAATTATTTTTTATAATTCTGCTTTCTCGTGAATGGGATTTTAATGATAACGAATATCACTTTATTGCCCTGTTATAATTTTTTTAATTGTCTGCAGGTGTTTTAAAACAAATTATTTAGAAGCTTATCATAATTTTTCTTTAATTTTTTTTTGAGTGGTACTAAACAACTCTTAACAAAAAAAAAAATCTTTTAATTTATTGGAGAGATTATGCCAAAAAAAGAACAAAATTAGATGGAAAATTTTTAAACAAAACAAACAAAATTAGTAAGAGGATCACCAGACTGACATCAAGCCTATACTAAAGACGTGCACCAGTATATCCAACAGTATTGCAAAAACAGATATATCATATACATAACAAGTAAAACAGATACAAAAGAACGCATGAGTGTAGTTGATATTGTATGCTTTCGCTTGTGCGTACTCACACTACCCTGCAGACAAAGTAACTAGTATGTGGTTAGAAATATACTAGTTGTTTTCAGCTTTTGACTAGTTGCACATCTGTCCTTTTTTCATACATCGAACTATCGATTTTAACATTCGCATGTCATAGGAGCCCAACTAGTTCATTTGTATACAGTTGTATACTAGTTGAAATACCAGTTATTGTAAACTAGTTTGTTTATAACTTTTTTATCTATAGTTTTAGACTAGTATTTTATAAAGTAGTTTTATACTACTTACATACATTCCGATTGCATACCACTCTATTCTAAACCAGTTTTGCACTAGATAAATAATATTTTCCCAGTCAACCAATTTATTTTTTTTAGTTATTTCTTTAATTTAATTATTCAAAAATGGTATAACTTAACAAAAGGAATTCATAAAATATAAAAGTATTAAATTTTCTAATATAAATTAAAATCTAACTAGCTTCCATTGCCAATTCCTCTGGTTTTTTCTTGACGGCCGATTGCTGCCTAAATTGCTTCTTTTTGGACAACTGCATTGAATGCCGTAGTACCATTTCTGGGTCTTTTTGCCCCAGACTTGGTAAGCTTATGATGGAGTCTGGAAAATATTAAAAAGAAATTGTTAACTATAATAATTTGACGCTAAAAAAATAATTATTACCAATCAATACTTTGTAGAAATTTTTGAATTCTTTCAATCGTTTTTTTCCGTGGGAGCCATCAAGGTTATAATTCATAATTATTTTACTGTGCAGAATATTCTCTAAGTTTTTGTCTACAGAGTTTCTCCACAATTTGCTCAATATAGAAACCTTAAATGAATAATACAAGTAAAATATAATTATTCACAATAAAGTGCTGTGTATGTTATGTTTAGAATAGTGAGAAATTGTGTTCAATACTTACGTATAAGTCTCGATTGTCCCAGCTGATTTGCTTTTCTATATTTTCAAGTGCTTGATCGGAAGTCACTGGAAAATAATTGGTAGCGGCAGCGATTGATGCATCTTGCCTAACCAGCTTTGTTGTGACAACCTTTATTTCGGCAAATGCAGACATAATGGACTCATTTTGTTCCTGGATACTTTTAGATAAATTACTAACCGTCTCTGGAAAAGCACATATAAATTATACATAATGTAAAAAAATGTTTGTCAAGTTCCCAAATTTCTTGTACATATAATATAGAGTTGGTTAAACAAATGTTTTCAAACCGAAATTCTATTATTACATTTTTCTTTAATAACGAATTACAAAAACAATGTTATTTTTCACATGTTTTGTAAATACAATAATAAAATTGCGAAAATATTTTCAACACTTATGAAGAAAAGGAAAACTTTTCTAGGTACCTGTTTTAAGTGTGTTAAATTTTTTTATTTTTATTTTTTATTTGGTGCGCATGGGTGTTTATGGTTAATGCTGTATGTAAAGGGTTACATTTAGCGTTTGTACGTAGAATACTTTATTCGCATAAAAACTAATGACTTAAAACTCTATAGAAAAATGAGATGCGCAGATGTGTTATTCAATTACTGTTTTTTAATGATAGTGAAGGAAAAACCCACAAAGAATAGGTAAAAATTATCCAAAAAATAAACGGAACCACTAACAACAAGCAGATCAAGGTTTATCCGTGCACGTATGCGCTATAGAATTTAGAATTTTTTGAATATAGAAAACATTTATTTACCAAATAAAATATTTATGTACGTACATATATTTTATTTAACACTATTTACCTTGTAAAGTATCAATTTTTTTAGAAAGTTGTTTGCAGTTTTTACACGAAATATTTTCTGTGGCTATAACAAAAATGTATGCATAAGTATTTATACAACAGGATATAATTTTCAACACTTACTTAAATTGCTTTCACAGAAAGGCATCCTTTTAATTTTTGAATTCATCTTAAAAATAATAAATTAGGTATTTATAAAAGTACTCGTAATTATAATAATAAATAAATATGTACATATATAACATTTAATATGAAAGGTTAAAGGCAACTGTGCAAAATTGGTACCAAGATAACTTTATCATTACTAGGAATACACATAAATTTAAAGTCAATTTCCAAAATTGAGAACTTTTCTACATCACTAAGGGAAAAATTATCAGCAGAGCAAATTCCAATTGTCATGGAGTCCATAGGTTCCTTAAAAAAACTATTTATATTTGTTAACCTTTTTCCAAAGACAAACTTTTCTTTACCGTCATCTACAAAGTTTTGAATTTCAATCGGTATATAAGGTTTGATGCAACAATAATTATCCGGTTTTTTTGAAGTATAAAAACATTTGTTAAAATAATAACATAAACCTTTATTTTTGATGTTTTTGAAACCTTCATTTGGAGTATCAACAATAAGCCTTTCGTAGTGAACTCTTTTGAAAATCTGACGCAGTATATTTGTTGGTTTTTTGACATACTTTTTCATTGTCTGCAAATAGTTTTCGAAATCATATGCAGATGATCCAGACATTATACCTATTTCTTTAATGCTTTCTGTTAAATGCAATAAATTGTGAACGTTGTAGGATACGCTATTATCTCCGAAAATTAATGGAAAGTTGTGCACAAACAGTTCCAACAATTGTTTTGACGCATTCAAATTATTGATATAGCTTTTAGGACACAATAATAATCTGCATGCGCAATGTAAAAGTAAAAAAACGTAGTATGTGTCCTCAGGAATTTCGCCTTTGAAAACAAAAATCCCTGTATAAAGGAGAAACTGGCGAAACTCAGTAGCCTTCCAGTTAGCAATGTCATCAAAACTTCTTGCCTTTCTTACAAATTCTTTTGGAATCGATGTTCGCAAAGACTCTAACTTTTCCGACATACTAATCTTGGCTGTTTTACTTACATTAACCAACATTTTGCCTTGCAATACTCCTAAAATAAACTTTCTCATGACTCCTAAATGCAGCAAATGCATGCTGTCAATTGATACTTGGCTTATCATTTTAATACCTATGGTTTCTAAGGGTGTTTCATTATTTTGAAAATTAGCCAGATGATGTTTTAAATATTTTCTACTTTTAAAATCTTCATCGGTTATCAACTTTCCTGTTGTAGTACAGTAGGTTAACGTATTTCCAATTTTTTTACCGACTTGAGTACATTTAGGACAACCATGGAGCGATGCATGGCTAGGTACACCACAGATAAAAGCTTTAGCTGGCGCATCACAAACAACGGCCCGTATTTCTAAACTATAATTATGTTGAGCAACTAATATTCCATTTTTATTTATGTCTTTCATTTCTTCAATAAAATCTTCTAAATATTTAGTAATGCTATCTGGCTTTTTAAGGCCAATATATATTCCAACTGGAACAATGTGCACATTTTGAGTGTTGATAATTCTTATTAAGATTGGCCAAAGCTGAGCCCTAGAACTTTTAAATAATGGCAAGCCATCAATGTTAAGATCTATTAGAATTTTGTCTAGTCCTAAAAAAATTTTACCCATTTTCTGAAACTGTTTTCTTATTCCTAGATGACAATACTTGCCGGGTTTCACATTTTTAATTATTGGTTTGTCAATAATTTTGGGTAGTAATGTTTCCGCTTTCTTTGGCACATCAAAATCATTTTCCCTTAATAATGATAAAAGTTCTTCAAAGGCATTCCTGGATATTTTATTTCGTATGTACCATTGCGCTAATTTTTCATTAAATGACTCTGTCGGATCATTGTGGCCTATGTCTGCACTTTCGCATTCCTCTTCTAATAAACTGGAGGTTAAAAAAACATGTTTCTCACTTTTGTCTATTTGTTTTATATTTTCAACAGAACTGTTTCTCAGTCTTTTGATATAGATATCACGTTGTTTTTTTATTAATCTGGCCATGTGGCGCTTACTCATTTTTTCGTTTAATTTTAAAATTGTTTTTCGAAAAATAAATAAATAAATAATTTCTTACTATTTTTAATTAATTATTTATAAAATTTAAAATAAAATGTTTTATTTTTCAAGAAATACACTTCTTCTTGCAATAAACACCAAACACTGAGTGATTTATGATAACGAACTTTCCACATTAGTTTTTTTATTTCAAAAAAAGATTACCATAATGGAAAAAATTACATTTGTTTCACACTTTAAGTTGAAAACGATCTAAAAATTTGCATAAAAAACAATTTGTGAACTCTGAAACTAATGCATCGCGATGTAAATACCAATAAGTGTTTATTGCTTCACTTGTTGTTGTTTCTTTGGTAATCGGACAAGCCGTTTTATACCTCATTTTCTTATTCTCATAAAGAGTGAATGAAATGGAGTGAAATGAAGAATGCAATACTATAATGTAATGAAATCTATATTTCATTTTTCTTATTCTTGTCCTTTTGAACTAGTACAAATCTGTCACATTTGCTACAGTCATAATACTAGTTGTGTCTAACTAGTATTATAACAGTCTCAAAACGTAACTAGTTACAATTTTAGCTGCAGGGTATGGATATAAACACATACAGTTGTTTAAGGTATTGCATAGAGTAAGCAAATTATCAGTTTTTTACTCTCAAATATCTGTTGTACCATGGGTATTTGGATATATCAGTTTATGAAACAGATATTTTTGATACTTGTGTGCTGCTTATGATAGAGGCGAGATTTTAACTTCGTAGTAATAACCCGAATTGTAATTATTATTGTTTAGCTTTCGTAATTAGTTTATATGATTTTAAATGTAGAATTAGCAATATTTATAATATTAATTATAATTTTATTTTATAAAAACAAATGGAAAATTAATAAATTGTTGTCTAGTTGCGCGTTGGGTTATAAGGATAGAACTAATTCAATTAAGAAAGTTTATTGTATGTTTATTTAAAAATATTAATTCCTCTTTGATAAAAACTCGTAAATAGTTAAAATTAATATATAAAAATAGGTTTATTACATACATCTGTAAAAAATTATTAATATAAAAATAGGAGTTCCAAATTTTCAATAAAAAAAAATTAGGGAAAACATTTACATTTCTAGAATACACCCAGTAATAATATTGTCCCTTTTATATATGTACATTTTAAATAACGCAATTTTTATTTTCTATGCACTTAGAAGGATATTATAGTTAGGTTATTTGTGCATTAAAAACTTCTAAAATTTCTAACATTTACTAAAAAAAACCTCTTTTCTGCATTAAAGAAAATTCCTACAGCTTAAATAAATAAAGAGTAAAAATTATTCGAAATTAAAAAATTATTAAAAAAAAGTACAATGGACAAGCTCGTTGTAACTGCTTACCAAAGGATAGTCAGCTTAACAACGGTAAATATAAAATATTATTTTTATTTTTGCTAAAAATATTTAAATATTCATACTTCATTTTAAAATTTTAAAAATAATTTGGATTCAAAAGGTATTTTAAAGCAAACTTAACATAAAAATATTTTTTAATTGATTTTAAATTATCAGGCTTTTCATTTCTCTAAATATAGAAACATGCATACATATATTTATTTAGTTATTGTATCTTTAGAACTGTTGTAATTGTTGGTAAAAGTTGTTAAAAAACATAATAGTAATTTTAATACAATTATACGCATTAGATTTATAAATTTTTGTTAAAGTTTTCAGTTTTGTATATTCAACTTCAATAAAACACAATAAAACAATTAAAAATATTGATCATGTTTAGAAACAATAATTTTATTTTTTAATTTTAATAAACCAATGCATATATACGTATGAATGGATATTAATTCGCAGCACACAATAAGTACTTATGGTACAACCATCAATATCTGTTTATACCCGTTTGTGCAAAACATAGGAGAACAGATATGTTACTCTCATTCTCTCTTTACTCATTCATATCCATCCAAAGAGAAAAAGTAAAAATATCAACTTATATCAGAAACACAAAAGTACTCATCTATACGCACTCATAAGAGTAGACACACAAAAACTGATACAAACAGATATATCTGTGCACGTCTTTAGCCTATACATGTAAACTTTCCCAAAGTGTTTGAAGATATTGCCCCTAAAAAGCTGCCTCGTGTTTGATACCCTTGTATTCTGACTTCTTATGCATAACGGAGTCGATTGAGCGATGTTCTACTGCCCGTCCGTGTTAGTGTTGAAATCAAGTTTGCCTCGGCACAAAAAAATATGTCAATCGATCAGATATAGTAGTGTCGAAAGAAGTGCTTTGGAAATCAGCATGATCGGTTCATGTCCTTCGAGGCAGCAGGCAAAACACCACGCCTACCTCTAATTTTTCATATCATTTGGAACAATAAAGTTACTCCAATCAAAATAATAAGTATATGGGGCGCTAGAGAATTAAAAAATAAGAAAAAAAACATCCAATAAAAAAAATTTTTTTGCCCATATTTTCCGAGTTACGTGGATCTGAAATTTTCAAATTTTTTAAATATCAATATGGGTATCATTTTAAAGCTTTTGAAGAGATCTTTAAGGAAAAACCAAAATTTGTCAAAATGAATAAACCCATTAAAAGCAGATTTCATTTTTATGTAAAATTATATATATGCAGTACCAAATTTTTTTTATTTAAGTCTCGGTCACCCCAAAAAAAAAAAAACATTTTTTGATTGGAGTTACTTCACTATACTAGATTTATATATACTGATGGTGAAGGGTATATAAGATTTGGCATAGCCGAAAATAGCAATCTTATTTATTTGTAACTATTACTGTTATTATACCCTTCGCCGTAAACGTGGTATATTCTTATAATTTTGTCATTCCGTAACTTAACTTTTAATATGAAGTTGTGGCTGACTACGATTGCTGTTTCTTGCTGTTACTTGCTGTATTTGTGTATTTATTTCAATACAATACATTTTAAAAACATTGCTTTTATTACGCCATGAAATAGTTTTTTTTTCTTAAAAAGTAAGAGCAAAAGAAGAAACAAACATCAACTTATTGCTTAAGCAACAGCAAACGTTTTCAAAGTAAATGCTTTGCTGCAGAAAGAAACACATAGTCAGCTTTATCAAATGCGTTTATTTCTCTTTTTTTTTTGCATTTGGTTTTTGCTGCATATTTCCTCACAGTAACAGTTAAGCAACTACATATGCATTGAAATTAGTCAAGCATTTTTTAACCACTGGTTTTACTAAAAGGTTTTCATTTTTGAGTAAAATAAATATAAAAAGTAATCCATATTTGGGTCTCAGGCTTATTGCAAATTGCTTTATAAATGCACTTACAATTAAATGATAACAGACGTTGCCAGGTAAAACCGTTAGATTGCTTAAAGTGTAAATTAGGTATGAAATTTAGTTTATTTTTAGTTTAAAGTGGGGTAGCGGATACAATAAAAAACTGATATTTATTACAGGTTGTATAGTCTATTAAACGTTTATAAATATTCATTTGCTTATTAAAGGTTTATAAACTCTTAAAGTAAATTTAAAAATTAAAATGTTAATATTTATATTTCTAATAATAATAACATAAAATTTAAAATTAAAAGCTTTACTATGGATGGTACGGAACCACTCGTGCGTGAGCCCATCACGCATTTGCTTATTTTATTGTAAGATACCTTCAGGTAATCATAAAAAATTTGTTCTAATCACAATTTTGAGACTACGCGTTTGTGAAATGAATTTAGGATGCGTCATGATGATAGTTTTATTCGTCTGTTTTGAATAACCCTTAACTGTCAGTTGTCAAATTGTTTTAAAGACTGCGAAGAATTTAATTTTCTTTTGTTTAATTTTCTTTTGTAGCTTTATGCTTCCACTAAAATTTGGAAGCTTTCTTTTATTTTAAAATATTTGTAGGTAAATTTAAATAAAAAATTACTTTTAACAATAACTTTTTTTTATTTAAAAATCGGTCCATTTACATTTCATTTAATTTAAATGTAATTTTTAATTGTTTTTGAATGTTGAATTTAAAACTAACAAAATATGTAAAAATATATAATGTTTTTTTCTATTCCAACGCACAAAAAACCTATCAGAACAATAATAAGTAGGGCAACATAAAAGTACCAAAGTCAACTTTTTTTTTGGTAAATGATGGATAAATGGGGATTTAATATAAGTCCGGTTTATTAAAAACTAATCAATTTGAGGCATATTTATTAGGGCATATTTCTTATTACGTTAATTGCTACTTTTTTAAATTTTTTTCAAAACGGCTTATTTTTGCTAATTTTAATGCAAAAAATATTAAAACAGCTACTTTTTCCAATGTGCAGTTTGTTTTTACAGTGGCAACTTTATCGTATATACTGTAGATACTACAACAAATTCCAACCTTGTAATGTATTTTCTTTTCTTTTTTTCTTTTTTTGCTACCATTAATATGCACCCATTATTTGACTATATTTTTTAAATAGTTTGAAGAAATAAGCGAAAACTATATTCGAAAAGAAAGAAAAAAAAAAAACAATAACGTATTTCACGTATGTGTGGTTCTGTTTTCGTAAGAGATTTATTGTTCTGAAACATTTGGAAACGAAGAAGCATTTTGAATTAAAGGAAAGACAAGGTTAACATACAATGTTAGTCAGAATATAATCGGGATAATTAAAAAAATAGCACAAAGTTTTTTATGAACATTAAATAATTTGAAAAATATTCTTTAATATAATAATTTACAAAGTGCTTGTGCATAGAAATAAATTATCGTAGTGTTTTTTTGACAATTAATTAATTAATTAATTTTTCAACCGGTTACAACTGTATAAAAGAGCCGGAAAAAAGTCAGCCGTATACAGTGGAGAAAGAAAAAAATTGGTTATTTTTGTTTTTGCTTTAACTTTGATTTTTGTTTTTGCTTTATTGTTTGGACAAAAACAAAAAGTTTATTTAAAATGTGTGTCAGAAGTTTCCTGAGGAGTTAAGTAAGTGGTAACGAAATGGCGAGAGACGTGCTTGGACCATCAATAATCAATACCGGTAATTAATTTGATCGAGATTATTTAAAAAATAGCACAACGTTTTTTATGAAAATTATGACAAAATTTTTTTAAGGAACCGTAATCGGCATCAGAAAAATTTGGATTAGAATTGTGCGAGGCGTTTGTGGCAGCTAATATTCCATTGTTTAAAATCGGGAATGAAAAATTTTCAATTTTTTTTAGAAAACAACACATCGTTTCATGTTCAATCGGAGTTCTATATACAAATTCACCCTAAAAAAATTATACAAATTATAGAAAATCAATATTTATGGGTATTGATAGATGAGACTACAGACGCATCTAATAGGCACGTCGTTAATATTCTTAGGGAATTTGAAGAAATTTCAAAAAATTCAACTCAACAGTAGTCAGTTTATTTAATGATACAATGACGGAATTTTGTATAGATAAAACTAAAGTTTTGTAACTTGTAACAGATGCAGATGTTTAAAGCTGCTAGAGGTATAAAGGTGTTTCATCCAAAAATTACACATTTAACCTTTATTGTACATGGAATTCACAGATTATGTGAATATATAAGAGAAAATTATCCTGACGTGGATAGATTTATATCTAGTGCAAAAAAAAAAACTTTTTAAAAACCACCATCTAGAATTGCCATTCTTAGAAAAGTGGATGCAAATTTACCTTTTTCACCACAACCTATAACAACACGTTGGGGATCTTAGTTGTCAGCGGTTATTTATTACGCCAACAATTTTTGAACCTTTACGACGATTTTTTCTATGCTTAACCCTTACGATTCGTCAGCTGTAAGAATTTGACAATCTATGGAGAGTGCTGAACTAATTTACATAGCCTCAAATTTTGGCTTTTTAACATTAACAATAAAGTTATTGGAGGAAAAAAATAAAACTTTAACTTCAAAATTTTTTTCTCATTGATGAAATGGTTAATAAAAAAAAAACATATTCCTGTGAACATCGGAAAAAAGTACATGAAAAGCTTTTAGTTATTCACAAAAGGAATAAAGGTTTCACAGATCTAAAGCAAATTAGACAAAATTTAAGATGGTGGTGCAAAAAAATTAAAACTTGGATTATTCATTCAAAGAGATACTTCATTTTAAATACGCTCCTTTAAATTTCGTTGATGAGGAACGTTCTTTTCTAATGTAATGTTTAAAAATGTTTATCGTTCAAATCGACAAAGTTTTTTATTTGAAAATTTAAACGAACAATTTGTTATACTCTACAATAATAGCTTAAATCTATAAAATTAAAATAATAAAAAAACACTTTTGATGATTTCTGACTTTTTCTACGGAACATGAGGAAAGTTAATATGGCACAAATAAAGACAAAGATTTTCAACCATACATTTTTGTGCTAACAGTAAATTAATACGAGTGTAAAAAATAATCAACAAATATAAAATAAAATAATTTTTTTTCTAATTTTTTTATTTATATTTTTTGCTATTTTGTTTAAATAAAAATGTTAAGGTAAATTTTATTATTTATTTTAATTAATATACCTAAACCTAGGAAAAGTTTTAACTTAATGCTCTAAAGACATTCGAGACAGCAGCTACCGACCGCAAAATGTCAGAATTAGAATGCATGTGTTTATATGAGAATAATTAATTTGTTGACAGCAAGGCAACAAGGCGGCAGGTTGTTGTCTGGGCTGAATTTGCCGCTGCAGTCAAATTAAACTAATTTCTATTTTTGTTGGCGACAATAAACAGTTTAGTGATGTCAGTACTATAAGACATGTAAAATAATAAGTGCTTAAAATCTCTTATTATGAAAAACGAAAAAAACAATAAAAATATAAAATAAAAATTATTTATTTAAAGATTTAAGTGTAAATCTACAATAAAACTGTAACAGGATAATTTCAGTACATGAAATATTTAAGGAAAATAGTGTTGCTAGTGAAGACAATACTTGATTTGGAATACAAAATATCTATTTATTGAATTCTTATCTGTCTCACATAAGTGCTGCTGGATAGATTTGAGTAAAATTTTGTGAGGAGATCTTTTAGAACCTTGGTTCAAACATGGATTCTTTTTTCGTAGAAAAATAGAGAAACCAATGTAAAAATCACCCAATTATACCGGTATAATTGTACTTAAACAGTTGTCAGCACATTTTACATACTTTTCAATAATTGCTTAAAAGATATTTTTTAAACTTTAAATTAAAAAAAAAAAAAAACTAGAAATGCCACACCGACAAATTAAAAATACTACAATTGTCATGGCGAATGTGTACGAAGAATAATTGTAAAAATTTTTGAGGAATGTATTAAGATGTACATAAAACTAAAATTCCTTTTTTGTGTGGACAACATTTAGTTAAAAATTTACTTCTGTTTTTAGTGCTTGCTGGTTGAAGTACTTATATTAATTTCAATTGTCGTATGGGATATCTGTAAAGACATAACACGATAAGTTTTAATAGATATCAAAAACTGTTGTTTTTAGTGTTTTTTATTTTAGTAGACATGAAACTACGTGACACACACTACTGTACTTATTATTGCTTCTGGGAAATACTTCTATATATTTTCAATCTTAAAGACAATCCAAACGAATTATTCTACTCTTTAAATAGCCTCTTAAAAAATAGTTAAAACATTTTTTTAATTATAAATCGGAGCTGCTTCTTTAAATATCGCTTAAATAACATCACTAAAATACAGTTAATTCGTATTTTTATTATGTAGCTGCTGCCTTCAAAATAATAATGTAGCTGTGTACAAGGCGACAAATGTTGCTAGCGTCATTTGCTGTTGTATGTTCGTGTATCTTGCTGTGGCGAATGTGTTTAGAGCATAACGCTTAATTTTTTTTTTTACTCCGTAAAAAGCATCTACCAAAACATTCTTATTTAATCTTAACCACAACAAAACATTAAAAACTACTGAACATCAAAAAAATTTTGCTCAAAACAACTCACATTTTTGCTGTTGTTTTGTTTCAAAAAAAATTGAATGTTTTTCCTAAAGCTTTTGGGGTTTTTTGGATCAAATCCTTAATTCTCATCGTCTTCGAGTTTTCCTCATATTGATTTGCAAGAAAATTTGAAGGAATTCTGTTCTACGTAGAAAAATCGCATTATTTTTGACGTTTCTTTCATTCGTTCGACGTTTTTAATGCTCTGAACACATTTGCCCCAGCAAGATACACGAACACACGACAGCAAAAGATGCTAGCAACATTTGTCGCCTTGTATTCAGCTAAATAATTATTTTGAAGGCAGCAGCTACATAATAAAAATACGAATTAACTGTATTTAAGTGATGTTATTTAAGCGATTTTTAAAGAGGCAGCTCCGATTTATAATTAAATAATGTTTTAACTATTTTGTAAGAGGCTATTTATGTGCTGTTTCTGTATTACAGGCGATCAACTCGTTTCAAAAATTTATATGAAAAGCACTCAGTTGTTTGAGTTATTTACATATAAATTTTTTAGACGAGTTGATCGCCTGTAATATAGAAACAGCACATTAAAGAGTAGAATAATTCGTTTGGATTGTCCTTAAGATTGAAAATATATAGAAGTAATTCTAAAAATAAATAATAAGTACAGTAGTGTGTGTTACGTAGTTTCTTGTCCACTAAAATAAAGAATACTAAAAACAACAGTATTTACAGATATCCCATACGACAATTGAAATTAATATAAGTACTTCAACCAGCAAGTAATAAGAACAGAAGTAAATTTTTAACTAAATGTTGTCCACACAGAAAAGGAGTTTTTGTTTTATGTACATCTTAATACATTCCTCAGAAATTTTTACAATTATTCTTCGTACACTTTCGCCATGAGTAGTAGTAATTTTAATTCGTCGGTATGGCATTTCTACTTTTTTATAAATTCAAATTTCGAAAAATATGTTTTAAGCAATTATTGAAAAGTATGTGAAAGGTGTTAAAATTTTTCTATATACAAAACTAAAATGTGCTGACAACTGTTTAAGTACAATTATACCGGTAAAATTGTGTGATTTTATATTGGTTTCTATATTTTTCTACGAAAAAAATCAGTGTTTGAACTAAGGTTCTAAGGGATCTCCTCACAAAATTTTACTTAAATCTATCCAGCAGCACTTACGTGCTAAGATAGAATTCAATAAATAGGTATTTTGTATTCCAAATCAATTATTGTCTTCATTGTTTTCCTTAAATATTTCATGTACTGAAATTATTCTTTTACAGTTTTATTATAGATTTACACTTAAATCTTTAAATAAATAATTTTTATTTTATATTTTTATTGTTCTTTTCGTTTTTCATAATAAGAGATTTTTATTTTACATGTCTTATAGTACTGGCATCACTAAACTGTTTATTGTCGCCAATAAAGCTGTAAACACATTCGCCGCAGCAAGATACACGAACACACGACAGCAAATGACGCTAGCAACATTTGTCGCCTTGTACGCAGCTACATAATTATTTTGAAGGCAGCAGCTACATAATAAAAATATAATTTTATTGTATTTCAGTGATGTCACTTTAGCAGTTTTTAAAGAAGCAAATCGGATTTAAAATTAATATATATTTTAATTATTATTATTAGAAGAGTAAAATAATACTTTTAAGGGCTACGTCGATTTTTCGCTTGGATTGTCTTTAAAATTGAAAATATATTGAAGTATATTGTAGAAGCAATAATAATCTCAGTATAAATAATACGTGGTTGGTTGTCCACTTAAATAAAAATACAAAAAACAACAGTTCTATGATATCTATTAAAACCAATCGTGTTAAATATTTACAGATGTCCCATACGACAATTGAAATTAATATAAGTGCTAAGAACAGAAGTAAATTTTTAACTAAATGTTGTCCACACAAAAAGGAATTTTAGTTTTATATACACCTTAATACAATCCTTTGAAATTTTTACAATTATTCTTCGTATACTTCCGCCATGACAATGCGTCAGTGTGGCATTTCTAATTTTTTTAAAATTTAAATTTCGAAAAATATATTTTAAGTAATTATTAAAAAGTATTACATACCTTTCTCTATACAAAACTAAAATGTGCCGATAACTGTTCAAGTACAATTATACCGGTAAAATTAAGTGATTTTATATTTGTTTCTCTATTTTTCTACGAAAAAAAATCCATTTTTGAACCAAGCTCCTAAGAGTTATCTTTACAAAATTTTACTCAAATCTATGCAGCAGCACTTACGTGAGACAGATAATATACAGATTCAATAGATACTTCACCAGCAACAATTTTTTCCTTAAATATTTCATGTACTAAAATTATCCTGTTACAGTTTTATTATAGATTTAAACTTAAATCTTTAAATAAATAATTTTTATTTTAAATTTTTATTGTTCTTTTCTTTTTTCATAATAAGTGATTTTAAGCACCTTTTATTTTACATGTGTTATAGTACTGACATCACTTAAATGTTTATTGTCGCCAACAAAAATAGAAATTAGTTTAATTTGACTACTGCAGCGAATTCAGCCTAGACAACAACCTGCCGCCTTGTTGCCTTGCTGTTGACAAAATAATCATTCTCATATAAACACATGCATTCTAATTTTGACATTTTGCAGTCGGTAGCTGCTGTCTCGAATGTGTTTACAGCATAAAAATAGAAATTAGTTTAATTTGACTGCAGCAGCGAATTCAGCTCAGACAACAACCTGCCGCCTTGTTGCCTTGCTGTTAATAAATTAATCATTGTCATATAAACACATACATTCTAATTCTAACATTTTGCAGTCGGTAGCTGCTGTCTCGAATGTGTTCAGTGCATAATTTTTATTATAATGTATGTATGTATTAGACATCTGCAACGAGTAACTTTTTTGTGAATATGTGAAACTCGCTCTCAAACATCGTTTACATTTGTTCTCTCAGTGAGAGCACAAGCAGTGAAGAGTAGTGATTGTTTGTTCGGCAAGAACGAATATGCAATAAGCCGAAGTTAAGATGTTCCGAAAAAACTAGCATATAAGAATGCAAGTACCAAAAAATGAAGTACCTAAAAAAATATGTTCACTTCATATGGTACTGCAAGTATTTTTTGCCCTCTTTATAGTGAAGTTTAAAATAATATTTTAATGTTTTTGTTGTTAACATAGAAGAATAAGAAATACAAACCATGAAAATTATATATATATATATATATATATATATATATATATATATATATATATATATATATATATATATATATGTATATATATATATATATATATATATATATATATATATATTCCGCTGCTTTATATTCATTTATTTTAAGCTGTGTTACTATTTTCTGTTTCCTATTGTATATATATATATACGCATCATTATTATATTATTTTTTATTTTATTTAATTTTAACATAGTTATAAATAATTAAAGAATATCTAAATAAACTAAATTATTAACTTACCTCATTTATTTCCATGTTTTTTTTTTGCAGTTTGGCAGATCAAAAAGGAAGATTCAAAACAAATGAATTTAATTAAATATTTGCCAAACTTCACCTAGTACTGCGAGTATCAAGTGAAGTTTGACTGTCGCATGATACTCGACATGTTCGTAGAAAACATTTGCAAGTAACCCTGGAGTTAATGTCGACGTAGTCGACGGCGTCAAATGTCAAAAAAAAAAGTTGAATCGTATGAAATTGTATGAGAGCAGTTAATCTCAACGCGTTGCAACGCCGTAAAAGTTCAATCTGTTTCAACTGTTTCGGCGTTGAAACGCCGTCAACGACGTCGACATTAACTCACCTAACACACTCTCAGTCGAGTACAAGCAATAGTTACTCAATGAGTTTGATGTTCTCAAAAACATGTTCATCGTTTTTAAAATAACCTCAAGCAAGCGTTCATGTTTTGCAAATCATATGTACTTTTTAATAGCAAATGCATTTGTGCAGGGGTCTGGTATGTATGTATATTAAAGGCCCAACTATAATTTGCATAAGTTAGCTTTAGCTTATGTCAAAAATCCAACGAAAAGCCTGTTAAATGCTTAAGAACTATATTAAAGAAATTTAAGTGACTACTATGTACTAACATAAATTTAGTAACTTATTTGCCACAGTTGCACATTTATTTTTTATTCGTACTTTTGCCAAAAATAATTACTATGTAAAAAAACAAAATTTAAAAACGAAAACCCTTTAACACGTTGACTGCCACGCGTGTTTACAACAAAATCCCCGTCAGGCCACCCGTGCCACTGTAAGATGCGTGCTCTGCTACCGCATGTCTGTTTACATTTCTTTCGGTACTCTCACCCCGATATCTATTACGATCCTCATTTATCACGTTATTACTCTGCACGAGCAGTTGTAATCTTTGCCGTGTACTGAGTAGTACAACTAATATCTCTGCCCAACTAATATCTCAACCGCAACTTTGCAGTGAATGCTTCAATATTTTGCACTGTAAATAATTTTGTTAATAAACGATTTTTAAAAAAATTCAACAGTATTATTATCTCCTGTCATATATTTATCTAAATATGTTCGGAAATCCTTTGGAAGGAGTCACCCGACGTGGCCTGATGAGAACTCTTGCTGTCACCCGAATACGGGTGACGTGGCCTGATGAGAACTTTTGCTGTCACCCGAATACGGGTGACACGGCAGTTAACGTGTTAAAGAAGATATTTTATATATTTAATAACATTCACATACACATTTACATTTTTTGGTGCATGTTCTAACAGCCTGTTTATAGAACACGTCACGAGCGAAACGAAAACGGATGGCATATGGACGAATACGTAATAATTAGCGTCCATGTAACACGTTTCGGTTTTTTCGTTTAACTTACGTTATGTTTCGTATAAATAAATGGTATGTCAAATCGTAACTCCGGAACTAGGGGTTGGCTCTAAATTTTTCACTTTACATTTTTTGCTTAGAATTGCATTTTACACCCCATAGGAAACATTTTCTATTGGAGCCGTGCCCGTACACTGGATTTAAGCCTGGAATTTTAATAATGCACTTTAAAAAAATACTTTTTTCCACTGACTGGCGTTTCTTGCTAATGGTCCATAGGCATTTATTTTTTTTCGCAACCGTCTCCAATGTTTGCTTCATGGCTGCTTCCAAACTGGGGAGTTTCTGTGGCAAGATGAGGATATTCCTCCATACAGTTCACACATTTCTGGAACTGTAGACCCGTTTTCATCTTGCTGCTGGCAAATGCATACAAATTTTCTTTTAAAAAACACAAATTTATAACACACAAGTACATATTTACCTTTTTTTCCTGAAAACTCCATATTTTTTATTTTATTATATTTTTCAACTAATTTTGGAAACAACTAGTAATGTACTTGTATGTAAAATTTTTAAAACGAATGGTATTTTTCCTTCGCCCAGTTTTGACGTTTCTGACAATACAATTCGCGATACATAAACCAGAAATAATTGTCATTTGTTACGTTTTTTACAAAAGAAAATGACATTCGTCTTTTATAAACCCAAAGATGGAAAACGGTAACGTTTTTGTTCGTCTAAACGGCAGATTGTGTTCTGTAAACTGGCTGTAAGATAAATTTTTACAAAAAATATTACAAGTTATTTTTTGTTTTGTGTTTGTTTGGCCAACCATACTATAAAATGTAACGGTGTTCATCGCTTATATCGCATACATATGTGTGTACAAATACAAATTTAATATTAATTTATTCTATTTGTTAAAAATTGGCCAGAAACAAAAAAGTTTTTTTTCTACATTTTGTATTAATTAAAAACTAAAAATTAAAACACTGTAGGCCTTAATTACAATTTTCTTTATGAATGTATAATACAAAGCACAATCAGCTGTTTCCGTATGGAAAGTGCGATCAGTTTCGTACCTTGCTTAAAGAAATGACATTTAACGAAACTTGACGAAAAGCTATCACACAGTTGTTTAAGTTCGCTTAAGTTATTTTATGCACATTATAGTTGGGCCTTTTGAATAACTTGCATTAAGAAAAAAGCTTGGGCTTTTCGTCCCTAATGTTAAGGAACATTAAGCCGACCGTAAATATAGAAATGTAAATGTTGATGTGTTAGCTGATCATTTTTGTTATACGAAGAGCTATGCAAATGCATAGCCGACTGAAATGTTACTTAGTCGTAACGTTTCAACCTGCTGAAAATAGAATTTCAATACGACGTTACTTGACAAATGTAGTCAGTGATGGTAAATACTATCATAAATTGATAGTATTTATTTACGAAAATTTTTAAGTTTTTAAATTTTATGATACACAATATAATTTTAAATAAATTAGTTTTCTTTTCCATATTAAATATGTTATACATGTGTAATATTTTGTAAAATTGTAAGGCTGAGTATAATTTGTGCAAATGTTATATTTTCCATTTTTACAGTACAACATCATTTTTAGTACGATTGAAATATTAACGTACTTTTTACACAAAATTGCAAAGTAGGCATTATTGGTTTGAACAGCTGTGTGTTTTTATTTATTTATAAACTAAAATATAGAAAAATAAAAAAATAATGGACGACGAAAAATTTATCATTCTTGTTCAGGCGAATGAATGCCTTTAAAATAAACATTCTCCAGAAAAGATGAAAGTTTACATAAACGCAAGAAGCTTAAACTAAAAAACAAATCTTCGGTATCCATTCTAATTTAAAAGCACACACAAAATAAAAAATGAGGCAACAGACAACACCTTTTTCTTTTTGTTTTTTTTTTTGCTTATGTCAAAAACAAATGACACGTTTTTAAAAAAAATTCTAAAAGCACAACTACATTTACATTTACTGTACAGCTACATTTACGATTTCAACGGTAAGAAAACAATTTAAATGCAAACTTGTATCCCTCGAGATCCCAAAGTAGAGTAAAGAAACAAAACTTTTGTTTGTAAAATTTATTTTTTAAAGCTATTTTAAAAAATTATTTTTTGACTGTCAAACTTTTTGTTATAAATACCTATTTAATTTTAACTGCAACAGGTTAATTAACTGCGCCGAAAAATAGTATTTTACTGTCGGTCGTTTTATTTTTTTTAACACCAGAATGGTTAAATAAAAATTTTCTTCTCTAAAAGAACAAAATATTCATTTATTTTGAACTTAAATGAAAGCTTCTATAAAAAACTACAAACAGCTAATGGTAAGCTTTTTGAGTGCAGTTTTATTTTTAAATTACAAGCAAGTCATATATTTTACTGTTGTATTTTACAAAAAGAAGAAAAGAATATATACACATATAAATAGAAAGAAGTTATTGGCATATAAGGCACTCCTCCGGGGTTGCACAAATATCACATAATTTTAAGTCGACATCATAGAAAGCAACAGCCCTTTTATCTTCATTATAATAATCATATATTAGAACGGGAACTGGTTTTTGCATGGCCACAGCGTATGTTCTCAAGGCTTCCACCCTTAAACAAGTTGTAATGTCTTTATACAAATTATCGAAGTATACAACCAACAATGTACCAGAATTTCTCATTTCTATATACTATAAAATGAAAAAAAAAATTGTATTTCTTAAGTAGTTTCCATTTTATAACTACTTACACTAACTCTCTTTAATTTTTGTATTTCCTTTAAGTTTTCATCAGTTATGACATAACCCGACGGTAAATTAATTTCCAGCAGCGCCATATTAGGAGTTTCTTCTTCACCCACATACTTAAAGCACGCAAACATTGTCAAGTAGGATGGTCTATCTTTGTCATCAATTTTAATTATCTTTAAGGTGAAACTAGGGTAAGGATCTTCTTGATTTTCTAATGTGTTGTATTGAAACGCGATTTGTACTAGAGCTGAACCGTTACCTTTGGCTGCGATTTTTAACGATTTCGTTTTAGGGGGCAACTGCAAATAAAATCAGTCAGCGAAGTTAGTTTTTAAAAGTTGTTAAGAATCTCTTTTAGTTTCGGTAAAGAGCTGCATTTATGGAACCAAAAGTAACAGAAACTTCAAACTATTTGCTGTAGAAAAAAAATTTTTCTTCCTAAAGTATCACCTGTATCGTTACGTAGTCATTTAAGGTTATACCTTGAGCACTGAGTATACAGAGGCGACACGAGAATATAGTCATTTCTTTTTTTCTATACATCTCTTTCTTGACATCCTATCGACTTCAATTTTGTTTTGTAGTAGTCGATAGGATGTCAAGAAAGAGATGCATAGAAAAAACGAGATGACTATATTCTCGTGTCGTCTCTGTATACTCGGTGCCTTGAGTGGTTTTGATTAATATATTACTGGCAGAAAGTCTTGGCTGTATAAAGTCGGAGTCTTTAATAATGAGGATTATCAGGAACTAGGTTTCAAAACCAGAATTCTAAGTCTCAAAAGACAGATAAAGAAAATGAATCCTGACGTTTTGGTCTTTGCTTAGTTTGTTGTCTTATTAGCATACAGGTCCTAATAAAATTGACGTTTTGTTACTTCAGGGATTTCGAAACAATAAAATAAAACATACTAAAGCGAAGCTACACAGAAAAGATATAGTAGAAATATATTCCAAAAAAGACGTTGAGAAATTAAATTTGAATTTAAATTTTTAAAGCATGTTCATTAAGAAAGATGGATTTTTTACTGCAGGATAGAAAGGGCAAGATCTAAGCTGTCTACGCAGAATCATTTTCAATATCTAAGAAATATGTATTTTAAATATCTTATCTATTCAACAGCTTTTTTTTTGGTACTTTTACTTTAACCGGCTAGATATTTCTACGACTTAAACTTTCTCAGAGAATGTCTTTCATAAATTACGTTTTTCTTAGACTGATAACTTTGAAAACAACGCATTTTTCGACTGTTTTTTTAGACAGCTTCTGGCTGATACAACGTCTTTCCTAGAATATGTTTATTTTAGAAACGTATCTGTCAGTCTGTGCCTCAGACTACTTTCTTTGACTACTTCAGTCAAAGAGTAAATCTTTTTAAGAATACGCTATTTGTTGACTACGTCTTTCTTAAGTTACTTCTTCTTACTACTTCCTTTCACGACGTCCTTCACAGACTGCATTTCTTCTACTATGTCATTCTTAAGCTGTATTTCTGTTAGACATTTTTTCTTAGTTCTACTGCATCTTTTACGGGCTTTGGCTTTTTAACACTGAATCTTTTCTGGAACATTTTGTCTTTTAGACGACAAGTTTCTTACGTTTTTTAACACCACGTCTTTAACATTGACTACGTCCTCCTGAAGCATACATATGTTCTAGGCTTTTCTTTGTTTTTTAAAGAAATTTAGATCTTATTTATTTTACTTCATTGTTTACTCGATGTTTCCCTGGGATTTTCTAACATCTTCAGGGATGTTTATTAAAATGTCTTTATCATTTCCACACTTAAATTTTTGTTACAAAAAACCACAATAAAAGCATATCATACATTACATCACATACATTAAGGAAAAAATAATTGTAAAAACAAACAAAAATTAACAAAATATCACAAAAAGTTGATTTCCGAAGTTTATATGCATCACAGTTCGAAATTACAGTTCTTACATACATGTTATCCTTGCAGATGTTAAAAAATCCCAACAAAATGTCACATACCAAATGAAATAAAAATAAATGTCTTTAAATATCAAATACCGAATGGATCCAAATTTCAATAAGAACAAAATATATTTAAATATTTTTAAATCTTTGCTTTTGGACTACTTCTTTCTTAGACGTTTTTCGTAGAAAACGGCTTTTAATTACTATAAATTTTTCTTATTTTTTGGGGTTTAACATCAAGATTCCTAGTATTCCGGAAAATTTAGTAAATATCTTTGCTTGTTAATCTTACTCCCCCTACTGCGTCCTTCATCTTTTTTAGGTAAAATTTTTCTCAGATTACATCCTAATAATGCCTCTCTCTTCTCAATCTAAATACTTGTTTCTTGGAAAATCCTTTTCTCTGTTGCTATGACTAGGTTCTTTTAAGGCTAAATAATATTAAAACTGTGCCACCCTTACTGTATATTTTTTTTCGACGAAGATTTTCTAACACTCCTCTCGTAGACTACGTTACTTATTCTTATTTAAAACTCTACCTTTTTCCTTAGAACTAGTATATCTTTTCGTTAATGTTCAGTATTTTTCCTTTTCATAATATTATAATATTTCGGATAATCCTTTATGACTACGCGCTTTATTCTGCTATGCCGAATCTTTTATACCATACAACATCTATGTAAATCTAGATTAGTGAAGTAATTCCAATCAATAAAGCAAATATTGGGGTGACAGAGAATTCAACTAAAAAAAAATTGGCACTGGGCTCCTCATGGGTTAAGCATATTTAAAAAATTTTAGTATTCCTTAAAGATCTCTTCAAAAGCCTTAAAATGATACCCATATTGGTATTTAAAAAAAATCG
Organism: Gymnosoma rotundatum; assembly: GCA_916610165.2. Taxonomy (NCBI): domain Eukaryota; kingdom Metazoa; phylum Arthropoda; class Insecta; order Diptera; family Tachinidae; genus Gymnosoma; species Gymnosoma rotundatum. Next base: position 35,915,364 of record OU744337.1, read on the forward strand.
AAAATTTTAGAGCTCCGTAACTCGGGAAATTTTGGCAAGCGCCAATGTTTTCACATGATGTGTTTTCTTAGTTTTTCATTCTCTATCGCCTCATATATTTATTTTTTTGATTGGAGTTACTTTACTGCTACAAATGTCATAAATAAATTAGAGGTAGGCGTGGTGTTTTGCCTGCTGCCTTTATGGACATGGACCGATACTGCTGATTTCCAATAGCGCCTCTTTTGATTGATTTCAAGACTAACACTGACGGACAGCCGTAGAGACGTACATCGCTCAATCGACTTTGCTTTGAATAAGAAGTCAGAATATGTATACTTTATGGGGTCGGAAATGGATTTTGTAGAAATCACAAACGGAATGAGAATATTATATAACCCCTTTTTCGCCTTTTTGTGGTGAAGGGTATAAAAAGTTGAGGTTACACGCTGGTAAAAAAACTATTTTTTAACATTACAGGAATATTTCTTCTTATTGTTGGTTTAAGGTTAAAACTATTTTCTTAAAATAAGTTTTTTTTGTGTATGTATCAACTATTTGATTTCACTCTTTTTAAATCAGCATCAGTATGAACAATATTACTTTGTTTCTAAAACCAGCAACTTTACTTATTAAACTTACTTCAACACTGCCACTGAGGATTCCATTATCCTCAGTCAGTTTAAGAGTTTCATTCATAGTATTGGATATAACATTTATATCCATCATATTAGCTGGGTTGTAATCGGCAAATTCAGTATACTTTAATAGGCCAATCAATCCAAGGACAGTATCTTGCGTTAAAGCAAAACTACCAAAGTTTTTATGTTGAGCCATTAGCCGCTTAACAGTAGGTTCTATGCTATCGATTTTAGTAGGGTTAAGACCCAAAAGCTTTAATAATTTAAATGAAGTAATTTCAACATCACTGAGGAACACATACTCCCACCATTTGCTCTGATTATCTAAGCTAGTTTCAGTTAACCACTTTATTAGGCTGTGTTTCTCAGAAGATACAAGCTTGGCCTTCTTAGAGGCGTATGTGGCTAATGAATGTATATGTAGCAATTTATAGTCTTTAAGATTTTTAGCTATAAACTCTAAACCTCTAGCAATATTTTGTAAGTATTTGTTGCCGTAAGCGGAATTCTCTAGGAAGGCCAATACAGCAGCACTTGTTAGTGTTATAAGGTTTCTTTGTGAAGGATGTAAGTATTTACCGTTTTCGGTAAATGTTCCTTTTTGATCTTGTTGTTGGCTTAAGAAGGCTAAGCCCTTTTCAATGATTGTTTCGTTGACATTGATAAATTCTTTAAATTGTGACAAAAAAAGTACGACAAAAGACGTCAACCATGTAGAGCCATTTCGAGGCTCTTCCTTAGTCCGAGAAGGGCCAAAGCTACTGAAAGAACCATCCATATGACGACAGATTATTATGTTTTGATAGCCTGTCTCTAGATTGTGACGCAGCTTCGCTTCCACGATAGGAGTCAAGAGTTTTGAACTCTTCAAATGTTTCCTGATGAAATAATTAGGCAACAGAGAGTACATAGTTTGTTCAACGGAACCTGTTGGCATATGCACCAAATTTTCAACATTTTGTAAAATGAGACCCATGATGTCACCCACAATACCCACTTCGACTTGCTGCGAATCGGGTACTAAGTCTTTGGGTAATTCTAATTCAACTATGGACTTCTGCGTAGGTTCCCTTTCCAAATCAACTAAAAAAATATTAGTGTCATATTGGGTAATGCCTTCCGGAACCACATTCAAGGTTTCATGTATGGTTTCGCGATCAACTGACGTTGAGGCTCTGAATGTCAACGTAACATTTCCAATAACTTGGGGCCTTATCAGGTAATAAACTGTACCAACTGAATGATCTTCAAGTCTTATGCTCCTTGTCAGTGTCTTCTTACTAATCACTTTATTGTCAAAATCCATGATATCGTATTCAGCATTACTATTGTTTAAGGTTATCTCGACGTGTAATTTGTAATGTAGAGGATTACTTACAAAGATAGGGACATTAATAATTTCACCTGGAATATAAATTAAATTAATTATTTAAACAAAAAACAAATACAGAGCACGAACCTCTTTTCACTGAGAACGGCAAACGTGTTGATAAGAATAACTCGATTGTATCGTCCCTGCTAAAAAATTTACGGGAAATTTATAGAAGTACGACAAAATATGCTTGCAATTTTTTTATACAAAAAACTTTATATATTTTTAAAGTTGGTGCTAAGTTTTTCATTAGAATATTTTATTGTCTATGATTTCATAAAAAAATTAGTTAAATAAATTTTTTGAAATACTTGTTGAAAAATCGTAAAAAATTAAACCTTTTAGAAATAAATATTATTCAAAATATATTTTTTTATAAATCAAATTAATTAAAAAAAAGTAACGTGCTTTTTTCGACTATAACGAGTCTTATAATATGTAAATGTATTTAAGTGAAGTAAGTCTAATGAAAAAAGCAAATATTGTGGTGACATAGATGTAAAAAATAAATAAAATTTGGTATTTTAGTATTTTCTTAGATTTCTCCAAAAGCTTTAAAATGATACCCACATTGATATTTTAAAAAATTTTAAATTTCATGTTTATTTTCCTATTTTTTAATTCTTTATCGCCACATATATTTTCTTTATTGTTCCAAATGACATACATGGTGGTTTGCCTGCTACATCGAAGGACATGGATCGATCAGGCTTATTTCCATTAGTACTTCTTGCTACACTATATCTGATCGATCGATATATATATATATATATATATATTTTTATACGGACGGACAGAGAGACAGACGGGCAGACGGGCATAGCTCAATCGACTACGCTATGCAAAAGAAGTCAGAATATATGTACTTTATGGGGTCGGAAATGGATATTGTAGAAATTACACACGGAATGATACACTTATATATTAACATCAAGTGAAAAACTTGACGCTCGCCTATACATTCCGAGTTACGGGGCTCTGAAATTTAAAAATTTTTTTTTTAAATAAAATGTGTATCATTTTAAAGCTTTTGAAGAAAGCTTTAAGGAAATACTAAAATTTTTTGAAAACTTTTAACCCATTAAGAGCCGATGTATTTTTATGTAAAATTTTATATATGAAGTACCAAAATTGTTTTTATTTTTTAATCCTCTGCCACCCCAATATTTGCTTTTTCGATTGGAGTTACTTCACTAAACTGGAGTTACATAGTTGGTGAAGGGTATATAAGATACGGCATAGTCGAACATAGCATTCTTACTTGTTTTTGTTGAATTGGTTATTTAATAACACAGCTGTTAAATTATGATTATGATTAGTTATCGGTGACATGTTACAATGTCCAAGGACATAATGTTTATGGACCAGAAAGTGACATTATTGCACCAGAAAGTGACATAATGTCCTTGGAGGTTATGTTACACTACGATGTGACATAATGTTCACCAAAGTAGCGTCACAACGTCCATGGATATTAAAGGTATATTTTATCGTATTCTATTTAAGAAAGATGCAACGTTTTCGTAAACTGGCTTAAAGAAAATTGTTGGTAACTGAAGCCGGTATCGGTTATACCATAGATGAGAAATACCTTGCGCTCGGCCGAAAGCCGGATATGCAGAACAATTTTACTAAGCAAAGCCTGTGTTGGTTATACCATAGAGTAGAAAATGCTTGCTCCCAGCTGAAGGCCGGCTATGCAGAATATTTTTAGTAAGCGAAGCTGGTTTCGGTAACACCATAAAGCAGAAAATCCGTGTGCTCGGCCGACACAATGTCCACGGACAGTCACTTTTGAGTGCGACATAAAGTCCATCAACATTATATACATGGACACTATGACATTAGTAATAAATTAGTTTACTTTAAAAAAAAAAACCGTCGGTAATCGTTCCTGATTTCCGATTATTTTCTGCAAATAATCAAAAGAAATCTAAAAATAATTTAAATATTTCAAAAATTACTTTTACTCGTAATTATTTTCGAAGAGTTAATATTATTTGTTGAAAATTTGAATTAAATTTAATTTAATTTAATTTAAACTTATAACATAAAGGATATTGAAAAAGAGTGGAAATATCTCATTTATCTACAAATATATTTACTTCATGTTTCAATAACAATTCTAATATTTTAGTTACTAATAACAACTCAACGAAAATATATATAACGAAATTTTAAATATTTTTGTTATATATTTATATTTAAATTTTAAATCTTATCCCTGGTCCGAATAGCATTGTAGTGAATTATGAATGTTGCAAAATTAAACAACTAATGTATTCAAATTATGTTCAAGTTCTTCAAAATAAACATTTCATGATATTCTAATGAATACTTATTACATAAAATTTATACAGACAGTAATAAAATTAATAAATTTGATTTTAATAAAAATCATTTTATGGGGATATTATAAAAAATGTATTCAATATTGAATATCATATAAAAATAATATATAATATTTAAAATATTTATAACCTATATCAATATATCAATGTTGACATGTGTCGACGCATTCAACTTGTTATTCACTTATCGATTAGTGCTCAAAGATTTCTTGTAAGTTACAACATATGTGACGACGATACTGTATTGACATGACTCATAAAACATATAACATATATATATATATATATATATATATATATATATATATATATATATATATATATATATATATATATATATATATATATATATATATATATATATATATAAATATATATATATATATATAACATTGAAAATGTAAAAAAGTGAAGGTTACAGATGCAAATTAATTTGAAAAATTGGTGGAAGAATTGCAGAATAAGCCATCTCTTGTATTGGGATTTCGCAGAGGCACTGCTCCATGTAATTTTATAGAACAATGGGAAGAAATTGAAAAAATACTAAATTCTCTTGGTCCGCCTAGAAGATTTCCAGGTAGATAGCAAAATGTAAAAAATAAGGAATCGAATAGGGAAAACTTTGTAAAAATAACTTCTAAGATATGGCGAAATTTATAATTCAAAGTGAAAAAAAGATGGCTGCTAATAAAGCGAAGTGTAAGGCCACTGGCGGCGGAAAGTTTAAATTATTTTCACTCAGTCCGATGGAAGAACCTGTGGCAAAAATTCTTGAAGAAGATTGTGATGCAATAATCAAACTGATTTACTGCAGAAGCGCAGACAGAAACAGGCAAAACATATGTAAATACTTGCGATACGGCAAATTAAAAATACTGCAATTTTTGGTTTTTCGAGCTTTCATCATCAATTAAATCAAAATTTTCTTTACTTATAGAAAACATTTTTCTATAAAAGTATCAAACACAAATAAAATTTAACAAAAAACATAGGGATGTGCATTTGTATTTCAAAAAAATCGACGTAGTCACAGGAATCTTATAGAATGCAAAATTTTTATTGAATTGACGCCGACATTGATACGAAGTGATACTGATACTAAAATGATGACGACGACGACGCCGACAACTACAATAAGGGTGATTAATTGGATCTACCATTGGCCTTCATTAAAACTAATTTTTCAAAAGAAATTCTATTAACACTTAGTTATTAAAATTACGGGCTCTGCTGGAATATGTAACATAAACAATTTTTTTTCTCCCGTTCCCTAATATTTTTTATAATTTGTTTATCGGCGCCAAAAAAGGAGGAGGTTATCAATTCGACTGATGGTTGCCGTTTTAATATTTATTTGTAAATCGATTTTGAAAATTTTTTCTTAATTTGTAGCAAAAAGTAATAGAGAAATAAATCTTAAAGTTAAAGGGTGTCTACATAGGTGACGCAAATTGACCTATATGGACAAACGTTTTAAAAATGGAAAAATGGCGATTATGAAGGCCGTTATAATAACAAGTATAAATTTTCAAAATTATATGAAGGGGTGCCCCAATAATTAATTTAAATATTAATTTAAATAATAAAATAAATACGGCCATACTTTTTGAACAGTTGTAGACAGATGAATTAAATTTACTAAGAATCTGTATTTATAAGTCCGCTATAACAGCAAGTGCAAATTTTGGAATTGGAAATTAAAGGGTGTCAGTACAGTTGATGTAATTTGGTGTAAGTGGCCAAACTTTTGAACCGTTATAGATAGACAGCTGAAACTAACAAGGGACCTGTTTTGCTTAGTCCGCTAAAACAACAAGTTTATAATATGAATTTAGTATTAAAGGCTGTCCCCAAAATTAATGTAATTTGACCTAAATGACCGTACATTTTGAACCGTGATATACAAAGACCTGAAAATTAAACAGATTGTCCACTACTTTATTTGTTATCAGAAGTAGAAATATTTTTACTAAGTTTTACAACTAATTATTTAATTTGATGTATATGACCAAACTGTTGAACCGTTATAGATAGACGGTTTAACATTACAAAGAACCTGATTGCTATGTCTACTACCACAGCAAGTAAATTATAAAGTTGTTGTTATTTAATATATATTTTCAAACTGTTGATCAGTTTTAGATAGACGGTTGAAGTTAACAACAAGATGTAGTGCTAAATATGCTATGTCAGAGAGACGGAGATGCAATATAAGGGGGTCCCAATAGTAAATGAAATTTGATGTATGTGGCCTTATGTTTGAATCGTTATAGAAAGACAGATGGAATATGTTTTGAAGCCGGTTCTTTACGCAAAAAATATATATAGTTTTTTATGTTTAATAATTAACTTCTTGAACGCAAACACTTTAATTTGAGCATTTTTGCCAACAAACAAATGTCTATTGCTTAACTTTTTCTTCCTTCTTGTTTTTTCTTTTATTTTAATAAAAATAGCGCGTCGACAAAAACTCAATTTCAAACAAAGTTGTGGGAAAGCTTAAAACCATAATTCTTCTTTCTGTTTTAATATTATGCTTTTATTAGGATGAATATTTAAGCATAAAAATACAAATGACAATAAAATTAAAATAACAAAGATATTTATACAACACACAAATGTTAGTTGGGCCTCGTTTTGTAACTATTTGTATAAAATATGAAAATAAATGTGATTTTTTTATATTAGTTTTTATTCAGCAATTTTTTTTTTGTTATTAAAATATAAAATAAAATTAATTCCCCTCCCAATAACGACATGATTTTTACCCATGTGACTTTGTGCTTAAACTGCAATAGGCGAACACTTTAAGTTTAAATATTTTTAGGTCCACTAAAACTAAGTGTAAAATATAATAAACTAGGGGACCCGGCGAACATCGCCTTACCCATATTTTAAGCCTTCTGATAAACTTTAGAGTAATAATACAACATAAATAATTAAATTTCCAATGTGGTTTATTTGATGGAATCAGCAGAGAGCGATTTGATGCACAAAATTTCATACAAAAAATCAATTTTCATGTTTTCCAACTTTCCGCATTTTCCGCAATTTTCCATGATTTACACTAAGAACTTTCTGTTTTCTGATTTGGGAAGCCATTAAGGAATAATTTCACGCAAAATTTTATACAAAAACACGATATTTCCAATTTTTCGACTTTTCCGGAGAGATTTTCCAAAATTTTCTTCCGTAAACTCCTTTCCCTCGAAAATATGAATTTTACAGAAATCAGGCTAGCCTTTGTCATTTTATGAATTACTATACATTTTTTACACCATTTTTATATATATAGAATATGAAAGTTAAACATGAAGTGTGTTCCTATAGTGATGGGATGTTAACGTAAGTACATCGCTTTAGTTTTTAGAGCATAGTAAGGAGATATTTAGAATTTACACAGACTACATACAGCTGTTTCTGCTATTGGAACAAAAACTAAAAAACTAGAATAATATTAATTTAAGATTGTACAGATATTAACGTAATTTCTAAATACATGACATTATTTTTTCAAAATCGTCATAGACTCTGACTATAAATCTATGCAGATTATTTAATGCTTGTTTTTTGTAAAAGTGACCTTAAAAAATTTAATAGATGTCCCAATGTTACATTATTTATATTTATATAGCCTTATTTCAAGTATCATTATATTCACTGCAAAAAGAAATAAAATTAAACAGTTCATGGTGTTCTGTGACTTCAACGCGTACTTGACATAGTTGTACGTGTCTGCCTATCACAGTTACAAAAATAGCAATACTTTTATGAATATCATGCAACTTTCAGAATGCACTACGTCTTCTGTGAAAATTTCAGGCGTCGCCAAAGTTTTGTGCGATATTCTAAATTGTAATTTAGAACTTAATAAATCTGAATACCATCAGATTCCAGTTTTCTGGTACGTATTACATAATTTATTGCTCTGCAAAAAAAAAAAATACTTATCCAATTTCGATTTTCTTTAACTGACTCAGCCTTTTTTCTTTAACCGCCTCGGCCTTTTATTTCTTTTTGGAATAGTGATTATTTTTCAATGTTTCGATTCTTTGCTAAATTCATTAGTATTTGGGATAATTAAGTTATCTTTGAATTTTAAATTTTAGGGATATTTTTCACCAACATCTCAAAATCGACTTTTCTTGAAGGAAATAGTTCGATTTCAAAAAAAATTAATATTTAATTTATCCTAGAAGTTACAGCTATTTATCAACACTCAAACTATGTTTTCACAGAAGTGTCTATTAGTGAGTGAACATACCCACCCCAAAAAAAATTTCAAAGAATGAAAAATGTTTGCCATTTTCTAGACACAATTTGACTGGCAATACCTTACAACAACAGGCTTTTTAAATCAAACGACTATCAATTTTCCAACTTGACATAATTTGTATTTTTTTTTTTTGTTTTTTTTTTTTATAGGCCAAGTAATTTTTTTTTCTAAAACACCAGTTTTAACGTGCGTTTTTTTTTTTTCTTTTCGTTTTTAAATTTTTAAAATATTTGCGTCATATTGTTATTAAATTTTGATTTCGTTATCATTTTAAATAATTTATTATTAAATATTTTCTTTTTTTTTTAGAAAATTTGTTTCATTTGGAGCTAATCATTTTTAATTAAACATTTCTTTATATTTCTGTTTTCGGTTTCTTTTGTTTGAAGTAACAAAAAATTCCGAAACGAATGTGAAATACAAAATAATGAAATATTAGCATAATATAATAAATAATATTATAATAATTCCCAAAATAATTTTATAAAAAAAAAGTTCCTCTTTTAAGGAACAAATTGTCTTAATTTATTCTAAAATCCTGGCTTATGTGAAATATCAATTTGTTTAAATGTTTTCGTGTTAAATTTAAAATATCGTAGGTTATCTTGTTTTAAATGGCCTTGCTTCTTTTTATTGGGTAAAGAATGTTTAAAAAATTTAACAAAATGCAATGTTTTTTTTAATATGTGGATAAAGAGAAACTACTTTTAGCATACACAATTGATAAACAAGGGAGCAAAAGAAAAAAATGAAGTATTAATTTTAATAATTAGAAAAATAATCCTTAATCAAATGACTCTTGGCACTTACTTTTCCATAGCGGTGGTAAGTAAAAGGACTTGCACAAAGCAAATAGCGATACGAAACATCAAACTCATGTCCTAGCCTTTAATTAAAACTTTTCATTAAAATAAAAATAAAGTATTTAACGCTTAATTTAACCGAACTGTTTTATAAAAATCGAACTTCACTTTTGAACTGTCAAATGATGTCTGGACACAATCTGCTGATGGTTCTTTAAATAAATCAAATTGAATTCAATATTTTTGTAATAGAATACAAAAAAACCCTCAATGAGTTCTTTCTTGAAGTTCATGAGTGGCACGATGAGTTACCACTTTATGGAGTTGTCGAAGGCCGCTCCTAAAATACTGGTAGTTCACACTGTACTGCAATGAGTTCTTTTAAAATTAAATTGAGAAAAAAAACGCAATATGAATTTCTCAATTTATCCATCTCTATAAAAGATATGATAAATAAATTTAATACAAAAGAAATGTATATGAGTGGCATTAAAATAAATGAGTGTGACAATTTTTTATTTTCTTGTTTGAGTATTCCATGTTGAATTTTTTTAAATAGTTATTTTAAATATTAATGCAATGAATCTTTCGCAAATGAACACATTTTTAATATTTAATAATTTAATTGATAAAATAAAACTAATATTACATATGTACATACATTGGAAATATTTTGTGGTATTCGACAAGCTATTTGGCGAGTTAACTAAAAACACTGGCAACACTGAAGACGTCTCAAAGCAATTCAATCACAAGTAAAAAATGAAAAGAAACAACTACTTACCAAGGCGAATTAAATACTAGGTGACAGCACGGCTACAAAAATAAAAACCTAATGTGATTTTGTTGTTGTAGAGCACCACGTTGATGTCAAAAATAACAATTCACTCATTGTTCTTTTTGTTTTCTCTGAAATATTTTTGTTAAATAAAAGATCTATGTTGCTCAAATTTTCCCAATGAATTGTTTCGTTCTCTAATAGAATTAAATTTGTGGAGATGCTATTCGATTTTTTTCACTTTAGTAACTGCTTTTAACTATCTATTCGCGGAGCGCTTCCCCAATGGGAATAATCGCATGACCGCTATTTAATTTTTTTTATTTTATTGCGCACATTAATATACACTCTGTTAACAGATCCCTAGGAAAACTACAACAATTCTTCACGCCCACTGCTATGTACATATATTAATAAAAAAGTTTTTAGCAAAATTCAGGGCTCTTCTTGTTATAATTCTGTAGATATACGATAATAATTTTTCTCTTTGAATGGAGCGTACCACGCCCACTACTATAATTGAGTCTGTATTAATAGTAGGGTTACTGGTGCACAATTTCAAGAGCAAACCTATTGTATTGTTATTATTTTTTTTTTTAAAGTTAGCAAAAAATACGAAGATAAATATTCATTTTGTATAGAAAGTGCAATGCCCATGTGGAATACTAAAACAAATTTTAGAAAATTTTACATCCATATGCAGTGTTTTAGCTTGTTTTTTGAAACAAAAGTAAAATTTCAAATTAGTTTTTTAGTTTGTAACTTATTTAAAAAATTTTATCATTGAATCGTTAACATTGGACTTTAATTATTCGTTAAATGGTTGCTCATTTAATATTTAAAATGTTATAAGTTGTTGCCGTATTTCATATACATATATTAAATATTATTATTTATAAGTTTATTAATCTTTGTTAATTTATCATAGATGCTTAGGGTTACTTATTAAATTACAAAAATAAGATTCTATTGTAATATTATTATATGGCCAGAAGAAGGCTTTTGTTATTACAAAATTAAACAAATAAATGAAATGAAATGAATTTTTTATAGTCTGATGATTTAAAATTCACGCTTACGGAAAAATCATGGGATCTTTCATCTCTAATTTCAAAATCAATCACCCTTATCGCGAATATTTCCCCAAAAATATTTCTTATCGTGAATGTGATTTTTTTCATTGTTGTGCTTACTTTGATTTTGATAGTGAAATTCATACATATATCATGTTAGTATTTTTCATTTATGTAGAATTTTTAGGTTGTTAAAATCGATAAATAAACCTTCTTGAAAAGATGAAAGGCAACAGGTCCAATACCTATAGATTTGTTAAGATATCGTACTGGCCAGCTTTTAGACATTCTTAGCAGAACAGTAAAATAATAATTACCCTCCCGTTGAAAATGTCACCAAAAGGAAAAAAGTTGAAATATAGTTGCAAATATTGTACATTTTTTTAATATTTTAATTTGAATTTAATAAGTGTGGTCAGGTCAGAAAAAAGCTGTATGTCGTATGAGATCTGCAGCGAATATGCGCAACCAAATAGGAACAGGAGGAAGTCAAGTCTAACCTTTTAAAAATCACAAGCAAGCACTTAGCTTGATAATTGGTAGAATTAGAAATGTTTTTTGTGTTGGTGGCAGAGCACATCTAAAACGTGCAAAAAACTAGCTTTGTTAAATCTATAATGCTGGAGATCTCTAATAGAAAAAATTAAGTTATGGAAAGACTTTTATGGGGTCGATGCAACTCGCAAGTCTTTACAAACAGTTCCTGTATCTATATTTGTCTCCATTTGCAGCTAAATTTTAAGCCAATTTTAAACATTTTACCGTTTTAGATATATGTTTAATTATTATTCTTAAAAAATACAGCTTTCTTTTATTTACATTTTTCCTCTTAAACTTCGATGATAACACACAAATTTTAACAGCTGGGGTGGAATCGTTACATTCGTGTTCGTATCGACAATCGTACGAAAAAAAATTACGTGATACATTAATCGCATGAACTAAATGGCATTATAACATACGATTGTAAACGGATCGTAATCTTTTAATTGATTCACAATAGTTTTCAAATTAAAAAATTCTAGAGCTAAAGAAAGAGTATTCAGGCAGGTCAGTTTTTCAAATTTTGTTGTTTCCAAAGGTCAAAACCGATTTTTTGCCTATAGCGCTCGATTCAAGGACTTCTGTTTCAATTAACACTTCTTTACTCGCCACCAGCGGATTTTCTTCATAAAGGACTCTTTTACTCTGGTTTTCAATAAAAAAAAAGTATTTTCTTCGCTTGATACCTATTTTTGATGAGCCTTAATCACAAAATTATATATATATATATAAATTATTTTCTTGCAAAAAATATATGTTGCGAATTACCTATTTTAAAATCTTTGTGTCATTAACTGGTGGTAATACTGTGTTCATACGCTCATCTTATAGTCTGTTAACAGTAGATTTTAATATGCTCAATTAGGAAGCATGTTTTTTTTTACCAAATTTTTGTCTTCATTCATGAATCTTAAACTTAACTTATTGATTTATTAATAACTTTATCATACGCTAAAAGTAAATTTGTTTAATTTGCATTTTTCAGCGAATTTGTTGCATTTATCATCTTACTCGAACTAAATTTTGTTAACGTATGACAGTTCGTAAAAAACGTACGTTCATTTATACGATAACGTATGTAACAATCTGCGTTATTGTAAATTATCATCCGTTTACGTATGTCATAATCCAAAAAACGTATGTCTACGATACGTATTGTACGTTCACGGATGTAACGAATCCACCCCTGTTTAAGTTTATGGAAAAAATTTTTTACGTAAAATATCGAGAATTTCGTTAAGGTGCAGTAATAATTTTACGTGAAAAAAAATTTTACCTCATATTCACAATAGCTAGAGATGAGTTCAAACACTGATTGTAATTTAATATTCTAATTAGCAATTATCATCTTTCAACGTAATTTTCTTTTTTTCTTTCTACAATTCGATTTTTCTGCAGCTCCTTGGGTTATACATATTGCAATGCATCTGAATCAATTTTGGTTCTGAAAATATAAAAATAAAATAAAAATAATGTATTAGAAGCAAATTAAAGGGTATCTCTGTGCAACATATTTGAATAAAATGTATTTTAATGCGGTCCCCAATAATAAGTTTAGAGGATGATGCCGGTAATAAATAATATTAACGCTTACTTCTAAGGTATAAAAAAACCATCTCCAAAAAAAATTTAATCAATTCAAATTTTCACTTGCTGTTCTAGCAAGCTAAGTCTAGCAATAAGGTCCTTTGTAAATTTCAACCGTCTGTCTATAACGGCTTTACAGTTTGGCCATACCATATACAGCAAATTACATCTACTATTGCAATAATTTATAATTTTTAATTTATAATTTTAAATATTTATACTTTTTCAGTTGGCCAATACATTAAATTTTAAAGTGGTGCCGTTCACAGTTCATAATACGCGTCAAAAATATGTATGTTGTATGGGGACTCCATTTAATTTTTAAGATTATGAACTGTTTTTAAAACGGTACCAATCTGTAAGCATCACCTTTTAAATAAAGAAGAAATTCTCTAAATCGATTTAGAAAGGACTGATTTCTGCGGGCACAAACATTAAAAAGCAACATGCTTGTGCTTGTTTTTGCTACTTTTTCTATAAATACTCAATATACTTTTTAACCTAGAAATAGAACTTTTTCTGTGTTAACATGGGTGTGTATATTGTTTGTAATTTCTACAATTTCCATTTCCGACCCAATATTTTTCGAGTTAGGGGCCTCTGAAATTTAAATTTTTTTTTAAAATGTCAATTAAGATGTCATTTTAGAGGTTTTAAAGAGATTTTTAAGGAAATACTAAATTTTTTTTTAAATGCCTAACCCATTAAGATCCAGTGAAAGTTTTATGTAAAATTATATATATGCAGTACCAAATCTTTTTTTTTATTTTTAATTCCCTGTCACCCCAATATTTGCTTATTTGATTAGTGATACTTCAATAAAGTAAATTTATATAGATGGTTAAGGTATATAAGGTTCGTCATAGCCGAATATATAACTCTTTATTGTTCTAATTAAGACAAAAAGAACATGAATTGGCTAAAAATTACGAATAGCTAAGATGAAAACTTGCATATTTTTTATTCTTTATTATGCGGTACTCAGAGATGCGATAAGAAACCTTTTATTATTGCGAGACATTTAGATAAGTAAAACAATATTCGTCTAACTTATAAATATAACTTAAGATTTTTCACAACTTGAATAAATAAGTTATACACACCCTCCATAAAGTATTATCTTATAAACTTGTCGCAAAGCATTGTATTTGACCTAAAAAATGGTTTTAATTATTCATGCAATATAAAAGAATAATTTGTATAGAATACTTTTTTAAATTATTTTTTATAGTTCTCATTTCTTGTGGATGGGATTTTATGATAGCGAAAATCACTTTATTGCCATTTTATCATTTTTTTATGGTTTTCAGGTTTTTAAAAACTAATTATTTTTGATGCTTAATATAATTTATTTGAATCTTTTGAAAAGATTTAAATATTTTAAAATTGATAATAAACACAATTTAATAACAAAATTTTCTTTAAATGTATTGTAGAGAATATGCCAAATAATTCTTGCGAAAAAAACCGATTTCAAAACAGATTTCATCTGTCTGCCTATAACAGCTCAAGTGTATGGCCACATAAATTAGATTACATAAACCTTGGGACACACTTTATACTATTTCAACTGTTTAATAGCTTAGCAATATACATCAAATTGCAGCAACTGTAGGGTCACAGTTTAATTTCCAAATTCAAATTATATACTTACTGTTGTAGTAGATTTAGCAATCAGGTTCTATGTAAATTTCAACCATCTGTCTAAAACGGTTTACAGTTTGCCCATATAAATCAGATTATATCAACTATTTAAGTTATAATGTATGTAACATTTTTATACTTCTTATTTTACCAAATAAAGTAGTGGACATTCTGTATAAAATTAAGGTGTTTGTATACAACAGTTCAAAAAATACGGCCATATAGAACAAATTACAATAATTTTGGGAATACCCTTTACTTTCAAAATTTAAATTATAAGCTTCTTGTTAAAGCGGACTTAGCAAAACATGTTTCTTGTAAATTTCAGCTGTCTGTCTATAATGGTTCAAAACTCCGGCCACATACACCATATTATATTAACTATTGGGGCACCCGTTTATTTCCAAATCCAAATTTTATACTTGTTGTTATAGAGGGGTTGGTAATACAGGTTCTTTGTAAATTTCAATCGTCCGTCTACAACTGTTTGAAAGTATGGCCACATACTAAATTAAATTAACTATTGGTGCACCGTTTAATTTATAATTTTAAATATTATCCGCTGTTACTATAACGGACATATCAATCAATATTGCGTCAAATCTACAACCGCTTGTCTATAACGGTTCAAAAGATAGGCTCATATAAGTAAATCTACAGTAAATATGGGACACCCTTTAATTTATAAATTCAAATTATAAACTTGTTAATATAGCGGACTTAGAAATACAGGTCCCTTTAATTTTCAGCGTTCCGTCTATAACGGTTCAAAAATACGGCCACACACTTGATATTACATCCACTATTGAAACACCCTTTAACTTTTAAATCCATATTTTATACTTGTTGTTATATCGGACTTACCAATACAGGTTCGTTGTAAATTCCAAGCGTCTGTCTACAACTGTTCAAAAGTATGGCCATATTAATCAAATTTAATGAACTATTGGCGCACCCTTTAATTTATAATTTGTAATATTAATACTTGTTACTATAACGGCCATAGCAATCGACATTATGTCCAATTTGCAACCGTTTGTCTATAAGGGTTCAAAAGATAGGCTCATATAAGTAAATCTATATTAATTATGGGACACCCTTTAATTTCTAAATTCAAATTATAAACTCGTAGATATAACGAATTTAGCAATATAGGTCCCTTTTAAGTTTCAGCGGTTTGTCTATAACGGTTCAAAAATACGGCACACACTTGAAATTACATCTACTATTGGAACACCCTTTAACTTCTAAATCCATATTTTTAACTTGTTGTTATAGCGGACTTACTAATACAGGTTCGTTGTAAAATCCAAGCGTCTGTCTTTAACTGTTCAAAAGTATGGCAATATACATCAAATTGAATGAACTATTGGCGCACCCTTCAATTTATAATTCGTAATATTAATACTTGTTACTATAAGGGCCATATCAATCGACCTTCTGTCCAATTTGCAAGCGTTTGTCTATAACGGTTTAAAAGATAGGGCCATATAAGTAAATTTACATCAATTATGGGGGCACCATTTAATTTTTAGGTTTATTTTTGTATATTTTTTTGTTGTTGGGAGCCATAGTAATACGCAGTAATTTTAAATTTTACAGAATCGCCCTTTACAGTTCATAATAAACGTAAAAAATATGTATGTTGTATGGGGACACCCTTTAACTTTTAAGATTTTGAACTGTTTTTAAAACGGGACCAATCTGTAAGCATAATCTTTTATATTACCAATAATTTTCAAAATCGGATCAGAAATGATTGAGTTCTGGAGGCACAAATATAAAAAAAGCAACATTCAGCCGAATTTTATAACCTCCTTCTTTTTTTGAATTCGGTTAAAAAAGAAAACAAAATTGAATGGAATTTTTTTTTTAATTTGCGAATAAAATTAGTAGGAGGATCAGCGACTGAGATCAAGCCTATACATGTAAACCTTCCCAATGCGTTGGAAGATATGCCCCTAAAAATCTGCTCCAAGTTTATTAGTTTTGATAGCCTTCATCACAGGTGGAAAAAGTATACATAAGTTTTTTATTCCGTTTGTAATTTCTACAATATTGATTTCAGAGCCCATAAAGTATATATTCTTAATCCTTCTACACAGGGCAGAACATTTAACGATGTTCGCCTGTCCGACAGTGCGTCGGTAATCGGTTTGTTTTGCCAGATGAGCTTAAAAAAATTTAGAGATACCCTCAAAAGACGTGCTATAGAAGTTTGGAGACGCAGGTCGATAAATGGAGAATATTCTTAAAAAAAAACGAGAGCACCTCTATTTTCCTTAAGTTTTTCTGTTTCAATTATGCTTTTTATACCCTTCACCACAAAAACTGGAAAAATGTATATATTAGTTTTTCATTCCGTGTGTATCTATTTCCGGCACCATAACTTCTTGTGCATAGCGAAATCGATTGAACGATGTACATCTGTACGTTTGCCTGAGGCAAACTATATTTAAAAAAATAAATATGTTAATCTATCAGATATAGGGTCGAAAGAGGGGCTATTGGAAATTAACATGATCGGTCCATGTCGTTCGAGGCAGCACGCATACCACTAATTTTTTCAAGTCATTTGGAACAATAAAGTGACTCCAACAAAAAAATAAGTATATGACTCGATATAGAATTAACAAATCAGAGAAAAAATCGAGTGAAAAAAGTTGGCACTCGCCCATATTTTGCAGTTACGTGGATCTGAAATTTTCAAATTTTTAAAATATCACTATGGGTATCATTTTACACCTTCAAGGAAATACTAATTTTTTAATAATGCTTAACCCATGAAAACCGATCATTTTTATGTAAAATTATATATGCAGTACCAAATTTTTTTGTTTTTTATTTCTGTACTTACTTTACTAAACTAGATTTACGTATATGGTGAAGGGTATATAAGATTTTGCATAGCCGAACATACACTCAAAATATTATGTAGGTAAATTTAAATGAAAAACCACTTTTAACAACTACTTTTTTTCATTTAAAAAACGGTCCACTTACATTTCATTTAAATTAAATGTAATTTACAATTGTTTTTGAATGTTGATTTTATAACTAACAAAATATGTAAAAACAATTCATTTTTCCTTTATTTCAACGCACGAAAAAACAACCTACCAGAGAAATAAAAACTACTGTTTTTTTATTTATTTCAACTAACAAAATGTAACCTACGAAAACTTTAAAAATAACTGTTTCTGTATTTATTTTAATGTACAAAATTTAACCTACTAAAACAGTAAAATTAACTGCTTTTTCTTTTATTCCAACTCTCTAAAAATAACCTACCAAAACAATAAAAACTACAGATTATTTATTTATTTTAAACATTAAAAGTTATTCCTTTATTTACTGATTATTTATTCTACATATTTTTACACAAAAATGCTATTTTTTCTTCTTATTTTCGTTCCTTCTTGAAAATCAATGGATTTCAGGATTATTCCATGCTGAAAAAATAATGTACTTTTAAAATAATGTTTATAGTTGTGCAACCAATACTTAAAGTACATATCGCTCATTTACTACTAGAACGTCTTAACTCAAAAAAGTCATTGCGAGATAATCGCAGTTGAAGTTTTTGACTTGTAAAATGATTCAGAAATAAAAAGTAAATTTAAGAAAACTTTCATCAAATTTATATTAAAGAGGATGTTTTGGACAAAAAACAAAGTGGACTTGTTGAATTATGACTTTATTGCTGTAAAAATACATCCACTACCGTGTCGTAAACTAAAATGTATCGTCATTTATGAAAAGAAAAACAGAGCTTTACTTTGTTCGTAAAAACCCGATACAAGATTAACTTTTTATATATACAGCCACAAAGCGAAATGTTACGATGTTTTAGAAAGCGATGTGATCTTCACGTTATGAAGTTTACTCCACAACTGAAATGTGACAAACAAAGTTTCTAAACATGAAATGAAATAAGGGCACATTCTATTCAAAAGTGAAAAGTATAAAAGGCACAAATAACATGGCGATTAACACCAAAATTTAAAATTTCTACTTATGACGTTATATTACTAAATGAGCGATATATCTGTAATTAAAAAACTTAAATAACTGACCTTAATTTGGGACCAACAATGGACCCAAGTAGGCTGTTGCACCATGGCTACCTGCCTAAAGAGTCCAGAATTTATTTTCTTTATTCTCTACCTGTAAAAAGAGGACATATTTTATTTAAACATAATGCAAATTTTAAATACTATGTAAAATACTTACCAATATTTTTTTTATATTTTAATTACATAAATTATTTTGTTCTAATTTTTTTTGTAACTGACATATTTTTCAACAGTTTATATTTTTTTCTTTTATATTTTAAAGCTATTGTAGAAGAGTGCTTTTCTACTGACGAACTTTTTTTTAATTAGGTATTTCATTTTTACTGAAACAAGTTAAAAATTAATTGATAATTTTGACTGCACCGAAAATCAGTATTTTTTTTTGTCGTTTGTTTTTCTAACAACAGTCAAAAATAGTTAAATAAAAGTTTTCTTCCTAAAACAACCATATTTTCATTTATTTTTAACTTTACTGAAAACTTCCTAAATAAATGGCAAACAGTTAATGTTCAAATTTTTTGAGTGTAGCACTCTTACCTATTTTACTTTGTTTTATTGAAAACCACAATTTCAGAAATAAAACTATAATTGAAATACCACAAACCATCTAAATTTCAACAAAATATTATATTTCCACATACATTTTACCAAAAATATTAAACTTTGCTAAAAAATAGCTTTTGCAATAAAAAATTAAACATTTCATTAAAAATTAAAAAATCAGCAACAAAATAAAGCACCTAAAATTTACACCAAGTACTTTCACGAAAATTTCACTAAAAATTTAAATTTTTCTTTTGTAATTGCAATAAAAAATATGAAATTTGCACAAAAATTTAATTAAAAACTTTCAGCAATATAATTATGTACATACTAAAAAACCCCATTTTCGAAAAAAGAACACATATATAATGTTGATTCGTTTTCAGTATTATAATTGTACAAGTGAAGCATTCATAATATGTTGCTCTTAAATTATTTTAAAATGAGATTTTGCGTTAAGATTTTAATTATAATTTTTTAAAACACAATCAAATAATTTAATTAAGATAAATTTATTCTAGGTATAGAAAAATTAAATATGATTGTAAAAAAGCCTATGAATATACGTAAATTTTCCTTTGATAAAGCAGCGACTGTTAGTGAATTTCTAGGTCGTAATATACTTTAGTACAGAGTGTAGATATCTTTCTGCTAAAATTGTGTGCTTCTAATATACTTATGTGCCGTAATAGTTTAGCAAGTTAATGCTAAGGGCCATACTCTTGAGGAAATCAAACAATTGTTGCATCACATATTTTTCATTGCCTCTTCTTCAGTTTTTATTTTTTAAAATGAAATGTTTAATGGAATTCAGTGAGCTGTTTTTCGTTCTCCATTCGATTCTGATATTTTTATGATTCAATAAGTAAAGCGTAAGTAATTTAAAATTTTGGGACACCTTTTAGAAACTTAAAGCAAGTATACTTATTTTATTGCTCTTTTTTACGTACAAATATTTTCAGTTTATGCGCCTTGTTGTCATAAACGTGCTACTAACGGTATTTAGGAAAACAAAATTATAAAAAAATAAAATCAATTTGTTTTTCGAATCCGCGAATTAAAGAAAAATTACTTAATTGTTTTAGTTTTAAACAAAACTGAAGATGCGCAGATCTTATATTGCCTTGACTGAATCTCATTTGGCCTCATAAAAAATAAATTGCAATAAAGCTTTTATTTACATATTTTATATAATATAATTATTGCTTTTATACATATTTATTAATTTTAAAAATCTATTTGCTTGAACAAATTTTTAAAGAGTAGAATTTATAAATGTCTATCCTGTGTGAATTATAAAAAAACCGCAATATAATAAGCAATGAACTTTTCTTGAGTTATTAGTAAACTTTTGTTGTGTTTTTAATAAATGAAGAATATTGCGAATTTTACGGATTCTATTCAATTTATTTTCTGTTATATATTAAATAAACTTTCATTATTTTTAAAAAGGTATTTATGTTAGCTAATTTAGACATTAGCGACTTTTGATATTGCGTCTGATTTAAAAATTCTGATGTGATAACTCTGTTTTTATTACACTACACACAGCAACATGATACTCCGGAAAGTACAAATAATTTGTAGCCCTACTTGTGTGGCTTTGCAGGCACATATTATTTCAAATGATGCGCAGTCTACTAGAGGCCGAATCTTGTATAATTTGTCGTAACTGTGATCCTTTACACAGTCCAAACCAATTTAACTGTCCCATAGAAGGCGAATATTGGAGTAATTCACTATTAATGACAAAATTAGGATGCCCATAATTGGTAATAATAAGTTTTTTTTCAAAATAAAGCTCTCTTCAATATTTTTTTGCTTCGCATACAAATTAGATTCCTTATCTATATTTTGTATAATGTCTTTATCAAAGAAGTAGTTGAAAAATTGGAATGGAGTCTGAAAGTTATTTGTAAATTCCATCAAATCGGTATTTCCTCCAAATTTTATTTCGTCTTCACTGACAGAAAATTTAATTTTTTTTCCAGACAATATGTCTGATTTTCCGGAGTTTCTGGGACAATATTTTCAGTTACATTTTCATCTTCACTATTCAAGTCGTTCATGAGATCCCAAATATTTTCATCACCGAGGAGGTGCTTCAGATCTTCATTGAGTAGCTTACCTCCCATAATTTCGTGTTCATCATCGGAGTCGTCTAATCCATCTTCACTTGCAGCAGGATCAAGCAAAATAAGGAGAATATCCTCCTATGAAAGCTATTTTACATATTCTGAGAATCCGTTATATACGAAATTTTTTTTTTACTATCACTTAAATGCGCAGTGATGCAAATTTGCATCAAACCGTTTTTTTTACACCAAATTTTTTTTCTACCATTACCATTTCCTATACGCACAACACACAAATGAGCAGACACTTCAAGAATGCACAATAATTCAATGCTGCTATAACGGTAATTCAAAAGCAGAGAAAACGACGTCTATTAAATGGAGACCACATACATATAACGAAGTTATAACTCGATTGAATTTTCCCACTTCTGGGGAAATACAATTACAATTATTTACTTCGGTAACGTTACTAACAACTAAGGCTTTACGTTGATCAGTCGGGAGTACTCGGTTATAGTAGTCAGTTTAATCAGTCAATAGCATTCGGCTTATATTCCTGAAAGCTCGGATGATACTAAAAGCAGTCGGTAGTCTTCGGGCTTATGCTCGCAATCCATCGGGAGTTTTCGGCTTAATATGGATAGCAGCATCGGTAATACTGAATTTAGTCGGAAATATTCGTTCTTATACGAGAAGTCGGTCGGGAATCCTCGTCGAACACTTTCGCCTACTCGATGTACTAAACTAGGTCTGAGTAGCAGCAGGTGATGGTCATCTTTATGATCCGCAAAGACTTACAGTCTTATTCACAAAAATTTTAAACTGCTTAATAAGAGGTTAATAAGAAAAAATAGCTAAAGTAGTATTCACAAATGCTTAATAGCACTATTACGCTGTTATTAATCATTAATAAATTTCAAATATTTAATGTAGCAGTTACCCTTCTTTAAACCTTTAATAAGTCGGTATTTCTGTTTGAAAAGCATTTTTCTCGTAAAATTTGTGAAAAAGTGTAAAAAACTATTAATAAAAAAATATCACGAATATAAAAAATTTAATTTCTACAATAGGTAAGTTTTTAAAACATACTTATTTATACATAAATGCAAATATTTCATAAAATGGAAAATTATTGCAAATACTCTTGCCCAAAATGTCAAAACGTCCTAAAACTTTTGACGGCAGAAGTGATCCGTTTCAATTACCTAACCATTTATTTAATTCAAGATATAGGTTTAAAAAGGTAACGTCTCAAAAATTATAACCATGGCCAAGGATGAGATTGAATTAGATAAAAGAGGCTGTAGAACTTCAGCCAAGTTACAGGTTTTGGTGGCTTTGTGTTGTTGGGGCCGAAGAAAGGTAAGTATGCAAGGCGAATAGTTGTAGGTACTTACGAAACACATTTTATGTTCAGTGGCTAGATGGAGAGGCAGTACGTATGATTGCCGAATCTTTAATAAGTCAGTTATCAAGGTACGTTTTAAAAATGGCGATTTAAGAGGACGCTTGTTAGGTAACTCCAGGTATACTTATATTACAACTACACACATGTATGTATTTATTTACACCATTTAAGACCACATAATGCAAATGAAATCAAATACAATAACGCCCAAATTATTTTGGGGTTGCGAAGCAGCGTTTTCGTGGTCTATTAGATGGACTTACAACTAGTTTTCCAAATGCAAAAAATTTAGTTATCACTTTATTTGTTTTGCACAATATTGTAATTAAAAAAACGATACGTTTCCAGGTAATAAATATTAAATTAATATTTTGATTAATTCTTCTTTCATAATTAAAGCATTGTATTTTATTGATTTGAAAAATAAAATAATAAATTTACAAATTTGTATCATAAATAAATAAAATAATATAGTGATGTACAAACAGTAATGCCAAGCTCGGTATTTGGATATTTTTTTGCACTCGTTCAGTGAATCATTGTATAAAAAAAGGTTTAACACCATTTTTTATATTACTTTTAAATTTTTTCTGATGCGAAACAATAAATAATAATAAAATAATGATAATTTAAGTTATATCAAATATTATTATTGCTGATTTAATTATTCTTTTTTAATTATATAAACATTATTCAGGTACCTGGTTCGTTGTTGTATGCATCACTAAACGTAAATTTACATATAATATGAAATGATGTTGCCAACATAAAACTACAATACTATAAAAACTGTTTAATAGTTAATTTTGCGTTATTAAACGTTTGTGAATAAAAATTCTTATTACTGGTTTATAAAACAAAAAGTGTTTAATAACTGAAGTGCACATTAGGCTTACTATAAGAAATTTTTGTGAATAAGACTGTTATAAAATATATTAAAATATTTACAAAAATACTTGCAATGCTAACTTAACTAAAAACACCAGACAGCCGAAGCCGCTGTGGTAAACAGTCATTCGAAACCGCTGTGGAAAACAGTAAGCCGAAACCGCTGTGAGAAACAGTCAGCCGAAGCCGCTGTAGAAAACAGTCAGCCGAAGCCGCTGTGAAAACAGTCAGCCGAAGCCGCTATGGAAAACGGTGAGTCGAAGCCGCTGTGGAAAACAGTCAGCCGAAGCCGCTGTGGAAAACAGTCAGTCAAAACCGCTGTGCAAGGCAGTATAAAATACCAAAGCACACTAATTGAGAATTATTAGTGATACAATGAATACGCAATTGAATCTTACAGCGTATATCTACATACAAATAAATAAAGTGTGGCCAGATAGATAGAATAAAACTAGCGATTAAAAACCTGCATTAAAAATATATGTGAGTAATATACGTCACACTTATTATTAATATTCATAGCAGTGGGCGTGTTGCCTCCCAAACAAAATGAAAAATTGTTGAAGTTTACCCAGGGCCTAGATCGCTAGGAGAAGTGTTTTAAAATTTCGTACCAGAAATTTGCATATTAGCGCAATAAAAAAAAACACTTGCTGGCTTAAAGAGCGGTCGTGGTACGATTATTCCCATTGGGGCAGCGGTCCCCGAATAGCTAGTTAAAAGCAGTAACTAAAGTGAAGTCACATCTTCACAAATTTAAGTCCCATTAGAAAACGAACAAATTCACTGCGTAATTTTAGGCAACAGAACTCAATTCGGCACTGCCTAATTCAGAGATGTGAATATATATAGAAATTTACAAAGTATGTGTGTTGCTACATCCGCAAGCGTGGGACGTAAAATAAATAATTAAGAGTGCTCTATATAAGTCCATAGCTACATGTGTATATAAATCGGCGGAAGAAATTCTTTCCCACCATGAAGTTTTTTTGCGCCGAAAATTATAAACTGCTAGGGTTGTTGTACTATCAACTTTATTTTTAAAATTTGTTTATGAAAACTAAAATTTTTTTTTAACTGCTTCTGCAAAATATAAGAATAATTTGCATAGAATTTTTTTTATTCTTAATATTAATCATCACTTATCTACTGGATGTGCTTGTTATGACAAAAAGTATAACTTTATGTTTTCTTGAAACTTACCATAACTAATTTTGATTGTTTTCGAAAGAGTAGATTATTTTTTAAGTGAAAAAAAAAAAAACAAAATTTAGATTTGATAATTCTTTTAGAGAAATGATACGTTAAAGAAATACAAAATTGAATGGAAAATTTAAAATTATTTTGATTACGAAAAAAACTGCGTACAATACTTAAAACAAAGACATAAATTTTCTAAAAAGAAATCAGACGTAATTTTATTTCAGTAATTCAAAGTAGCACGATAAAATATCGTGTATACTTTAAGGCTTATGTACTTTAATGATATTAAGAATCGCAACAATTTGTGAACGATTATTTATAAAAAGTTCATAAGGATAAAAAGAACATGTGTTTTAGTGCAATAAATACAAGTAATAGCGAATGGGCACTTGAGTAGACGCTATTCAACGTATATTAATTGGGTGTTCAAACGATGGCAACACGCCAAAAAGTTAATTTTTGAATTCGCAAATAGTTGCTGACACTACTGGAGTCGTAGAAAAAAATTTTCATCAATTTCGGATTATACTGCCAAATTCAACGTACGGCCAGCGGATAAATACTAGAGATGAGCTCAAAACGCCTTGTTTGTTTATATTCATGCTGTTTACTATTGAATTGTTCTTTTCGTTGATTGATTTTAAAATATGACTATACTAATATTACTGTACTCAATCAACAAAAGCATTAGACACCATTTATTCACAAATATCACTAGTTAAAACAATTTATTATGTTGTACACTATTGTTTTAGCATGACAACATTGCATTATTATTTTTTAAAATAAATGAATATAAAATTGCATTTTAAAAAATCAAAGTTTCTTCTCTTAATAAATGCCAACGCAACTGACAAGTGTAACACCGAGTACTGTACAACATTGCTTGTGTGTGCTTGTTTATTTTTTTTTCTATGTTTACTATGCACTAAATTCCTCTTACAGCTACAGTTAATATTCGCTTTTGAAAAAGAGATATGTTGTACACTTTTATATGGCTTACGCTTATCTTTAGTAAATATATATAAGTTCAAGAATTTCCTTTAGAATATAGTGCAGCTATTTATAAAAAATATATATGGTATGAAATGCCGATTACAGTTTTCAAAATACCGATTCATGGCAAAGGCATTATGGATGCGGCTTTACTACCAATAGGTCTTGATTCCGTAGAAACTCGAAATAAGAACTATACAAATTATAGGCTATTGCTCTCCAGAAGTTTCCGATGCTTACATTACAAGCATAAGACGTTAACTTTTTAAACATATTTTGTAACTTGATGTCGTTAATCAAACGATAGAAGATAAATAAAAGTATATACACACTTACACACACGTAAAAGTATTTTTAAGTCATTAAATCGTTTATTTTATCTTGTTTAACATTTTTTTGTTGTAGAAAAATATTGTTACCTGCAGCTTTTAGGTCGAATAAAAAAATTTTTTGTTTGTTTTAAAAACAAAATTTAAAAAAAAAAAAATTTTATTCGGATTTTATAGGCTGTGGGTGTATATTTTCTGTAAAGCTTTGCAAATATCTATAATTCATTATGCTTTAAATAAAGAAACAAAAAGTCGGGTCCAAAAATTCATGTTGGGATGTATGGACTGTGGGCGTTTTTCTAATGATCAGCTATTGAAATAATTAACTCACACTGAACCGAAAGACTATCGAATTTTAAAATTTAAGATATCTTATGCTTATTAATTAAATGTATTCATTGCTCGGCTGCAAGAAAATCTGTTCACATCGATACAGACGAGGGAACGTGCTTTGTTCGAAAACAAAAACACACTTTAAACTGCTCTTAATTTCTATGAAACGATTAATAATTGTTTTCTTATATATACAAACAGATGACGCTGCTTTTCGGGTTTACATTAAAAATGCTAACAGAAAGTTCGCATTCTAGACTTGAATAATTTCTTGGTTAAGCGTTTAAAATTGTTAAAAATACTAAAGTGTAAAATTAGAACTTAGCCTCAAAAACGCTGAACGGGTACTACTATCATAAAATTATTAAGATCTAAAATTCTATTAAAGCATAATTTGTTGAAAATTTTCATTGTAAAAATCAAAACGGTAAATAAAGAGCTATTTATGAATAAAATACTGACACATATTTGTAAGATTATTTTTATACCTTTACTAGCTGTTACCGAGTCGCTTAGCCATTACAATGAGAACAATCGTACCACAACCACTCTTCCAAGCAAGTGTTTTATTTAATGAATATGGAAATTATAGCAGATTTCCTTTTGCCTATTGGACCTTATAAATCTGGAATTATTTATCTTTCAAATATGCTTAAAATTGTTTTTTGTTAAAATCGGTTCCTTTATATATATTTAAATATCTGCTTCTTCGATATTTTCAGAGAATGTGATGTCTCTAAAGGAAAAATACCACATTCATGTTATGTATGTAGCTTAAACGGCAATTAACATATAGCGTAATTGTTTCACATAATAAAACATTAAGTACTTTGTCATTTTAAACTTTATTAAACATTATTACATGCGATTATGATGAAATCCAGTCTTTAAATATTATTTAGGTGGGTAACAGTAAATTGCGTAAATTACTAAATAGTTTATAATAAGATGATATTGGAATGCGTAGTTGCAGAATAAAAATCCTCGAAAAGTTAATTAATACGACAGATACTATTTTTGAATGTGCAAATCCAGTCAACTTTTGTATAGGCAACAGGCGACGTCTCTTCTGAGATTGTTAATACTTTATCTCTGAAATTACTTTTTCATCGAATTTTAAATCCCTACCCATAAGTTAAGTTTATTTGATCCCTACCCATAATTACGATTCGTACTTCACCATGCCATAAACGATATCCATTGGGGCCATATCCGATCATTATAGTTTTCATACTCTTCGAATCTAATTTATGACGTTTCGAATTAGGAATCCAAACAAATGCGGTCGCTTCCTCTTATTAGTTTCTGGCGTTGATGTTGCGCCATCTTTCACAATGCCAATATTTCCACAGTCTGCAGCACAAATGCTGTTGAACAAAGGTTTTTCTTCATCCATATCTATGATCTTAACAAATTATTAAACATTATTTATCGAGTATTTATATAATAAATACAACTACTTACCAAAATATACAATTGCGCGATGAATAATGCAATATCTTCAAGTGTGGAGTTGTGCTTACATTTATTTATATCAAATTAGTGCTGCCAAATTTCAAAACTATACTGATATTTAATTATATACACTCTGCTACAGTAAAAAAAAAATGTTTAATTTGACATGGTGTTGTTATTGTTTTAATACTATCTTCATTACTGCCATCCCTAAATTAGCGCGTAAAGCGCAAGTATCTGTCAAAATTTCTCATGTTCATACAAAATGTATGAAGCATCCCTAAATAGCACGGCGTCAATGCTTAGCAATTGGAAATTCCTATTTTGACAGTGCGTTAGGAAGTAAAGTTGGCTGCTTGTTCGTTTGGTTTGTTTTTCTATGGTTGAAAAGTAATGACAATTTAGTTATTTTCAAGGCAATCTATCGGTTTTATCTCTTTTCTATTCTTATACAGCGGGTTTTATAAAATTAAATGAGTTAACATTACTAATAAGACACAAAGTTGACGCTCTTGTTTAGGTATGATATTTCAGCGCAAAAGCTATTAATCACATTGCTTTGCGTCTTAAGAACCAACTATAATGTGCATAAACTAGCTTATGCCAACTGTGCAAATACATTAAATTATATGTGGTAAACTATAATGTGAATAAGATAACTTTTCGTCAAGTTTCGTTAAATTTCATTTCTTTATGCAAGGTACGAAACTGATCGCACTTTCCGTACGGAAACAGCTGATTGTGCTTTGGTTTATACATTAATAAAGAAATTTTCTAATTAAGACCTAAATTGTTAAATTTTTTAGTTTTTAATTCAATAAAAAATGTAGAAAAAACAACATTTTTCTTTATGGCAAATTTTTTACAATTATAATATATTTAAATTAAATTTGTATTTATACACACATATGTATACCATATAAACGATGAACATCGTTGCATTTTTTAGTACGGTTGGCCACAAACACAAAACAGAAAATAATTTGTAATAATTTTTATTTACATTTTCTTAGAACATAAACCAAAATGTGTTTGTGAATGTTATTAAATATATAAAATATTTTCTTTAAAGCCTTTTAGTTTTAAAATTTTATTGATTTATATAGAAATTATTTTTGGCAAAAGTACGAAATAAACATAAATGTGCAACTGTGGCAAATAAGTTACTAAATTTATATATGTACATTGTAGTCACATAAATTTCTTTGATAAGTTACCTAAGCATTTGACATGCTTTTCGTTGAATTTTTAACATAAGCTAAAGCTAGCTTATGCACATTATAGTTGGGCCTTTAACCGGCTATTAGACGATCAAACTTCGCCTGTGAGCACGGCCTGTTGAGAGAGAGTATTTTGCTATTACACGATCAGGCGAAACTTGTCAAACATCAGTATGCAAGTAGATTTTGAGCAGTGTAGTTCGTATTTGTGATAGCGCATGAATTAGTTGCAATATGATTATTTTATTTTCACATTTGGTCGTACTTTTTTCAATTTTTCTAAAAACTTTTCAAGACTTTTGTTTTAAATTTCTATTATTATAAAAATCACTTTTTATTTGCATAATTCCGGTAAACTTTTATATACTTTAATAAATTCTTTAAAAATACGAATTAAATAATGTTTTTTTAGTTATTTCAAAAAGAAATATGCAATTTTATTTTTTATTTGTTTTATTTAAGATTTTATTATGATATTAAAAGAAGAAGATAAAAGTTAAAGCTAAACTTACAAATTAAGTTATGTTTACCTATATTCAAACTTGCAATATCATAAAAAATTCACTAAGTTTTTGTATTGCATTATAAAAATATGAGTGGTATATCAATTTTTTAAAATAAAGCAAATTTTAAAATTTTTAATATTTTATTTTATTTTCAACCTAGCAATTAATAAGAATTTCAGTGTAACATAATTTACCTATTACTTCTAATAATTTGTCAATACATTTTATCTTTATTTAACTCATGCGCCCTAGCCAAGCCATATTTACTGTTCGCCGACAAAAACACAAATGAAATTTACACTATGTTTGACAAACACGCTATTAAACTAGTTTGATGGCCTGATGGCAAACACAAAATATCAAAAATTTTTGATTTTCATCCAGCGCGGCTGACAAACACGAAATTTACTCTATTACATGGGTTTGATGGCTTGTCACAGGTCGTGCTCACAGGCGAAGTTTGATCGTCTAATAGCCGCTTTACGCGCTAATTTAGGGATGGCAGTTACAGCTTGTGGTATTTTTTGTTGTTAAACGATAGATGTTATTTGCTTATGTTTAAGGTAGGGGATGTTTATTGGTGTATTTGTTATTGTCTTATTACTTCTTAATTGATTGTAAAACACCAAATTATTGGCACTAAAAACAAAACTATAGAATTCGTGGTATTGTTGGTAAAAATAAAATTTTCTTCTCTTTCCTACATACATATGTATGTAAAATCAATGCAACTGTTTATATACCAGAACTCCAATATAAAATAAATAAATTATTGCAGGTATAAGTATAAATAAAATTTTTAAAATAAATAGGGGCTGATGGCCTTGGCAGCTAATGCCCTAGTTTAGTCTAGGAATTTATTTCTTGGATTAAATTAATGAATAACAATAAAATAAATATAACAATTGTTTTCATTTGCATTTAATAGGTAATGAAAATTTTCTAAATAAAAAGAACCAATAACTTCGTGCTTTACCATCAATTAAAAAGTAATGAAACAATAAAAAATGTACCAGTAAACATCCGCCATTCATATAACCCTCGCTTGAATTTACAAGGAACTTCACTACTTACCAATAATCAAAAACAAACTGCATTGTTAGAATTAAATTTTAATTAAAAAAAAAAAACAATACTCGTAATAATAACAATAAAAAATGTTGTTATATTTGGTCTATCGTAATATGTAGTATTTTGTCGTCTATACACGAAATTATTTTCATTTTTCCATGTACTTTTTTTCCAACCACGGAGTTATTTTAATTTTTTAGACGAACCACTGTTACTATCAAAAGAAGCATGAGCAAAAAAGCTGCTATTTTGGCTCAATGCGCAGAGCAAAAGAGCCAAAAATAAAATTTGATGCGAATAACTCAAAGTGCAGCGCATGAAAAGAAGGAGCAAGCGCAATGCGCATAAACGATTGGCTTTTGCGCATAGCTTAAAAAAGAGTGCGCAGAAGAGTGAGCCAATATGAACCCTGGTTTCTATCTGAATTCCCTTACTTGTGTACCAAATTTGTTAATCCTTAGATAAATACTCCATACCTTGATCTATCGTTAAAGCTTAAACATGGCAGAAACTAAAGCTTCACACTGTCTTTGCTTTGAAAACACTTCTGACTTTTTCTTTATGCAGTAGATCACAGCAAAATGATTATAATCATCTATAAATATGACGAAATACTTTGACCCAACCCAAGCTATTGGACCACAAACATCCGAATGGACACATTGAAGCATACGAGTTGCTCTAGTCCTGATCCCATTAAAAGCTTCTAGGCGTTGTTTGGCTTCAGTACAAATGTCACCTTGTCTTGAATGAGAGCTTGCTTTACTAAAATATTTGTACCTGTTACACCAGCATGTCCAAGTCTTCTATACCAAGTAACTGCTCTATTGTCTTTGCAACACGAAAATGCTTTTTGGTTTAATAAATTTAAAATTATTTCATAAAGGTTACCATAAAGCTTTGTTGATGCTATTATTTGCGTATTTTCTAATATAATGGCTGAACTGCCCAAACAAATGACTTTAAGCTAAGATTTGGCAAGTTTTCTTACTGATAATAAGTTATCTCTCAAAGCAGGAGCATATAGGATTTCAATACTTTTATTGATAATATCTTTACTTTCCCCAGCGTGCTTTGCTATTATTGATTGACTTTAGTTTTGAGAAAATTGATTTGTCATTTACTATGTGATCGTTGGCACCTGAGTCAAGCTTAAAAACAATTCTATTCCAGCAACCAGCTGATCCATTTTATAAACGCCACCCATGGCTTGATTACAGCGTTGAAATGCTTTAGGCTGGGCTATCTGTATAGCACATATTCCTCTCGCATAACGCTTGCACAAACCGGCTTCATTGTTTAATTAAAGACACAAGAATATTTTTTTTTTTTTTTTTAATTTAATTTTCACAAAAAACTTCGTGCTATTTTTTATTTAATTATCCCGATTATATTAATTACCGATATTGATTATTGAGGGTCAAAGCACGTCTCGATGGCCATTTCGTTACCGCTTACATAACTCTTCAGGAAACTTCTGACAAACATTTTAAATAAACTAGGAATTTTAATTTTATGTACATCTACATTCCTCTCAAATTTTTACAATTATTCTTCGTACACTTTCGCCGTGACAATTGTAGTATTTTTAATTCGTCGGTGCGGCATTTCTAATTTTTTTTAATTTAAAATTTAAAAAATATGTTTTAAGCAATTATTGAAAAGTATGTTAAAAGTGTTAAAATTTTTCTATATACAAAACTAAAATGTGCTTACAACTGTTTAAGTACAATTACACCGGTAAGAAGGTTCTAAAGGATCTCCTCACAAAATTTTACTCAAATCTATCCAGCAGCACTTACGTGAGACAGATAAAAATTTAATAAATAGGTATTTTGTATTCCAAATCAATTATTATTTTCACCAGCAACAATATTTTCCTTATAGTGCATTTACATTACACCGAAATCTAGTTCTAATGAGATTTCGAGCAAAATCTAGTTGATTTCCCATACAAAACAAAATCTACTGCGCAACTAGATTTTGACCAAATCTACTCAAAATCTAGTTTAACTTCGTAATACATCTATGCATTTTCCCAAAAGAGTACCAAAAATTACTCCTCTGTACAACAAAAAATGACATTTTTATTAAGATACAAAACAAAATTTATAAAAACAAAAACTTTTTTGATTTTTTTGAATAGAAAAGTATCCAAGTGAAGAAAAAATAAAACTGACAAAAACTCAGAAGTATAAATAAAAAGCAATGTAATTGTTTTAATGCATATCTTTCTGTTTGTTGTCAATGTGAAATCTTGCTAGTGTCAATAAAATATAGTGTAAACGAACTTGATTTAGGGAAAGATTTCGAATCAAATCTAATAGATTTCATTCTAATGTAAATGCACTATTAAATATTTCATGTATTGAAATTATCCTGTTATAGTTTTATTATAGATTTCCACTTAAATCTTTATATAAATAATTTTTATTTTATGTTTTTATTGTTTTTTTTTCGTTTTTCATAATAAGAGATTTTAAGCACTTATTATTTTACATGTCTTATAGTACTGACATCACTAAACTTTTTATTGTCGCCAATAAAAATAGAAATTAGTTTAATTTTACTGCAGCGGCGAATTCAGCCCAGACAACAACCTGCCGCCTTGTTGCCTTGCTGTCAATAAATTAATCATTCTCATATAAACACATGCATTCTAATTCTGACATTTTGCAGTCGGTAGCTGCTGTCTCGAATGTGTTCAGTGCATTAGCTTTAAGGCAAGGAGAAACCACTTCACAGTTGGCTTCAATTACGTAAATGTGGAGTTTCTTGTACCAATGTTTTAGCTTCACCCTCCACTCGATGAAATTTCGCAAGTGGTTCGTCGTCGGCTTTGCTTCAATTATCCTCACCATTAACACACTGCACATCGCATTCTGCACTTAGAAGTTTTCGGCCTAAATGATTCAAAATGCCGTCATGCTCATATTACTTGCATCGGACTCATGGTCGGTGTCATTGCCACCCAGAGAAGGAATTGCAAATATATCAACATT
Source organism: Gymnosoma rotundatum (assembly GCA_916610165.2). Taxonomy (NCBI): domain Eukaryota; kingdom Metazoa; phylum Arthropoda; class Insecta; order Diptera; family Tachinidae; genus Gymnosoma; species Gymnosoma rotundatum. The sequence goes on from OU744337.1 coordinate 35,949,519, forward strand.
TTGCAAATTATTGACGAAAGTTTCCAGTTGTTCCTATATTTCGGCAACTGTAAATCTAAAGTGTAAAAATAACCAGACATATGTTAAAATAATGATAAAAACTATCCGCTGAGTATAGAGTCCCTTATAAGGAACTCTGATAAAACATGCATATTGCATGTATAACAAAACTTATTTAATTTTCATAAAAAAAAACTTCGTGCTACTTTATTATTTAAATATCCCGATTAAATTAATTACCAATATTAATTATTGAGGGTCAAAGCACGTCTCGATGGCCATTTCATGGAGAAAGAAACATAAAATTACTGTTGGTTATTGTTGTTTTTGCTTAAACTTTGATTTTTATCTTTGCTTTATTGTTTGGACAAAAATCTTTAGTTTATTTCAAATGTTTGTCAGAAATGGCCATTAAAAATATTCCAGTGTCTTTAATTAAAACTTATTTAGATATAGGAAATAAACAGTGTAGTTATTTAATCATATTTAAACAATAATTCTTAAGAAAATCTGAACACAAATCAAAAATGTTAATCTTATTTCCAATTTTAATTACCCTCCATGTTGTAATAATATTATGCACGCAAAACACTAAACGCTTGTTATGCTATAAACACAATCAAAGGCTACCGGCCATCGACTACCGACTACAAAAGTAGCTGGCTACAAAAATAGCCAAGTTGCCAGCTACTTAATTTTTTTAACGACCATCGACCACTAACTACAAAAAAAAAACATCTGTTTTGACATACATGTATGTATTTAAGTTAACCAAAACAAAACAAACTTGATTTTTTTAAGTGAATTTGTGTAAAAAAAAATTTAAATGTCTCAAGAAAATTTAATTAACTTTATAAATACTATTGCTAAAATAGTGGAAACAAAGACTTCAGTGTATGAAGTGTCCACGTCCATATTTGCATGTAAATTGAACTAAACATTTACATTAAACAATATAATAAATGTATATAAACAGTGAGGCTGCTGTAGTGGTAAGCACGTTGACTACAAATCTGGCTGCCCTGGGTTCAACCCTTGCGGCAGTCAAAAAATAAAAAATGTTTTTTTCTGTTTAATGGTATAAATACACAATCAGAATTAACATAAAAACATGCAGCCTCCTTCGTCGGTACTTCTTCATAGCATATTCGCCGGCGAAGTAAAATAATTAATAAAATGGCTATATCTATCTTCTTTCACCACCTGTCTTCTCTCACATCTATCCCTTTCCTAAAGAATGTAGCACGGTTACAAAAACTAAGTAGGTATTAATGCCTGAAGTGCTACTTCTCTTTAAAAAAAAAAAAAAAAAAAAAATTACTATTATATACTTATCAATTTCAATAAAAAACCCAAAAAATAGATATAAATGAAACAAATTAAAAATTGATGAAAAAAGAACTAAATGAAAAATTTCACAAACAAAAAGTAAATGAAAAATGTATTTTTTTTTTTTTTGAAATCTTAATTTAATAATGACAGGGGTATATAACTACAGCGCCAGGGTATCCCACAAGTTTTTTAATATTACTAGTCTCTCCAGGAACTGCACATCAACCTATACCTTCGTATAGGAAGTGGAAAATCCTGTTGAATAAAAACTGTGCGCGTTGCGACTTTAATTATAACTTCACTTATTAAAAAAAATCTGCTCGCGCGCAGATGTTCGCCCTTCGAGATAAAGTAATAACGTGCGCCAAGATAGCGTCGAAGAAATAGCGTCGATTTTGGGAATTAAAAACCGGGAAAAAAAACCGGGAAGTAAAATTCCCCGGGATTGGGTATTTTGAATTAAAATATAAAAATAGAATAAATTTTGGAATCTAGAATAAGAAAAATTGATTTAAATTATAAATAAATAAACAAAACATTTGTGTATTTAGAAAATAATTATAAAAAAGCGATTTTAATGATCACAAAAACCGTTGCTGACTTTTCCTTTGGAAACTATTATACTCTCGCCCAAAATGGCCATACATTATTAAAATAGAGACATTAATGAACAAAAATTGCCAACCGTGCAACAATTCCGCCGAGCCGTTTTCGAGAAAAATGGCTTCATCCTGAGTGGGCCAAAAAAGCGTTGCTAATGTTTTCCATGGAAACTATAACACTCTCGCCCATTATGGCCATACATTATTAAAATAGAGATATTAATGAACAAAAATTGCCAACCGTGCAACAAATCCGCCGAGCCGTTTTCGAGAAAAATGGCTTCATCCTGAGTGGGCCAAAAAAGCGTTGCTAATGTTTTCCATGGAAACTATAACACTCTCGCCCATTATGGCCATACATTATTAAAATAGAGATATTAATGAACAAAAATTGCCAACCGTGCAACAATTCCGCCGAGCCGTTTTCGAGAAAAGTGGCTTCATCCTGAGTGGGCCAAAAAAGCGTTGCTAATGTTTTCCATGGAAACTATAACACTCTCGCCCATTATGGCCATACATTATTAAAATAGAGATATTAATGAACAAAAATTGCCAACCGTGCAACAATTCCGCCGAACCGTTTTCGAGAAAAGTGGCTTCATCCTGAGTGGGCCAAAAAAGCGTTGCTAATGTTTTCCATGGAAACTATAACACTCTCGCCCATTATGGCCAGAGTGTTATAGTTTCCATGGAAAACATTAGCAACGCTTTTTTGGCCCACTCAGGATGAAGCCACTTTTCTCGAAAACGGCTCGGCGGAATTGTTGCACGGTTGGCAATTTTTGTTCATTAATATCTCTATTTTAATAATGTATGGCCATAATGGGCGAGAGTGTTATAGTTTCCATGGAAAACATTAGCAACGCTTTTTTAGCCCACTCTGGATGAAGCCACTTTTCTCGAAAACGGCTCGGCGGAATTGTTGCACGGTTGGCAGTTTTTGTTCATTAATATCTCTATTTTAATAATGTATGGCCATAATGGGCGAGAGTGTTATAGTTTCCATGGAAAACATTAGCAACGCTTTTTTAGCCCACTCTGGATGAAGCCACTTTTCTCGAAAACGGCTCGGCGGAATTGTTGCACGGTTGGCAGTTTTTGTTCATTAATATCTCTATTTTAATAATGTATGGCCGTAATGGGCGAGAGTGTTATAGTTTCCATGGAAAACATTAGCAACGCTTTTTTAGCCCACTCAGGATGAAGCCACTTTTCTCGAAAACGGCTCGGCGGAATTGTTGCACGGTTGGCAGTTTTTGTTCATTAATATCTCTATTTTAATAATGTATGGCCATAATGGGCGAGAGTGTTATAGTTTCCATGGAAAACATTAGCAACGCTTTTTTGGCCCACTCAGGATGAAGCCACTTTTCTCGAAAACGGCTCGGCGGAATTGTTGCACGGTTGGCAGTTTTTGTTCATTAATATCTCTATTTTAATAATGTATGGCCGTAATGGGCGAGAGTGTTATAGTTTCCATGGAAAACATTAGCAACGCTTTTTTGGCCCACTCAGGATGAAGCCACTTTTCTCGAAAACGGCTCGGCGGAATTGTTGCACGGTTGGCAATTTTTGTTCATTAATATCTCTATTTTAATAATGTATGGCCATAATGGGCGAGAGTGTTATAGTTTCCATGGAAAACATTAGCAACGCTTTTTTGGCCCACTCAGGATGAAGCCACTTTTCTCGAAAACGGCTCGGCGGAATTGTTGCACGGTTGGCAATTTTTGTTCATTAATATCTCTATTTTAATAATGTATGGCCATAATGGGCGAGAGTGTTATAGTTTCCATGGAAAACATTAGCAACGCTTTTTTAGCCCACTCTGGATGAAGCCACTTTTCTCGAAAACGGCTCGGCGGAATTGTTGCACGGTTGGCAGTTTTTGTTCATTAATATCTCTATTTTAATAATGTATGGCCATAATGGGCGAGAGTGTTATAGTTTCCATGGAAAACATTAGCAACGCTTTTTTGGCCCACTCAGGATGAAGCCACTTTTCTCGAAAACGGCTGGGCGGAATTGTTGCACGGTTGGCAGTTTTTGTTCATTAATATCTCTATTTTAATAATGTATGGCCGTAATGGGCGAGAGTGTTATAGTTTCCATGGAAAACATTAGCAACGCTTTTTTGGCCCACTCAGGATGAAGCCACTTTTCTCGAAAACGGCTCGGCGGAATTGTTGCACGGTTGGCAATTTTTGTTCATTAATATCTCTATTTTAATAATGTATGGCCATAATGGGCGAGAGTGTTATAGTTTCCATGGAAAACATTAGCAACGCTTTTTTGGCCCACTCAGGATGAAGCCACTTTTCTCGAAAACGGCTCGGCGGAATTGTTGCACGGTTGGCAATTTTTGTTCATTAATATCTCTATTTTAATAATGTATGGCCATAATGGGCGAGAGTGTTATAGTTTCCATGGAAAACATTAGCAACGCTTTTTTGGCCCACTCAGGATGAAGCCACTTTTCTCGAAAACGGCTCGGCGGAATTGTTGCACGGTTGGCAATTTTTGTTCATTAATATCTCTATTTTAATAATGTATGGCCATAATGGGCGAGAGTGTTATAGTTTCCATGGAAAACATTAGCAACGCTTTTTTGGCCCACTCAGGATGAAGCCACTTTTCTCGAAAACGGCTCGGCGGAATTGTTGCACGGTTGGCAATTTTTGTTCATTAATATCTCTATTTTAATAATGTATGGCCATAATGGGCGAGAGTGTTATAGTTTCCATGGAAAACATTAGCAACGCTTTTTTGGCCCACTCAGGATGAAGCCATTTTTCTCGAAAACGGCTCGGCGGAATTGTTGCACGGTTGGCAATTTTTGTTCATTAATGTCTCTATTTTAATAATGTATGGCCATTTTGGGCGAGAGTATAATAGTTTCCAAAGGAAAAGTCAGCAACGGTTTTTGTGATCATTAAAATCGCTTTTTTATAATTATTTTCTAAATACACAAATGTTTTGTTTATTTATTTATAATTTAAATCAATTTTTCTTATTCTAGATTCCAAAATTTATTCTATTTTTATATTTTAATTCAAAATACCCAATCCCGGGGAATTTTACTTCCCGGTTTTTTTTCCCGGTTTTTAATTCCCAAAATCGAAGCTATTTCTTCGACGCTATCTTGGCGCACGTAAAGTAATAAACTGATGAAAAATGTAAACAAATTAACAGATGATTATTATTTTTCAATGGTGCCACTATAAAAGTTTTTCGCGTTTTTAATAGCGATATTTAATGTATTGCGTTTTTAAAAACACCATTTCATGCATTTATTGTATTGGCACCACTAATCTGTTTTTTGTAGCCAAGAAAAATAGAAATTAGTCTAAGTTGGCTACGGGCTACAAAAGTAGCCGTGTAGCCGGTAGTCGTGTAGCTGCTAAATATTTATTCTCATAAGCACGCATGTATTCTATTTTTGACATCTTGTAGTCGATGGTCGGTGGACATGATTATGTTTATAGCATTATGCTGGAAAACAAGATCAACGTAAGTGTGATGCCAGATCTGAACTTAAAATTTAATTTAAATTTTGGCTTTGAACTGGTGCAATGCAATGCCCTTTAAAGGGACTTTATGCACTAATGGGTTAAATGATTTTTTTGTTTGCAAAAGCTGTCTTATCTTGGACATCTCCTTCAAATTGATTAGAAAACTACGCATCTTCAGAAATTAATCTTTCCTTCGCTTCATTAAAAGTTAATTTGCCTCCATCAATGTTTTGTAAGGCAGCTTTGCTAAGAATGAACTTCTTTCGGATCAGTAACTGATTTACTACTAATTTCTTTGCAGCAATAGATTGCAGATTATCCCACATTTCTTTAATATTAATTTAAATAGTTTTCATTTCAGACAAACAAACAAACTACATTTCAACATTTTAAAAGAAAAAATATTCTAAAAGTAATAATAAACAAAATTTGGTTCCAAAAATCTGTAGGGATGCCGAATACTAAGTTATACCAAAATGAAACAAAACTGTTTAGCGTTTCTGCAGCCAGTGCTCAATCTACCCATCACCTTTATTAATATGTCTATGCAGAACACGCTACAGTAATCCGGAAAGCTCTTCGATATACAGAAGTCCAGATTCATGCAATAAACTGTGTAAAAGTTCACACATCTTTGTGTACCTTGTGTGCTTTTGTGTGTCTTTCCATATGAAGCACAATCAACCAGGTTGTTCTTTAAAAAGAAGTTATGATTAAATGAAAAGAAGACTCCCAAGACAATAATAAGTGTTTCAAGTAAGGTAAAGAGCTTAAAGGGTTAAATATTAAAAATTCGTTTACATAAATCTTTTCGATTGCTTAATTTCAATAAGTAGGGAAATTTAAAGAAGAAACTAAGAATTTATTTTAAACTTTTTTGGAAGAAAATCAACATCAATAAAATAAATTAACATCTATTCTTTTTCCCTAAACCTTAAAATCCCAATGAGCTAAAATCATTTTCTATTATACTGAAAAACTAATGGTACTGCGTACAAACTTAAACAAATTGCTCAATGTATTATACGTGGACCGCTTTGAATTTAATTTTTATTTAAAAAAAATTTAGATTTTAGCCCATATTTTTTCAAATCCCAAACTAAAATCAAAAACTAAAACCGGGTCTTTAAAGCTATATCACATGAATAACAGGGCATGTCATAAAACTAAAATTTCCAGTAGAGCAAAAACTACTTATTTTTGAAGCTGCGGTCTTTGTATCAAAACTTTTCAACTTTTTTTTTTATACAGTAATGTAAGTGTAGGTTTAAGCAATATTTCAATTAATTTTTTGGACGCATTTTCTTATGGATTAGATGCCAAAGCAATTTGAAAATAACAAACCATTTTAAACAACGAAATTGTGTTCTGACAAAACAGAGTATTTGTATGCTGAAGAAAAAGAATGCGACCACACAAATAAGTAACGAACTTAAAGAGTAGGTACCTCATATGATAACAAACCATACATACGTATATATATTAAAAACTTTTAATACAATTAAAAAAAAAGTTAGAATAAAAATGTTATAAAATGCGAAACTTTTAAATTTTTTGCAACAGCACAGGTAAGATTACATGGATAAAGAAAAAACACCGTATAAATCACAGTTATGACCATAAACGACCAAAAACAAACACTCACGTGATTATGATTTGTTTTCATCTAAACAAAATTTAAAACATAATTTTAAAATATGTTCAAATAAAACAGCGTATCTGCCGCTGTGTTTTTTATAAAAAAGAAATTTAAACAAAAGCCAGTGTTTGTCAACATGCTACGTTATTGTTGAAATTAATTTGAAAAAATGATAAAGTTGTATTGTTGTGTAAAGAAAAAAGGGGGATATAGGTCCACATTTTTAATTTTTTTTTTTTCATTTTTAAAAATCATATAAAATGTAACAATTTGGTATCATTAACTCGAAATGTGAAAATTTGAACATAGGCTGTTCATTCATGAAAACCACAGATATATGCCTTCGTAAAAAAAAATTTTATGACCCTAGGCCTAAGTGTGAAAAGTAAAGTATAAAAAATTAAATTTTGGGATTTTAGATTGATGATTTGGCTACTTATTTGTTGTTTTTATTTATATAATGAACTTTGTACACGCAAAATATTTCATAAACTATGAGTGGCTCATCAGATAGCCAGAGTTTTTCTTAAAATTTTTAGAAAACTCCTATGAATGAATTTTCCTCTACTTGTCTTTACTTTGTTCTGTTATTCAAAAGAAAAGGTTTTCTGCCTGTCTTTCAATCAGATATCGATTTTAAAGTTACTTTCAAGGGGTTCCATTCATATAACTGTTGTTATTTTTTTAACCGTAGTAGACAGACAGTAGTAAGTTAGACTGGGTTGTGCAATTAGTTTTTAACAAGTATTATAAAAGAATATTTCCATAGATGCCGTGCTTTTTTCGTATAATGTCTTATTTTTTAAATCGTAGGTAGGCAGATGCTTTAATTTTTGTGTTTATAATAATAGCAACACAAAATTTTAAATCCTACCTCCCATTTGATTTATTTATTGTAAGATTTCTTCAGGTATATTTAGTTATTAATAAAGCATCTCTTCTAACATTGTCTTGTGGATTTTTTTTTTTACAATTTCTTCATAATAAGCCTTTTTGAGACTACGCGTTTTTTAGATATCCTAAAGCAAGAATTTGTAGTCTTAGGCGAAATGAATTTAGGCTACCTCATGATGATACTTTCATACAAAGTTAACAACTATCATTCTCCTATAGCTTATTATGAGAAACCCTGATTTGCTAGTTGTCAGATTGTTTTAAGGACTGTCAGCAATTTTTTTTTTGTAGCTTAGAAGCTACAGTTTTATTTTCAAATTACAAGGGAGTAATGTATTTTACTATTGTATTTTACAAAATGAAGAAAAAAATATATTGATAAAAATTACAAACATGTAAAAATTTATTTGCATTTACTGCACTCTTCCGGGCTGCCACAAATATTGCATCATTTTGAGTTTACATCATACAAAATAGCAGCCCTTTTATCGTCATTATAATAATCATGTATTACAATGGGAGCTGGTTTTTGCATGGCCACAGCATGAGTTTTCAAGGATTCCACCGTAAAACAGGTTTCAACGTTTTTATACAAATAGTCGAAATATATAACCAACAACGAACCAAAATTTTTCACTTCTATATTCTATAAAATGAAAAAAAAAAAAAAATAATAAATAAATATACAATAAATTATTGCATTTCTTAAGTAATTTCCTTTTATGATCACTTACACTAACTCTCCTTAATTTTTGTATTTGCATTAAATTTTCATCGGCTATGACAAAACCCGATGGTGTATAAATTTCCATAAGCGCCATATTCGAATATGCTCCTTCACCCACATATTTGACACACACTATCATTGATAAGTAGGATGGACTGCTCCTGTCATCACGCTTAGTTGTCCTAATGCTAAAACTACGATAAGAATTTTCTTGATCTTCCAATGTATTGTATTGGAAGGCGATATGTATTAAAGCTGAACCGTTACCTTTGGCTGCGATTTTTAATGATTTCGTTTTAGGGGGCAACTAGAAATAAAATCAGTCACCAAAGTAAGTTCTTGCAAGCTGTTAAAAATCTAATTTAGTTTATGTAAAGGGCAGCATTCATTGAACAGAAACTAACTTGTTATAACTTTCGATGAAAACCGTCGTTTCTGGCTGACTATTTGGCGTACCAAACCCAATTAACTTAATACCAAAAGCTAACTTATTTGGGTAAGAGCTTTTTGAAACCAACTTCGACTGGATCTTCAAATAATCTGCTGTAGACTAAATTTTGGCTTACTGAACTATCACCTCACCTTTTTTCACTTACTGTCTGTATCGTTATGTGGTCACTTAAGGCTACATCCTTGAGCGGTAATAGATTTATATCTTACTAGTAGAAAGTCTTGGCTGTACAAAGACAGAATCTACAATAATTATAGCTTCAGACGACGGGAACTCGTTATCAAAACGAAAAGTTCTAGCCTCAGAAGACTCAGATTAAGTAAATAATTCTAGACGTTTTGCTCTTAGCTTAGTTTGTTCACTTGTTTGTATAAAAGTCCTAATAAGTCAACGTTTTGTTACTTCAGAGATTACGAAAGTACGTTTCGCTTCTTTTTTGCTAAAGAAATATATTCCGGAATATTAACTTGAATTAAAATTTTTTAAGCAGGTTAGGTAAAAAAAATGGTAGTGGTTTTTTCGCACTACATTTTTGAAATGACACATACCTCAAAAACCGAAAAAATCATGTTAAGGTAGTTTTTTGAGAAATTAAATATGCAATTAAAATTACCACTAAATCACAACGCATTGAGCTATTCTCACAAAATTTTGAAATTATATAGATAGAAGAACTTTTAATTAAATCTTCAAAATTATAATTATTTTATTTTAACAAAATAAACGGGAACAAATGCACTAAAAATTGTTTTATATAAAAGACGCTATCCTGCTTTTATTATTTTATTTTCACGGGGCTGTCAAATCCTTTATGGTGTATGTAGCTAACAACTGGGCTCGTTTACCTTTTTTTAATCGGTGCTTTGCACACCGAGAGATTTTACATTTATTTTTAAATTTTGTTCCAAAATTGGCTATGTTTGCGAAGAGCTGTTGGGGTAGCCGTTATATCTTTTGACCTAATTTTTCTTTCATTCGCATTTGCTATAAGTTATCTTAAAAGCGTCTTAAAAATTTTTTTTAGTATTGAAGTAACTTGTAACTATTTAACACCATAGGATATAAAGTGCAATGTCTAAGCAGTCTACGAAGGCTTATTTACAATATCTAAGAGATTTTCTAATCTAACCAACGACGAGTTTTTTGTTACATCTATTTTAACCTAACCTTTCTTATGTGCTGACTTTGTATTACAAGCGATCTACATGGCTGGAAAATTTATATGAAAAGCACTCAGTTGTTTGAGTTATTTCTATATAAATTTTTCAGACGAGTTGATCGCTTGTAATGCAGAAATAGTACATTAGACTAGCTTTTTTTATGTCTACGTCTTTCTCCGAGAATGTCTTTCTATAATTACGTTTTTCTTAGACTGCAAATTCTTCACAATACTACTGACTACGTTTTTCTTAGACATCTTCTTTTTGGTAATGTCATTCTGTTAGTGCGTCCTTCAGACTACTTTCTTTCAGTTTTTTTAATTATTTTTATAGAAATTTTTCGGACAAGTTGATCGCTTGTTATGCAGTTGCAGTTACAAAAAACAACAGCAAAAACAAAAATTAATAAAATGTTACAATAAACTTTCTTCTCAATGATTATATGCATCAGAGTTTGGAATTCAGGTTTAACAAATATGCCACCCCTGAAGATGTTTGAAAATTAAAACGAAACATCGAGTACAAAATGAAGTTAAATAAATAAGATTTAAATTTCCATAGAGAACATCATCATATCACATATATTTCAGAAGATGTAGTCGATGTAAAATATGCAGTTCCCTTCTACCATTTTTTCACTACTTCTGTTTAGACCCCGTTTTCGTAGAAAACTGTTTTCTGTTACTACATCATTTTTTTTTTTTCTTTTTTTTGGCTTAGGAAAGATTTCTAGTATTCAGGAAAATTATTTATTATTTATTTAAGGAGTATTAAATACTTTAAAAATGACAATACTGTTACAAATATTACATTGAAATAACGATACAATAGCAAAATATTACATTAATAAGTTCTATTCTTTACAAAATTAGCCAGGTATTTTCTAAAATATTTTAAATTTGTTTCCGTTTTAACGTTTGAAGGTAGCATTTTGTATAAGTTTAGTCCCTTGAAAAACAGAGATCTTTGCATTATTGCTGTTGTGGCCCTTTGTAGTCTAAAGTTGTTTGCATTTCTTAGATTATACGGTTGTATTTCGCCTACATAGTTTAAGTGATCGGTAAGATATTCTGGTGCATTTCCTAATTTCATTTTTTGGATAAAATATAGTGTATTCATTTCAAGTCGTTGATTTATATTTAACCATTTCAGTGTATCAAGCATATTGTAAATTGGTGTGTAGATATTACATTTCAAAATTGTTCGTAATGCTTTGTTTTGAAGTTTCTGCAGTCGTTCTATTTGGGTTATTGTGCAACAAGTGTATAAAACAGTGGAACCAAACTCAAAATGCGGTTTCAATATAGTGTTGTACACATTAATAGCTGTTGGTATTGATAATTTTTTACGTTCACATTTAAAGAATCCAATTTTCTTGCCAATTTTTTTACAAATAAATTCTATATGTTCTTTAAATGTCAATTTATTATCTATAATAAATCCCAGGTACTTTATTTGATTTACTTTTTCTATAGTCTGATTGTTTATAACAAATTGTGTTTCATCATTCATGTTTATTTGTAAAAGTTTAGTTTTGCTTTCGTTTAAGTAAAGCTTATTCATTTTCAAGCATACATTTATATTGTTTATTTCATTAATCATATTTTCCCGACATTCCTTATCACTATTTCCCTCTGTAAAGATTAGTGTGTCATCAGCATATAAAACAATTTCGCTTTTATTAAGAACAATTGTGATATCGTTTATATATATTATACAGAGAATTGATCCTTGGGGTTCTTTGTGTTCATTATTTATATATTCTGATTTTACGTTACATATTTTCACCAACTGCTTTCTATTCCTAAGATAAGAGTCAAACCATTTTAATTCTTTCCCGTGAACTCCATACATATACAACTTTTGCACCTTAATATTTCTATCTATTGTCTCAAAAGCTCTTTTAAAGTCTAAAAATATAGCCATTACTTTTTTATCTTTTTCTTTATATTTCCATCTGTTAATCACATTTTCTATAACCGGATTGGTATTTGTTCAAAGTATTCCTGTAATTGTTGTTTAACAACTTTTTCTAGAATTTTTTCGCATGTTTTTAGTGTATTGATCGGTCGAAACTCCTTAGATTTATTAGTGTTTGCGACTTTTTCTATTGGTGTAATTGATGCTATCTTCCAGTTTTCATGAAAAATACCTGTTTCCAACATTGTCCCAGTTATCCAATATTATATTTGGAGATATCCTGTTAAAACCAGATTTGTTTTTCGTATGTTTACAAATTACTTTAAGTTCTTGTAAATTTATTGCACGAAAATTGAATTTACAGTGTATTACCGGTATTCGATTTACATATTGCACATATTCGATGGATTTATTAATTGCTTTTATACTTTCAACGAAAAGTTGTTGAATTGATTAGCAATTTATTTTTCAGTTTTTCTATTTGATTAAATATCACAGATTGTATAATATTATGGCTTTTATCGAGAACTAAGTCTTTATATTCTTTGCACATTTGTCTCTGATCTTATGCTCTATTTATTTTATTGTTGATATAGTCACTTTTTACTTTTTCAATTTGAATTTTATAAAAGTTTCTTATAATTTTATAGTTATTCCATGCTTCTGTTATATTTTCTAATTTTGCTAATGAGTATTTGGTAATTTTTTCCCGTTTTAGTAGCTTTAATTCTCTGTTAAATCAATTGTTAACATTACTTCTTTCAGTAATTGCTTTTGTATTAGTAAATTTTCTCACAGTTTTTTCAATGCATGTGTCAATATTATCAGCCATTTCATTCACACTTTCATTCGAATTATATACTAAAACTCGATTTAATTCTCTTTTAAACAAATTCTTATTATATTTAAAAAACTCTACTTCCCTTTTTGTAACTTCTTCATTCTCTTTTTGCTTAATAATTATGTCGATTGCCTCGTGATCAGATATTTAGTTTTCATTATTATTCTTCACAGATATGTAGCTGTCATTTGTTATTACATAGTCTATTAATGTTTTGCTATTTTCATTACCTCTCGTGAAATTAGTAACAATTTGTCTAAGACTATTATCATTTAGAGCTGCATTTATTCGGCTTTTGTATGTACCATCTTTACTCCAGTCAATGTTTAACATATCTCCTGCTATTAGTATTTTATGATTGGCTTTTGATATATTTTCTATCGCCTCTTCAAATGCTTCGCAAAACTCAATTTCTCTACAGCTTGGTAATCTATAGACAGCCATAATTGTATATTGTTTATTTCTGTATTTTGCTTCATAAGCACAAATCCAATATTTCCATTCAACAACTTTTTCGTATAAATATTTAACTTTCCATGAATTTCTAAAATATAATATAATACCTCTAGTTTATGTTGAGTTTGAATAAGAGACATAGTGGTTATACTCTCGCAGTTGATATTACTGTTCATATACCTCACTTGTTAAATGAGTTTCAGAAAGTATTATAAATTCTGTTTTTTTTTTTTTGTAGCAGCAATTATTTCTATTTGATTAAATTTATTATTTTTATACACCGGACATTCTTTACTAATTGTGCTGTGGTTTTCGTCAAGCCCCAAATTAAATCTTTCATTTGATCTTACACAATTTATAAATTTTAAAATAATATTCTTGTTACATTCTCTTGGATTGTGATTTCCATGACATTTATAGCATATCTCGTTATTCCTACATTCGCTTGCCTTGTGATTAAAACCTTTGCATCTATGACACATCATTATATCTGACCCATCGAACACTCTGCATTTCTCCCATCCAACGTTTATCTTTTGGGCTGTTAATATTTTTGAATGAGAATCTTTATTAATCAATATTTTCACATTATGTATAGTTTTGCCAAATTTTTTAAATTCATAAAATCGAATTGGTTTTATATCACTGTCCTTTAGAAAATCATTTTGTTTTTTAATTTTTCCAACTATTTCATTTCCATCATATTTAAAAGTCATGTCTGTTATTACGATACTCATCCTGTAATTATTAGGCACCAATATATCATATTCTTCTTTCTAAAAAATTGTTTTTGTTTTAAATGTATTTATGCGAACGAACGAACGATTGCGACATTGTGGGACTGGCAGTAAAACTGCGCCATCCTTAGAGTATATCTTTTTTAGATAAAGGTTTTCTAACACTTCTCTCTAATACTACGTAACTTATTCTTATGGCAAACTTTACTTTTTTTCTTAGAACCAGTGTTTTTCTCTTTAATGTTCAGTATTTTTCCTTTTTATGTTCTGTGGCTTTAACGTCATATTTCAGATGCATGTGGCCTTTATGACTATGTGTAAAAATAAAAAAGTTAACGTAAAGCAAGCTTGACCTTGAAAGCCTAACTATAGGAAACTATAGAGAACAAACATTAAATAAATCAACAAAACGTCGATAAAGAATTAAAATTGTTAAAAAGTTAAGTTTACGCGCTATTTAAAAATATGTCTTCTATCACTACGCGTTTCAATAGTACAATAGTTTAAAAACTACGGTGTTTTAAACAATTGTTAGTTTAAAGGTAACAAATATGTAAATGAATAGAAATTATTTTGGCTTAAGTTCATTTCTTTTTAATTTCTAAAAAATCTTTTTTTAGAAAGAAAAGAAATTTGGTTAGACGAAATTTACACACAAACCAACGTATTTCTTTACTGTTCTCTTTGTATATCGTATTGTACATTTGTTGCAAATTTGTTTTTAATCATTCTTACTTGTTTACTCATAACATTATGAATGCTGTTTTGATTGTTATGTATATCATAACGTCGTCTAACCAAATTAATGTTGATATGAGTTATGAGTATTCTCGTATTCTTATTTACAAAGTTAGTTGGTTAAATAGATGATGTTTATAAAATACACAACTAAGGTAGATGATGCGAAGAATGCTGATGAAGGTCGTAGCGGTCCAGAAAGTGCAGCATTTCATTCTACTAGCGTCTAATTTTTCTTGTTTTCTTTGGAAAACGTCCGCATACATTTGTAAAATAAATTTTCTTTCTAAAAAAAAGTTTTTTAGAAATTAAAAAGAAATGATGAACTTAAGCCAAAATAATTTCTATTCATTTATAATATTCACAGTTCAAAAAATAATTCAAAATTAAATGGTAACAAATATGTTCTTAAATAAATTTTTCTATATGTGTATCAAATATGTGGCTTCACTCTCTTTAAGTCAGTATCTGTACCAACGGTTTTCGTTTTTTCCTAAAACCACCAACTTTACTCTAAGGAATTCGTATTAAACTTACCTCAATACTTTTATACAAACTTCTATAATCCTCAGTCAGATCAACAGTTGCATTCTTAGCATTGGATATAACATTTATACTCATACTAGCTGGTTCGTAATGGGCAAATTCGGTCATCTTTATAAGGGCGATCAAACCAAAGACAGTATTTTGAGTTGAAGCAAAACCACCAATGCTTGTACGTTGAGCCATTAGCTGTTTAATAGTATCTATGCTATCGATTGTAGTAGAGTTAACATCCAAAAGCATTAATAAATTAAATGAAGTATCTTCAACATCACTGAGGAACACATACTGCCACCATTTGCTCTGATTTTCTAAGCTACTTTCAGATAACCATTTTATTAGGCTTTTGTTCTCAGAAGGTAGATGCTTGGCCTTCTTGGAGGTGTATGTGGCTAACGAATTTATATGTAGCAATTTATATTTTTCAAGATTTTTAGCTATAAACTCTAAACCTTTAGTTATATTTTGTAAATATTTGTCGTCATAAGCGGGATTTTCTAGGAAGGCCAATACAGCAGCACCTGTTAGAGTTCTATGGTTTCTTTGTGAAGGATATAAGTATTTTCCCTTTTCAGTAAACATTCCTTTTTGATCCTGTTGTTTGCTTAAGAATGCCAAGGCTTCTTCAATGATTGTTTCGTTGACATTGATAAATTCTTTAAATTGTGGCAAAAAACGTACCACAAAAGACGTCAACAATGTAGAGCCACTTCGAGGCTCTTCCTTATCCCGAGATGGACCAAAGCTACTGAAGGAACCATCCGTACGACGACACATTATTATGTTTTTATAGCCAGTCTCTAGATTGTGTTGCAGCCTCGCTTCTACGATGGGAGTTAAGTGGTTTGTACTCTTCAAATATTTCATAATCAAGTAATTAGGCAACAGAGAGGACATGGTTTGTTCAGCAGAAACTGTTGGCATGCGTGCCAAATTGTCTAAATTTTTTAAAATGAGACCTATAATGTCACCCAGAATACCTACTTCGACATGCTGCGAATCGGGTACTACTTGGTATTTGGGTAATTCATATTTAAGTGCAGAATTCCGCTCAGGTTCATTTTTCAAATTAATTAAAAAAACATGATTTTCATATTGGGTAATGCCTTCCGGAACCACATTTAAGGTTGCATTAATGATTTCAAGATCAACTGTTGTTGTGGCTTTGAATGTCAACTTAACTTTTCCAATAACTTTGGGTCTTATCAGGAAATGCATTATACCAGCTGAATTATCTTCAAGCCTTATGCTCTTAGTCACTGTTTTCTCCCTAATGACTTTATTGTCGAAATCGATGAATTCATATTCAGCATTACTATTGTTTAAGGTTATCTCGATGGGTATTTTGTAATGTAAAGGATTTTTTGCAAAGACGGGCACATTAATAATTTCGTCTGGAATATAAATTAAATTAATTTTTTGAACAAACAAAAATTTATTCAGCAAACATACCTCTTTTAACTGAAAACGGCAAACGTATTGTTAAAAATAACTCGATTGCATCGTCCCTGCTAATAAATTTATTAAAAAATTAGACATATACGACAAAAAATGTTTGCAATATTTTAATGGTATAACTATTATATTTTAAAAGTTCTTAAAGTTTTAGTTACTGGTGGTTGGAAAAACAGTTGTAAAGTTTCCGTTATTGTTAAGAAAATTACAACCAAAATTTTGAAATGGAACCAGAAATCTTTCAATGTACTGATTGTTGGATGCTGTTGAGAAAGAATCGATAACAGTTTTTATCGCTTTTACTAACTTGAAAAACATTTTTAAAAAATAAATTAAATTTTAATAAAAAATAATGACTTTTTGAAGAATATTCTGTTTTAAATAACAATTGGTACGTATGGGTCGATTATGGATGGCAATTGAATTTTATTTGCGTTGCTGATAAACTGATAAAAAAAATTTATATTATGCATGGCAATTTTCTTCAGTTGCCGAGAATGATGATCAGCAATTGAAAATAAATTTAAACACGCAAACAATACAATAAAAAACTAAGTTAGAAAAAGTCAGTTTGATGAAAAAGTAAAAGAAACTTTGCCAAAAATAAATGGTAAACAGTAAAATATTACAAATTGCAAAAGCAAAAATTATGAATGTTTTGTTGTTATAATTATTATTATTATTTATTTATTTATATATCTATTTTTTAGAAAATTTGTTTTATTTAAAGATATCCATGTTTTGTGAAACAGTCTTGATTTGTTTTGTTTTTGGGTTCTTTTTTTTCAAATAACGTGGAAAATTACGAAAAGAATGTGAAACACAAAATAATGGGATAAAGATGCCTTTAAATATAAATATTTCATGAAATATTTATTACTTAAAACTAAAAAATGGAATGTATTACTGCGAGGAAAGCTTAACCATATGGCCATTATACTACTGCTTATGAAGCTCATCAGTGGATTCTATCTAAATTTTGTATAGAAAACCTAAGAGTCGTATATCAAAAAGCAAATTGATTAAATAAGAAAATTATTTAATCAATAATGCAAATAAAAAACCAACTAAAACTCAAAAATCCTTTACACAAAAACAGTATCCATTAAGTAACTGTTTTTATTTTTTCTTTAATTTTTATACATAGGGGTTACCTTTGGAAATTATTCAAATGTATTTGAAAGTTCCACGGAAAAAATAAAAATAAAAAATTGTAACCAATTTCTACAAATAAGCAGCCCACATAATATATTTTCTTATTGATAATAAATAATGTAATAAAAATTCCCAAAAAAATTTTATAATAACAAAAAACTCCTGTTTTAACGATCTTATGGTTTGGATTTATTCTACAAATGTTGGCTTACGTCAAACATAAGTTTATTTAAAGAAATGTTTTTGCATTATATAGAAAAGATCGTTGTTAATTTCGTTTTAGAATGCCTTGCTTTTCTTTATTTAAAAAAGACAAGCAGCAAACCAAAAATAAATAATTGGATGCAAAAATTATTGGGTGAAAAATGTTTTTTATTATGTGGATGAAGAGAAATTACTTTTAGAATCCGCGATTATCAAACAAGCGAGCGAAAAACTGAAGTATTAATTTTAATAACTAAAAAAAAGACTCTTTATTTTAATGACTCTTGGCACTTACTTTTTCATAGCGTTGGTTAGTAAAAGGATTTGCACAAAGCAACACCAAACTCATGTCTTAGCTGCAATTAGCAAATTTTAATCAAATGAAAACAAAGTACTTAATGTTTGATTTGACCAAACTATTTAATCAACACCAAACGTAAATCTCTGGCTCTTTAAATAAATGAAATTGGATTCAATGTTTCAATAAAATACCAAATAACCTCTACAAGCTATTTCCTTAAATCCATGAGTGCCCCGATGCTGCCGGTGCCTTTCCACTTTATATATATATTAAGGGCCGCTCTTATGATACTGGCATTTCACACATTTCCAGGGTTGCCAGATTTCTTTCGAGTCGTAACCCCAACTAGATAAATATTATCCCCTAATTTCCCAAAAACAATTTGAACTATTCCCAAAAATCCCCACTACAACTAATAATATTTATTTTAAAATTCTTTTTAATATTGTATTTGTGCAAGTTACGAGTATATATTTAATTGGAGTGGAACATTTAAAGCAATTGTAAGAAGGAACAAAAGTATCACAACAAATTGTATTCATTTTTCAAACTGTCACAACTTTTAACAATGTTTTTTGATACCATGCTAGGAAACTTGTATGTAGCAAAAATTAAAATTTATTTATTATATTTAATAGTAGTAAAATTACAATAATCAACAACATAAGTTTAAAGAAATGCCCAAAAATCATCTTTTCATTCTTAAAATGAAAGAAACAAAGAAATCTTCAGTCTCCAAACTCAAATTTTTATCCCCATTTTAAAAATTAATTTCCCGATGTGGTGATAAATTCCCTTATCTTACAACACGGCACAGTTCTGTAATAAATTCTTTTTAAAATAACTGAGTACTAAACCTAATACGAGCTTCTCCACAAAAAAAAAAAAAAAGAGAGGCATTTAAAATAATGAGTATGAAAGATATGATTCAATAATTGGTATGTGTTCTTAAAGAATTTTTTAAGCTTATGTTACATCAATTCTTGCAAAAAATACCGACTTCAAAACAGACTTCATCTGTCTGCTCTGTCCGGTTCAAGAGTATGGCCAAACAAATTAGACTACATTAACTATTAGGACAGCCTTATATTCCACCTCCAAACTTTATACTTGTTCAACTGTTCAATAGTTTAGCAATATACATCAAATTACAGCAAAAAAAGGGTCACCCTTTAATTTTTATATATTTGCGGTTGTAGTAGATTTAGCAATCATGCCCTGTGTAAACTGCAACCGTGTGTCTATAACAGTTCAACAGTTTGCCTATATACATCAGATTATATGAACTATTGTAAAACCCTTTAACTTATAACTTATAATTTAAAATTTTTATATTTCCTATTATAACAAACAAAGTAGTCGATATTGTGTCTAAAATTCAAGTGTTTGTATCTAACGGTTAAAAAATTCGGCCATATGGAACAAATAACTGTAATTTTGGGAACACCCTTTAGTTTCTAAATTCAAATTAGATGCTTCTTGTTATGGTGGAATTAGCAAAAAAGTCCCTTTTAAATTTCAGCTGTCTGTCTATAATGGTTCAAAAGTTCGGCAACATACTTCAAATTACATCAGCTATTGGGACACCCGTTTATTTCCAAATCCAAATTTTATACTTGTTATTATAGCGGAATTAGTAATACAGGTTCTTTGTACAACTGTTTAAAAGTATGGCCATATACATCATATAAATGAACTATTGGGGCACCCTTTAATTCATAATTTTAATTATTAATACTTGTTACTATAACGGCCATAGCAATCGACATTCTGTCCAATTTGCAAGCCTTTGTCTTTAACGGTTCAAAAGATAGGCCCATATAAGTGAATCTACATCAATTATGGGACACCCTTTAATTTCTTAATTAAAATTATAAACTCATTGACATAGCGCGCTTAGCAATACAGGTCCCTTTTAAGTTTCAGCATTCTGTCTATAACGGTTCAAATGTTTGGTCACATACTTGAAATTACATCAACTATTGAAACACCCTTTGACTTCCAACCCCAAATTTTGAACTTGCTTTTATAGCGGACTTAGCAATACAGGTTCCTTGTGTATATCAAGCAGTTTCCGCAGTAGGTAATAACACTAAAAGCTACAGGGTGGCGCATACAAATATCGTCCTTGAAGTTTGAACCGTAACAGATTCTTAAAGTTTATATTGAGTTAGAATTACTATTAGAATTAGAAACATTAAAATAAAGTTAAAAATTCACTCCAGATTCTTTGTCATATCTTTGGTACAGAGTTTTTTTTAGAAAATAATAAAAATAATAAATATCGGTTACAGGCTTTTAAAGAGTAAGAATTACTTTAGCCGCTATGACAAGAAGTAAATTTATTAAAAAAAATATACTGTTTAATTTTCAAGTGTTTGTATATAACGGTTTAAAAGATACGTCCATAATGTTCAAATTACATTAGTTTCGGGAACACCCTTTAATTTAAAAAAAATCAAGTTATAAATTTGTTGTTACATCGGAGTTAGCAATACAGGTATCTTGTAAGTTTCAGCTGTATGCCTATAACGGCGTAAAAGTGTGGGACACCTCTTATATCCAAATCTAAAATTTATACTTGTTGTTATAGCGGAGATAGCAATACAGGTTCTTTGTAAATTCGAGTTTCTGTCCATAACTGTTTAAAATGTACGGCCATATATATCAAATTAGTTTTTAGATTTATTTCTTGTAATACTTTTCGCAGTTTTTTAATTTTTATTTTTAAAGTGGTGCCCTTTACAGTTCATAATGCACGTAAAAATATGTATGTAAAATGGGGACTCTATTTAATTTTTAAGCATCACCTTTCAAATAAAGAAGGAATTTTCAAAATCGGTTCAGAAATCACTGACTTCTGCGGACACAAACATAAAAAAGCAATATTCAGTGATAACCTCCTTCTTTTTTTGAAATCGGTTAAAAAGAAGTGGGTTCTGGGAATGCTTGTGGTAAACTAACAACCCTGAATTTAATTAATATAGAAGCTAAATTTCAAATTTATTCAAATATAATGAAAAAATAAGCGAAAAAGTCCATATATGTTTTTTTTATTGAATGAAAATAACCAAGTATAAATATTCATTACAAAATGTTTAAAACCCCAGCGTCCAATCGACTTTTTTGGGGTCAATTGAAAAAATTGAAAAAAAAAACTGATTGTTGAATAATATTTTTTATAATTCATTTGTAAAGATTAAATATATGAAGGAAAGGATGCATAATATAAATAAAAATGAGTAAAATATCTATGTATATATTAACAACTGCATATGTTTACATTAAAAGCATTTCTTAGTTTTCGTATAAATATTCTTTAACTTTTTGCTTAAATCTTAGTTTTTATTTCTCGCGGTAGAATATTATACTCAAAACTACCTGCAGATTCTACACGTTGTTTCGTTTATTCTAAGCGACATCGCGCCATTCTTAAATTTATTGCATTCCTTGTATTAAACACATATTGATTTCTAAGAAACAAGATGTACGATGGCCAATATTGTGTTATGATTTATTTTGACATCTTTGAAGAGATCGCAAATCAGTTTTCTGGTAAATTATTAGTTTGGTTTTAGTATTGAACTTATTCTTAAATTTATATAGTAAACCCGTAGCGCATACAATTTTAGACTTTAAGGCTTTTATGTGTAAATCCCATGATAAGTTGCTTTGTAAGTAAATTCCAAGAAATTTTGTCGAAAAAGTCTTAAGTAACTTTCCGTCTACAAAAATATAAAAATCTTGATTATGTTGCAAATGTGGTCTTAACCTTATAAGTTTAATAATGATTATTTGACCCTTTTTTATTAAATTATTTTCTATTTTCTTAAGCTTTGGGTCCTTATATTTTTTAATAATATTTTATTTCAATATTTCGGTACTTTCTGCGTACCTTCTTCAGGAAACAAAATTAATATATAACCAAAATAACAAAATTAATTAACAATTGAAAAAATTTTTTGGCATAATGAAGTTAAAAAACAATGTTTCAAAAAATTTTCAAAAAACAAAAATCTAAAAAAGTGTTTTGTGTTACATACATATATTAGGAACAACACATTTATGTTATTTTGTGAATTAAGTGTCTGTATATATGAGCGACATTATCTGTATCTGCTTTAAAATTAATTCTTTTAGTCAATGGAGTATTTACAATGTGTAACATTTCCAAAATATACCGTCTCTTATAATTTTTTTCAATACTAAGAACTGAAGCATTTTCAAAGTTAGGATAGTGACCTAAGTCAAAACAATGAGTGGATAATGCTGTTTTTTGTGAATTAACATATCTTAAGTCCGACTTATGTCCAGCAATTCTAGTCTTAAGTTTATTTTTTGTTGTTAAGGAGTCCTTAAATTGTTACATGAATCTCCCGGTAAACATTTAATGTTCTGTCTTAATGTTTTAGGGACTTGTAAAAATGTGTATTGAACATATCGCTTATTTGATTATTCGAAATTACATCACCATTGTTGTTAATTATTCTCTGACTCTCTTGGGTCAAATTTTTATTTAAAAACTTCCAGCACTTCTTCATGTTGAAATTGATTTAAATTTTCCTCGTAGTAGTTGTTCATGCATACTCTACACGACTTTCGGATGATGCCACTAATCCTCTTTAGTATATTTTACGTATCTTTAGTAAGTTTTCCTTATAATTTATCAAATTCAATAAATTTTTATTCATCCAAGGATTTAATTCGTTATTTAGAAGTTTTCGTTCTTGTTTTTCAATTGTAGCATTTGTAGTTGCAAAGGAGCTATAATCTGTTAGTTTAGAAATATCAACTGATGGATTTCCGGTTTCATAATAATCAGCCAAGAGGTTATTAAGATAATTACAAGTTTTCCTGATTTTTTCGACGTAATCTAATGAGTTAACATCACATTTTAGTTTACATGATATTATATTGTGATCCGTTAAACAACATGATATGTTATCTATAAGAATATCATCTAAAATGTTGCTATATACGTTGTCAATACATGATCCCGATACTGGTCGCGTAATTAACTCGTGGCAATTTGTATAGTTGTAGCTATACAGTATATTAACTAAATCTTCAGATAAGTTACTACGCAAAAAGTCAATATTAGAGTTATTAGCAATCATACTAGGAGATCTCCCACAACGTATTAATAAATTCTTAATAAAACTCAAAAACATACTTAAGTCACATTTCGTAGACCTATAACCCTTTCAGACCTGACGCAAAACTACCGGGAATTTGTCTATAAATTTTGGAACATGTGGTCTCTACAATGTATGAAAATATAATCAATGAATAGATTTTATCATTTTTATAACCTTCAAGGATTTTCAGGACACGCACGTCTGACGCCCACAATTGATGCACTTTATAATATTTTTAACTAAAACACATTTGTATGCTTGAAAAGATTTCAATTAGTTAGAAATTTTAAAACTTATAATTTTTTTAGTTTTTTAGTTATTTGTAAACGATTAATACTTTTGTCATTAAAGACACAACTTACTTTTACAGCTCGTAATGGTGAAACTGAAATGTGACTGAAGAGTTTCGCAATAATTAAAGTAAATTAAACAGAAGAGAAATGTGAGAAGCAAATATACGAGTAGAAAACAATCAGCACAATCGATGCATGTCAGTCTATTTTACATTAAGCAAACAGAAGTAAAAATATTGAGACCGAAACCCACCCGCACAATCGATGCATCACAGTCTGAAAGGGATTAAATGATGTAATTTTATAGGTTTACCATTAGTTTTGAGACCTTCTAGCGAAATTGTTATCGCTTCGATAAAATCTTTGCTTTCACAAGTTTCAACTGTGTATTTCATGTTATTATTTATGTATATTGAAGTTCCACCATAACCATCTAGTCTCCAACAGTGTACGACATTATATCCAAATATATTGTAAATCTGGGAAACGTTTGAAGAAAACCAGGTCTCCTGTATGGCGATGATGCTAGGTAGTTTATGAAATTTTAAAATAGTAAACTTAAATTCATTAAATTTTTCAACAGATGAAATGCTTTGCATGTTTACATCAATGATATCAAATAATGGAAAATTTAGCATTTAATAATAATTTTTAAAAGAATTTAAATTATCAAAATGTTTTTATAATATTAAAACACTGATGTAAAAAAAAAAATAAATAAAAAATCCTGATTCAAACTTATTTATTGAACAGGTGACATAAAATATGAAGGGTTATCATCATCCTCATCGCTATCCTCCCTTATAGTTGCTGCATGAGTGAGCATACGTCTTGATTGGTTTGTAGTAGCTTCCATTAACATATCATCAATCTCGTTTTTCGATTTTACTAACCTTGGCTTAGATATAGCACTTTTTTTTAGAAAACTTTTCCATTGTAGGTGTATATTGAGGTATAACCGATGACAGACAGTTGAAACTTACAATGCACCTGTTTTGCTAAATTCACTAAAACAACAAGTCTATAATTTAAATTTAGAAATGAAATGGTATATTGCCAAACTGTTTATCAGTTGTAGACAGACGGTTGAAATTAACAACGAGCTGTAGTGCTGAGTCTGCTATAGTAGAGAGATGGAGATGGAATATAAGGAGGTCTTTATAGCATTTTGAGCATTTTGGTCAACAGACAAATACTTATTGCCTTCTTGTTTTTTCTTGTATTTTTATATAAATAGCGCGTCGAAAAAAACTCAAAGGGAATTAAACCACCTGAGCTGTTATTCAATTCGCCTTGATTTTAAACAAAGTCGAAAGAAAGCTTAGAACCAAAATTCTTCTTTTTTATTATTATACTTTTATCAGGATGAGTGCTCAACTCGAAAATACAAATGAAAATAAAATTTAAACAACAAAGATATTTATATGACATATTGATGTTAGTCGGATTTCGTTTTGCATCTTTTTGTATGATATATATATTTTTATATATATATTGATATATACTTTTTTGTTTTTATTCTCGGCGAATATGCGATGAAAAAGCAGTGCCGACAAAGGAGGTCGACTAAAAAAATAAGTGTATAATATAAAAAAGAAAGTTAAATACAAAGGGTCTTCCTATAGTGATATGATTTTAACGTATATATATATGGTTTCTATTCGAACAATGTATTGTGTTTCATAATGCCGTGGTACTAAATGTTTACAATGCTACCATTCCAAAACGTTGCAGATAAGTATTAGAAATGTTGCAATCAAGCAACAAGCGCATCAGTTTAAATTGATGCTTTGTTTCCCAACTTTGTATATGTACAAGATCTAAATACCGCAGCAAAACTGTATACAAACTTTGTAATAATACATTTTGGAAGTCAGCCACTTTCAGGACGCACTTTAATTTTAGTAATTGTTGTTTTAGCGATTATAACAATACGCCTTTAAAATAAATTAAAACTCAATACTTCGTTAAATAAATCTGAATATTATCCTATATTTGCGTTTCCTGGTAAATGCTATATAACTTATTGCTCGGCAAAATTCTGATTATTAGTGAATGTTTCGATTCTTTACTAAATTTGTGGGTATTTTGTAAAATTTAGTTTTCTTTTTGAATTTAAGATGTTAGGGATATCATATTTAACAACATCTCAAAATCGACTTTTCCTAAAAAAGAACATTGTTATTATCTTTAAGTGCTCGAAGGCAAAAATTTAATTTCACAATATTTTCATGCTTAATCTATCTGAAAATTTGCTAAAATTTATTTAATATTAAAAAAAACCTCCACTTAGAAACCCAACACTCAATATATGTTTTTACAGTGTTCCCCAATTGTGCCTGAAAAGGATAGCTCTCTATTTTGAGGGAACGTACCAATCTCAAAAAATGTTAAATAATAAAATTTTTTTTTTGTCATTTTCAAGCAGTTATTTGATCAGGAATGCCTTATTTTTTTGAGAAAATTTGTTTCATTTGAATCAATCCATTATTTATGAAACAGGCATTTTTTGGTTTTTTCCGTTTTTGATTTCTTTTGCTTGAAATGACATGTAAAATTCCGAAACGAATGTGAACCCCAAAATAATGGGCTATTAGCATAATATAATAAATAATTTTATAATAACTTATACATACAATAATTCCAGTTTTAAAGATCTAATTGTTTTAATAGTTTTGATAATTGAAATGTTTAAGTGTAAGACCTAAAAGATCTTTTGTAATCCTGTTTTAGTATAACTTTCTTCTTTTTATTTAACAAAGACAAAAAGCAAACCCAAAATAAATAATTGGATGCAAGAATTATTGACTGAAAAATATTTTGAAAATTTAACAAAATGCAACGTGTTTTTAAATATGTGGATGAAGAGAAACTATGTTCAGCATCCTCAATTATCAAACAAGCGAGCGAAAACAAAAACTGAAGTGCTAATTTAAATAATAAAAAAAGGTGTTTATTCAAATTACTATTAGTACTTACTTTTCCATAGCGTTGGTAAGTAAAAGGATTTGGACAAAGCAAATAGTAAGACGCAACATCAAACTCATGTCTCAGCCGTTATAAGTAAATTTTATTTAAATTAAAAAGTATTCAGATTATTTAACCGAACTATTTTATCAAAATTGTACTTCACTTTTGTACTGTCAAATGATGACTGAACACAAACTGCTTATGGTTCTTTAAATAAATGAAATTGAATCCAATATTTTTGTTATAGAATACAATTTAGCTTCTAGAAGGTTTTCTTAAATTTTGTAGAGTTGTCGAGGGCCGCTTTCTCAATTTATCCATTCTACAAAAGATATGATAATTAAATTTAATAAAACACCCAGTAAATGAGCAAAAAATATGGGTGGCATTAAAAATAATAAGTATGAAAGATAAGATAAAATAATTAGTATGTATTCTGAAACAATGTTAAAATTAAAGATAAGAGAATATTATTCAATTATTAAATTTTTTGAAAGGTTAGTACGAAAGCAAAAACAAATGTACAAGACTAGTTACAAAGAGAACGACAAAGAAATGCTTTAAATTGTGTGTGGACTTTGTCTCACCAAATTAATATGAAGATTAGTAGATAGATGCGAAGAATGCTGATGAAGGATGTGGCGGTCCAAAAAATGCTGCATTTCATTCTGCCTGGCGTCTAATTTTTCTTGTTTTCTTTGGAAACGTCCGCATACATTTGTAAATAATTTTTATTTATAAAAATATTGAGAAAATAAATTAAAAATGACCAAAAGTCAATTTTCATTCATTTATAAGATCTGTGGTTCAAATCCTGATTGGGAAAAAATTAAAACAAACGCAAGGCCCGCGTATTTACATACATACTTAGCTCATAACAGTCAAATCGCCAAAATGTATACACACATATCTAGTTTAGGTTTTATTAAAAATAAAAACAAATAATTAGTGAACACATGAAAAGTACTATAAACTAGTTATAGTTTAATTAATTCAATAAAAATATGATATATAAATTGAGATCTGCCAATTAAAATAATATAAAATAATAACTTTACAGTTTTATTGTATTTCTAATGTGCCTTACACTTCATTCTCAATACATCCGTCAACCACCTCTTCCTTGGAATACATTGTATTCGATTTAATTTTATTAAGCATTTTTTCAGCAGGTAATAAAGAAGTTCATGTTAATATACTTTATAATGCGCATAATGTTCATACTGCATTCTATTTCGCATACGGGTCTTAGTAGAATTCATTATCGAGAAAACTCTTTAACGCAGGCATTACTTGTTGGAATTACCAGCATATAAATTATAGCGAGAGCTAGTTCCTTATAATGGTACGTACCTGCAGTAAATTTATGTAAATTTTTAGGAATATCATCATCAAAATACTTTTTCCAATTAACAAAAAGTATTTTTTCCAATGGTATATTAGGGTCTGTGACAAATTTTAAATAATCTTTGACAAAATCGAATTTTGTTTGTGATAATAAATTACAACATTTTGCAATTAAAAGAGATTCGTAAACTTTAAATACATTCCTATTTTCAGAAAGCCTATTTATTAATTCCTATAAAAGAATCCTTAAATAAGAAAAACAATCTTCTCGTATAGTTTTAATGGTTTCATCATCCATTTCAACAGTACTTAATTCAGTTTCAAATGTTGATCCACAGTCAATGGAATTGAGTGGGAGGAATGTGTTTTACATATCAATGAATATCGTTATATTCTTTATAAATTGTTCACAATTATGTGCATCATTTAAAATTGATGGCTTTAAAATTTTTGATAAAAACAAAATTAAAGTGGAATACAGCCTTTGATGCATACGGCCTGGGATTATATAACAAATAATGAAAACTTTAAAATTGAACGTTCTTTAGAATTTAGAAATCAGAATAACAATTGGCATTTAAAAACATTTGCAAAGTAAAACTCCAAAAATTTCAAGAATTGTGCCAGTTTTCCTTTCAGTTTTTTAATGTACAAAAAATATTATCGTCCCAGAGGCTTATGTTTATGTGTTCTTAAGTTTGCAGCAATAACATAGTATAATGATTAAAAGTGAAAAGTTACCAGAGTGAAAAGTTTTCGCCCGCATAAAGTTTATACATTCTGACTTCTTATGAATAGCGAAGTCGTTTGAGCGATGTCCGTCTGTCCGCTAGAGGCAAACTTGATTTCACAAAAAAACTAAATACGGCACTCGATCAGATATAGTGTCGAAAGGCGTGCTATTGGAAATCAGCACGATCAGTCCATGTCCTTCGATGCAACAGGCAAAACACCAAGCCTACCCCTATTTTTTATGTCATTTGAAACAATAAAGTAATTCCAATGAAAAAATAATAATATAGGGCGATAGAGAATGAAAAAATAAGAAAAAAACATTAAGTGAAAAGTTGGCGCTCACCCATATATTTCGAGTTACGGGGCTCTGAAATTTTAAAATTTTTTAAAATACCAATATGGGTATCATTTTGAAGCTTTTGAAGAGATCTTTAAGAAAATACTAAATTTTTAAAAAAATGCTTTTTATGTAAAATGATGTACATGCAATACCAAAAATATTTTTTATATTTTGATTCCCTGTCACCCCAACATTTGCTTTTTTGATTGGAGTTAGTTCACTAAACTAGATCTTGATAAATAATGAAGGGTATATAAGATTCGGCATAGCCGAATATAGCACTCTTACTTGTTTTCTTATTAAAAGAAGAAGAACATGAATTGACCAAAAAATACAAAGGCGAAATTGGAAACTGACATATTTTTGATTTCCTAATGCTACTGCACTCTGGATTGGATAAGACACCTCTTATTTTTACCTTATAACTATTATTTTACTTTTCCCCAACTTTCTTAGTTTTTTGGATAAATTATAAATACCCTTCATAAAGTTTTATCTCTAAAGTTTATCGCGAAGAATTGTATTTGCCCTAAAAACAAAATGGTTTCAATTACTCATGCAAAATAGAAGAATAATTTTAATAGAACGCTTTTTTAAATTATTTTTTATTATCTCTTTTCTTGTAGATGCGATTTTAGTGATAGCGAATATCACTTTAATGCCATGTTATAATTTTAAATGGTTTTTAGCTTCTTAGCAACAAATTATTTTTGCAGCTTATCATAATTTATTTGATTCTTTTTAAGAGATTAAAAAAAAAGATAAAATAGAGAAAACATTTGAATGGAAAATTTTAAAATTTGCGAATAAAATTATCAGAAGGATCATTAGGCTGAGATCAAGCAGATTTGCAGATTTCTTTCTGCCAATTGTGTGCTCCTAACATGATATTTTAACGTTAATACTAAAGGCTATACTCTTGGGAAAATCAATCAATTGTTGCATCACACATTTTTGATTGTTTATTCTTCAGTTAAATATAATTGTTTTTTTTTTTTACCTATGCAAAATGCAAAAAAAAAAAGAAAAAAGCACATTTGCTTCAGCTGAGTAAGTGTTTTTTCTGCAGCAAAGCAATCAGCAAAGCAATTAATTTAAAAACGTTTGCTGTTGTTAAAGCAATCTGTTTTTGTTTATTTTTATTTTCGCTTTTGCTTAACTCCTTACTATGAAGTTGTGGCTGACTACGATTGCTGATCCTTGCTGTAACCCGCTGCTTATCATCCCTTTTTACATTGGAAACGTATTTACATATTTATTACTAACCATACGTCAGAAAATACATACAATACAAATACAAACGTTGTGTTTATTACAACATTAAATGGAGTTTTTGTTTCTTAAAAAACAATAGCAAAATAAGAAACAAACGACAACTTATTGCTTAAGCAACAGCAAAAGTTTTCAAATTAGTTGCTTTGCCGCTGAAAGAAACACATAGTCAGCAGAAAGAAGTGCCTTTCTTTCTGTTTCTGTTTCTTTGCATTTGCTTTTTGCTGTTGTTGTTGTTGCTGTTATAATGAAATGTTTTTAAAGGCAGAGACATTCAGTTTTTTTTATGCGCTGAAAAGCATAAAAGCAAAGCAAATATTTTAGTGCTGCTGCTATTTTTAAGCAAGTAATTAAAACATAGTCTAGTAAATAAAAACTAGAATAGCTGGACATAAATAGGTTTGATTAAAGATACAGGAACGTAAAAAATCCTCAAAAAAATCATTATCTTTCCATTGTGTCAGATTTAATAATTATACTAACTTTGAAGATACATCGGTTTTAAATATAGAAAGTAATTATAAACATCGGTATATGTTAGACATGTAACAAATAATTAAAGTTCAATCAACAAAAAGAATAAACTTTAATGCCGGTACTGAAAATATTGCGCAATGTTATAGATATTTAGTGCATAAAAATAGTTAACATTACGAGAATTGTATCTAATTGTTTGTAACATTTTTAACGTGAAAATTTATGTTAATGTTTTTGTACTGTTTTTTGTTTATTATATTTTTTAAAAATTTGTTAATAACTGGAATGTTTTATGAGTTTTAAAATTTATGAGAATGTATATGTTTAAATATTTGCATTTTCTGTATTTTGGTTTTTGAATTTTTTGGGTTTATTTGACAAAAAAATTATTTCAACTTAATTTTGTGTGCGTAAAAACATATTATTGATATTTTCGTTTCCTAATTCCTAATGATGGCACCTGACGGTGTGGCGAAGAATTGTATTTGCCCTAAAAACAAAATGGTTTCAATTACTCATGCAAAATAGAAGAATAATTTTAATAGAACGCTTTTTTAAATTATTTTTTATTATCTCTTTTCTTGTAGATGCGATTTTAGTGATAGCGAATATCACTTTATTGCCATGTTTCATTTTTTACGGTTTTTAGGTTCTTAGTAACAAATTATTTTTGCAGCTTATCATAATTTGTTTCATTCTTTTTAAAAGATTGAAGAAAAAAAGATAAAATAGAAAAGAAAATAAATTTGAATGGAAAGTTTTAAAATTTAAGAATAAAATTACCAGGAGGATCATCAGGCTGAGACAAAGCAGATTTGCAGATTTCTTTCTGCCAATTGTGTGCTCCTAACATGATATTTTAACGTTAATACTAAAGGCCATACTCTTGGGGAAACCAGTCAATTGTTGCATCACACATTTTTGATTGTCTATTCTTCACTTAAATATGATTGTTTTTTTTTACCTATGCAAAATGCAAAAAAAAAGAAAAAAGCGCATTTGCTTCAGCA
Organism: Gymnosoma rotundatum; assembly: GCA_916610165.2. Classification (NCBI taxonomy): domain Eukaryota; kingdom Metazoa; phylum Arthropoda; class Insecta; order Diptera; family Tachinidae; genus Gymnosoma; species Gymnosoma rotundatum. The sequence goes on from OU744337.1 coordinate 35,981,768, forward strand.
AAACAATCAGCAAAGCAATTAATTTGAAGACTTTTGCTGTCTCCTAAGCAGTCGGTTTTTAGTTTTGTTTATTTTTATTTTCGCTTTTGCTTAACTCTTTACTATGAAGTTGTGACTGACTACGATTGCTATTTCTTGCTGTAGCCTGCTGCTTATCATCCCTTTTAACTTGAAAACGTATTTATGTATTTATTACTAACAATTCGTCAGAAAATACATACAATAAAAATTTAAACGTTGTGTTTATTATACCATTATATGGAGTTTTTTTTTCTTAAAAAGCAACATCAAAAGAAGAAACAAACGTCAAGTTATTGCTTAAGCAACAGCAAACGTTTTCAAATTAATTGCTTTGCCGCTGAAAGAAACACATAGTCAGCTGCAGAAAGTGCGTTTCTTTCTGTTTCTTCGCATTTGCTTTTTGCTATTGCTTCGTTTATAATGAAATGTTTTTAAAGGCAGAGACATTTAGTTTTTTTTTCATTTGCTGAAAAACATGAAAGCAAAGCAAAGATTTTAGTGCTGTTGCTATTTTTAAGCAAGCAATTTAAACTACTCGTCTAGCTATTCTAGTTTTCAGTTTATTTTGTCTTGTATCTACATATTCCTTATTATAATTACATGTCAAATGTAGTATTCAAATACCTTGTAATGGTAACGATAGTGAGAATTGTTATAAGAAATATTGAGGTACAAAAAAAAATAAAAACTAGAATAGCTGGACATAAATAGGTCTGATTAAAGATACAGGAACGTAAAAAATCCTCAAAAAAATCATTATCTTTCCATTGTGTCAGATTTAATCATTATACTAACTTTGAAGATACATCGGTTTTAAATATAGAAAATAATTATAAACATCGGTATATGTTGGACATGTTACAAATAACTAAAGTTCAATCAACAAAAGGAATAAACTTTAAGGCTGGTGCTGAAAATATTGCGCAATGTTAAAGATATTTAATGCATAAAAATAGTTAACATTAGGAGAATTGTATCTAATTGTTTGTAACATTTTTAACGTGAAAATTTATGTTAATGTTTTTGTACTTTTTTTGTTTGTTATATTTTTTAAAATTTTGTTAATAACTTGAATGTTTTATGAGTTTTAAAATTTATGAGAATGTATATGTTTAAATTTCTGAATTATTGTGTTTTGGGTTTTGAATTTTTTTAGCTTATATGACAAAAATATTATTTCAGCTTAATTTTGTGTGCGTAAAAACTTATTATTGGTATTTTTGTTTCCTGTTTCCTAATGATGCCACCCGACGGTGTGGCGAAATATTGAGAAAAAAAGTAAAAAATAATAAATAATATTTTGATTTAAAATCTGACCTAGTGCGTAAAATCTTTGAAAATAAGTTTATTCTTTAGTTTATATTTTAGAAATTGGATCCCAATATCGTACAATTTAACATAATACAACTAACGTTTTATGAAGTTAGGTAAAGTGAAAAGTTTTATGGAATTCAATGAGCCGCTTTTCCTTCTCTATTCCATTCTTATAAATTTATGATTCAATCAATAAAGCGTGACTTGTTAAAATCTTGGGACACCTTTTAGAAACATAAGAAGTTTTCATAGATATTTTTTTAGTGCACGATATAGATTTTGTGGACTAGCTGAAGTAGAGAAGAGAGTCAAGAAAATAAATTAAGCCTAAAGTAGTCCCTGTTTGCTAGTGTTATTTAGTATATATTCAATAACCCTTGGTTAACCTTTATAAGAATAGCAATATTTTTTAGTTTAGATACAAGGTAAAAGTCTTATTATATTCTAAACGAAACCAAGGATAAAGCCAATGAAAATTAATTTATATAATATTTTTTAAACTTTCGTATTTAGCTTGAAACGATACACAATTGAAGCACAGCCGCGAATAACGTTGTAAAAGACAAATTTTGCAAAACCTGTTTTTTTTTCAGATTACCGTTAATTTTACTGTCTTACATTTGTTCCAACAAGAAAACATTAAAATTACGCATTTTATCACCGTCAAAACGCAATTACAATGAGTCAGTCAGTGGAGATAATCAAACCATTTAAATACGTTTTTTTGCTCTCCTGAAAAATTATTATTTTGTCATTTGCAACGTTATTCGCGGCGATCCTTCATTTTTTTTTTTAATTGCACTCAGTAGTACAAAGTAGCACGATAGAAAATCGTGTATACTTAAAGGCGTATGTATTTTAATGATATTAAGAATAGCAACAATTTGTTAACGATTATTTAAAAGAAATGCATAGAGAAACATGAGTTTAAATGCAATTAATACAAGTAATAGCGAATGGACAGAAAAGTATATGCCGTTCAACAGGGAACTTTGTATACAAACGCTGGCAACACTCCAAGAAGTTTCTTTTCGAATTATCAAATTGTTGCTGACACTACTGGAGTCATACAGGCATGTTCTGAATTCCACACGAATTTTTCACATTTTTCAAAGCATTGTTGCTATAAAATTATTTTTTACAAAAACAATTCTTTGAAAAATTTGAAGTGAAAATTTCGTGTGGATTTCAGAACAGGCCTGATAAAAAACTTGTTTATCGATTTCGAATTATACTGCCAAATATAACATGCGGCCAGCGGGTAAATACATCTTAGTTCAAGAGTTTCATTTAGAATATATTTCAGCAATTTATAGAAAAATATAGCTGGTATTACATTTCGATTACAGTTTGCAAAATAGCTATTCATGGTTAATGTATTATAGATGCTGCTTTACTACCGATAGGTCTGTTTATAGACTAATGCTCTCTAGAAGGTGTAACAGAGTCGTAAGAAATACTAATGTATTCCATTGTATCGTCCGATCCTTATATTACACGCATAAAATATCAACCTCATAAACTTGTTTTGTAACTTGATGACGTTAATAAAATTATAGAATATTAATAAAAGTATATATGTATGTATTCATATTTTCACACACGTAAAAATATTTATAAATCATTAACTTTGTTCTTCAACTGTCCTTTTTCCAATAAAGATTATGATGGGTCCTCTAACAAACCTATGTTTTTTTTTTGTTGTTGAATAACATAGCAATCATAAATACTCCTTTGTTTGTTTCTTCGTTTTGGCTAAAAGACTGAATCGATTTTAATAAAATTTAAAACACTGGTAGATATTTATCCTCATGTTAAAATAGGGCATATATATTTTTAATAGCGGATCAGAACCATTTTGAATAATCATTTTATTATGACTGAGCTTAAAATCTGTGAAGTGAATGATAATTCTTTTTCTATATCCAAAGAAGCTGTTGGCGCTTGCATCAAAAATGCAAACACAAATTTCGCACTATAGACTTTAATAATTTTATGTTTAATGGTTTTTATAGTCTTAAATACTAATAACCATTTGTGAATAGAGTTTAACCAGAATTTGCCTGTGAAAACTTTTAAAAACAGTACGGCGCACAGTGGCACATTTGGCAAAAAGGCGGTCAAAAATCCGTAACTTTTGATTGGATCGGAATTTTGATATGCGTTTTCTTCTGTTTGGTGGGTGGGATTATAAATTTTAATTTTTTATAAAAAGCACAAAGTTCGACCGACTTAAAAAAAGGTTACAAATCCTTTAATATTCGTCAACATCATTAATTGAATTTGAGTATAAAAGACAAATTTTTTTCATATGTCCTGTTCTTATTGTTACATATTATAATTATTAATAGTTTTGTAAAATAAATCTTGTCAGGAATTGCCAAATTTTGGCCCTATAATATTTTTAAGTTTAAAAGCAACACGGGCCAAAGCTTAGTTTTTTAACAGCCTTTTAAAGTAAAAAATCAAAATTTTTAAAAAGTGTAAAATTTCGATTATAACGAAAAGTCTTAATGAAAAAATCCTGTTTTAGTTAAAGTTTTATTTTACTTTTAAAAATTTCTATAACAATTTATAAAATAAATATTGAGTAATTTACATACATGTGCATACATACGTATACTTTTTAGTCAAAATTAAGCAATTTTAGTAAAAATTTGTCCTAAATAGCATTGATTTTTATCTTAGTTGTTTAACCTCCTCTTCTAATTCGACTGGAGCTGTTTTTTTATTTTTGTCGAAAGATGGACATATATGGATTTGAAGTGCACAACAAAATGGTAATACGGTCTTTATAAGTACGACATCTAGACATTTTTCTTGTGCTATTTTCGTGAAAGAATAAAGTCTTTGTTCCTTTTTTCGTGCGCTTCTTCAGATAGATCTCCTATTGGTAGCATATTATGTTGAATGATTTGTTCCCCATGATACAAAATTTTGTGAACCGTTGAAGACATATATCTCCAAGAGTATTTTTCACTGTAAAGTGCAGCTGTTTTATTGGTGTAATCCCCAAATTTTTTTGCATTTATCGTTCTACTGCATCCTAAGACTTTTAATTTGATTTTGAATCGTCTTGTTAACTCATTATTATTATTTATTAATAGATATAATTTCATGTTACAAAATTATTATCTATATGTGGCATAACATATTGTTGTAAGCCAGATTATAACGTTACAAAGAAATTAAATTGATTCTTAAGATAAAACATTAGTTTTTGTTTTATATATATATGTATAATATGTACGTAAATGTATTAAAAGATTTTATGAAACAAATTCATATATCAATAATCTTCTATATTTTAAGCAAATTTCAAGATAATTATATAAGCCAATATTTGTTTTTTTTTTAAATAACAATTAGTGCACTTTCATTAAGGATTCCCTTTCCAAAGCATACCAGTCTATATGCCTTGTATATAGGTCATTCACCAATAAAATGAAGAATATTTTCAATCTAAGTTGCATATTGAGCAATACCATCAGTATTATTCCGAAAGGCTTAGTCATCGCGACACATAATTGTAATGCAATATTGGGTTTATGTAGAAGTTTGTGAGCCGAGTACGTTATCAATGCGTGCTTTTCTCTTTTTCTCCATCAGTTGGTTTAAAATAGTTTTAAAGTTCTGGCTAGATAGGGTGCACAAGTTATCGATTTCATAATAGTTTTCCTGCAATAAAGATTCCCACTCTGAATACCAGTAAAATTTGTTGTTTATTATATATTCAGCTAAGATCTCGTATCTTAGAAGCAGTAGTCTATGTTCATTCATATTTAATGTTTTTCTAATATAGTAAATGTGCTATCCTGTCTCCAGATGTAGTGCATAATTTGGTGTTGTACTTGGTAAGCATATCCATCTCTTGATAAAAAATCTGAAAACTTTTTCAACTTCGTCGTATTTTTTATACCCCACACTTGTGAAGCATAGAGCATTATTGACTTTGAGGTCGCTTGAAATATTCTAAGTTTATTATGATTGGCTCTTTGTGGATGGTTTATGTATTTCAGCCAAGTAGAATTAATTGCCAGTTTGGCGTTCGAAAATTTATTCTTTAAATGTTTTTTAAATTACATGATATACTTAACTTCAACTTCAAGGTATTTGCATAAGTAAACAATCTCGATCAGTTCTTCACCATATATCCAATTCATATTTGAAGAAATCCTTGTGCAGGACGAAAAACAATAAGTGAATCGAATTTATTCTGGCTTTAGTTCATTTATTTTAATTTCTAAAAATCTTTGTAGAAAGAATATTTTATTTTACAATTAAAAAGAAAGTTTTTACTACAAAAACCCAAGGATTTTCTTGTTATAATTCTGTAGATACACGATTACAATTTTTCTCTTTGAATGTGTTTCTGTATTTCGCTTAACTATGAATTTTAATAGTAGGGTAAGGTTAGGTTGCACAGGCTGTCGGCGTAATGAAACCGACACACTTGGGTCCTAAAGGTCCTGTTGTGTTACCTGGTGCAAAATATCCAGAGTAATTCTATTATTTATACGATGATAAATATTTACTTTGTATAGAAATTGCCATGCCCATGTAAAATACTACAACAAGTTTTATGAAATTTTACATCAATATGCAGTGTCTTAGCTTGTTTTTAGAAACAATAGTAAAATTTCAAATTAGTTCTATAGTTTGTAACTTGTTTAAAAAATTTTATCTGTGAATTTTTTTTCGTCTGATGATTTAAAATTCACGCTTACGCAACAATCATGGGATATTTCATCTCATTTCCCATGTTACCGCAAAAATATTTCTTAACGTGAATGTTTTCTTTTTGCGCCAGATAAGGATTTTTTTCATTGTTTTGCTTACTTTGATTTTGATAGTGGAATTCATACATATTGTTACAAAGATGATTTATTTAAATCATAAAAAGATGTTAAAAATAGTTGAGGCCAAGAAAGTAAAACGAAATGGCCTATTGTGTTTGTTTTCAAAGCTAGAAGCAAAGACTATAAATATACTAAGATGTTTCACTGCCGTACATTCTACATCCAGTGCATATTTTGTCGATGGACGTACAGCTACTGCCACTTTAAGAGTAAGTTGACAAAGAGAGATTATTATTCTCAGCAAACTTGTTACTCTCATCTCACATTAATTCATTTGTATATACGTGCATACGAATGTGTATATATTTACATTATAAAATATCCAACGTAAACCAATGTTACCGATTGTGTATTTGTATGGTAACAATATGTGTTTTATTGTTGTATAAAAGAAATAACATTGATTTACACCGAATATTAAATTCATTTATTATCAATATGAAAATTTATTATTCGGAAACTTTTCGATTTTAATTTACTTTACTTTTTTAGTTACTGAATGTTTGCTGTGTTTTTGTATACTGTCTTTTTGTTTCTCTCTTTTTCGTTTATTGATGCAATAGAGTTCTTATTTAATCAATTTGGCTTTTGATATAAGACTTTTAAGTTTTCTATACAAAATTTGGGTAAAATCCACTAATGAGCTAAAATAGCAGTTGTGATTTCAGTAGTAGTAGTATTTTCAAGTAGAAGGTTTTTACGGAAGAAAATTTTTGAAAATCCTTCCAGAAAAGTCGGAAAATTTGAAAAATCAAAAATTGGTGATTTTAATAATTTGTTCGGGATAATTAGCACAATATTTTTTAAAGATAATAAATTTAATTTAAAATTCCCGTAATTTAATTTTAATTATTAACTTGCAAGTGCCCATATAAAAGGCATAAATAAATTATCGTGGTGTGTTGTGATATTTCATTTGTTGTCTTAATTTTCTTTTTCATAATCTTTTAAATGGATAGAAGAGCCGAAAAAAGTCAGCATTATAGAGTATATAAAGAAAAATAAAATCAGGTGGCAAATTATGACACTCGATATCAATCGAAATTTCAATAGAATTTAAATGTAAATTTCGATCGATATCGAATGCCGTAATTTGCCCCCAGTGTTGATAATTGTTGTTTTTGCTTAAACTTTGATTTTTGTATTTACTTTATTGTTTGAACAAAAAATTTTAGTTTATTTAAAAAGTTTGTGAGAAGTTTCCTGAAGAGCTAAGTAAACGGTAGCGAAATGGCCATCGAGAAGTGCTCTTACCTTCTATAATCAAAATCGGTGATTTTAATAATTTGTAAAACATGGAAAATTGCGAAAAATGCGATATTTTAACGATTTTCGTGCTATTAATGCAGAATAATAGGTATAATTAAACCTAGACAAATTCTGACATATACATCGGAAATGTATATCCGTTCTAAGAACTATAAAAACACGCATAAAGGTCTTATAAATACTATTTTATAAAAACAGCAGCTAAAATTGTCTTTGGCATGAGTGTAGTTGATATTGTATGCTTTCGCTTGTGCGTAATCACACTATGGATATAAACAGATACAGTTGTTTAAGGTATTGCATAGAGTAAGCAAATTATCAGTTTTTTACTCTCAAATATCTGTTGTACCATGAGTATTTGGATATATCAGTTTATGAAACAGATATTTTTGATACTTGTGTGCTGCTTATGATAGAGGCGAGAACTAGTAAGCAATATTTTAACTTCGTAGTAATAACCCGAATTGTAATTATTATTGTTTAGCTTTAGTAATTAGTTTATATGATTTTAAATGTAGAATTAGAAATATTTATAGTATTAATGATAATTTTATTTTAAAAAAAACAAATGGAAAATTAATAAATTGTTGTCTAGTTGCGCGTTGGGTTATAAGGATAGAATTAATTCAATTAAGAAATTTTATTGTATGTTTATTTAAAAATATTAATTCCTCTTTAATAAAAACTCGTAAATAGTTAAAATTAATATATAAAAATAGGTTTATTACATACATCTGTACAAACATATGTACATAAAAATAGGAGTTCCAAATTTTCAATAAAAAAAAATTAGGGAAAACATTTACATTTCTAGAATACACCCAGTAATAATATTGTCCCTTTTATATATGTACATTTTTAATAACGCAATTTTTATTTTCTATGCACTTAGAAGGATATTATAGTTATGTTATTTGTGCATTAAAAATTTCTAAAATTTCTAACATTTACTAAAAAAAACCTCTTTTCTGCATTAAAGAAAATTCCTACAGCTTAAATAAATAAAGAGTAAAAATTATTCGAAATTAAAAAATTATTAAAAAAAAAGAGTACAATGGACAAGCTCGTTGTAACTGCTTACCAAAGGATAGTCAGCTTAACAACGGTAAATATAAAATATTATTTTTATTTTTGCTAAAAATATTTAAATATTCATACTTCATTTTAAAATTTTAAAAATAATTTGGATTCAAAAGGTATTTTAAAGCAAACTTAACATAAAAATATTTTTTAATTGATTTTAAATTATCAGGCTTTTCGTCTCTCTAAATATAGAAACATGCATACATATATTTATTTAGTTATTGTATCTTTAGAACTGTTGCAATTGTTGGTAAAAGTTGTTAAAAAACATAATAGTAATTTTAATACAATTATACGCATTAAGGTACGGTCACATTAGTCAAACATTTGACTTAAATCGGCAAATATTTATTTGCCGTAGTCTGACCATAAAATATTTATTAGAAGCAAATAACATCACAGCTGATTTTGGGCAAATAAAATTATTTGCCAGTAAACAAAAATGTTTCTAATGTGAACATAGTGTGACCACTCGACGGCAAATATTTGACTCATTTTTAGGCAAATAAATATTTGTTCTTACAAAGTTTTTGTAAGAACAAACAGAGACAAATAACAGCTGTATCAACAATGTTGCCCAGTATTTAAACTAAATTATTAGGTTTCGGAAAAACTCGCTGATAATTTTAAACTTATATGTGTATTAAATAAAAACAAAATACTGTAAGCAATTAAAAATAAAATTATAGATAAAAAATAATAAAGTGCAATTTTTGGAAGAAATAGTAAATTAAAAAAGTTGTCGGGCCACATATTCTTCGAGTTATATATCATCAAAGTATTTTATATATAATTTGGTATATTTCGACATGAATGGTGAAAAGTTTCAAAGTTGTATGTAAAAAAGATGTGGCATTGGGGATTATTAAATGTTCTTTTATAAATTTTTAGTAAAGTATTAGTTTAAAGTTGAGTCGCAAGAAATTTTATAACTTGAAAATTTGCGTTGCCGCTAAATTAAAGTTAAGTTAAAGTTGTAAATTATATACTGTTATATATCTGCACATAAACCTATGATAAGGTTGATATGCATTTTGTTTTAAAATGCCTATAGATAACTTTTAAATGAAGTTATATATGACAACAAGCAACATGCCTCTACTTTAAGAATCAATATCGATTAATTTATATTAAACAAGAATTAAGCACGCTTTAATTTAACCAACATAAATTAAACTTTAATTAAGATTTGCACAGTGCCCACACATTTTAACTGCTTAAAAAGACGAAAAAAGTCGACTATGTGCAAAACAAAACCAAAATAATTCTTCTACCCCACTTGAAGCGTAGGAATAGAGCTAAGAGTCATTAGTGAATATCCATTTTAAGCACCTAAACTGTTTTTGCGTAATTTTCGCTTTGCAATCAAAAGAGATATGTTCTATAAGTACTAAGCTGAAAGATTATTTTTGCAATAAATGTAAACAGATTTTTTAATACAAATATATTCGTTTGACGGTATGTTATAACGTAACAATTTTAAAAAACTATATGTACAAGAGTTTTTCCCCTATTTCCCGAAATCTGAAACATTAAAATTTCTTAAAAATTGTAGAACTTGGCTTTTTAATTTAAGCGACTTTTTATTTCAACATATTATTTGTCTACACTTATATCAAGTAAACAAATAAACAGCTGTAGTTTGAAAAATATATGAAATAAATTAAAAGTTTTTAGAAATTTTAATCAAAAAAATGTAATGAATGAATATTAAAATTTATTGTTAAGAAGTGGAATCTAATTCCTATTTAGCTTCATCCTCTTATTGTGCTCCTTCTTTAGAACACCTTTTGGAGCTTCTTTATAGCATAAAATATGCAAAATTTGTTATTGTTGCTTGGCTTTGTTTAATTGGAACTTTCATACATGGGAGTTATTCATTAAAAACTTTGTTCTCACATTGCCATTATGTGTAATAGTTATTTTAAAGGAATCTGTATAAACAATACCTGCGGGTGCATAAATATAATATTAGCCACCATTATTTGACCAACTTTTATAGTTTATGGATATCAGCGGTGGATATTTTATTTTTATATCAAAAACTGGGATTTAATTTCTCGTACAAGGTATAGGAAAAGTATATTATAGGAAGAGAATAAAAACTTCATTCGGGACTTTTAAAAGGATGCGCCCAGAGTCTGCCTAGATGGAAAAAATTTTTCGACAGTTGTATATTTTTTTTCCGACTACAAATGGTTATTGTTTGTTTGTTTTGAACTTATGTATATTGTACTGCAATTAAATAGTTAAGAGTAGCAACTATTTTTCATCATTTGTAATTAGCATTTAATAATATTTTACATGTTTTCTTTGCAATAACTTTGAAATAATGCCGAAGAAATTGAATGGCAGTGAAGACATCTCATGCGCAGCAGTTTGTTAGCAAATAAATTTATGTTTTTTTTCGGTTTCATCAAATATATTTTTAAGGCAAATATTATTTTAAATGTGACCGCACATAAAACATGTTTGCCTGTATTTTATTTGACATTGCTTCATAGCTGTTTCAACAAATAAAAATAGGCAAATAAATGTGCGTAGTGTGACCACAAAACAAATTTTGTATTGTTTTGAAAAAATTTAGGCCAAACAAGAGCAAACAAATTTTAGGCAAATGTTTGTCATATGTGACCGTACCTTTAGATTTATAAATTTTTGTTAAAGTTTCAGTTTTGTATATTCAACTTCAATAAAACACAATAAAACAATTAAAAATATTGATCGTGTTTCTAAACAATAATTTTATTTTTTAATTTTAATAAACCAATGCATATATACGTATGAATGGATATTAATTCGCAGCACACAATAAGTACTTATGGTACAACCATCAATATCTGTTTATACCCGTTTGTGCAAAACATAGGAGAACAGATATGTTACTCTCATTCTCTCTTTACTCATTCGTATCCATCTAAAGAGAAAAAGTAAAAATATCAACTTATATCAGAAACACAAAAGTACTCATCTATACGCACTCATAAGAGTAGACACACAAAAACTGATACAAACAGATATATCTGTGCACGTCTTTAGCCTATACATGTAAACTTTCCCAAAGTGTTTGAAGATATTGCCCCTAAAAAGCTGCCTCGCGTTTGATACCCTTGTATTCTGACTTCTTATGCATAACGGAGTCGATTGAGCGATGTTCTACTGCCCGTCCGTGTTAGTGTTGAAATCAAGTTTGCCTCGGCACAAAAAAATAAAAAAATATGTCAATCGATCAGATATAGTAGTGTCGAAAGAAGTGCTTTGGAAATCAGCATGATCGGTTCATGTCCTTCGAGGCAGCAGGCAAAACACCACGCCTACCTCTAATTTTTCATATCATTTGGAACAATAAAGTTGCTCCAATCAAAATAATAAGTATATGGGGCGCTAGAGAATTAAAAAATAAGAAAAAAAACATCCAATAAAAAAAATTTTTTCGCCCATATTTTCCGAGTTACGTGGATCTGAAATTTTCAAATTTTTTAAATATCAATATGGGTATCATTTTAAAGCTTTTGAAGAGATCTTTAAGGAAAAACCAAAATTTTTTAAAATGAATGAACCCATTAAAAGCAGATTTTATTTTTATGTAAAATTATATATATGCAGTACCAAATTTTTTTTATTTAAGTCTCGGTCACCCCCAAAAAAAAAAAAAAAACATTTTTTTTGATTGGAGTTACTTCACTATACTAGATTTATATATACTGATGGTGAAGGGTATATAAGATTTGGCATAGCCGAAAATATCACTCTTATTTATTTGTAACTATTACTGTTATTATACCCTTCACCGTAAACGTGGTATATTCTTATAATTTTGTCATTCCGTAACTTAACTTTTAATATGAAGTTGTGGCTGACTACGATTGCTGTTTCTTGCTGGTACTTGCTGTATTTGTGTATTTATTTCAATACAATACATTTTAAAAACATTGCTTTTATTACGCCATGAAATAGTTTTTTTTTCTTAAAAAGTAAGAGCAAACGAAGAAAAATGTATCATCAACTTATTGCTTAAGCAACAGCAAACGTTTTCAAAGTAAATGCTTTGCTGCAGAAAGAAACACATAGTCAGCTTAATCAAATGCGTTTCTTTCTCTTTTTTTTGCATTTGGTTTTTGCTGCACATTTCCTCACAGTAACAGTTAAGCAACTACATATGCATTGAAATTAGTCAAGCATTTTTTAACCACTGGTTTTACTAAAAGGTTTTCATTTTTGAGTAAAATAAATATAAAAAGTAATCCATATTTGGGTCTCAGGCTTATTGCAAATTGGTTTATAAATGCACTTACAATTAAATGATAACAGACGTTGCCAGGTAAAACCGTTAGATTGCTTAAAGTGTAAATTAGGTATGAAATTTAGTTTATTTTTAGTTTAAAGTGGGGTAGCGGATACAATAAAAAACTGATATTTATTACAGGTTGTATAGTCTATTAAACGTTTATAAATATTCATTTGCTTATTAAAGGTTTATAAACTCTTAAAGAAAATTTAAAAATTAAAATGTTAACATTTATATTTCTAATAATAATAACATAAAATTTAAAATTAAAAGCTTTACTATGGATGGTACGGAACCACTCGTGCGTGAGCCCATCACGCATTTGCTTATTTTATTGTAAGATACCTTTAGGTAATCATAAAAAATTTCTTCTAATCACAATTTTGAGACTACGTGTTTGTGGATATTTCAAAGCAAAAATTTATAGTCGTAGATGAAATGAATTTAGGATGCGTCATGATGATAGTTTTATTCGTTTGTTTTGAATAACCCATAACTGTCAGTTGTCAAATTGTTTTAACCTTCATAAGGTCCTCAAATTTTACTTACGTTAACGTTCTTTGGGTCAAATTTGACCCAGTTAGAAAATTCGATATGAAAAAACTTGTTTTCTTTAATTAAGTTTGTTTTTAAAGTTAGTACTTTTTTTAGCTTTGTTTTGAATATTAAAGCTGCACGTTTTGTTTATTTATTACGAATTCATATATGTATATATTTATTTTAAATAAAGAAAGTTGTGTTCTTGGCAAGGAATTTTGCAGTTTTATATAGGGCGTGGCAAACTACAATCCTAAATATTCCAAAAAATGACGACGTTTTGCAAAACAGGTTTCTTTCCAACCATTACTAGCCGATGTAAATAATATAAAAGCATTGAAAGCTGATATATCTAAAATGTTGCAAAATACAACTTGAGGCCATCCATTGGTTTTCCTTTTGCAAGTGCAACATGAACAACTTTATCCAGAGTATCAACTCCTCCTTTACATTTATTACAGTCTAGTATCATTTGCGGCTTATGTCCTCACGATTGCTTATTTCTGGACTATGATGCAAAGTGCTAAGAAGATTCATAGACTTATTTTTCTTTGGAATATATGAAACGAGAGTAGTGTCCTTAATGAAGCAAAAAAATGATGAAAATAACGGTCTTCCTTTAGTTGACAAAAGCTTAGGTGTCAATTCAATCCTTATTGTCAAATCTTATTACTCTAGAATGACTTTTGAATCTTCTCAATGGCATTATTGCTGTAAAAATTGGTATTCCTTTCTCAGAGTCCCATACACATTCTGTACTTTCATTATTTGATCTTTACACTCCAGCTAACAAAAGTGTACCCATAAAGGTGTCGTCAACTTCAGTCCAATCCATATCAAAAACAAGTTTACCTTTATTATTGGTATATTTCAAAATAATGTTTATTACAGGTGGCGGGAAAAACAATTGAAAAGTGGAAATTTCTTCCCTTTTGATTATCGAACAAGAGAAGCGGGTGAGGTGTGGTTTCACGCTAATAATGTTCTTGCTCCGGAATCTTCCTTGACTATTTGTAAGAGGTTGTCTGAAATATCTTATTCCACCAACTTTTGTTGTCATTGCTGCAGTTGTTGCTACATCAATTTCATTTCCACTAAAACTGTCAGTTGTCTCCGCGATTCTAAGTTATCTTCATATTCTGAACAAATCTCCTCTTCGTCCGATAGTGATTTAGCAAATTTTCTATTTCACAAGTATTCATTTTCCGACAAGAAATACAGACTCGACACTTTATAACGTTGATACGTTAGATTAGTTCCGTGTTTATTATATGACTGAAAACAGTTTTGCGTAAGAAAATAAGCTTTGCTTTTTACATGGGGACCCATTTTTCATACCAGTAATGTTCACCAAAAATGGAGAAAATAAAGGAGACAGATATATTGACTTTTAATTTTGGTGAAAAAAACATTTGCCATTTTTCTTTACAAATAAATTATTTTAACAAAACTGTGTAAAAACATAAAGATTTTGTTACGGGTCAAATTTGACCCGAAGGTCTTAAGTGCTAAAAACTCCATAATTTTTTTTTGGTACAATATTTTCTTATAAAAACCAACAATAGTTATTAGTATTCAAAAATAAATAAAATTCATAAAATATCTAAAATACAATTTTCTTGCAAAATGGGTCAAATTTGACCCGAAGACCTAATGAAGGTTAAGGACTGCAAACAATTTAATTTTCTTTTGTTTAATTTTCTTTTGTAGCTTTATGCTTCCACTAAAATTTGGAAGCTTTCCTTTATTTTAAAATATTTGTAGGTAAATTTAAATAAAAAATTACTTTTAACAATAACTTTTTTTATTTAAAAATCGGTCCATTTACATTTCATTTAATTTAAATGTAATTTTTAATTGTTTTTGAATGTTGAATTTAAAACTAACAAAATATGTAAAAATATATAATGTTTCTTCTATTCTAACGCACAAAAAACCTATCAGAACAATAATAAGTAGGGCAACATAAAAGTACCAAAGTCAACTTTTTTTTTGGTAAATGATGGATAAATGGGGATTTAATATAAGTCCGGTTTATTAAAAACTAATCAATTTGAGGCATATTTATTAGGGCATATTTCTTATTACGTTAATTGCTACTTTTTTAAATTTTTTTCAAAACGGCTTATTTTTGCTCATTTTAATGCTAAAAAATTAAAACAGCTACTTTTTCCAATGTGCAGTTTGTTTTTACAGTGGCAACTTTATCGTATATACTTCAGATACTACAACAAATTGCAACCTTGTAATGTATTTTCTTTTCTTTTTTTTTTTGCTACCATTAATATGCACCCATTATTTGACTATATTTGTTAAATAGTTTAAAGAAATAAGCGAAAACTGTATTCCAAAAGAAAGAAAAAAAAACAATAACGTATTTCACGTATGTGTTGTTCTGTTTTCGTAAGAGATTTATTGTTCTGAAACATTTGGAAACGAAGAAGCATTTTGAATTAAAGGAAAGACAAGGTTAACAGAACTTAAAATGTTAGTCAGAATATAATCGGGATAATTAAAAAAATAGCACAAAGTTTTTTATGAACATTAAATAATTTGAAAAATATTCTTTAATATAATAATTTACAAAGTGCTTGTAAATAGAAATAAATTATCGTAGTGTTTTTTGACAATTAATTAATTAACAAATTAATTAATTAATTTTTCAACCGCTTTCAACTGTATAACAGAGCCGGAAAAAAGTCAGCCGTATACAGTGGAGAAAGAAAAAAATTGGTTATTTTTGTTTTTTCTTTAACTTTGATTTTTGTTTTTGCTTTATTGTTTGGACAAAAACTAAAAGTTTATTTAAAATGTGTGTCAGAAGTTTCCTTAGGAGTTAAGTAAGCGGTAACGAAATGGCGAGAGACGTGCTTGGACCATCAATAATCAATACCGGTAATTAATTTGATCGAGATTATTTAAAAAATAGCACAACGTTTTTTATGAAAATTATGACAATTTTTTTTAAGGAACCGTAATCGGCATCAGAAAAATTTGGATTAGAATTGTGCGAGGCGTTTGTGGCAGCTAATATTCCATTGTTTAAAATCGGGAATGAAAAATTTTAAATTTTTTTTTAGAAAACAACACATATTTTCATGTTCAATCGGAGTTCTATATACAAATTCACCCTAAATAAAATTATACAAATTATAGAAAATCAATATTTATGGGTATTGATAGATGAGACTACAGACGCATCTAATAGGCACGTCGTTAATATTCTTAGGGAATTTAAAGAAATTTCAAAAAATTCAACTCAACAGTAGTCAGTTTATTTAATGATACAATGACGGAATTTTGTATAGATAAAACTAAAGTTTTGTAACTTGTAACAGATGCAGATGTTTAAAGCTGCTGGTGTTTCATCCAAAAATTACACATTTAACCTGTATTGTACATGGAATTCACAGATTATGTGAATATATAAGAGAAAATTATCCTGACGTGGATAGATTTATATCTAATGCAAAAAAAAAACTTTTTAAAAATCACCATCTAGAATTGCCATTATTAGAAAATTGGATGCAAATTTACCTTTTTCACCACAACCTATAACAACACGTTGGGGATCTTAGTTGTCAGCGGTTATTAATTACGCCAACAATTTTTGAACCTTTACGACGATTTTTTCTATGCTTAACCCTTACGATTCGTCAGCTGTAAGAATTTGACAATCTATGGAGAGTTGTGAACTAATTTACATAGCCTCAAATTTTGGCTTTTTAACATTAACAATAAAGTTATTGGAGGAAAAAAATAAAACTTTAACTTCAAAATTTTTTTCTCATTGATGAAATGGTTAATAAAAAAAAAACATATTCCTGAAAACATCGAAAAAAAGTACATGAAAAGCTTTTAGTTATTCACAAAAGGAATAAAGGTTTCACAGATCTAAAGAAATTAGACAAAATTTAAGATGGTGGTGCAAAAAAATTAAAACTTGGATTATTCATTCAAAGAGATACTAAATTTTAAATACGCTCCTTTAAATTTCGTTGATGAGGAACGTTCTTTTCTAATGTAATGTTTAAAAATGTTTATCGTTCAAATCGACAAAGTTTTTTAATTGAAAATTTAAACGAACAATTTGTTATACTCTACAATAATAGCTTTAATCTATAAAATTAAAATAATAAAAAAACACTTTTGATGATTTCTGACTTTTTCTACGGAACATGAGGAAAGTTAATATGGCACAAATAAAGATAAAGATTTTTAACCATACATTTTTGTGCTAACAGTAAATTAATACGAGTATAAAAAATAATCAACAAATATAAAATAAAATAATTTTTTTTCTAATTTTTTTATTTATATTTTTTGCTATTTTGTTTAAATAAAAATGTTAAGGTAAATTTTATTATTTATTTTAATTAATATACCTAAACCTAGGAAAAGTTTTAACTTAATGCTCTAAGGACATTCAGACAGCAGCTACCGACCGCAAAATGTCAGAATTAGAATGCATGTGTTTATATGAGAATAATTAATTTGTTGACAGCAAGGCAACAAAGCGCAGGTTGTTGTCTGGGCTGAATTTGCCGCTGCAGTCAAATTAAAGTAATTTCTATTTTTGTTGACGACAATAAACATTTAAGTGATGTCAGTACTATAAGACATGTAAAATAATAAGTGCTTAAAATCTCTTATTATGAAAAACGAAAAAAACAATAAAAATATAAAATAAAAATTATTTATTTAAAGATTTAAGTGTAAATCTACAATAAAACTGTAACAGGATAATTTCAGTACATGAAATATTTAAGGAAAATAGTGTTGCTAGTGAAGACAATACTTGATTTGGAATACAAAACATCTATTTATTGAATTCTTATCTGTCTCACATAAGTGCTGTAAAATTTTGTGAGGAGATCTTTTAGAACCTTGGTTCAAACATGGATTTTTTTTTTCGTAGAAAAATAGTGGAACCAATGTAAAAATCACCCAATTATACCGGTATAATTGTACTTAAACAGTTGTCAGCACATTTTACATACTTTTCAATAATTGCTTAAAAGATATTTTTTAAACTTTAAATTAAAAAAAAAAAAAAACTAGAAATGCCACACCGACAAATTAAAAATACTACAATTGTCATGGCGAATGTGTACGAAGAATAATTGTAAAAATTTCTGAGGAATGTATTAAGATGTATATAAAACTTAAATTCCTTTTTTGTGTGGACAACATTTAGTTAAAAATTTACTTCTGTTTTTAGTGCTTGCTGGTTGAAGTACTTATATTAATTTCAATTGTCGTATGGGATATCTGTAAAGACATAACACTATAAGTTTTAATAGATATCAAAAACTGTTGTTTTTAGTGTTTTTTATTTTAGTAGACATGAAACTACGTGACACACACTACTGTACTTATTATTGCTTCTGGGAAATACTTCTATATATTTTCAATCTTAAAGACAATCCAAACGAATTATTCTACTCTTTAAATAGTCTCTTAAAAAATAGTTAAAACATTTTTTTAATTATAAATCGGAGCTGCTTCTTTAAATATCGCTTAAATAACATCAGTAAAATACAGTTAATTCGTATTTTTATTATGTAGCTGCTGCCTTCAAAATAATAATGTAGCTGTGTGCAAGGCGACAAATGTTGCTAGCGTCATTTGCTGTTCGTGTTTGTGTTCGTGTATCTTGCTGTGGCGAATGTGTTTAGAGCATAACGCTTCATTTTTGTTTACTCCGTAAAAAGCATCTACCAAAACATTCTTATTTAATCTTAACCACAACAAAACATTAAAAACTACTGAACATCAAAAAAATTTTGCTCAAAACAACTCACATTTTTGCTGTTGTTTTGTTTCAAAAAAAATTGAATGTTTTTCCTAAAGCTTTTGGGGTTTTTTGGATCAAATCCTTAATCCTTATCGTCTTCGAGTTTTCCTCATATTCATTTGCAAGAAAATTTGAAGGAATTCTGTTCTACGTAGAAAAATCGCATTATTTTTGACGTTTCTTTCATTCGTTCGACGTTTTTAATTTTTATTTTTATGTATGTATGTATTAGACATCTGCAACGAGTAACTTTTTTGTGAATATGTGAAACTCGCTCCCAAACATCGTTTACATTTGTTCTCTCAGTGAGAGCACAAGCAGTGAAGAGCAGTGATGATATTTGTAGTGGAATTGTACTTTTTTACCTCCTTTCGATTTTAAAAAGTCTCCAAGTCCTTTCGACCCTAAAAAAGTACTCTCCGATTGTTCTAAAGTTGAGTCCAGACACATCAAATGCAGACACATGATATGCAAATACAACAGTGCATTAAGTATGTTGTCGTTGTGTGGCAACTCTCTTTTCTGCTTTTTTTTTTTTTTTTTTGTTTCAACATAAATATTAATTTTGTTTCCTGAAGAAGGTACGCAGAAAGTACCGAAATATCGATCTATAATATTAATAAAAAATATAAGGACCCAAAGCTTAATAAAATAGAAAATAATTTGATGTTTAAAATATTTGGCGATTTTTCGTTGGCTTTTGGCCAACATTAGAAACTGAATTAAGAAATATCAAAATGGATAGTAAAGAAATTGAAGTTGTTTTTCATATTTAAATATGATTTTGCTTCTAGAAATCAAAAACATATTTAAAAATGTTTTTAATTTCTTAACATGATTTTAAGCATCTTTCGATTTTAAAATGTTGCTATTTTTTATCACGAACAAAATTTCTTGTTTTCAAAATTTTTTATAAATTCTAACATACTTTTGGATACTTATCAACAATAATAGAAAATATTAACTTTTGTTTTAGAAAGATTATAAAAAATATTATGTTCTATCTAATTATGTGCAGCTACATTAGTTTTATATTTGATGTGCTGGTAATTCCAATGAATTTTTTATACTTATTTCTTACATAGAAAGAAAGTTTTGAAGTAAGGATGAAGTTCGTGTTATTCTCTCTAAGTTGAAGGAATATTTTTTACAAATTAGGTGATTAATTTAAAAAAAAAAACTGGATTTCTTAAATTTATATGCTGTTAATTACTGTATAGAAAGATCGATTTCAATAAGGAATTCCACCAAAACCTGACTGTGAAAACGTGCTACAATTTTATGAATCACATCTGTTGATCTTTAGTAATATTTAATAAATTTAATTCTTGTAAAACATATTCTAAATAAGAACACTATAACGAATACCTTAAGGTGGGTATGCTCAGGTCTCCATTTATTATAATAACCACCATTTTCATTGTTTTAAGTCTACTAATCATTGTAAGTAAAAAACAAAATACTTATATATTTTGGCGACTTTTTTTTATTTTTGGCGAATTTTAGATATTTCGATTAAATTTAATTTTTGTGATTTGTAAAAAATACTTTCGAAATTAAAAAATATTGTATATATTAGAAAAAAAATTTTACAAAAAACCGTTTTGGCGATTTTTCACTTTGATTTTGGCGAATTAGGTGAAAATAAGTCTGACAACCCTGTTTGTGCGTTGTGTTGTGAAAAGTAAAAATAACTTAAATCTTTAATAAAAAAGAAATATAAATTTGGTTAACGCGAAGTGTGCACGAACAAACAGGTGCATTTAATTTTGCCGATGGATGGGTAAGTTATAATTATACATAAAATAGGTATAAAGATGTTTTATGGAGTATATTTCTAATATAGTTGGTTGATAAAACATCCTGCTTCGCTTGTCTCGACAACACAACCCGAATCGACAACACAACCAGAATCAGCAGTTTCTTGCATTGTGTAAGTTAATCAATATAATATTGTGTGGAATAATGCATTAAGTTATATTTTTGTTTGCATTTTTTCAGCGAAACATCATCATCGTCGGAAAGCTCTGTATCAAAGGCAAAAAAGAAAAAACAAAAAACCCATGTGATTACGAAAAGGAACCATTTTCGTGAGGAATGGAAGAGCCAGTTTGTGTGGCTAGAGAAAGATGATACAAAGCAAGGTAAGAAGTGCACTGTCTGCAACATGCAAATTGGAGGCAGTAAAACGCATATAGTAAGGCACGAAAATTCTGATTTACATAAGAGAGCAGTTGATGCTGCTAAAACCACACTAAAAATAACTACATTTGTTGAGGCGGATTCAGAACTTACAATCATATCAAAAGCAGCCAAAAAATTAGAATTGCGGTTATGTTTATTTGTTGCTGAACATAATCTCCCATTCTCGGTGTTAGCTCATTTGAGTGCCTGCCTAAAAGAAGATGCCACTGATTCTAAAATAATTAGGAAAATGTGCATCAACAGAATAAAGGCACAAAAAATTATAAAGTGTATCACTGGCCCACAAAATGCACAATTGATATCTAAATGCACTAAGGACTTTTATTTTTCACTGGTGGTCGACGAAAGCACTGACAGCACGATGTGCAAAAATCTTGCAGTAATTATTAGAACATTCGACACGCAGTGTCGCGATAGATTCCTAGCGCTAGCTCCAGTGAGTGATTGCTCCGCTGAAGGCATTTTCGAAACAATTATGAAAGTCTTAGACGACAATAATATTTCGATTTCAAATTTAATTGCATTTACTGCTGACAACTGCTCAGTGATGATGGGCAAAAACAATGGCGTACAGGCAGAACTAAAAGAAAGAGTTCCGAAACTGCTTGTTAATGGATGTATTTGCCACAATTTGAATTTAATATCGATGGAAGCTTCATCCCAATTACCAACGACAATTGACACGCTTATTAGAGCAATTAATCACCATTTTTGCAACAGTCCAAGTCGGAAGACTGATTTTGCCAAATTTCAAATAAGTTTTGGTGCAGAGCTGCATACAATATTGAAATATGCACCTACTCGTTGGCTTTCACGTCAGGTTAGCATTTATTTTATTCCTGAATATTATATATGTATATAGTAACTGTTATTTTATAACTAATTCCAGGCAGCCATCGATAGAATAATAGAACAATGGACCGCGCTGACGTTCTATTTTGGATTAAGTGATTTTGAGTCGAGCTACGGTAATGAGTCCATAAGTTTCATTGCCTCATGTTTAAATAATAGTACATTCAAAATGTATTTTTTATTTTTTTCTTACATTCTGAATATAGTTAATGGAATTAACTTAGAGATGCAATCTGAAGAGCCACGAATGCATATTTTTTGCCGAGATTAAAATATTTATTCAATCACGTTGCGCGTAATTTTCTGAAAAAAAATATTTTAGATTCTTCTAAATGTGTAAATGATATTGATATCGATTTTAAAGAAAATCACATCCCAACCGAAAATGTTTATTGTGGCTCTAGATGCGAATCATATTATGAAAATGGCAATATAACTCAAAATGAAATTCTTGAATTTAAATTAAATGTAAAAAGTTTTACATTACGTTTTGTGCAGCTCTTCTTAAAAGGATTGATTTTGGAAACGAAATTTTGAATCTTTTAACAAAATTTTCTCCAGACCATGTTTTATCAGGGGAAACGAACAATATAATTCCATTAATTTTAAAAATATATCCAGAAAAAGAGTTTGAGTTGGCAGAAACGATCAATTCTGAATATCGCACATTGGCGGAACATGACGAACTGAAGATATATGTCAAATGTTCAATTTCCGAATTTTGGTTGAATGTGGGGCAAATAAAAAATGAATTAAAGGAATTTATGTTCAGCAATATTTTCAGAATTGCCAAAGGGATTCTATCAATTCCACATTCGTCTGCCAACGTCGAACGCATCTTTTCGATCCAAAACTTAATTAAAACGAAATGCCGTAATCGGTTAGCTGTGGGTACTTGTTCTGCACTTTTGCAGACAAGAGATTTGATTAAATCAAGTAATAATTGTTGTCATAAGTTCAAAATTGACAACAAATTATTAAACCAAACTCTGTCCAATGACAGCCCACCTGAAGAGGAACTTTTATTATAAATTGTTTTTTGTTATTATTAAGAATTTTTTTTCTTGATCTCATTTACAAATGAATAATGAATTGTGTTAATTTTTTTAATGGTTTGTGAACAAAACTCCACGTTATTTTATATGTTATTTTTTTTTATTTTTTATACTTAGTAGAAGTATCATGGATGCTTCTCTTTGAAATATACATTTGAAGAACAACATCAATTGTTTTTGCTTTAAATTTACGATTTATTAGAAAAAGGTACTCTCGAGCCGGGAAAAGTACTTTGCGGTGAGTAAAAAAAGTACTTTCGAAAATTCGGAAATATCATCACTGGTGAAGAGTAGTGATTGTTTGTTCGGCAAGAACGAATATGCAATAAGCCGAAGTTAAGATGTTCCGAAAAAACTAGCATATAAGAATGCAAGTACCAAAAAATGATGTACCTAAAAAAATATGTTCACTTCATATGGTACTGCAAGTATTTTTTGCCTTCTTTATAGTGAAGCTTAAAATAATATTTTAATGTTTTTGTTGTTAACATAGAAGAATTCAATTCATTTATTTTAAGCTGTGTTACTATTTTCTGTTTCCTATTGTATATATATATATACGCATCATTATTATATTATTTTTTTTATTTTATTTAATTTTAACATAGTTATAAATAATTAAAGAATATCTAAATAAACTTAATTATTAACTTACCTCATTTATTTCTATGTTTTTTTTTTGCAGTTTGGCAGATCAAAAAGGAAGATTGAAAACAAATGAATTTAATTAAATATTTGCCAAACTTCACCTAGTACTGCGAGTATCAAGTGAAGTTTGACTGTCGCATGATACTCGACATGTTCGTAGAAAACATTTGCAAGTAACCCTGGAGTTAATGTCGATGGCGTCAAATGTCAAAAAAACAAGTTGAATCGTATGAAATTGTATGAGAGCAGTTAATCTCAACGCGTTGCAACGCCGTAAAAGTTCAATCTGTTTCAACTGTTTCGGCGTTGAAACGCCGTCAACGACGTCGACATTAACTCCAGTGTAAGAGAAAATAAGAACATGTACTCACCTAACACACTCTCAGTCGAGTACAACCAATAGTTACTCAATGAGTTTGATGTTCTCAAAAACATGTTCATCGTTTTTAAAATAACCTCAAGCAAGCGTTCATGTTTTGCAAATCATATGTACTTTTTAATAGCAAATGCATTTGTGCAGGGGTCTAGTATGTATGTATATTAAAGGCCCAACTATAATTTGCATAAGTTAGCTTTAGCTTATGTCAAAAATCCAACGAAAAGCCTGTTAAATGCTTAAGAACTATATTAAAGAAATTTAAGTGACTACTATGTACTAACATAAATTTAGTAACTTATTTGCCACAGTTGCACATTTATTTTTTATTCGTACTTTTGCCAAAAATAATTACTATGTAAAAAAACAAAATTTAAAAACTAAAACCCTTTAAAGAAGATATTTTATATATTTAATAACATTCACATACACATTTACATTTTTTGGTGCATGTTCTAAGATAAATTTTTACAAAAAATATTACAAGTTATTTTCTGTTTTGTGTTTGTTTGGCCAACATACTATAAAATGTAACGGTGTTCATCGCTTATATCGTATACATATGTCGCACTTGATCAACAAGAGGGTATTAACTCAAAATTTTAAAATTTTCAGTAGAGTCAAAAAACTGTTTGTGGCCACATTTTAACAGATTTTAAGAATTCAAATATACCATAGGAAGCAAATTCCATTTGAAAATATATATACATTGTTTTTGTTTTAAATTTTACCTATCATTGCAAAAAAAAATCAATTTTTTGAGTTAGCACCATTTTTTTGAAATTTATCGATATTTTTTTGGTATTATTTTGAATTATGACGCTTTAGTTGAAATTTTAATAAAATTTAAAAATATTTTATTTCAACAAAAAGGTAGTTACTCGAAATACAACCAAATATAAGTAAAACAGTTTGATTATTTTTAACATTAATAAAGGCTCAAATCAAAATAATACATTTTTTATGAAAATATACGACTCATACCTATTTCAACTTTTGTATTAATTCGAAATAATACCTTTTTGTTGAAATAAAGGTAATCACTACATTATCATGAATATGGTCTCAAAAGTGGTTTTCGAGATGAAAGAGTAAACGGAATACGTTGAAATTTTAACAGTAGATAGATATTGATGTTGTAAGCTGATTTCTTAAAAAAAGTGATATTTCAAAAATTTTGAGTTAATACCCTATTGTTGATCAAGTGCGATGTGTGTACAAATACAAATTTAATATTAATTTATTCTATTTGTTAAAAATTGGCCAGAAACAAAAAAGTTTTTTTTTCTACATTTTGTATTAATTAAAAACTAAAAATTAAAACACTGTAGGCCTTAATTACAATTTTCTTTATGAATGTATAACACAAAGCACAATCAGCTGTTTCCGTATGGAAAGTGCGATCAGTTTCGTACCTTGCTTAAAGAAATGACAGTTGACGAAAAGTTATCACACAGTTGTTTAAGTTCGCTTAAGTTATTTTATGCACATTATAGTTGGGCCTTTTTGAATAACTTGCATTTACAAAAAGCTTGGGTTTTTCGTCCTTAATGTTAAGGAACATTAAGCCGACCGTAAATGTAGGAAGGTAAATGTTGATGTGTTAGCTGATCATTTTTGTTATACGAAGAGCTATGCAAATGCTTAGCCGATTGAAATGTCACTCAGTTTTTTGCTGAAAATAGAATTTTAATACGACGTTACGTTACAGAAGTAGCCAGTGATGGTAAATACAATCATAAATTGAAGTGAAGTACAATACCCCTTTTCAAGTTCCTATTTTTTCCTATTTACTTAAACTTTTAAGTTGTTAAATTTTATGACACACAATATAATTTTAAATAAATTATGAAGTTTGCTTTTCTAAATGAAATATGTTTTACATGTAGCTGTGTGTTTTTATTTATTTATAAACTAAAATATAGAAAAATTAAAAAATAATGGTCGACGAAAAATTAATAATTCTTGTTCAGGCGAATGAATGCCTTTAAGTTAAACATTCTCCAGGATATAAGAATTCAGAAAAAAATAGATGAAAGTTTACATAAACGCAAGAAGTTTAATCTAAAAAACAAATCTTCGGTATCGATTCTAATTTAAAAGCACACACAAAATAAAAAATGAGGCAACAGACAACACCTTTTTATCTATTTTTTTGCTTGTGTCAAAAACAAATGACACGTTTTTAAATATTCTTAAAGCACAACTGCATTTACATTTACTGCACAGCTACATTTACGATTTCAACGGTAAGAAAACAATGTAAATGCAAACTTGTATCCCACGGGATCCCAAAGTAGAGTAAAGAAACAAAACTTTTGTTTGTAAAAATTTATTTTTTAAAATAAAGCTATTGTAAAAAAGTATTTTTTGACTGTCAAACTTTTTGTTATAAATATGTATTTCATTTTAACTGCAACAGGGTAATTAACTACGCCGAAAAAGAGTCTTTTACTGTCAGTCGTTTTATTTTTTTAACACCAGAAAGGTTAAATAAAAATTTTCCTCCCTAAAAGAACAAAATATTCCTTTATTTTTAACTTAAATGAAAGCTTCTATAAAAAACTACAAACAGCTAATGGTAAGCTTTTTGAGTGCAGTTTTATTTTTAAATTACAAGCAAGTAATATATTTTACTACTGTATTTTACAAAAAGAAGAAAAGAATATATACAGATGTAAATAGTAAGAAGTTATTGGCATATAAGGCACTCCTCCGGGGTTGCACAAATATCGCATAATTTTGAGTCGACAACATAGAAAGCAACAGCCCTATTATCTTCATTATAATAATCATATATTAGAACGGGAACTGGTTTTTGCATGGCCACAGCGTATGTTCTAAAGGCATCCACCCTTAAACAATTTGTAACGTCTTTATACAAATTATCGAAGTATACAACCAACAATGAACCAGAATTTCTCATTTCTATATACTATAAAATGAAAAAAAAAATTATTGTATTTCTTAAGTAGTTTCCATTTTATAACTACTTACACTAACTCTCTTTAATTTTTGTATTTCCTGTAAGTTTTCATCAGTTATGACATAACCCGATGGTATATTAATTTCCAGCAGCGCCATATTAGGAGTTTCTTCTTCACCCACATACTTAAAGCACACCAACATTGTCAAGTAGGATGGTCTATCTCTGTCATCAATCTTAATTATCTTTATGGTGAAACTAGGATGAGGATCTTCTTGATCTTCTAATGTGTTGTATTGAACCGCGATTTGTATCAAAGCTGAACCGTTTCCTTTGGCTGCGATTTTTAACGATTTCGTTTTTGGTGGCAACTGCAAATAAAATCAGTCAGCAAAGATAGTTTTTATGAGTTGTTAAGAATCTCTTTTAGTTTAGGTAAAGACCTGCATTCATGGAAACAAAAGTATCAGAAACTTCGAACTATTTGCTGTAGAACAAAATTTTTTTCTTACTGCAGTATCACCTGTATCGTTACGTGGTCATTTAAGGTTTCATCCTTGAGCGGTATTGATTTATATATTTCTGGCAGAAAGTCTTGGCTGTATAAAGTCGGAATCTACAATAATGAGGGATTATCAGGAACTAGGTTTCAAAACCAGAATTCTTAGTCTCAGAAGACAGATTTAGAAAATAACTCCTGACGGTTTGGTCTTTGCTTAGTTTGTTGTCTTATTAGCATACAGATCCTAATAAAGTTTACGTTTTGTTACTTCCGAGATTTCGAAACTATGTTTCGGTTCTTTTTCTTTTAACAAAAAAAAAAAAAAAAAAGGAAGGTACACAGAAAAGACGTAGTAGGAATATATTCCAAAAAAGACGTTTAAGAAATTAAATTTGAGTTTAAATTTTTAAAGCATGTTCGTTAAGACACATGGATTTTTTTACTGCAGGATAGAAAGGGCAAGACCTAAGAAATATGAGTTTTAAATATCTTATCTATTAAACAGCGATTTTTGTTTTACGTTTATTTTAACCGGCTAGATATTTCTACGACTTCAACTTTCTCAGAGAATGTCTTTCATAAATTACGTTTTTCTTAGACTGATAACTTTGAAAACGACGCATTTTTCGACTGTTTTTTTTAGACAGCTTCTGTCTTTCGTAGAATATGTTTATTTTAGAAACGTGTCTCTCAGTCTGTGCCTCAGACTACTTTCTTTGACTACTTCACTCAAAGAGTAAATCTTTCTAAGAATACTCTACTCTTTGACTACGTCTTTCTTAAAATACTTCTTCTTACTACTTCCTTTTACGACGTCCTTCATAGACTATATTTCTTCTACTATGTCATTCTTAACCTGCATTTCGGTTAGACATTTTTTTCTTAGTTCTACTGCATCTTTTACGGGCTTTGGCTTTTTAACACCGAATCTTTTCTGGAACATTTTGTCTTTTAGACGACAAGTTTCTTACATTTTTTTAACATCACGGTTTTATTTCAAGTTTTACATCGACTGTGTCCTTCTGAAATATATAAACATGTTCTGGGGCTTTCCTTTGTTTTTTATAGAAATTTAGTTCTTATCTATTTCGCTTCATTTTTTACCCGACATTTTGCTGGGATTTTCTAACATCTTCAGGGATGTTTATTAAAATGTCTTTATCATTTTCACACTTAAATTTTTGTTACAAAAAACCACAATAAAAGCATATCATACATCACATTACATACATTAAGAAAAAAATAATTGTAAAAACAAACAAAAATTAACAAAATATCACAGTAAATTTGATTTCCAATGCTTATATGCATCACAGTTCGAAATTACAGTTTTAACATACATGTTATCCTTGCAGATGTTTAAAAATCCCAACAAAATGTCGGATACCAAATGAAATAAAAATAAAAGTCTTTAATTATCAAATACCGCAAAGATTCGAATTTCGATAAGAACAAAATATATTTAAATATTTTTAAATCTTTGCCGTTTCTTATTTTTTGGGGTTTAACAATTAAATTTCTAGTATTCCGGAAAATTTAGTAAATATCTTTGCTACGTCAAAAGTTATGTAAAATAAATTTAAAACCCTTAAAGTTGATTTTTTGTTAATCCTACTCCCCCTACTGCATCCTTCATCTTTTTTAGGTAAAATGTTTCTCAGATTACATCCTAATAATGCAAAGACTTGTTTACACCAGATTCTTCTTAGACTCTGTCTCTTTTTAACTTAGTCTTTTTTGATGTTATTTTTCTCAATCTAAATACTTGTTTCTTAAAATAGCCTTTTCTTTGCTGCTATGACTAGGTTCTTTTAAGGCTAAATAGCATTAAAAATGCGCCACCCTTAGAGTATATCTTTTTTCGACAGCGATTTTCTAACACTCCTCTCGTAGACTACGTTACTTGTTCTTATTTAAAACTCTACCTTTTTCCTTAGAACTAGTATATCTTTTCGTTAATGTTCAGTATTTTTCCTTTTCATAATATTATAATATTTCGGATAATCCTTTATGACTACGCGCTGTATTCTGCTATGCCGAATCTTTTATACCATACAACATCTATGTAAATCTAGATTAGTGAAGTAATTCCAATCAATAAAGCAAATATTGGGGTGACAGAGAATTCAACTAAAAAAAAATTTGGCACTGCATATACATATATACATAAATTTACATAAAAACTCATGGGCTCCTCATGGGTTAAGCATATTTAAAAAATTTTAGTATTCCTTAAAGATCTCTTCAAAAGCCTTAAAATGATACCCATATTGGTATTTAAAAAAAAAATCGAAAATTTTAGAGCTCCGTAACTCGGGAAATTTTGGCAAGCGCCAATGTTTTCACATGATGTGTTTTCTTAGTTTTTCATTCTCTATCGCCTCATATATTTATTTTTTTGATTGGAGTTACTTTACTGCTACAAATGTCATAAATAAATTAGAGGTAGGCGTGGTGTTTTGCCTGCTGCCTTTATGGACATGGACCGATACTGCTGATTTCCAATAGCGCCTCTTTTGATTGATTTCAAGACTAACACTGACGGACAGCCGTAGAGACGTACATCGCTCAATCGACTTTGCTTTGAATAAGAAGTCAGAATATGTATACTTTGTGGGGTCGGAAATGGATTTTGTAGAAATCACACACGGAATGAGAATATTATATAACCCCTTTTTCACCTTTTTGTGGTGAAGGGTATAAAAAGTTGAGGTTACACGCTGGTAAAAAACTATTTTTTAACATTACAGGAATATTTCTTCTTATTGTTGGTTTAAGGTTAAAACTATTTTCTTAAAATAAGTTTTTTTTGTGTATGTATCAACTATTTGACTTCACTCTTTTTAAATCAGCATCAGTATGAACAATATTACTTTGTTTCTAAAACCAGCAACTTTACTTATTAAACTTACTTCAACACTGCCACTGAGGATTCCATTATCCTCAGTCAGTTTAAGAGTTTCATTCATAGTATTGGATATAAGATTT
This sequence comes from Gymnosoma rotundatum, assembly GCA_916610165.2. Lineage (NCBI taxonomy): Eukaryota > Metazoa > Arthropoda > Insecta > Diptera > Tachinidae > Gymnosoma > Gymnosoma rotundatum. Next base: position 36,012,488 of record OU744337.1, read on the forward strand.
ATATCCATCATATTAGCTGGGTTGTAATCGGCAAATTCAGTATACTTTAATAGGCCAATCAATCCAAGGACAGTATCTTGCGTTAAAGCAAAACTACCAAAGTTTTTATGTTGAGCCATTAGCCGCTTAACAGTAGGTTCTATGCTATCGATTTTAGTAGGGTTAAGACCCAAAAGCTTTAATAATTTAAATGAAGTAATTTCAACATCACTGAGGAACACATACTCCCACCATTTGCTCTGAATATCTAAGCTAGTTTCAGTTAACCACTTTATTAGGCTGTGTTTCTCAGAAGATACAAGCTTGGCCTTCTTAGAGGCGTATGTGGCTAATGAATGTATATGTAGCAATTTATAGTCTTTAAGATTTTTAGCTATAAACTCTAAACCTCTAGCAATATTTTGTAAGTATTTGTTGCCGTAAGCGGAATTCTCTAGGAAGGCCAATACAGCAGCACTTGTTAGTGTTATAAGGTTTCTTTGTGAAGGATGTAAGTATTTACCGTTTTCGGTAAATGTTCCTTTTTGATCTTGTTGTTGGCTTAAGAAGGCTAAGCCCTTTTCAATGATTGTTTCGTTGACATTGATAAATTCTTTAAATTGTGACAAAAAAAGTACGACAAAAGACGTCAACCATGTAGAGCCATTTCGAGGCTCTTCCTTAGTCCGAGAAGGGCCAAAGCTACTGAAAGAACCATCCATATGACGACAGATTATTATGTTTTGATAGCCTGTCTCTAGATTGTGACGCAGCTTCGCTTCCACGATAGGAGTCAAGAGTTTTGAACTCTTCAAATGTTTCCTGATGAAATAATTAGGCAACAGAGAGTACATAGTTTGTTCAACGGAACCTGTTGGCATATGCACCAAATTTTCAACATTTTGTAAAATGAGACCCATGATGTCACCCACAATACCCACTTCAACTTGCTGCGAATCGGGTACTAAGTCTTTGGGTAATTCTAACTCAACTATGGACTTCTGCGTAGGTTCCCTTTCCAAATCAACTAAAAAAATATTAGTGTCATATTGGGTAATGCCTTCCGGAACCACATTCAAGGTTTCATGTATGGTTTCGCGATCAACTGACGTTGAGGCTCTGAATGTCAACGTAACATTTCCAATAACTTGGGGCCTTATCAGGTAATAAACTGTACCAACTGAATGATCTTCAAGTCTTATGCTCCTAGTCAGTGTCTTCTCACTAATCACTTTATTGTCAAAATCCATGATTTCGTATTCAGCATTACTATTGTTTAAGGTTATCTCGACGTGTAAATTGTAATGTAGAGGATTACTAACAAAAATAGGTACATTAATAATTTCACCTGGAATATAAATTAAATTAATTAATTAAACAAAAAACAAATTCAGCGCACGAACCTCTTTTCACTGAGAACGGCAAACGTGTTGATAAGAATAACTCGACTGCATCGTCCCTGCTAAAAAATTTACGGGAAATTTATAGAAGTACGACAAAATATGCTTGCAATTTTTTTATACATAAAAACTTTATATATTTTTAAGGTTGGTACTAAGTTTTTGATCAGAATATTTTATTTTCTATTATTTCATAAAAAATAAAAAAATTAGATAAATTAATTTTTTGAAATACTTGTTGAAAAATCGTAAAAAATTTAAGTTTTTAGAAAATAAATATTTTTAGAAATATATTTTTTTATAAATTAAATTAATTAAAAAACAAGTAACATGCTATTTTCGGTTATACCGAATCTTATAATATGTAAATGTATCAAATGAAGTAAGTCTAATGAAAAAAGCAAATATTGTGGTGACAGAGAAGTAAAAAATAAATAAAATTTGGTACTGCATATTTATTATTTTACATATTTAAAAAATTTTTTAGTATTTCCTTAGATTTCTTCAAAAGCTTTACCCATATTGATATTTTAAAAAATTAAAAATTTTTTTCTTATTTTCTAATTATCTATCGCCACATATATTTACTTTATTGTTCCAAATGACATGACATGGTGGTTTGCCTGCTGCATCGAAGAACATGGATCGATCAGGCTGATTTCCAATAGCACTTCTTTCTACTCTATATCTGATCGATTGATATGTATATATATTTTTTGTGAGTTCAAGTTTGCGTCGGAAACTTGATTTCAACACTAATACGGACGGACAGAGAGACAGACGGGCAGACGGACATAGCTCAATCGACTACGCTATGCAAAAGAAGTCAGAATATATGTACTTTATGGGGTCGGAAATGGATATTGTAGAAATTACATACGGAATGACATACTGATATATAAAGATCAAGTAAAAAACTTGACGCTCGCCCATATATTCCGAGTTACGGGGCTCTAAAATGTAAAAATTTTTTAAATATGAAAATTTGTATAATTTCAAAGCTTTTGATGAAAGCTTTAAGGAAATACTAAAATTTTTTAAAAACTCTTAACCCATTAAGAGCCGATGTATTTTTATGTAAAATTTTATATATGCAGTACCAAAATTGTTTTTATTTTTTAATCCTCTGCCACCCCAATATTTGTTTTTTCGATTGGAGTTACTTCACTAAACTGGTTTTACATAGTTGGTGATGGGTATATAATAGGGATAAGCGATCCCGTGACTTTTGAGGAACATCGTTACCAGTAAACGTGATTTTCAAATAACCGTTCTTTTAAATAGTTACCGTGATCACCGTTTGCAGTTCTTCTTATATTTAAACACACATATTTATATAGGAAGAATATAATACTAAGTAATTTTTTATACAAACTGTAATTATAATTGAAAATGTAGTTTCATCTCTACATTAAAAACAGCTGTTATTAAATTTGCCCAAAATTATAGAATTCGGTAACACTGATTGATTATAGGTTCAAATAAAAGAAGCACACAACATTTTTTGTTTTTTTGCTACATATGTATGTATGTGTGAAGTTTGGAAAAAAATAGTCGTTGTTAATAAGTAGAAGCAAGAAAAACCAACACAGCAAAGAAGCTGCATTGATATACATATGAAAGAATGAAAGAGTCAAAAGAACTTGTATTTCTCTTTCACAAAGTAAAATTAATTTTAAGTCTGTATGTGTGCAAATATAAAAGAACGGTCTTACGCGGAACTGTTATTTGGTCAACTCAGTCACTGTTGTGACCATTGATTTTTTAATCACAGTGATTTAATTATAGGTACTAAAATATCGCTCATCTCTAGTATACAAGATACGGCATAGTCGAACATAGCATTCTTACTTGTTTTTGTTAAATTGGTTATTTAATAACATAGCTGTTAAATTACGATTATGATTAGTTATCGGTGACATGTTACAACGTCCAAGGGCATAATGTTTATGGACCAGAAAGTGCCATTATTGCACCAGAAAGTGACATAATGTCCTTGGAGGTAATGTTACACTACGTACGTAACACAACGTCCATGGATATTAAAGGTATATTTTATGGTATTCTATGCCAATAAATAAATTGCATTTTTATTTGAAAATGTTATGGGATATTAGCATAATGTAATAAATAATATTATAAAAATTCCCAAAATAATTTTACAAATAAAAATTATATGCAATTGCTTGTGCAAACTGTTGGCATCACTGTGATGTTTTTTTCTTTCCCTCGAGAAATTAAAAAAAAAATAACTGTGTTGTTTTTATTTTTAATACGACTTACGTCTGCATTAAGAGTCGGCATGTAACCAACCTAACGCAGAAGGGAATGTAAGCAAAAATAAAAACGTGGTTTGTTTGTTGGTAATTTTTGTTAAAGCCTTAACATTTCTGTATTGGCTTCTAAAATAACTCTCATGTTGTTTTTGAAGTTTTTATACTTAAAGGAAATGTTTTTGGATTTTCTAAAAATTTGGATAAAGGTTTCCTGACGAGCTGGCTTTAGCAACCGGCGAAATACGTATAGATACCAGCTATTCCAAACCAACAAATAAATTGCATTTTTATTTGAAAATGTTATGGGATATTAGCATAATATAATAAATAATATTATAAAAATTCCCAAAATAATTTTACAAATTAAAATAAAATTAATTCCCTTCCCAATAACGACATGATTTTTACCCATGTGACTTTGTGCTTAAACTGCAATAGGCGAACACTTTAAGTTTAAATATTTTTAGGTCCACTAAAACTAAGTGTAAAATATAATAAACTAGCGGACCCGGCGAACATCGCCTCGCCCAAATTTTAAGCCTTCAGATAAACTTCAGAGTAATAATACAACAAAAATAATTAAATTTTCAATGTGATTTATTTGATGGAATCAGCAGAGAGCGATTTGATGCACAAAATTTGATACAAAAAATCAATTTTCGAAAAAAATTCCGCAATTTTCCATGATTTACACTAAGAACTTTCTATTTTCTGATTTGGAAAGCCATTAAAGAATAATTTCACGCAAAATTTCATACAAAAACTCGATTTTTCCAATTTTCCGACTTTTCCGGAGAGATTTTCCAAAATTTTCTTCCGTAAAGACCTTCTCCTCGAAAATATGAATAACTGACAAAAAATTTTACAGAAATCGGCCTAGCCTTTCTCATTTTATGAATTACTATACATTTTTTACACCATTTTTATATACTCGTATATAGAATATGAAAGTTAAACATGAAGTGTGTTCCTATATTGATGGGATGTTAACGTAAGTACATCGCTTTAGTTTTTTAGAACATAGTAAGGAGATATTTAGAATTTACACAGACTACATACAGCTGTTTCTGCTATTGGAACAAAAACTAAAAAACTAGAATAATATTAATTTAAGATTGTACAGATATTAACGTAATTTTTAAATACATGACATTATTTTTTCAAAATCGTCATAGACTCTGACTATAAATCTATGCAGATTATTTAATGCTTGTTTTTTGTAAAAGTGACCTTAAAAAAATTCAATAGATGTCCCAATGTTACATTATTTTTATATAGCCTTATTTCAAGGATACCTAAAGTTTGTATCATTATATTCACTGCAAAAAGTTAAAGAAATAAAATTAAACAGTTAATGGTGTTCTGTGACTTCAACGCGCACTTGGTGGATTTTTTGCTTATTGCTATAGCGGACATAGTTTTACGTATCTGCCCATCACAGTTACAAAAATAGCAATACTTTTATGAATATCATGCAACTTTCAGAACGCACCACGTCTTCTGTGAAAATTTCAAGCGTCGCCAAAGTTTTATGCGTTAATCTAAATTGAAGTTCTGAACTTTGTTAAATAAATCTAAAGATCATCAGATTTCAGTTTTCTGGTAAATAATATATAATTTATTGCTTTGCAAAAAAAAATACTTATGCAATTTCGATTTTCTTTAACTGACTCGGCCTTTTTTCTTTAACCGCTTTGGCCTTTTATTTCTTTTTGGAATCGTGGTTATTTTTGAATTTTTCGATTCTTTGCTAAATTTATTAGTATTTGGGAACATTAAGTTATCTTTGAATTTTAAATTTTAGAGATATTATTCACCAATATCTCAAAATCGACTTTTCTTGAAGAAGATCTTTTTTATTTTCTTTGGGTCCTGGAAAGCAATAGTTCGGTTTCAAAACATTTTCATATTTGATCTATCGTAGAAGTTACAGCTATATATCAACACTCAAACCATGTTTTCACAGTGTTCCCCAAAGGTGTCTAAAAAGGATAGTTCTCTATTTTGAGTGAACGTACCCACCTCAAAAAAATTTCAAATAATGAAAAATTTTTGCCATTCTCCAGCAACTATTTGACTAGCAATGCATTGCGACAGGCTTTTTAAAACAAACGATGATCAATTTTCCAACTTGACATAATTTGTATTTTTTTTTTTTTTTTGTTTATATTTTTATTTTTTTTTTTGTGTTCTAGGCCAAATAATTTTTTTTTCAAAAACACCGATTTTAACGTGCGTTTTCTTTGTTTCCGTTTTAAAATTTATAAAATATTTCTTTTCGGAAGAAATTTGCGACATATTTTTATAAAATTTTGATTTAATTATCATTTTAAATAATGTATTATTAATATTTTTTTCTTATTTTTCAAAAATTTGTTTCATTTGGAGCTAATCATTTTTAATTAAACATTTCTTTATATTTCTGTTTTCGGTTTCTTTTGTTTGAAGTAACAAAAAATTCCGAAACGAATGTGAAATACAAAATAATGAAATATTAGCAAAATATAATAAATAATATTATAATAATTCCCAAAATAATACAAAAAGTTTCTGTTTTAAGGAACTAATTGTTTTTATTTATTCTAAAATCCTGGCTTATGTTAAATATCAATTTGTTTAAATGTTTTTGTGTTAAATTTAAAATATCGTAGGTTATCTTGTTTTACATGTCCTTGCTTCTTTTTATTGGGTGGAAAATGTTTTAAAAATTTTAAAAATGCAACGTTTTTTTTATATGTGGATAAAGAGAAACTGCTTTTAGCATACACAATTATCAAACAAGCAAGCAAAAAAACGAAGTATTAATTTTAATAATTAAAAAAATACTCCTTAATCAAATGACTCTTGGCACTTACTCTTCCATAGCGGTGGTAAGTAAAAGGACTTGCACAAAGCAAATAGCGATATGAAACATCAAACTCATGTCTCAGCCGTTAATTTAAAAATTTTAATTAAAACAAAAATAAAGTATTCAACGCTTAATTTAACCGAACTGTTTTATAAAAATCGAACTTCACTTTTGAACTGTCAAATGATGTCTGAACACAATCTGCTGATGGTTCCTTAAATAAATGAAATTTGATTCAATATTTTTGTAGCTGAATACCAAAAAAGCCTCTAAGAGTTCTTTCATTAAATTCATGAGTGGCACGATGCTTTACCACTTTATGGAGTTGTCGAGGGCCGCTCTTCAAATACTAGTAGCTCACTCAGCCTTGCAATGAGTTCTATTAGAACTAAATTGAGAAATAAAACGCAATTTGAACTTCTCAATTTATCCATCTATATAAAAGATATGATAAATAAATTTAATACAAAAGAAATGTATATTAGTGGCATTAAAATTAATGAGTGTGACAATTTTTTATTTTCTTGTTTGAGTATTCCATGTTGAATTTATTTAAATAGTTAAAAAAAAAAATTGTTGTACTTTCTGTTTTTATTTTAAATATTAATGCAATGAATCTTTCACAAATGAACACATTTTTAATATTTAATAATTTAATTGATAAAATAAAACTAATATTACATATGTACATACATTGGAAATATTTTGTGGTATTCGACAAGCTATTTGGCGAGTTAACTAAAAACACTGGCAACACTGAAGACGTCTCAAAGCAATTCAATCACAAGTAAAAAAATGAAAAGGAATAGCTACTTACCAAGGCGAATTAAATACTAGGTGGCTGGACGCCGTCCAGTGGACGGCTACAAAAATAAAAACCTAATGTCATTTTGTTGTTGTAGAGCACCACGTTGATGTCAAAAATAACAATTCACTCATTGTTCTTTTTGTTTTCTCTGAAATATTTTTGTTAAATAAAAGATCTATGTTGCTCAAATTTTCCCAATGAATTGTTTCGTTTTCTAATAGAATTGAATTTGTGGAGATGCTATTCCATTTTCTTCACTTTAGTAACTGCTTTTAACTATCTATTCGCGGAGCGCTTCCCCAATGGGAATAATCGCATGACCGCTATTTAATTTTTTTTTATTTTATTGCGCACATTAATATACACTTTGTTAACAGATCCCTAGGAAAACTACAACAATTCTTCACGTCCACTGCTATGTACATATATTAACAAAAAAGTTTTTAGCAAAATTCAGGACTCTTCTTGTTATAATTCTGTAGATATGCGATAATAATTTTTCTCTTTGAATGGAGCGTATCACGCCCACTACTATAATTTAGTCTGTATTAATAGTAGGATTACTGGTGCACAATTTCAAGAGCAAACCTATTGTATTGTTATTATTTTTTTTTAAAGTTAGCAAAAAATACGAAGATAAATATTCATTTTGTATAGAAAGTGCAATGCCCATGTGGAATACTAAAACAAATTTTAGGAAATTTTACATCCATATGCAGTGTTTTAGCTTGTTTTTTTCAACAAAAGTAAAATTTCAAATTAGTTTTTTAGTTTGTAACTTATTTAAAAAATTTTATCATTGAATCGTTAACATTGGACTTTAATTATTCGTTAAATGGTTGCTCATTTAATATTTAAAATGTTATAAGTTGTTGCCGTATTTCATATACATATATTAAATATTATTATTTATAAGTTTATTAATCTTTGTTAATTTATCTTAGATGCTTAGGGTTACTTATTAAATTACAAAAATAAGATTCTATTGTAATATTATTATATGGCCAGAAGAAGGCTTTTGTTATTACAAAATTAAACAAATAAATGAAATGAAATGAATTTTTTATAGTCTGATGATTTAAAATTCACGCTTACGCAAAAATCATGGGATCTTTCATCTCTAATTTCAAAATCAATCACCCTTATCGCGAATATTTCCCCAAAAATATTTCTTATCGTGAATGTGATTTTTTTCATTGTTGTGCTTACTTTGATTTTGATAGTGAAATTCATACATATATCATGTTAGTATTTTTCATTTATGTAGAATTTTTAGGTTGTTAAAATCGATGAATAAATCTTCTTGAAAAGATGAAAGGTAACAGGTCCAATACCTATAGATTTGTTAAGATATCGTACTGGCCAGCTTTTAGACATTCTTAGCAGAACAGTAAAATAATAATTACCCTCCCGTTGAAAATGTCACCAAAAGGAAAAAAGTTGAAATATAGTTGCAAATATTGTACATTTTTTTAATATTTTAATTTGAATTTAATAAGTGTGGTCAGGTCAGAAAAAAGCTGTATGTCGTATGAGATCTGCAGCGAATATGCGCAACCAAATAGGAACAGGAGGAAGTCAAGTCTAACCTTTTAAAAATCACAAGCAAGCACTTAGCTTGATAATTGGTAGAATTAGAAATGTTTTTTGTGTTGGTGGCAGAGCACATCTAAAACGTGCAAAAAACAAGCTTTGTTAAATCTATAATGCTGGAGAAATCTAATAGAAAAAATTAAGTTATGGAAAGACTTTTATGGGGATCGATGCAACTCGCAAGTCTTTACAAACAGTTCCTGTATCTATATTTGTCTCCATTTGCAGCTAAATATTAAGCCGATTTTAAACATTTTACCGTTTTAGATATATGTTTAATTGTTATTCTTAAAAAATACAGCTTTCTTTTATTTACATTTTTCCTCTTAAACTTCGATGATAACACACAAATTTTAACAGCTGGGGTGGAATCGTTACATTCGTGTTCGTATCGACAATCGTACGAAAAAAAATTACGTGATACATTAATCGCATGAACTAAATGGCATTATAACATACGATTGTAAACGGATCGTAATCTTTTAATTGATTCACAATAGTTTTCAAATTAAAAAATTCTAGAGCTAAAGAAAGAGTATTCAGGCAGGTCAGTTTTTCAAATTTTGTTGTTTCCAAAGGTCAAAACCGATTTTTTGCCTATAGCGCTTGATTCAAGGACTTCTGTTTCAATTAACACTTCTTTACTTGCCACCAGCGGATTTTTTCATAAAGGACTCTTTTACTCTGGTTTTCAATTAAAAAAAAAAAGTTTTTTCTTCGCTTGATACCTATTTTTGATGAGCCTTAATCACAAAATTATATATATATAAATTATTTTCTTGCAAAAAATATATGTTGCGAATTACCTATTTTAAAATCTTTGTGTCATTAACTGGTGGTAATACTGCGTTCATACGCTCATCTTATAGTCTGTTAACAGTAGATTTTAATATGCTCAATTAGGAAGCATGTTTTTTTTACCAAATTTTTGTCTTCATTCATGAACCTTAGACTTAATTTATTGATTTATTAATAACTTTATCATACGCTAAAAGTAAATTTGTTTAATTTGCATTTTTCAGCGAATTTGTTGCATTTATCATCTTACTCGAACTAAATTTTGTTAACGTATAACAGTTCGTAAAAAACGTACGTTCATTTATACGATAACGTATGTAACAATCTGCGTTATTGTAAATTATCATCCGTTTACGTATGTCATAATCCAAAAAACGTATGTCTACGATACGTATTGTACGTTCACGGATGTAACGAATCCACCCCTGTTTAAGTTTATGGAAAAAATTTTTTACGTAAAATATCGAGAATTTCGTTAAGGTGCAGTAATAATTTTACGTGAACAAAAATTTTACCTCTTATTCACAATAGCTAGAGATGAGTTCAAACACTGATTGTAATTTAATATTCTAATTAGCAATTATCATCTTTCAACGTGATTTTCATTTTTTCTTTCTACAATTCGATTTTTCTGCAGCTCCTTGGGTTATACATATTGCAATGCATCTGAATCAATTTTGGTTCTGAAAATATAAAAATAAAATAAAAATAATGTATTAGAAGCAAATTAAAGGGTATCTCTGTGCAACATATTTGAATAAAATGTATTTTAATGCGGTCCCCAATAATAAGTTTAGAGGATGATGCCAGTAAAAAATAATATTAACGCTTACTTCTAAGGTATAAAAAAACCATCTCCAAAAGAGATTTAATCAATTCAAATTTTCACTTGCTGTTCTAGCAGGCTAAGTCTAGCAATAAGGTTCTTTGTAAATTTCAACCGTCTGTCTATAACGGCTTTACAGTTTGGCCATACCATATACAGCAAATTACATCTACTATTGCAATAATTTTTAATTTATAATTTTAAATATTTATACTTTTTCAGTTGGCCAATACATTAAATTTTAAAGTGGTGCCCTTCACAGTTCATAATACGCGTTAAAAATATGTATGTTGTATGGGGACTCCATTTAATTTTTAAGATTATGAACTGTTTTTAAAACGGTACCAATCTGTAAGCATCACCTTTTAAATAAAGAAGAAATTCTCTAAATCGATTTAGAAAGGACTGATTTCTGCGGGCACAAACATTAAAAAGCAACATGCTTGTGCTTGTTTTTGCTACTTTTTCTATAAATACTCAATATACTTTTTAACCTAGAAATAGAACTTTTTCTGTGTTAATATGGGTGTGTATATTGTTTGTAATTTCTACAATTTCCATTTCCGACCCAATATTTTTCGAGTTAGGGGCCTCTGAAATTTAAAATTTTTTTCAAAATGTCAATTAAGATGTCATTTTAGAGGTTTAAAAGAGATTTTTAAGGAATACTGAATTTTTTTGAAAATGCCTAACCCATTAAGAGCCAGTGAAAGTTTTATGTAAAATTATATGTAAGCAGTACCCAATCTTTTTTTTCTATATTTTATTCTATGTCACCCCAATATTTGCTTATTTGATTAGAGTTACTTTAATAAACTAAATTCATATAGATGGTTAAGGTATATAAGATTCGCCATAGCCGAATATATAACTCTTAATTGTTCTTATTAAGACAAAAAGAACATGAATTGGCTAAAAATTACAAAGAGCGAAGATGAAAACTTGCATATTTTTTATTCTTTATGCTGCGGTACTCAGAGATTCGATAAGAAACCTTTTATTTTTGCGAGAAATTTAGATAAGTAAGATTAGTAGTTAAAACAATATTCGTCTACCTTATAATTATAACTTAAAATTTTCCACACCTTGAATAAATAAGTTATAAAGTATTATCTTTTAAACTTGTCGCAAAGAATTGTATTTGACCTAAAAAATGGTTTTAATTGTTCATTCAATATAAAAGAATAATTTGTATAGAACACTTTTTTAAATTAATTTTTATAGTTCTCTTTTCTTGTGAATAAAATTTTAAGATAGCGAAAATCACTTTATTGCCATTTTATCATTTTTTATGGTTTTAAGGTTTTTAGAAACAAATTATATTTGAAGCTTAATATAATTTATTTAATTCTTTTCAAAAGATTAAAATACTTTTTAAAATTAATAATAAACAAAATTTAATAACAAAATTTTCTTTATTTATATTGTAGAGATTATACCAAGAAGAAAACAAAATTCAATGGAATTTTTTTTTAATTTGCGAATAAAATTAGTTGGAGGATCAGCAGACCGATATCAAGCATATATATGTAAACTTTCATAATTTGTTTGATGATATTGCCTCTAAAAACCTGTCTCAAGTTTATTAACTTTGAAAATTGATACTCTTCATCATAAGAGGAAAAAGTATACATATAATTTGTCATTCCGTGTGTATCCATTTCTGACCCATCAGCATGATCGGTCCATGTCCTTCGAGTCAGCAGTTAAAGCACCTCGTATTTCTCTAATTTTTTCATGTCATTTGGAACAATAAAGTAACTCCAATCAATAAATAAATATATGGGTCGATAGAGATAGATAAACTAAATTTACAATAATGGTGAAGAGTATTTATGATTCAGCATAGCCCAATATAGCCTTCTTACTGGTTTTACTTTGTTTTATTGAAAACTACAACTTCAGAAATAAACCTATAATTGGAATACAACTCGGCCATCTAAATTTAAACAAAATATTATTTTATCACCAACATTTTACTAAAAATATTAAACTTTGCTAAAAAAAAGCTTTTGAAATTTCATTTCATTTCAGCAACAAAAGCTTTCAATAAGCACCTAAAATTTACACCAACATATTTTCACGGAAATTTATAAAAAACTTTCAGCCATACAATTGTGTACGTACTAAAGAGCCCCATTTTCGAAAAAAGAACACATTTATAATGTTGATTCATTTTCAGTATTATAATTGTAAAAGTGAAGCATTCATAATATGTTTCTCTTATTTTTTTTTAACATGAAAAATATTTTTTCTCTGCGTTAAGATTTTAATTATAATTTTTTTATTCATTTTTTAAAACATTCTAGGTATAAAACAATTAAATATAATTGTAAATAATTCTTGCGAAAAAAAACCGACTTCAAAACAGATTTCATCTGTCTGCCTATAACAGCTCAAGTGAATGGCCACATAAATTAGGTTACATTAACTATTGGAACACACTGTTATCTCCGAACTTTATACTTTTTCAACTGTTCAAAAGTTTGGCAATATACATCAAATTGGAGCAACTTTAGCGTCACTCTTTAATTTACAAATTCAAATCATATACTTGCTGTTGTATTAGATTTAGCAATCAGGTTCTGTGTTAATTTTAATCATCTGTCTGTAACGGTTCAACAGTTTGCCCATATATGTACATCCGATTATATCCACTATTTAATTTATAATATAACATTTTTATACATCTTATGATACCAAATAAAGTAGTGGACATTCTGTCTAAAATGAAGGTGTTTGTATACAACGGTTAAAAAAATGCGGCCATATAGAACAAATTACATTAATTTTGGGAACACCCTTTAATTTCTAAATTCAAATTATAAGCTTCTTGTTATAGCGGACTTAGCAAAACGTGTCCCTTGTAAATTTCAGCTGTCTGTCTATCATGGTTCAAAAGTCCGGCCACATACACCATATTATATCAACTAATGGGACACCCGTTTATTTCCAAATACAAATATTATAATTGTTGTTAAAGAGGAGTTAGTAATACGGGTTCTTTGTAAATTTCAATCGTCTGTCTACAACTGTTTAAGCGTATGGCCATATATCAAATTAAATGAAATATTGGTGCATCCTTTAATTTATAATTTTAAATATTATCAGCTGTTACTATAACGGCCATAGCAATCGACATTGCGTCAAATTTACAAGCGCTTGTCTATAACGGTTCAAAAGATAGGAATATATAAGTAAATCTACAGTAATTATGAGACACCCTTTTATTTCAGCGTTCTGTCTATAACGGTTCAAAAGTACGGCCACACACTTTAAATTACATCTACTATGGGAACACCCTTTAACTTCTAAAACCTTATTTTTTACTTGTTGTTATAGCGGACTTACCAATACAGGTTCGTTGTAAATTGCATGCGTCTGTCTATAACTGTTAAAAAGTATGGCAATATACAGAAAATTAAATGAACTATTGGCGCACCCTTTAATTTATAATTCTTAATATTAAAACTTGTTACTATAACGGCAATAGCAATCGCCATTCTATCCAATTTGCAAGCGTTTGTCTATAACGGTTCAAAAGATAGGCTCATACAAGTAAATCTTCATCAATTATGGGACACCCTTTAATTTCTAAATTCAAATCGTAAGCTCGTTGATATAGCGGATTTAGCAATAGGAGCCCTTTTAAGTTTCATCGTTTCCAAATTTTATACTTTTTGTTATAACTTGTAAATTTTAAATATCTGTCTACAACTGTTCAAAAGTATGGCCTTTTACATCAAATTTAATGAACTAATGGCTCACCCTTTAATTTATAATTTGTAATATTAATACTTCTTACTATAACGGCCATAGCAATCGACGTTCTGTACAATTTGCAAACGTTTGTCTATAACGGTGCATTAGATAGGCTCATATAGATAAATATTCATTAATTATGAGACACCCTTTAACTTCTAAATTCAAATTATAAACTCGTTGATATAGCGGATTTAGCAATAGAGGTCCCTTCTAAGTTTCATCGTTCTGTCTATAACGGTTTAAAAGTCTGGTCACATACACAAAATTACATTAACTATTGGAACACCCTTTAACTTCCAAATCCAAATTTTATACTTTTTGTTAAAGCGGACTGAGCAATACAGGTTCGTTGTAAATTTCAAGCGTCTGTCTACAACTGTTAAAAAGTATGGCAATATACAGAAAATTAAATGAACTATTGGCGCACCCTTTAATTTATAATTCTTAATATTAAAACTTGTTACTATAACGGCAATAGCAATCGCCATTCTATCCAATTTGCAAGCGTTTGTCTATAACGGTTCAAAAGATAGGCTCATACAAGTAAATCTTCATCAATTATGGGACACCCTTTAATTTCTAAATTCAAATCGTAAGCTCGTTGATATAGCGGATTTAGCAATAGGAGCCCTTTTAAGTTTCATCGTTTCCAAATTTTATACTTTTTGTTATAACTTGTAAATTTTAAATATCTGTCTACAACTGTTCAAAAGTATGGCCTTTTACATCAAATTTAATGAACTATTGGCGCACCCTTTAATTTATAATTTGTAATAGTAATACTTGTTACTATAACGGCCTTAGCAATCGACGTTCTGTCCAATTTGCAAGCGTTTGTCTATAACGGTTCATAAGATAGGCTCATATAAGTAAATTACCATCAATTATTAGGGCACCCTTTCAGTTTTAGATTTATTTTTGTATAATTTTTTGTTTTTGGGAGCCATAGTAATACGCATTAGAGGCCTGCACAAATGCATTTAAACATCAAACACAAATGGTTTGCATACACATTCCTTGTATTACAACAACATAAAATACTGTCGTATACTGTTCGTACCACGAAGTAAATAGAGAAATTCGTGTATAAGATTATTTTCAAATACTGTCAAGACAGTATTTGTTCGTAACAAGACATTTCGTGACAGTAGAAAAAAATTTCAAATGGTCCAAGTATTTGAAAAAATACAACTGACGATCAACATCTTCACTTGTAATTTGTGTGTTTTTTTAATACTTGTTGTTCTTATGTGTGTATCATATGAACGATTGGATGCTTTGTACAGGCTAATGCGATTAAGTTAATTTTAAATTAATTTACATTGGTATTATTTTATAAATAAAAACTATTTCTTCTTGAATGCGGCCATAAAAGTTTATTAAATTTTGTCGTTTTTAAATAGAAATTTGCATACAAGAGTTTTTAATTAAAGAATTTTAATTTTTAGTGTTCAATAACTACCTAGATCTATTTATAATATGGAAAACGACAATATTTTTTATTGTAGAAATTCATACATAAGTATTATTTTACCTTTTTTACCATTTCCAAATGCAATTTTAACAGATTTTTTACAACCGCAGTTATTACCCTTTTTACATCACACTTGAAAACATTTTCACTTCCAACTGAAATTACTTACCTACTGCAATACCATTGATAAATATTCTAGTACCTGTTTTTATTTAGGGACATTCCCAAATTGGTGTAGTTTTAACAACCACAATTACTAATTACATTATTTTGTACATCCAAATTGACCTGATTTATCATAAAATTTTACTGCTTTTTCAAAATTGTTGCTCTAAATGAAACATTACCCTTTTAATGCTCAATTGAATTTTTTTATTTACCTGTTTTTTTTTTTTGGTCTATGGACATTCCCGAATTGGTTTTTTTTTGTAAAACAGATTTTTTTAAACCACAATTATTATCCTTTTTCCCACGTAATAAAATCCTGTTTTATAAAAGGGCAGTAAGTAATAAAAATTTTGGTAAGATAGTCAAAACAATATTTTCTATTTGTATAAATGAAAGTGTCGATAACAGTTTTATAATCAGTTTTTAAAAGAGCCTGTGGTGTTAGACATACATATTAATTTTACATACATAATTTAAATTAAAAAAGTAACGATTTTTAACATTTTATATGACAGAAATAATGGTAAGAAAAAACTATTTTTAAAAATGTTACATTATTTAATAGTGCTTTCTTATTTTTGCTTCCACATTTAGAGTTCAACCCAATCCGATTCCCACGAATTAATGGACAGTGCCATTATAAAGGAAAACATTTTGTCCGGTAAATTTAAGATTACTGCAAAAAGAGGCAGAAGCAAGGTTTGGGACGTTTACGGAATGATAAAGAATAATGGCGTCGAGATAGAAAAAAAAGTTGCCTGCAGAAACTGTTTTTCCGTGATGAAGTTTGATCAGAGGAGCACATCAAATTTAGTGAAGCATAAATGTTATGTCGCTATTAAGGAAGCTAATGTTTCGAGAATACCAGTAAACATGGAAATAAAGAAGGAAGCAGAAAAACTCCTTTTAAAATGGTGTATTGAAAATTGCCGACCTTTCCACTTGGTAGAGGACAGTGGGCTCAAACAATACTCTGAGTTTTTGGTTTCAGTTGGAGCAAAGTATGGGACAAATGTTGATATCGACAGCTTACTGCCGCACCCTACTACAATATCACGAAATATCGAAAAAAAATATGAGACCGTTTTCGTCAATGTCAAAAATGAAATCGTATCACATTGCAAAAATGGATACGGATTGACGTCAGATATATGGACCGATAACTATTTGCGAAAAAGTTATATTTCGTTAACTATCCACTACATAAAAAACGGTCAATTATTTTCAAGACTGCTGGGCCTCAATTCCATGGATGGAGCAAGATGTACAAGTTAAAATTTTTAATATTTATTTATTTTCTTATTTTGTTATAGAACAATTAAAATTGTCGTATTTATTTTATATCTTACGCTTCTTTTTATTTTTATAAATAAATAATATACATTTTTCTTAACGTGTAATGTTAACATTAACTTATTTATACTTTTTACTTTAAAAGGCAATAAAATTAATTTTTATAAAAATAAACAAGCAATTTTTTAATTTTTTCCCTCTTAAATACCCGCATGTGTATATATGTATAAGATCTAAAATATGTATGATAATCTCTATACATTAAATCACTGTAAATGCTTATTAATAAATTTAAAAAATTAAAATTAAAATTTGATGTTTATATGCACACATTTTGTACTAAATAAATTTTAAATAAAAAACTAAAGTAACAGTGGATTATGTTCCATAATTAATCCAATTTTAATCAACAATAAAAGACAAAAATAGCAAATATACAATTTACTCTTGTGTGTTTTATTTCACTCGCGTCTAATAAACATATGGTTCCAATGCTGTCTTCATAATTTACTCAACAAATGTTTTAAGACATCTTGAAACAACAAGACGTCTTGAAATAACAAGACGTCTTGAAACATTTCAAGATATCTTGTTGTTTTCAAGACATACTAAGATACCAAGACATTTTTCAAATACACACAAGAAAGTGTTTGTGTTTTATTTCTACAGTATTTGACAGTATTTGTTTGTCGCGACCATACTTCAGCACACCATTTAAAAAATGTGCGATGTCTTGATTGTGTGTTCAAATGCATTTGTGCAGGCCTCTAATACGCATTAATTTTAAATTTTACAGAATCGCAATCATAATACACGTAAATAATATGTATGTTGTATGGGGACACCCTTTAATTTTTAAGATTATGAACTGTTTTTAAAACGGGACCAATCTGTACGCATAATCTATCATATTACCAAAAATTTTCAAAATCGGATCAGAAATGACTGAGGTCTGGAGGCACAAATATAAAAGACAACATTCAGCCGAATTGTATAACCTCCTTCTTTTTTTGAAGTCGGTTAAAAATAGACATCTGCAACAAGTAACTTTTTTGTGCATATGTGAAACTCGCTCCCAAACATCGTTTATATTTGTTCTCTCAGTGAGAGCACAAGCAGTGAAGAGTAGTGATTGTTTGTTCGGCAAGAACGAATATGCAATAAGCCGAAGTTAAGATGTTCCGAAAAAACTAGCATATAAGAATGCAAGTACCGAAAAATGAAGTACCTAAAAAATATGTTCACTTCATATGGTACAGCAAGTATTTTTGCCTTCTTTATAGTGAAGCTTAAAATAACATTTTAATGTTTTTGTCGTTAACATAGAAGAATAAGAAATACAAACCATTGAAATTTATTTTCATATATTTTAAGATTTATATTTATATTAAAACCAATTCAGATTTTTTTATTATAATATAATAATGAAAAACAAAAATAAATTATGAAAGAAAAAATAAAGAATTTAAAAATAAAGAACATTTATTTTTAAAGTGGAGACGAATTTAAAATATATCACTCATTTTTTGTACTTCATCATATATAGAACTTTTTGGCATATTAGAATGCAAAAACATTATTTTGTTCACTGTTACGGAATTAGTTCCAATGACTGATCTTTTTTCTGAAATGAGATTCCTCGCCACTGAAAAAGTTTGCTCTGAAGATGCACTACTAGCCGGAGTGGAAAGTATCTTACAGCTTAACTTAAATAGATAAGGAAATTCTGCTTTATGAGAGTTCCACCATTTTAAAACATCAAAATCGTCCTGAAACGTAACATTCGTATTTTCATACAGGCGAACTTCTTGTTCTATTTCATTGTCGGGATTATGTTCTGGTGTTTCTTGCAAAAAATCTGTTAGGAGTTTCGAGTTGATAGATGATATTTGAGGCGTTGACGGTATATTCTGATTTTCTCCATTTATATTTTCGATGTGGCTCTTTAATAACTTTTTACATTCAACTTTTATATAATTTTTATCACCTTCTGAAAATTGCTTGAGGTTATTGGTGGGTGGGAACAGGAAAAGTGCAATTTTATGATCAATATTGATGTTTTTCGTTACCAATGTATTTAAGTAGTGCGTTAATTTTTGTTTAAAAGACTTAATGACATCAACGTCGTCTTGATCAATATTACAAATCTTTTTCAACCGATGGATATATACGTATACCCAATGCCTCTAACTTTTTAGATGTTTCTTCAAAACGACCCAAAACTTTTAAAATTTCATTTATGGAATGCAGGTTAAAATTATTGATTTTATCCATCTCATTTTTCTCTTGGAGAATGGAGCAGATATCAATCCAGTTTGTTTCTATTGAACGCAGCAAATAGAAAAAAGTATTGCAGCGTGTCGGGCAAAAACTTTTTAAAGTCGACTGTAATTTGGAATTAATACTGGATTTTTTAAAATACTTTACAAGTTTAATGCATTTATTACAAAGCTCTGCTATATCTGGAGTTTCTTTTATTGACTTTTCAACTGTATTATTTAGCAAATGATTTATACAGAATAGATGGTTATGCGAGCGGAATGCCGCAATCATGTTGGAGCCTCTATCAGTCACAATTATTGCTTTATCATTTAGTTCACAACCAAAAACTTCCAAAGTCTTAATAATTTTTAATTTTATGTTTTCACCTATAAAATAAAGAACACATTTTCATAACGGTCAAATATTTTGATAGTTAATATCAAATAATTTAAGGACAAGGAATCAAATGACGCTAACCATACAATTTTTTTTAATATTAATATGTGTATCATTTTAAAGCTTTTGAAGAGATCTTAAAAGAAATAAAAATTTTTTAAAAAAAGCTTAACCTATTAAGAGCCAATGACATTATATTAAAATATACATATATAGTTCTTAATTTTTTTTTTCTTAGTTTTTAATTCTCTGTCACCTCAATGTTTGCTTTTTTTGGAGTTACTTCACTAAACTAGATTTACATACCTAGTGAAGGGTATATAAGATTCGGCATAGCCGAATATAGCACTTTTACTAAGTTCCAGCTTTACTTTATTAAAATACTTTTCGTATAAGTTACGAAGATTTCTAGACAATGTTGTTGGATGTGGTAATAAAGATTCTAATTTCACATTTTCACCATATTGCGCACCAACAGACAACAAGAAGGAGGCAAATTTTTTTAACCCTATATTCTCGATTGTTTTAAATGATCGACAATTTTCAACTAACCATTCCGTTACGACACATGTACATTTCTTTTTTGTTTTTTCGTCTACTTCTAATGGCGAAAAACAGTTTTTCTTAGAAGCAAAAAGGACGTAACATTTATGTTTTAATAGATTTGTAGTGCTTTTCTTATTTAATTTTAAAATATTTTTGCATTTTTTGCATGTTACCAAGGATTCTATTTCTATTCCTCTCTCATTTAAAATTCCTTCAAATACTTCCCATACTTTACTTTTTCCGGTTTTAGGAAATGTAGTATATTCTACACTTAAAATCTTATTCTTTACTTCCATAATAAGCTGTAACTTGATATCTTCATTAAAAATTTATGTATAAATTTAAATTATATATATATATATATATATATATATATATATATATATAATTATATATAATATAATTAATAATTATTATATATATATACCCAGTAAAAAAAGTGAGGAAAAAGATGTAATTAAAACACCACATCAATACTAACGAAGTGGTACAAATTCGGGTGAAAAACCTATGAATTTTACATTGGCATGTCATTGAAGGCATGTTGTTCGTTTTAACAAACTTGTACTACTTTTAAATCGGTTTCTAAATACTAAAAAGTATCTGTGATGAGAATTTATTTTCAAGTAATTAAATTGAGTTACATATAAATGTTTTTTTGACCTTTTTAAATAGTTTTTCTTTTGGTGTGGCGAAATATTGAAAATATAAATAAAAATTTTTATTATTTATAAAACTGACCTAGTGCTTAATAAATTAGAAAAGAAAAACTATTTAAAAAGGTCAAAAAAACATTTATATATAATTTAAAAGTAGGCACGCGTAAACAATATAACGATGAGTTATAATTTATTTAAAAGAAACCGGTTGATGAGAGTAATTCAGGAATTGTACCAAAATTTATTGTGAATGCAACAAAGAATATTCCTAATATTTTCAAGATGGAGGGAAAATGGACAATCAAACACATTATGGAAAAATACTTGTGTGATTTAAGGGATAAAATATTAAGATGTTCAATTCTTGAGAAACATAAATTATTGAGGTATTTTCAAAGGGAGCTGATAATGATTGAAAATGATTTGGAAAAACATTTATCCAGAGAAGCAATGAAAAGATTTTTGCAGTTTGAAGACAGAATAGGAGCAGCTTTAAAAGTTAAGGTAAATAAAATACATAAAAAGAAGTTTGAGTGTTTGAGGGAATTACAGAAGAAGGAGTTAGGTATTAAATTAAATAAAAAGTGGTTTGTAAATAAGACTAATTTAGATATTCCAGATGAGGTTCAGTGGGTTCTTTCATTAGGACATAAACATGCATTACCCATTAAACGAGAAGATTTTCCAGTTCTAAAAATGATAACGGATGGAGAGGGTTTAGTGCAAACTTTAAAATCAAAAGAAGAACAGGAAATAGCTAGGACTAAATTAACTTCAATAATAGATAATCATTTAAATAAGATAAAATTAAATAACAGGGATAGATTTATGTTAGAAAACGTAAAAAAGGCGGATAGTTTTTTGAGAAGAAATAGGGATATACTTATCTTAAAAGCTGATAAAGGTAACACCACAGTAGCTTTAAAGAAGAGTGATTATGTTTTAAGAATTAACAATATTGTAGGGGATGTTGCTAATTATAAGTTAGCAAACAAAGATCCAACAACCAAATTGCAGAAGGTTAATAATGTGTTGGTTGAAGAACTTTTTAAACAAAAAGTTATTACAATTTTAGAGAAAAACAAGCTTAAAACCAATGTTTCTACAGCTCCAAGATTGTATGGGTTACCTAAAATTCACAAGGAGGATTTTCCTTTAAGACCGATTTGTCCTTTTATAAATTCTCCATCTTATGAGTTATGTAAATATATTACAATGATTTTAAAAAAGATTACAGAAAATTCAAAATATAATGTTAAAAATTCGTTTAAATTTAAAGAAAAGATAAGGAACATAAATGTTTTGAATGATGAAAAATTAGTATCTTTTGATGTAGTCTCATAATTTCCAAGTACACCTGTTGATTTGGCAGTGAATATTATTGAAGAAAAATGGAACGTAATACAGGAATATACTAGAATGGAACAAGGTTTATTTTTACGAATTTTAAAATTTTGTATTGAAGATAACAGATACTTTCAATATAATGATAACATATATTTGCAACAAAAAGGACTTCCAATGGGATCTCCAGCTTCCCCAGTTGTGGCAGATATTATTATGGAGAAATTATTAGACACGTGCATTAATGAAATTAGTATAAAACCAAGAATAATGACAAAATATGTGGATGATTTGTTTTGTATTATTTCTGCATTGGTATTGAAAATATGTTGGAAACATTTAATAGTTTCAATAGTTGTATAAAATTTACAATAGAAATAGAAAATGATTTTAAATTACCCTATTTAGATACATTAGTAATAAGGAGAGGGAATAAACTAAAAATGGATTGGTACCAAAAGCCAACAGCTTCCGGGAGAATTATTAATTATTATTCAAAGCATAACAAAAGAATAATTATTAATACGGGAAAAAATTTGATAGAAAAAGTACTTAAGCTACGTGATAAGGAATTTCACAAAAGCAATAAAGATAAAGTTAAAAAGATATTAATTGATAATAATTTTCCAATGAGAGTGATAAATAGTTTGTTTAAACAGTTAAGGTTTAGAAGAGCAAATAATACAAGAGATGTTACAGAAACTAAAGTTTATAAGTCTTTAATTTATGTACCAGAAATAGCAGAAAGGATTGAAAAATCAAAAATTTTAGATGGGGATAAATATAAAATGGCATACAAAACTTTTAATACTTTAAATAGATTATTTAGTAAAACAAAAGATAAGATTAAAAAATGGTACATGTCAAATGTAGTTTACAAAATACCTTGTAATGGTAATGATAGTGAGAATTGTAATAAGGAATATGTAGGTACGACAAAAAATAATCTAAAAACTAGAATAGCTGGACATAAGTCTGATCAAAGATACAGGGACGTTAATAATTCACAGAAAACTTCATTATCCTAACTTTGAAGATGCATCTGTTTTAAATATAGAAAATAATTATGAGCGTCGGTATATGTTAGAGATGTTACAAATAATTAAAATACCAGCAACAAAAAGAATAAACTTTAAGGCTGATACTGATAATGTTGCGCAATATTATAGGCATTTAGTACATAAAAAATAATTAACGTTTGAGAGTATATGATTGCTTGTAACATTTCTATCGTGAAAGTTTATGTTAATGTATTTGTATTAAGTTTTTTAAAATTTTTAAATAATTGAAATGTTTTCTGTTTTTTAAATTTTTATAAGAATGTAAATGTTTAAAATTTTTGAGTTATTTTACTTGAATGTTTTTTTTTTTTTGAGTTTTAAATTTATAAGAATGTAAATTTTAAATATTTCAGTTTTTTGTCGTTTGGTTTTTGATTTTTCTGTTATTGTTTGAAAAAATAATTTCATTTTAATTTTGTTATTTTAAAAAAAGAAAATCTAATTTTTTGTTTCCTGTTTCCTGATGATGCCACCCAAAGGTGTGGCGAAATATTGAAAATATAAATACAAATTTTTATTATTTATAAAACTGACCAAGTGCTTAATAAATTAGAAAAAAAAAGAAAAAATAAATTTAGTTACATTATATATAGTTTTTAGAATATATATTTATTGCTAACTTACGAGCATCTCTTAAATTAAACTTAAACGATTTTTAATTCGAGTTCTTATCATACGTTCAATCTAACAAATAAATTAATATTGTACCATTAAGAACAAAAAAAGAAAAAATTTCCTTAGAAAACGTGGATTTGTACCAAAAATTTGCATTTTTTTTAATAAGCACGTTACAAAATTAAATTATTTTTAAAATAAATTAGTACTTTTTGCAATACACATGAAATAATATATTAAGAAACTTGGGGTAGTTTAAGACAAGCTGTTTACTATGACTTTGTGTTATCGTCTACTAAAACTTTTGGTCATACTGTCATAAAGGTCTTATTTTCATCCGCGACTTCCTACAATAGTTCTATAGAAGAACTCTAAAATAAAATTGTAAGACAAAACAAGTCCTAAAATTCGCTCTCTAATTTGTTTATAGATTTAACAAGGAACGTTTTTATATGTTTCGGATTTTTGCCTTTCAAAAAAAATTTTTGATTGTTACATATTTTCATTGGGAAAGTTTAACACCAAAGATTCTTGACTTTTGATTTCTTAAATATCGATGGAGGGAACAAAAGCAAAAAACTAAAAAAATAATACTACTCGTATTCTTATTTACAAAGTTAGTTGGTTAAACAGATGATGTTTACAATGTACACAACCTAAACTAGATAGATGCGAAGAATGCCGATGAAGGATGAAGCGATCCTGAAAATGCAGCATTACATTCTGCTGGCGTCTAATTTTTCTTGTTTTCTTTAAAAAAAAAAACGTCCGCATACATTTGTACAATAATTTTTCTTTCTAAAAAAAGATTGTTGATATAAAAAAAATAAACTTAAGCCAAAATCAATTTGGATTCATTAATAATAATAATGTTTTGTAACATTAAAGCAAGAACACCAACTTCATGTTGAACTTTTGCTCATTTTGATTTGCTATGAAAGATCTGAACTTTAGTTTTATTTAAAATTCTTGTAGTCATGCAAGGAAAAATGTAAATCTAAGAAGTAGTTTAACATGTTATTTAAAAAAATATTTTAAGAACAACTTACAAAATCTAGAAAAGGTGTACTAGCATTTTTGGATGTCAATAAGATGTCATTCGCTAAGAATGACTTACATTATTTTTTACTGGGATATATTATATTATATATACGTATCGTTCTTATACTATTTTTTATTTTATTAATTTAAAATAAGTAGTAATTTTAACATAGTTATAAATGGTTAAAAAATATCTTAATAAACTAAATTATTAACTTACTCATTTATTTCCATTTTGTTTTTTCTTTTTGTCAGTTTGGCTGATCAAAAGAGAATGACTGATTCCAAACCAAATGAATTTAATCAACATATTTGCCAAACTTCACCTAGTACTGCAAGTATCAAGTGAAGTTTGACTTTCGCATGATACTCGACATGTTCGTAAAAAACATTTGCAAGTAAGAGAAAAAAAACAACATGCACTCACCGAACACACTGTCAGTCGAGTACAACCAATAGTTACTCAATTAGTTTGATGTTCTTAAAAAACATGTTCATCGTTTTTAAAATAACCTCAAGCAAGTGTTCATGTTTTGCAAAATCATATGTACTTTTTAATAGCAAATGCATTTGTGCAGAGGTCTAGTTAAAAAGCCTGTGAATATACGCAACTTTTCTTTTGATAAAGCAGCGACTGTTAGTGAATTTCTAGGTCGTAATATACTTAAGTGCAGATCTCTATCTGCTAAAATTGTGTGCTAAGAAACATACTCTTGAGGAAATCAAACAATTGTTGCATAGCACATTTTTTATTGCCTATTCTTCAGTTTATATTTTTGAAATTGTGTCACAATATCGTATAATTTCACACAATACAACTAACGTTTAAAAAGTGAGGTAAAGAAAAAAGTTTTATAGAATTCAGTGAGCCGTTTTTCTGATAACTTTATGATTTAATAAATAAAGCGTCAGTAATTTAAAATCTTGGGAAACCTTTAAGAAACATAAGAAGTTTTTATAAATATTTTTTTTTCACTGCACCATGTAGATTTTGTGGAATAGCTAAAGCAAAGTACTCACCAATCCAAGGTAGCACGATAGAAATTCGTGTATACTTTAAGGCGTATGTACTTTTATTGATATTAAGAAAAGCTACAATATGTTATCGATTATTTACAAGAAGTGCATAAGGATAAAAAACATGTGTTTTAGAGCAATAAATACAAGTAATAGCAAATGGGCAGAGGAGTAGACGCTGTTCAACAGATAATTGAGTCTTTAAACGCTGGCAACATGTCAAGAAGTTTATTTTCAAATTCCCAAATAGTTGCTGACACTAATGGAGTCATAGCAAAAATTCTTCATAACTTTCAAATTATACTATCAAAAACAACGTGTGTCCAGTGGGTAAATACATCTAAGTTCAAGAGTTTCATTTAGGATATAATGCAGCAATTTATAGAAATATATAGCTGGTATTGCATGCCGATTACAGTTTGCAAAATACCATTTTATGGCAAAGATATTATGAATGCGGCTTTACTTCCGATAGGTCTGCTTATAGACTAATGCTTTCTAGAAGTTGCAACAGAGTCGTAAGAAATACAAATGTGTTCCATCGCCTTCGTGTTACGTCCGATGCTTATATTTCAAGCATAAGATGTCAACCTTATAAACATGTTTTGTAACTTGATGTCGGTAAAAGTATGTATATATTTTCATAAATAATATAAATAGAAGTATATAATTTCCTTTTGTCACACACGTAAAAAAATGTATAAATCATTAAATTCTTTATTTTTTCTTGCTAAAAATTATCATTAAACTACTATTCCCAAAATTGGTTTAATATTGCATTCTAATAATAAAAAATAAAAATTAAAGAAGTTGGCTGCAACCCCTGAACCAATGGGACTTTGTGTGGCGTCATACCAACGTCTTTATGCAAAATTCGTCTCAATGATGTCTCCGAAATGTTCAATTGCTGAGAACGACAGTGAGTTAATGTTGATGGCGCTTCACCCACACTTTCTTCTACAGCAGCAACATTCTAGGGTGTTGGCACTATTTTTAGCTTGTCACGCTTTGGTTTATCGATGAGCATGCCAGCTTGTTTTACTTTTTTCACAAAATAACAAACATACAGAGCTAATGATACTTTTCTTCTTCCAAAATCCGTACGCAATCTTCACACACATTCTGCAACATTACCACGATTTTCCAAGTAATATCGCAATATTTCCCAGCGTTGTTCAAGCGTTCAGCAGAAGGATAAAACTAACTATCTGTCAAATCAGACATGAGCTAAGTATTACCGTTCACGCAATAAGCACTAGTTGAAAAAAAAAAAATAGCGGACGCTGTAAAGAGATTTTTTCGCGAGGTACCATAATAGTGTGCAACATTTACAGCTGTTGTAATGAAAAAAGTTCTATGTCAGTGGATAGGTAATTACCTCTAATATTAAGGTGTGCTTATTTTTTTACAGTAGTTTTTTAAATAAAAAAAAGTTATAAAAATGCCTTTAAAAACCTAAAAAATTCAAAAGTGAAATTTTGTGAATGAAATTTTACTTTAAATATCTCCGAACAATTAAAAGATATTATATCAGGTTTTCATCATATTAAAGACTAATATGTGCGTAACTTAAATCAATAAAAGTTTTGGCAAACAATTTATTAAAATATAATTTTTTGTGTACATAAAAAATTTTCTTCCCGAAAATTGTAATTATTTCTTCAATCGCCTCCGTACACCCCATTTATGCCCAGGATGTCTAAAAATTTGGGAAAGTAGTAAAAACCAATCGTACTAGGATAGTTGCAGTCCCGAACATTTAAATTTTTGTTAAAAAATTGACCATATTCGAACATTGCTGACTGTAGGGTGTTTACAAAAATTCTATAAAACACATCATATTTATTAAAAACTTTATAAATTTACAAAAAACCTTTAACTTTTAATTCAAAAACTAAAAGTACCTTTTGACCAAAATTTCACATTTTCTTAAACTTTTTATAAAATTTCAAACTAAAAAACTATTACCAGTAAAATAATGCAGAAAAAAGAAAAAAGTTTTTCTAGTTATTTCTTATAGCGTTAGCTTCCTAAATCGGTTTAAAAAAAAAATTCTGTCTTGTATTTAAAAAAAGAAACTACAAGTGAAAAACTAAAAAACGCCAAGATAAAAATTTTGTAAATTAAATTTAAAAGTCGAATTTCTCTAAAAGTATAAAAGATACCAACAAATTCCTTTATCTATCTATGCACATTACTAAAATTAAAAAAAAATGTTTGAAATCAGTGTACTTTTGATAAAGTTATAAGCTCTGAAACATTTTTTAAATTCCAGGTTACCTACTGTGACACACCCTGTGTTACTACCCTGACTGGCTGACACTGGGTGTTTCCAACTGCAATATGCGAAAAACTTATGACCTCTTTAAACCGCATGTCGTTTCGTAAAAATCAGGCAAGTAGCTTAGAAAATCCAGACATTTATTCCATTTTTTTTTTTGTATTTCACGCTACTGTGCGCCGTTACATTCAAACACTTAAATTCTTAGTTTTATAAATAAACATAAAATTTGGGATTTACCCATAAATTTCGTATGCTGTACACAAACCTTAATCACTATAACTATAGAATTTGTAAACATTTTAAGAAGAAACTTTAGATATTATGTAGTCAAAATATTAAAAAAAAATACTAAAAAATCTTTTAAATTCTGACTTTGACCATTTTTGGCCACCCTCGTGATAGTGCGAGGGAACGTCTATTAGTACATTTTTCCAAATACAAAAATACTTATATTTTGTATTGTAATAATTATCAATATGCCAAATGACTTTTTTGCGAAAAACAAACTTTTGCACCATCTAGCGGCAGTAATTTGTACTATGCAACTGGGTGAAAAATAAATAAAATAATAAAATGAAATAATGAGGGGCATACGGATTTGGAGAAAAAGAGGAAAAGGATGGGATTGTAGCAATAAGCAGCGTATAATTAAGCAAATGGAAGAAAACATCCGAAAGCAGGAGAACCAGATGAATACAAAGGGGAACAAAAAACAGAAGTAAAACAACCAGATTAATAAAATAGAAGAAAACAACTAGAAGCATTTTAAGAAAGCTTTAAAGCAATGCAAGAAAGCTCTAGTGTTAACGGGATAAGATTTTTAGCGGAGGTAAACGAGAAATTTCAAGAAACATTTGAAGTGTTCAGCAAGTTTGATGAAAAATTGTCTGGCCTAGAAAAAAAATGGATAAAGAATTACACGAAATAAAAGTAGAAATTGGTTATTTTCAAATTCGAGAAGACCGGTGAGTGTTATCTCTGAGCACGATAAACACACCGAGGTTTGACGGCAGTTCACCTTTTAATGTTTTAAAGTTCCGGTTTGAACAGTGGCCAGCACAAATCAATGGGACAATGAATAAAATAATATTGAGCTAATTCTGGTCTTTAAGGGAGCGACAGCAGAGATACTTGAAAGCTTACCAGCCGGCTGCAGATATAATTATGAGCACATAATGGCAGGCTTACAACGCAAGTACGGAGGCGAGCACAAAAGAGAACTCTACAGAATGGAGATAGAAGGCAGGGTTCAGAAGGCAAACAGACGCTGCAAGACTTCGCCATGGAAATTTAACGTTTGGTGTAGCTGACGAAAATCCGGCGAAAATCATCCGGAACGAAATGGTTCTCAATTTTGGTCTTGCAGAGCGGCTGTTAGCAAGTAGAGATAGCCGACAAGCACAAGAAGAAAACTGCCCGTAGCGCAAGCGATGGTTTATGGTAGTTCAAAGTGATGCCATTCGGGCTCTGCAACGCTTCACCTATTTTTGAGCGTTTAATGGAACGTGTGCCGAAGGGTCTCAATTGAAAGACGTGCTTGGTGTGTCTGGATAACGTTATCGTGATGGGGAAGACTTTTGACAAAAACCCAAAAACCTAAATGAAGAATTAAGCGTATAACAGCTGCAGGACTAAAATTAAGTGTTAGGATATGTGCTTTGTTTCAAAAAGTTGTTAAATACTTGGGTCATCGCGTAACGGCAGATGACATATCAACTGATGAAGACAAAGTTTTAACAGTTAAGACCTAGCCTCGCCCACAAAATCTTCATGAGCTGTACAATTTCCTGGGGCATTGTACATACTACAGGAGATTTGTGCCAAACTTTGCTCAAGTGGCTGCTAGCTTACATCAGTTGACCAGAAAGTCGCATCCTTATAACTGGAATGAGGCAGCGAAAGAAGCATTGTAGAAGCTCAAGAAACTTTTAAGTGTGGCACCAGTCCTCGCCTATTTAATAGCTGAACAGAACGTAAGCGGATATGGAATATGTGGTGTACTTTCCCAGGAGATTAATGGGAGACAAAAGGTCATTGGTTACTACAGCAGGGTGCTAAACAAGCCCGAAAGAAACTACTGTGTTACACGAAGGGAAGTGCTTGAGTTTGTTAAACATTACTGCAAATCCTTATATGGTCAACATTTCATCTTAACCCTTATCGGACGCGACTTTTCACACGTTTGATTCTCACCAGGTTGTAGTTATTTTTAACAAATATGAAAAAAAAACAATAGTATGTTATTATACATTTATATTCATTTCTTTTCAGTTTTGTTACAAATTATTTATTTTTTGTACAACTACTACTAGACTAGAGCATCATCACCATCATTCTCGACTTCAATCCAATCATCATCTGAGTTATCAACTTCTGATTCTGTATCATTTTCTTCTTCACTTGAGTATTGTATAGGAACTATAACTCTTCTTTTCTTAGAAAATAACGAAGCGTTATTGCTTAACTCATCACTAGAGCTAAAATCCCTTTCAGAAATTTCTTTGATATTTATAATATTTTCTTTATTCATTTTATGGGCAAAAAATAAATTCAGACATTAAAAAAAAGAATTGAAAGTTTATTGCACAAGTTAAATGCTCTGCTGATAACGACAAACTGAAAAGATTCTTATGCTCAAACGGTAACGGTAAATACGTATTTTCAAATGGTAACGGTAAATTGAAGAAATGAATGCATTTTAAAAACAAATCTCATCAATAGACAGTATGTTTCGACATAATTCGCCTTGTCACTTCACACGTGCCATACGACCGTTGCAGAAAAGTACTGTTGTCACGTCAGAGGTGACTTACGACCTATAAGGGTTAAGGAAATATCACTGCATTACGTTGGTTGATGCAATTTAAGAGCTCTGAAGAGCTGCTCACACGCTGGGTTAAATATCGGCAGAGCGATGACTTAAGTATTGTGCTTAGAAAAGACGGAAATCACAATAATGTTGATGCCATTTAAGACGACCTTGCAACAGAGTGCAAGCACTGCACAAATGTCGAAAATGGGAGTGTGTTATCGATGTGCGGCTTATTCAAATTGTGTCAAGCGAAGATTGGTCGAAGGGCCAGAATGATGACCCCAGTCTTCAAAAAATTATATTGTCTTGGCAAAATAAGAAAATACCGAACTATAATGAAAATCATTCTGGGCTCATTGGAATAGCCTGAAAGTGGAATGTCACTTAGCGAAGATCTTGTAGTACAACAGATTGTTTAAAGAAGTTCTTAAATGTACTAAAATTTACACGACTGTCGCGCCATCTACTGTGTAGTAGAACAAGCGAAATAATAACGAATTTATTTTTCATTTCCCTTTGCACTAAGATAATGATTAGTGCCGTAGTTCTTTTTCATGTGATTCTGCGAAAACCTCTGTCATATTCGGATCGTCTTCAGCATTAAAAACAGCCGAAAGCATGAATGAAATTGCTTATTGCGTAAAAGGTTTTTTGGCTTTGTTTCTTGAAGTTGGTCTTATACTAGAAATTAGTGGGTCAATACTTAGCAAATGCCTATTAATAACATTTATATTACTCTGAACCCTTAAAAGTTTTCTAGCAAAATTCTGCCTGTAAAGCTAGAAGTGTTGGTTTCGTGCCTTAGCTGCGTCTTCTGATAACAACTCAATAGGCAACAATGCCTCATTCATAACAGTTGCGCCATGTATTAAAATCTTCATGCATTAAAGGTATCATAGGATGCTACTCATATAGAGAAAAGTAAAGTTTTGTAGTATCTCAGCAATAATCGAATATTATTTCAATAAAACTTTGATTCGCTATATGAAATCAAAATCAATTCCAGTTATTTCTGAAGATATTTAAGGATAAAAAAAAACATCTTTTGCTATTGTTGCTATCGTTGGTGTTTCCAAATCCAGCTTTCGGTACATCCACTATTAGCGCTTAGTTACTTCCAAATTTTATTTTTTTTCTCGCTTGTGATGTAAAAATTAATAATAATAACGTTTCAAATAAAAACATCTCCCTTTAATTATTAAAAACTAAAACATATTAGTACATATTACATATGTACGTACTTATGCATAATGAGAAAAAACACAAGGTAAAATTTAAGAAAATCGCGGAGTAAAAGTTGAGGTCGTAAATTTTACAGATATATATAGCATTTTTTGGATCGCAATTGTGATCACTCTCAAAAACCTTTTCTCTTTTTTTGACAAAAAATTTTAATTCGAACGAAATTTTTTATTATAAAAATTTAAAACAAAATTTGTTTAAAAAAAATTATAAGTATCTGCTCATCTTTATTCGACTAGACACAAAAAAAACATATTGCAAATCTCTCAAAATCGTGTAATATCAATGAAAACGTATGCGAATTACTCAACTTCTTTTCCATTATGGAAAAATTGTTCACCGATACCAATTTTCTGTTCATGTGGAATAAAATTTCTACATGAACCAAAACTTAACCTCTTACTAACGGTAGCGGTAAATATTTCAGGACGAGTTTAAACACTCAAGGTAATTTAATATTTAAGTTAGCGATAATCATCCTCCAAGGTAATTCGCTTTTTTTCTTTCTACAATTCGATTAGTCCACAAATTTTACATAAGTTCCATAAGTTGTACATGTTTGCAATGCTGCTGAATCCATTTCGCTTCTGACTCAAAACTCTTCTTTTGAAAATAAATTATATTACTTAAAAAGTAATGGGTGTCTATATGGAATATATTTGCATAAAATGTACTTTAATGCGGTCCCCAATAAACAAACCTCACAATCCTTAGAGGAGGGTGCTCTTTAAAAAAAAAATATTAACGTTTACTGCCACAATGTTAAAAACATACAAAAACTCAAAATAAAAGTTTCCCCTATACTAAAATAGCAATAGATTTTCGTCTAAATGGCTGTGTATATTGATGTCAAATAGGAACAGGGTAAAAATTTTAAGTTTATACAGAGATATCTTATTGGACCTAAAGTACTTGATGTTAAAATGCTATTTTCACATCTCTTATAAACAAACAAAGTTGCTATTGTTTCTTTATTTCTGTGGTACTTTTTTGATTTGTTCAAGTAACATAACAAAAGCGACGAAATATAATAAAGGAGTACCTATGTGCAGTACCTAGTCATGAAAGGGGAAAAAATGATAATCTGAGTTTTCTTGAAGTAGTACTTTGTGATTTTTCTAACTTATAGAAAAAGAATTATAAATTGGATAAAAATGACAAAGAACGAAGACGGAAACTGACATGTTTTTGATTTCTTAATGCCGCGGCATTAAGAGATGGGATAAAACAACTTTTTTTTTAAGAGAGACACTTAGATTAAGAAGGATTAGTAGCCAAAATAACAGTCGTCAATCTCATAAATATTACTTTATTTTTTTCTACAACTTCTATAGTCTGTTGATTAAATTTTAAATAACGTTCAAAAAGTTTTATCTCACGCAAAATAGAAGAATAGTTTGTATAGAACGCTTTATTTATTTTTATTACTTTTTATAATTCTGTCTTCTTGTGGATGCGATGTGAATGATAACGAATATCACTTTATTGCTGTGTTTTCTTTATTTTATGGTTTTTAGGTTTAAAAAAAATTGTTTTTGAAGCTTGACATAATTTGTTTATTCTTTTCAAAAGATTAAAATATTTTTAAGTGACAATAAACAAACTTTTATAAAAAAAATTTTTTTGAAATTAATTGGAAAAAGGAAACTAAATTGAATGTAAAATTTTAAAATTTGCTACCAAATTAGTAGGAGGATCAGCAGACTAAGATCAATCCTATACATGTAAAATGTTTAAAACCTCCTTAAATGCTGTCTCAAGTTTATTGGTTTTTAATTTGATACCCTTTATCCAAAGAAAGTTGTAGTCATAGAAATACGTTAAAATAGACGTAAAAAAACCGTGGTTGGTTAGAACAGCATATTTCTTAGATATTTTAAATAAGTCTGGGTAGACTGCTTATGCATTGATATTTTTATCTCAAGGACATGTTCTTTCCTAACATGCTCCAAAAATATTTATTACATTTTTTTATTTCAAGAGAATAAACTTATTTCTATTACGCCTTCTCTCTGTACCCTTTCAAAGATTTTATTTTTATCTCAAGGACATGTTCTTTCCTAACATGCTCCAAAAATATTTATTAAATTTTTTTATTTCAAGAGAATAAACTTATTTCTATTACGCCTTCTCTCTGTACCCTTTCAAAGATTTTATTTGTTTGGTAAACAAAAAAAAGTGGAACCATAATTTCGAGATCTCTAAAGAAACGTCGACTTTTTTTTTTTTTTTTAAAGAGAAGTAGCACTTCAGGCATCAATACCTACGTAGTTCGCAACCCTGCTACATTCTTTAGAAAAGGGATAGATGAGAGAGAAGAAAGGTGATGAAAGGAGATAGATATAGCCATTTTATTAATTATTTTACTTCGCCGGCGAATATGCTATAGAGAAGTACCGACGAAGGAGGCTGCATGTTTTTAATTTTAGATCTGATTGTGTATATATACCATTAAACAGAAAAAAAAATTTTTTATTTTTTGACTACCGCAAGGATTGAACCCAGGGCAGCTGGTTTGTAGTCAACGTGTTTACCACTTAGACTACGGCAGCCTCAAGTTATTTATGAATTGTACACTAACAAGAGAATACGGTAATTGCAAAACGTATGGAATTATTTTCTTAATCTGAGTCTTCTGATACTAAGAATTCTTGTTGTGATACTGAGTTCCTCATAACCCCTCATCTGAAGCAACAATTATTTGCAGATACCGTTTTTGTGCAGCCAGGACATTCTAACAGTCAGACACAAAGGATGTAATCTTAAGTAACTAGTAAACCGAAATTTAGTCTGAAGCAGATAATTCGATGGTTGAGTCGAAGTTGGTTCCAAAATGCTTTTACGTACATAAGTTATTATTTGTTTCATGAATGTAGCTCTTTACCAAAATTACATGAGCTTCCTAACAAGTGGTGAGAAGTAACTGACTGATTTTATTTCTAGTTGCCACCTAAAACAAATTCATTAAAAATCGGAGCCAAGGGTAATGGTTCAGCTTTACTGCAAGTCGCCTTCCAATAC
The DNA here is from genome assembly GCA_916610165.2 of Gymnosoma rotundatum. Taxonomy (NCBI): domain Eukaryota; kingdom Metazoa; phylum Arthropoda; class Insecta; order Diptera; family Tachinidae; genus Gymnosoma; species Gymnosoma rotundatum. The sequence continues at coordinate 36,048,016 of OU744337.1, forward strand.
AATACATTGGAAGATCATGATGATCTTTATCCTAGTTTCTCCATAAAGGTACTTAAGTATGATGACAACAACAGAACAAGCTACTTGACAATGTTAGTGTGTGTGAAATATGTGGGTGAAGAAGAATCTTCTATTATGGCGTTGCTGGAAATTTATACATCGTCGGGTTATGTCATAACTGATGAAAATTTAAAGAAAATACAAAACTTAAAGAGAGTTAGTGTAAGTGCTGGTCAAATGAAAACTACTTAAGAAATACAATAATTTTTATTTTTATTTAATTTTATAGAACATAGAATTGAAAAATTCTGGTTCATTGTTGGTTGTATATTTCGATCATTTGTATAAAAGTGTTGCAACGTGTGTGTGGTGGAAGCCTTGAGAACTCATGCCGTGACCATGCAAAAAACAGCTCACATTTTAAAATATGTGTATATTATAATGAAGATAAAAGCGCTGTTGCTTTTTATGATGTCGATTCCAAATTATGTGATATTTGTGGTGACTTAGAAGAGTGCAGTAAGTGCAAATAAATTACAATTTACATGTGTGTAATTTTTATTGAAATATGTTTTTCTTCTTTTTGTAAAATGTAATAATAAAAAACATTACTTGCTTGTAATTTAAAAATAAAATTGAAGAAATGTAAGTTTATAAAATTAATAAATTTTAGTAGAAGCATAAAGCTATAAAAGAAAAGAAAATTGTTGGAAACTGTTAAATAAATTTGACAGTTCAGGACTTTTCAAAATAAACGTTGGGACAAGTAAAGCCTTAAATTGTTTATGAAAGTAAAATCCTTATGTAACTCAAAATCATTTTATCTAAGAATTTAAATTCTTGCTTTAGAATATCCAAAAACACGTAGTATGAAAAGGCTTATTATGAAGAAATTGTTGAAAACAATATAAGAACACTATGTTAGAAGAAATGATTCGTTAATAACTAAAAATATCTAAAGCAATCTTAGATGCACAGTGGGTTCGGTATCAAGATTTTATTTTTAAATTTTATGATGTTATTATTAAAAATATAAAAATTAGAAGCATTTGTCTACCTTTACGATTTAAAAATAAGCCATTATATGGAAAAAGTACGGCATATATTTGCATACATGCAATATAGCTTCCTAATGTCTGTCTAGTACGGTTGAAAATTAAAGCGGCTATAGCGGGAATAGTTATGCGTACACTGAGCTAATTTGAAATAATTTTTGCAAAAAAGAAACCGAGTTTAAAACAGATTTCATCCGTCTGCCTATAGCGGTTCAGGAGTATGGCCACATACATTACATTACGTTAACTATTGGGACACCCATATATCTCCAAACTATATATACAATAAATTACAGCAACTATGGGGGCACCCTTTAATTTCGAAATTCAAATTATATACTGGCTGTTGTAGTAGATTTAGCAATCAGGTTCTTAGTAGTTAGCTCTAATAACTCTATAAGTTACTTTGTCCTCTAGAATTGTTTCCATTTTTTGTTCATATTCACTTTTAAGTATCGCCACAGTTTTGTTACCTTTATCCGCTTGTACAATTACAATGTCATTATGTCTTTTGAGAAATTCCCTTGTTTCCTTAAAGATCTTTAATATTAGTTTTTCTTTAATAGTTATGTTGTTTTTCCTTTTGTACGATATTATGTTGTTTGCTAATTTAGTCCTTGCGATGTCCTTCTCTTTGTTGTCATTTTCATCAATTGCTTGTATGCAACGTCAGCTATAACATCTATAGGGGAAAACCTACGTTTATCTACTGGTAGTGCAAATTTTTTACCCATTTAGACAAAAACGGAGAATTTCTACAAATTTTGGTTTAGTAATTGCTGTCAACGTTTTTATTATGTTCCATTTACTCATGATTCTTTTAATGGCGTTGTGAACTGGAATATTAGTAAAAAGGGATATAACGTCAAACGATACTAATATGTCATTTTCTTCAATCCTTATATAACGAGTTTTTGCTTTTAATTCAATTGAATTTTTTTTGTTATAGTCCTTAGAGACTAAATGCACAACAAAGAGAAGCTTATCGACAAGAATAGCTGAGCATAAAATGGACATAATCAAAAGAAAGGAGACAACTGCATTGGCACAACACATAATAAAAACAGGTCACACAGCTGACTTTAATAACATCAAAATATTGGACAAAGAACAAATTATCAAAAAGAGATACTCCAAAGAAAGTCTACACATACAAAAGAAAATAGGGATCACAATGAACTTGAAAGAGGACACTGACAACATTAATGGCAGCTATAGAGTCGCTATCAGCTAATCTGTATTTAAGCTAAGATATGTTTATTGTTTGAACCTGTTTAAATCGTTCAGATGTTTTGTGTTTATGTTTGAGATTTTTATTTTAATTTGAATTAATGTATTAACGTTTTATTTTGTAAGTATATATTTCTGAAGTTTTTGTTTTCAATTATAATGTAATTTTTTTTTTTATTTTATGATTTATTTAAATAAAAAATAGGTGCCCTTGATAAAGTCGACAAATAATCGACGAAACGTCGGGAAAAACAGTAATTAAATTGAGTTTTTAATTACTTTCCAAGTATAGGCCTAAATAGCTCAAGAATAGAATCTATAACTACTAATAAAATTATTGGCCAACTATAATCATCATAAACATCAGGTTCTTTATAAATTTAACCATCTGTCTATAACGGTTCAACATTTTGGCCATATACGTCAGATAATATCGACTATTGTAAAACCCATTAATTTATAATTTAAAATTTGTTTACTTATTATTATAGCAAAAAAGAAGTGGTCATTCTGTCTAATTTTCAAGTGCTTTCATGTAAAGGTTCAAAAATACGGCTATATAAGTTAAATTAGATTAATTTTGGAAACACCCTTTCATTTCTAAATTCAAATTATAAGCTTTTTGTAATAGCGGAATTAGCAATACAAGTCCCTTGAAAGTTTCGGCTGTCTGTCTATAACAGTTCAAAAGTTCAGACACATACACCAAATTACATCAACTCTTGGGACACTCATTTATTGCTAAATCCAAATTTCATACTTGTTGTTATAGCGGAGTTCGTAATACAAGTTCTTTGTAAATTTCAATAGTCTGTCTACAACTGCTCAAAAGTATGGCCATATTCATCAAACTAAAGAAACTATTTGCGCACCCTTTAATTTATACTTTTAAATATTAATTCTTGTTACTATAACGGCCATAGCAATCGACATTCTGTTCAGTTTGCAAGCATAAGTCAATAAATCAATTTACGTCACCTATGGGGGCACGAAACCAATCTGTAAGCATAATCTATAAAATTGCAAAAAAAAAAAATTTGAGGATCAGTCCAGATGTTCAAACATAACATCCTTCTCGGTGAAAAATAACAATACTTATCACGTCACTTTCGGAATTTTCTTTGAAATTTAAACCCTTGAAAGTAACTTAAAAATCGATATCTGATTCAGTAATCATCTTTATAATGATGCTTTTCAGAATAAAATGTTTGTTTGCCTATTGGGATTTTTCCGTTAAAGGATCTTTTTCCGTTAATTTGTTTTTTATTGTTATAAATTTTATGAATGTTGATTTACTTCCCATCTTAATTGACTTTTGATCAAGCTTTTGTTAGCTGTAAAATTTTTTCAAGCAAAGATCCACTAGATTTATTTATTTTAGATTATGTCTTCAATGAATAAGGAAACTACTCTCAGAGACCAAATATTTATTAAAAGCACAACCTGCAAGAATCTGGTTTTCTGTATATTGAAGGGCTTTCCAGATCACTGCAGCGTGTTCTAAGATAACAAAGAAGATGGGTAAAGCAAGCACTGGCTGCAGAAATGCTTAATAGTTTTTTTTCTTTCAATATAATTTCGTATTCGGCATTTCTACAAATAAATTGTAATAGATTTTTGGAACCAAATTTTGTTTATTATTACTTTAAGAGTATTATTATCTTTTTAGAAGAATCAATAATTTATCTATATGGTCCAATTCTTTGAACGGTTATAAAAACACGCTTAAAAATTGGACAATGAGAAGTGTAAATTTTTAAAACTATAAATTAAAGTGTGCCCAATAGATCATTTAATTTTATGGATATGATGATTATAAACAAAAGATTAAAAATTACAAATTCCTGTATTGCTAAATCCTCTAAAACAGCAAGTTTAAAATTTATTAAAATTAAGACATTTTAGGGTGTCCCAATAATTGATGTCATTTGATATACGTACAAAACTTTCGAATTTTACAAGGAACTTGTATTGTTTAATCACCTATAAAGGAAAGTTTACAATTTGAATTTAAAAATTAAAAGGTGCGCTCATAATTGATGTAATCTGACGGTTTGAGCCGCTATATTCAAACATTTGGAAATTAGACAAAGTGTCCACAGCTTTGTATTGAATATTAAGAAGTATAAATAGTAAAGGGCTGCACAAGCATAAGAAAAATGTCTTATAAGCAATCACGTAAATTTCAAGTAGTGTGTGTATAGAACACTCTCATTTTCAAACACATACTTCCAAACACAAATGTTTTGCTTTGCTATCAAAATATAGAATAAGAGAACAAAAGTGTTTTAGAACAATATTGAAGCAAAACAAAACAAAACTGAACTAGAACAAAAATGAAATAGAATATCAAAACTGAAGTAGAACATTCAAAACATGCTTGAAGTTTTTGATAGCAGAATTAGGCTAAAGAGAAACTACAATCATTTTCGTTTTTCTCAATATGAGTGTCGTCAACTTTAAGATTTGAAAACGCCTAAAAATGGAGAAAAAAAAACATTATAATATCTGTTTTATTTAAAATGTTAATTGAATTACTTTTTCAAAACAAATTCAATAGTTTTATATTAAAAATATAATAGTAAAATTGTCTTTTACATTTCGGGGTTTTCAGAAAAACGAATAGTAATGAAACTTAACAAAAATAAAAATACAACAAATTTGCATGTATTCGATCATACCAGATAAATTTTTTTTTACAAGTTCTATACAAAAGTTTTTAAAAAGAGTTCAGCGATTGATAGTAAGGATTTAAAATTAATATTACGTGGGAGTATTTATCTTTTTACGAATATATGTTTTAAAAATTTATTTTTTTATCAGAAGTATAATATTTTCGTATTAAAAAACAGCCTGTAATAAAAAAACAAATTTGTGTGTTTACATATCATTTTTGCACATTATTTTTAAAAATTCTGTTTAAAACTTTTTAAAATGAGACCAAAAATTTTTTTCTATGATAGTTGTTAACTTTAAAATTTTAAAGCACTAAAATTTAATCGCAAAAAACCGATGGTTTTTTTTTTTTTTTGGTTAATTGATTTGGTTTACGCTTCAAATAGCATTTTATTTAATTTCGAGCTAAGCCTAGTTAACATTATTATTATTATTTATTAGCACAGAATTATAAAAGGAGCATTTCAAAATGTTACTATTATTTAAAAACTTAACTAATTCAAATAGCTTAAATATATAAATAGCATATGCGTACAAAAATTGTTTTAAAAAAATCGCATTATTTAACAACACTGCTTTATTATCGTGAGCATTTTTGTATATGTTCTAGTGCACTCGATGTTTCTACTATGATTTCCATTTTTTTTTTACTTCATTGTCGCCTTTTGTTTTGATGTTCTACTCTGTTTTAAAACACAAGCACTAACAAAGCTGTAAAGAGAAACTTTTCGAATGGTGCTTGTTTTGTTTTAGTGAGAACCATGTTTTGTTATGCTTGTTTTGAAATTTATATTTACACTGAAATTCTGTGTTTGGAAGTAGTGTACACTAGAACATAGAACTTTCAAAACATTTTGTGCAGCTCTTTAATAAATAGTTAAAGCTATAAATTATAGGGTGTCCCAATCATTTATGTATGTGGCCAAACGGCTAAAATCTGTTTTAAAGTCGGTTTTTTGCAAGAAATATTCTAATTTATTCTTGCTAAAAAGGTAAGCTGTTAGAATCGTCGCTGCTTTTTCGTTTTTATTAATATCCGTTTGTTTTAATAAATATTAATAATAATATTTTTTAACTTTTATGGTAAAAGATATTAAAAAATGCCAAAAAAAATATCTCTTCAATTGTTTTGATTCTGAAAATAGAGCTGTAGTTTTTGCCATTCTTCCTACAGTGTCAACACGTTGTTAAGTCTGCCAATATTGTGAGATCTGACAACCGCCTGTTCAGAGCTTAATAAGTAAAGTCTGTACAACTTATTATTATAAACACGCATTTTGTAAAAGTACTTAAAAAAAGTTATTTGTAGCTCCAACTACAAAATATAAAATAATATAGAAGGCATTTATTAATTACTAATACTGTAAACGACGTTGCCTGGATTGAATTTTAGGGCCTGTTAAATAAATTATAGCATTGGTTACTATCAGGCTTGTCACAAAACTCAATTCCAGTCAAAAGTGGTTTTCATTACGCAGATTGGTACCATAAAACGAAAAACGAAATTTACTTTTATTATAATGTCTTTATTTAGATTAACCTTGTTGTTGAGTTTGGTGTACGCCATATTGCAACATTTAACCGTACGATTCATAACCAGCAAAACTCCTTTAATTTCATAACCAGGTACCCGGGTACCCGAAGTAGGTTGTTTTGCGTTTATTGAAATAAAATAATATTTTCCTGTAAATATTTTTGTTGTTGATTATACTTTGCGTTCTCAACTGTACAAATTTGATATTTGGAAAAAAAAACTGGTTTCTGTTCGTATATAAGTACCTAAAGCGACACAAGTAGGCAGAAACTGGTTTTATGTAAAGGTTGTTTATTTGCTTATTTTGTTTATTTTCGGTACCTACTTGCTTAATTGCTTTTGAATTAGATAGCAGATGTTCATTTGTGTCGTAAAATTGAAATATTTCATTTGCTTCGCCAGTCTGTGTTGAATATTTGAACAGTGAAGTTGGTGAAAAATGAGCGGCAACGACTGATATTTGTCTACAAGGGAATACTGGAATTTGAGTGATGAAGCAAGAAGCACATATATTCAACGTTTATTTGAGGAAGTGACTCAAGATGAGGACCCTGTGGAAGTCCAAAATGAAGGAAATGTGTCCTATACTGGCGAAGTTTCGGAATCAGAGAATGAAGATTTGAATGTTGACAAGAAGATGCACCAACAACAAACCCAGCAGACTACATGACTGCACGTGACGGCACACAATGGCAGTGAACACCACGTAGTTGCCAACAAGTGAGAAGCCACAATATATTCAGAGACCGCTGTGGTCCAGCGCGGATTACTGAAAATATGACGCCTTTGCAGTGTTTCAAATCATACCTCACAGTGGAAATGGTGGATAATATAATGCGCCACACAAATAGAAAAGCGCATGCCACATATAATGCGCACAATGAAGAGAATCCCAATAGACGTCAGTTGAAGTGGAAAGACACGACAGTCAACGAAATTGATGCGTTCATTGGAATGGTTTTGATGGCTGGCACAAATCATTCTAATGACGAAAACGCAAGAGATTTGTGGACGTCACAGGCTCACCAAATATTCCGCGCCACCATGGGAATAAACAGGTTTTTCGATTTGCTGCGTTTTATGCGGTTTGACGACCCCAGAACACGGGTAGAGCGGCAGCGTCAAGACAAAGCGGCGCCAATTCGCGATATTTGGATAATGCTTAATGCAAATCTTGCCAGATATTATGTGCCATCAGAATATTTGACCATTGATGAACAATTATATCCATTCCGTGGTAGAACCAAATTCACCCAATATATACCCTCGAAGCCAGCAAAATATGGCATAAAAGTATGGTGGATTTGCGATGCCAAAAACTCATATCCACTTCATGGCCAAATATATACTGGCCAACAAGAAACTGGTCGTGAAGTTGGTGTTGGCGAAAGAGTGGTGAGAGATTTAGTTGGGCCATACTACGGTAGCGGACGAAATATAACAATGGATAATTTTTTTACGACGCTGCCGTTGGCTAGGCAACTAAAAGTAGAAAATCTCAGCAATGTGGGTACACTCCGCCGAAACAAAGCACGTTGGTTCAAGTTTATTTGGCTTCTACGGCAACGTAACACTGCTCTCATATAAGCAGCGGAAGTCCAACTCGGTCATCCTTCTTTCTAGTATGCATGATGATGCACAAATTGACGAGAATGGGAAACCAGAAATTATAAATTTTTATAACCAAACAAAAGGTGGGGTGGACGAAATGGACCAAACGCTCCAAGAATACACGACCCAGCGACAAACAAGATGGCCGATGGCATTTTTCTATAACATCATTGATGTGAGCGCATTTGCATCACACATCATATATTATGGAAATAATCCAACTGCACGATACACCACGACGCGCAGGAAGAATTTCCTGCGTCAACTGGCAGAAAACCTGTGCAGTCCTGTTATAGAAAATAGAATTTCAAATGTGCAAAGCGTGCGCCAATTTTCAACAAAAAATGCAATTGAAAGCATCATCGGAAGGCCGTTGGAGAGTGTGCTTTCCAATAAAAACAACACAAAAAACGTTTTTTCATTTACATGTCAGGCATTTACATAGGAATTGCATTAGGGTACCCGGGGACCCGGTTGTGTGTTTATATGGGTAAAACATTTAAAATCATTTTTTAAAGAAAATATTTTGAATTTTTTCGTATTTAAATCTTAGTTTAGCCAAAATCTCACATGATTCGGAGTTTTATGTCCATATCTCAAAAATTATAGGCATAGCAGCACTTTAAAGTAAAAAAAGGTACACGGGTATCCGGTTATGAATCGTAGGGTTAAATAAAAAGTTGGAGATTAAGCATTTTTAAGAAATAAACAGAAGAGATCGGAAGGTAAAACAACATCGATCGGAATTGTTAATCCGGAATCAAAACCATTACGATCTGAATTTGTGAATTTTTATTATGTGAAACAATAATGCCATATTTTAATTGCCATCTAAGCCATGAATGAGAAATTTTCTTCTATAGCTTTAAAATAACTCCGAAAAATCTTACATATACATATTTGTAGAATTTTATTAATAAATAGCGTTGACTTAACTCCCACACTACACTTTTGATTTTTACGACGAGCAATTTTGCAGCAAACTATGATTTAAAAGTTCGCGCTTAGACTTGAATAATTTTATGCCAGCAGTACCGGTTCAGCGGTTTGAGGCTAAATCCCAATTTTACACCGTAGTATTTTTAAAAGTTAAAATTAAATTGAGAACGGTTATTTGTATTTAAGACGATTAAAACGTTTAACCATGAATTTGTTTAAGTCTATATTGCGAAATTTCTGTTAGTATTTTTAATGTAAGCGCAATCAGAAGCAGGATAAAGAAAAACAATTACCATTCACTTAATAGAAATTAAAAGCAGTTTATAATTTGAACTCAATCAGAATAAAACAATTATTCGAAATGGTCCTAAACCGATATTAAAATTATGAGGACAAATGTCTACCAGTTTTTCAAATTTTATTTAAATCGATTCAGTTTTTAGCCATGATTGACGCACTTAAAAACAAAGAAACAGAAAAGCATAATAAGAGATTTATAATATATTGTTACAAAGATGCTTTATTAAAATCATAAAAAGATGTAAAACTAATTAAGGCCAAGAAAGTATAACAAAATGGCCTATTGTGTTTGTTTTCAAAGCTAGAAGTTTCTATAAAATTACAAAACAAAAACAACTAACACATAGCGATGAGTAAACAAACACAATACCAAACATACAAACACCTGCATTGTATAATAACTAAATAAAAATTCACATGTATTTTTAAATAATTATTGAAGGTCTAGAAGTAAATAACAATGCCCATTAATGTCTCTGAGATAAAAGTGGCAATGCAGCATTTTCAACTACGCAGCAGATGGCGGTAAAAATTCTCGAACATTCAGGAACACCTAAAAATAGGGTATATAAAAGCAACGCCAATACGTGCTGATTCATTCTGATTGTGAGCGTCATCTAGTTAATATCTTGTGGTATAACAAGTAAAGTTGCCAGCGTGTATTATTAATCGCGAATAGTTAAATCGTCAAATAATTGATTAAATAAAGTGTAATTTAATTAAAACTCTAAAAGTTGTGTGTGTAATTATTTTGCAAATAAAGAATTCAACAGATAACACGTTTATAATTTTAATGAACGTAACAATATCAGTATGAGTATTACATAAAAGTTTTTGAAAAAATCTTTCAGGATATACTAAATTTTTTTTAAAAATACTTAATCCATTAAAATCCGGTGACATATTGACGTGAAAGTATTTTTAGTACATAATTTGATTCTCTGTTACTTCACTGAAGTAGATTTACATTAATGGTGAAGGGTATACAATATTGGATGTATATCACTCCTACTTGTTTTATTTTTTTTTATTACTTCTTTACTTCTTATCATAGCTGCTAAGTTATTCTTACTCTTTAAAAGCCAGTAAGTCCATTTTCTCAAAAACTCTGGAGTGACCACCGAATATTAAATTTAAGTCGTGCATTATAATATAGAATTTTTAACTTTATTTTAGTGCATCTTTTTTAACGGCCATAGTAATTAAAACTCAGTATAAACTTCAAGAGTTTGCGATGGTTCGAACTTTAAAGACTGTATTCGTGTGGGCCACCCTAAAATTTTATTTCACGTAGAACTTTTATTCCACAGGAGCAGAAAATTGGTATCGGGAATTTAATATGAACAATTTTTTCCATAACTTAAACAGCTCACTGTGGTCCAGTGGACAACTTTTCTTGGCCAAAACTATTTGAATACAAACAACACACGCCCAGCCTATACTGCTGGTGGTCGGAACTTGAAATTTGGCATGGATGACCCACTTCGCGGCCTGCCCAAACCTCTTTGGCTAGACATCTGAAATTTCCAACATTTGTTAATTGGGATATAAACTAACTCCCTGGTATGGTACATTTTGAAATTCAGCACAGAAACGTGGTAAAATAGGGGCTAAAATTGAGAAAAAGACTTAACTTTTGCGTCTTGGACAAACCGTTTAAGCTAGGAACTTGAAATTTTGTGTATGCATTCTTAATTAGAAGTAGACAGCTGTATATCCCATATGGGGAGGGGTATAAAGGAGAAAATTCTTCCACTTGGCGGCCTAGCCAAACCCCTTTGTTTAGTCATTTATTAGAAAATAATTAATTTTCCATCATAATATATACTAATATATTTCAATATGTAAAAATACCGGTAATGATATATCGGGCTGTTAAGCTTGTGGGAAATAAAATACTTAAGGGGGATTTAGACGGTACGACTTTACGTACGTAAAATCCAAGAGAAAATATTATCAAATTCCATCCGTATTTTAAAACTGAGAGTAAAAATCTTACGACAGATTATTTTTCCGTTTACACAATTGGTATGGGTAAAACACACCAAAACTAAAATAGCTGTTTGCAGAAAATACATCCCTGATCTAATGATTCGTACTTGTCTTTTGAAAATTTTCAAAAAACAAAGAGAGCCATACGACTGTCAAATTTTCATCCGTATTTTCTCTCAATTTGTGCAGATTCATTACTTATTTAGTTTAGAGGATCCCACTGGTACTATTCTGCACAAAAATTTGACATGTCGCAAGACTTCTGTGATAATGTAAACAGCCCTTTAGTGAAATTCTTTGTTTATATTTCAAGCATAGGTTTTCAATATTTTTTTTTTTATTTAAATGTATATACACATGCCGGTTATATGAAGTTCGTATTCTAACGTTTTCTAAAACTGCTAAATGCTTGCGTTGGTGTGCACGGGTACTTTAACGTAATGATGAAACTAGTGGGTCAAAAGGAGGGCTCTACTAAACTCCGACATGTTTCTGACAACTGATGGCATATATCTGCTTGGATGTCCTCATCTCCACTTTTTTCTATTGCATATTTTAGCAAAGCTTCCTTTTTACCTCACCTCTTTACTTTTCTCTGCCAAATATTTAAAAGTACAGTACAAAAAAAATGCACATTGGCACTTGCACATAAATGTTCAAAAGTGTCTTTTCTAATTTTGGTTATAATTTTTATGCTTATTAAATGTAGACAATTTTTTAAAAGGTTTTATGAATTTCGAAATGCCTCCAAAAAAACATTTATACCAAAAATAAACCAGTAATTTTTTTTTTCACAAACAAGTTTTTTATTATTATTTTTTATTATAATTAAAATACTCACTGTAACGTGCTACAACACTATTCACAAACACTCTATGAGAATCAAGTTCGATGGTTTGCTACATAACTGTAAATTGCAGCTCACTAAAACAAAACATGTTTTTTGCTGTCTCTGAGTGTTTGCTACATGATTCTAGTAAAAGGAATTCATTTAAAGATCGTTAAAACATTGAGTTTTGGCCAAGAAAAAAGGTACGTTGGACCACAGTGCAGCTGTTCAAAGTTTTATGTGTTATCATTGCATTTTGAGTGCATAAGAAAAGACTTTATTTTAATAAAGAATCGGCGTAATACTTTTGCTGCAAAAGGCGACAAATACAGAATCGAAAACATTTCGTAAGAACTTGCGTGAGGCATTAGTATTTTCATAAATAAAATTGTTTATTATATTTATCCAGCATTGGAGAGTTAACAAAGCCGACTTTTTGTAAATGCTCACTACCGCTCCACCGCAAATTAGGACAAAAATTAATTTTAAATTCTTTAAATCGTATATATAGTCGTTTAGGGATACTATTAAAATCAAGGAAGTTGAGTAAATCACATATGTTTTCATTGACTTTATACGATTTTTAGAGGTTTTTGGTATCTAAATGAATAAAGATTTTGAATTTTGTGAAGAGCTGTATTAGGAGCTACCTATAATTGCCGTATTCACAAGCTCTGCTAAGGTGTAGGTAGTATTGCATACTACCTTTTGTTTACTTCTTTGTGAACAACCATTGTATCAGTGTGCCATTGTACATTGTACTTCATACGTCAAAAAGTAAATAAGAAGAAGAAAAGTGATATTCATCATTTGTTATTTATAAGCCAAATGGGGGAGAAAACAGAAAAAAGTAAATTAATAAATTTTTTGTGTGAGGATGAAATTCAAGACATTTTTAGGATGAACCTAATGTACTTGCTCTGCAGTCGCAGAATTATACATTTAGGGCTACCAAAATCATCATTATGGCATTATCGGGTTTTAAGATATTTTGATGAAAACAGATTTCTTTATATGATACGACTACGGCCAGAGGAATTTGCCTTATAAAAAATGACGATGTTTTTCACACAATTGGCGAAAGGCTCCAACTACGCATTGACTTGCAGCTTAAAATTGTACTTTACTGCTTGGGATCTTCAGGAAATGGTGCTTGTGTTCGTAAGGTAGCATCTCTTTTTGGTATAGGTGATGGCGGTACCATACAAAATATTAGAAATCGAGTCATTAAAGCAATATTAAATCTTAAAGAACAGTTTTTATATTGGCAACTTTCAACTTTCAACTTCAACTTTCTAATAAATCAGTCAAATCAATAAATTAAATAAATAAAACTAATAAAATATCTTTTAATTTAATTTAATATAATTCACACATGAACACAAAAATAATAACTCATTTAAACATAAAACATTTAAACAAATACAACGTTTGAAAAGCATATGAAAAAAAGTACTAAGTGTTGTATCGCATGTTTGCATGAAAATTACCAACAACACAGCTAGCACCGTTGTATTTTGTTAGCACTTAGCACGTACTAGGGGGCTTGTGAATAGGGCAAATGAGTTTTCGAAAAAGTTTATTAAAAATTATTTATTATTGTCAAATTAACGCCTTTACTTTTACACTGTAGAAAAATACGTTGCGCGTTTTTGTGCCATACTGCAAAACTTTACTTTTCTCTATATGAGTTGCATCCTATGATACCTTTAATGCATTTAAGTTTTATTACAGGGCGCAACTGTAATGAATGAGGCATTGTTGCCTATTGGGCTGTTATCAGAAGAAGCAGCTGACGCACGAAACAAACACTTCCAGCCTTACAGGCAGAATTTTGATAGAAAAATTTTAAGGATTCAGTGTAATACAAATGTTATTAATAGGCATTTGCTAAGTTCTGACCCACTAATAACTAGTATAAGACCAACTCCAAATTAAATTTTACGAAAAAAGCAATTTCCTTTATGGTTCCACCTGTTGTAAGCGCTGAAGGGAATTCGTTGGACGTAAAATAAATAATTAAGAGCGCTCTATATAAGTATATAACCACATGTACATTTAAATCCGAGTAAGAAATTCTTTCCTAACGTGAGATTTTTTTACGTCGAAAATTGTAACCTGCTAAGGGTTGTTGTACTATCAACTTTAGTTTGTATTCGTAGTACTTTTTAAAGGCAGTACTTGGCAGAAGGAAATTGACTGATCTTGCTGATTTTGAATGGCAAAATTTTCTAAACAATTTCTAATCGACTGGTGTATTTAAATTTTCCCTAGCTCATCTAGCGCCTTGGCAAAGTTGTCTTCAACACGGGCGGATAGATAATTATATATATGGGCTCGGAAATCGATATTGTTAAAATTACAAAAAGGAGGACAAACTTACCATTTTCCACCTCTAGTGAAAGGTGTAAAAATTTATCTTTTAAACGGTAGCCGAGAGACACTCGAATTTTACTTGCACCGTGATTTACCCCAGCCACTACAGCAGTTGGTAAAGACCATAGAGTTTTAATTTAAAGGACCTCATTTTCAAAATGTGCCCATAGCGATATGCCTTTGGTGAGCACTAGAGAAACACTTGTAAATAACAGACCCAGAGGCCCACAATTCATTTGCCTTTTAGCTCGTCAGGCATAACACGTGCACTTGTGATAGAACGTCTAGTAAAAACTTGATGCACTGATCAGAAAGATCGATCTTAAGAACTCATATACAGTTAACACCAGGTGTTTTTTCATATATGTAGGTCTTTCTAAACACCTGCAAATCATAATACAATAAAATAATCGACAAATGAGGTTTTTTAAGTGGTACTTTTTAAGTTTTCTTAATAGCTAAAAGTGATCCATTTTTTTAATTTCCCAATGTCATGATAGACTATAGGGACTTTGGTATAGAGATGAGAGAGGATATCGATTTATTCAACGAAATAATACTGTTTAGCTTTAAAATCCCAAATTAATAAAATTTTTAATTTTATAATTTATTTTATGGAATCTAATACGGGTATATATTATAAATCTCTTTGTATGCTTTTCTGTTTCTTTGTTTTTAAGTGCGTCAAACATGGCTAAAAGACTGAATCGATTTAAATAAAATTTGAAGAACTTGTAGACATTTGTTCTCATAATTTTAATATCGGTTAAGACAAATTCGAATATTTGTTTTATTCTGATTGAGTTCAAATTATAAACTGCTTTTAATTTCTATAAAGTGAATGGTAATTGTTTTTCTTTAACAGAAATATTGCATGGTTTTCATGGTTAAACGTTTTAATCGGCTTAAATACAAATAACCGTTCTTAAATTATTTTAAGTCGAATTTGTCTATGAAAACTTTTAAAAATAGGATTTAGTCTCAAACCGCTGAACGAGTACTGCTTGCATAAAATTATTAAAGTCTAAACGCGAACTTTTAAATCATAGTTTGCTGCAAAATTGCTCATCGTAAAATCAAAAGTGTGGTGTGGGACTTAAATCAAGGCTATTTATGAATAAAATTCGACACATATGTATATATAAGATTTCTCGGAGTTATTTTAAAGCTATAGAAGAAAATTTCTCATTCATGTTATATACAAAAATGGATAAAAGTCGCCGTCATTTGGTATCTAAAAGATTTTAACAGCTCCCATGCCCAGAAAATAATGGGAGCATAAAAAGTAGTTTATTTAACAAAAAGTATTATTTATATAAATTCAATTTTAGTTAAAAGATAAGGCAATTTCAAACTTTATTTATAAAAAAATGGTATATAATAGTTACAGTGTGGATTTTTGTTGGACAATAGTCACCGTCACTTTATACTAAAAATTATTTCCTTTATACTAAAAATTAATTTAATATAAAGTGTGTTTGCAATTGTTTTTAATAACAGCTTGCAAACGTTTCTGCATCGAACGAATCAATTTTTTTGTAAAACTGGGTTTTTTTCTACCCCTCCTCTTACAGTGTTTGCTTAAGCATATTTTATGATGCTCCCGAACCCGCCGATACAAATGGTCCCATAAATGCTCGATTGGATTTAGATCGGGTGATTGTGGCGGTGTTTTCAGGGTATGGGGAGAGTTGTACAAGACCCACAAGCGAACTATTTCTGCGGCGTGGTTGGGGTCATTGTCAGGTTGAAAGTAATAGTCTGATTCAGTGCTAAGCTTTTGACCACTTTTCTGCAGATTTTCTTTAAGGATATTCAGATAAAGGTTTTTGTCTATTAATTCATCTATGAAGACGAGCTCACCAACACCAGCCGCCGTCATACATCCCCATACCATGTCTCCAGCACCATCGTGTTTCAAAATATCTATTGGGGCAGTCTTTAATTTATAGTTTCAAAAATTTTTACTTGTTATTGTGCAATTTTCAATAAAAAACGGAAAATTCCCAATAGGCAAACAAACATTTTCTATTACTCTGAAAACCATCATTACAGAGATGATTGCTGAATCAGATATCGATTTTTAAGTTACTTTCAAGGGTTCTAAATTTCAAAGGAAATTTCCAAAGCGACATGATAAGTATTGTTATTTTTAACCGAGAAGGATGTTATGTTTGAACATCTGGAATGATCCTCAAATTTTTGCTTACAGATTAGTTTTGTGCCCCCAAGACGTTAATTGACTTATTGACTTATGCTTGCAAATTGGACAGAATGTCGATTGCTATGGCCATTATAGTAACAATAATTAATATTTAAAATTCTAAATTAAAGGGTGCGCAAATAGTTTCTTTAGTTTGATGAATATGGCAATACTTTTGAACAGTTGTAAACAGACGATTAAAATTTACAAAGAACCTGTATTACTAACTTAGCTATAACAACAAGTATAAAATTTGGATTTGGAAATAAACAGGTGTCCCAATAGTTGATATAATATGGTGTATGTGCCCGGAATTTTAAACCGTTATAGACAGACAGCTAAAATTTACAAGGGACATGTTTTGCTAAGTCCGCTATAACAAGAAGTTTATAATTTGAATTTAGAAATTAAACGGTGTTCCCATAACTAATGTAATTTGTTCTATATGGCCGTATTTTTTGAACCGTTATATACAAACATCTTAATTTTAGACAGAATGTCCACTACTTTATTTGGTATAATAAGAAGTATAAAAATCTTTTATTATAAATTAAATAGTTGATATAATCTGATGAATACGGGCAAACTGTTGAACCGTTACAGACAGATGGTTGAAATTTACACAGAACCTGATTTCTAAATTTTCTACAACAGCCAGTATATAATATGAGTTTGGAAATTAAAGAGTGACCGCATAGGTGCTGCAATTTGATATATATTGCCAAACTATTGAAAAGTTGAAAAAGTATAAAGTTTGGAGATATAAGTGTGTCCCAATAGTTAATGTAACCAAATTTATGTGGCCATACACTTGAGCTGTTATAGGCAGACAGATGAAATCTGTTTTGAAGTCGGCTTTTTTCGCAAGAATTATCTAATGTTTGTTTGGAAAAATTGTATGAAAACATTTATCCAATTAAAGTTGGCACCCAGTGGAAGTCGGCTAAACTTAAAGTATACTTAATTCTCGACTATGAAAGCAAAAAAGATAATAAAGGTACATTTAGCCGACCGTAAATGCAGATGTGTCAGTTGATCATTTCTGTTATACGAAAAGCTATGCGAATGCTTAGCCGACTGAAATGTCACTTAGTCGTAACGTTTCAACCTGCTGAAAATAGAATTTCAATACGAGGTTACGTGACAAATGTACTCAGTGATGGTAAATATTATAAAAAATTTAAGTGAAGTACAAACCCCCTGTTAAGTACTTATTTGTCCTTTTTTACTTAAGCTTTTAAGTGGTTAAATTTTATCACACACAATATAAATTTAAATAAGTTATGAATTTTTCTTTTCCAAATTAAATATGTTATAAACGGAATGTTTTGTAAAATTGTTAGGCTATAACTTATACAAATATTATATTTTTCATTATTACAAAACAAAATTATTTTTAGTACCATGGAAATATTTAAGTACTTTTTGCACAAAATCGCAAAGGGGCCATCATTTGTTTAAACGGCTGCGCGTTGGTATTTATTGACAAACGGAAATATATCAAAACACACGACATGTTTCACACATTCTATAAGCAGAACTACATTTACATTTACTGTACAGCTACATTTACTTTACATTTACGATTTCTACGGTCGCACAGAGGAGTATTTGACCCAAAAAGCTGGCATTTTAAAGTGTGTAAGTTAAGATTTGTAGTTGTGGGACACTGTTAAAGTCAGGAAAGTGAAGAAAATTGCATGCGTTTTTATTGAATTTTTTCGATTTCAAGATATTGATATGATATTTTTTATGGCTAAACGAATAGCTATTTCAATATTTAAAAAGAAAAAATTATCTCAAATATTTATTTTTAAAATTTAAATTATAAAAAAAACTATGTATTTAAATATATAAATTCTTACCAAAAACAAAAAAGGAAAAGCTTTTTGAAAGTGAAGGTAGCTGTTGTACAAATAATGTTATATACCACAATAAAATATGAGATCTCTAATTTAAGAAAAAAGAAAAAAAGTTTGCGCAAGTTTGCGCCATTATTTTTGGTGATTTTTGAAAATTTTACCTTTTTTCTATTTTTGCTCATAAGGCACTTTTTCTTATACTTTATTGTCGTCATAAACTTTTGTGTTTTTCGAATTATTGCTGTAAAATATTATTTAATCACTTTTATCAACTACCAACATGATGGATTACCTGCCCTTAAAAAAGGAATTTCTTTGAATTCAGTTGTTACTTTATAAATTCAAATTTACTAACTGTCAGCATACACGCCTATTAAACTGTTTTTGTTTACCTGCGGTCTATATAACACTTCATCGTCTTTAGGATACTTTATTTCTTCTGAAAATATAGTTAGATATAAACTTACCTAATTTAAAAGGGTAACAAATCAAAATTACATTTAAAAACGGTGCAGGTATATAAAAAATGCATCCAAGTATCAGGTTATTTCAAAAGATATTGGGGTTTAGCACAACGTAAAGAGGACCGATTTTTAAGCACGTATGCTAAATGGTTGGAAGGAACTATGACAATACTCGTACCAGTATTTGGCAGTTCATCTTTAGGGCGACCAAAAAAAGAATTTAATGAAGCAAGTGAAAGAACAAAACGAAGAAAACGCAAGAAATTCGTCAGCAATTAACAACAGGGGAGATCAAATTTGCTGCATAAATGAGCCAGAGAGCAGCGGGATATAGTGATGCGGCTAAATTAATAATGGATATAACACGATCTTTAAGAAAAGCAAAAATTTTCAAGCGATCGTTAAAAACTTCCGAGGTCAACCCAGTTAATAAGCTTTCAGCGGAGGGTGCTTTAGCATTGTTTATAAATGCTGATCTCACGAAAAACCAATCTGAATATTATACAATGCCAACAAAAATGTATATCCATGCTACTCATTGCTAAAAAATGACATTAGCGGAAGTGAAGCTGCAATCTCTCCTCGACCTCACAGCAACACGCTTATGTACATACCTTGATGATGTATTACAGCAGTTGGATTATGAAGAACTTCAGTTTCTGGAAAAGTTTTTGAGCAGTGACCCTTTTTTTAACTGCAATACACAAAAAACACGAAAGATGAAAAAAAACCTTTTTTATCAGATACTATTAAACTACTACTTCCTGATACAGATGATAATGCCCATGATGAAATACGCATGACATTATCATAATTTTGAATTTTTAAATTAGTTTAATTCTTTCATGCGATGAGTATTTAATAATATAAAATAAATATTAGAAGTAAACATGTTTTTGCTTATTCGGTCGTTTATTCCTTATAGAAAGCCAAGCTACGAGACCAATTTTTTTAAATATTTAATATTGGATAAATTAAAATTTTGAAAAAGGAGACTTTGTAAAATCCATAAAAAGCTATGTTTTATTTCCCTGTATCTGCACAACTACAATAGTTCGACTACCTAAATTTAATTTGACTTGATCTTAGAATAAAGTACAGTTGCAAACAAAATTTTTGAGGAATGCGAGGGGGAGACCGGCATACGTAATAATAAATAATTTTTCTAAAAATACACCACATTTATATAAAAATAAATTCTCTTCAAAATGAAAAAAAAAAAATTAACAAAGTTCTAAATGGTGGTTGGGTGGGTGGTTGGTGGGTAGGGGGTGTCAAAAATAACACTAACCCAATAAGAATCTGCCACTACCTTTTTTTTATCAAACTAAAGCTAAAACTATCAAAAAAGTTAAACTTTTAAAACAAAAACCACGCTTAATAATTTTGGCCAGCTCTTTGGGTCAAATACTCCTCTGTGGGTCGGCTAAATGTACCTTAAGAGCCTTTTATGTTAGAGTTTACTTAAGCAAGAGTCGACTTTAGTCTGTAACTATGAATATGGGCCAAATTCTTGTGTTTACTGAATAGGTCTAACTATGAAAACAAAATAGATTTAAATATTTTTAAGTCTACCCTTTTTTGACTACTTCTTTCTTAGACCACGTTATTCGTAGAAAACAGCTTTCTATTACCACATCCTTTTTTTGTTTTAGTATCAAAATTTCTAGTATTAAGGGAAATCCTGTTAAAATCTTTGCTAGGTCAAAAGTTTAGGCAAATAAATTAAATAAATTGAAATCTGTTCTATAATTCGCAACCAATGTCCTATCGAAATAGATAAATATTTTAAAACAAAAAAGTTGTTATGCCTTATTTACTCTCATGAATGTGTTATAGTATCTATTTTCTTACCGTGACTTAGATTTTCTCTCCTTTCTTGTAAACACAATAAAACAAAAAAAAAACAAAATGAAGAATCCCAAAGATTTTGAATTATAAAAACTTCTGTAGGTAATGTGGGATTTGCATCAGTCAATCGTTATACATATATATTTTTTTTTATTCCTTTACTTTAAAAATTTCTATTAATCCATCGCGACGCCGGCTCGTTAAACAGTATAACGCCCAATTTAAACATTTTGGCTGGAATTTTTCCCATTTTTTTGTCAAAGCCTCTACTATGCTATCTATGTCTTCCGTTAACTACGTGCTCCATCTTTTATAGGTAAATTTTTTCTCAGATATTCATCTCAATTTTTCAATTTTTTTCAGACCAGATTCTTGTCAGACTCTCTCTACTAAGCTTTGTTGATTTTGTTTTTCTCTCGGGGACTTTATTTGAACCAGTACTTTTCCCTTTAATGTTCAGTATTTTTCCCTTTAATGTTCAGTAACTCAAACGTCATAAGACTACGTCTGTTTAGAATGTTTCAGCGACTTGTGTTCTTTATGGCTACGTATAGAAATAAAAAAGTTTAGGTTACGCGCTCTTCAAGAATTATATCTTAAAAGATCCAGGAGTATTTCTCCATATCTCCTATGACTACGTATTTGAATGGTACAATAGTTTGAAAACTAAGTTGCTTTAAGCCATTTTTAGTTCATAGGTTACAAATATTTTTTTTAATTAAGTTAAGTTTTCTATATGTGTATCAATTATTTGGCTCCAATCTGATTACATCAGTATCAGTAAAAACGGTATCAGTTTGTTTCTAAAACCAGCAACTTGACTTTAAGGAATTCTCATCAAACTTACCTCAACACGTTTATATAAAATTCTATTATCCTTAGTTTAATAGTTTCATTCTTATTTTTTGATATAATATTAACATCCATTTTAGCTAGTTCGTAATCTGCAAATTCGGTAAACTTTATGAGGGCGATCAAACAAACAGGATTTTGAGTTGAAGTAGAACATCCAAGGCGTTTACGTAGAGCTATTAGCCGTTTAATAGTAGGTACTATTTAATCGATTTTAGTAGAGTTAAGATTCAAGAGCATAATTAAATTAAATGAAGTAATTTCAAAATCACTGACGAACTCATACTCCCACCACTTACTCTGCTTATCTAAGCTCATTTTAGATAACCACTTTATTAGGCTTTGTTGATCAGAAGCTACATGCTTGGCCTTCGTGTATTTATAAGTGGCTAACGATTGTATATGTAGCAATTCATATTTTTCATGATTTTTAGCTATAAACTCTAAACCTTTGGTTATATTTTGTAAGTATCTCTCGCCATAAGCGGTATTCGCTAAGAAGGCCAATACAGCAGCACCTGTTAGAGTTATAGGATTACTTTGTGAAGGATATAAGTATTTACCGTTTTCGGTAAATGTTCCGTTTTGATCCTGTCGTCAGCTTAAGAATGCCAAGCCTTCTTTAATGATTGTTTCGTTGACATTGATAAACTCTTCAAATTGTGGAAAAAACGTAAGACAAAAGACGTCAACCATATAGAGCCATTTCGACGTTCTTTATTAGACCGCGAAGGACCAAAGCTACAGAAAGAACCATCCATATGACGACAGGTTTTGATACCCAGTCTCTAAATTGTGACGAAGCCTTGCTTCCACGATGGGAGTTAAAAGTTTTTAACTCTTTAAATATTTCATGATCAAGAAATTAGGCAACAGATAGGACATAATTTGTTCACCAGAAACTGTTGGAATATGCACCATATTGTCTAATTTTTTTTAAATGAGACCCATTATTTCACCCACAACACCTACTTCGACATGCTGCAAATCGGGTACGACAAAGTCTCTGAGTAAGTCCAATTTATCTGCGGTCTTCTGCTCAGGCTTCTATTCAAATTAATAAAAAAAAACGAGTGTTATACTCGGTAATGCCCTCCGGAACCACATTCAAGGTTTCATGTATGATTTCAGGATCAACTGATGTTGAGGCTTTGAATATCAACATAACATTTCTAATAACTTTGGGCCTTATCAGGAAATATATTTTACCAGCTGAATGGTCTTCAAGTCTAAGGCTCTTAGTCAGTGTCTTCTCACTAATGACCTTATTGTCAAAACCGATTATTTCATATTCAGCATTACTATTGTTTAAGGTTATCACGTCGTCTGATTTGCAATGTAGAGGATTATTTACCAAGACGGGCACATTAATAATTTCGTCTGGAATACAAATTAAATTTATTATTTAAGCAATAATTATATTCACCAAACGAACCTCTTTGAACTGAGAAAGGCAAACTTATTGATAAGAATAACGCAATTGTATCATCCCTGCTAAAAAATTTATTAAAAAAATAAACAAATAAGACTAAAAATATTTGCATTTTATTATTAATCAAATAGTTAATATACATATTATATGGTAGTCTTCATACATACATAAATAAAATATTTCATATGTAATAATTAAGTATTGAATAAACTTTATTATATTAAATTGAAATTTAATACTAAATTATATACATAAATTTATATAACTTAAGTGCCCAAATGAATTTGGACATGGCGCCGGGCTAGGCGACTTCCGGCATCTCATTTATCGTACAAAGCACATTTGCCACCGACCGAATAACCTCTGCTAAAACCTTAGCATTTGGTATTGTTATTACACTTGGTTCTTGATTTGTCGTAGACTGTTGAAGTCGATTTTTTTGTTTTTTTGCAATTTTCATGCTCGGTTCGGGTTGATGTAACAGGATATGGTGGAGTTTATCGCACTTCCATTAGGTATCAAAAACTAACTGTTGAAAAACAGTTAGAACAATATCGATGCTCCTTGACAACTTCTTTTCTCTCGTTTGCTGTCATCCTTAGAAATTCATGACAAAAACGTAAGGCATGGAACCTTTTACACAACCCGCACTTATAAGGCGTTTTTTGTGCCGTTGGCAGCTGTTTTTATTTGACGCTGCGACTTTAGCTTTGTCTGTTACGTGTTTCTGTGAGTCTGCCGTTAGGTCTGTGTGAAAGAAGAAAAGAAAGAAAATAGAATAAAAATGAATAAGTAAGATAAACAGGACCCGTTGAGATGTGTACATGTGTTTGAATGTGAAATGTGTAAATAGTGTTATATAATGAATTTCGGATAACTTTAGCAAACATTAAACGAAAATTATAATGACTATTAATTATAAAAAAAGCAGATAACAGAATTTGACAATTGGGCGTTTTTTGACTCCAGACGCTATTCGTATGTTAGCTGTGCATACATATTTTTTTATCCGGACCGCGGTATGTTTTCTCAACCCTCTCTAAGCGCCATTCATATGGAGGTTGTAAGTCATCGATAAGGACAACGAGATATCCGATCTGGATGTTCTGACTAAGATTCTGAGTGCTCTTTCCATGGATTGAATTTAGCCTTTCCCATCAATTTAAAGAGCACAGATTATTAATAGTTTGTTCCTCTTAAGAAATGACCCGGAGAAAGTGTTGTTAAGTCTGACGGGTCTTCTGAGAATGCCGAGATGGGCCGGGAGTTAAGTACTCCTTCAACTCGTGCAACAGTTGAGAACTCCGTCAAAATATATCTTTGGCCACCTGCTATTCGTTTGAAATAGTATTTAAAGCTTTCTACAGCGGCTTCCCATAGCCGCTCAAGTGCCAAGCGTGTGGAGCATAAATCTTCATTCATACCCATGTATGAGGTGTTTCCACTCGCTGGGGAAGCCCCCGCCCCCCAATGAAGCATGCACATGCCGCTGATGACAAATCTAAACAAAGCTCCAGGTGTATTGCTTTTGTTCTAAAAAAGACAAAAACACTGACATACGCTTTTTGTACGAAGTTTTGCGTAAGTGAGACTTCGAAATGGCAGAGATAGATTACATCTTTAAGGGGGAAGCCATTATTTGTGATTGGTGTTTACAATGATTGGTGTTTACAATGATTGGTGTTTATAAATAATACACATTTAACAGTTTCGTATAATGTTTTTGACTCGCGGTTTATGTCTAGTACTATAAAATTCTGTTTTATGCATATGAGCGCACTCTCCGTGAGATAAAAATTGATGTAAATCTAATAATGTAATCTGATTTGAGACATTTTTTTTTGTTAAACCTAAGTTTTTTTGTGTGAGATATTTCGGATGCTTTTTGTATAATGCAAGTAATTGTTGCTAAGATTTGTTCCGAATTAGACTGAATTATACTCACATCAGGAATATTTTGTTTTCGAATTTCTGACGCGGCGAATAAACTAATTTTATTCAAATTTACTTGTTTGTACAGAGGCACTTATCTTGTTTTTTGTGCGAATCATTCATAGATTTTACATGTTATGAGGACGTGGTCGGAGTTAAGAAGTACCGGCTGCTATTACTGAAGGTTGTGCGTGGGTATTTCTCTGCCCAAAACAACTAAAATTATACGGATAATGTATATAATACTAAAAATTTTACTGGTCTTTATACAGCTTTCTTCCAGCAGTATTAATATCTTGGAAGTTCCAACTGGTGTGATCAGCGTTAAAGTCTCCAAAAATAAAAAATTCTGATGACTGATTTGTGATTAAATTAATGTCGTTAGTAAAAGTGTTCATCAAACTTTTTACATTTACCTAAAGCATTACTGCAATTAGAAATATTTCAAGAAGTTTCTCATTTGACAACTCATCACAGTCTTTATTTTCGCTAGAGTTTATTGTTTCTAAAAACCTCTACCAGGTCTGCAAGTTTAAAATGTCGTTTTAATTCCAATAGAATGCGCTCTTAGCCTATTGAAGGATTTGCTTATCTCTAAACGCTATTTTGTTTGTTAGTCATTTGTTTACAAAAGTCAGTTGTTTTTAAGTCGTTTACGTGGACGTATCATACCTTTCTTTGGTGTTAAAAATGTCTAATTTTAAGCCAAATAAAGAGCATTTGCGGCATGTGTGCGAAATGCTGCTTTTACGCCACGAAAGAAAGGGTTTTTTGCATCGAGTTGTAACTGGCGATGAAAAATGGATTTATTTTCAGAATCCCAAACGAATAAAATCATGGGTAACGCCAGGATAACCATCCACATCGAGTGCAAGACCGGATCGTTTTGGGAAGAAGATAATGCTGTGTGTGTGGTGGGATCAGAAGGGAGTAGTCTACTACGAGCTTCTCAAACCCGGCGAAACAGTCAATACCGACCGCTACCGACAACAAATGATCAATTTGAGTCACGCATTGATCGAAAAACGCCCAGAATGGGCTCACAGGCACGCCAAAGTCATTCTTCAGCATGATAACGCTCCTGCACATTCAGCCAGATTGACTAAGCAAACGATTTCTTCGCTTGGTTGGGAACTCCTACCCCACCCGCCGTATTCACCTGACCTGGCGCCTTCTGATTATCACCTCTTCTCATCGATGGGACACTCATTGGCTGAGCAGCACTTTAACAATTTGGAGGATGTAAGAAAATGGCTCGATGAATGGATTTCAAATAAAGATGAAGCATTCTTTTGGAATGGTATCCACAAATTGCCAGAGAGATGGACAAAATGTGTACAAAGCGAGGGCCAGTACTTTGAATAAAATATATTATACTTTTTTTAAATTACTATGTATATATTTTAAGAAATAAACGACATTTTAAACTTGCAGACCTGGTATATTCAGGTTTTTAGGAACTGCTTGACGTTTTGCTGTCAGGCGGCTGTTCATTAATGTTATTTTTGCCACGATATAGTGGTGGAAATCGTCATCTCACATAAAAGGCTCTGATTTAAATGTTCTTTTACGAATTTCTATACGGCGCCGATTTTTGGAGACAAAATTGGGTTTTATCGAACTCAAGAATGTATAACGCATTGGTTTTGTTTTCAGTTCCTATAAGAGGTTCTATGTTAAATGTAATTTTGAATTCTTCGAATATTGTTTTTGTTTCAAGTTGTGGTAATCGAAACAGTATAAGCTTAATTTTTTTCCCCTCTTTGACCCGGTCAGTGGATTTTTGATGTCATCCTCAGTTTCGTCATCATCTGCTCCACTGGAATTGTACTCTTGCATATCGGAAAAAACTTGAAATCTATTGTTGTTGGCCCTATAGGAAGATTTCGGAGATTTTGATTTAGGACCGCGATCCCACCCATTTTTTCGCTTTGGTGCCATTTTATTAAATTTTTGTAAAATGAAGATTGAAGAATAGTATTAATTTAGTAGTAAATGCACAAAAGTTTAGTATCACGCGTAAAAGTAGTCAATGTCAACAAACGACTGAATGATACTAGGTGCACATACCATACATATAGATTATAGGAAGAATTGTAAGAATCAAAAACTGTTTCCATAGAGGCCGTGCTTTTTACGTGTCATGTTTTATTTTTTAAATCAGAATAGTTAAGAAAATACTTTTAGTTTTAAAATTTATAATAATAACAACATACAATATAATTATTGTTGTTATTTTTGGCCACCAAATTTCTATTTATGTATAATCTTATGTTTTAAGCTAATGAGGTCTGAATTTATCCATGTAAATAAAAGACAATTTTTATTACATTTTTCCCCAACGTTTCGTGAATTTTTTGTTCACTTTCTCAAGGGGTCGTCTATTTAATTAAAAAGAAGAAAATTTAACACAGTTACAACTAAAAACAATTACCGCGAAAATGTACAAAATATGTTTACTTACACTATGCCAGTAGAGTTTACATTAATAAATTAAGGATTTTTGATAAAATTAACAATAAAAAACAATATTAAACATGAATTAACAAACACAAAATTTAATTTAAAATGTTTCTTAAACTAATGCGAGTTTATAACTGGCGCTTAAATTGTCTGTGTCCTCTTTAATGTTCATTGTTTTGTTTATTTTTTGTTGTATTCGTAAGCTTTCTATGGTGTATCTCTTTTTCTCGTTGTTTACTTTGTCTAGTATTTTTATATTGTCAAAATCAAGCTTATGTTTTGTTTGTGTTATATCATCATCATTTACTCTTGTCTCTAAACTTCTCTTAGTTGTTCCAATGTAAATAAGATTGCAGTTATTATTTTCATCCCCTTTACATTGAATTTCGTAAACTACATTGTTTTGCTGTAGTTTTGTTATTGGTGTTTTTGTTTTTGTAAAAATTGCATTTAATGTTTTGTTTGGCTTGTATGCAAAGCTTATGTCAATTTTATTTATTGTTGTTTTTATACTGTTATTGTCGGTTAGGCCAGGTATGTATTTTACACTGTAAAATTGTTTTTCTATGTTGGTGTTACCATTGTTGCTGTTTTGTATTGGTTTGTATGCTGTTAATAGAGACTTTATTAATTTTATGGGGGAAGCTGTTATTGATCAATATGTCGGTAATTTTTTGAATATTTTGTGGATGGTATATATTGTCGCTGATGTCCAGTACTCGTTGTATAAGGTTTTTGGCCGTGGATAAATTCAGGCCTCATTAGCTTAAAACATAAGATTATACATAAACATACAATTTAAAATTAAAAGCTTGCCTATGTGTGAGATGTAACCCTCTGTGCGTGAGCCCACCAAGCATTTGCTTAATTTATTTTGAGATTGCTTTAGTTTTTAATAAAACATCTTTTTAACATGGTGTTCTTCAACTTTTTCTTAAATAGTCTAATGCTTCTTGAAATTAAAATCTAAAATTTATTATCTTTAAAGGCTTTTATTTTTTTCCGTTTTATTTTCAAATAACAAGCAAGTAAGATATTTTAATATTGATTTTTACAAAAAAGAAGAAGAGAATATTTAAACAAAAATAACACACATGTAATTAGTAACAAGTTATTTGCATTTATTGCACTCTTCCAGGGCGCCACAAATATCGCATAATTTTGACTCGACATCATAGAAAGCAACAGCCCTCCCTTCTTTATTATAGTAATCATACATTAGAATTAAAGCTGGTTTTTGCATGGTCACAGCATGAGTTCTTAAGGCTTCCACCGTCAAACAGGTTGTAACTTTTTTATATAAATGAGCGAAATATACAACCAACAATGAACCAGAGTTTTTCAAATCCATATTCTATAAAATGAAAAATTATTTATTTTATTTCTTAAGTGGTTTTCTTTTTACTATGACTTACAATAACACTCTTTAATTTTTGTATTTCCTTTAAATTTTCATTATCTATGACATAACCCGAGGGTGTGTGAATTTCCAGCAACGCCATATTAGAAGATACGCCTTCACCCACATAACTGACACACACTGACATTGTCAAGTAAGATGATCTGTTTTTGTTATCAAGCTTAATTGTTTTTATGGTAAAGCTAGGATAAAGACCTTTTTGATTTTTCAGTGTGTTATATTGGTAGTCGATTTCAAGTAAAGCTGAACCATTACCTTTGGCTGCGATTTTTAACGATTTTGTTGTAGGAAGCAACTGGAAATAAAACCAGTCGCGGAATTTAGTTAAGTCTTTTTACAAATTGTCATTTAGGCTGCATTCAAGGAACAAAAAAAAATAATCTAGTTAAAAGCATTTTGGAACCATCATTCGACTGAAACTTCAAATTGTCTTCCGTACACTTAATTCTGGTATACTGAAGTGTCGCCTGTTTCTTTACTTGGATGCTGTATCGTTACGTAGTCAATTAAGGCTACATCCTTGGGCATTATTGGACTTATATCTTAGAGACAAAATGTCTTAGCTGTACAAGGACGGGTTCTCGGTATCAAAACAAGAGTCTCAGAAGACTCAGATTAAGAAAATAAAAGAAAGACTTTTTGTTCTTAGCTTAGTAGGTTCGCTTGCTCGTATGCAAGCAAGTCCTAAAAAAGACTTAATATCCTGGGATATTGTTTCTTAGAATACGCCTTTCCTGACTAAGTATATTTTAGACAACTTGACTTCATCTCTTTTAGTCACTATCAGTATGAAAGTATTTAGTTGGTTTCTTCAGCATGTCTATGCGCTTTTACCTATAATTTTAACAATGATATCTCAGTTCTAATTAAGAAGCCAAGTTTTCTTCAAAAACCAGCAAATTAACTCAAAGGAGTTGTGATTAGACTTACCTCAACACTTTTATACAAAATTCTATTATCCTCAGTCAGTTTAACAGTTTCATTCTTATCCTTTGATATAATATTAACATCCATTTTAGCTGGTTCATAATCGTCAAATTCAGCAAACTTTATAAGAGCGATCAAACCAGCGATGGTATTTCGAGTTGAAGCAAACCCACCAATACTTTTATGTTGAGATATTAGCCGTTTAACAGTGGGTACTATGCTATCGATTTTAGTAGAGTTAAGATTTAAAACCGTTAATAATTTAAATGAAGTAATTTCAACATCACTGAGGAATACATATTGCCACCATTTGCTCTGGTTATCTAAGCTAGTTTCAGATAACCACTTTATTAGGCTTTGGTCCTCAGAAGCTAGAAGCTTGGCCTTCTTGGAGGCGTATATGGCCAATGAATGTATGTGTAGCAATTTATAGTTTTCAAGTTTTTGAGCCATAAACTCCAAACCTTTAGTTATATTTTGTAAGTATTTGGCAGCATAAGCGGAATTCCCTAGGAAGGCCAATAGAGCAGCACCAGTTAGAGTTATATGATTACTTTGTGAAGGATATAAGTAATCACCCATTTCTGTAAATATTCCTTTTTGAACCTGTTGTTTGTTTAAGTAGGCCAAGCCTTTTTCAATGATTGTTTCGTTGACATAAATAAATTCTTTAAATTGTGGCAAAAAACGTAAGACATAAGAAGTCAACCATGTAGAGCCATATCGAGGCTCTTCGTTAGCCCGAGAAGGACCAAAACGACTGAAGGAACCATCAATATGACGACAAATTAATATGTTTTGATAGCCATTCTCTAGATTTTTACGGAGCCTCGCATGCACGGTGGGAGTTAAGCGTTTCGAATTCTTCAAATATTTCAAAATCAAATAATTAGGCAACAGAGAAAACATAGTTTGTTCACAAGGACCTGTTGGCACACGCACCAAATTATCTAAATTTTCTAAAACGATACCCATAATGTCACCCACAACACCCACGTCGACATGGTATGAATCGGGTACTAAATCTTTGGGTAATTCCAATTGAAATGTAGACTTCTGCTCAGCTTCCTTTTTCAAATTAATTAAAAAAGCATGAGTGCCATAGTGGCTGATGCTTTCCAGAACCACATTCAAGGTCTTATGTATGATTTCAAGATCAACTGATGTTGAGGCTTTGAATGTTAACATAACATTTCCAATAACTTTGGGCCTTATCAGGAAATAAATTTTACCAGCTGAATGATCTTCAAGTGTTATGCTCTTAGTCAGTTTCTTCTCACTAATGACCTTATTGTCGAAACCGATTATTTCATATTCACCATTACTATTATTTAAGGTTATCACGACGTGTAATTTGTAATGTAGAGGATTATTTACCAAGACAGGCACATTAATAATTTCGTCTGGAAAGCAAATTAAATTAATTACTTAAACAAAAAACAAATTCATCGCACGAACCTCTTTTCACTGAGAAAGGCAAACTTATTGATAAGAATAACTCAATTGTATCGTCCCTGCTAAAAAATGTATTGAAAAATTAGATAAATGCGACGAAAAATTTTTGCAGTTTTTTAAGCATAAAATAATTAATATAAGCTCTTAAGCAATCGAAAAGTTTCAACTATTGATAAAAAATTACCAGCAAAAACTTGGAATGCAAAAAAATCCTTGGTTGATGCTATTGTTGAAAGGAATCGATAACAAATTTTACATTAATAACTTAAAAATATTATTAAATAAAATATTATTAAAAAACGCATTAAAAAATTAATAAATATTACAACGAAAAAATTAATAAATAGTTTACAAAGAATATGCTATTTAGAGTAACAATTGGTACTTATATTATCGGAACATTTTTTTCTATTATTTTACAAAAAAAAAAAAAAA
The DNA here is from genome assembly GCA_916610165.2 of Gymnosoma rotundatum. NCBI lineage: Eukaryota > Metazoa > Arthropoda > Insecta > Diptera > Tachinidae > Gymnosoma > Gymnosoma rotundatum. Next base: position 36,079,854 of record OU744337.1, read on the forward strand.
AAAAATTAAAAAATCATAAAAAATTAAAATAAAAAAAAATATGCAAATATCAATTTTTTTTAAATTAATAAGCAACAACACAAACAAATATTTTGTTAAACAAAATAAATTAAAAAAACAAACTAAAGTAAATTTTTTATAATAAAAATTATGAGAAAGTATTTTTGTTACCGGTCAACGATTTTGTAAAATCAATAAAAAGTGGTGTGCAAAAATAAATTACAGGACAGACGGACACAGCTCAATCGAAAGAAATAAATCATTAAGATTATGTTAATTTACTTTAAGAAATTAATCAATTTCAAATATAAATATTTCATGATATTCTTATAAAATATTAATTATTTAAAACTAAAAAATGAAATGTATTACTGCAAGAAAAGCATATCACTATGGCCATTTCGCTACTGCCCACACATTTTGTATAGCAAACCTTAAAGTATTATATAAAAATCAAAATTGATTAATTGAGGATTAATCTCGAAAAAATTAATACAAAAAGACAGTAACCATTGAGTAACTATTTTTAATATTTTTCTTTGTATTTTAAGTGAATTTGCTGAGTTTGTGCTATTTGCAATTGATCTAAGCGGTAAATTTGCTAGTATCCATAAAGAGGAAATCCCTTAGCTTTCCCTAACATAACTATACATACAGTATTTCGCACAAATTAAATTTGTAAAAAAAATTAAGACCAAAACTTTTGAATCATGCTTCAAACCGTGTAAAAAAAGTTTGTGTAAAAACAGAATTAGTTGTAATAGCATAATATAATAAATAATATAATAATAATTTTCAAAATAAATTTATAAATACAAAACAAGAACTTATTTAATTTTGATTTATTCTAAAAATCCTGGTTCACATCAAACATCAATTTATTTATATCTTTTTATATTACATTAAAAAGATCGTTGGTGATCTTGTTTTGGAATGCGTTTTTTTTAAATAACAAGGACAACAAAAAACTAAAGATAAATACTTGGATGCAAAAATTATTGGGTGAAAAATGTTTTAAAAATATAACAAAATGCAAGGTTTTTTAATATGTGGATGAAGAGAAACTACTTTTGGCATACGCAAACAAACAAACAAACAAACAAGCGAGTGAAAAAAGTAAAGTATAAAATTTAATACTTTAAACAAATAAGAGTGCTATATTCAGCTATTAATCTTATATTCCCTTCACAATCTATGTAAATCTAGTTTAGTGAAGAAACTCCAATTAAAAAAGCAAATAATGGGGTGACAGAGAATAAAAAAATGAAAAACTTAGTACTGCATATGTATAATTTAACATAAAAATGACATCGGCTCTTAATGATTTAATCATTTTTTAAAAATTTGTTATTTCCTTAAAGATCTCTTCAAAATCTTTAAGATGATACCCATATTGATATTGCAAAAAATTTGAACATTTCTGAGCCCCGTAATTATTATAATTTTTTAATTCTCTTTAGCCCCTTAAATTTATTTTTTTGATTGGAGTTACTTTATTGTTCCAAATGACATGAAAAAAATAAAAGCCGGCGTGTTTTGCCTACTGCCCGCGGGACATGAACCGATCTTGCGGATTTCCAATAGCCCCTTTTTCGACACTATACATCATATTTATTTTTTTTTTTTGTGAACAACACTAACACGGACGGATAGGCGGACATCGCATAGTCGACTTCGCTATGCATAAGAATTCAGAATATATATACTTTATGGGGTCGGAAATGAATATTGTAGAAATTACACACGGAATGACAAACTTAGATATACCCTTTTTCCACTTTTTTGAGATGAAGGGAAAAAAATACTCTTTAATCAAATGATTCTTGACACTTACTTTTCCATAGCGTTGGTAAGTAAAAGGATTTGCACAAAGCAAATAGTGAGACGCAACATCCAACTCATGTCTCAGCCGTAAATAAAAAAAATTGATTAAATTTAAAATAAAGTATTTAACGCTTAATTTAACCGAACTGTTTAACGAAAATCGAACTTCACTTTTGAACTGTCAAATGATGACTGAATACAAATAGTATAGTATAGTATATTTATTTCCAAAAATTTTAATGATGTACATGTTTTCTTAAAACTAATTTTAATTAATTATTTATTCCTTACATACTAGCGTATTTTTCAAGGACTTGCCAAGATATTTTATAAAAGTTGTTGCAGCATGGCCGCTTATAATAATATTAAAGTTAAGTTTACTGTAGGTACAACATTTGTTTTAAAATTTCCCCAAAAAAAGGTAAATAGGGAGGCATTTGTGCTTAATTCTAATATTAAACTAAACTTTATAGTAAGGCAGGAAAGAAAAAAAAAATAGCGTTATATACAAAAGAAAATAAAGTTATATACAAAAGAATAGGAATAGCCTATTGGGCGGTGTTATACACCACATTTTCTATATCTAAGGTATTTATTCTCCTATAGTAATATAAGAGGTTTGCACTTTCATATAGGAGGCCAGCTCCGTTCAATGTCATAAGGTCTATCGGTGATAAGTAGTTAGACAATCGTATGGTCCTCAGATTGTTTGCGCTTTCAAAGCACTGTCCAAGAAGACTGTTTTCAAGGGATTGAGCCCTCTCAAGAAATTTTATAGCCGACCCTACCATATACGAGTCAATTCTATCGAAGCCTATTGCTTTGTTAATTGATTTGCAAGATGGCTTGCGGTGGATGCCATCAGGCCTCTGCTTACACCGTAAGCCAAGGCAAGTGACCATAATTTTCCTCTCCCATTTCCTTAGTCTTTCCATCTGAGCAGAAGAAATTCTGGACCAGACTGGGAAGGCATAGGATATGAGAGGTCGAAGGAATCGAATTTTCCTATCGAGTCCTCCCCTATATCCAAGAATAGATCGATATGCGGCTATGCACGCCTGCCGCGCTCCAAGACAAAGTCTATGTGGCGATAAAACTCAAAATTTTCATGGAAAATTACACCAAGGTATTTCATCCTGTCCGAAACCCTGATCAGTTCGCTGCCTATACTAAGAGTTGGTATGAAAGATCTGCTATTGGGATATAAAAATTTACGCTTGCCCTTTATCATAACTGCCTCAGTCTTATTCATATTTAAGTGAAGCCGCCACTTAGCAAAGTAGGGCTCCAGTCGAGTCAAGTAGTTGCTAACTCTTCCGTTTACACTACGAGCGAGGGGCCCAGAAGCTGCAATGAGTATATCATCTGCATACATTAACAAAAGATCGCCGTCAGCCGGTTTAGGTATATCAGCCATAAATATATTATAAAGAACAGGGCCAAGCAAGGATCCCTGTGGTACTCCAGCACTGATAGATTTTTCAATCGATCGAGTTCTGCCTGTTCTAACGCCAAAAGTCCTATCAGATAGAAAATTAGAGACGATTTTACACACACTTCTATCGAAGCCCATGTCCATCATTTTAAAAACAATGCCATCCTGCCAAGCGGTATCAAAAGCCTTGGCAAAGTCCAAGCTAACCGCAATTGTAGGATATCTTTTGTTTAGACCTTTGGAAACATAGTCTGAAAAACCTATCAATGCATGCGAGGTTGAGTGTCCTTTCTTAAATCCAAACTGACAATCTGGAAGAATATTGCAGTCTGATATTTTGTCCGTGATCTTGGAATGAATAAAGAATTCTAATAACTTTCCAAAGGGAAATAGGAGAGAAATCGGCCTATAGTTGCTGCTCTGCCTTGGGTCAGATTTGGGTTTCAATATCGGAACTATTAACGCCCTTTTCCATGCTCTCGGAAAGTATCCCAAGTTTATGCAGTGGTTCATTAAAATTGCCAGAAATCCCCAGGTATCCCGACGAGTTCTCTCAAGTACAAGATCAGGAATTTCATCCCAACCACTCGACTTTTTGTTTGGTCTTCTCCTTAAGGTTTCGCCAATGGTTTCTGCTTTAATCAGCTGGCTGTTGTCCGAGCCGCTACCATCTGCGGTCGTAGTCCTATCAAAAACCATCATAGGTGTCCTATCCTGTAAAGTGGAGACTTTACTTGCGACGGTTACTGCAAAAGAATCGGAACCTATTTCATATTCGTGCACGCTGTGGAAATGGTCTGCCAGTAGATTAGCTTTCCCTAAGTCATCAGATACTATTGAGCCATCCGCAGTGATCAGATCGTGGATGACAACATTTTTACTTAAACCAGCCGCAGACTTTAAAGATCTATACGTCCTATCATTCAGCCTAATTTTGCTTAATTTTCTCGTCCACTTTTCGCGCTCGTAAGCTGCAATAGCACCCTGTATTATTCTATCCAGGTTTTTTACTTCTGCTTTAAAGATAAGACGACGTCCTGGGTCCTCACATCTTTGAACTATACGGCGCAATCTCTTTTTTTCATCAATAAAATGAAGTATATTAGGTGGAAGCTTCAAAAGCCCTTTACTTCCAACTAGAACCTTAGGAGTAGAAACTTCCATAGCATTCTTAGAGGCATATGTCATTGACTCTATACACCCGTCAATCTCCGCTTCGGACACGTTCGTATCTACTGGTAGCGTACAGTCGGCAAGTTCCCGTGATAGAATCGCATTAAATCTTGCCCTGTCCATCTTGTCAAAGTCTAATCTTGTTGGTCGTATTCTCCCAACACAATCCGCAATGCCAAAAACTGCTTCCACAGCGTTGTGATCAGATTCAAAATCAAGGGTTTTAAGCCCATTTCCCATGATTATAGGAGACATGCCTACAGAAGTTATTATTATGTCTATATATGAAGAAGAAGCGGCCGTAGTTCTTGTCGAGCCATCAGTGGGATGAATTTCTAGGTTCGGATTCGCTAAGAGTAAATCATGTAGCAACCTACCACTTGTGTTCTCCAGGGAATCCCCCCAATACGGATGCCTAGCATTTAAGTCGGCTCCAACTACCACTGCCCCAGTATTGGCTAGGTCAAAAACAGGCCTAATATCAGAGGCTGACATTGTCGCTGTTGGTCTACGATACATCGACACTACAGTTATAGAGGACCCATTTATTCTGTGAATGCGCACAATCGTGTTTTCTAAAGTTCCAGTGTCAACTGTTACCCTTTCACATGAAATACTATCCTTAACTAGAACGGCCGTCCCTCCTCCTTGTCCAGATTGACGATTCTGTCTAAATATTATATATCCAGCAATGTCTAACTTGTGTTGAGGACTTAATTTATGTTCAACTATTAGAGCAACGTCGGGTTTGTGTCTATCCAAAAATAGTTTTAAATAGTGTCTCCTATGTTTAGAGACAACTGAATTCACGTTAATGAAAATTACTTTAAGTGTCCTAGACATTGTTCTGTAGCATCATTAGCATCCCAAGCAAAAAAGCCCGAGATTTACCCTCATCATCTTTAATTGTATTATATTCACGTGCAAATCCACCGATTTTATTAATACAGTTCAACAGACCTCCTCCAAATTTTCGTTTACAGTCACTGTCAATCATCGCGAATTGAGCCATTGCGCTCTTAAGAGTTGGCGCAGCGCTGCTCGGCGCCGTTCCAAAAGAATTACATGGTGTTGAACCACCTTTAGGAAGATTGTTTGCCACAGCAGATGCGTATGACACTCCAGGGTTAAGGCCACTACTAAAGAATCGTCGAGGTCCCTGGGGCTCCACCCGAGATGCCTTTTTTGCCTCTATTTTCTTTAAAAGCCTTAGCCTTTGTGAGCATTGCTTAGAGCTGGCTACGTGCCCCTCAACTTCACAGTTAACACATTTTACCGGGAGTCCCACCTTTCTAGTAACCTGTCCAGTTACAGGATCAGTAAGCAACAATTCGGTTATGTTATTTTCCTTCGCGGGAATACTGCGCTTTCCCGGTCCATGGGATGCACCACATTTTACACATCGGTACGGCATCTGGCAATTTGAAGAGTTATGCCCAAATCTCTGGCAGTTGAAACACTGGGTGACAGCACCCTTCTTTCTATATTTTTTCATGCTGACACGGCAGCGAAGAATATACCGTACCTCAAAAAAGGCAGAAATATCGGAATCTCGTGATAGCCTCAAAAGCCATCTATCATTACCTAGTTCAATAAGACCTAGTATATTAATTCCAAATTGAAGTCCAGTCAAATTTGCATGACGTCTTCAACAGTGTATGTACGCGATAGACCCTCTATAAGAATCGAAAACGGTCTCATTCCTTTTGGTGTATATGTATAAAAGTTTACCCCGTTGTCCTTAAGCAAAACCTTTACCTTTTCAAAGTCGCCCAGAGTGCAAACCCCTATATTAGTGGCATTTTTGCCCATAATCTTAATATTATAATTAGTATGGTCAAGTGCCTTATCAATAATATTAGTTATTTCTTTTACATTAACATTATAAGTAGTAATAACTGGGATTCTTATCTTACTTACAATGCTTTTTCCTTTTAGTTTTTTACCGGCATCCCCATTTTGAGTACGGGGAACCTCTTCCGCTTTATCATTATCAACTTCCTTCTTGGATGCGTCGTCATTTTTTTTAATTGGGCTAGCGTCAATAGTTGAAAAATCCATACCTTCTTCCGCATTAGCATTTATTGATTTTTCCGAGTTCTGATAACTGGCCACAACAGTAACCTTCCTCTGCTTTTTTTTCTTCTTTCGAACCACCTCTACAAAAGTAGCATCTTCCTCGCTAGATGCCTTGTCATTTTTTCCTGTTAAGCCTTGCGTTGAATTCCCTTTGAATTTTTCAACCATTTTTTTAGTTTTTTATTTTCGTCGAGAATGGCATTGAGTTTGAGGCTAAGTTCCTCAATTGCCTTATCTTTTAAGTTAAATAGCCGGCTTACTTCGTCGTCAGATGAATATTCGCCAGCCACCCTCGCTCTCTTGAGTGAATACAAGCTGTCGTCCGCCATTGTTGACAAACTCTACCTGCACCACTAGTTTGTATATTGTGGATGTTGAAAATTTTGCAACAACCCTTAAATTCGCACAACTTTTCTTTATGTTTACCTTTTTTTTACTGCACACTTGTTGTAAGTACGATCACTGTCAACAGTCGAATGCCGACTGAATACAAACTACTGATGGTTCTTTAAATAAATGGAATTGGATTCAAAATTTTTATAATAAAATACAAAAAAGCCTCTATGAGTTTTTTCCTTAAATTCATGAGTGTCACGATGTTTTACGACTTTATGAAGCTGTTGAAGGCCGCTCTTAAATAAGTTCTACTAAAACTAAATTGAGAAATAAAACGTAATACGAACTTCTTAATTTCTCTATTCCTACAAAAGAAATGTTAAATAAATTTAATACAAAAGAAATGTAACCCAGTAAATATACAAAATATATGAGTGGTTTTAAAAATAATAAGTATGAAATTAATTAAATAATTAGTATGTGTTCTTAACTCATATTTTACTTTCTTGTTTGAAAATACGATTTTATCTCTAGGTTTAAGCTTAAGTTACAAAAGTTACTCTAATTGAAACTATTTTTTAATCTTTTTTTATTTTTAATGTTAAATAAAATCTAGGAGTCTTTCGTAAATTAACCCCCTTTTTTATATATGATATTTTTACTGATAAAATAAAAATATAAATACAAATAAATTAGGTATTTTTATACATGGAAACATTTTGCAGTATTCGACAAGCCATTTGGCGAGAAAACAAAAAGAAAATGGCAGCACTGAACAAGCTTTAGGTAACTCAATCACAAAAAAAAAAATAAAAAAAAACAGCTAGTAGGGTCTAACTATTCACTCATTGCTTTTTTTTTTTGTTTTCTTTAAAATAATTTTGCTAACAACAACATTTTATTGAGAATTTATAAAAAGAGCTCTGTTGCTCAAAATTACCCAGTGAATTTGTTCGTTTTCTAATAGAATTAACACTTGTGAAGAAGTAATTTCGCTTTTAACTAGGTATTCGCGGACTAACTATTCGCGGACCGCTTCTACAAAGGGGAATAATCGTACCATGACCGCTTTTTTAATTCAGCAAGTTTTTTTATTTTATTGCGCACACTAATATGCAAGTTTTTGGTACGAAATTTTAAAACACTTCTCCTAGGGATCTATAGCCTTGGTAAACTTCAAAAAATTTTCATTTTGTATGGGAGGCAACATGTCCACTGCTATGTATATTATTAATAAGGTTTTTAGTACACAAATTCAAGGCTCTAATTGTTGTAACGATTAGTTACATATACGATTATAATTTTCCACTTTGTATGGAGGGTACCAGGCCTACTACAGCAATTCAGTCTGTGTTTCGTTAAACTATAAATATTAATATTAGGGTTACTAGTGCAATATTTCTGTATGGTACTTATTGTAATTGTAATAATAATTTTGCACCTTGTGTGGGAGACACACCACGCCCACTGTTCCAATCCAGCTAGTTTTTTTGCTGCATTATGTATAGTTATAAAAGACTTACTTGAACGAAATTCCGAGATGCGTCCTGTTAAAGCTACCAAGAAATACGATGATAAATATTCACTTTGTATGGAAAGTGCCACGCCGATGTGGAATTAAAAATAAGTTGAAGGAAATCTTTATCTTTATGCTGTGTTTTAGTTTGGTTTAAAAAACAAAGGGCAAATCAAAAAGTTTTTCATCAGTTTGTAACTCGTTTAAAAATTTTTATTTGTTAAAAATGTTTAGTCTGATAGCTTAACTGTCACGCTCGCTCAAAAATCAAGGGATCTCTCATTTCTAACTTAAATATAATGACTCCTATCGTAAATTATTTTCCACATTTCACATTTTTGCAATCGTGAATAATTTCTCCAGAAAAAAATCCCTTTATCGTGAATGTTTTCTCTTTGGGCCAAACGTAAAATTTTTTGATTCTTTTGTTTACTCTGATTTTAATAGTGGAATTCATACATATACTATCTAATTAGAAATTTTAGGTGGATAAAAAGTAATTTCAAGCCAAAATTTCATACTGACATATTTTTTAGCAGATGCCTGTGGATTTATTAAGATAAAGAAGGACGTAGTGGCCGACTATTGGAAATGCTTAGCAGAATAATTATGTTAAATAGGTCTGTCTGGCCCACTCTTTAATGATTTTTTCAAGGTTTTATTTACAGACTATTTTCCAATGATAGACAAATTAAATAACAATAGCTATTCACATAAGCTCTAGCTTTCATTAAGGATAAAACAAAAATATCTTATGCATCCTTATACCACTTAAGATTTTGCTAATTGCAAAATCTAAAAAAAACACAATTTATTTTATTTTTGGTCTTTACGACCTTTTATTAAAGAGTTCAAATTAAAACTAAAACTAAATTTACAAATTATTGATTTTATAATATTGTAAATGACCTAATTAATGAAGTGGCGTGATATTATTTCCTGTTAAACTTAACAAACAAATTTAGTAAGAATTGCAGTTGTCGCAATTGCAATATTGCAGACGTTGAACTTGCAGTTCTTACCAAAGTAGGTTATCAAAATATAAGAAGGGAAATTGCGAAATGTTTATTGTGTTAACTAAGGGAAATTACAAAAATGTTTATTGTGTTAACTCTTCCCCTCTTAAGTCGATTGTCCTCAATCGGGGAGGTTTACAAGGTGTGTTGGTGAGTTGAGATGATACCAATTGAAGATATGGCCCATCTGAGCATGCGTTACTAGCAACATTATCCCGTAGTTGAGATGAAATATAAACTTTTTGCTTATAATTGACAATATAATAAAAAATTAATATAGTTATAATAATAATAGTCACAATTACCATGTCTGAGCTTAAACTTATTAAGTGTGTATTTTTATTCTTATCAATTAACAATTTTATGTTGTCTTGAGTGCTTAATTGGTTTACATATAGGCTTTCTAATTTTAAATCTAGTTTATTGACAGTTTTCTTTTCCTTAATTTTGGTTATTAGGTTAAGCAAAATAAAGGTTTCATGAATTCTAATTTTCGTGTTTGTGTAAGTTGCATTTAGTATTCTAATTTTACAATTTTCAAACTTAATGAGGAATGTTCCTTTAGGACTTACTTTTAATTGGTTACAATTTTGGTTAATATTTTCATAAAAATTTTTGAATATTAGTATTCCAGGCATCACTTCTACTACAGCGGATACTTTCACTGTCTCTAATTCACAATGTGCCTCTTGGAACTTCAAAATACTTTCAATACATTTGTTTTCTATTTTCACTAAATTTTTTTCCAAATCATCTTTTACATTCTTGCTAAAAATATTAGTGCTATTATCCATCAATACTTCATATTGGTTTAAGATTAAAGATTTATTCATTGCATTAGGGATTGGAACAAATTTTATTTGAGATAGAGTGTTAGTGGAAAATCGGGGTATTAATAAGGTTAGAATAATATTATTATCTTCGAAAACAACCGCGATTTTCATTCTGCTGTAGCTGTCAAAATCACTGATTAAGTTAAGTTCTTTATCTGTTAGTATGTCAGAAGGAATAATTCCCAATTTACAAGAAAATATGATCTGTCCAATGGCGTCGATATGGTTTTGTAAGAGGGTTATATCGTTGTCGATTCTGTAGGTCTGTTCGATAAATTCCACTTCGTCTTCTAAGGTTCTTATCCTGTTTAGAGATTCGTCCTTAAATTTGTTTATGTAACTGCTAATAAATGTCTGTTGTTTATTAATGTGGGTAGTGATATTTCTAATCTCCTCAGCCATGCCATTATTAATATGTATTAAACTGTTTAGTGTCATGTTGTTACCTTGTTCGTTATTTCGAATGTCTGCTATTGCTTCATTTATTGCTATCTCGTCGTCACTGTCCATCGATCCCGCTATGTATTTTAGTCCCTTTCCCAAAACGTTAATCAGTCCGTGCTTTTGCTTTGAGTGCACATGCAGGCTGTTTATTTTCGCTTTTAATAGAATGAGGTTTTTATTAATAGTCTCCAAAAGTCGTTTGTCCTCATATGTCGTGGTCTTCAGGGTCTTTATGTTTTCAGAAATTAGGAGTAGAGTCTCGTCGTATAGCGTCATGTTAATAAAATGCAGCACCTTGTCATAACTTCCTATTGTCCTTACCTCTCCTACTTTTATAGGAATGTATCCGTTGTTGTTATTGAAGTCGTGTATATGAAACTGTTGCGTATTTATTACAGTGGCCCAGGCTAAGATAAACATTATAGTCCGCATTTTGCCATGCAGGGAAATAGTTAAAAAAAAAAAAAAAATGCAATATTACTAAGTCTGCCTAATATTATTTTTGTGCACAATTCTTCCAGATTGTGTTTTAACAGTCGTATTATAGTTTTCTGCTACAATCTCTTTCCTATATCTAGCAGATAGCTTATCTCCTATTCTCCTATTTACTTTAACAAAAATTTCTTCTCCTTGCTTATATTCCTTTGGCGGTTGTCGATGTGCATTATGATAAGTAAGGTCGGCTCTCTGTTTTTCTGAAAGTTTTTTAATTGTCTCGTTCCTAAATTTTTCCAATAGTTGGGGATCACTACTTACACGCCGACCAAAAAATATTTCTATGGGCTTCTTTCCTGTAACTGAGTGAACGGAGAAATTGTATTCTTTCACCGATCTATACAAAAGTTCCTGAAATGAGTGGTGGGTTTTGTCATTTTGAAGGCAACGCATTATCTCTTGCAATGTGGAATGAAATCGTTCCACCTGCCCATTAGAACAGCTCGTATATGGAGGGGTTCTATAAACAGAGATGCTTAATTCATTTTCTATCATGAAATTTATTGAATCAGAATTAAAAGCTTTCTCATTATCAAATACTATAGATTCAGGTATCATGGCAAAAAGGATGTCCCTTAGTGGTTGCCTTATGTCAACTGTTGCTCTTGAATTAATTAGTTTTGCCATACCATATTTTGAAAACTTATCTACAGCTGTCAGTACTAATGTTTTTCCCATCAATAGTATATCCAAATGGACCAGTTGTCCTGGATATTGAGGAATAGGCGTTGATTGTATTTGCATTTTTGGTGGGTGCCGATCATACTTGTTAAGTTTACAAATTTTACAACTTTTTATAATTTTTTTTAACTTGTTTGCCATTGCGGGAAAATAATATTTTTCTAAGATTTGGGTTCTATTTTCTTTCGCGTTTCTATGAGCTCTATTATGGAACCTAACCATTATATCCTCCTGGTGTTGATTGTCTACTATATCTTCGACTTCAACCTGAGTGAACCTTATCTTGTATCTGCTAAAATGCAAGGGGTACACCTCCTGTATTTTTCCCATTGTTCCCTCATCGGTTTTGATACAGTTTATAACCGAGGGATTAAGGTAACGCCTTAAGATTGTGGTTATTATTTCTTCTGAATAGTCTGGCTCGGTAATCACATGCCGATGATACGTTGGAAACACGATTTTAAATTGATATGTTGAAGCTACGTCCGTTTTCAAAAATATCTGATTTTTAAATGCATTTATAGGAGCTTCTACGCTAAGTATCAATCCATGGGATGAGCTCTCATCCGAGTGTGTGGCTATTGATAACGTATGCAAGGGTGATTCTTGCGAGGGCATCCTGGACAAAGCATCAGCAACAACGTTTGTTTTACCAGGTTTATAAAACAATGTGTAGTTGTACTCTTCCAGAATCGCCTTCCATCTTTTCATTTTACTGTTATGATTTTTGTTACTGAGCGCATACGTAAGCGGCTGGTGATCCGTAAAGATCTTAACATTAGCCGATCCGTACAGATAATTTCTAAATGAGTTTAAGGCCCATATTATGGCCAACATTTCTTTTTCGTTGGCGGCGTAATGTTCTTCCGCTTTATTTAACGTTCTAGATATGAACGCTATAGGCCTGTCGTTTTGAGAGAGGACAGCACCAATTGCAAAATTAGAGGCGTCAGTTACCAGTTCGAAATCTTTATCAAAATCTGGGTAGGCGAGAATAACGTCCTCGGATATAAGAGAATTTTTTATTTTCTTGAATGCTTCTACTGCGTCTGTGTTTAAAGAAACTTTAATATTTGACGACTTTTTTTTTGGGACACGACCCCCTTTCCCTCTTAAAAGGGATGTCAAGGGTTTTGCTATCTTTGCGTAATCCCTAATGAAGCGCCGGTAATACCCTGACATACCCAAAAAGCTTCTAAGTTGTTTTAACGTACCAGGCTGGGGAAAGTTTGCAATCGCATCCACTTTTGCGCGATTGGTTTTTACACCATCTCGGGATATTACATAGCCCAAAAATTCCACGCTTTCTTCAAAAAATTTGCACTTATCAAGTTGTATCTTCATATTTGCATCTTCTAAAGTTTCAAAAATTTTTCTAATATGTTTGAAATGATCCTCTTCCGTTTGGCTAAATATTATAATGTCATCAATGTAGACATAACAACATACCCCGATAAATTCTCTTAAAATGTCGTCGAGACCGCGTTGGAAGATTGACGGGGCGTTTTTTAGGCCGAACGGTAAGCGAGTAAATTCATACTTACCGTTATTAATTGAAAAAGCTGTCTTATCAATATCAGATTTTTTTAGTGGAATCTGATGGAATCCACTTTTTAAGTCTAGTACCGAAAAAAACTTGCTGTTTCCAAGATGCGATATTACTTCCGTTATCTCCGGAATCGGATATCTATCCGCGATTGTAACCGCATTTAGTTTCCTATAGTCGATTACCAGGCGGTATTGCTTGTTTCCCGCAGAATCTGGCTTTTTCGGTACGATCCACACCGGTGAATTGTACGGCGATCTAGATGGTCTTATAATCCCATCGTGCAAAAGTGCCTTCACTTGCTTTTCGACCTCCGCTTTCAATGATGAAGGGTATGGGTAAAATCTCGTGTAAACCGGAGTATTCGTTGTAGTTCTGATTTCCCCAGTAATTTTTGTTGTGTAAGTGAGTTTCTCATTTGGGTCTGAGAAAAGATTCGAATGTTCTTTTGCAATTAATTTCATTTCTTCCTTTTGGAAGTTAGTAAGATTATCTAATTTTATATCTATATTATTCACCGATTTTGAAGGCAATTGTTTCAGGCCTATTTTCTTGCCATTGTTTAGTATCATATAATTTTCTCCCGTATGAATTATCGCTTGTAGTTCCCTAAGTGTATCGTTACCTAAAATCCCGTCAAAGGTTTTTAGGGAAGGCATTAAAAAAAATTTTATTTTATTTTCTATATTAAAAAGTTTAACATAAGTATGTTCTATTATTTCTATATCTCCCTTTATTGACTTAGCAAAAAATGGTGTTTCATTTTTTATTCTTTTCTTCGCCAGATGCGGTTGCAAGTAGTTTTTACTAGATCCTGTGTCAACCAGGAATTTAAGAATATTACCGCCCTCCGCTCTCACCTCAAAGAAAGGGAGTGAAGAGCTCATTATCCTAAAAAATAAATATCAGTTGGTTCCGAGTACCCTTCGTTATCGACTTCCCATCCTGCTGAATTTTTAACTTGGTATTGCTGTGGAGGAGCACCAGTGTCAATGTGGAATGTTCGTTGCGCTTTTCTTTGCTGATTTTGCACCGAATGTGGCCTTTTCCCTTGCCAGTTACCCTGGCTTGGCCTATTCATATAGTTTATGCGACGAGAGTGCATGCTCTGGTCCACGTCCATTGGTTCCGGGCGATTCTGAGGCTTTGGAGGCCTTGGCGGGGTATTAAATTGATGTTGTTGTCCCCTATTAAAATTAAAATTTGGTCTATGCTGCCATGTTGGCTGAATTGCATGTGGCATGTAGGTTAATTGCGGGTAAAAAGGGTGTTTTCTCTGCCCTATATTTTCTCTTTGTGTCGTTTGCGGTTTTCTATGACTATGCGACGTTCGCCATTGCTGATTTTCCAGCTTCATACAGAGCTGTAATGCTTGAGGGAGGTCCACAGGTTCTTTAATTCCGAGCAACTTTGGTAATTCACCGTTAAGACCCCTAATAAAAGTATCGAGAGCCTTGTTACGGTATGACTCGGTTAACATGTGTAATGCCTCGTTGCTCATTTGCGAACAACCTAGCTTGTTTAACATTAGGGATAGATGTGTATAGACCCGTTGATAAAATTCTGGGATTGAGCTACTTCCCTGTACCATCGTTGTCATTTGGTGTTCCAATGTGGATAAATCGCGCTTGTCAGCGTAGTGCATTGCCAAGCATTTTGATATTGCTGGCCAGTCGAGTGGCGTGTTATATGACTCTAGCGCTATATCTGCGTTCCCTACAATTTTGTTTCTTATCACGCTCAGTATACCATAGTATTTTGGCGTGCCTTTTAATGTTTCATAAATTGATAATATCCTATCTACGCTCTTCTTCCAAGAGCTAAATTCCCCTATTTGTCCTGAAAATTCTTTAAGACATTTAACAATGTCAGGAATTTTGTCTAAGTCGGTTAAATTGTTCCTGTGTCTATCTTTTATTACCTGATCTGTCACATTGAGGAAGTTAGTATTAGGATTTAAAACTTCTTGTATGATTTGTGGTCCTTGCTGTCTTAACAGATTTGAAGCTACAGAGTTTATTAAAGAGGTTAAGTCCTCTATGCTTAGCTGCCTGTTTGCATTTGCTACAGGAGCAGCCGGGTCGTTAAGGACCGCCGGTCGAACTAAATTGCTAGGGTTTGACATTATGAAATATTTATGGAATTTCTACACTTTTATTATTTATAACAATTTTTCCAATAACAAAATATCTTAAACTAAGGTAAAGTGTTACAAATATCTTTTGGAAATACCGTATAAAAGAGAAAAAGTATTAATCTACCTTATTTTATTTGTAGATTGGGTTACGGCTTCAACTCAGTTTCTTCAGGGGTGATAGGTTTCTTCTACAGGTCACTTCACTATTCACAGCTTCTTCGAGATATTTATAGCAGTTTCTTCAATATAGTTATTCCAGTTTCCTCAAGGGTGATAGGTTTCTTCTACAAGTCACTTCACTATTCACAGCTTCTTCGGAATATTTATAGCAGTTTCTTCAATATAGTTGTTCCAGTTTCCTCAAGGGTGATAATGAATTTCATAGCCACGGATAAATATTAATTTCAAAGTTTCTTGAATATAATTATTTACGCCACAGTTTTTCAAAGATAAACATTAATTTCACAATTTCTTATTTAAAAAGGAATTCTTGAACAATTATTTTTATTTAATGTTATTGTCACTAGCTTTTATTTATTAATATCCTTCATGGATTTACTTTTTCTGTGGATTTATTTTCCTTCACGGATTGCTGTTATCCTTCACAGATTCACTATTTATTGTTATCCTTAACGGATTTACTTTTTATTTTTATCCTTTACGGCTTTTCTGGTTATTATCCTTCACGGATTCACTGTTTATTGTTATCCTTAACGGATTCACTTTTTATTTTTATCCTTTACGGATTCACTGTTTATTATTATCCTTTACGGATTCACTTTTTATTTTTATCCTTTACGGATTCACTGTTTATTATTATCCTTTACGGATTCACTGTTTTTAGAGCCGTCGGACAGGCTGGCACATAATACCCCCGTTTTGTTTAACACTACCCTGGAGCCTAGTTACCGAAACAGGCTTTTAAAAATTTGCTCGGGCGCCACTTAAGATTTTGCTAATTGCAAAATCTAAAAAAAACACAATTTATTTTATTTTTGGTCTTTACGACCTTTTATTAAAGAGTTCAAATTAAAACTAAAACTAAATTTACAAATTATTGATTTTATAATATTGTAAATGATCTAATTAATGAAGTGGCGTGATATTATTTCCTGTTAAACTTAACAAACAAATTTAGTAAGAATTGCAGTTGTCGCAATTGCAATATTGCAGACGTTGAACTTGCAGTTCTTACCAAAGTAGGTTATCAAAATATAAGAAGGGAAATTGCGAAATGTTTATTGTGTTAACTAAGGGAAATTACAAAAATGTTTATTGTGTTAACTTACCTAAGCTTATATTTACATTTATATACAAATAATATATTATCAATAATGGGTTTATAATAAGAAAGGAAGGTGAATAACATGATGTCTTTTTCATCTACATGTTTCCTAACTATCATTCAGTAAGGAAACAGAATAGGGGTTAGAATTGTTGCTTAGTGTTTGCTACTTTCAATTTTGACCTTTGGAATGTCTAGAGTAATACCGTTTTACTTAAAGCATGGGACATTTACTAACATTTTTAAAATTTAGGATTGATATCTTGAAGGAGTTTATATATTCAAATTACTGGCCATAGCCAAGCTGAATTCCGTATAACAATGTTGGTTTTAAGATAGTTTTGTATAGAATGACTTTGTTTTCTGAACTAAGTTTAGATTATGGTTTCAGTAGCCAATGCAATCGTTTAGTTTTGATATCTACGTGATCTTTCTTAGCATTTATATGTTGTGTCCATGTAAGTATTTTATCTATGTGCATACCAAGTAAAGACGTGCACAGATATATCTGTTTATATCAGTTTTTGTGTGTCTACTCTTATGAGTGCGTATTGACAAGTACATTTGTGTTTCTGATATAAGTTCATATTGTTACTTTTTCTCTTTGGATGGATACGAATGAGTAAAGAGAGAACGAGAGTAACATATCTGTTCTCCTATGTTTTGCACAAACGGGTATAAACAGATATTGATGGTTGTACCATAAGTAATTATTGTGTGCTGCGAATTAATATCCATTCATACGTACATATGCATTGGTTTATTAAAATTAAAAAATAAAATTATTGTTTCTAAACATGATCAATATTTTTAATTGTTTTATTGTGTTTTATTGAAGTTGAATATACAAAACTGAATTCTTGAACAAAAATTTATGAATCTAATGCGTATAATTATATTAAAATTACTATTATGTTTTTTTTTAACAACTTTTACCAACAATTACAACATTTCTAAGGATACAATAACTAAATAAATATATGTATGCATGTTTCTATATTTAGAGAGGCGAAAAGCCTGATAATTTAAAATTAATTAAAAAATATTTTTATATTACGTTGGCTTTAAAATACCTTTTGATTCCAAATTATTTTTAAAATTTTAAAATGAAGTATGAATATTTAAACATTTTTAGCAAAAATAAAAATAAATTTTTATTACCATTAAAATTGCATTGGCATTAGTTGAAATAATGAAATAGGAAAAAAATAACTACGATATCATGCTAATAATTTTATTTTAATTATAATTGTTTATATAATGGTAATGAAATGGATTTAAAACTGGAAAAAAATAATTGTTTTTATGAAAAATAAAATTATAATAGCAAAACCTTAAAAGGATCTATGCATAAAAAATAAACCTGTACCCTTTCGTTGATGGATATGCATTCGAAAATTTTAATAACTTATTAAATTTAAACGAGATAGGAATAAAACTTGATGTCTGATATCTAAATTTAACTCAAACCCCAGCTAGCAAATCTTATTACTTACTCGAAAACTAAATATATTCTTATAATGCCTAATGCTAAAACGTACATATTTCACCAGAATTTTGTGACAAAAATGTCACTTTAAAATATTGTTTTAATATGCTTTATGGCATTTACTTAGTGTAGTAAAACGTATGTTTTAAAGCCATGTAACTAATTATCGATCAAAATTTTTCATAAAATTACCGCTAGTGAAAATAGTGAAAATATTAACAACGTCATAAGCATTTATGAAATTGTCAACGAGTTAGTCCATCTTATAATTTGCTCCCATTTGTAGTAAGAAACTTGCATTTTTTAACAATTTATTTTCCAATCAATTCATTATATATTCTAATTAGTGGTTGACAGCCACTTATTTACGCACACTAGTAAAAGATATACTATACTGTTATATTTTATATTTACCGTTGTCAAGCTGAGTATACTTGGTGAGCAGTTACAACGAGCTTGTCCATTTTACTCTTTTATTTTTTTTCTTTAAAACTTTTCAATAATTTTTTAATTTCGAATAATTTTTACTCTCTATTTATTTAAGCTGTAGGACTTTTCTTTAATGCAGAAAAGAGGTTTTTTTAGTAAATGTTAGAAATTTTAGAAATTTTTAATGCACAAATAACATAACTATAATATCCTTCTAAGTGTATAGAAAATAAAAATTACGTTATTAAATATGTACATATATAAAAGGGACAATATTATTACTGGGTGTATTCTAGAAATGTAAATGTTTTCCCTAATTTTTTTTATTGAAATTTTTCGGAACTTCTATTTTTATGTACATATGTTTGTACAGATGTATGTAATAAACCTTTTTTTATATATTAATTTTAACTATTTACTAGTTTTTATCAAAGAGGAATTAATATTTTTAAATAAACATACAATAAAATTTCTTAATTGAATTAATTCTATCCTTATAAATCAACGCGCAACTAGACAACAATTTATTAATTTTCCATTTGTTTTTATAAAATAAAATTATCATTAATATTATAAATATTGCTAATTCTACATTTAAAATCATATAAACTAATTACTAAAGCTAAACAATAATAATAACAATTCGGGTTATTACTACGAAGTTAAAATACTGCTTACTAGTTCTCGCCTCTATCATAAGAAGCACACAAGTATCAAAAGTATCTGTTTCATAAACAGATATATCCAAATACTCATGGTACAACAGATATTTGAGAGTAAAAAACTGATAATTTGCTTACTCTATGCAATACCATAAACAACTGTATGTGTTTATATCCATAGTGTGAGTACGCACAAGCGAAAGCATACAATATCAACTACACTCATTCGTTCTTTTGTATCAGTTTTACTTGTTATGTATATGATATATCTGTTTTTGCCATACTGTTGGATATAATAGTGCACGTCTTTAATACCAAGATGCAGACACTGAAACTTCCAGTTTTATAACTCCTCCCCTTAAAGATGTCACTAAAAGAAATAAATGGAATATTGTTGCAAATATTGTATATCTTTATAATATTTTTGTTATATATATCTCAAAAACATTTCCTTTTAGAAATACTTAAAACTAAATTATAACCTCCAATTTAATCAGGATGTCAGCTAAATTTAAAATATACTCATATAAAGCAAAATCTAGTGCATTTTATCATTAATTTAAGGATTGGATATGGATAAAAACTGCACTTTAGTTTGTTTTTTGTACTCTTTCTATAAAAGGGTAAAATTATACCCCTTTTTATTGTGATTTTTCTAATACACAGAAAAAGAACTACGAATTAGCAAAAAGTGACAAAGAGCGAAGATTAAAACTGCCATATTTTTGATTTCCTAATGCCGCTGGACTCAGCGATGGGATAAGACACCTTTGTTTTTACGAGACATTTAGATTAAGTAGGATCAGTAGTCAAAACAATAGTTGTCTGCAGTATAAGTATTATTTTATTTTTGTCACAACTTCTTTATTTTGTTGATTAAATTATAAATACTCGTACTATCTATAAAATTTATCTGCGAAAGATTTTATTTAAGCCAAAAAAAAAAAAAATGGTTTTAATTACTCGTACAAAACAGAACAACAATTTTTATAGAAGGCTTTTTTTATCACTTTTTTATAATTCTGTTTTCTTGTTTTTAATGATAGCGAATATCACTTTATTGCTGTGTTTTCATTACTTATTTTTGAAGAATAACATAGAATATTTGACTCTTTTCAAAAGTTATAATAAACAAAATTTGATTACAAAATTTTCTTAAAATTTATTGCAGGGATTATACCAAAAAGAAAACCAAGCCTATATCTGTAAACTTTCCCAAAGTGTTTAAACATATTGCTCCTAAGACGGTGTCTCAAGTTGATTGATTTTCAATTTTTATACCCTTCAGCATTGGTGGAAAGTGTATACATCCGCTTGTGATTTCTACAATATTAATTTCAGATTCTATAGAGTATATATTCTTGATCCTTCCGTAATCGATTTGAAACCAGATAAGCTATATGTATCACCACCATTTTTTTAAGACGTGCCTTCGAAAGAGGAGCTATTGAGACTAAGCAACTTCAATCGATAAACGAAGGAAATATGTTAAACAAAAGATGAGCCCTTCTTGTTGCTTACGTTTTTGTGATTTATTTTTTTTTTTTTTTTTTTGTTTTTTTGTTTTGTGATTATTATTATACTTTCCTTTATTTTATCGAAAACCAAATTTCAGAAATAAAAACTATAAATAAAAAGATAATTGAAACATCACTATAACATCTAATTTTGAATAAAAGATTTAAAATTTTATATTTTTATATTTTATAAAAACAAAAAATTCAGAAAAACATATCTCTAGATTATCGAAAAATAGGAATAGAAATATCTTTAATATGTTGAAAATATTTGGGGTAATCTATACATTGGAAAGGTTTATTTTCAAATATGTATGTATATGTAAGATTAAAAAATGTAAGTATGTAAAAATCATGTCCTATTTGGAAGCACCTCTTAATTTTAATTGGTTTTTTGTTTTTATAAATTCTCTACTTCTTGTCATAGCGGCTTTTTGACACTTTCGCATTAAACATAATTTTATTTTTCAACGAGCATCCTGTGCTGGTAAGTGATGTGTGTTTACTTTTATTTAAAAACAAAAACCCTGCACGAGTTTGCCGACATTTAAAATGGCACTGTCCTTAAGTTTTATTAAGGCAACTTTAAATCCTAAGCACATTAATGCTCGCATTCTTACAGAATATTTTAACTTCTTTCGTGAAGGGGTTAATATTGTGCTTTGTGTTATACATACAGATATTTGTAAATTCCGTCAAATCGGTATTTCCCCAAAATTTTATTTCGTCTTCACTGACAGAAAATTTTGTTTTTTTCCAGACAATATGTCAGATTTTCCGGAGTTTCTGGGACAATATTTTCAGTTACATTTTCATCTTCACTATTTAAGTCGTTCATGAGATCATAACCCAGAAGGTGCTCCAAATCTTCATTATTTAGAAGCTTACCTCCCATAATCTCGTGATCATCATCGAAGTCGTCTAATCCATCTTCACTTGCAGCAGGATCAAGCAAAATACGGAAAATATCCTCCTATAAAAGCTTTTTTACATATTCTGAGAATCCGTTATATACGAATTTTTTTTTTTAATGCGCAGTGATGAAAGTTTGCATCAAACCGGTTTTTTTAAATAAAAGAACAATACTCACTATAAGATTTTAAGAAAAAAGAGTGTACTCGTAACTTATGTAAAAATCACAACTGTTTATAAACTTGTTGAACTTAATTAAGTTTTAAGGTCAGAAAAAAACACTGTTTCCTCTACGCACAACAAACAAATGAGCAGACACTTCAAAATTGCACAATAATTCAATGCTGCTATAACGGTACTTCAAAAGCAGAGAAAACGACGTCTATTAAATGGAGACCACATACATATAACGAATATTTACATAAAACTGTTTTTAATTTTGAAGCTACGGAGAGATTTTAGGTATGATTCAAATTTGCATCATGGCGCACTAGAAGGTTAGTAGATGCTCCATGCTTTGAGTAAAACAGTATTATTCTAGACATTCCAAAGGTCAAAATTGAAAATAGCAAAAACTAAGCAACCCTTCTAACCCTGCTTCTGTTTTCTTACTGGATGATAGCGAGGAAAAAGCTGTAAAAGACATGATGTTCTTGACATTCCTTTTATATTATAAAACTCATTTTGTTAATATTGTAAATAAATGTAAATTTAAGTTTAGATATTAGGATACATAAGGTATTTTTTTTTATCCTTAATGAAGGCTACAGCTTATGTGAATAAAATTTGTTATTTACTTTGTCTATTATGGAAAATAGACTGCAAATAAAACCCTAAAAATCATTAAAGAGTGGGCCAGACAGACCTATTTAACATAATTATTCTACTAAGCATTTCCAAAAGTCGGCCACTACGTCCTTCTCAATCTTAATAAATCAACAGGCAATTGAAATTTTGCCCTAAAATTACTTTTTAATCACCTTAAATTTCTAATTAGATTGTATACAAATCCGCTATTTAAAACAAAAAAAAAAGAAAACATTCACGAAAAGGTAATTTTTTCGGGAGACATTATTCACGAATGTGAAAAGTTTCATATGGAAAGATAAAAGTGATTGTATTTAAAATAGAAATGAGAGATCGCATGATTTTTCCGTGATCGTTACTGTTAAAAAAATTACACTAAAAAAACTTTTATCAGATAAGATTTTTTAAACGAGTTACAAACTGAAGAAATAATTTGAATTTTTATACTAAAAACCTTATGTAACGTGAATTTTGTCGTCGGCTGATGTAGATCAGGGATGTCCAGGATTAACTTACGGATCCACAAAAACCTTAAGTTATAACTCGATTGAATTCTCCCACTTCTGGGGATTAAATACATATATCTTTATTTACAGCTTTGGTACATACAATTATTTACTTCGATAACGTTACTAACAGCTAAGGCGTTACATTGATCAGTCGGGAGTACTCGGCTTATAGTAGTTGGTTTAATCAGTCGATAACATTCGGCTTATATTTCTGACAGCTCGGATGATACTAAAACCAGTCGGTAGTATTCGGGCTTATGCTCGCAATCCATCGGGAGTTTTTGGCTTAATATGGATAGCAGCATCGGTAATACTGAATTTAGTCGGAAATGTTCGTTCTTATACGGGAAGTCGGTCAGGAATCCTCGTCGAACACTTTCGCCTTCTCGATGTACTAAACTAAGTCTGAGTAGCAGCAGATGATGGTGATCTTTATGATCGCCAAAGACTTATTAAATATATTATAATATTTACAAAAATACTTACAATGTTAACTTAACTAAAAATACCAGACAGCCGAAGCCGCTGTGGTAAACAGTCAGCCGAAACCGCTGTGGTAAACAGTCAGCCGAAACCGCTGTGGAAAACAGTCAGTCGAAGCCGCTGTGGAAAACAGTCAGCCGAAGCCGCTGTGGAAAACAGTCAGCCGAAACCGCCGTGGAAAACAGTCAGCCGAAGCCGCTGTGACCGTATTCAACTAAATACCTACTAATTGAGAATTATTAGTGATATAATGAACGCAATTGAATCTTACAGCGTATATCTACATACAAATAAATATAGTGTGGCCAGATAGATAGAATTAAACTTATTATTAATATACATAGCAGTGGGCGTGTTGCCTCCCATACAAAATGAAAAATTGTTGAAGTTTACCCAGGGCATAGAGAAGTGTTTTAAAATTTCGTACCAGAAATTTGCATATTAGCGCAATAAAATAAAACACTTGCTGGCTTAAAGAACGGTCATGGTACGATTCCCATTGGGGCATCGGTCCCCGAATAGCTAGCTAAAATTAAAAACTGCTTAGGGTTGTTGTACTATCAACTTTATTTGTATTCATAGTACTTTGTAAAGACTTAGTGCTTACTTAGATTGGCGGGGTGTTTTGCCCGCTGTCTCGAAGGATATAGAGTGTCTCGCTGATTTTCAATTGCAAAATTTTCGAAAGTATTTGTAATCGACTGGTGATTTCAACACGGGACAGACAAGCATTGCCCAATAGATTTTGCTATGTATATACATATATATGCAAATAGTATTTTAAACTAGAGTTTATTTTATACGTTCCACAATTTCTTTGTTTTGTAGGTTATATCATAAATACCTTCCGTAATGTCTTATTTTTAAAATTTGTTTATGAAAACTAAAATCTTTTTTAACTACTTCTGCAAAATATAAGAATAATTTGCATAGAATTTTTTATTATTAATATTAATAATCACTTATCTACTGGATGTGCTTGTTATGACAAGAAATATAACTTTATAGTCATGTTTTCGTGAAACTTAACTAATTTTGATTGTTTTCGAAAGATTAGATTATTTTTTAAGTGAAAAAAAAAACAAAATTCAGATTTGATAATTCTTTTAGAGAAATGATACGTAGTAGATTATACCTAAAAGAAAAACAAAATTGAATGGAAAATTTTAAATTACTTTGATTAAGAAAAAAACTTCGTACAATACTTAATACTGTCGAACAAAGACATAAATTTTCTAAAAAGAAGTCAGTCGTAATTTCATTTCAATACGAGGGCTGCTCTATATATTTCTGGCCTAATAGTGAAAATGCGAATATTTATAATCAAAAATGGTTTTATTGTTTTTCAAAGTATTCTCCAGCATGATTTATACACTTTTGCATGCGCTCAAACCAGTTGTCGAAGCACTTTTTCCACTCCGATTGAGACACCTCTAAAACATGGTTTTTGAACACTTCAACAGCTTCTTCTGGCGACGAAAATCGTTGACCACGCATTTTTTTCTTGATGTGCGGAAACAAGAAGAAGTCATTAGGTGCCAAGTCAGGGCTGTACGGCGGATGACCCATTAATTCGACGTTTTGGCCAGTCAACAATGATTCGTCTTCTCTTTTTGGTTTTTCGAATTTCTCCGATGACTTCAGGCAAACAAATTGCAGCGTACCACTCAGAAGTGACCGTCCTACGTTGCGACTTTCAAATTGTGCGGGATCGAACGAGAACAAACCTTTTTTTACGGCCAGGTGTTCATGCAGTATCGAATGCATGCTGGTGGAAGAAATGTCCAAGGATGTCTCTATCTCTCGGTATGTCGCATGTCGATCTTGCATTATGAGTTCACGCACGGCATCAATGTTCTCTGGCACATCAGCCGTTTTTGGACGACCTTCACGGAATTCGTCTTTGAGCGAGCTTCGGCCACGATTAAATTCATTATACCAATTTTTTACAGTGCTATAGGACGGTGCTTCTTCGCCATACAAAGATTTAAGTTCATCAATGCACTCTTGTCGCGATAATCCACGTCGAAAGTTGTGGAAAATGATGGCACGAAAATGTTCACGAGTTAATTCCATTTTTTTTTCTATATTAATTTTTTCAAGTCACTGTTAACAACACAAATAATGGTCGTACGTCAAAATGTTTTGAGTACGATTATGCTTAAAAATGACAAACTTTCCAATGGAAATGTCAGATTGCACTTGACGGGGCGTTTTTTAGGCCGAACGGTAAGCGAGTAAATTCATACTTACCGTTATTAATTGAAAAAGCTGTCTTATCAATATCAGATTTTTTTAGTGGAATCTGATGGAATCCACTTTTTAAGTCTAGTACCGAAAAAAACTTGCTGTTTCCAAGATGCGATATTACTTCCGTTATCTCCGGAATCGGATATCTATCCGCGATTGTAACCGCATTTAGTTTCCTATAGTCGATTACCAGGCGGTATTGCTTGTTTCCCGCAGAATCTGGCTTTTTCGGTACGATCCACACCGGTGAATTGTACGGCGATCTAGATGGTCTTATAATCCCATCGTGCAAAAGTGCCTTCACTTGCTTTTCGACCTCCGCTTTCAATGATGAAGGGTATGGGTAAAATCTCGTGTAAACCGGAGTATTCGTTGTAGTTCTGATTTCCCCAGTAATTTTTGTTGTGTAAGTGAGTTTCTCATTTGGGTCTGAGAAAAGATTCGAATGTTCTTTTGCAATTAATTTCATTTCTTCCTTTTGGAAGTTAGTAAGATTATCTAATTTTATATCTATATTATTCACCGATTTTGAAGGCAATTGTTTCAGGCCTATTTTCTTGCCATTGTTTAGTATCATATAATTTTCTCCCGTATGAATTATCGCTTGTAGTTCCCTAAGTGTATCGTTACCTAAAATCCCGTCAAAGGTTTTTAGGGAAGGCATTAAAAAAAATTTTATTTTATTTTCTATATTAAAAAGTTTAACATAAGTATGTTCTATTATTTCTATATCTCCCTTTATTGACTTAGCAAAAAATGGTGTTTCATTTTTTATTCTTTTCTTCGCCAGATGCGGTTGCAAGTAGTTTTTACTAGATCCTGTGTCAACCAGGAATTTAAGAATATTACCGCCCTCCGCTCTCACCTCAAAGAAAGGGAGTGAAGAGCTCATTATCCTAAAAAATAAATATCAGTTGGTTCCGAGTACCCTTCGTTATCGACTTCCCATCCTGCTGAATTTTTAACTTGATATTGCTGTGGAGGAGCACCAGTGTCAATGTGGAATGTTCGTTGCGCTTTTCTTTGCTGATTTTGCACCGAATGTGGCCTTTTCCCTTGCCAGTTACCCTGGCTTGGCCTATTCATATAGTTTATGCGACGAGAGTGCATGCTCTGGTCCACGTCCATTGGTTCCGGGCGATTCTGAGGCTTTGGAGGCCTTGGCGGGGTATTAAATTGATGTTGTTGTCCCCTATTAAAATTAAAATTTGGTCTATGCTGCCATGTTGGCTGAATTGCATGTGGCATGTAGGTTAATTGCGGGTAAAAAGGGTGTTTTCTCTGCCCTATATTTTCTCTTTGTGTCGTTTGCGGTTTTCTATGACTATGCGACGTTCGCCATTGCTGATTTTCCAGCTTCATACAGAGCTGTAATGCTTGAGGGAGGTCCACAGGTTCTTTAATTCCGAGCAACTTTGGTAATTCACCGTTAAGACCCCTAATAAAAGTATCGAGAGCCTTGTTACGGTATGACTCGGTTAACATGTGTAATGCCTCGTTGCTCATTTGCGAACAACCTAGCTTGTTTAACATTAGGGATAGATGTGTATAGACCCGTTGATAAAATTCTGGGATTGAGCTACTTCCCTGTACCATCGTTGTCATTTGGTGTTCCAATGTGGATAAATCGCGCTTGTCAGCGTAGTGCATTGCCAAGCATTTTGATATTGCTGGCCAGTCGAGTGGCGTGTTATATGACTCTAGCGCTATATCTGCGTTCCCTACAATTTTGTTTCTTATCACGCTCAGTATACCATAGTATTTTGGCGTGCCTTTTAATGTTTCATAAATTGATAATATCCTATCTACGCTCTTCTTCCAAGAGCTAAATTCCCCTATTTGTCCTGAAAATTCTTTAAGACATTTAACAATGTCAGGAATTTTGTCTAAGTCGGTTAAATTGTTCCTGTGTCTATCTTTTATTACCTGATCTGTCACATTGAGGAAGTTAGTATTAGGATTTAAAACTTCTTGTATGATTTGTGGTCCTTGCTGTCTTAACAGATTTGAAGCTACAGAGTTTATTAAAGAGGTTAAGTCCTCTATGCTTAGCTGCCTGTTTGCATTTGCTACAGGAGCAGCCGGGTCGTTAAGGACCGCCGGTCGAACTAAATTGCTAGGGTTTGACATTATGAAATATTTATGGAATTTCTACACTTTTATTATTTATAACAATTTTTCCAATAACAAAACATCTTAAACTAAGGTAAAGTGTTACAAATATCTTTTGGAAATACCGTATAAAAGAGAAAAAGTATTAATCTACCTTATTTTATTTGTAGATTGGGTTACGGCTTCAACTCAGTTTCTTCAGGGGTGATAGGTTTCTTCTACAGGTCACTTCACTATTCACAGCTTCTTCGAGATATTTATAGCAGTTTCTTCAATATAGTTATTCCAGTTTCCTCAAGGGTGATAGGTTTCTTCTACAAGTCACTTCACTATTCACAGCTTCTTCGGAATATTTATAGCAGTTTCTTCAATATAGTTGTTCCAGTTTCCTCAAGGGTGATAATGAATTTCATAGCCACGGATAAATATTAATTTCAAAGTTTCTTGAATATAATTATTTACGCCACAGTTTTTCAAAGATAAACATTAATTTCACAATTTCTTATTTAAAAAGGAATTCTTGAACAATTATTTTTATTTAATGTTATTGTCACTAGCTTTTATTTATTAATATCCTTCATGGATTTACTTTTTCTGTGGATTTATTTTCCTTCACGGATTGCTGTTATCCTTCACAGATTCACTATTTATTGTTATCCTTAACGGATTTACTTTTTATTTTTATCCTTTACGGCTTTTCTGGTTATTATCCTTCACGGATTCACTGTTTATTGTTATCCTTAACGGATTCACTTTTTATTTTTATCCTTTACGGATTCACTGTTTATTATTATCCTTTACGGATTCACTTTTTATTTTTATCCTTTACGGATTCACTGTTTATTATTATCCTTTACGGATTCACTGTTTTTAGAGCCGTCGGACAGGCTATGCTAACAGATAGTTCGCATTCTAGACTTGAATAATTTCTTGGTTAATCGTTTAATCAGAGTTTACCTATGAAAACTGTTAAAAATACTAAAGTGTAAAATTAGAACTTAGCCTCAAAAACGCAGAACGGGTACTACTGGCATAAAATTATTAAAATCTAAAATGCTATTAAAGCAGAATATGTTGAAAAATTTTCATTGTAAAAATCAAAACGGTAAATAAAGAGCTATTTATGAATAAAACACATATTTGTAAGACTTTTTTTATACCTTTCTAGCTGTTCCCGAGTCGCTTATCCATTACAATGAAAATAATCGTACCACAACCACTCTTCCAAGCAAGTGTTTTATTTAATTTATATTTGATATTTTCAGAGAATGTGATGTCTCTAGAAGAAAAAAATCACATTCATGTTATGTATGTAGCTTAAACGGCAATTAAAATATAGCGTAATTGTTTCACATAATAAAACATTCAGTAATTTGTCATTTTAAACTTTATTAAACATTATTACATGCGATTATGATGAAATCCAGTCTTTAAATATTATTTAGGTGGGTAACAGTAAATTGCGTGAATTACTAAATAGTTTATAATAAGATCATATTGGAATGCGTAGTTGCAGAATAAAAATCATTGAAAAATTATTTAATACGACAGATACTATTTTTGAACCTGCAAATCCAGTCAACTTTTGTATATGCAACAGGCGATGTCTTTTCTGAGATTGTTAATACTTTATCTCTGAAATTGCTCGTTCATCGAATTTTACATCCCTACCCCTAATTGCGTTTCGTTTTTCACTATGTCATAAACGATATCCATTGGGGCCATATCCGATTATAATAGTTTTCATATTCTTCGAATCTAATTTATTACGTTTCGAATTGGGAATCCAAGCAAATGCGGTCGCTTCCTCTTATTTGTTTCCGGCGTTGATGTTGCGCCATCTGTCAGATTGCCGATATTTCCACACTCTGCAGCACAAATGTTTTTGAACAAAGTTTTCTCTTCCTCCATATCCATAATCTTAACAAATTATTAAACATTATTTATCGAGCATTTATAGAATAAATACAACTACTTACCAAAATATACAATTGCGCGATGAATAATGCAATATCTTCAAGTATGAAATTGCGCTTTTGTTGTCAAACGATAGATGTTATTTGCTTATGTTTAAGGTAGGGGATGTTTATTGGTGTATTTTTTATTGTTTTATTACT
The DNA here is from genome assembly GCA_916610165.2 of Gymnosoma rotundatum. NCBI lineage: Eukaryota > Metazoa > Arthropoda > Insecta > Diptera > Tachinidae > Gymnosoma > Gymnosoma rotundatum. The sequence continues at coordinate 36,109,941 of OU744337.1, forward strand.
GTTTAATTGATGGTAAAACACCGAATTATTGGCACTACATACATATGTATGTAAAATTAATGCAAAGGTTTATATACCAGAACGCCAATATAAAATATAAAATAAATAATTGTACGTATAAATATAAATAAATTTTTTTAAATAATTAAAACAATGTTTTCATTTGCATTTAATAGGTAATGAAAAGTTGCTAAATAAAACACTAATAATTTCGTGCTTTATCATCAATTAAAAAGTAATAAAACAATAACAAATGTACCAGTAAACCTCAGCCATTCATATGACCCTCGCTTGAATTTATAGGGAACTCCACTACTTACCAATAATCAAAAACAAACTGCATTGTTAGACTTCAATTTTAACTAAAAAAAACAATAATAATAACAATAAAAAATGTTATTATATTAGGTCTATCGTAACATGTACTATTTTGCCGTCCGTACACGCAATTATTTTCATTGGTTTATTTTGCACCTTCTGCTAACAGTCTTAGGATTTATGTCCATACTTACAACACTTATAACACTTTCCCTTAAAATCAGCCTTTTTTTAACCCATTAGTGCACAATGTTTTCCCATAAATTTAAAAAACATTATTTTTTTTTTAGTTACATTATCATTAAAATTACTCAAAAAGATAACTCTTGAAAGATTTATTAAAAAAAACTTTTAATGTAGGTTTTCGAAGGTGTCCCCTTTAAGGGATCTTATGCAGTACAATCACTTGTCATATGAAATGATGGAATACCGTATACCGGAATACTGATGGAATACCGTACATTTCTAAGTATTGAAGTTTTCGCATAATAAGTCAGCAAAAATTGGCCACCACCATTTACGCTGTCTAATTTTCGATCGGTAACCATCCACCAGCTGATCCGTTTTATAAACACCACCCATGGCTTGGTTACAGCGTTAAAATGCTTTAGGCTGGGCTATCTGTATAGCACATATTCCTTTTGCTTAACGCTTGCATGAACTGGCTTCATTGTCGTCGAAATTCTTTCTGACCGTAACTACACTAATTTATTTCTATCTAACAAGCAGTATGTTTCCATTTTCGTTAAAACGATAATCTGTAGATCCTCTTTGCTGTTTTTTCATTGTGGAAAGTGAAGAAAGAGCGCATTTTTTGTGCGATTCTCTCTTGTTGAAAAATTACGAAAAAGCTTTACGGATGTGAAGTAATTGTCTATAAAAATCTGTATATAACTGTCATTTTCAAATCTTCATTTTTTTGTAATGCATATATTGGTCGACTCAACACAGTGTCTTTGTATGTCATTAGAAAAAAATAATTGAAACAAATCAAATTGTGTTTTGCAGACTAAGCTTTAAGGCTAGGAGAAACCACTTCGCATTCTTGTACCAATGGCTTTTAGCTTCACCCTTCACTCGAGGATATTTCGCAAGTGGTTCGTCGTCGGCTTTACTTCAATTATCCTCACCATTAACACACTGCACATCGCGTTCTGCACTTAGAAGCTTTCGGCCTAAATGATTCAAATTGCCGTCATGCTCATATTACTTGCATCGAACTCATGGTCGGTGTCATTGCCATCCAGAAAAGGAATTGCAAATATATCAACATTTTGCAAATTATCGTCGAAAGTTTCCAGTTGTTCCTATATTTTGGCAACTGTAAATCCAAAGTGTAAAAATAAACATATATATGTTAAAATAGTGATAAAAACTATCCGCTGAGCATAGAGTCCCTTATAAGGAACTCTGATAAAAAATGCATATTGCATCTATAACAGAACTCATTTAATTTTCATAAAAAACGCCGTGTTATTTTTTATTTAATTACCCCGATTAATTAATTACTGATATTGATTATTGAGGGTCAAGGCACGTCTCGATGACCATTTTGTGGAGAAAGGAAAATAAAATTACTGGTTATTGTTGTTTTTGCTTAAACTTTGATTTTTGTCTTTGCTTTATTGTTTGGACAAAAATCTTTAGTTTATTTAAAATGTTTATCTGAAGTTTCCTGAGGAGTAAAGTAAGCGTTAACGAAATGGCCAAGACAATTTTAAAACCAATTTGGTGTTATGGCATTCAATTATGGGGGACTGCCTCTGCAAGCAATATAGAAAAAATCCAAAGGCGCCAAAATAAGATTCTACGGATGATTACAGTTGCTCCCTGGTACATAAGAAATTCGAACATCCACAAAGATCTAAACGTGCAATCAGTAAAAGCAGAAATAGCGAAATTTGCAGTAACGTATTTGCAGAAACTTGAAACACATCCAAATCCGCTAGCTCGCAACATGCTAAATGAACGTGGTTACAGTCGCTTAAGAAGGAGGGATATTTATTCTCTCACCCGAACATCAGAGGGATAACCCACAATGATAGAAGCAACCGTGAAACATACATCTTTTTTGTCTAGCATTGGCTGGACATAATAAGTATATTTATTTTTTTATTTTAGGCTTAAGATATGAGTAATTATTGTTAGTTCAAAAATATATTTGAAGATTCAATAAATAATTAATTAATGAAAAAAAAAAAAAAAAAAAAAAAAAATATTTCCGTGTCTTTAATTAAAACTTATTTAGATATCGGAAATGAACAGTGCAGTTATTTAATCATATTTGAACAATAATTCTTAAGAAAATCTAATCACATATCAAAAATTTTAATCTTATTTCCAATTGTAATTACCCTCCATGTTTTAATAATATTGAGCACTCAAAACAATAAATTAACACTAAACACTTGTTATTGTGAAAAACAAGATCTACGTAAGGGTGATGCCAGATCTAGACTTAAAATTTTATTTAAATTTTGGCTTTAAACTGGTGCAATTCAATGTCCCTTTAAAGGGACTTAATGCACTAATGGGTTCAATGATTTTTTTGCTTGCAAAAGCTGTCTTATCTTGGACATCTCCTTCAAATCAATTTGAAAATTTCGCATCTTCAGAAATTAATCTTTCCTTCGCTTCATTAAAAGTTAATTTGCCTCCATCAATTGTTTTAAAAAATCGCTTTCTTCCATATTTGTACCCGATAGTTTGAGTTGTCGAATTAAATTTTCAAAACACATCACATGGCTTAATATGGGGTCACCTGTATTCATTCTTAGCTTTGCTAATTTCTTTCGAATCAGTAACTGATTTACTACTAATTTCTTTGCAGCAATAGATTGCAGATTGTCCCACATTTCTTTAATATTAATTTAAATAATTTTTATTTCAAACAAACAAACTACTACTTGATTGAAAAACAAAGTATTTCAACATTTTCAAAAGATAAGAATATTCTGAAAGTAATAATAAACAAAATTTGGTTCCAAAATTTTATTAAAATTTATCTGTAGGGATGCCGAATACTAAATTATACCAAAATGAAACAAAACTGTTTAGCGTTTCTGCAGCCAGTGCTCAATATACGCATCACCTTTATTAATATGTCTATGCAGAACACGCTGCAGTAATCTGGAAAGCTCTTCAATATACAGAAATCCAGATTCATGCAGCAAACTATGTAAAAGTTCACACATCTTTGTGTATCTTGTGTGCTTTTGTGTGTCTTTCCATATGAAGTACAACATAACCAGGTTGTGCCTTAAAAAGAAGTTATGTCTCTGAGCAGCTTCCATTTTCATTGATGACAGAATTTAAAATAAGTAAGTCGACTGGATCTTTAAACAACACTTTCCTGCGAAGAAAAATTCAACTGCTTGAAAATTTGAATAGCAAAGAAGCTTAATCTAAAGTCAATTTAGTGAGATTAAGTGAAAAGAAGACTCCCAAGACAATAATAAGTGTTTCAAGTAAGGTAAAGAGCTTAAAGGGGTAAATATTTAAAACTCGTTTACATAAATCTTTTCGATTGCTTAATTTCAATAATTAGGGAAGTTTTAAGAAGAAACTAAGAATTTATTTTAAACTTTTTGGGAAGGAAATCAACATCGACAAAATTTATATCAATAAAAAAAATTAACATCTATTCTTCTTCCATAAACCTTAAAATCTCAATGCGCTAAAGTTATTTTCTACTATACTGAAAAGCTAATGCTGCTGCGTACAAACTTAAACAAATTGCTCAATGTATTATACGTGGACCGCTTTGAATTTAATTTTTATTTTTTTAAAAAAATTTAGATTTTAGCCCATATTTTTTCAAATCCCAAACTAAAACAAAAAACTAAAACCGGATCTCTAATGGCATATCTGTGGTTTTCATGAATAACAGCGCATGTCTTAAAATTAAACTTTTCAGTAGATCAAAAACTAGTTATTTTTTGAAGCTGCGGTCTTTGTATCAAAACTTTTCAACTTTTTTTATACAGTAATGTAAGTGTAGGCTTAAGCAATATTTCAATTAATTTTTAGGAAACATTTCCTTATGGATTAGATTTCAGAGCAATTTGAAAATAACAAACCATTTTATAAATCGAAATTATGTTCTGACAAAACAGAGTATGTGTATGTAAATGATTTTCGCTGAACAAAAAGAATGCGACCACACAAGTAAGTAACGCACTAACGAAGAGTAGGTACCTCATATGATAACATAACTTACATACGTATATATATTAAAAACTTTTAGTACAATTAAAAAAAAGTTTTTTTCAACAGCACAGGTGAGATTATATGGATAAAGAAAAAACACCGTATTAATCACAGTTACGACCATAAACGACCAAAAACAAACACTCACGTGATTATTATTTGTTTTTACTAAACAAAATTCAAAACATAGTTTTGAAATGTGTTCACATAAAACAGTGTATTTGGCGCTGTGGTATTTTATAAGAAAGAAATTTAAAAAAATCCTGTGTTTGTCAACATGCTACGTTATTGTTGAAATTAATTTGAAAAAAGGTAAAAGTTGTATTATTGTGTAAAGAAAAAAGGGGGATATAGGTCCACATTTTTAGTTTTTTTACGTTTTAAAAAATCATTTAAAATGTAACAACTTGGTATCATTAACTCGAAATATAAAAATTTGAACATAGGCTGTTATTCATGAAAACCACAGATATATGCCTTCAGTAAAAAAAAATTTATGACCCTAGGCCTAAGTGTGAAAAGTTAAGTACAAAAAATTAAATTTTGGGATTTTAGATTGATGATTTGGCAATTTATTTGTTGTTTTTTTTTATATAATGAACTTCAGATAGCCAGAGTTTTTATTAAAATTTTTAGAAAACTCCTAAAATCGGGATGAGTTTTCCTATACTTGTCTTTACTTTGTTTTGTTATTTAAAAGAAAATGTTTTCTGCCTGTCTTTCAATCAGGTATCGATTTTAAAGTTACTTTCAAGGGGTTCCGAAAGTTACATTCATATAACTATTGTTATTCTTTTAACCGTAGTAGACAGACACTAGGAATTTAGACTGGGTTGTGCAATTCGGTTTTAACAAGAATTATAAAAGTTAAAGAATGTTTCCATAGATTCCGTGCTTTTTTCGTATAATGTCTTATTTTTTAAATCGTAGGTAGGCAGATGCTTTAATTTTTGTGTTTATAATAATAGCAACACAAAATTTGAAATCTTACTTCCTATTTGCTTTATTTATGGTAAGATTCCTTCAGGTATATTAAGTTATTAATAAAGCATCTCTTCTAACATCGTGTTGGATTTTTTTTACAATTTCTTCATAATAAGCCTTTTAGATACGAGGGCTGCTCTATATATTTCTGGCCTAATAGTGAAAATGCGAATATTTATAATCAAAAATAGTTTTATTGTTTTTCAAAGTATTCTCCAGCATGATTTATACACTTTTGCATGCGCTCAAACTAGTTGTCGAAGCACTTTTTCCACTCCGATTGAGACACCTCTAAAACATGGTTTTTGAACACTTCAACAGCTTCTTCTGGCGACGAAAATCGTTGAACACGCATTTTTTTCTTGATGTGCGGAAACAAGAAGAAGTCATTAGTTGTCAAGTCAGGGCTGTACGGCGGATGACCCATTAATTCCACGTTTTGGCCGGTCAAAAAAGCTCTGGTTTATGCCGATGTGTGAGAGCTCGCATTGTCATGGTGAACAATGATTCGTCTTCTCTTGTTGGTTTTTTGAATTTCTCCGATGACTTTAGGCAAACAAATTGTAGTGTACCACTCAGAAGTGACCGTCCTACGTTGCTCAAGCGGAACAGTCGCCACATGACCAGTTTTGCCGAAGAAACAGGCGACCATTTGCTTCGAAGTGCTTCTTCCACGAACAACTTTCGTTGGATTTTGCTCGTCTTTGAAGACCCACACGGTCGATTGTTGTTTCGTTTCGGGCTCATACGCATAGATCCATGATTCTTCACCTGTGACGATCTTATAAACGTCTTTTGAAGCACCGCAATCGTATTTTTGCAACATTTCTTTGCACCAATCGACACGAGCCTTTTTTTGAGCGACTTTCAAATTGTGCGGGATCCAACGAGAACAAACCTTTTTTACGGCCAGGTATTCATGCAGTATCGAATGTATGCTGGTGGAAGAAATGTCCAAGGATGTCTCTATCTCTCGGTATGTCGCATGTCGATCTTGCATTATGAGTTCACGCACGGCATAAATTTCTCTAGCACAACAGCCGTTTTTGGACGACCGTCACGGAATTCGTCTTTGAGCGAGCTTCTGCCACAATTAAGTTCATTATGCCAATTTTTCACAGTGCTATAGGATGGTGCTTCATCGCCATACAAAGATTTAAGTTCGTCAATGCACTCTTGTCGTGATAATCCACGTCGAAAGTTGTGAAAAATTATGGCATGAAAATGTTCACGAGTTAATTCCATTTTTTTCTATATTAATTTTTTCAAGTCACTGTTAAGAACACAAATAATGGTCGTAGGTCAAAACGTTTTGAGTACGATTATGCTTAAAAATGACAAACTTTCCAATGAAAATGTCAGATTGCACTTGGTAGCACTCAGTGTTGCCAGGCCAGAAATATATATAGCAGCCCTCGTATCCTAAAGCAAGAGTTCTTAGTCTTACGCGAAATGAATTTAGGTTACCTCATGATGATACTTTTATAAAAAGTTAACATCTCTCATTCTCCTATAGCTTTTTATGATAAAACGCTCCACTGCTAGTTGTCAGATTGTTTTAAGGACTGTCAACAATTTTTTTTTGTAGCATTATGCTTCTACTAAAATTTCACTCAAAAAATTTTAACATTAACTGTTTGCCCTCTATTTAGGAAGTTTTCAGTAAAGTTAAAAATAAATGAAAATGTGGTTGTTTTAGAAAGAAAATTTTTATTTAACTTTTTTTGTCTGTTGTTAGAGAAACAAACGAAAAAAAAATACTGATTTTCGGTGCAGTCAAAATTATCAATTAATTTTTACCTTGTTTCAGTAAAAATGAAATACTTCATTAAAAAAAAAGTTCGTCAGTAGAACAGCACTATTTTACAGTAGCTTTAAAATATAATATAAAAAAATATTAACTGTTGGAAAATATGTCAGTTAAAAATAAAAATTGGAACAAAATAATTTATAGAGGAATAACATCAAAAATATGTTGGTACGTATTTTACATAGAATTTTAAATTTGCAATATTGAAAAAATAATGTTCCCTTTTTACAGATACAGAATAAAGAAAATAAATTCTCTGGTCTTCAACATATAAAAGGAATGTTATTTAAATTGTTGAATTACAAGCATATCCCTTACTTACTAACACAACGTCACAACTCCAAATATAAAATTTTGGTGTTAATCATAAAGAATTTTTTGCCATTTACGTTTTTAGAGAGTAAGTCGTTATTTCATTTCATGTGTCGACATTTTTTTGTCAATAGGAAGCACACATTTGAGTTATGGAGTAAAGTTCATAACGTTTTCTTTTCTTAAATAACGGCACATTTCAGTTTATGACACAGTTGTGGATATAACGTCATAATTCCAAGATCCACATTGTTTGTTAAAAACAACCCCTCTTATTATATAGTAAGTAGTTTTCTTCAATCGATTTTATTTCTGAGTCTTAACAATTGTAGATGGTGAGAACAAGTCAAAAATTCAACTGCGATTATCTCGAAATGATTTGTTTTGAGTTATGGCGTTCTGTTTGTAAATAAGCGATATTTACCAATATTTAGTATTGGTTGCACATATATAAACAATTTTTAAATGTAAATTATTTTTCTAGCATAGAATAATCCTGAGATCCATAAATTCCCAAGTAAGAACAAAAATGTTAAGCAAATTAAAAAGAAGAAGAAAAATAGCATTTGTATATTTAAATAAAATAAGCAATTAATAAATAAATAAAGACATTGTAATGTTTTAAATAAATAAAAAATCAGTAGTTTTTATTGTTTTGGTAGGTTATTTTTAGAGGGTTGGAATAAAAGAAAAAAGTTGTTAATTTTATTGTTTTAGTAGGTTAAATTTTGTACATTAAAATAAATACAGAAACAGTTATTTTTAATGTTTTGGTAGGTTACGTTTTGTTAGTTGAAATAAATGAAAAAACAGTACTTTTAACTTTTCTGGTAGGTTTTTGTTCGTGCGTTGGAATAAATGAAAAATTAGTTGTTTTTACATATTTTGTTAGTAATAAAATCAACATTCAATAACAATTGAAAATTAGATTTAATTTAAATGAAATGTAAGTGGACCGTTTTTTAAATGAAAAAGTAGTTGTTAAAAGTGTTTTTTCATTTAAATTTACCTACATAATACTTTGAGTGTTATTATCTTAAGAAGCTTTTATTGATTTCTCTAGTTTTATTTTTAAATTACAAGCGAGTAATGTATTTAACTATTTTATTTTACAAAACGAAGAAAAAAATATAGAAAAATTTCACACATCTAAAAATTTATCTGCATTTACGGCACTCTTCCTCGGTGCTACAAATATCGCATAATTTTGAGTTGACAGCATACAAAATAGCAGCCCTTTTATCGTCCTTATAATAATCCTGTACTAAAATGGGAGCTGGTTTTTGCATGGCCACAGCATGAGATCTCATGGCTTCCACCGTCAAACAGGTTGCAACGTTTTTATATAAATGGTCAAAATATACAACCAACAAGGAACCAAAATTTTTCACTTCTATATTCTATAAAATGAAAAAAAAATTTAAAAAATAAATATATAATAATTTTTTGTATTTCTTAAGTAGTTTCCTTTTTATGATCACTTACAGTAACGCTCTGCAATTTTTCTATTTGATTTAAAGTTTCATCGGCTATGACAAAACCTGATGGTGTATTAATTTCCATAAACGCCATATTCGAAGATGCTCCTTCACCCACATATTTGACACACACGAACATTGATAAGAAGAATGGACTGTTCTTGCCATCACGCCTAGTTGTCCTTATGGTAAAACTAGGAGAAGGATTTTCTTTATTTTCCAATGTGTTGTATTCGAAGGCGATACGAATTAAAGCTGAACCGTTACCTTTGGCTGCGATATTTAATAAGTTCGTTTTAGGGGGCAACTAGAAGTAAAATCAGTCACCAAAGTAAGTTCTTGCAAGCTGTTAAAAATCTCATTTAGTTTATGTATATGGCAGCATTCATTGAACAAAAACTAAATTGTTATAACTTTCGATGAAAGCCGTCGTTTCTAGCTGACTATTTGGCGGACCAAACCCAATTAACTTAATACCAAAATCTAACTTATTTAGGTAAGAGCTTTTTGAAACAACTTCGACTGGATCTTCAAATAATCTGCTGTAGACTAAATTTTGGCTTACTGAAGTATCACCTCACCTTTTTTCACTTACTGTCTGTATCGTTCTGTGGTCACTTAAGGCTACATCCTTGAACAGTATTAGATTTAAATCTTACTGGTAGAAAGTCTTGGCTGCACAAAGACAGAATCTACAATAATTATAGCTTTAGACGACGGGTTATAAGGAACTCGGTATCAAAACGAGAAGTTTAAGTCTCAGAAGACTCAGATTAAGTAAATAATTCTAGACGTTTTTCTCTTAGCTTAGTTTGTTTTCTTGTTTGTATAAAAGTCCTAATAAGTCAATGTTTTGTTACTTTAGAGATTTCGAAACTACGTTTCGCTTCTTTTTTGCTAAATAAATATATTCCAAAATATTAACTTGAATTAAAATTTTTAAAGCATGTTAGGTAGAAAACATGGATGAACACACTTTGCTCGCTGTTTGTGCTGTTCAGTTTGGTACAAAATGGGTTTATACACAATTTTGGTTTTTACTTATAAAAGGAGCAAAAAAGTCATGAGGAGGCGAGGTTTAGAAAGCTCCTATAGCTTAAAAATATGCTCGATATACATGTAACTAGCATCAAAGGAAAGCTTATGACTTCTAGATTAATAGATTAATAATATTGTAATGGTTTTTTCGCACTACATTTTTGAAATGACACTTACCTCAAAAACCGAAAAAATCATGTTAAGGTGGTTTTTTGAGAAGTTAAATATTAGAATTAGAATTACCACTAAATCATAACGCATCGAGCTATTCTTACAAAATTTTGAAATTATATAGATAAAAGAACTCTTAACTAAATGTTGAAAATTAAAATTCTTTTATTTTAACATATAAATTCCCAAAACGGGAAAAAATGCACAAAAAATTGTTTTATATAAAAACGCTATCCTGTCTTTATTAGTCACGGGGTTATCAAATCCTTTATGGAGTATGTATATAGTATGATGTATACTGGGGACTTTCTGTTACTACATCATTTATTGAAAACTTTACCTTTTTTCTTAGAACCAGTCTTTTTCTCTTTAATGTTCAGTATTTTTCCTTTTTATGTTCTGTGGCTTTAACGTCATAAGACTACATATGTTCAGATTATTTGAGCTGCATGTGGCCTTTATGACTATGTGTAAAAATAAAAAAGTTAATGTAAAGCAAGCATATCCTTGAAAGCCTAACTATAGGAAACTATAGAAAACAAACATTAAATATGTTGATTTAAGGTCGATAAAGAATTAAAATTGTAAAAAAGTTAAGTTTACGCGAGTTAACATCTCTAATTTTAAGATAATAATAACAAATCCATAAATTCAAATATAACTAAGATAGTAATAAAAGATGATAAATCCATAAACTCAAATATAACTATTCTAAGCTAGAGATAAGACAAACATCTTAAATACAACTATTGTAACGATAAGAAAGACATTCTTTCTTTTCTAACTTAATACAAATAACTCAAAACATGTTTTACTGATAAAAGAAAGGTACTAGTAGCCTAAACAAAGAAAAACGTATTTTGAGTTAGGACAAAGAAACATTAAACATAATTATTAATATAAATAGATGCTATGAAAAATAGGATAGATAGTCTTAAGAATATATTTAATAAAGAAACGCACATTTTTTGGTGCAGAAAAAAGAAAATATATTTTTTTCACTCATTTCCTATAATTGGAAATTAACTGGGGGCTCAAGCCGGTCTAAACTCTTGACCACAGCCAAATATTCTTGACATTCAAGATATTTAAATAAAAATTCCACGGCTTTGAAGAAAAGCAAACCAATCTCTGAAAAAGTGAGAAATTACCACGCTGGACCAATGTCAGAAACGGCAGAAAATATTCAATTCCCTACGATCTATAGAAAAAGACAACGACACAATGAATCAAGATATCGCAGCTTTACGAGCACAAATAGAGGTACTCACACAAACTCTACAGAATACTCAATTGAGGGAAATACACTGGAGGCGGAACGATCTCCCCATACAATCACTACGCAGGAACAACATAGTGACTTCACACCAAATATAAAGGATGCAACTCAGATAAATTTAAAAACATTCGAAGCTATACCGTGCTTCAGTGCGGATAAAAACCAATATAGATCCTGGCGGAAAAGAGCATGGGCATTCATGGAAAATATCAAACAATTTTCCAACCACCCAAATTACTACACAGCATTCACGATACTGCATTCAAAAATTGTTGGAGAAGCAGAGACATCCTCATCAATCACAACACCAAGATGAACTTTTATTCTATAATTAACAGGCTTGACTACACCTACGCAGATCACCGACCATTATACGTACTTTTCGAGGAAATGAAGAAACATAAACAGGGAAGACAAACACTCTCAGAATTCCACAGCAAAATCAACAAAGCACTGAACCTCGCACTTATCAGGTGATAAGGGATCTGCATCCATGGCGAAATATGCAAATCAGGAAGCAGTCCGTACATTCATCACAGGACTCAACAGTAAATACACAAGCGGTACATTATAAAGCCATCATCCAAAGGACCTAGAAACTGCATTTGCAATCGCAAGCACCATATACCATGACAACGCAAATATGCAGTTCGACAATTATACAACCAAAAACCAAACTTCGGACCACAACAATACGAAGATAGAAGGAGGTACAATCCCAATGTACAAGCTCATTTCAATCATCAACCACGGCAGGAACCCATGGAAGTGGATAGTTCGCAACAATTTAGACGTTCAACACAATATTCTTCACAGCAGCAATACAACCCACTAAGAAGGGAGCAACAACCAACAAAAAGGGATAGAATGCCTTCATCAAAAAATTATAATCCGAATAAAGTACAACGAGTAAACCAGACGAGAGATGAAGATATACAATCACTTGTACCACACACCGAAGATACTTACGAAACCGGCAGCGCTTTTTCAAGGCGAATAAACGGATTGCCATGTCTACAGAGGCACTGCCAAACAACAGGTAAATCCGTAAATATAATAATCGACACAGGTGCGACAAACAATTATATTAGTTCTTAGTGCAACATAGGAAAATCTATTCCAATAAAACCAGTTAAGGTAAAAACGCTTCACGGATACTCTTTAACGAAAGCAAAAAAAAATTATTACACTATTAGGCCACAATTTAGTATTTTTCGAAACTGAAGCCTTAGAAGAGTTCGATATACTTCTCGGGGAACATGGTCTCAGAGCCATAAAAGCAGAAATTAACTTATTTGAGTATAAAACCACGTATAAATTTAAAAGAAAAGAAGAAATTAGCGAACAAGAAGTGAATTACACAGTCAGTAATGACAAATATAAAAATGAAATTGAAAATATAATGAGAATAATTGACGAAACCAACGAAATTCTGCCCTTTACAACCACTGTACAAGCTACAATTAGGACAAAATCAGAAGATCCTATTTGGGTGAACTAGTACCCCTATCCAATAGCAGACAATAAATTTATAAATAAAGAAGTTCAAACATTATTAGACAACCAAATAATACTACCTAGCAAAAGCCCATACAACTCTCCAGTATGGACCGTTGCGAAAAAAGGCTCAGATGAGGAAGGGAAACCAAAAAAACGTATGGTAATAGATTTTCAAAAGCTTAATGCTCAGACTATAACCGACAGGTACCCTATCCCAGATGTAGCAATGACTATTCAAAATTTAGGAAAAGCAAAAGTCTTTACAACACTAGACTTAGAGTCAGGATTTCACCAAATCTTGATAAAAAAAATCAGACAGAGAAAAGACTACATTAAGTGTGAATGGAGCAAAATACGAATTTCTTAGAATGCCATTCGGCTTAAAGAACGCAACTTCTATAATTCAGCGATGTATAGATGATATTCTGCGCCCATATATTGGTAAGTTCGCTTACGTTTATATCAACGACGTGCTTATATATTCTTCTTCGCCTGAAGAACACATGGAGCACATTCGAATAATAATAAACGCATTACATAATGCAAATATGAAAATTTCAAACACAATAAAATAACTGTAGATCCTAGTAAGATCCAAACAATAAAGGATTACCCAATACCTAAAAATTTAAAAGAATTAAGGTCATTTTTAGGACTAGCTAGTTATTATAGGAAATTTGTACAAAACTTCGCTTCAATAGTAAAACCCCTTACTACATTCTTACGCGGATACAATGGCGGTATAAACAAAAAGCAAAGCACAAAATTATTAATTAATCTAGATAAACCAGCACTCGAAGCGATAGAGATAATTAAAGATATGTTACAAGCACAAGTCGAATTATTTCAACCAGATTTTAACAAACCCTTCGAACTAACAACTGATGCAAGCAACTTTGCAATAGGAGCTGTACTTTCTCAGAATAAGAAACCTATTTCATTTATATCTAGAACCCTTAACCAAACCGAACAAAACTATAGCACAGACGAAAAAGAGCTTCTTGCGATCGTTTGGTCACTTCAAAAATTAAGAAATTACCCTTACGGTATAGCAGACTTAACCATTTACACGGACCACTAGTCACTCATTTTTTCTATATCTGATAGAAATCCCAACACAAAATTGAAACGATGGAAAAATTTCATCGAAGAATATGGCGCTAAATTAGTATATAAACCAGGAAATCAAAACGTCCTCGCTGACGCATTGTCACATCAACAGATTAATAATACTTCGAGTTGTTCACAACATTCAGCACAAAGTTCGCCAATCGAAAAATTGAAACGCGTGAAACAACCATTAAATGCATTTAAGAATCAAATAATTATTCACTACAACACAGATAACTTAGTGCAAGTATCTTCACAAAATATTTTCTCATATGCACGACACACACTTTTCTATTCAACCAAGGACGAATTATTAGACAGATTAGAACAAATAATAAACCCAAAAGTAACAAATGCTATAAAAATAGAGAAAGAAACCCTATTCCACGTCGAAGATAATATCATTTCTTCTTTTCCAAATGTAAAAGTTGTAGTAGCTCAGAAAATGACAGAAGATATAGAAAACATAGATAGACAAAAAGAAATCGTAGTACTAGCACATAGACGAGCACACAGAAATTACAAAAATAACGTTCAAGAAATACAGACAACGTATTTTTGGCCAACCATACGAACCATGTGTAAAAAAGAAGCACAAGACTGTGAAATCTGTCTTACAAACAAATACGAAAGAAGACCAAATAAACAACCAATTGGAGCAACACCGATTCCAAATCACGTGGGAGAACACATACACTTTGATTTGTTTTATATGAACGGAAACACATACATCACTAAAACTGATAAGTACTCAAAATATTGCTATATACGAGAAATTCCAAATAAGAAAAACATACACAAATACATCGAAGAAATACTATCGCAAATCTATCCAAATGCTAGATTCATAATGACTGACAACGAAGCGGCATTATCAATTATATGCGTAAAACAGGTTTATGAAAAACTACATATTGAGCACACGCTAACGCCAACATACCGTTCAACAACAAACGGTCAAGTGGAACGCACTCATAGCACGCTGATCGCACTCACTAGAGTCCTAGCTCAAGAACACAATTCTTCACCAGGAGACGAAATCTTTAATGCCGTTCGACAATACAACAAAACAATACACTCAGTCATTGGAGAGAAACCCGAGGACGTGTTTTTTAACCGGGGAGCACATCTTGATATTAAAGAAAAATTCGAAATAAACCAACAGAAAATACTTCTATATCACAACAAAAATCGTAAGAATATCACATACCAAGCAGGGGACGTTATATACTCCAAAACGCACCGACGCAATAAAAACGTAAGGAAATACTCAAAACACATTGTAAGGAAGATAAAGGTAACACAATAATTACAAACAAAAATATTGTTATATATAAGGATAATAAACGAGTACAAACATGCAAAGAATAATAATATTATTATATATATCCGTCGCATTCGGTAACAGACTAATAGACTTAAAAGACAAAAAATATATAGTGATAGAGACTGATCCTGTATACGTTTTTCAGGACACAGCGTTCTTATACCATATGACAAACCTTTCTAGAATCTTGACACCCTACGAAAATATAGTACGATTTGCATATAATTTAGAACAAAACTCTGCAGAATATTTGCTGATAACTAAAATAGAAAATCTGAAGTCACAACTACTTCCTAGAATCTCCAGAACTAAACGTTCACTTAATTTTCTAGGATCAGCCCTCAAACTTATTACAGGAACACCTGACCACGATGACCTAATCGAAATCAAGACAGGATTGAATATGCTAATAGAAAATAATAATAAACGAAAGAAAATAAACTCTGAATTTGAAAAAATATTAGAAAGAACTAGCCCCGAATCTGTTTCAGAACATTTAATACTTACCAAAGTATACAACGAACTACACTCTATCGCTACAATTATTAATTTCGCAAAAGACGGAAACTTTTATTCCGGAACTTTAAATTTAAAAGATATTCAACAAATAGTGTCTAATGAAGCGTTAGATCTGCCTATAATAAATATATTTGAATATGCCGATATTAATGTTTTTTATTTTCATCACACAATTGTAAACACCTATAAATACCCATTATTAAAAACGAAATGTTAGCTATTTTAGTTGTATCCACTAGCATTTAAGCACGGAAAACTATTACTAGACTCTAGAATAGCAAAATACAATAATAAATTTACAAGTATCGAAAAATGTAAAAATTATCTAGGAAACTTTATATGCAAAATTAAGAAACCGGACAACTGTACTATTAATGTATTAGAAAACAGGCCAGCCAAATGCGAAGTAATACATGAAAATAACGCACCGCTACAAGTACTCGAAAGTGGAAACATCATTACAGATTACGAACACACCTGGAATAACGTAAAAATAAATGGACCTAAACTAATACAATTCAATTACTCAACAAATCTAGATGGAAAACAATACTACAACTACCAACAAGCACTCAAAGATGCCATACATAACCTACACGACGAACAATTACAAATAATGCGCATCTTAGAATCTAATGGTAATTACAAATTTAACAATATCCAAGAAATATCAACCTTCCTGATACCCATCGAAGAACATCCAGTAAAATACACATTTTATTTCGTATTGGGACTATATAAATTAGCATTACTAACTTATGGTATGATTAAATTCTGCGAATGCTACAGGATAAAGAAAATAGAAACACAAAGGAAAAAAATCGACGAATTATATGAAATAGAACTTCTCAAGCTCCGACAGAGACAATATACAGTTTAAAACGAGGACGTTTTTTTTAAGAAGGAGGAGAGTTAACATCTCATATTTTAATATAGTAATAACGAATCGATAAGCTCAAATATAACTATTCTAAGCTAGAGATAAGACAAACATCATATCAACAACTATTGTAACGATAAGAAACACATTCTTTCTTTTCTAACTTAATACAAATAACTCAAAACATGTTTTACTGATAAAAAAAAAAGGTACTAGTAACCTAAACAAAGAAAAACATATTTTGAATTAGGACAAAGAAACATTAAACATAATTACCCAGCAAAAAATTTTTGAAAAGGTTATCGAGTGTGGAATTAAGCATTTTTGGCAGAAGTACTTCCCAACTAAATTGCTAACTTAATGATTTTAACAAGGCATGAGACTTTTATAATCAATTACTGAGAATCGATTATATTAATTATTGTAGGAAGTAACGAGTACCATTAGTACGATAGTCTCTTTTAACATAAAGAACTAGTTCCATTACTACTTCTTTTTTTGGGAACTACTGTAATGTGTTTTGTAAGCGAGTAACAAAATCTGGCAATCAAAAAAGTAAGTCATTATATAGCAAGTACTTTTTAAGGTAATGTCCAATTTTTTGCTGGGTATTAATATAAATAGATGCTAAAAAAATAGGATAGATAGTCTTAAGAATATATTTAATAAAGAAACGCACATTTTTTGGTGCAGAAAAAAGAAAATATATTTTTTTACTCATTTCCTATAATTGGAAATTAACTCGCGCTTCTATCACTACGTGTTTAAATAGTACAATAGTTTTAAAACTACGTTGTTTTAAAAAATTATTAGTTTAATGGTAACAAATATTTTCTTAAATAAAGTTTTCTATATATGTATCAACTATGTGGCTTCACGTTCTTTAAGTCAGTATCTGTACGAACGGTTTTCGTATTTTCCTAAAACCAGAAATTTTACTCTAAGGAATTCTTATAAAACTTACCTCAATACTTTTATACAAATCTCTATTATCCTCAGTCAGATCAACAGTTGCATTCATAGTATTGGATATAACATTTATACTCATATTAGCTGGTTCGTAACGGGCAAATTCGGTCAGCTTTATAAGGGCGATCAAACCAAAGACAGTATTTTGAGTTGAAGCAAAACCACCAATGCTTGTACGTTGAGCCATTAGCTGTTTAATAGTATCTATGCTATCGATTTTAGTAGAGTTAACATCTAAAACCATTAACAAATTAAATGAAGTATTTTCAACTTCACTGAGGAACACATACTGCCACCATTGGCTCTGATCTTCTATGCTAGTTTCAGATAACCACTTTATTAGGCTGTGTTTCTCAGAAGGTACATGCTTGGCCTTCTTGGTGGTGTATGTGACTAACGAATTTTTATGCAGCAATTTATATTTTTCAAGATTTTTAGCTATAAACTCTAAACCTTTAGTTATATTTTGTAAATATTTGTCGTCATAAGGGGGATTCTCTAGGAAGGCCAATACAGCAGCACCTGTTAGAGTTATAGGGTTTCTTTGTGAAGGATATAAGTATTCACCCTTTTCAGTAAACGTTCCTTTGCGATCCTGTTGTTTGCTTAAGAATGCCAAGGCTTCTTCAATAATTGTTTCGTTGATATTGATAAATTCTTTAAATTGTGGCAAAAAACGTAAGACAAAAGACGTCAACAATGTAGAGCCACTTCGAGGCTCTTCCTTATCCTGAGAAGGACCAAAGCTACTGAAGGAACCATCCGTACGACGACACATTATTATGTTTTTATAGCCAGTCTCTAGATTGTGTTGCAGCTTCGCTTCTACGATGGGAGTTAAGTGGTTTGTAGTCTTCAAATATTTCATAATCAAGTAATTAGGCAACAGAGAGGACATGGTTTGTTCAACAGAAACTGTTGGCATGCGTACCAAATTGTCTAAATTTTTTAAAATGAGACCTATAATGTCACCCAGAATACCTACTTCGACATGCTGCGAATCGGGTACTACTTGGTATTTGAGTAATTCATATTTAAGTGCAGAATTCCGCTCAGGTTCATTTTTCAAATTAATTAAAAAAACATGATTTTCATATTGGGTAATGCCTTCCGGAACCACATTTAAGGTTGCATTAATGATTTCAAGATCAACTGATGTTGTGGCTTTGAATGTCAACGTAACTTTTCCAACAACTTTGGGTCTTATCAAGAAATGCATTATACCAGCTGAATTATCTTCAAGCCTTACGCTCTTAGTCACTGTTTTCTCCCTAATGACTTTATTGTCGAAATCGATGAATTCATATTCAGCATTACAATTGTTTAAGGTTATCTCGATGGGTATTTTGTAATGTAAAGGATTTTTTGCAAAGACGGGCACATTAATAATTTCGTCTGGAATATAAATTAAATTAATTTTTTGAACAAACAAAAATTTATTCTGCAAACATACCTCTTTTAACTGAAAACGGCAAACGTATTGATAAGAATAACTCGATTGCATCGTCCCTGCTAAAAAATTTATTGAAAAATTAGATTTTTTGTCATATAAAAAAATGTTTACAATTTTTTTAATAGTTTAAAGTTTTAGTTACTGGTAGTTAGAAAAACAGTTGTAAATATTTCGTTATTGTTAAGAAAATTACTACCAAAATTTTGAAATGGAACCAAAAATCTTTCAATTTACTGATTATTGGATGCTGTTGAAAAAAATCGATAACAATTTTTATAGCCTTTACTAATTTCAAAAACATTTTTAAAACATAAATTAAAATTTAAGAAAAAATAATGACTTTTCAAAGAATATTCTGTTTTAAAAAACAATTGGTACGTATGGGTCTATTATGGATGGCAACTGAATTTTAGTTGCGTTGCTGATAAACTGATAAAAAATTTATAACATGCATGGCAACTTTCTTCAGTTGCCAAGAGTGATGATCAGCAATTGAAAATAAATTTAAACAAACAAACAATACAATAAAAAACTAAGTGAGAAAAAGTCAGTTTGATGAAAAAGTAAAAGAAACTTTGCCAAAAATAAATGGTAAACATTAAAATATTACAAATAGCAAAAGCAAAAATTATGAATGTTTTGTTGTTATAATTATTATTATTATTATTATGATTATTATTATTATTATTATTATTATTATTATTATTATTATTATTATTATTATTATTATTATTATTATTATTTATTTATATATATATATTTTTTTAGAAAATTTGTTTTATTTGAAGATATCTATGTTTTATGAAACAAACATGTCTAGATTTTTTTGTTTTTGGGTTCTTTTGTTTCAAATAACATGAAAAATTGCGAAAAGAATATGAAACACAAAATAATGGGATAAAGATGCCTTTAAATGTAAATATTTCATGAAATATTTATTATTTAAAACTAAAAAATGAAATGTATTGCTGTGTGGAAAGCATATCCATATGGCCATTTTGCTACTGCTCATGAAGCTCATCACTGTATTCTACCTAAATTTTGTATAGAAAACCTAAGAGTCGTATATCAAAAAGCAAATTGTTTAAATGACAACATCATAATCAATGAAGCAATTAAAAACCAACAAAAACTCAAAAATCCTTTACACAAAAACAGTATCCATTGAGTAACTGTTTTTATTTTTTCTTTAATTTTTGTACATAAGAGTTGCCTTTGGAAATTATTCAAATGTATTTGAAAGTTCTACGAAAAAAATAGAAATAAAGAATTGTAAACAATTTCTACAAATAAGCATTCCACATAATATATTTTCTTATTAATAATAGATAATGTAATAAAAATTTTCAAAAAATTTTATAATAACAAAAAAACTCCTGTTTTAAGGATCTTATGGTTTTAATTTATTCTAAAAATTCTGGCTTACGTCAAACATAAGTTTATTTAAAGAAATGTTTTTACGTTAGATAGAAAAGATCCTTGTTAATCTTGTTTTAGAATGCCTTACTTTTCTTTTTTTAAAAAAGACAAGCAGCAAACCAAAAATAAATAATTTGATGCAAAAATTATTGGGGAAAAAGGTTTTTTTTAAGTGGATCAAGAGAAACTACTTTTAGCATCCGCAATTATCAAATAAGCGAGCGAAAAACTGAAGTATTAATTTTAATAATTAACAAACAAACGTTGATTAGTAAAAGGATTTGCACAAAGCAAATAGTGAGACGCAACACCAATTAGCAAATTTTAATCAAATGAAAACAAAGTATTTAACGTTTGATTTGACAAAACTATTTAATCAATACCAAACTTAAATCTCTGGCTTTTTAAATAAATGAAATTGGATTCAATGTTTCAATAAAATACCAAATAACCTCTACAAATTATTCCCTTAAATCTATTATATGTCAAGGGCCGCTCTTATAATACTGTCAGTTCACATATTTCCAGGTTCCCAGATTTCTTTCGAGTCGTAACCCCAATTAGATAAATAATATCCCTTAATTTCCCAAAAACAATTTCAACTATTCCCCAAAATTCCCACTACAACTAATAACAATTATTTTAAAATTCTGTTTTAGTATTAACATAAGTTTTTTAATATTGTATTTGTACAAGTTATATATATATATATATATATATATATATATATATATATATATATATATATATATATATATATATATATATATATATATTTGGAGTGGAACATTTAAAGCACTTCTAAGAAGAAACAAAAGTATCACAACAAATTGTATTCATTTTTCAAACTGTCACAATTTTTAACAATGTTTTTTGATACCATGCTAGGAAACTTGTATGTAGCAAAAATTAAAATTTATTTATTATATTTAATAGTAGTAAAATTACAATAATCAACAACATAAGTTTAAAGAAATGCCCAAAAATCATCTTTTCATTCTTAAAATGAAAGAAACAAAGAAATCTTCAGTCTCCAAACTCAAATTTTTATCTCCATTTTAAAAATTAATTTCCCGATGTGGTGATAAATTCCCTTATCTTACAACACGGCACAGTTCTGTAATAAATTCTTTTTAAAATAACTGAGTACTAAACCTAATACGAACTTCTCCACAAAAAAAAAAAAAAAAGCGAGGCATTTAAAATAATGAGTATGAAAGATATGATTCAATAATTGGTATGTGTTCTTAAAGAATTTTTTAAGCTTATGTTACATCAATTCTTGCAAAAAATACCGACTTCAAAACAGACTTCATCTGTCTGCTCTGTCCGGTTCAAGAGTATGGCCAAACAAATTAGACTACATTAACTATTAGGACAGCCTTATATTCCACCTCCAAACTTTATACTTGTTCAACTGTTCAATAGTTTAGCAATATACATCAAATTACAGCAAAAAAAGGGTCACCCTTTAATTTTTATATATTTGCGGTTGTAGTAGATTTAGCAATCATGCCCTGTGTAAACTGCAACCGTGTGTCTATAACAGTTCAACAGTTTGCCCATATACACCAGATTATATGAACTATTGTAAAACCCTTTAACTTATAATTTAAAATTTTTATATTTCCTATTATAACAAACAAAGTAGTCGATATTGTGTCTAAAATTCAGGTGTTTGTATCTAACGGTTAAAAAATTCGGCCATATGGAACAAATCACTGTAATTTTGGGAACACCCTTTAGTTTCTAAATTCAAATTATATGCTTCTTGTTATGGTGGAATTAGCAAAACAGGTCCCTTTTAAATTTCAGCTGTCTGTCTATAATGGTTCAAAAGTTCGGCAACATACTCCAAATTACATCAGCTATTGGGACACCCGTTTATTTCCAAATCCAAATTTTATACTTGTTATTATAGCGGAATTAGTAATACAGGTTCTTTGTACAACTGTTTAAAAGTATGGCCATATACATCATATAAATGAACTATTGGGGCACCCTTTAATTCATAATTTTAATTATTAATACTTGTTACTATAACGGCCATAGCAATCGACATTCTGTCCAATTTGCAAGCATTTGTCTTTAACGGTTCAAAAGATAGGCCCACATAAGTGAATCTACATCAATTATGGGACACCCTTTAATTTCTTAATTAAAATTATAAACTCATTGACATAGCGCGCTTAGCAATACAGGTCCCTTTTAAGTTTCAGCATTCTGTCTATAACGGTTCAAATGTTTGGTCACATACTTGAAATTACATCAACTATTGAAACACCCTTTGACTTCCAACCCCAAATTTTGAACTTGCTTTTATAGCGGACTTAGCAATACAGGTTCCTTGTGTATATCAAGCAGTTTCCGCAGTAGGTAATAACACTAAAAGCTACAGGGTGGCGCATACAAATATCGTCCTTGAAGTTTGAACCGTAACAGATTCTTAAATTTTATATTGAGTTAGAATTACTATGGCCGCTAAAATTAGAAACATTAAAATAAAGTTAAAAATTCACTCCAGATTTTTTGTCACATCTTTGGTACAGAATTTTTTTTTTTAGAAAATAATAAAAATAATAAATATCGGTTACAGGCTTTTGAAGAGTAAGAATTACTTTAGCCGCTATGACAAGAATTAAATTTATTAAAGAAAATATTCTGTCTAATTTTCAAGTGTTTGTGTATAACGGTTTAAAAGATACGTCCATAATGTACAAATTACATTAGTTTCGGGAACACCCTTTCATTTAAAAAGATCAAGTTATAAATTTGTTGTTACATCGAAGTTAGCAATACAGGTATCTTTCAAGTTTCAGCTGTCTGCCTATAACGGCTTAAAAGTTTGGCCACATACATCAACCATTGGGACACCTCTTATTTCCAAATCCAAATTTTATACTTGTTGTTATAGCGGAGATAGCAATACAGGTTCTTTGTAAATTCGAGTTTCTGTCTATAACTGTTCAAAAGTACGGCCATATACAACAAATTAATTTTTAGAGTTATTTTTGTAATACTTATTTCCATTGGGAGGTATAGTGATTCGCAGTTTTTTTATTTTTAATTTTAAAGTGGTGCCCTTTACAATTCATAATGCACGTAAAAAATATGTATGTAAAATGGGGACTCTATTTAATTTTTAAACATCACCTTTCAAATCAAGAAGGAATTTTAAAAATCGGTTCAGAAATGACTAACTTCTGCGGACACAAACATAAAAAGCAACATTTAGTGATAACCTCCTTTTTTTTGAAGTCGGTTAAAAAGAAGTGGGTTCTGGGAATGCTTGGGGTGAACTAACAACCCTGAATTTAATTAATATAGAAGCTAAATTTAAATTTTATTCAAATATAATGAAAAAATAAGCGAAAAAGTCCATATACGTTTTTTTTATTGAATGAAAATAACCAAGTAAAAATATTCATTACAAAATGTTGTAAAGATTAAATATATGAAGGAAAAGATGTATTAAAACATTTATAAATGAGTAAAATATATATGTATATATTTACAATAGAAGCATTTCTTAGTTTTCGAATAAATATTCTTTAACTTTTTGCTTAAATCTTGAAATACGTTGTATAGTTTTTATTTCTCGCGGTAGATTATTATACTCAAAACTACCTGCATATTCCACACGTTGTTTCGTTTTTTCTAAGCGACATTGCGCCATTCTTAAATTTAATGCATTCCTTGTATTAAACACATATTGATTTCTAGGAAACAAGATGTAAGATGCCTGGTAAATTATTAGTTTGGTTTAAGTAATGAACTTATTCTTAAATTTATATAGTATACCCGTAGCGCACACAATTTTAGACTTTAACGCTTTTATGTGTAAATCCCATGATAATCTGCTTTGTAAATAAATTCCAAGATTTTTTGTCGAAAAAGACTCATTAATTCACTTTCCGTATACAAAAATATTAAAATTTTAGATTATGTTGCAAATGTGGTCTAAACCTTGTAAGTTTTGTTTTATCGGCATTAAGGCACAATTTACTTATTCACGCATATTTTGTAATCATTGCTGTATCGTATTCCATATGTGCTTTTAATACAGTTTCGTGCTTATAAGGACAAAAAACACTAATATCATCAGCAAATACAAATATTTTTCCAAACAGTTTAAGATTCTTTATATCGTTAATATAGATGCGGAAAAGCAAGGGAATCAGCACGCTTCCTTGCGGAACACCATACTCAACATAACCAATGAAGCTTTTATGATTGTTTACTTCTACATACGCTTTGGAAAAATCATAAAAAATTCCAGCAACTCCACAGTAACCGTCATCCAGACCTTTGCAAATGTGATTCGCCACCTTGACAACAGCGTCCTATGTGCCACAACCTTTCTTAAAGCCGTACTGACATTCATATAATAAATTGTTTTCGTTCAAATATGCAGATAGTTGTTGACAAAGATTTTTTTCAAAAATATTATCAATTGTTGGCAGCAAAGCTATCGGTCTAAATTTTTCGATTTGTATAGCATGCTTTTCCTTTGGTATGTGTATAACTTTTTAAAGTGCCAGGGCTAATCTTGTTTTTAAAAATAGATAGGTGGAAATCATTTCTTTGCAATTAAAAATAGTTTTTGGCGAAATATCATCGTATCCAAAGCTCTTTTTAAGTTTAAATTCGAAATTGTATCTAAAATCTCAGAAACATTTGTGTTGGTAAAGTTAAAGACAGATTGACATCGTTCAAGAGTTCTTAAATTGTTACATGAATCTCCCGGTAAATATTGAATGCTCTGTCGACGTAATTTAATGAGTTATATTATATTATAATGTGATCCGTTAAACAACATGATATGGTATCTATAAGAATATCATCTATAATGTTGCTATATACGTTGTGAATACATGATCCAGATACTGGTCGTGTAATTTACTCATGGCAATTTTTATAGTTGGATCTAGACAGTATATTAACTAAATCTTCAGATAAGTTACTACGAAAAAAGTCAATATTAGAGTCACCAGCAATCACACTAGGAGATCTCCCACAACGTATTAATAAATTCTTAATAAAATTTAAAAACATATTTAAGTCACATTTCTGAGACCTATAAAATGACGTAAATTTTATAGGTTTACCATTAATATTGAGACCTTCTAACGAAATTGTTATCGCTTTGATAAAATCTTTCCTTTCACAAGTTTCAACTGTGTATTTAAAGTTGTTATTTATGTATATTGAAGTTGCACCATAACCATCTAGTCTGCAGCAGTGTACGACATAATATATCCAAATATATTGTAAATCTGGGAAACGTTTGAAGAAAACCAGGTCTCCTGTATGGCGATGATGCTAGGTAGTTTTAGCGATTATAACAATACGCCTTTAAAATAAATTAAAATTCAATACTTCGTTAAATAAATCTGAATATTATCCTATATTTGCGTTTCCTGGTAAATGCTATATAACTTATTGCTCGGCAAAATTCTGATTATTAGTGAATGTTTCGAATCTTTACTAAATTTGTTGGTATTTTGTAAAATTTAGTTTTCTTTTTGAATTTGAGATGTTAGGGATATCATATTCATCAACATCTCAAAATCGACTTTTCCTAAAAAGAACATTGTTATTATCTTTAAGTGCTCGAAGGCAAAAATTTAATTTCACAATATTTTCATGCTTAATCTATCTGAAAATTTGCTAAAATTTATTTAATATTAAAAAAAACCTCCAGTTAGAAACCCAACACTCAATCTATGTTTTTACAGTGTTCCCCAATTGTGCCTGAAAAGGATAGCTCTCTATTTTGAGGGAACGTACCAATCTCAAAAAATGTTAAAAAATAAAATTTTTTTTTTTTGTCATTTTCAAGCAGTTATTTGATCAGGAATGCCTTATTTTTTTGAGAAAATTTGTTTCATTTGAATCAATCCATTATTTATGAAACAGGCATTTGATTTCTTTTGCTTGAAATGACATGTAAAATTCCGAAACGAATGTGAACATACAAAAATTCCAGTTTTAAAGATCTAATTGTTTTGATAGTTTAAATGTGAAAGTGTTAGACTTAAAAGATCCTTTAGAATGACTAGCTTCTTTTTATTTAACAAACACAAAAAACAAACCAAAAATAAATACTTGGATGCAAGAATTATTGGCTAAAAAATATTTTAAAAATTTAAAAAAACGCAACGTGTTTTTATATATGTGGATGAAGAGAAATTATTTTCAGCATCCGCAATTATCAAACAAGCGAGCGAAAAAAAAAAACGGAAGTGCTAATTTGAAGAATTAAAAAAAGCTGTTTATCCAAATTACTCTTAGTACTTACTCTTCCATAGCGTTGGTAAGTAAAAGGATTTGGACAAAGCAAATAGTAAGACGCAACATCAAACTCATGTCTCAGCCGTTATAAGTAAATTTAATTAAATTAAAAAGTATTCAACGTGTTATTTAACCGAACTATTTAATCAAAATCGAACTTCACTTTTGTACTGTCAAATGATGACTGAACACAAACTGCTGATTGTTCTTTAAATAAATAGAATACAAAATAGCTTCTACAAGTTTTTCTTTAATTTTATGGGGTTGTCGAGGGCTGCTTTTAAAATACTGCTAGTTCACACAGCTCTGCAATGAATTCTCAATTTATCCATTTCTACAAAAGATATGATAAATAAATTTAAAATTTATTTTTCATATTCAATTATTAAATTTTTTGAAAGGTTAGTACGAAAGCAAAAACAAATGTACAAGACTAGTTACAAAGAGAACGACAAAGAAATGCTTTAAATTGTGTGTGGACTTTGTCTCACCAAATAAATATGAAGATTAGTAGATAGATGCGAAGAATGCTGATGAAGGATGTGGCGGTCCAAAAAATGCTGCATTTCATTCTGCCTGGCGTCTAATTTTTCTTGTTTTCTTTGGAAACGTCCGCATACATTTGTAAATAATTTTTATTTATAAAAATATTGAGAAAATAAATTAAAAATGACCAAAAGTCAATTTTCATTCATTTATAAGATCTGTGGTTCAAATCCTGATTGGGAAAAAATTAAAACAAACGCAAGGCCCGCGTATTTACATACATACTTAGCTCATAACAGTCAAATCGCCAAAATTTATACACACATATCTAGTTTAGGTTTTATTAAAAATAAAAATAAATAATTAGTGAACACATGAAAAGTACTATAAACTAGTTATAGTTTAATTAATTCAATAAAAATATGATATATAAATTGAGATCTGCCAATTAAAATAATATAAAATAATAACTTTACAGTTTTATTGTATTTCTAATGTGCCTTACACTTCATTCTCAATACATCCGTCAGCCACCTCTTCCTTGGAATACATTGTATTCGATTTAATTTTATCAAGCATTTTTTCAGCAGGTAATAAATAAGTTCATGTTAATATACTTTATAATGCGCATAATGTTCATACTGCAATCTATTTCGCATACGAGTCTTAGTAGAATTCATTATCGAGAAAACTCTTTAACGCAGGCATTACTTGTTGGAATTACCAGCATATAAATTATAGCGAGAGCTAGTTCCTTATAATGGTACGTACCTGCAGTAAATTTATGTAAATTTTTAGGAATATCATCATCAAAATACTTTTTCCAATTAACAAAAAGTATTTTTTCCAACGGTATATTAGGGTCTGTGACAAATTTTAAATAATCTTTGACAAAATCGAATTTTGTTTGTGATAATAAATTACAACATTTTGCAATTAAAAGAGATTCGTAAACTTTAAATACATTCCTATTTTCAGAAAGCCTATTTATTAATTCCTATAAAAGAATCCTTAAATAAGAAAAACAATCTTCTCGTATAGTTTTAATGGTTTCATCATCCATTTCAACAGTACTTAATTCAGTTTCAAATGTTGATCCACAGTCAATGGAATTGAGTGGGAGGAATGTGTTTTACATATCAATGAATATCGTTATATTCTTTATAAATTGTTCACAATTATGTGCATCATTTAAAATTGATGGCTTTAAAATTTTTGATAAAAACAAAATTAAAGTGGAATACAGCCTTTGATGCATACGGCCTGGGATTATATAACAAATAATGAAAACTTTAAAATTGAACGTTCTTTAGAATTTAGAAATCAGAATAACAACAATTGACATTTATAAACATTTGCAAAGTAAAACTGCAAAAATTTCAAGATTTGTGCCATTTTTCCTTTCAGTTTTGGAATGTGCAAAAATATTATCGTCCCAGAGGCACATGTTTATGTGTTCTTAAGTTTGCAGCAATAACATAGTATAATGATTAAAAGTGAAAAGTTACCAGAGTGAAAAGTTTTCGCCCGCATAAAGTTTATACATTCTGACTTCTTATGAATAGCGAAGTCGTTTGAGCGATGTCCGTCTGTCCGCTAGAGGCAAACTTGATTTCACAAAAAAACTAAATACGGCACTCGATCAGATATAGTGTCGAAAGGCGTGCTATTGGAAATCAGCACGATCAGTCCATGTCCTTCGATGCAACAGGCAAAACACCAAGCCTACCCCTATTTTTTATGTCATTTGAAACAATAAAGTAATTCCAATGAAAAAATAATAATATAGGGTGATAGAGAATGAAAAAATAAGAAAAAAACATTAAGTGAAAAGTTGGCGCTCACCCATATATTTCGAGTTACGGGGCTCTGAAATTTTAAAATTTTTTAAAATACCAATATGGGTATCATTTTGAAGCTTTTGAGGAAATCTTTAAGAAAATACTAAATTTTTAAAAAAATGCTTTTTATGTAAAATGATGTACATGCAATACCAAAAATATTTTTTATATTTTGATTCCCTGTCACCCCAACATTTGCTTTTTTGATTGGAGTTAGTTCACTAAACTTGATCTTGATAAATAATGAAGGGTATATCAGATTCGGCATAGCCGAATATAGCACTCTTACTTGTTTTCTTATTAAAAGAAGAAGAACATGAATTGACCAAAAAATACAAAGGCGAAATTGGAAACTGACATATTTTTGATTTCCTAATGCTACTGCACTCTGGATTGGATAAGACACCTCTTATTTTTACCTTATAACTATTATTTTACTTTTCCCCAACTTTCTTAGTTTTTTGGATAAATTATAAATACCCTTCATAAAGTTTTATCTCTAAAGTTTATCGCGAAGAATTGTATTTGCCCTAAAAACAAAATGGTTTCAATTACTCATGCAAAATAGAAGAATAATTTTAATAGAACGCTTTTTTTAAATTATTTTTTATTATCTCTTTTCTTGTAGATGCGATTTTAGTGATAGCGAATATCACTTTAATGCCATGTTATAATTTTAAATGGTTTTTAGCTTCTTAGCAACAAATTATTTTTGCAGCTTATCATAATTTATTTGATTCTTTTTAAGAGATTAAAAAAAAAGATAAAATAGAGAATAAAATACATTTGAATGGAAAATTTTAAAATTTGCGAATAAAATTATCAGAAGGATCATTAGGCTGAGATCAAGCAGATTTGCAGATTTCTTTCTGCCAATTGTGTGCTCCTAACATGATATTTTAACGTTAATACTAAAGGCTATACTCTTGGGAAAATCAATCAATTGTTGCATCACACATTTTTGATTGTTTATTCTTCAGTTAAATATAATTGTTTTTTTTTTACCTATGCAAAATGCAAAAAAAAAAAGAAAAAAGCACATTTGCTTCAGCTGAGTATGTGTTTTTTCTGCAGCAAAGCAATCAGCAAAGCAATTAATTTAAAAACGTTTGCTGTTGTTAAAGCAATCTGTTTTTGTTTATTTTTATTTTCGCTTTTGCTTAACTCCTTACTATGAAGTTGTGGCTGACTACGATTGCTGATCCTTGCTGTAACCCGCTGCTTATCATCCCTTTTTACATTGGAAACGTATTTACATATTTATTACTAACCATACGTCAGAAAATACATACAATACAAATACAAACGTTGTGTTTATTACAACATTAAATGGAGTTTTTGTTTCTTAAAAAACAATAGCAAAATAAGAAACAAACGACAACTTATTGCTTAAGCAACAGCAAAAGTTTTCAAATTAGTTGCTTTGCCGCTGAAAGAAACACATAGTCAGCAGAAAGAAGTGCCTTTCTTTCTGTTTCTGTTTCTTTGCATTTGCTTTTTGCTGTTGTTGTTGTTGCTGTTATAATGAAATGTTTTTAAAGGCAGAGACATTCAGTTTTTTTTATGCGCTGAAAAGCATAAAAGCAAAGCAAATATTTTAGTGCTGCTGCTATTTTTAAGCAAGTAATTAAAACATAGTCTAGTAAATAAAAACTAGAATAGCTGGACATAAATAGGTTTGATTAAAGATACAGGAACGTAAAAAATCCTCAAAAAAATCATTATCTTTCCATTGTGTCAGATTTAATAATTATACTAACTTTGAAGATACATCGGTTTTAAATATAGAAAGTAATTATAAACATCGGTATATGTTAGACATGTAACAAATAATTAAAGTTCAATCAACAAAAAGAATAAACTTTAATGCCGGTACTGAAAATATTGCGCAATGTTATAGATATTTAGTGCATAAAAATAGTTAACATTACGAAAATTGTATCTAATTGTTTGTAACATTTTTAACGTGAAAATTTATGTTAATGTTTTTGTACTGTTTTCTGTTTATTATATTTTTTAAAAATTTGTTAATAACTGGAATGTTTTATGAGTTTTAAAATTTATGAGAATGTATATGTTTAAATATTTGCATTTTCTGTATTTTGGTTTTTGAATTTTTTGGGTTTATTTGACAAAAAAATTATTTCAACTTAATTTTGTGTGCGTAAAAACATATTATTGATATTTTCGTTTCCTAATTCCTAATGATGGCACCTGACGGTGTGGCGAAGAATTGTATTTGCCCTAAAAACAAAATGGTTTCAATTACTCATGCAAAATAGAAGAATAATTTTAATAGAACGCTTTTTTAAATTATTTTTTATTATCTCTTTTCTTGTAGATGCGATTTTAGTGATAGCGAATATCACTTTATTGCCATGTTTCATTTTTTACGGTTTTTAGGTTCTTAGTAACAAATTATTTTTGCAGCTTATCATAATTTGTTTCATTCTTTTTAAAAGATTGAAGAAAAAAAGATAAAATAGAAAAGAAAATAAATTTGAATGGAAAGTTTTAAAATTTAAGAATAAAATTACCAGGAGGATCATCAGGCTGAGACAAAGCAGATTTGCAGATTTCTTTCTGCCAATTGTGTGCTCCTAACATGATATTTTAACGTTAATACTAAAGGCCATACTCTTGGGGAAACCAGTCAATTGTTGCATCACACATTTTTGATTGTCTATTCTTCACTTAAATATGATTGTTTTTTTTTTACCTATGCAAAATGCAACAAAAAAAAAGAAAAAAGCGCATTTGCTTCAGCAAAACAATCAGCAAAGCAATTAATTTGAAGACTTTTGCTGTCTCTTAAGCAGTCGGTTTTTAGTTTTGTTTATTTTTATTTTCGCTTTTGCTTAACTCTTTACTATGAAGTTGTGACTGACTACGATTGCTGTTTCTTGCTGTAGCCTGCTGCTTATCATCCCTTTTTACATTGGAAACGTATTTACATATTTATTACTAACAATACGTCAGAAAATACATACAATACAAATACAAACGTTGTGTTTATTACAACATTAAATGGAGTTTTTTTTCTTAAAAAGCAACATCAAAAGAAGAAACAAACGTCAAGTTATTGCTTAAGCAACAGCAAACGTTTTCAAATTAATTGCTTTGCCGCTGAAAGAAACACATAGTCAGCTGCAGAAAGTCCGTTTCTTTCTGTTTCTTCGCATTTGCTTTTTGCTATTGCTTCGTTTATAATGAAATGTTTTTAAAGGCAGAGACATTTAGTTTTTTTTTCATTTGCTGAAAAACATGAAAGCAAAGCAAAGATTTTAGTGCTGTTGCTATTTTTAAGCAAGCAATTTAAACTACTCGTCTAGCTATTCTAGTTTTCAGTTTATTTTGTCTTGTATCTACAAATTCCTTATTATAATTACATGTCAAATGTAGTATTCAAATACCTTGTAATGGTAACGATAGTGAGAATTGTTATAAGAAATATTGAGGTACAAAAAAAAAATAAAAACTAGAATAGCTGGACATAAATAGGTCTGATTAAAGATACAGGAACGTAAAAAATCCTCAAAAAAATCATTATCTTTCCATTGTGTCAGATTTAATCATTATACTAACTTTGAAGATACATCGGTTTTAAATATAGAAAATAATTATAAACATCGGTATATGTTAGACATGTTACAAATAATTAAAGTTCAATCAAAAATATTGAAAATATTGCGCAATGTTAAAGATATTTAATGCATAAAAATAGTTAACATTAGGAAAATTGTATCTAATTGTTTGTAACATTTTTAACGTGAAAATTTATGTTAATGTTTTTGTACTTTTTTTGTTTGTTATATTTTTTAAAATTTTGTTAATAAACTGAATGTTTTATGTGTTTTAAAATTTATGAGAATGTATATGTTTAAATTTCTGAATTATTGTGTTTTGGTTTTTGAATTTTTTTTAGCTTATTTGACAAAAATATTATTTCAGCTTAATTTTGTGTGCGTAAAAACTTATTATTGGTATTTTTGTTTCCTGTTTCCTAATGATGCCACCCGACGGTGTGGCGAAATATTGAGAAAAAAAGTAAAAAATAATAAATAATATTTTGATTTAAAATCTGACCTAGTGCGTAAAATCTTTGAAAATAAGTTTATTCTTTAGTTTATATTTTTGAAATTGGATCCCAATATCGTACAATTTAACATAATACAACTAACGTTTTATGAAGTTAGGTAAAGTGAAAAGTTTTATGGAATTCAATGAGCCGCTTTTCCTTCTCTATTCCATTCTTATAAATTTATGATTCAATCAACAAAGCGTGACTTGTTAAAATCTTGGGACACCTTTTAGAAACATAAGAAGTTTTCATAGATATTTTTTTAGTGCACGATATAGATTTTGTGGACTAGCTGAAGTAAAGTAGGCTAGAGAAGAGAGCCAAGAAAATAAATTAAGCCTAAAGTAGTCCCTATTCGCTAGTGTTATTTAGTATATATTCAATAACCCTCGGTAAACCTTTATAAGAAGAGCAATATATTTTAGTTTAGATACAAGTTAAAAGTCTTATTATATTTTAAACGAAACCAAGGATAAAGCCAATGAAAATTAATTTATATAATATTTTTTAAACTTTCGTATTTAGCTTGAAACGATACACAATTGAAGCACAGCCGCGAATAACGTTGTAAAAGACAAATTTTGCAAAACCTGTTTTTTTTTCAGATTACCGTTAATTTTACTGTCTTACATTTGTTCCAACAAGAAAACATTAAAATTACGCATTTTATCACCGTCAAAACGCAATTACAATGAGTCAGTCAGTGGAGATAATCAAACCATTTAAATACGTTTTTTTGCTCTCCTGAAAAATTATTATTTTGTCATTTGCAACGTTATTCGCGGCGATCCTTCATTTTTTTTTTTTAATTGCACTCAGTAGTACAAAGTAGCACGATAGAAAATCGTGTATACTTAAAGTCGTATGTATTTTAATGATATTAAGAATAGCAACAATTTGTTAACGATTATTTAAAAGAAATGCATAGAAAAACATGAGTTTAAATGCAATTAATACAAGTAATAGCGAATGGACAGAAAAGTATATGCCGTTCAACAGGGAACTTTGTATACAAACGCTGGCAACACTCCAAGAAGTTTCTTTTCGAATTATCAAATTGTTGCTGACAGTACTGGAGTCATACAGGCATGTTCTGAATTCCACACGAATTTTTCACATTTTTCAAAGCATTGTTGCTATAAAATTATTTTTTACAAAAACAATGCTTTGAAAAATTTGAAGTGAAAATTTCGTGTGGATTTCAGAACAGGCCTGATAGAAAAACTTGTTTATCGATTTCGAATTATACTGCCAAATATAACATGCGGCCAGCGGGTAAATACATCTTAGTTCAAAAATTTCATTTAGAATATATTGCAGCAACTTATAGAAAAATATAGCTGGTATTACATTTCGATTACAGTTTGCAAAATAGCTATTCATGGTAAATGTATTATAGATGCTGCTTTACTACCGATAGGTCTGTTTATAGACTAATGCTCTCTAGAAGGTGTAACAGAGTCGTAAGAAATACTAATGTATTCCATTGTATCGTCCGATCCTTATATTACACGCATAAAATATCAACCTCATAAACTTGTTTTGTAACTTGATGACGTTAATAAAATTATAGAATATTAATAAAAGTATATATGTATGTATTCATATTTTCACACACGTAAAAATATTTATAAATCATTAACTTTGTTCTTCAACTGTCCTTTTTCCAATAAAGATTATGATGGGTCGTCTAACAAACCTATGTTTTTTTTTGTTGTTGAATAACATAGCAATCATAAATACTCCTTTGTTTGTTTCTTTGTTTTGGCTAAAAGACTGAATCGATTTTAATAAAATTTAAAACACTGGTAGATATTTGTCCTCATGTTAAAATATGGCATATATATTTTTAATAGCGGATCAGAACCATTTTGAATAATCATTTTATTATGATTGAGCTTAAAATCTGTGAAGTGAATGATAATTCTTTTTCTATATCCAAAGAATCTGTTGGCGCTTGCATCAAAAATGCAAACACAAATTTCGCACTATAGACTTTAATAATTTTATGTTTAATGGTTTTTATAGTCTTAAATACTAATAACCATTTGTGAATAGAGTTTAACCAGAATTTGCCTGTGAAAACTTTTAAAAACAGTACGGCGCACAGTGGCACATTTGGCGAAAAGGCGGTCAAAAATCCGTAACTTTTGATTGGATCGGAATTTTGATATGCGTTTTCTTCTGTTTGGTAGGTGAGATTATAAATTTTAATTTTTTATAAAAAGCACAAAGTTCGACCGACTTAAAAAAAGGTTACAAATCCTTTAATATTCGTCAGCATCATTAATTGAATTTGAGTATAAAAGACAAATTTTTTTCATATGTCCTGTTCTTATTGTTACATATTATAATTATTAATAGTTTTGTAAAAAAAATCTTGTCAGGAATTGCCAAATTTTGGCCCTATAATATTTTTAAGTTTAAAAGCAACACGGGCCAAACTTAGTTTTTTAACAGCCTTTTAAAGTAAAAAATCAAAATTTTTAAAAAGTGTAAAATTTCGATTATAACGAAAAGTCTTAATGAAAAAATCCTGTTTTAGTTAAAGTTTTATTTTACTTTTTAAAATTTCTATAACAATTTATAAAATAAATATTGAGTAATTTACATACATGTGCATACATACGTATACTTTTTAGTCAAAATTAAGCAATTTTAGTAAAAATTTGTCCTAAATAGCATTGATTTTTATCTTAGTTGTTTAACCTCCTCTTCTAATTCGACTGGAGCTGTTTTTTTATTTTTATCGAAAGATGGACATATATGGATTTGTTCCTTTTTTCGTGCGCTTCTTCAGATAGATCTCCTGTTGGTAGCATATTATGTTGAATGATTTGTTCCCCATGATACAAAATTTTGTGAACCGTTGAAGACATATATCTCCAAGAGTATTTTTCACTGTAAAGTGCAGCTGTTTTATTGGTGTAATCCCCAAATTTTTTTGCATTTATCGTTCTACTGCATCCTAAGACTTTTAATTTGATTTTGAATCGTCTTGTTAACTCATTATTATTATTATTATTTATTAATAGATATAATTTCATGTTACAAAATTATTATCTATATGTGGCATAACATATTGTTGTAAGCCAGATTATAACGTTACAAAGAAATAAAATTGATTCTTAAGATAAAACATTAGTTTTTGTTTTATATATATATATATATATATATATATATATATATATATATATATATATATATATATATGTATAATATTTACGTAAATGTATTAAAAGATTTTATGAAACAAATTCATATATCAATAATCTTCTATATTTTAAGCAAATTTCAAGATATTTATATAAGCCAATATTTTTTTTTTTTTTAAAATAACAATTAGTGCACTTTCATTAAGGATTTCCTTTCCAAAGCATACCAGTCTATATGCCTTGTATATAGGTCATTCACCAATAAAATGAAGAACATTTTCAATCTAAGTTGCATATTGAGCAATACCATCAGTATTATTCCGAAAGGCTTAGTCATCGCGACACATAATTGTAATGCAATATTGGGTTTATGTAGAAGTTTGTGAACCGAGTACGTTATCAATGCGTGCTTTTCTCTTTTTCTTCATCAGTGGGTTAAAATAGTTTTAAAGTTCTGGCTAGATAGGGTGCACAAGTTATCGATTTCATAATAGTTTTCCTGCAATAAAGATTCCCACTCTGAATACCAGTAAAATTTGTTGTTTATTATATATTCAGCTAAGATCTCGTATCTTAGTAGCAGTAGTCTATGTTCATTCATATTTAATGTTTTTCTAATATAGTAAATGTGCTATCCTGTCTCCAGATGTAGTGCATAATTTGGTGTTGTACTTGGTAAGCATATCCATCTCTTGATAAAAAATCTGAAAACTTTTTCAACTTCGTCGTATTTTTTATACCCCACACTTGTGAAGCATAGAGCATTATTGACTTTGAGGTCGCTTGAAATATTCTAAGTTTATTATGATTGGCTCTTTGTGGATGGTTTATGTATTTCAGCCAAGTAGAATTAATTGCCAGTTTGGCGTTCGAAAATTTATTCTTTAAATGTTTTTTAAATTACATGATATACTTAACTTCAACTCCAAGGTATTTGCATAAGTAAACAATCTCGATCAGTTCTTCACCATATATTTGAAGAAATCCTTGTGCAGGACGAAAAACAATAATTGAATCGAATTTATTCTGGCTTTAGTTCATTTATTTTAATTTCTAAAAATCTTTGTAGAAAGAATATTTTATTTTACAATTAAAAAGAAAGTTTTTACTACAAAAACCCAAGGATTTTCTTTTTATAATTCTGTAGATACACGATTACAATTTTTCTCTTTGAATGTGTTTCTGTATTTCGCTTAACTATGAATTTTAATAGTAGGGTAAGGTTAGGTTGCACAGGCTGTCGGCGTAATGAAACCGACACACTTGGGTCCTAAAGGTCCTGTTGTGTTACCTGGTGCAAAATATCCAGAGTAATTCTATTATTTATACGATGATAAATATTTACTTTGTATAGAAATTGCCATGCCCATGTAAAATACTACAACAAGTTTTATGAAATTTTACATCAATATGCAGTGTCTTAGCTTGTTTTTAGAAACAATAGTAAAATTTCAAATTAGTTCTATAGTTTGTAACTTGTTTAAAAAATTTTATCTGTGAATTTTTTTTTTGTCTGATGATTTAAAATTCACGCTTACGCAACAATCATGGGATATTTCATCTCATTCCCCATGTTACCGCAAAAATATTTCTTAACGTGAATGTTTTCTTTTTGCGCCAGATAAGGATTTTTTTCATTGTTTTGCTTACTTTGATTTTGATAGTGGAATTCATACATATTGTTACAAAGATGATTTATTTAAATCATAAAAAGATGTTAAAAATAGTTGAGGCCTATTGTGTTTGTTTTCAAAGCTAGCAGTTTCTATAAAACATCTTTATTGCAAAACAAAACCAACTAACACAAAGCGATGACTAAACAAACACAATACACAATCATACACACACCTGCATTTTACAACAACTAAATAAGAATACACATGTTGTATTTTTAAATAATATTGAAGGTTCTAGAAGTAAATAACAATGCTCACTAATGTGTCTGAGATAAAAGTGGCAACGCAGTATTTTCGACTACGCAATAGATGGCGGTGGAAATTCTCTAACATTCAAGAACGCCTAAAAATAGGGTATATAAAAGCCACGCCAATACGTGCTGATTCATTCGTATTGTGAGCGTCATCTAGTTAAGATCTTGTGGTACAACAATTAAAGTTGCCAGCGTGTGTTATTAATCGCGAATAGTTAAATCGTCAAATAATTGATTAAATAAAGTGTAATTTAATTAAAACTCTAAAAGTTGTGTATTTATTTATTTTGCAAATAAAGAACTCATAAATAAAACGTTTATAATTTAAATAAACGTAACAATATGTATATCATGTTAGTATTTTTCATTTAAGTAGAATTTTTAGGTTGATAAAATCGATGAATAAATCTTCTTAAAAAGATTAAAGGTAACAGGTCCAATACCTATAGATTTGTTAAGATATCGAACTGGCCAGCTTTTAGAAATTCTTAGCAGAACAGTAAAATAATAAATACCCTCCCGTTGAAAATGTCACCAAATGGAAAAAATTGAAATATAGTTGCAAATATTGTACATTTTTTTAATATTTTAATTTGAATTTAATAAGTGTAGTCAGGTCAGAAAAAAGCTGTATGTCATATGAAATCTGCAGCGAATATGCGCAACCAAATAGAAACAGGAGGAAGTCAAGCCTAACATTTTAAAAATCATAAGCAAACACTTAGCTTGATAATTGGTAGAATGAGAAATGTTTTTTGTGTTGGTGGCGGAGCACATCTTAAACGTGCAAAAAGGCAGCTTTATTAAATCTATAAAGCTGGAGAAATCTAATAGAAAAGAAATTAAGTTATGGAAAGACTTTTTATGGGGATCGATGCAACTCGCAAGTCTCAACAAATATAGAAACAGTTCCTGTATCTATATTTGTCTCCATTTGCAGCTAAATATTAAGCCGATATTAAACATTTTACCGTTTTAGATATATGTTTAATTATTATTCTTAAAAAAAATACAGCTTTCTTTAATTTACATTTTTCCAGTTAAACTTCGATGATAACACACAAATTGTAACAGCTGTTTAAGTGTATGGAAAAAATTGTTTACGTAAAATATCGAGAATTTCGTTTAGGTGCAGTGTTCATTTTACGTGAACAAAAATTTCACTTCTTATTCACAATAGCTAGAGACGAGTTCAAACACTGAATGTAATTTAATATTCTAATTAGCAATTATCATCTTTCAACGTGATTTTCTTTATATATATCTATATATATATATACGTTTTAACCCAGAAATATAACTTTTTCTGTGTTAATATGGGTGTGTATAGCTAAGTTTCCGTTTGTAATTTCTACAATTTCCATTACCGACCCAATATTATTCGAGTTAGGGGCCTCTGAAATTTAATTTTTTTTTAAATTGTTAATAAAGATCTCATTCTATAGGTTTAAAAGAGATTTTTAAGGAAATACTGAATTTTTTTGAAAATGCCTAACCCATTAAAAGCCAGTGAAAGTTTTTTGTAAAATTATATGTATGCAGTACCCAATCTTTTTTTTTATATTTTATTCTATGTCTCCAAAATATTTGCTTATTTGATTAGAGTTACTTTAATAAACTAAATTCATATAGATGGTTAAGGTATATAAGATTCGCCATACTCGAATATATAACTCTTAATTGTTCAAATTAAGACAAAAAGAACATGAAAAACATGAAAGAACATTACAAAGAGCGAAGATGAAAACTTGCATATTTTTTATTCTTTATGCTGCGGTACTCAGTGATGCGATAAGAAACCTTTTATTTTTGCGAGACATTTAGATAAGTAAGATCAGCAGTTAAAATAATATTCGTCTACCTTATAAATATAACTAAAAATTTTCCACAACTTGAATAAATAAGTTATACACACCCTCCATAAAGTATTATCTTTAAAATTTGTCGCGAAGAATTGTATTTGACCTAAAAACTGATTTTAATTATTCATGCAAAATAGAAGAATTATTTGTATAGAACACATTTTTAAATTATTTTTTATAGTTCTCATTTCTTGTGGACGGGATTTTAAGATAGCGAAAATCACTTTATTGCTATTTTATCATTTTTTTATGGTTTTCAGGATTTTAAAAGCAAATTATTTTTGAAGCTTAATGTAATTTATTTGAATCTTTTCAAAAGATTAAAATATTTTAAAATTGATAATAAACAAAATTTGAAAACAAAATTTTCTTTAAATATATTGCAGAGATTATACCAAAAAAGAAAACAAAATTGAATGGAAAATTTTTTTAATTTGCGAATAAAATGAGTAGAAGGATCAGCGACTGAGATCAAGCCTATACATGTAAACCTTTCCAATGCGTTGAAAGATATGTCCCTAAAAAGCTGCTTCAAGTTTATTAATTTTTAATTTTGATAGCCTTCATCACAGGTGGAAAAAGTATACATAAGTTTGTCATTCCGTTTGTAATTTCTACAATATTGATTTCAGAGCCCATAGTGTATATATTCTTGATCCTTCTACATAGGGGAGAACACTTAACGATGTTCGCGTTTCCGACAGTGCGTAATCGGGTTGTTTGGAAGATGAGCTTCAAAAAATTTAGAGATACCCTCAAAAGACGTGCTATAGAAGTTTGGAGACACAGGTCGATAAATGGAGAATATTGTTGAAAAAAACGAGAGCACCTCCATTTTCCTTAAGTTTTTCTGTTTCAATTATGATTTTTATACCCTTCACCACAAAAACTGGAAAAAGGAATGTATTAGTTTTTTATTCCGTGTGTATCTATTTTCGGCACCATAACTTCTTATGCATAGCGAAATCGATTGAGCGATGTACGTCAATACGTTTGCCCGAGGGTCGAAAGATGTGCTATTGGAAATTAGCATGATCGGTCCATGTCGTTCGAGGCAGAATGCCTACCACTAATTTTTTATGTCATTTGGAACAATAAAGTGACTTCAATAAAAAAATAAGTATATGACTTGATATAGAATTAACAAATAAGAGAAAAAATCGAAAAAATTGCCGCTCGCCCATAATTTCCTAGTTACGTGGATCTGAAATTTTCAAATTTTTAAAATATCAATATGGGTATCATTTTACAG
Source organism: Gymnosoma rotundatum (assembly GCA_916610165.2). Lineage (NCBI taxonomy): Eukaryota > Metazoa > Arthropoda > Insecta > Diptera > Tachinidae > Gymnosoma > Gymnosoma rotundatum. The sequence continues at coordinate 36,151,618 of OU744337.1, forward strand.
CTTTTAAAGGGATCTTCAAGGAAATACTAAATTTTTTAATAATGCTCAACCCATTAAAACCGATGTAATTTTTATGTAAAATTATATATGCAGTTTTTTTTTTTTGTTTCTGGACTTACTTCACTAAACTACATTTACTGTTTTACTTTGTTTTATTGAAAACCACAATTTCAGAAATAAAACTATAATTGAAATACCACAAGCCATCTAAATTTCAACAAAATATTATATTTCCACCTATATTTTACTAAAAATATTAAACTTTTCTAAAAAAATAGCTTTTGCAATAAAAAATTGAACATTTCATTAAAAATAAAAAATTCTGCAACAAAATAAAGCACCTAAAATTTACACCAAAATACTTTCACGGAGATTTTACTAAAAATTTAAAATTTTTCTTTTGTAATTGCAATAAAATTTGAAATTTGCACAAAAAATTAATTAAAAACTTTCAGCAATACAATTGTGTACGTACTAAAAACCCCCATTTTCGAAAAATGAACACATTTATAATGTTGATTCGTTTTCAGAATTATAATTGTACAAGTGAAGCATTCATAATATGTTGTTCTTATATTATTTTAACATGAAAAATATTTTTTCTTTGCGTTACAATTTTAATTATAATTTTTTAAAACAGAATAAAATAATTTAAGTAAGATAAATTAATTCTAGGTATAGAAAAATTAAATATGATTGTAAAAAAGCCTGTGAATATACGCAACTTTTCCTTTGATAAAGCAGCGACTGTTAGTGAATTTCTAGGTCGTAATATACTTAAGTGGAGAGTGCAGATATCTTTCTGCCAAAATTGTGTGCTTCTAATATGTGCGCCGTAATAGTTTAGCAAGTTAATGCTAAGGGCCATACTCTGGAGGGAATCAAAAAATTGTTGCATCACACATTTTTCATTGCCTATTCTTCAGTTTTTATTTTTGAAATTGTATCCCAATATCGTATAATTTAACACAATACAACTAACGTTTATAAAGTGAGGTAAAGTGAAAAGTTTTATGGAATTCAGTGAGCCGTTTTTTGTTCTCCATTCGATTCTGATATTTTTATGATTCAATAAATAAAGCGTAAGTAATTTAAAATTTTGAGACACTTTTTAGAAACTTAAAGCAGGTATACTTATTTTATTGCTGTATTTTACGTACAAATATTTTCAGTTTATGCGCCTTGTTGTCATAAACGTGTTACGGTATTTAGGAAAACAAAATTATAAAAAATAAAATCAATTTGTTTCAAACAAAACTGTAGATACGCAGATGTTATATTGCTGAATCTCATTTGGCCTTATAAAAAATAAATTGCAATAAAGCTTTTATTTACATATTTCATTTTGTTACATACATATAATTATTGCTTTTATACATATTTATTAATTTTAAAATTTATAAATTTCTATCCTGTGTGAATTAAAAAAAAACGCAATATAATAAACAATGAACTTTTCTTGAGTTATTAGTAAACTTTTGTTATGTTTTGAATAAATGAAAAATATTGCGAATTTGACGGGTTCTATTCAATTTATTTTCTGTTATATATTAAAAAAGTATTTATGTTAGCTAATTTAGACATTGGCGACTTTTGATATTGCGTCTGATTTAAAAATTCTGATCTGAAAACTCTGTTTTTATTACACTACACACAGCAACAAAATAAGTATATCTGCTTTAAATAGTGTACAAAAGTTGTTAATAGTGGACAATAGCTGTTCAAAACAATAAAATGAAAATCTATTTTGTTTGTGTATGTGGTTGTTATTGCATTTTATTCGTTAAATATGTGTTGTATTTCATACGTATGAAAACGGTTGTTGCCTGTTTTTCTGCTCATAATGTTTAAGTAATAGATTTGATCAAATTTTTTTTTTTTTTTGTTTATAAATAGATTTGCATACAATGCAGAATTTCATAAAGCGGCAGTAAAAAATTTTAATTGGGTAAAAATGTGGCAACGCTGCTTACAAATAAAGAGAATTAAAAAATTCTCACGTACGAATATAGAAAATACTTTAAAATTCTGAGATTCGTTTTTACGCTCTTTGTTTTAAATATACTTACAACAAAAAACACTTACAAGGATGGGTAAAATAAACACCGCAACTTGTTATTGCCTGGGTCCAGTAAACGGTAAACTAAACGCGTATACAATTTTCTGGTTTTCATTTTGACTCGATTTCGTCCATCATTCTGTCTAAGAGATCAACACCGCCCATATTACGGTTGTTCTGTTTAACAATCGCTGGGCACTTAACCATGATCGACTTGCGTTCCCGATGGTCGAATCTGCTGATATTATTTTCTGGTTCCACGCCAACGAATGAGGACAGAAAAGTTACGTTCTTATTATCTTTCCACAACACGTTTGCGAGCTTTAAACCTGTAAAGTCAGCAGCGAATTGAAATGATGATCCCCTAGGATATTTGTTTGTTTCTTGATTGGGTTGGTTATTTGCAATTTTGTAACCTATTTCGTCTGACTGTTCCAACTGAATACATGCCCTTTTTTTCTAAATAAACAAGCAACGGGATAGTAGTGTAATAATTGTCGAAGTAAACTTTATAGTTACATCCATTTGGGACATTTCGTAATAGTCTCACAACGTTGGCAGAAGCTCTTAGATCAGGCTCACTTAGCAAACGTTTATGCGGCAAATTCTCTTGGCCTGTATATACTTCAAAATTATATGCAAAACATGATACTCCGGAAAGTACAAATAATTTGTAGCCCTACTTGTGTGGCTTTGCAGGCATATATATTTTGGAATGGATGAAAATCTTTCATTTAAGCAGTCTACTAGAGGCCGAATCTTGTATAATTTGTCGTAAATTTTCATTATTGTTTAATGGAATATTGATCATATCTTTTAAAATTTTTTTGAGGCATGCATTCCTTTACACAGTCCAAACCAATTTGGCTGTCCCATAGAAGGCGAATATTGGAGTAATTCACTATTAATGACAAAATTAGGATGCCCATAAATTGGTAAATATCAGTTTTTTCCAAAATAAAGTTCTCTTCAATATTTTTTTGCTTCGCATACAAATTAGATTCCTAACTATATGTTGTATAATGTCTTCATCAAAGAAGTAGTTGAAAAATTGGAAAGGAGTCTGAAAATTATTTGTAAATTCCATCAAATCGGTATTTCCTCCAAATTTTAGTTCGTCTTCACTGACAGAAAATTTAATTTTTTTCCCGACAATATGTGTGATTTTCCGGAGTTTCTGGGACAATATTTTCAGTAACATTTTCATCTTCACTATTCAAGTCGTTCATGAGATCCCAAATATTTTCATAACCCAGAAGGCGCTCCAAATCTTCATTAATTTCTCCCATAATTTCGTGTTCATCATCGGAGTCGTCTAATCCATCTTCATTTGCAGCAGGATCAAGCAAAATACGGAGAATATCCTCCTATAAAACTTTTTTTCTGAGAATCCGTTATATACAATTTTTTTTTAACTATCACTTAAATGCGCAGTGATGCAAATTTGCATCAAACCCTTGTTTTTACACCAAAGTACTTACCATAAAAAGCAATACACACTATAAGATTTAAATAAAAAAAGAGTAACTTTTGTAAAAATCACAACTGTTTATAAACTTGTTGAACTTAATTAAGTTTTAAGGTCAGAAAAAAACAGTGTTTCCTCTACGCACAACAAACAAATGAGCAGACACTTCAAAATTGTATAATAATTCAATGCTGATATAACGGTACTTCAAAAGCAGAGAAAACGACGTCTATTAAATGGGGACTCCATACATAAACGAACATTTACAAATTTTGAAGCAACGGATACATTTTCGGTATGATTCAAATTTGCATCACGGCGCACTAGAAGGTTAGTAGATGCTCCATGCCTTAAGTAAAACAGTATCATTCTAGACATTTCAAAGGTCAAAATAGAAAATAGCAAACGCTAAGCAACCATTCTAAACCTGCTTCTGTTTCTTGACATTCATCATGTTCTTGACATTCCTTTCATAGTATAAAGCCCATTTTGTTAATATTTAAATAAATGTAAATATAAGTTTAGATATTAGGATACATAAGGTATTTTTCTTTTATCCTTAATGATAGCTATAGCTTATGTGAATAAACATTGTTATTTACTTTGTCTATTATGGAAAATAGACTGCAAATAAAATAATTATTCTTCTCAGCATTTCCAAAAGTCGGCCACTACGTCCTTCTTAATCTTAATAAATCCGCAGGCAATTCAACTGTTATATTTTACATTGCATCTTGCTTAAAAATATGTCACTATTAAAATTTGCCTTAAAATTACTTTTTATTCACCTCAAATTTCTTTGAGATTGTATATGTATGAATTCCGCTTTTTAAATCAAAAAAAGAAAACATTCAGGAAAAGGTCATTTTTTCGCGAGAAATTATTCACGATTGCAAAAATGTGAAATGTGAAAAATTTCATATGGAAAATAATTCACGATAGAAGTGATTGTATTTAAAATAGAAATGAGAGATCCCTTGATTTTTGCGTGATCGTTACTGTTAAAAACCATTACACTAAAAAAATTTAACAGATAAAATTTTTTAAACGAGTTACAAACTGAAGAAATAATTTGAATTTTTATATTAAAACCCTTATGTAACGTGGATTTTGTCGTCGGCTGATGTAGATCAGGGATGTCCAGGGTTAACTTACGGATCCACAAAAACCTTAATTTATAACTCGATTGAATTTTCCCACTTCTGGGGATTAAATACATATATCTTTATTTACTGCTTCGATACACACAATTATTTACTTTAGTAACGTTACTAACAGCTAAGGCGTTACGTTGATCAGTCGGGAGTACTAGGCTTATAGTAGTTGGTTTAATCAATCGATAGCATTCGGCTTATATTACTGACAGCTCGGATGATACTAAAACCAGTCGGTAGTATTCGGGCTTATGCTTGCAATCTATCGGGAGTTTTCGGCTTAATATGGATATCAGCATCGGTAATACTGAATTTAGTCGGAAATGTTCGTTCTCATATGGGAAGTCGGTCGGGAATCCTCGTCGAACACTTTCGCCTTCTCGATGTACTAAACTAAGTCTGAGTAGCACCAGATGATGGTCATCTTTATGATCAGTTATGGTAGATTCCTGTCTAGTTTGAAACGCCCCGATACCTTCGAAACCTGGCGTACTTATTCAACTAAAATACCTACTAATGGAGAATTACTAGTGATACAATGAATCCCCAATTGAATCTTACAGCGTATATCTACATACAAATAAATAAAGTGTGGCCAGATAGATAGAATTAAACTAGAGATTAAAAACCTGCATTAAAATTATATGTGAGTAATATACGTCACACTTATTGTTAATATACATAGCAGTGGGCGTGCTGCCTCCCATACAAAATAAAAAATTGTTGAAGTTTACCCAGGGCATAGATCCCTAGGAGAAGTGTTTTAAAATTTCGTACCAGAAACTTGCATATTAGCGCAATTAAATTAAACACTCGCTGGATTAAAGAGCGGTCATGGTACGATTATTCCCATTGGGGCAGCGGTCTCCGAGTAGCTAGTTAAAAGCAGTAACTAAAGTGAAATCACATCTTCATAAATTTTAATTCCATTAGAAAACGAGCAAATTCACTGAGTAATTTTAGGCAACAGAACTCAACTCGGCACTGCCTAATTTAGGAATGTGAATTTGATTTTCGGGTTCCAATAGAAAAGTGTTTCCATATATATAGAAATTTACAAAGTATGTGTGTTGCTACATCCGCCGAAAATTATAAACTGCTTAGGGTTGTTGCACTATCAACTTAATTTGTATTCATAGTACTTTGTAAAGACTTAATACTTAGCAGATTGGCGTGGTGTTTTGCCCGCTGTCTCGAAGGATATAGAGTGTTGTAATCGACTGGTGATTTCAACACGGGACAGACAGGCATTGCCCAATAGACTTTGGTATGTATATACATATATATGCAAATAGTATTTTAAATTATAGTTTGTTTAATACTTTCCACAATTTCTTTGCTCTGTAGGTTATATCATAAATACCTTTCATAATGTCTTATTTTTAAAATTTGTTTTTGAAAATCAAAATTTTTTAACTACTTCTGCAAAATATAAGAATAATTTGCATAGAATTTTTTTATTATTAATATTAATCATCACTCATCTACTGGATGTGCTTGTTATGACAAAAAGTATAACTTTATAGTCATGTTTTTTTGAAACTTAACTTAACATAACTAATTTTAATTGTTTTCGAAAGATTAGATTATTTTTAAAGTGAAAAAAAAAACAAAATTTAGATTTGATAATTCTTTTAGAGAAGTGATACGTAGTAGATCAGAAAAAACAAACAAAATTGAATGGAAAATTTTAAATTATTTTGATTAAGAAAAAAACTGCGTACAATACTTAATACTGTTGAACAAAGACATAAATTTTCTAAAAACACAGTCAGACGTTAGTTCATTTCAGTAATTCAAAGTAGCACGATAGAATATCGTGTATACTTTAAGGCGTATGTACTTTAATGATATTAAGAATTGCAACAATTTGTGAACGATTTTTAATAAAAAGTGCATAAGGATGAAAAAAAACATGTGTTTTAGTGCAATAAATACAAGTAATAGCGAACGGGCACTTGAGTAGACGCTATTCAACGTATAATTGGGTCTTCAAACGCTGGCAACACGCCGAGAAGTTAATTTTTTAATTCTCAAATAGTTGCTGACACTACAGGAGTCGTAGAAAAAATTTTTCATCAATTTCGGATTATACTGCCAAATTCAACGTACGGCCAGCGGATAAATACTAGAGATGAGCTTAAAACGTCTTTTTTGTTTTTATTCATGCTGTTTACTATTGAATTGCTCTCTTCGTTGATTGATTTTTAAATATCACTACACTAATATTACTGTACTCATTTAACAAAAGCATGACACCATTTATTCCCAAATATCACTAGTTAAAACAATTTATTATGTTGCACACTATTGTCTTAGCATTACAACATTGCATTATTATTATTTTTTTTTTCAAACTACCCTAATTTTCCCATTCTTAAATGTATAACTCATTTCTTTTTTTTTGTTTATTTACCTTTCTTGCTGAATAAAATAAATAAAAATAAAATTGCATTTTAAAATATCAATGTTTCTTCTATTAATAAATGCCAACGCAACTGACAAGTGTAACACCAAGTACTGTACAACATTGCTTGTGTGTGCTTGTTTATTTATTAATTAATTAATTAATTTATTTATTTTTTAATATGCACTAAATTTCTCTTACAGCTACAGTTAATATTCGCTTTTGAAAAAGAGATATATTGTACACTTTTATATGGCTTTCGCTTATCTCTAGTAAATATATATAAGTTTAAGAATTTCATTTGGAATATAGTGCAGCTATTTATAAAAAATTATATATGGTAAGACCTGCCGATTACAGTTTGCAAAAAACTGATTCATGGCAAAGGCATTATGGATGCGGCTTTACTATCCGTTGGTCTTGATTCCGTAGAAACTCGAAATAAGATCTATACAAAATATAGACTATTGCTCTCCAGACGTTTCCGATGCTTACATTACAAGCATAAGACGTCAATTTTATAAACATATTTTGTAACTTGATGTCATTAATGAAATGATAGAAGATAAATAAAAGTATATACATACTTACACACACGTAAAAATATTTTTAAGTGATTAAATCGTTTATTTTATCTTGATTAATTTTTTTTTTCTAGAAAAATTTTGTTACCTGCAGCTTTTAGGTCGAATAAAAAAATTTTCTGTTTGTTTTAAAAACAAAATTAAAAAAAAAATATTATTCGGATTATATAGGATGTGGGACTATTTTCTGTAAAGCTTTGCAAATATCTATAATTCATTATGCTTTTAATGAAGAAACAAAAAGTGGGGTCCCAAAATTCATCTTGCGATGTATGGACTGTGGGCGTTTTTCTAATGATCGGCTATTGAAATAACTGACACTGAACCGAAAGACTACCGAATTTAAAAATGTAAAATATCTTATGCTTATTAATTCAATTTATTCATTTCTCGACTGAGAGAAAATCTGTTCACATCGATACAGAAGAGGGAACGTGCTTTGTTCGAAAACAAAAACACAAAAAAAAAACACCTATTTTTTGTGTTGTAACAATACTGTTCGGTAGCTAACAGTATAATTCTAACCAATTTGAAAGATATTTAATCTTTAGCTCCTATTAACAACACCGGAAGGTAAAAAAATCAGACAACTTTGTACTATAATTATTAAAAATAAAACGTTGTTAAAACTGCTTTTTAAAAAACACTACACACATTTAATTTTTGAAGCAGAAGATCGAAAGTTGGCTTAAAGAGACTCAGGTTCAGAGATTAGTTAGGACGTCGATTTATTCTAAGAGACAATACTGTTTCACTTTTAAATCCTACATTAATATAACTTTATTTCGGTTTTTGTACCGCTCCTTTGTTTAGTGCAATCTGATATATATTATACGTTATTTTAAGTTTTTTTTGTTTATTTGTTTCTTTGTGTGTGCGTCAATCACAACTAACCGACTGAAAGGATTTTAATGACATTTTAAAAACGGCAGATATTTGTTCTTATGGTAAAATAGGGCATATATTTTTTTAATAGCGGACCAAAACAATCATTTTATTCTGTTTAAATTCTCACTTTAAACTGCTCTTAATTTCTATGAAACGATTAATAATTGTTTTTCTATATATACAAACAGATGACGCTGCTTTTTGGGTTTACATTAAAAATGCTAACAGATAGTTCGCATTCTAGACTTGAATAATTTCTTGGTTAATCGTTTAACCAGAGTTTGTCTATGAAAACTGTTTAAAATACTAAAGTGTAAAATTAGAACTTAGCCTCAAAAACGCTGAACGGGTACTACTGGCATAAAACTATTAAAATCTAAAATGCTATTAAAGCACAATGTGTTGAAAAATTTTCATTGTAAAACTCAAAACGGTAAATAAAGAGCTATTTATGAATAAAACACATATTTGTAAGACTTTTTTTATACCTTTCTAGCTGTTCCCGAGTCGCTTATCCATTACAATGAAAATAATCGTACCACAACCACTCTTCCAAGCAAGTGTTTTATTTAATTTATATTTGATATTTTCAGAGAATGTGATGTCTCTAGAAGAAAAAAATCACATTCATGTTATGTATGTAGCTTAAACGGCAATTAAAATATAGCGTAATTGTTTCACATAATAAAACATTCAGTAATTTGTCATTTTAAACTTTATTAAACATTATTACATGCGATTATGATGAAATCCAGTCTTTAAATATTATTTAGGTGGGTAACAGTAAATTGCGTGAATTACTAAATAGTTTATAATAAGATCATATTGGAATGCGTAGTTGCAGAATAAAAATCATTGAAAAATTATTTAATACGACAGATACTATTTTTGAACCTGCAAATCCAGTCAACTTTTGTATATGCAACAGGCGATGTCTTTTCTGAGATTGTTAATACTTTATCTCTGAAATTGCTCGTTCATCGAATTTTACATCCCTACCCCTAATTGCGTTTCGTTTTTCACTATGTCATAAACGATATCCATTGGGGCCATATCCGATTATAATAGTTTTCATATTCTTCGAATCTAATTTATTACGTTTCGAATTGGGAATCCAAGCAAATGCGGTCGCTTCCTCTTATTTGTTTCCGGCGTTGATGTTGCGCCATCTGTCAGATTGCCGATATTTCCACACTCTGCAGCACAAATGTTTTTGAACAAAGTTTTCTCTTCCTCCATATCCATAATCTTAACAAATTATTAAACATTATTTATCGAGCATTTATAGAATAAATACAACTACTTACCAAAATATACAATTGCGCGATGAATAATGCAATATCTTCAAGTATGAAATTGCGCTTTTGTTGTCAAACGATAGATGTTATTTGCTTATGTTTAAGGTAGGGGATGTTTATTGGTGTATTTTTTATTGTTTTATTACTGTTTAATTGATGGTAAAACACCGAATTATTGGCACTACATACATATGTATGTAAAATTAATGCAAAGGTTTATATACCAGAACGCCAATATAAAATATAAAATAAATAATTGTACGTATAAATATAAATAAATTTTTTTAAATAATTAAAACAATGTTTTCATTTGCATTTAATAGGTAATGAAAAGTTGCTAAATAAAACACTAATAATTTCGTGCTTTATCATCAATTAAAAAGTAATAAAACAATAACAAATGTACCAGTAAACCTCAGCCATTCATATGACCCTCGCTTGAATTTATAGGGAACTCCACTACTTACCAATAATCAAAAACAAACTGCATTGTTAGACTTCAATTTTAACTAAAAAAAACAATAATAATAACAATAAAAAATGTTATTATATTTGGTCTATCGTAACATGTACTATTTTGCCGTCCGTACACGCAATTATTTTCATTGGTTTATTTTGCACCTTCTGCTAACAGTCTTAGGATTTATGTCCATACTTACAACACTTATAACACTTTCCCTTAAAATCAGCCTTTTTTTAACCCATTAGTGCACAATGTTTTCCCATAAATTTAAAAAACATTATTTTTTTTTTAGTTACATTATCATTAAAATTACTCAAAAAGATAACTCTTGAAAGATTTATTAAAAAAAACTTTTAATGTAGGTTTTCGAAGGTGTCCCCTTTAAGGGACCTTATGCAGTACAATCACTTGTCATATGAAATGATGGAATACCGTATACCGGAATACTGATGGAATACCGTACATTTCTAAGTATTGAAGTTTTCGCATAATAAGTCAGCAAAAATTGGCCACCACCATTTACGCTGTCTAATTTTCGATCGGTAACCATCCACCAGCTAATCCATTTTATAAACGCCACCCATGGCTTGGTTACAGCGTTAAAATGCTTTAGGCTGGGCTATCTGTATAGCAAATATTCCTTTCGCATAACGCTTGCATAAACCGGCTTCATTGTCGTCGAAATTCTTTCCGAGCGTAATTACACTAATTTTTTTCTATCTAACAAGCAGTATGTTTCCATTTTCGTTAAAACGATAATCTGTAGATCCCCTTTGCTGTTTTTTCATTGAGGAAAGTGAAGAAAGAGCGCATTTTTTGTGCGATTCTCTCTTGTTGAAAAATGACCAAAAAGCTTTACGGATGTGAAGTAATTGTCTATAAAAATCTGTATATAACTGTCATTTTCAAATCTTCATTTTTTTGTAATGCATATATTGGTCTACTCAACACAGTGTCTTTGTATGTCATTAGAAAAAAAATAATTGAAAGAAATCAAATTGTGTTTTGCAGACTAGGCTTTAAGGCTAGAAGAAACCACTTCGCATTCTTGTACCAATGGCTTTTAGCTTCACCCTTCACTCGAGGATATTTCGAGAGTGGTTCGTCTTCGGCTTTACTTCAATTATCCTCACCATTAACACACTGCACATCGCGTTCTGCACTTAGAAGTTTTCGGCCTAAATGCTTATATTACTTGCATCGAACTCATGGTCGGTGTCATTGCCATCCAGAAAAGGAATTGTAAATATATCAACATTTTGCAAATTATCGTCGAAAGTTTCCAGTTGTTCCTATATTTTGGCAACTGTAAATCCAAAGTGTAAAAATAAACATATATATGTTAAAATAGTGATAAAAACTATCCGCTGAGCATAGAGTCCCTTATAAGGAACTCTGATAAAAAATGCATATTGCATCTATAACAGAACTCATTTAATTTTCATAAAAAACGCCGTGTTATTTTTTATTTAATTACCCCGATTAAATTAATTACTGATATTGATTATTGAGGGTCAAGGCACGTCTCGATGACCATTTTGTGGAGAAAGGAAAATAAAATTACTGGTTATTGTTGTTTTTGCTTAAACTTTGATTTTTGTCTTTGCTTTATTGTTTGGACAAAAATCTTTAGTTTATTTAAAATGTTTATCTGAAGTTTCCTGAGGAGTAAAGTAAGCGTTAACGAAATGGCCAAGACAATTTTAAAACCAATTTGGTGTTATGGCATTCAATTATGGGGGACTGCCTCTGCAAGCAATATAGAAAAAATCCAAAGGCGCCAAAATAAGATTCTACGGATGATTACAGTTGCTCCCTGGTACATAAGAAATTCGAACATCCACAAAGATCTAAACGTGCAATCAGTAAAAGCAGAAATAGCGAAATTTGCAGTAACGTATTTGCAGAAACTTGAAACACATCCAAATCCGCTAGCTCGCAACATGCTAAATGAACGTGGTTACAGTCGCTTAAGAAGGAGGGATATTTATTCTCTCACCCGAACATCAGAGGGATAACCCACAATGATAGAAGCAACCGTGAAACATACATCTTTTTTGTCTAGCATTGGCTGGACATAATAAGTATATTTATTTTTTTATTTTAGGCTTAAGATATGAGTAATTATTGTTAGTTCAAAAATATATTTGAAGATTCAATAAATAATTAATTAATGAAAAAAAAAAAAAAAAAAAAAAAAAAAATATTTCCGTGTCTTTAATTAAAACTTATTTAGATATCGGAAATGAACAGTGCAGTTATTTAATCATATTTGAACAATAATTCTTAAGAAAATCTAATCACATATCAAAAATTTTAATCTTATTTCCAATTGTAATTACCCTCCATGTTTTAATAATATTGAGCACTCAAAACAATAAATTAACACTAAACACTTGTTATTGTGAAAAACAAGATCTACGTAAGGGTGATGCCAGATCTAGACTTAAAATTTTATTTAAATTTTGGCTTTAAACTGGTGCAATACAATGTCCCTTTAAAGGGGCTTTATGCACTAATGGGTTCAATGATTTTTTTGCTTGCAAAAGCTGTCTTATCTTGGACATCTCCTTCAAATCGATTTGAAAATTTCGCATCTTCAGAAATTAATCTTTCCTTCGCTTCATTAAAAGTTAATTTGCCTCCATCAATTGTTTTAAAAAATCGCTTTCTTCCATATTTGTACCCGATAGTTTGAGTTGTCGAATTAAATTTTCAAAACACATCATATGGCTTAATATGGGGTCACCTGTATTCATTCTTAGCTTTGCTAATTTCTTTCGAATCAGTAACTGATTTACTACTAATTTCTTTGCAGCAATAGATTGCAGATTGTCCCACATTTCTTTAATATTAATTTAAATAATTTTTATTTCAAACAAACAAACTACAACTTGATTGAAAAACAAAGTATTTCAACATTTTCAAAAGATAAGAATATTCTGAAAGTAATAATAAACAAAATTTGGTTCCAAAATTTTATTAAAATTTATCTGTAGGGATGCCGAATACTAAATTATACCAAAATGAAACAAAACTGTTTAGCGTTTCTGCAGCCAGTGCTCAATATACGCATCACCTTTATTAATATGTCTATGCAGAACACGCTGCAGTAATCTGGAAAGCTCTTCAATATACAGAAGTCCAGATTCATGCAGCAAACTATGTAAAAGTTCACACATCTTTGTGTATCTTGTGTGCTTTTGTGTGTCTTTCCATATGAAGTACAACATAACCAGGTTGTGCCTTAAAAAGAAGTTATGTCTCTGAGCAGCTTCCATTTTCATTGATGACAGAATTTAAAATAAGTAAGTCGACTGGATCTTTAAACAACACTTTCCTGCGAAGAAAAATTCAACTGCTTGAAAATTTGAATAGCAAAGAAGCTTAATCTAAAGTCAATTTAGTGAGATTAAGTGAAAAGAAGACTCCCAAGACAATAATAAGTGTTTCAAGTAAGGTAAAGAGCTTAAAGGGGTAAATATTTAAAACTCGTTTACATAAATCTTTTCGATTGCTTAATTTCAATAATTAGGGAAATTTTAAGAAGAAACTAAGAATTTATTTTAAACTTTTTGGGAAGGAAATCAACATCGACAAAATTTATATCAATAAAAAAAATTAACATCTATTCTTCTTCCATAAACCTTAAAATCTCAATGCGCTAAAGTTATTTTCTACTATACTGAAAAGCTAATGCTGCTGCGTACAAACTTAAACAAATTGCTCAATGTATTATACGTGGACCGCTTTGAATTTAATTTTTATTTTTTTAAAAAAATTTAGATTTTAGCCCATATTTTTTCAAATCCCAAACTAAAACAAAAAACTAAAACCGGATCTCTAATGGCATATCTGTGGTTTTCATGAATAACAGCGCATGTCTTAAAATTAAACTTTTCAGTAGATCAAAAACTAGTTATTTTTTGAAGCTGCGGTCTTTGTATCAAAACTTTTCAACTTTTTTTATACAGTAATGTAAGTGTAGGCTTAAGCAATATTTCAATTAATTTTTAGGAAACATTTCCTTATGGATTAGATTTCAGAGCAATTTGAAAATAACAAACCATTTTATAAATCGAAATTATGTTCTGACAAAACAGAGTATGTGTATGTAAATGATTTTCGCTGAACAAAAAGAATGCGACCACACAAGTAAGTAACGCACTAACGAAGAGTAGGTACCTCATATGATAACATAACTTACATACGTATATATATTAAAAACTTTTAGTACAATTAAAAAAAAGTTTTTTTCAACAGCACAGGTGAGATTATATGGATAAAGAAAAAACACCGTATTAATCACAGTTACGACCATAAACGACCAAAAACAAACACTCACGTGATTATTATTTGTTTTTACTAAACAAAATTCAAAACATAGTTTTGAAATGTGTTCACATAAAACAGTGTATTTGGCGCTGTGGTATTTTATAAGAAAGAAATTTAAAAAAATCCTGTGTTTGTCAACATGCTACGTTATTGTTGAAATTAATTTGAAAAAAGGTAAAAGTTGTATTATTGTGTAAAGAAAAAAGGGGGATATAGGTCCACATTTTTAGTTTTTTTACGTTTTAAAAAATCATTTAAAATGTAACAACTTGGTATCATTAACTCGAAATATAAAAATTTGAACATAGGCTGTTATTCATGAAAACCACAGATATATGCCTTCAGTAAAAAAAAATTTATGACCCTAGGCCTAAGTGTGAAAAGTTAAGTACAAAAAATTAAATTTTGGGATTTTAGATTGATGATTTGGCAATTTATTTGTTGTTTTTTTTATATAATGAACTTCAGATAGCCAGAGTTTTTATTAAAATTTTTAGAAAACTCCTAAAATCGGGATGAGTTTTCCTATACTTGTCTTTACTTTGTTTTGTTATTTAAAAGAAAATGTTTTCTGCCTGTCTTTCAATCAGGTATCGATTTTAAAGTTACTTTCAAGGGGTTCCGAAAGTTACATTCATATAACTATTGTTATTCTTTTAACCGTAGTAGACAGACACTAGGAATTTAGACTGGGTTGTGCAATTAGGTTTTAACAAGAATTATAAAAGTTAAAGAATGTTTCCATAGATTCCGTGCTTTTTTCGTATAATGTCTTATTTTTTAAATCGTAGGTAGGCAGATGCTTTAATTTTTGTGTTTATAATAATAGCAACACAAAATTTGAAATTTTACTTCCTATTTGCTTTATTTATGGTAAGATTCCTTCAGGTATATTAAGTTATTAATAAAGCATCTCTTCTAACATCGTGTTGGATTTTTTTTACAATTTCTTCATAATAAGCCTTTTAGATACGAGGGCTGCTCTATATATTTCTGGCCTAATAGTGAAAATGCGAATATTTATAATCAAAAATAGTTTTATTGTTTTTCAAAGTATTCTCCAGCATGATTTATACACTTTTGCATGCGCTCAAACTAGTTGTCGAAGCACTTTTTCCACTCCGATTGAGACACCTCTAAAACATGGTTTTTGAACACTTCAACAGCTTCTTCTGGCGACGAAAATCGTTGACCACGCATTTTTTTCTTGATGTGCGGAAACAAGAAGAAGTCATTAGTTGTCAAGTCAGGGCTGTACGGCGGATGACCCATTAATTCCACGTTTTGGCCGGTCAAAAAAGCTCTGGTTTGTGCCGATGTGTGAGAGCTCGCATTGTCATGGTGAACAATGATTCGTCTTCTCTTGTTGGTTTTTTGAATTTCTCCGATGACTTTAGGCAAACAAATTGTAGTGTACCACTCAGAAGTGACCGTCCTACGTTGCTCAAGCGGAACAGTCGCCACATGACCAGTTTTGCCGAAGAAACAGGCGACCATTTGCTTCGAAGTGCTTCTTCCACGAACAACTTTCGTTGGATTTTGCTCGTCTTTGAAGACCCACACGGTCGATTGTTGTTTCGTTTCGGGCTCATACGCATAGATCCATGATTCTTCACCTGTGACGATCTTATAAACGTCTTTTGAAGCACCGCAATCGTATTTTTGCAACATTTCTTTGCACGAATCGACACGAGCCTTTTTTTGAGCGACTTTCAAATTGTGCGGGATCCAACGAGAACAAACCTTTTTTACGGCCAGGTATTCATGCAGTATCGAATGTATGCTGGTGGAAGAAATGTCCAAGGATGTCTCTATCTCTCGGTATGTCGCATGTCGATCTTGCATTATGAGTTCACGCACGGCATAAATTTCTCTAGCACAACAGCCGTTTTTGGACGACCGTCACGGAATTCGTCTTTGAGCGAGCTTCTGCCACGATTAAGTTCATTATGCCAATTTTTCACAGTGCTATAGGATGGTGCTTCATCGCCATACAAAGATTTAAGTTCGTCAATGCACTCTTGTCGTGATAATCCACGTCGAAAGTTGTGAAAAATTATGGCATGAAAATGTTCACGAGTTAATTCCATTTTTTTCTATATTAATTTTTTCAAGTCACTGTTAAGAACACAAATAATGGTCGTAGGTCAAAACGTTTTGAGTACGATTATGCTTAAAAATGACAAACTTTCCAATGAAAATGTCAGATTGCACTTGGTAGCACTCAGTGTTGCCAGGCCAGAAATATATATAGCAGCCCTCGTATCCTAAAGCAAGAGTCCTTAGTCTTACGCGAAATGAATTTAGGTTACCTCATGATGATACTTTTATAAAAAGTTAACATCTCTCATTCTCCTATAGCTTTTTATGATAAAACGCTCCACTGCTAGTTGTCAGATTGTTTTAAGGACTGTCAACAATTTTTTTTTGTAGCATTATGCTTCTACTAAAATTTATTATCTTAAGAAGCTTTTATTGATTTCTCTAGTTTTATTTTTAAATTACAAGCGAGTAATGTATTTAACTATTTTATTTTACAAAACGAAGAAAAAAATATAGAAAAATTTCACACATCTAAAAATTTATCTGCATTTACGGCACTCTTCCTCGGTGCTACAAATATCGCATAATTTTGAGTTGACAGCATACAAAATAGCAGCCCTTTTATCGTCCTTATAATAATCCTGTACTAAAATGGGAGCTGGTTTTTGCATGGCCACAGCATGAGATCTCATGGCTTCCACCGTCAAACAGGTTGCAACGTTTTTATATAAATGGTCAAAATATACAACCAACAAGGAACCAAAATTTTTCACTTCTATATTCTATAAAATGAAAAAAAAATTTAAAAAATAAATATATAATAATTTTTTGTATTTCTTAAGTAGTTTCCTTTTTATGATCACTTACAGTAACGCTCTGCAATTTTTCTATTTGATTTAAAGTTTCATCGGCTATGACAAAACCTGATGGTGTATTAATTTCCATAAACGCCATATTCGAAGATGCTCCTTCACCCACATATTTGACACACACGAACATTGATAAGAAGAATGGACTGTTCTTGCCATCACGCCTAGTTGTCCTTATGGTAAAACTAGGAGAAGGATTTTCTTTATTTTCCAATGTGTTGTATTCGAAGGCGATACGAATTAAAGCTGAACCGTTACCTTTGGCTGCGATATTTAATAAGTTCGTTTTAGGGGGCAACTAGAAGTAAAATCAGTCACCAAAGTAAGTTCTTGCAAGCTGTTAAAAATCTCATTTAGTTTATGTATATGGCAGCATTCATTGAACAAAAACTAAATTGTTATAACTTTCGATGAAAGCCGTCGTTTCTAGCTGACTATTTGGCGGACCAAACCCAATTAACTTAATACCAAAATCTAACTTATTTAGGTAAGAGCTTTTTGAAACAACTTCGACTGGATCTTCAAATAATCTGCTGTAGACTAAATTTTGGCTTACTGAAGTATCACCTCACCTTTTTTCACTTACTGTCTGTATCGTTCTGTGGTCACTTAAGGCTACATCCTTGAACAGTATTAGATTTAAATCTTACTGGTAGAAAGTCTTGGCTGCACAAAGACAGAATCTACAATAATTATAGCTTTAGACGACGGGTTATAAGGAACTCGGTATCAAAACGAGAAGTTTAAGTCTCAGAAGACTCAGATTAAGTAAATAATTCTAGACGTTTTTCTCTTAGCTTAGTTTGTTTTCTTGTTTGTATAAAAGTCCTAATAAGTCAATGTTTTGTTACTTTAGAGATTTCGAAACTACGTTTCGCTTCTTTTTTGCTAAATAAATATATTCCAAAATATTAACTTGAATTAAAATTTTTAAAGCATGTTAGGTAGAAAACATGGATGAACACACTTTGCTCGCTGTTTGTGCTGTTCAGTTTGGTACAAAATGGGTTTATACACAATTTTGGTTTTTACTTATAAAAGGAGCAAAAAAGTCATGAGGAGGCGAGGTTTAGAAAGCTCCTATAGCTTAAAAATATGCTCGATATACATGTAACTAGCATCAAAGGAAAGCTTATGACTTCTAGATTAATAGATTAATAATATTGTAATGGTTTTTTCGCACTACATTTTTGAAATGACACTTACCTCAAAAACCGAAAAAATCATGTTAAGGTGGTTTTTTGAGAAGTTAAATATTAGAATTAGAATTACCACTAAATCATAACGCATCGAGCTATTCTTACAAAATTTTGAAATTATATAGATAAAAGAACTCTTAACTAAATGTTGAAAATTAAAATTCTTTTATTTTAACATATAAATTCCCAAAACGGGAAAAAATGCACAAAAAATTGTTTTATATAAAAACGCTATCCTGTCTTTATTAGTCACGGGGCTATCAAATCCTTTATGGAGTATGTATATAGTATGATGTATACTGGGGACTTTCTGTTACTACATCATTTATTGAAAACTTTACCTTTTTTCTTAGAACCAGTCTTTTTCTCTTTAATGTTCAGTATTTTTCCTTTTTATGTTCTGTGGCTTTAACGTCATAAGACTACATATGTTTAGATTATTTGAGCTACATGTGGCCTTTATGACTATGTGTAAAAATAAAAAAGTTAATGTAAAGCAAGCATATCCTTGAAAGCCTAACTATAGGAAACTATAGAAAACAAACATTAAATATGTTGATTTAAGGTCGATAAAGAATTAAAATTGTAAAAAAGTTAAGTTTACGCGAGTTAACATCTCTTATTTTAAGATACTAATAATAAATCCATAAATTCAAATATAACTAAGATAGTAATAAAAGATGATAAATCCATAAACTGAAATATAACTATTCTAAGCTAGAGATAAGACAAACATCATAGATACAACTATTGTAACGATAAGAAACATATTCTTTCTTTTCTAACTTAATACAAATAACTCAAAACATGTTTTACTGATAAAAAAAAAAAGGTACTAGTAACCTAAACAAAGAAAAACGTATTTTGAGTTAGGACAAAGAAACATTAAACATAATTATTAATATAAATAGATGCTATGAAAAATAGGATAGATAGTCTTAAGAATATATTTAATAAAGAAACGCACATTTTTTGGTGCAGAAAAAAGAAAATATATTTTTTTCACTCATTTCCTATAATTGGAAATTAACTGGGGGCTCAAGCCGGTCTAAACTCTTGACCACAGCCAAATATTCTTGACATTCAAGATATTTAAATAAAAATTCCACGGCTTTGAAGAAAAGCAAACCAATCTCTGAAAAAGTGAGAAATTACCACGCTGGACCAATGTCAGAAACGGCAGAAAATATTCAATTCCCTACGATCTATAGAAAAAGACAACGACACAATGAATCAAGATATCGCAGCTTTACGAGCACAAATAGAGGTACTCACACAAACTCTACAGAATACTCAATTGAGGGAAATACACTGGAGGCGGAACGATCTCCCCATACAATCACTACGCAGGAACAACATAGTGACTTCACACCAAATATAAAGGATGCAACTCAGATAAATTTAAAAACATTCGAAGCTATACCGTGCTTCAGTGCGGATAAAAACCAATATAGATCCTGGCGGAAAAGAGCATGGGCATTCATGGAAAATATCAAACAATTTTCCAACCACCCAAATTACTACACAGCATTCACGATACTGCATTCAAAAATTGTTGGAGAAGCAGAGACATCCTCATCAATCACAACACCAAGATGAACTTTTATTCTATAATTAACAGGCTTGACTACACCTACGCAGATCACCGACCATTATACGTACTTTTCGAGGAAATGAAGAAACATAAACAGGGAAGACAAACACTCTCAGAATTCCACAGCAAAATCAACAAAGCACTGAACCTCGCACTTATCAGGTGATAAGGGATCTGCATCCATGGCGAAATATGCAAATCAGGAAGCAGTCCGTACATTCATCACAGGACTCAGCAGTAAATACACAAGCGTTACATTATAAAGCCATCATCCAAAGGACCTAGAAACTGCATTTGCAATCGCAAGCACCATATACCATGACAACGCAAATATGCAGTTCGACAATTATACAACCAAAAACCAAACTTCGGACCACAACAATACGAAGATAGAAGGAGGTACAATCCCAATGTACAAGCTCATTTCAATCATCAACCACGGCAGGAACCCATGGAAGTGGATAGTTCGCAACAATTTAGACGTTCAACACAATATTCTTCACAGCAGCAATACAACCCACTAAGAAGGGAGCAACAACCAACAAAAAGGGATAGAATGCCTTCATCAAAAAATTATAATCCGAATAAAGTACAACGAGTAAACCAGACGAGAGATGAAGATATACAATCACTTGTACCACACACCGAAGATACTTACGAAACCGGCAGCGCTTTTTCAAGGCGAATAAACGGATTGCCATGTCTACAGAGGCACTGCCAAACAACAGGTAAATCCGTAAATATAATAATCGACACAGGTGCGACAAACAATTATATTAGTTCTTAGTGCAACATAGGAAATTCTATTCCAATAAAACCAGTTAAGGTAAAAACGCTTCACGGATACTCTTTAACGAAAGCAAAAAAAAATTATTACACTATTAGGCCACAATTTAGTATTTTTCGAAACTGAAGCCTTAGAAGAGTTCGATATACTTCTCGGGGAACATGGTCTCAGAGCCATAAAAGCAGAAATTAACTTATTTGAGTATAAAATCACGTATAAATTTAAAAGAAAAGAAGAAATTAGCGAACAAGAAGTGAATTACACAGTCAGTAATGACAAATATAAAAATGAAATTGAAAATATAATGAGAATAATTGACGAAACCAACGAAATTCTGCCCTTTACAACCACTGTACAAGCTACAATTAGGACAAAATCAGAAGATCCTATTTGGGTGAACTAGTACCCCTATCCAATAGCAGACAATAAATTTATAAATAAAGAAGTTCAAACATTATTAGACAACCAAATAATACTACCTAGCAAAAGCCCATACAACTCTCCAGTATGGACCGTTGCGAAAAAAGGCTCAGATGAGGAAGGGAAACCAAAAAAACGTATGGTAATAGATTTTCAAAAGCTTAATGCTCAGACTATAACCGACAGGTACCCTATCCCAGATGTAGCAATGACTATTCAAAATTTAGGAAAAGCAAAAGTCTTTACAACACTAGACTTAGAGTCAGGATTTCACCAAATCTTGATAAAAAAAATCAGACAGAGAAAAGACTACATTAAGTGTGAATGGAGCAAAATACGAATTTCTTAGAATGCCATTCGGCTTAAAGAACGCAACTTCTATAATTCAGCGATGTATAGATGATATTCTGCGCCCATATATTGGTAAGTTCGCTTACGTTTATATCAACGACGTGCTTATATATTCTTCTTCGCCTGAAGAACACATGGAGCACATTCGAATAATAATAAACGCATTACATAATGCAAATATGAAAATTTCAAACACAATAAAATAACTGTAGATCCTAGTAAGATCCAAACAATAAAGGATTACCCAATACCTAAAAATTTAAAAGAATTAAGGTCATTTTTAGGACTAGCTAGTTATTATAGGAAATTTGTACAAAACTTCGCTTCAATAGTAAAACCCCTTACTACATTCTTACGCGGATACAATGGCGGTGTAAACAAAAAGCAAAGCACAAAATTATTAATTAATCTAGATAAACCAGCACTCGAAGCGATAGAGATAATTAAAGATATGTTACAAGCACAAGTCGAATTATTTCAACCAGATTTTAACAAACCCTTCGAACTAACAACTGATGCAAGCAACTTTGCAATAGGAGCTGTACTTTCTCAGAATAAGAAACCTATTTCATTTATATCTAGAACCCTTAACCAAACCGAACAAAACTATAGCACAGACGAAAAAGAGCTTCTTGCGATCGTTTGGTCACTTCAAAAATTAAGAAATTACCCTTACGGTATAGCAGACTTAACCATTTACACGGACCACTAGTCACTCATTTTTTCTATATCTGATAGAAATCCCAACACAAAATTGAAACGATGGAAAAATTTCATCGAAGAATATGGCGCTAAATTAGTATATAAACCAGGAAATCAAAACGTCCTCGCTGACGCATTGTCACATCAACAGATTAATAATACTTCGAGTTGTTCACAACATTCAGCACAAAGTTCGCCAATCGAAAAATTGAAACGCGTGAAACAACCATTAAATGCATTTAAGAATCAAATAATTATTCACTACAACACAGATAACTTAGTGCAAGTATCTTCACAAAATATTTTCTCATATGCACGACACACACTTTTCTATTCAACCAAGGACGAATTATTAGACAGATTAGAACAAATAATAAACCCAAAAGTAACAAATGCTATAAAAATAGAGAAAGAAACCCTATTCCACGTCGAAGATAATATCATTTCTTCTTTTCCAAATGTAAAAGTTGTAGTAGCTCAGAAAATGACAGAAGATATAGAAAACATAGATAGACAAAAAGAAATCGTAGTACTAGCACATAGACGAGCACACAGAAATTACAAAAATAACGTTCAAGAAATACAGACAACGTATTTTTGGCCAACCATACGAACCATGTGTAAAAAAGAAGCACAAGACTGTGAAATCTGTCTTACAAACAAATACGAAAGAAGACCAAATAAACAACCAATTGGAGCAACACCGATTCCAAATCACGTGGGAGAACACATACACTTAGATTTGTTTTATATGAACGGAAACACATACATCACTAAAACTGATAAGTACTCAAAATATTGCTATATACGAGAAATTCCAAATAAGAAAAACATACACAAATACATCGAAGAAATACTATCGCAAATCTATCCAAATGCTATTTTCATAATGACTGACAACGAAGCGGCATTATCAATTATATGCGTAAAACAGGTTTATGAAAAACTACATATTGAGCACACGCTAACGCCAACATACCGTTCAACAACAAACGGTCAAGTGGAACGCACTCATAGCACGCTGATCGCACTCACTAGAGTCCTAGCTCAAGAACACAATTCTTCACCAGGAGACGAAATCTTTAATGCCGTTCGACAATACAACAAAACAATACACTCAGTCATTGGAGAGAAACCCGAGGACGTGTTTTTTAACCGGGGAGCACATCTTGATATTAAAGAAAAATTCGAAATAAACCAACAGAAAATACTTCTATATCACAACAAAAATCGTAAGAATATCACATACCAAGCAGGGGACGTTATATACTCCAAAACGCACCGACGCAATAAAAACGTAAGGAAATACTCAAAACACATTGTAAGGAAGATAAAGGTAACACAATAATTACAAACAAAAATATTGTTATATATAAGGATAATAAACGAGTACAAACATGCAAAGAATAATAATATTATTATATATATCCGTCGCATTCGGTAACAGACTAATAGACTTAAAAGACAAAAAATATATAGTGATAGAGACTGATCCTGTATACGTTTTTCAGGACACAGCGTTCTTATACCATATGACAAACCTTTCTAGAATCTTGACACCCTACGAAAATATAGTACGATTTGCATATAATTTAGAACAAAACTCTGCAGAATATTTGCTGATAACTAAAATAGAAAATCTGAAGTCACAACTACTTCCTAGAATCTCCAGAACTAAACGTTCACTTAATTTTCTAGGATCAGCCCTCAAACTTATTACAGGAACACCTGACCACGATGACCTAATCGAAATCAAGACAGGATTGAATATGCTAATAGAAAATAATAATAAACGAAAGAAAATAAACTCTGAATTTGAAAAAATATTAGAAAGAACTAGCCCCGAATCTGTTTCAGAACATTTAATACTTACCAAAGTATACAACGAACTACACTCTATCGCTACAATTATTAATTTCGCAAAAGACGGAAACTTTTATTCCGGAACTTTAAATTTAAAAGATATTCAACAAATAGTGTCTAATGAAGCGTTAGATCTGCCTATAATAAATATATTTGAATATGCCGATATTAATGTTTTTTATTTTCATCACACAATTGTAAACACCTATAAATACCCATTATTAAAAACGAAATGTTAGCTATTTTAGTTGTATCCACTAGCATTTAAGCACGGAAAACTATTACTAGACTCTAGAATAGCAAAATACAATAATAAATTTACAAGTATCGAAAAATTTAAAAATTATCTAGGAAACTTTATATGCAAAATTAAGAAACCGGACAACTGTACTATTAATGTATTAGAAAACAGGCCAGCCAAATGCGAAGTAATACATGAAAATAACGCACCGCTACAAGTACTCGAAAGTGGAAACATCATTACAGATTACGAACACACCTGGAATAACGTAAAAATAAATGGACCTAAACTAATACAATTCAATTACTCAACAAATCTAGATGGAAAACAATACTACAACTACCAACAAGCACTCAAAGATGCCATACATAACCTACACGACGAACAATTACAAATAATGCGCATCTTAGAATCTAATGGTAATTACAAATTTAACAATATCCAAGAAATATCAACCTTCCTGATACCCATCGAAGAACATCCAGTAAAATACACATTTTATTTCGTATTGGGACTATATAAATTAGCATTACTAACTTATGGTATGATTAAATTCTGCGAATGCTACAGGATAAAGAAAATAGAAACACAAAGGAAAAAAATCGACGAATTATATGAAATAGAACTTCTCAAGCTCCGACAGAGACAATATACAGTTTAAAACGAGGACGTTTTTTTTAAGAAGGAGGAGAGTTAACATCTCATATTTTAATATAGTAATAACGAATCGATAAGCTCAAATATAACTATTCTAAGCTAGAGATAAGACAAACATCATATCAACAACTATTGTAACGATAAGAAACACATTCTTTCTTTTCTAACTTAATACAAATAACTCAAAACATGTTTTACTGATAAAAAAAAAAGGTACTAGTAACCTAAACAAAGAAAAACATATTTTGAATTAGGACAAAGAAACATTAAACATAATTACCCAGCAAAAAATTTTTGAAAAGGTTATCGAGTGTGGAATTAAGCATTTTTGGCAGAAGTACTTCCCAACTAAATTGCTAACTTAATGATTTTAACAAGGCATGAGACTTTTATAATCAATTACTGAGAATCGATTATATTAATTATTGTAGGAAGTAACGAGTACCATTAGTACGATAGTCTCTTTTAACATAAAGAACTAGTTCCATTACTACTTCTTTTTTTGGGAACTACTGTAATGTGTTTTGTAAGCGAGTAACAAAATCTGGCAATCAAAAAAGTAAGTCATTATATAGCAAGTACTTTTTAAGGTAATGTCCAATTTTTTGCTGGGTATTAATATAAATAGATGCTAAAAAAATAGGATAGATAGTCTTAAGAATATATTTAATAAAGAAACGCACATTTTTTGGTGCAGAAAAAAGAAAATATATTTTTTTACTCATTTCCTATAATTGGAAATTAACTCGCGCTTCTATCACTACGTGTTTAAATAGTACAATAGTTTTAAAACTACGTTGTTTTAAAAAATTATTAGTTTAATGGTAACAAATATTTTCTTAAATAAAGTTTTCTATATATGTATCAACTATGTGGCTTCACGTTCTTTAAGTCAGTATCTGTACGAACGGTTTTCGTATTTTCCTAAAACCAGAAATTTTACTCTAAGGAATTCTTATAAAACTTACCTCAATACTTTTATACAAATCTCTATTATCCTCAGTCAGATCAACAGTTGCATTCATAGTATTGGATATAACATTTATACTCATATTAGCTGGTTCGTAACGGGCAAATTCGGTCAGCTTTATAAGGGCGATCAAACCAAATACAGTATTTTGAGTTGAAGCAAAACCACCAATGCTTGTACGTTGAGCCATTAGCTGTTTAATAGTATCTATGCTATCGATTTTAGTAGAGTTAACATCTAAAACCATTAACAAATTAAATGAAGTATTTTCAACTTCACTGAGGAACACATACTGCCACCATTGGCTCTGATCTTCTATGCTAGTTTCAGATAACCACTTTATTAGGCTGTGTTTCTCAGAAGGTACATGCTTGGCCTTCTTGGTGGTGTATGTGACTAACGAATTTTTATGCAGCAATTTATATTTTTCAAGATTTTTAGCTATAAACTCTAAACCTTTAGTTATATTTTGTAAATATTTGTCGTCATAAGGGGGATTCTCTAGGAAGGCCAATACAGCAGCACCTGTTAGAGTTATAGGGTTTCTTTGTGAAGGATATAAGTATTCACCCTTTTCAGTAAACGTTCCTTTGCGATCCTGTTGTTTGCTTAAGAATGCCAAGGCTTCTTCAATAATTGTTTCGTTGATATTGATAAATTCTTTAAATTGTGGCAAAAAACGTAAGACAAAAGACGTCAACAATGTAGAGCCACTTCGAGGCTCTTCCTTATCCTGAGAAGGACCAAAGCTACTGAAGGAACCATCCGTACGACGACACATTATTATGTTTTTATAGCCAGTCTCTAGATTGTGTTGCAGCTTCGCTTCTACGATGGGAGTTAAGTGGTTTGTAGTCTTCAAATATTTCATAATCAAGTAATTAGGCAACAGAGAGGACATGGTTTGTTCAACAGAAACTGTTGGCATGCGTACCAAATTGTCTAAATTTTTTAAAATGAGACCTATAATGTCACCCAGAATACCTACTTCGACATGCTGCGAATCGGGTACTACTTGGTATTTGAGTAATTCATATTTAAGTGCAGAATTCCGCTCAGGTTCATTTTTCAAATTAATTAAAAAAACATGATTTTCATATTGGGTAATGCCTTCCGGAACCACATTTAAGGTTGCATTAATGATTTCAAGATCAACTGATGTTGTGGCTTTGAATGTCAACGTAACTTTTCCAACAACTTTGGGTCTTATCAAGAAATGCATTATACCAGCTGAATTATCTTCAAGCCTTACGCTCTTAGTCACTGTTTTCTCCCTAATGACTTTATTGTCGAAATCGATGAATTCATATTCAGCATTACAATTGTTTAAGGTTATCTCGATGGGTATTTTGTAATGTAAAGGATTTTTTGCAAAGACGGGCACATTAATAATTTCGTCTGGAATATAAATTAAATTAATTTTTTGAACAAACAAAAATTTATTCTGCAAACATACCTCTTTTAACTGAAAACGGCAAACGTATTGATAAGAATAACTCGATTGCATCGTCCCTGCTAAAAAATTTATTGAAAAATTAGATTTTTTGTCATATAAAAAAATGTTTACAATTTTTTTAATAGTTTAAAGTTTTAGTTACTGGTAGTTAGAAAAACAGTTGTAAATATTTCGTTATTGTTAAGAAAATTACTACCAAAATTTTGAAATGGAACCAAAAATCTTTCAATTTACTGATTGTTGGATGCTGTTGAAAAAAATCGATAACAATTTTTATAGCCTTTACTAATTTCAAAAACATTTTTAAAACATAAATTAAAATTTAAGAAAAAATAATGACTTTTCAAAGAATATTCTGTTTTAAAAAACAATTGGTACGTATGGGTCTATTATGGATGGCAACTGAATTTTAGTTGCGTTGCTGATAAACTGATAAAAAATTTATAACATGCATGGCAACTTTCTTCAGTTGCCAAGAGTGATGATCAGCAATTGAAAATAAATTTAAACAAACAAACAATACAATAAAAAACTAAGTGGGAAAAAGTCAGTTTGATGAAAAAGTAAAAGAAACTTTGCCAAAAATAAATGGTAAACATTAAAATATTACAAATAGCAAAAGCAAAAATTATGAATGTTTTGTTGTTATAATTATTATTATTATTATTATGATTATTATTATTATTATTATTATTATTATTATTATTATTATTATTATTATTATTATTATTATTATTATTATTATTATTATTATTATTTATTTATATATATATATTTTTTTAGAAAATTTGTTTTATTTGAAAATATCTATGTTTTATGAAACAAACATGTCTAGATTTTTTTGTTTTTGGGTTCTTTTGTTTCAAATAACATGAAAAATTGCGAAAAGAATATGAAACACAAAATAATGGGATAAAGATGCCTTTAAATGTAAATATTTCATGAAATATTTATTATTTAAAACTAAAAAATGAAATGTATTGCTGTGTGGAAAGCATATCCATATGGCCATTTTGCTACTGCTCATGAAGCTCATCACTGTATTCTACCTAAATTTTGTATAGAAAACCTAAGAGTCGTATATCAAAAAGCAAATTGTTTAAATGACAACATCATAATCAATGAAGCAATTAAAAACCAACAAAAACTCAAAAATCCTTTACACAAAAACAGTATCCATTGAGTAACTGTTTTTATTTTTTCTTTAATTTTTGTACATAAGAGTTGCCTTTGGAAATTATTCAAATGTATTTGAAAGTTCTACGAAAAAAATAGAAATAAAGAATTGTAAACAATTTCTACAAATAAGCATTCCACATAATATATTTTCTTATTAATAATAGATAATGTAATAAAAATTTTCAAAAAATTTTATAATAACAAAAAAACTCCTGTTTTAAGGATCTTATGGTTTTAATTTATTCTAAAAATTCTGGCTTACGTCAAACATAAGTTTATTTAAAGAAATGTTTTTACGTTAGATAGAAAAGATCCTTGTTAATCTTGTTTTAGAATGCCTTACTTTTCTTTTTTTAAAAAAGACAAGCAGCAAACCAAAAATAAATAATTTGATGCAAAAATTATTGGGGAAAAAGGTTTTTTTTAAGTGGATCAAGAGAAACTACTTTTAGCATCCGCAATTATCAAATAAGCGAGCGAAAAACTGAAGTATTAATTTTAATAATTAACAAACAAACGTTGATTAGTAAAAGGATTTGCACAAAGCAAATAGTGAGACGCAACACCAATTAGCAAATTTTAATCAAATGAAAACAAAGTATTTAACGTTTGATTTGACAAAACTATTTAATCAATACCAAACTTAAATCTCTGGCTTTTTAAATAAATGAAATTGGATTCAATGTTTCAATAAAATACCAAATAACCTCTACAAATTATTCCCTTAAATCTATTATATGTCAAGGGCCGCTCTTATAATACTGTCAGTTCACATATTTCCAGGTTCCCAGATTTCTTTCGAGTCGTAACCCCAATTAGATAAATAATATCCCTTAATTTCCCAAAAACAATTTCAACTATTCCCCAAAATTCCCACTACAACTAATAACAATTATTTTAAAATTCTGTTTTAGTATTAACATAAGTTTTTTAATATTGTATTTGTACAAGTTATATATATATATATATATATATATATATATATATATATATATATATATATATATATATATATATTTGGAGTGGAACATTTAAAGCACTTCTAAGAAGAAACAAAAGTATCACAACAAATTGTATTCATTTTTCAAACTGTCACAATTTTTAACAATGTTTTTTGATACCATGCTAGGAAACTTGTATGTAGCAAAAATTAAAATTTATTTATTATATTTAATAGTAGTAAAATTACAATAATCAACAACATAAGTTTAAAGAAATGCCCAAAAATCATCTTTTCATTCTTAAAATGAAAGAAACAAAGAAATCTTCAGTCTCCAAACTCAAATTTTTATCTCCATTTTAAAAATTAATTTCCCGATGTGGTGATAAATTCCCTTATCTTACAACACGGCACAGTTCTGTAATAAATTCTTTTTAAAATAACTGAGTACTAAACCTAATACGAACTTCTCCACAAAAAAAAAAAAAAAGCGAGGCATTTAAAATAATGAGTATGAAAGATATGATTCAATAATTGGTATGTGTTCTTAAAGAATTTTTTAAGCTTATGTTACATCAATTCTTGCAAAAAATACCGACTTCAAAACAGACTTCATCTGTCTGCTCTGTCCGGTTCAAGAGTATGGCCAAACAAATTAGACTACATTAACTATTAGGACAGCCTTATATTCCACCTCCAAACTTTATACTTGTTCAACTGTTCAATAGTTTAGCAATATACATCAAATTACAGCAAAAAAAGGGTCACCCTTTAATTTTTATATATTTGCGGTTGTAGTAGATTTAGCAATCATGCCCTGTGTAAACTGCAACCGTGTGTCTATAACAGTTCAACAGTTTGCCCATATACACCAGATTATATGAACTATTGTAAAACCCTTTAACTTATAATTTAAAATTTTTATATTTCCTATTATAACAAACAAAGTAGTCGATATTGTGTCTAAAATTCACGTGTTTGTATCTAACGGTTAAAAAATTCGGCCATATGGAACAAATCACTGTAATTTTGGGAACACCCTTTAGTTTCTAAATTCAAATTATATGCTTCTTGTTATGGTGGAATTAGCAAAACAGGTCCCTTTTAAATTTCAGCTGTCTGTCTATAATGGTTCAAAAGTTCGGCAACATACTCCAAATTACATCAGCTATTGGGACACCCGTTTATTTCCAAATCCAAATTTTATACTTGTTATTATAGCGGAATTAGTAATACAGGTTCTTTGTACAACTGTTTAAAAGTATGGCCATATACATCATATAAATGAACTATTGGGGCACCCTTTAATTCATAATTTTAATTATTAATACTTGTTACTATAACGGCCATAGCAATCGACATTCTGTCCAATTTGCAAGCATTTGTCTTTAACGGTTCAAAAGATAGGCCCACATAAGTGAATCTACATCAATTATGGGACACCCTTTAATTTCTTAATTAAAATTATAAACTCATTGACATAGCGCGCTTAGCAATACAGGTCCCTTTTAAGTTTCAGCATTCTGTCTATAACGGTTCAAATGTTTGGTCACATACTTGAAATTACATCAACTATTGAAACACCCTTTGACTTCCAACCCCAAATTTTGAACTTGCTTTTATAGCGGACTTAGCAATACAGGTTCCTTGTGTATATCAAGCAGTTTCCGCAGTAGGTAATAACACTAAAAGCTACAGGGTGGCGCATACAAATATCGTCCTTGAAGTTTGAACCGTAACAGATTCTTAAATTTTATATTGAGTTAGAATTACTATGGCCGCTAAAATTAGAAACATTAAAATAAAGTTAAAAATTCACTCCAGATTTTTTGTCACATCTTTGGTACAGAATTTTTTTTTTTAGAAAATAATAAAAATAATAAATATCGGTTACAGGCTTTTGAAGAGTAAGAATTACTTTAGCCGCTATGACAAGAATTAAATTTATTAAAGAAAATATTCTGTCTAATTTTCAAGTGTTTGTGTATAACGGTTTAAAAGATACGTCCATAATGTACAAATTACATTAGTTTCGGGAACACCCTTTCATTTAAAAAGATCAAGTTATAAATTTGTTGTTACATCGAAGTTAGCAATACAGGTATCTTTCAAGTTTCAGCTGTCTGCCTATAACGGCTTAAAAGTTTGGCCACATACATCAACCATTGGGACACCTCTTATTTCCAAATCCAAATTTTATACTTGTTGTTATAGCGGAGATAGCAATACAGGTTCTTTGTAAATTCGAGTTTCTGTCTATAACTGTTCAAAAGTACGGCCATATACAACAAATTAATTTTTAGAGTTATTTTTGTAATACTTATTTCCATTGGGAGGTATAGTGATTCGCAGTTTTTTTATTTTTAATTTTAAAGTGGTGCCCTTTACAATTCATAATGCACGTAAAAAATATGTATGTAAAATGGGGACTCTATTTAATTTTTAAACATCACCTTTCAAATCAAGAAGGAATTTTAAAAATCGGTTCAGAAATGACTAACTTCTGCGGACACAAACATAAAAAGCAACATTTAGTGATAACCTCCTTTTTTTTGAAGTCGGTTAAAAAGAAGTGGGTTCTGGGAATGCTTGGGGTGAACTAACAACCCTGAATTTAATTAATATAGAAGCTAAATTTAAATTTTATTCAAATATAATGAAAAAATAAGCGAAAAAGTCCATATACGTTTTTTTTATTGAATGAAAATAACCAAGTAAAAATATTCATTACAAAATGTTGTAAAGATTAAATATATGAAGGAAAAGATGTATTAAAACATTTATAAATGAGTAAAATATATATGTATATATTTACAATAGAAGCATTTCTTAGTTTTCGAATAAATATTCTTTAACTTTTTGCTTAAATCTTGAAATACGTTGTATAGTTTTTATTTCTCGCGGTAGATTATTATACTCAAAACTACCTGCATATTCCACACGTTGTTTCGTTTTTTCTAAGCGACATTGCGCCATTCTTAAATTTAATGCATTCCTTGTATTAAACACATATTGATTTCTAGGAAACAAGATGTAAGATGCCTGGTAAATTATTAGTTTGGTTTAAGTAATGAACTTATTCTTAAATTTATATAGTATACCCGTAGCGCACACAATTTTAGACTTTAACGCTTTTATGTGTAAATCCCATGATAATCTGCTTTGTAAATAAATTCCAAGATTTTTTGTCGAAAAAGACTCATTAATTCACTTTCCGTATACAAAAATATTAAAATTTTAGATTATGTTGCAAATGTGGTCTAAACCTTGTAAGTTTTGTTTTATCGGCATTAAGGCACAATTTACTTATTCACGCATATTTTGTAATCATTGCTGTATCGTATTCCATATGTGCTTTTAATACAGTTTCGTGCTTATAAGGACAAAAAACACTAATATCATCAGCAAATACAAATATTTTTCCAAACAGTTTAAGATTCTTTATATCGTTAATATAGATGCGGAAAAGCAAGGGAATCAGCACGCTTCCTTGCGGAACACCATACTCAACATAACCAATGAAGCTTTTATGATTGTTTACTTCTACATACGCTTTGGAAAAATCATAAAAAATTCCAGCAACTCCACAGTAACCGTCATCCAGACCTTTGCAAATGTGATTCGCCACCTTGACAACAGCGTCCTATGTGCCACAACCTTTCTTAAAGCCGTACTGACATTCATATAATAAATTGTTTTCGTTCAAATATGCAGATAGTTGTTGACAAAGATTTTTTTCAAAAATATTATCAATTGTTGGCAGCAAAGCTATCGGTCTAAATTTTTCGATTTGTATAGCATGCTTTTCCTTTGGTATGGGTATAACTTTTTAAAGTGCCAGGGCTAATCTTGTTTTTAAAAATAGATAGGTGGAAATCATTTCTTTGCAATTAAAAATAGTTTTTGGCGAAATATCATCGTATCCAAAGCTCTTTTTAAGTTTAAATTCGAAATTGTATCTAAAATCTCAGAAACATTTGTGTTGGTAAAGTTAAAGACAGATTGACATCGTTCAAGAGTTCTTAAATTGTTACATGAATCTCCCGGTAAATATTGAATGCTCTGTCGACGTAATTTAATGAGTTATATTATACTATAATGTGATCCGTTAAACAACATGATATGGTATCTATAAGAATATCATCTATAATGTTGCTATATACGTTGTCAATACATGATCCAGATACTGGTCGTGTAATTTACTCATGGCAATTTTTATAGTTGGATCTAGACAGTATATTAACTAAATCTTCAGATAAGTTACTACGAAAAAAGTCAATATTAGAGTCACCAGCAATCACACTAGGAGATCTCCCACAACGTATTAATAAATTCTTAATAAAATTTAAAAACATATTTAAGTCACATTTCTGAGACCTATAAAATGACGTAAATTTTATAGGTTTACCATTAATATTGAGACCTTCTAACGAAATTGTTATCGCTTTGATAAAATCTTTCCTTTCACAAGTTTCAACTGTGTATTTAAAGTTGTTATTTATGTATATTGAAGTTGCACCATAACCATCTAGTCTGCAGCAGTGTACGACATAATATATCCAAATATATTGTAAATCTGGGAAACGTTTGAAGAAAACCAGGTCTCCTGTATGGCGATGATGCTAGGTAGTTTTAGCGATTATAACAATACGCCTTTAAAATAAATTAAAATTCAATACTTCGTTAAATAAATCTGAATATTATCCTATATTTGCGTTTCCTGGTAAATGCTATATAACTTATTGCTCGGCAAAATTCTGATTATTAGTGAATGTTTCGAATCTTTACTAAATTTGTGGGTATTTTGTAAAATTTAGTTTTCTTTTTGAATTTGAGATGTTAGGGATATCATATTCATCAACATCTCAAAATCGACTTTTCCTAAAAAGAACATTGTTATTATCTTTAAGTGCTCGAAGGCAAA
Organism: Gymnosoma rotundatum; assembly: GCA_916610165.2. Lineage (NCBI taxonomy): Eukaryota > Metazoa > Arthropoda > Insecta > Diptera > Tachinidae > Gymnosoma > Gymnosoma rotundatum. The sequence continues at coordinate 36,186,469 of OU744337.1, forward strand.
AATTTAATTTCACAATATTTTCATGCTTAATCTATCTGAAAATTTGCTAAAATTTATTTAATATTAAAAAAAACCTCCAGTTAGAAACCCAACACTCAATCTATGTTTTTACAGTGTTCCCCAATTGTGCCTAAAAAAGATAGCTCTCTATTTTGAGGGAACGTACCAATCTCAAAAAATGTTAAAAAATAAAATTTTTTTTTTTGTCATTTTCAAGCAGTTATTTGATCAGGAATGCCTTATTTTTTTGAGAAAATTTGTTTCATTTGAATCAATCCATTATTTATGAAACAGGCATTTGATTTCTTTTGCTTGAAATGACATGTAAAATTCCGAAACGAATGTGAACCCCAAAATAATGGGCTATTAGCAAAATATAATAAATATTTTTATAATAACTTATACATACAAAAATTTCAGTTTTAAAGATCTAATTGTTTTGATAGTTTAAATGTTTAAGTGTAAGACTTAAAAGATCCTTGCTAATCTTGTTTTAGAATAACTTGCTTCTTTTTATTTAACACAGACAAAAAGCAAACCAAAAATAAATACTTGGATGCAAGAATTATTGGCAAAAATAAATTTAAAAATTTAAAAAAACGCAACGTGTTTTTATATATGTGGATGAAGAGAAATTATTTTCAGCATCCGCAATTATCAAACAAGCGAGCGAAAAAAAAAACGGAAGTGCTAATTTGAAGAATTAAAAAAAGCTGTTTATCCAAATTACTCTTAGTACTTACTCTTCCATAGCGTTGGTAAGTAAAAGGATTTGGACAAAGCAAATAGTAAGACGCAACATCAAACTCATGTCTCAGCCGTTATAAGTAAATTTAATTAAATTAAAAAGTATTCAACGTGTTATTTAACCGAACTATTTAATCAAAATCGAACTTCACTTTTGTACTGTCAAATGATGACTGAACACAAACTGCTGATTGTTCTTTAAATAAATAGAATACAAAATAGCTTCTACAAGTTTTTCTTTAATTTTATGGGGTTGTCGAGGGCTGCTTTTAAAATACTGCTAGTTCACACAGCTCTGCAATGAATTCTCAATTTATCCATTTCTACAAAAGATATGATAAATAAATTTAAAATTTATTTATCATATTCAATTATTAAATTTTTTGAAAGGTTAGTACGAAAGCAAAAACAAATGTACAAGACTAGTTACAAAGAGAACGACAAAGAAATGCTTTAAATTGTGTGTGGACTTTGTCTCACCAAATAAATATGAAGATTAGTAGATAGATGCGAAGAATGCTGATGAAGGATGTGGCGGTCCAAAAAATGCTGCATTTCATTCTGCCTGGCGTCTAATTTTTCTTGTTTTCTTTGGAAACGTCCGCATACATTTGTAAATAATTTTTATTTATAAAAATATTGAGAAAATAAATTAAAAATGACCAAAAGTCAATTTTCATTCATTTATAAGATCTGTGGTTCAAATCCTGATTAGGAAAAAATTAAAACAAACGCTAGGCCCGCGTGTTTACATACATACTTAGCTCATAACAGTCAAATCGCCAAAATTTATACACACATATCTAGTTTAGGTTTTATTAAAAATAAAAATAAATAATTAGTGAACACATGAAAAGTACTATAAACTAGTTATAGTTTAATTAATTCAATAAAAATATGATATATAAATTGAGATCTGCCAATTAAAATAATATAAAATAATAACTTTACAGTTTTATTGTATTTCTAATGTGCCTTACACATCATTCTCAATACATCCGTCAGCCACCTCTTCCTTGGAATACATTGTATTCGATTTAATTTTATCAAGCATTTTTTCAGCAGGTAATAAATAAGTTCATGTTAATATACTTTATAATGCGCATAATGTTCATACTGCAATCTATTTCGCATACGAGTCTTAGTAGAATTCATTATCGAGAAAACTCTTTAACGCAGGCATTACTTGTTGGAATTACCAGCATATAAATTATAGCGAGAGCTAGTTCCTTATAATGGTACGTACCTGCAGTAAATTTATGTAAATTTTTAGGAATATCATCATCAAAATACTTTTTCCAATTAACAAAAAGTATTTTTTCCAACGGTATATTAGGGTCTGTGACAAATTTTAAATAATCTTTGACAAAATCGAATTTTGTTTGTGATAATAAATTACAACATTTTGCAATTAAAAGAGATTCGTAAACTTTAAATACATTCCTATTTTCAGAAAGCCTATTTATTAATTCCTATAAAAGAATCCTTAAATAAGAAAAACAATCTTCTCGTATAGTTTTAATGGTTTCATCATCCATTTCAACAGTACTTAATTCAGTTTCAAATGTTGATCCACAGTCAATGGAATTGAGTGGGAGGAATGTGTTTTACATATCAATGAATATCGTTATATTCTTTATAAATTGTTCACAATTATGTGCATCATTTAAAATTGATGGCTTTAAAATTTTTGATAAAAACAAAATTAAAGTGGAATACAGCCTTTGATGCATACGGCCTGGGATTATATAACAAATAATGAAAACTTTAAAATTGAACGTTCTTTAGAATTTAGAAATCAGAATAACAACAATTGACATTTATAAACATTTGCAAAGTAAAACTGCAAAAATTTCAAGATTTGTGCCATTTTTCCTTTCAGTTTTGGAATGTGCAAAAATATTATCGTCCCAGAGGCACATGTTTATGTGTTCTTAAGTTTGCAGCAATAACATAGTATAATGATTAAAAGTGAAAAGTTACCAGAGTGAAAAGTTTTCGCCCGCATAAAGTTTATACATTCTGACTTCTTATGAATAGCGAAGTCGTTTGAGCGATGTCCGTCTGTCCGCTAGAGGCAAACTTGATTTCACAAAAAAACTAAATACGGCACTCGATCAGATATAGTGTCGAAAGGCGTGCTATTGGAAATCAGCACGATCAGTCCATGTCCTTCGATGCAACAGGCAAAACACCAAGCCTACCCCTATTTTTTATGTCATTTGAAACAATAAAGTAATTCCAATGAAAAAATAATAATATAGGGTGATAGAGAATGAAAAAATAAGAAAAAAACATTAAGTGAAAAGTTGGCGCTCACCCATATATTTCGAGTTACGGGGCTCTGAAATTTTAAAATTTTTTAAAATACCAATATGGGTATCATTTTGAAGCTTTTGAGGAAATCTTTAAGAAAATACTAAATTTTTAAAAAAATGCTTTTTATGTAAAATGATGTACATGCAATACCAAAAATATTTTTTATATTTTGATTCCCTGTCACCCCAACATTTGCTTTTTTGATTGGAGTTAGTTCACTAAACTTGATCTTGATAAATAATGAAGGGTATATAAGATTCGGCATAGCCGAATATAGCACTCTTACTTGTTTTCTTATTAAAAGAAGAAGAACATGAATTGACCAAAAAATACAAAGGCGAAATTGGAAACTGACATATTTTTGATTTCCTAATGCTACTGCACTCTGGATTGGATAAGACACCTCTTATTTTTACCTTATAACTATTATTTTACTTTTCCCCAACTTTCTTAGTTTTTTGGATAAATTATAAATACCCTTCATAAAGTTTTATCTCTAAAGTTTATCGCGAAGAATTGTATTTGCCCTAAAAACAAAATGGTTTCAATTACTCATGCAAAATAGAAGAATAATTTTAATAGAACGCTTTTTTTAAATTATTTTTTATTATCTCTTTTCTTGTAGATGCGATTTTAGTGATAGCGAATATCACTTTAATGCCATGTTATAATTTTAAATGGTTTTTAGCTTCTTAGCAACAAATTATTTTTGCAGCTTATCATAATTTATTTGATTCTTTTTAAGAGATTAAAAAAAAAGATAAAATAGAGAATAAAATACATTTGAATGGAAAATTTTAAAATTTGCGAATAAAATTATCAGAAGGATCATTAGGCTGAGATCAAGCAGATTTGCAGATTTCTTTCTGCCAATTGTGTGCTCCTAACATGATATTTTAACGTTAATACTAAAGGCTATACTCTTGGGAAAATCAATCAATTGTTGCATCACACATTTTTGATTGTTTATTCTTCAGTTAAATATAATTGTTTTTTTTTTACCTATGCAAAATGCAAAAAAAAAAAGAAAAAAGCACATTTGCTTCAGCTGAGTATGTGTTTTTTCTGCAGCAAAGCAATCAGCAAAGCAATTAATTTAAAAACGTTTGCTGTTGTTAAAGCAATCTGTTTTTGTTTATTTTTATTTTCGCTTTTGCTTAACTCCTTACTATGAAGTTGTGGCTGACTACGATTGCTGATCCTTGCTGTAACCCGCTGCTTATCATCCCTTTTTACATTGGAAACGTATTTACATATTTATTACTAACCATACGTCAGAAAATACATACAATACAAATACAAACGTTGTGTTTATTACAACATTAAATGGAGTTTTTGTTTCTTAAAAAACAATAGCAAAATAAGAAACAAACGACAACTTATTGCTTAAGCAACAGCAAAAGTTTTCAAATTAGTTGCTTTGCCGCTGAAAGAAACACATAGTCAGCAGAAAGAAGTGCCTTTCTTTCTGTTTCTGTTTCTTTGCATTTGCTTTTTGCTGTTGTTGTTGTTGCTGTTATAATGAAATGTTTTTAAAGGCAGAGACATTCAGTTTTTTTTATGCGCTGAAAAGCATAAAAGCAAAGCAAATATTTTAGTGCTGCTGCTATTTTTAAGCAAGTAATTAAAACATAGTCTAGTAAATAAAAACTAGAATAGCTGGACATAAATAGGTTTGATTAAAGATACAGGAACGTAAAAAATCCTCAAAAAAATCATTATCTTTCCATTGTGTCAGATTTAATAATTATACTAACTTTGAAGATACATCGGTTTTAAATATAGAAAGTAATTATAAACATCGGTATATGTTAGACATGTAACAAATAATTAAAGTTCAATCAACAAAAAGAATAAACTTTAATGCCGGTACTGAAAATATTGCGCAATGTTATAGATATTTAGTGCATAAAAATAGTTAACATTACGAAAATTGTATCTAATTGTTTGTAACATTTTTAACGTGAAAATTTATGTTAATGTTTTTGTACTGTTTTCTGTTTATTATATTTTTTAAAAATTTGTTAATAACTGGAATGTTTTATGAGTTTTAAAATTTATGAGAATGTATATGTTTAAATATTTGCATTTTCTGTATTTTGGTTTTTGAATTTTTTGGGTTTATTTGACAAAAAAATTATTTCAACTTAATTTTGTGTGCGTAAAAACATATTATTGATATTTTCGTTTCCTAATTCCTAATGATGGCACCTGACGGTGTGGCGAAGAATTGTATTTGCCCTAAAAACAAAATGGTTTCAATTACTCATGCAAAATAGAAGAATAATTTTAATAGAACGCTTTTTTAAATTATTTTTTATTATCTCTTTTCTTGTAGATGCGATTTTAGTGATAGCGAATATCACTTTATTGCCATGTTTCATTTTTTACGGTTTTTAGGTTCTTAGTAACAAATTATTTTTGCAGCTTATCATAATTTGTTTCATTCTTTTTAAAAGATTGAAGAAAAAAAGATAAAATAGAAAAGAAAATAAATTTGAATGGAAAGTTTTAAAATTTAAGAATAAAATTACCAGGAGGATCATCAGGCTGAGACAAAGCAGATTTGCAGATTTCTTTCTGCCAATTGTGTGCTCCTAACATGATATTTTAACGTTAATACTAAAGGCCATACTCTTGGGGAAACCAGTCAATTGTTGCATCACACATTTTTGATTGTCTATTCTTCACTTAAATATGATTGTTTTTTTTTACGTATGCAAAATGCAAAAAAAAAAAAAGAAAAAAGCGCATTTGCTTCAGCAAAACAATCAGCAAAGCAATTAATTTGAAGACTTTTGCTGTCTCTTAAGCAGTCGGTTTTTAGTTTTGTTTATTTTTATTTTCGCTTTTGCTTAACTCTTTACTATGAAGTTGTGACTGACTACGATTGCTGTTTCTTGCTGTAGCCTGCTGCTTATCATCCCTTTTTACATTGGAAACGTATTTACATATTTATTACTAACAATACGTCAGAAAATACATACAATACAAATACAAACGTTGTGTTTATTACAACATTAAATGGAGTTTTTTTTCTTAAAAAGCAACATCAAAAGAAGAAACAAACGTCAAGTTATTGCTTAAGCAACAGCAAACGTTTTCAAATTAATTGCTTTGCCGCTGAAAGAAACACATAGTCAGCTGCAGAAAGTGCGTTTCTTTCTGTTTCTTCGCATTTGCTTTTTGCTATTGCTTCGTTTATAATGAAATGTTTTTAAAGGCAGAGACATTTAGTTTTTTTTTCATTTGCTGAAAAACATGAAAGCAAAGCAAAGATTTTAGTGCTGTTGCTATTTTTAAGCAAGCAATTTAAACTACTCGTCTAGCTATTCTAGTTTTCAGTTTATTTTGTCTTGTATCTACAAATTCCTTATTATAATTACATGTCAAATGTAGTATTCAAATACCTTGTAATGGTAACGATAGTGAGAATTGTTATAAGAAATATTGAGGTACAAAAAAAAAATAAAAACTAGAATAGCTGGACATAAATAGGTCTGATTAAAGATACAGGAACGTAAAAAATCCTCAAAAAAATCATTATCTTTCCATTGTGCCAGATTTAATCATTATCCTAACTTTGAAGATACATCGGTTTTAAATATAGAAAATAATTATAAACATCGGTATATGTTAGACATGTAACAAGACATGTTAAAGTTCAATCAACAAAAGGAATAAACTTTAAGGGTGGTACTGAAAATGTTGCGCAATGTTAAAGATATTTAATGCATAAAAATAGTTAACATTAGGAGAATTGTATCTAATTGTTTGTAACATTTTTAACGTGAAAATTTATGTTAATGTTTTTGTACTTTTTTTGTTTGTTATATTTTTTAAAATTTTGTTAATAACTTGAATGTTTTATGAGTTTTAAAATTTACGAGAATGTATATGTTTAAATTTCTGAATTATTGTGTTTTGGTTTTTGAATTTTTTTAGCTTATTTGACAAAAATATTATTTCAGCTTAATTTTGTGTGCGTAAAAACTTATTATTGGTATTTTTGTTTCCTGTTTCCTAATGATACCACCCGACGGTGTGGCGAAATATTGAGAAAAAAAGTAAAAAATAATAAATAATATTTTGATTTAAAATCTGACCTAGTGCGTAAAATCTTTGAAAATAAGTCTATTCTTCAGTTTATATTTTTGAAATTGAATCCCAATATCGTACAATTTAACATAATATAACTAACGTTTTATGAAGTTAGGTAAAGTGAAACGTTTTATGGAATTCAGTGAGCCGTTTTTCCTTCTCTATTCGATTCTTAAAAATTTATGATTCAATAAATAAAGCTTGACTTATATAAAATCTTGGAACACCCTTTAGAAATATAAGAAGTTTTTATAGATATTTTTTTAGTGCACGATGTAGATTTTGTGGACTAGCTGAAGTAGAGAAGAGAGTCAAGAAAATAAATTAAGCCTAAAGTAGTCCCTGTTTGCTAGTGTTATTTAGTATATATTCAATAACCCTTGGTTAACCTTTATAAGAATAGCAATATTTTTTAGTTTAGATACAAGGTAAAAGTCTTATTATATTTTAAACGAAACCAAGGATAAAGCCAATGAAAATTAATTTATATAATATTTTTTAAACTTTCGTATTTAGCTTGAAACGATACACACTTGAAGCACAGCCGCGAATAACGTTGTAAAAGACAAATTTTGCAAAACCTGTTTTTTTTCAGATTACCGTTAATTTTACTGTCTTACATTTGTTCCAACAAGAAAACATTAAAATTACGCATTTTATCACCGTCAAAACGCAATTACAATGAGTCAGTCAGTGGAGATAATCAAACCATTTAAATACGTTTTTTTGCTCTCCTGAAAAATTATTATTTTGTCATTTGCAACGTTATTCGCGGCGATCCTTCAATTTTTTTTTTAATTGCACTCAGTAATCCAAAGTAGCACGATAGAAAATCGTGTATACTTAAAGTCGTATGTATTTTAATGATATTAAGAATAGCAACAATTTGTTAACGATTATTTAAAAGAAATGCATAGAAAAACATGAGTTTAAATGCAATTAATACAAGTAATAGCGAATGGACAGAAAAGTATATGCCGTTCAACAGGGAACTTTGTATACAAACGCTGGCAACACTCCAAGAAGTTTCTTTTCGAATTATCAAATTGTTGCTGACACTACTGGAGTCATACAGGCATGTTCTGAATTCCACACGAATTTTTCACATTTTTCAAAGCATTGTTGCTATAAAATTATTTTTTACAAAAACAATGCTTTGAAAAATTTGAAGTGAAAATTTCGTGTGGATTTCAGAACAGGCCTGATAGAAAAACTTGTTTATCGATTTCGAATTATACTGCCAAATATAACATGCGGCCAGCGGGTAAATACATCTTAGTTCAAAAATTTCATTTAGAATATATTGCAGCAATTTATAGAAAAATATAGCTGGTATTACATTTCGATTACAGTTTGCAAAATAGCTATTCATGGTAAATGTATTATAGATGCTGCTTTACTACCGATAGGTCTGTTTATAGACTAATGCTCTCTAGAAGGTGTAACAGAGTCGTAAGAAATACTAATGTATTCCATTGTATCGTCCGATCCTTATATTACACGCATAAAATATCAACCTCATAAACTTGTTTTGTAACTTGATGACGTTAATAAAATTATAGAATATTAATAAAAGTATATATGTATGTATTCATATTTTCACACACGTAAAAATATTTATAAATCATTAACTTTGTTCTTCAACTGTCCTTTTTCCAATAAAGATTATGATGGGTCGTCTAACAAACCTATGTTTTTTTTTGTTGTTGAATAACATAGCAATCATAAATACTCCTTTGTTTGTTTCTTTGTTTTGGCTAAAAGACTGAATCGATTTTAATAAAATTTAAAACACTGGTAGATATTTGTCCTCATGTTAAAATATGGCATATATATTTTTAATAGCGGATCAGAACCATTTTGAATAATCATTTTATTATGATTGAGCTTAAAATCTGTGAAGTGAATGATAATTCTTTTTCTATATCCAAAGAATCTGTTGGCGCTTGCATCAAAAATGCAAACACAAATTTCGCACTATAGACTTTAATAATTTTATGTTTAATGGTTTTTATAGTCTTAAATACTAATAACCATTTGTGAATAGAGTTTAACCAGAATTTGCCTGTGAAAACTTTTAAAAACAGTACGGCGCACAGTGGCACATTTGGCGAAAAGGCGGTCAAAAATCCGTAACTTTTGATTGGATCGGAATTTTGATATGCGTTTTCTTCTGTTTGGTAGGTGAGATTATAAATTTTAATTTTTTATAAAAAGCACAAAGTTCGACCGACTTAAAAAAAGGTTACAAATCCTTTAATATTCGTCAGCATCATTAATTGAATTTGAGTATAAAAGACAAATTTTTTTCATATGTCCTGTTCTTATTGTTACATATTATAATTATTAATAGTTTTGTAAAAAAAATCTTGTCAGGAATTGCCAAATTTTGGCCCTGTAATATTTTTAAGTTTAAAAGCAACACGGGCCAAACTTAGTTTTTTAACAGCCTTTTAAAGTAAAAAATCAAAATTTTTAAAAAGTGTAAAATTTCGATTATAACGAAAAGTCTTAATGAAAAAATCCTGTTTTAGTTAAAGTTTTATTTTACTTTTTAAAATTTCTATAACAATTTATAAAATAAATATTGAGTAATTTACATACATGTGCATACATACGTATACTTTTTAGTCAAAATTAAGCAATTTTAGTAAAAATTTGTCCTAAATAGCATTGATTTTTATCTTAGTTGTTTAACCTCCTCTTCTAATTCGACTGGAGCTGTTTTTTTATTTTTATCGAAAGATGGACATATATGGATTTGTTCCTTTTTTCGTGCGCTTCTTCAGATAGATCTCCTGTTGGTAGCATATTATGTTGAATGATTTGTTCCCCATGATACAAAATTTTGTGAACCGTTGAAGACATATATCTCCAAGAGTATTTTTCACTGTAAAGTGCAGCTGTTTTATTGGTGTAATCCCCAAATTTTTTTGCATTTATCGTTCTACTGCATCCTAAGACTTTTAATTTGATTTTGAATCGTCTTGTTAACTCATTATTATTATTATTATTTATTAATAGATATAATTTCATGTTACAAAATTATTATCTATATGTGGCATAACATATTGTTGTAAGCCAGATTATAACGTTACAAAGAAATAAAATTGATTCTTAAGATAAAACATTAGTTTTTGTTATATATATATATATATATATATATATATATATATATATATATATATGTATAATATTTACGTAAATGTATTAAAAGATTTTATGAAACAAATTCATATATCAATAATCTTCTATATTTTAAGCAAATTTCAAGATATTTATATAAGCCAATATTTTTTTTTTTTAAATAACAATTAGTGCACTTTCATTAAGGATTTCCTTTCCAAAGCATACCAGTCTATATGCCTTGTATATAGGTCATTCACCAATAAAATGAAGAACATTTTCAATCTAAGTTGCATATTGAGCAATACCATCAGTATTATTCCGAAAGGCTTAGTCATCGCGACACATAATTGTAATGCAATATTGGGTTTATGTAGAAGTTTGTGAACCGAGTACGTTATCAATGCGTGCTTTTCTCTTTTTCTTCATCAGTTGGTTTAAAATAGTTTTAAAGTTCTGGCTAGATAGGGTGCACAAGTTATCGATTTCATAATAGTTTTCCTGCAATAAAGATTCCCACTCTGAATACCAGTAAAATTTGTTGTTTATTATATATTCAGCTAAGATCTCGTATCTTAGTAGCAGTAGTCTATGTTCATTCATATTTAATGTTTTTCTAATATAGTAAATGTGCTATCCTGTCTCCAGATGTAGTGCATAATTTGGTGTTGTACTTGGTAAGCATATCCATCTCTTGATAAAAAATCTGAAAACTTTTTCAACTTCGTCGTATTTTTTATACCCCACACTTGTGAAGCATAGAGCATTATTGACTTTGAGGTCGCTTGAAATATTCTAAGTTTATTATGATTGGCTCTTTGTGGATGGTTTATGTATTTCAGCCAAGTAGAATTAATTGCCAGTTTGGCGTTCGAAAATTTATTCTTTAAATGTTTTTTAAATTACATGATATACTTAACTTCAACTCCAAGGTATTTGCATAAGTAAACAATCTCGATCAGTTCTTCACCATATATTTGAAGAAATCCTTGTGCAGGACGAAAAACAATAATTGAATCGAATTTATTCTGGCTTTAGTTCATTTATTTTAATTTCTAAAAATCTTTGTAGAAAGAATATTTTATTTTACAATTAAAAAGAAAGTTTTTACTACAAAAACCCAAGGATTTTCTTTTTATAATTCTGTAGATACACGATTACAATTTTTCTCTTTGAATGTGTTTCTGTATTTCGCTTAACTATGAATTTTAATAGTAGGGTAAGGTTAGGTTGCACAGGCTGTCGGCGTAATGAAACCGACACACTTGGGTCCTAAAGGTCCTGTTGTGTTACCTGGTGCAAAATATCCAGAGTAATTCTATTATTTATACGATGATAAATATTTACTTTGTATAGAAATTGCCATGCCCATGTAAAATACTACAACAAGTTTTATGAAATTTTACATCAATATGCAGTGTCTTAGCTTGTTTTTAGAAACAATAGTAAAATTTCAAATTAGTTCTATAGTTTGTAACTTGTTTAAAAAATTTTATCTGTGAATTTTTTTTTTGTCTGATGATTTAAAATTCACGCTTACGCAACAATCATGGGATATTTCATCTCATTCCCCATGTTACCGCAAAAATATTTCTTAACGTGAATGTTTTCTTTTTGCGCCAGATAAGGATTTTTTTCATTGTTTTGCTTACTTTGATTTTGATAGTGGAATTCATACATATTGTTACAAAGATGATTTATTTAAATCATAAAAAGATGTTAAAAATAGTTGAGGCCAAGAAAGTAAAACGAAATGGCCTATTGTGTTTGTTTTCAAAGCTAGCAGTTTCTATAAAACATCTTTATTGCAAAACAAAACCAACTAACACAAAGCGATGACTAAACAAACACAATACACAATCATACACACACCTGCATTTTACAACAACTAAATAAGAATACACAACATGTATTTTTAAATAATATTGAAGGTTCTAGAAGTAAATAACAATGCTCACTAATGTGTCTGAGATAAAAGTGGCAACGCAGTATTTTCGACTACGCAATAGATGGCGGTGGAAATTCTCTAACATTCAAGAACGCCTAAAAATAGGGTATATAAAAGCCACGCCAATACGTGCTGATTCATTCGTATTGTGAGCGTCATCTAGTTAAGATCTTGTGGTACAACAATTAAAGTTGCCAGCGTGTGTTATTAATCGCGAATAGTTAAATCGTCAAATAATTGATTAAATAAAGTGTAATTTAATTAAAACTCTAAAAGTTGTGTATTTATTTATTTTGCAAATAAAGAACTCATAAATAAAACGTTTATAATTTAAATAAACGTAACAATATGTATATCATGTTAGTATTTTTCATTTAAGTAGAATTTTTAGGTTGATAAAATCGATGAATAAATCTTCTTAAAAAGATTAAAGGTAACAGGTCCAATACCTATAGATTTGTTAAGATATCGAACTGGCCAGCTTTTAGAAATTCTTAGCAGAACAGTAAAATAATAAATACCCTCCCGTTGAAAATGTCACCAAATGGAAAAAAATTGAAATATAGTTGCAAATATTGTACATTTTTTTAATATTTTAATTTGAATTTAATAAGTGTAGTCAGGTCAGAAAAAAGCTGTATGTCATATGAAATCTGCAGCGAATATGCGCAACCAAATAGAATCAGGAGGAAGTCAAGCCTAACATTTTAAAAATCATAAGCAAACACTTAGCTTGATAATTGGTAGAATGAGAAATGTTTTTTGTGTTGGTGGCGGAGCACATCTAAAACGTGCAAAAAGGCAGCTTTATTAAATCTATAAAGCTGGAGAAATCTAATAGAAAAGAAATTAAGTTATGGAAAGACTTTTTATGGGGATCGATGCAACTCGCAAGTCTCAACAAATATAGAAACAGTTCCTGTATCTATATTTGTCTCCATTTGCAGCTAAATATTAAGCCGATATTAAACATTTTACCGTTTTAGATATATGTTTAATTATTATTCTTAAAAAAAATACAGCTTTCTTTAATTTACATTTTTCCAGTTAAACTTCGATGATAACACACAAATTTTAACAGCTGTTTAAGTGTATGGAAAAAATTGTTTACGTAAAATATCGAGAATTTCGTTTAGGTGCAGTGTTCATTTTACGTGAACAAAAATTTCACTTCTTATTCACAATAGCTAGAGACGAGTTCAAACACTGAATGTAATTTAATATTCTAATTAGCAATTATCATCTTTCAACGTGATTTTCTTTATATATATCTATATATATATATACGTTTTAACCCAGAAATATAACTTTTTCTGTGTTAATATGGGTGTGTATAGCTAAGTTTCCGTTTGTAATTTCTACAATTTCCATTACCGACCCAATATTATTCGAGTTAGGGGCCTCTGAAATTTAATTTTTTTTTAAATTGTTAATAAAGATCTCATTCTAGAGGTTTAAAAGAGATTTTTAAGGAAATACTGAATTTTTTTGAAAATGCCTAACCCATTAAAAGCCAGTGAAAGTTTTTTGTAAAATTATATGTATGCAGTACCCAATCTTTTTTTTTATATTTTATTCTATGTCTCCAAAATATTTGCTTATTTGATTAGAGTTACTTTAATAAACTAAATTCATATAGATGGTTAAGGTATATAAGATTCGCCATACTCGAATATATAACTCTTAATTGTTCAAATTAAGACAAAAAGAACATGAAAAACATGAAAGAACATTACAAAGAGCGAAGATGAAAACTTGCATATTTTTTATTCTTTATGCTGCGGTACTCAGTGATGCGATAAGAAACCTTTTATTTTTGCGAGACATTTAGATAAGTAAGATCAGCAGTTAAAATAATATTCGTCTACCTTATAAATATAACTAAAAATTTTCCACAACTTGAATAATTAATTTATACACACCCTCCATAAAGTATTATCTTTTAAACTTGTCGCAAAGCATTGTATTTGACCTAAAAAATGGTTTAAATTATTCATGCAATATAAAAGAATAATTTGTATAGAATACTTTTTTAAATTGTTTTTTATAGTTCTCATTTCTTGTGGATGGGATTTTATGATAGCGAAAATCACTTTATTGCCATTTTATCATTTTTTTATGGTTTTCAGGTTTTTAAAAACTAATTATTTTTGAAGCTAAATATAATCTATTTGAATCTTTTCAAAAGATTAAAATATTTTAAAATTGATAAAAACAAAATTTAATAACAAAATTTTCTTTAAATGCATTGCAGAGAATATACCAAAAAAGAAAACAAAATCGAATGGAAAATTTTTTTAATTTGCGAATAAAATGAGTAGAAGGATCAGCGACTGAGATCAAGCCTATACATGTAAACCTTTCCAATGCGTTGGAAGATATGTCCCTAAAAAGCTGCTTCAAGTTTATTAATTTTTAATTTTGATAGCCTTCATCACAGGTAGAAAAAGTATACATAAGTTTGTCATTCCGTTTGTTATTTCTACAATATTGATTTCAGAGCCCATAGAGTATATATTCTTGATCCTTCTACATGGGGGAGAACATTTAACGATGTTCGCCTTTCCGACAGTGCGTAATCGGCTTGTTTGGAAGATGAGCCCTCAAAAGACGTGCTATTGGAGTTTGGAGACACAGGTCGATAAATGGAGAATATTGTTGAAAAAAACGAGAGCACCTCTATTTTCCTTAAGTTTTTCTGTTTCAATTATGCTTTTTATACCCTTCACCACAAAAACTGGAAAAAGGAATGTATTAGTTTTTTATTCCGTGTGTATCTATTTTCGGCACCATAACTTCTTATGCATAGCGAAATCGATTGAGCGATGTACGTCAATACGTTTGCCCGAGGGTCGAAAGATGTGCTATTGGAAATTAGCATGATCGGTCCATGTCGTTCGAGGCAGAATGCCTACCACTAATTTTTTATGTCATTTGGAACAATAAAGTGACTCCAATAAAAAATAAGTATATGACTTGATATAGAATTAACAAATAAGAGAAAAAATCGAAAAAATTGCCGCTCGCCCATAATTTCCTAGTTACGTGGATCTGAAATTTTCAAATTTTTAAAATATCAATATGGGTATCATTTTACAGCTTTTAAAGGGATCTTCAAGGTAATACTAAATTTTTTAATAATGCTTAACCCATTAACACCGATGTAATTTTTATGTAAAATTATATATGCAGTTTTTTTATTTCTGGACTTACTTTACTAAACTACATTTACTGTTTTACTTTGTTTAATTGAAAACCACAATTTCAGAAATAAAACTATAATTGAAATACCACAAGCCATCTAAATTTCAACAAAATATTATATTTCCACCTATATTTTACTAAAAATATTAAACTTTTCTAAAAAAAAAAATAGCTTTTGCAATAAATAATTGAACATTTCATTAAAAATAAAAAATTCAGCAACAAAATAAAGCACCTAAAATTTACACCAAAACACTTTCACGGAAATTTCACTAAAAATTTAAAATTTTTCTTTTGTAATTGCAATAAAAAATTTGAAATTTGCACAAAAAATTAATTAAAAACTTTCAGCAATACAATTGTGTACGTACTAAAAACCCCCATTTTCGAAAAAAGAACACATTTGTAATGTTGATTCGTTTTCAGTATTATAATTGTACAAGTGAAGCATTCATAATATGTTGCTCTTAAATTATTTTAACATGAAACATATTTTTTCTTTGCGTTACAATTTTAATTTTTTAAAACAGAATCAAATAATTTAATTAAGATAAATTAATTCTAGGTATAGAAAAATTAAATATGATTGTAAAAATGCCTGTGAATATACGCAACTTTTCCTTTGATAAAGCAGCGACTGTTAGTGAATTTCTAGGTCGTAATATACTTAAGTGGAGAGTGCAGATATCTTTCTGCCAAAATTGTGTGTTCTAATATGTGCGCCGTAATAGTTTAGCAAGTTAATGGTAAGGGCCATACTCTGGAGGGAATCAAAAAATTGTTGCATCACACATTTTTCATTGCCTATTCTTCAGTTTTTATTTTTGAAATTGTATCCCAATATCGTATAATTTAACACAATACAACTAACGTTTATAAAGTGAGGTAAAGTGAAAAGTTTTATGGAATGCAGTGAGCCGTTTTTCGTTCTCCATTCGATTCTGATATTTTTATAATTCAATAAATAAAGCGTAAGTAATTTAAAATTTTGAGACACTTTTTAGAAACTTAAAGCAGGTATACTTATTTTATTGCTGTATTTTACGTACAAATATTTTCAGTTTATGCGCCTTGTTGTCATAAACGTGTTACGGTATTTAGGAAAACAAAATTATAAAAAATAAAATCAATTTGTTTCAAACAAAACTGTAGATACGCAGATGTTATATTGCTGAATCTCATTTGGCCTCATAAAAAATAAATTGCAATAAAGCTTTTATTTACATATTTCATTTTGTTACATACATATAATTATTGCTTTTATACATATTTATTAATTTTAAAATTTATAAATTTCTATCCTGTGTGAATTAAAAAAAACCGCAATATAATAAACAATGAACTTTTCTTGAGTTATTAGTAAACTTTTGTTATGTTTTGAATAAATGAAAAATATTGCGAATTTGACGGGTTCTATTCAATTTATTTTCTGTTATATATTAAAAAAGTATTTATGTTAGCTAATTTAGACATTGGCGACTTTTGATATTGCGTCTGATTTAAAAATTCTGATCTGAAAACTCTGTTTTTATTACACTACACACAGCAACAAAATAAGTATATCTGCTTTAAATAGTGTACAAAAGCTGTTAATAGTGGACAAAAGCTGTTAATAGTGGACAAAAGCTGTTCAAAACAATAGAATGAAAATCTACTTTGTTTGTGTATGTGGTGCATGTGGGTTTTTTTTATAAATGTTATTGCCTTTAAGCGGTTGTTATTGCATTTTATTCATTAAATATATGTTGTATTGCATACGTATGAAAACGGTTGTTGCCTGTTTCTCTGCTCATAATGTTTAAGTAATAGATTTGATCAAATTGTTTTTGTTTATAAATAGATCTGCATACAATGCAGAATTTCATAAAATGGCAGTAAAAAATTTTAATTGGATAAAAATGTGGCAACGCTGCTTACGAATAAAGAGAATTAAAAAGTTCTCACGTACGAATATAGAATATACTTTAAAATTCTGATTGCGATATTTCTGAGATTCGTTTTTACGCTCTTTGTTTTAAATATACTTACAACAAAAAACACTTACAAGGATGGGTAAAATAAACACCGCAACTTGTTATTGCGGTGTTTAAATCTCGGGTATGAAAAATATAGTGTAAGTGTGCAGTATACTCATGGTTGCGGTGTACTCGTGCCGTTCTCTGATAACAATATACAGTAGTAAGACTGAAATAGAATCCCCTAATCAGGTACAAACCCATTTTAATAATATATCCATTTGGTTTTTAAGATGCAACATCTTTATAATAATTAAAAATCAACACGTATAATCTTTACACTAAGATGAGGTACTAGCTCACCTATTTTTTTAAAGAACGAGGAAGTTCCAGGGTCTGATTGTGTTAAGTATCTTGGTATGCATATTGATAAAAGACTTATATAGACACAGCATATAAATTCTAAGGAACCAAAGTATTATTTATTTGTTGTTTATGAAATTTTAAAAGATAACATTTGAATTTAGCTAATTTTTTATGAAATTTTACAAAGCAGTATTTGGTTTTTGTTAGACATAAAGCTATGTTACATTTGCTACAAATCAGTTGACTTTGGTTATTACAACCCGGCAGCTTGCATCGTACCCTATTTTCTTGGAATTCCGGTAAGTGGTCCACATGATCATGCCTGATTGTATAGCTGATGCTGGACCGCGTTTTTGCTTTTGGACATGCAATCAATCGTTGGTTCTTCTGTTTTTAGTTTATTTTTTGAAGTCTCGATCTTTACGAAATTTTAATATTGTAAGAGTCCTATTCCCTGTTACTCGCTTGTACAAAAACCACGCATTTGTAACTGCCAGGTCCAGTAAACGGTAAACTAAACGCGTATACTATTTTCTGGTTTTCATTTTGACTCGATATCGTCCATCATTCTGTCTAAGAGATCAACACCGCCCATATGACGGTTGTTCTGTTTATCGCTGGGCACTTAATCATGATCGACTTGCGTTCCCGATGGTAGAATCTGCTGATATTATTTTCTGGTTCTACGCCAACGAAAGAGGACAGAAAAGTTACGTTCTTATTATCTTTCCACAACACGTTTGCGAGCTCTAAACCTGTAAAGTCAGCAACGAATTGAAATGATGATCCCCTAGGATATTTGTTTGTTTCTTGATTGAGTTAGTTATTTACAATTTTGTAACCTATTTCGTCTGACTGTTCCAACTGAATACATGCCACTTTTTTTTCTAAATATACGAGCAACGGGATAGTAGTGTAATAATTGTCGAAGTAAACTTTATAGTTACATCCATTTGGGACATTTCGTAATAGTCTCACAACGTTGGCAGAAGCTCTTAGATCAGGCTCACTTAGCAAACGTTGATGCGGCAAATTCTCTTGGCCCGTATATACTTCAAAATTATATGCAAAACATGATACTCCGGAAAGTACAAATAATTTGTAGCCCTACTTGTGTGACTTTGCAGGCATATATATTTTTTCAAATGATGCGAGGATTTACTTGCGCACATTTGCTCATCAACAGATAAGCGTTCTTCTAACGGAATGGATGAAAATCTTTCATTTAAGCAGTCTACTAGAGGCCAAATCTTGTATAATTTGTCGTAAATTTTCATTATTG
The DNA here is from genome assembly GCA_916610165.2 of Gymnosoma rotundatum. Lineage (NCBI taxonomy): Eukaryota > Metazoa > Arthropoda > Insecta > Diptera > Tachinidae > Gymnosoma > Gymnosoma rotundatum. Next base: position 36,205,517 of record OU744337.1, read on the forward strand.
TTTAATGGAATATTGATCGTATCTTTTAAAAATTTTTTGAGGCATGCATTCCTTTACACAGTCAAAATCAATTTGGCTGTCCCATAGAAGGCGAATATTGGAGTAATTCACTATTAATGACAAAATGGAGACCCACCCCATACATAAACGAACATTTACAAATTTTGAAGCAACGGAGAGATTTTCGGTATGATTCAAATTTGCATCACGGCGCATTAGAAGGTTACTAGATGCTCCATGCTTTAAGTAAAACAAAGGTCAAAGTTGAAAATAGCAAACACTAAGCAACCATTCTAACCCTGCTTCTGTTTCCTTACTGGTTGATAGCGAGGAAAAAAATGATAAAGGCATCATGTTCTTGACATTCCTTTTATAGTATAAAACCCATTTTGTTAATATGTAAATAAATATAAATATAAGTTTAGATGTTAAGATACATTAGGTATTTTTGTTTTATCCTTAATGATAGCTACAGCTTATGTGAATAAACATTGTTATTTACTTTGTCTATTATGGAAAATAGACTGCAAATAAAATAATTATTCTTCTAAGCATTTCCAAAAGTCGGCCACTACGTCCTTCTTAATCTTAATAAATCCGCAGGCAATTCAACTGTTATATTTTACATTGCATCTTGCTTAAAAATATGTCACTATTAAAATTTGCCCTAAAATTACTTTTTATTCACCTTAAATTTCTAATTAGATTGTATATGTATGAATTCCGCTATTTAAATAAAAAAAAAGAAAAAATTCACGAAAAGGTCATTTTTTCGGGAGAAATTATACACGATTGCAGAAATGTGGAATGTGAATAATTTCATATGGAAAATAATTCACGATAGAAGTGATTGTATTTAAAATAGAAATGAGAGATCCCTTGATTTTCCCGCGATCGTTACTGTTAGAAACCATTACACTAAAAAAATTTTTACAAATAAAATTTTTTAAATTAGTTACAAACTGAAAAAATAATTTGAATTTTTATATTAAAAACCTTATGTAACGTGGATTTTGTCGTCGGCTGATGTAGATCAGGGATGTCCAGGGTGAAATTATGGATCCACAAAAACCTTAAGTTATAACTCGATTGAATTTTCCCACTTCTGGGGATTAAATACATATATCTTTGTTTACAGCTTTGATACATACAATTATTTACTTCGGTAACGTTACTAACAGCTAAGGCGTTACGTTGATCAGCCGGGAGTACTCGGCTTATAGTAGTTGGTTTATTCAGTCGATAGCATTCGGCTTATATTCTTGACAGCTCGGATGATACTAAAACCAGTCGGTAGTATTCGGGCTCATGCTCGTCGCCCATCGGGAGTTTCCGGCTTAATATGGATATCAGCATCGGTTATACTGAATTTAGTCGGAAATGTTCGTTCTTATACGGGAAGTCGGTCGGGAATCCTCGTCGAACACTTTCGCCTTCTCGATGTACTAAACTAAGTCTGAGTAGCACCAGATGATGGTCATCTTTATGATCAATTATGGCAGATTCCTGTCTACTTTGAATCGCCCCGATACCTTCGAAACCTGGTGTACTTATTCAACTAAAATACCTACTAATTGAGAATTATTAGTGATACAATGAATACCCAATTGAATCTTACAGCGTATATCTACATACAAATAAATAAAGTGTGGCCAGATAGATAGAATTAAACTAGCGATTAAAAACCTGCATTAAAATTATATGTGAGTAATATACGTCACACTTATTATTAATATACATAGCAGTGGGCGTGTTGCCTCGCATACAAAATGAAAAATTGTTGAAGTTTACCCAGGGCATAGATCCCTAGGAGAAGTTTTTTAAAATTACGTACCAGAAACTTGCATATTAGCGCAATAAAATAAAACACTTGCTGGCTTAAAGAGCGGTCAAGATACGATTATTCCCATTGGGGCAGCTGTCCCCGAATAGCTAGTTAAAAGCAGTAACTAAAGTGAAAACACATCTTCACAAATTTTAATTCCATTAGAAAACGAACACTGAGTAATTTTAGGCAACAGAACTCAACTCGGCACTGCCTAATTCAGGAATGTGAAATTGGTTTTCGGGTTCCAATAGAAACGTGTTTCCATATATATAGAAATTTACAAAGTATGTGTGTTGCTACATCCGCAAGCGTGGAACGTAAAATAAATAATTAAGAGAGCTCTATATAAGTCCATACGAGGGCTGCTATATATATTTCTGGCCTGGCAACACTGAGTGCTGCCAAGTGCAATCTGACATTTCCATTGGAAAGTTTGTCATTTTTAAGCATAATCGTACTCAAATCGTTTTGACGTATGACCATTATTTGTGTTGTTTACAGTGAATTTAAAAAATTAATATAGGAAAAAATTAAATTAACTCGTGAACATTTTTGTGCCATCATTTTTCACAACTTTCGACGTGGATTATCACGACAAGAGTGCATTGATGAACTTAAATCTTAATATGGCTATAGCACTGTGAAAAATTGGTATAATGAATTTAATCGTGGCCGAAGCTCGCTCAAAGACGAATTCCGTGAAGGTCGTCCAAAAACGGCTGTTGTGCCAGAGAACTTTGATGCCGTGCGTGAACTCATAATGCAAGATCGACATGCGACATACTGAGAGATAGAGACATCCTTGGACATTTCTTTCACCAGCATACATTCGATACTGCATGAACACCTGGCCGTAAAAAAGGTTTGTTCTCGTTGGATCCCGCATAATTTGAAAGTCGCTCAAAAAAGGCTCGTGTCGATTGGTGCAAAGAAATGTTGCAAAAATACGATTGCGGTGCTTCAAAAGACGTTTATAAGATCGTCACAGGTGACGAATCATGGATCTATGCGTATGAGCCCGAAACGAAACAACAATCGACCGTGTGGGTCTTCAAAAACGAGCAAAATCCAACGAAAGTTGTTCGTGGAAGAAGCACTTCGAAGCAAATGGTCGCCTGTTTCTTCGGCAAAACTGGTCGTGTGGCGACTGTTCCGCTTAAGCAATGTAGGACGGTCACTTCTGAGTGGTATACTACAATTTGTTTGCCTGAAGTCATCGGAGAAATTCGAAAAACCAACAAGAGAAGACGAATCATTGTTCACCATGACAATGCGAGCTCTTACACATTGGCTCAAATCAGAGCGTTGTTGACCAGCCAAAACGTCGAATTAATGGGTCATCCGCCGTACAGCCCTGACTTGGCACCTAATGACTTCTCCTTGTTTCCGCACATCTAGAAAAAAATGCGTGGTCAACGATTTTCGTCGCCAGAAGAAGCTGTTGAAGTGTTCAAAACCCATGTTTTAGAGGTGTCTCAATCGGAGTGGAAAAAGTGCTTCGACAACTGGTTTGAGCTCATGCAAAAGTGTATAAATCATGCTGGAGAATACTTTGAAAAACAATAAAATCATTTTTGATTATAAATATTCGCATTTTCACTATTAGGCCAGAAATATATAGAGCAGCCCTCGTAGCTACATGTGTATATAAATCGGCGTAAAAAATTCTTTCCCACCATGAAGTTTTTTTGCGCCGAAAATTATAAACTGCTTAGGGTTGTTGCACTATCAACTTTATTTGTATTCATAGTACTTTGTAAAGACAATACTTAGCAGATTGGCGTGGTGTTTTGCCCGCTGTCTCGAAGGATATAGAGTGTGTGGCTGATTTCCAATTCCAAAATTTTCGAAACTATTTGTAATCGACTGGTGATTTCAACACGGGACAGACAGGCATTGCCCAATAGACTTTGGTATGTATATACATATACATATATGCAATAGTATTTTAAATTAGAGTTTGTTTAATACTTTCCACAATTTCTTTGTTCTGTAGGTTATATCATAAATACCTTTCATAATGTCTTATTTTTAAAATTTGTTTATGAAAACTAAAATCTTTTTTAACTACTTCTGCAAAATATAAGAATAATTTGGATAGAATTTTTTTATTATTAATATTAATCATCACTCATCTACTGGATGTACTTGTTATGGCAAAAATCGAAAGATTAGATTATTTTTAAAGTGAAATGATACGTAGTAGATCAGACCTTAAAGAAAAACAAAATTGAATGGAAAATTTTAAATTATTTTGATTAAGAAAAAAACTGTGTGTAATACTGTTGAACAAAGACATAAATTTTCTAAAAACAAACTCAGACGTAAGTTCATTTCAGTAATTCAAAGTAGCACGATAGAATATCGTGTGTATGCAATATATGAAAAAAATGTATTATCTAGTACAAATTAACACAAATATATTTGTTTATTTTTAATTTTTGTTAATTTTTATTTGTTAATTTTGTTTGTTTGTAAAAACCTTAAACTTTAAGATTGCTTAATTGTTATATTTTTAATACAAAAAAAAGTACACTTTTTTGAAAAACTTAATCATTAAAGATTTTAAATATAAAAGAAATTCTAAAACTTGGTGCGTTTTCTCTTAAATAGTGCGTTTTTTTCTCCACTTTGGTGTGTTTTGAAATTTCAAAGTTGACAACGCTGTTGAGCATAGCTTAAAAAAAAGTGCGAATAAAAAGAGTGGGCAAAGAGCAAAAGAGCGAGCCAATCTGAACCCTGGTTTCTATCTGAATTTCCTTACTTGTGTACCAAATTTGTTTATACTTAGATAAATACTCCGTAGCTTGATCTATCGTTAAAGCTTAAAGCTTTTCATTAGGAAACATGGCGGAAACTAAAGCTTCACACTCTCTTAGCTTTGAAAACACTTCTGACTTTTTCTTTATGCAGAAGATCATAGCAAATTGATTATAATCATCTATAAATAAGACAAAATACGTTGACCAAACCCAAGCTGTTGGACCACAAACATCCAAATTGACACGTTGAAGCATACGAGTTGCTCTAGTCCTGGTCCCATTAAAAGGGTCTAGGCATTGTTTGGCTTCAGTACAAATGTCACAAAAACAAATATCTTTTGAATTCACATTGTCTTCAATGAGAGCTTGCTTTACTAAAATATTCGTACGTGTTACACCAGCATGTCCAAGTCTTCTATATCAAGTAACTGCCTTTGCAACACGAGAGTGCATTTTGGTTTAATAAATTTAAAATTATTTCATAAAGGTAACCATAAAACTTTGCTGATGCTACTATTTGCGTGTTTTCTAATATAATGGCTAAATTGCCCAAAAAATGACTTTAAGCTAAGATTTGGCAAATTTTCTTACCGATAATAAGTTATCTCTCAAAGCAGGAGCTTATAGGAATTTAATACTTTTATTGATAATATCTTTACTTTCCCCAACATGCTTTGCTATTATTGATTGACTTTAGTTTTGAGAAAATTGATTTGTCATTTACTATGTGATCGTTGGCACCTGAGTCAAGCTTAAAAATATTTATATTAATTTTAGTCTTAAATACATTGCTTTTATATGCCATAAATGCTACTGTTTTCGTTATTTTCTTGGTTTATTGTGCATGCTTCTGCTAACAGTCTTAGGATTTATGTCCACACATACTACACTTATAACACTTTCCATTAAGATAAGCCTTCTTTTTAACCCATTAGTGCACAATGTTTTCCCATAAACTTTAAAAACATTTTTTTGTTACTTTACCATTAAAAACACTTATAAAGATAATTCTTAAAACATTTATTAAAAAAAACTTAAAATGTAGGTTTTCGAAGGTGTCCCCTTTAAGGGACCTTATGCAGTACAATCACTTGTCATACGAAATTTTTGTAAAACAATATTTTGGATGAAGACCTTTATTCCACTTGATACGTAACAAGTTGGTCTTCTTGCTATAATGTGCACGTCTTTTATGGGTTTTCGAGTAACCTACAATATGATTCTTCTCATCATAACGAACATCAGTTGTTGCTCTAAGCCCTTTAACTGATGGAACACCGCACATTTCTAAATATTGAAGTTTTCGCATAATAAGTCAGCAAAAATTGCCCACCACCATTTACGCTGTCTAATTCTCGATTGGTAACAAGCCACCAGCTAATCCATTTTATAAACGCCACCCATGGCTTGGTTACAGCGTTAAAATGCTTTAGGCTGGGCTATCTGTATAGCAAATATTCCTTTCGCATAACGCTTGCATAAACCGGCTTCATTGTCGTCGAAATTCTTTCCGAGCGTAATTACACTAATTTTTTTCTATCTAACAAGCAGTATGTTTCCATTTTCGTTAAAACGATAATCTGTAGATCCCCTTTGCTGTTTTTTCATTGAGGAAAGTGAAGAAAGAGCGCATTTTTTGTGCGATTCTCTCTTGTTGAAAAATGACCAAAAAGCTTTACGGATGTGAAGTAATTGTCTATAAAAATCTGTATATAACTGTCATTTTCAAATCTTCATTTTTTTGTAATGCATATATTGGTCTACTCAACACAGTGTCTTTGTATGTCATTAGAAAAAAAATAATTGAAAGAAATCAAATTGTGTTTTGCAGACTAGGCTTTAAGGCTAGAAGAAACCACTTCGCATTCTTGTACCAATGGCTTTTAGCTTCACCCTTCACTCGAGGATATTTCGAGAGTGGTTCGTCTTCGGCTTTACTTCAATTATCCTCACCATTAACACACTGCACATCGCGTTCTGCACTTAGAAGTTTTCGGCCTAAATGCTTATATTACTTGCATCGAACTCATGGTCGGTGTCATTGCCATCCAGAAAAGGAATTGTAAATATATCAACATTTTGCAAATTATCGTCGAAAGTTTCCAGTTGTTCCTATATTTTGGCAACTGTAAATCCAAAGTGTAAAAATAAACATACATATGTTAAAATAGTGATAAAAACTATCCGCTGAGCATAGAGTCCCTTATACGGAACTGTGATAAAAAAATGCATATTACATGTGTAACAAAACTCATTTAATTTTCATAAAAAACGCCGTGTTATTTTTTAATTTAATTATCTCGATTAAATTAATTACCGGTATTGATTATTGAGGGTCAAGGCACGTCTCGATGACCATTTTGTGGAGAAAGGAAAATAGAATTACTGGTTATTGTTGTTTTTGCTTAAACTTTGATTTTTGTCTTTGCTTTATTGTTTGGACAAAAATCTTTAGTTTATTTAAAATGTTTGTCTGAAGTTTCCTGAGGAGTTAAGTAAGCGTTAAAGAAATGGCCATTAAAAATATTTCCGTGTCTTTAATTAAAACTTATGTAGATATCGGAAATGAACAGTGCAGTTATTTAATCATATTTTAACAATAATTCTTAAGAAAATCTAAGCACAAATCAAAAATTTTAATCTTATTTCCAATTGTAATTACCCTCCATGTTTTGATAATATTAAGCACTCAACACAATAAATTCACACTAAACACTTATTATGGTGAAAAAAAAGATCTACGTAAGGGTGATGCAAGATCTGGACTTAAAATTTTATTTAAATTTTGGCTTTAAACTGGTGCAATACAATGTCCCTTAAAAGGGACTTTATGCACTAATGGGTTCAATGATTTTTTGTAAATGATTTTGTGTAAAGAAAAAAGGGTATACGAGGGCTGCTATATATATTTCTGGCCTGGCAACACTGCCAAGTGCAATCTGACATTTCCATTGGAAAGTTTGTCATTTTAAAGCATAATCGTACTCAAAACGTTTTGACGTACGACCATTATTTGTGTTGTTTACAGTGAGTTGAAAAAATTAATATAGAAAAAAAAATGGAATTAACTCGTGAACATTTTCGTGCCATCATTTTTCACAACTTTCGACGTGGATTATCACGACAAGAGTGCATTGATGAACTTAAATCGTCGTATGGCGATGAAGCACCATCCTATAGCACTGTGAAAAATTGGTATAATGAATTTAATCGTGGCCGAAGCTCGCTCAAAGACGAATTCCGTGAAGGTCGTCTAAAAACGGCTGTTGTGCCAGAGAACATCCATGTTGTATGTGAACTCATAATGCAAGATCGACATGCGACATACCGAGAGATAGAGACATCCTTGGAAATTTCTTCCACCAGCATACATTCGATACTGCATGAACACCTGGCCGTAAAAAAGGTTTGTTCTCGTTGGATCCCGCACAATTTGAAAGTCGCTCAAAAAAAGGCTCGTGTCGATTGGTGCAAAGAAATGTTGCAAAAATACGATTGCGGTGCTTCAAAAGACGTTTATAAGATCGTCATAAGTGACGAATCATGGATCTATGCGTATGAGCCCAAAACGAAACAACAATTGACCGTGTGGGTCTTCAAAGACGAGCAAAATCCAACGAAAGTTGTTCGTGGAAAAAGCACTTCGAAGCAAATGGTCGCCTGTTTTTTCGGTGTTCAAAAACCATGTTTTAGAGGTGTCTCAATCGGAGTGGAAAAAGTGCTTCGACAACTGGTTTGAGCGCATGCAAAAGTGTATAAATCATGCTGGAGAATACTTTGAAAAACAATAAAACCATTTTTGATAAAAAATGTTCGCATTTTCACTATTAGGCCAGAAATATATAGAGCAGCCCTCGTATAGGTCCACAATTTTAATTTTTTTTGACATTCTAAAAAATCATTTAAAATGTAACAATTTGGTATCATTAACACGAAATGTAAAAATTTGAACATAGGCTGTTATTCATGAAAACCACAGATATATGCCTTTAGTAAAAAAAAATTTATGACCCTAGGCCTAAGTGTGAAAAGTAAAGCACACAAAATTAAATTTTGGGATTTTAGATTGATGATTTGGCAATTTATTTGTTGTTTTTTTTATATAATGAACTTCAGATAGCCAGAGTTTTTATTAAAATTTTTAGAAAACTCCTAAAATCGGGATGAGTTTTCCTATACTTGTCTTTACTTTGTTCTGTTATTTAAAAGAAAATGTTTTCTGCCTGTCTTTCAATCAGGTATCGATTTTAAAGTTACTTTCAAGGGGTTCCGAAAGTTACATTCATATAACTATTGTTATTCTTTTAACCGTAGTAGACAGACAGTAGGAAGTTAGACTGGGTTGTGCAATTAGGTTTTAACAAGAATTATAAAAGCTAAAGAATGTTTCCATATATGCCGTGCTTTTTTCGTATAATGTCTTATTTTTTAAACCGTAGGTAGGCAAATGCTTTAATTTTTGTAAGATTATTGTAAGATTCCTTCAGGTATATTTAGTTTTTAATAAAGCATCTTTTCTAACATCGTGTTCTGGATTTTTTTTTTACAATTTCTTCATGATAAGCCTTTTTGAGACTACGCGTTTTTCGGTATCCTAAAGCAAGAATTTGTAGTCTTAGGCGAAATGAATTTAGGTTACTTCTTGATGATACTTTTATAAAAAGTTAACATCTCTCATTCTCATATAGCTTTTTATGAAAAACCCTGAACTGCTAGTTGTCAGATTATTGTAAGGACTGTCAACAATTTTTTTTTTGTAGCTTTATGCTTCTACTAAAATTTATTATCTTTAGAAGCTTTTATTGATTTCTCTAGTTTTATTTTCAAATTACAAGCGAGTAATGCATTTTACTATTGTATTTTACAAAACGAAAAAAAAAAAAAATATATGTTGATAAAAATTACACACATGTACGAATTTATTTGCATTTACTGCACTCTTCCGGGGTGCCACAAATATCGCATAATTTTGAGTTGACATCGTACAAAACAACAGCTCTTTCATCGTCTCTATAATAATCATGTATTAGAATAGGAGCTGGTTTTTGCATGGCCACAGCATGATTTCTGAAGGCTTCCACCGTCAAACAGGTTGCAACGTTTTTATACAAATGGTCGAAATATACAACCAACAACGAACCAGCATTTTTCACTTCTATATTCTATAAAATGAAAAAAGAAATAAATAAATATATAATAAATTGTTGTATTTCTTAAGTAGTTTCCTTTTTATGATCACTTACAGTAACTCTATTTAATTTTTGTATTTGCTTTAAATTTTCATCGGCTATGACAAAGCCCGATGGTGTAAAAAATTCCATCAACGCCATATTTGAAGATGCTCCTTCACCCACATATTTGACACACACTAACATTGATAAGTAGGATGGATTGTTCTTGTCATCACGCTTAGTTGTCCTAATGGTAAAACTAGGATAAGGATTTTCTTGATCTTCCAATGTGTTGTATTGGAAGGCGGTACGTATTAAAGCTGAACCGTTACCTTTGGCTGCGATTTTTAATGAATTCGTTTTAGGGGGCAACTGGAAATAAAATCAGTCTCCGAAGTAAGTTCTTGCAAGCTGTTAAAAATTTCATTTAGTGTATGTAAAGGGCAGCATTCATTGAACAAATTGAATTCATTGAACACATTGTTATAACTTTCGATGAAAACCGTCGTTTCTGGCTGACTATTTGGCGGACCAAACCCAATTAACTTAATACCAAAAGCTAACTTATTTGGGTAAGAGCTTTTTGAAACCAACTTCGACTGGATCTTCAAATAATCTGCTGTAGACTAAATTTTGGCTTACTGAAGTATCACCTCACCTTTTTTCACTTACTGTCTGTATCGTTATGTAGTTACTTAAGGCTACATCCTTGAACTCGGTATCAAAACGAGAAGTTTTAGCTTCAGAAGACTTAGATTAAGTAAATAATTCTAGACGTTATGCTCTTAGCTTAGTTTGTTTTCTTGTTTGTATAAAAGTCTTAATAAGCCAATGTTTTGTTACTTTAGAGATTTCGAAACTACGTTTCGCTTCTTTTTTGCTAAATAACTATATTCCAAAATATTAACTTGAATTAAAATTTTTAAAGCATGTTAGGTAAAAAACATGGATGAACACACTTTGCTCGCTGTTTGTGTTGTTCAGTTTGGTACAAAATAGGTTTATACACAATTTTGGTTTTTACTTATAAAAGGAGCAAAAAAGACACGAGGAGGCGAGGCTTAGGAAGCTCCTATAGCTTAAAAATATGCTCGATATACATGTAACCAGCATCAAGGGAAAGCTTATGACTTCTAGATTAATAATATTGTAATGGTTTTTAAAATGACACTAACCTCAAAAACCGAAAAAATCATGTTTAGGTGGTTTTTTGAGAAATTAAATATGAAATTAGAATTACCACTAAATCATAACGCATCGAGCTATTCTTACAAATTTTTAAAATTATATAGATAAAAGAACTTTTAATTAAATGTTGAAATTAAAAATTCTTTAATTTTAACATATAAATTCCCAAAACGGGAAAAAATGCACAAAAATTTGTTTTATATAAAAGACGCTATCCTGACTTTATTAGTCACGTGACTGTCAAATCCTTTATGGAGTATGTATATATAGTATGGTGTATACTCGGGACTTAAAAGCTCGTTTTCTTTTTTTAATCGGTGCTTTGCACTCCGAAAAATTTTACATTAGTTTTTAAATTTTGTTCCAAAATTGTGTATGTTTGGGAAGGGCTGTTGGGGGAGCTATTATAACTTTTGACCTAATTTTTCTTTCATCGCATTTTCTATAGGTTATCTTAAAAGCGTCTTAAAAATTTTCAAGTATTGAAGTAACTTGTAACTATTTAACACCGTAGGATATAAAGTGCAATATCTAAGCAGTCTACGAAGGCTTATTTACAATATCTTAGAGATATTCTAATCTAACCAACGACGAGTTTTTGTTACATCTATTTTAACCTTACCTTTTTTATGTGCTGATTTTGTATTATAAGCGATCTACATGTTTGGAAAATTTATATGAAAAGCACTCAGTTTTTCGAGTTATTTCTATATAAATTTTTCATACGAGTTGATCATTTGTGATGCAGAAACAATACATTAGACTAGCTTTTTTTATGTCTACGTCTTTCTCCGAGAATGCCTTCCTATAATTGCGTTTTTCTTAGACTGCAAATTCTTTACAATACTACTGACTACGTTTTTCTTAGACTGCGTCCTTCAGACTACTTTCTTTCAGTTTTTTGGGTTATTTTTATACAAATTTTTCAGATGAGTTGATCGCTTGTTATGCAGTTGCAGTTACGAAAAACAATAGCAAAAACAAAAATTAATAAAATATTACAATAAAGTTGCTTCTCAATGATTATATGCATCACAGTTTGGAATTCAGGTTTAACGAATATGTCACCACTGAAGATGTTTCAAAATTAAAACGAAACGTCGAGTACAAAATGAAGTTAAATAAATAAGATTTAAATTTCCATAGAGAACATCATATCACATATGTTTCAGAAGACGTAGTCGATGTATAATATGCAGTACCCTTCTACCATTTTGTCAGTACTTCTTCTTAGACCGCGTTGTTCGTAGAAAACGGTTTTCTATTACTATATCATTTTTTTTTTTTTTTTTGGCTTAGGAAAGATTTCTATTATTCAGGAAAATCTTATAAACATCTTTGCTAAGTCAAAAGTTTATGCAAATAAATTCTGTTAGTCTTTTCTTAGTTATACTGCTCAGAAATCTGTTTTCATATTTTCATTTGTCTCCCTGGATTTTTGTATCTTAGAGTACGCATTTCTGTGCTGTCCTAGCAGCAGGTTTTTCTTAGGCTACATAATATTAAAACTGCGCCTTTAGAGTAGATCTTTTTTGATAAAGGTTTTCTAACACTTCTCTCCTAGACTGCGTAACTTATTCTTATTGAAAACTTTACCTTTTTTCTTAGAACCAGTGTTGTTCTCTTTAATGTTCAGTATTTTTCCTTTTTATGTTCTGTGGCTTTAACTTCATAAGACTACATATAAATAGATTATTTCACCTGCATGTGGCCTGTATGACTGTGTGCAGAAATAATAAAGTTAATGTAAAGCAAGCTTGACCTTGAAAGCCTAACTATAAGAAACTAGAGAGAACAGACATTAAATATGTTGATTTTAATAACTACGTGTTTAAATAGTACAATAGTTTAAAAACTACGTTGTCTTAAACAATTGTTAGTTTAAAGGTAACAAAAATTTTCTTAAATATGTAAGTTTTCTATACGTGTATCAACTATGTGGCTTCACTCTCTTTAAGTCAGTATCTGTACGAACGGTTTTCGTTTTTTCCTAAAACCAGCAACGTTACTCTAAGGAATTCTTAATAAACTTACCTCAATACTTTTATACAAACTTCTATTATTCTCAGTCAGATCAACAGTTGCATTCATAGTATTGGATATAACATTTATACTCATATTAGCTGGTTCGTAATGGGCAAATTCGGTCAACTTTATAAGGGCGATCAAACCAAAGACAGTATTTTGTGTTGAAGCAAAACCACCAATGCTTGTACGTTGAGCCATTAGCTGTTTAATAGTATCTATGCTATCGATTTTAGTAGAGTTAACATCCAAAACCATTAATAAATTAAATGAAGTACTTTCAACTTCACTGAGGAACACATACTGCCACCATTTGCTCTGATTTTCTAAGCTAGTTTAAGATAACCACTTCATTAGGCTGTGTTTCTCAGAAGGTACATGCTTGGCCTTCTTAAACGTGTACGTGGCTAACGAATTTATATGCAGCAATTTATATTTTTCTAGATTTTTAGCTATAAACTCTAAACCCTTAGTTATATTTTGTAAATATTTGTCGTCATAAGGGGGATTCTCTAGGAAGGCCAATACAGCAGCACCTGTTAGAGTTATAGGGTTTTTTTGTGAAGGATATAAGTATTCACCGTTTTCAGTAAACATTCCTTTTTTATCCTGTTGTTTGCTTAAGAATGCCAAGGCTTCTTCAATGATTGTTTCGTTGATATTGATAAATTCTTTGATTTGTGGCAAAAAGCGTACCACAAAAGACGTCAACAATGTAGAGCCACTTCGAGGCTCTTCCTTATCCCGAGAAGGACCAAAGCTACTAAAGGAACCATCCGTATGACGACAGATTATTATTTTTTTATAGCCAGTCTCTAGATTTTGTCGCAGCCTTGCTTCTGCGATGGGAGTTAAGCGTTTTGTAGTCTTCAAATATTTCATAATCAAGTAATTTGGCAACAGAGAGGACATGGTTTGTTCAACAGGACCTGTTGGTATGCGTACCAAATTGTCTAAATTTTTTAAAATGAGGCCCATAATGTCACCCACAATACCTACTTCGATATGCTGTGAATCGGGTACTACTTGGTGTTTGGGTATTTCATATTTAAGTGTAGAATTCCCCTCAGGTTCTTTTTTCAAATTAATTAAAAAAGCATGAGTGTCATATAGGGTAATGCCTTCCGGAACCACATTTAAGGTTGTATGTATAATTTCAAGATCAACTGATGTTGTGGCTTTGAATGTCAACGTAACTTTTCCAATAACTTTGGGTCTTATCAGGAAATTAATTGTACCAGCTAAATGATCTTCAAGTCTTATGCTCTTAGTCACTGTCTTCTCGCTAATGACATTATTGTCAAAATCGATGAATTCATATTCAGCATTACTATTATTTAAGGTTACCACGACGGGTATTTGGTAATGTAGAGGATTTTTTACAAAGACAGGTACATTAATAATTTCGTCTGGAATATAAATTAAATTAATTAAAAAAAAAAAAAAAATTTCTTCAGCAAACATACCTCTTTTAACTGAAAACGGCAAACGTATTGATAAAAATAACTCGATTGCATCGTCCCTGCTAAAAAATTTATTGAAAAATTAGACATATATGACAAAAAATGTATAAAATTTTTTTAATAGTTTAAAGTTTTAGTTACTGGTGGTTGGAAAAACAGTTGTAAAGTTTTCGTTATTGTTAAGAAAATTACTACCAAAATTTTGAAATGGAACCAAAAATCTTTCAATTTACTGATTGTTGTTGGATGCTGTTGAAAAAAAATCGATAACAATTTTTATAGCCTTTACTAAAAACATTTTTAAAACATAAATAAAAATTTAAGAAAAAATAATGAGTTTTCAAAGAATATCCTTTTTTAAATAACAATTGGTACGTATGGGTCGATTATGGATGGCAACTGAATTTTAGTTGCGTTGCTGATAAACTGAGAAAAAAATTTATATCATGCATGGCAATTTTCTTCAGTTGCCGAGAATAATGATCAGCAATTGAAAATAAATTTAAACAAGCAAACAATACAATAAAAATCTATGTGAGAAAAAGTCAGTTTGATGAAAAAGTGAAAAAAAATTTGCCAAAAAAAAGTGGTAAACAGTAAAATATTACAAATTGCAAAACCAAAATTTTGAAAGTTTTTTTGTTATAATTATTATCATTTATTTATATATTTATTTTTTAGAAAATTTGTTTTATTTGAAGATATCCATATCTAAACATGTCTAGATTATTTTGTTTTTGGGTTCTTTTGTTTCAAATAACATGAAAAATTACAAAAAGAATATGAAACACAAAATAATGGGATAAAGATGCCTTTAAATATAAATATTTCATGAAATATTTATTATTTAAAACTAAACAATGAAATGTATTACTGTGAGGAAAGCATATCCATATGGCCATTGTGCTACTGCTCATGAAGCTCATCAGTGGATTCTACCTAGATTTTGTATAGAAAACCTAAGAGTCGTATATCAAAAAGCAAATTGATTAAATGAGAACATTATTTAATTAATGAAGCAAATAAAAAACCAACAAAAAATCAAAAATCCTTTACACAAAAACAGTATCCATTGAGTAACTGTTTTTATTTTTTCTTTAATTTTTGTACATAAGGGTTGCCTTTGGAAATTATTCAAATGTATTTGAAAGTGTTACGAAAAAAATTGAAATAAAAAATTGTAAACAATTTCTACAAATAAGCATTACACATAATATATTTTCTTATTGATAATAAATAATGTAATAAAAATTTCCAAAAAATTTTATAATAACAAAAAAAACTCCTGTTTTAAGGATCTTATGGTTTTGATTTATTCTAAAATATCTGGCTTACGTCAAACATAAGTTTATTTAAAGAAATGTTTTTACGTTAGATAGAAAAGATCCTTGTTAATCTTGTGTTAAAATGCTTGCATTTCTTTATTTAAAAAAGACACGCAGCAAACCAAAAATAAATAATTTGATGCAAACATTATTGGGTGAAAAATGTTTTTTTTTTATGTGGATCAAGAGAAACTACTTTTAGCATCCGCAATTATCAAACAAGCGAGCGAAAAAACTGAAGTATTAATTTTAATAATTAACAAAAAGACTCTTTATTCTAATGACTCTTGCAACTTACTTTTCCATAGCGTTGGTTTGTAAAAGGATTTGCATAAAGCTGCAACTAGCAAATTTTATCAAATGAAAACAAAGTATTTAACGTTTGATTTCACAAAACTATTTAATCAACACCAAACTTAAATCTCTGGTTCTTTAAATAAATGAAATTGGATTCAATGTTTCAATAAAATACCAAATAACCTCTACAAGTTATTTCCTTAAATCCATAAGTGATCCGATGCTGCCGGTGCCTTACCACTTTATAGATATGTCAAGGGCCGCTCTTATAATACTGGAAGTTCACACATTTAAAGGGTTCCCAGATTGTATTCGAGTCGTAACCCCACTTAGATAAATATTATCCCTTAACTTCCCAAACAATTTCAACTATTCCCTAAAATTCCCACTACAACTAATAATATTTACTTTAAAATTCTGTTTTAATATAACCACAAATTTTTTAATATTGTATTTGTACAAGTTGTATATATTTGGAGTGGAAAAATTAAAGCATTTCTAAGAAGGAACAAAAGTATCACAACAAACTGTATTCATTTTTCAAACTGTCACAATTTTTAACAATGTTTTTTGGTACCAGGCTAGGAAACTTGTACTCGTATGTAGCAAAAATTAAAATTGATTTATTATATTTAATAGTAGAAAAATTACAATAATCAAAAACATAAGTTTAAAGAAATCCCCAAAAATCCTCTTTTAATCCTTAAAACAAAAGAAACAAAGAATTCTTCAGTCTCCAAACTCAAATTTTCATCCCCATTTAAAAAATAAATTTCCCGATGTGGGGATAAATCCCCTTATCTTACAACACTGCTCAGTTCTGTAATAAAATCTTTTTAAAACTAACTGAGTACTAAACCAAATACGAACTTCTCAACTTCTCCATTCTCACAGAAGATATGATAAAAAATTATTAATACAAAAGAAATGTATCCCTGTATAAAAATAAGAGAGGCATTAAAAATAATGAGTATGAAAGATATGATTCAATAATTGGTGTGTGTTCTTAAAGAATTTTTTTTATTTTCTTGTTTGAATATATGTACTATTTTCATCTTTACGTTTAAGCTTAAGTTACAATAATTCTTGCAAAAAAATACCGACTTCAAAACAGACTTCATCTGTCTGATATGTCCGGTTCAAGAGTATGGCCAAACAAGTTAGACTACATTAACTATTGGGACAGCCTTAAATTTCACTTCCAAACGTTATACTTGTTCACCTGTCCAATAGTTTGGCAATATACATCAAATAACAGCAAATAAACGGCACCCTTTAATTTCCAAACTATATATATTTGCTGTTGTAGTAGATTTAGCAATCATGTTCTGTGTAAACTGCAACCGTGTGTCTATAACAGTTCAACAGTTTCCCATATTCATCAGATTATAACAACTTTTGTAAAACCCTTTAATTTATAATTTTTATATTTCCTATTATACCAAAGAAGGTAGTAGATATTGTGTCTAAAATTCAGTTGTTTGTATCTAACGGTTAAAAAATTCGGCCATATGGAACAAATTACTGTAATTTTGGGAACACACTTTAGTTTCTAAATTCAAATTATAAGCTTCTTGTTATGGTGGACTTAGCAAAACAGGTCCCTTTTAAATTTCAGCTGTCTGTCTATAAAAGCTCGGACATATACACCGAACTACATCAACTATTGGGATACCCGTTTATTTCAAAATCAATTTTAATACTTGTTGTTATAGCAGAGTTCGTAGTACAGGTTTTTGTAAATTTTAATCGTCTGTCTACAACTATTTAGAAGTCTGGCCATATACATCAAATAAAATAAACTATTGGCGCACCCTTTAATTCATGATTTTAATTATTAATACTTGTAACTATAACGGCCATAGCAATCGTCATTCTGTCCAATTTGCAAGCATTTGTCTTTAACGGTTCAAAAGATAAGACCATATAAGTAAATCTACATCAACTATGGGACACCCTTTAATTTCTTAATTAAAATTATAAACTCGTTGATATAGCGGGCTTAGAAATGCAGATCTATAACGGTTCAAATGTTTGGTCACATACTTGAGATTACATTAACTATTGGAACACCCTTTTACTTTTAACCCCAACATTTGTACTTGCTGTTATAGCGGACTTAGCAATACAGGTTCGTTGTATATATCAAGCAGTTTCCGCAATAGGTAATAACACTAAAAGCTACAGGGTGGCGCACACAAATATCGTCCTTGAAGTTTGAACCGTAACAGATTCTTAAAGTTTATATTGAGTTAGAATTACTATGGCCGCTAAAATTAGAAACATTAAAATAAAGTTAAAAATTCACTCCAGATTCTTTGTCACATCTTTGGTACAGAGTTTTTTTTTTTAGAAAATAATAAAAATAAAAGCTTTTGAAGAGTAAGAATTACTTTAGCCGCTATGACAAGAAGTGAATTTATTAAAGAAAATATTCTGTCTAATTTTTAAGTGTTTGTATATAACGGTTTAAAAGATACGTCCATTATGTTCAAATTACATTAGTTTCGGGAACACCCTTTAATTTAAAAAAATCAAGTTATAAATTTGTTGTTACATCGGAGTTAGAAATACAGGTATCTTTTAAGTTTCAGCTGTCTGCCTATAACGGCTTAAAAGTTTGGCCACATACATCAAATTACATCAACCATTGGGACACCTCTTATTTCCAAATCCAAATTTTATACTTGTTGTTTTAGCGGAGATAGCAATACAGGTTCTTTGTAAATTCGAGTTTCTGTCCATAACTGTTCAAACATACATCAAACTAATTTTTAGATTTATTTTTGTATTACTTTTTCCTATCGGGAGCTATAGTGATTCGAAGTTTTTTTTTTTTAATTTTAAAGTGGTGCCCTTTATAGTTCATAATACACGTAAAAAATATATATGTAAAATGGGGACTCTATTTAATTTTTAAGCATCACCTTTCAAATAAAGAAGGAATTTTCAAAATCGGTTTAGAAATTACTGACTTCTGCGGACACAAACATAAAAAAGCAACATTCAGTGATAACCTCCTTCTTTTTTTGAAGTCGGTTAAAAAGAAGTGGGTTCTGGGAATGCTTGGGATGAACTAACAACCCTGAATTTAATTAATATAGAAGCTAAATTTAAAATTTATTCAAATATAATGCAAAAGAAGCGAAAAATTCCATATACGTTGTTTTTTTATTGAATGAAAATGGCCAGTTGGCAAAATTGAAAAAAAAATTTGATTGTTGAATAATATTTTTTAGAATTCATTTGTAAAGCTTAAATATATGAAGGAAAAGATGTATAAAATAAATAAAAATTAGTAAAATATCTTTGTATATATTAACAACTGCATATATTTACATTAGAAGCATTTCTTACTTTTCTTATAAATATTCTTTAACTTTTTGCTTAAATCTTAGTTTTTATTTCTAGCGGTAGAATATTATACTCAAAAGTACCTGCAGATTCTACACGTTGTTTCGTTTATTCTAAGCGACATCGCGCCATTATTAAATTTATTGCATTCCTTGTATTAAACACATATTGATTTCTAGGAAACAAGAAATATGATGGCCAATATTGTTATTTATTTTGACATCTTTGAAGAGATCTCAAATCAGTGTTCTGGTAAATTATTAGTTTGGTTTTAGTATTGAACTTATTCTTAAATTTATATAGTAAACCCGTAGCGCATACAATTTTAGACTTTAAGGCTTTTATGTGTAAATCCCATGATAAGTTGCTTTGTAAGTAAATTCCAAGAAATTTTGTCGAAAAAGTCTTAAGTAACTTTCCGTCTACAAAAATATAAAAATCTTGATTATGTTGCAAATGTGGTCTTAACCTTATAAGTTTTGTTTTATCGGCATTAAGGCACAATTTATTTATTTTCGCATATTCTGTATAATGATTGCTGCATCATATTCCATATGAGCTTTTAATACAGTTTCGTGCTTATAAGGACAAAAAACACTAATATCATCACCAAATACAAATATTTTTCGATTTGCATAGCATGGTTTTTCTTTGGTGTGGGTATAACTTTGGCAATTTTGAAAGTGCTAGTATATACAGTAATGCTAATCATATTATTAAAAATAGATAGGTAAAAATCATTTGTTTGCAATTAAAAATAGTTTCTGGCGAAATATCATCGTATCCTCAGTTCTTTTTAAGTTTAAATTCGAAATTGTATCTAAAATCTCAGAAACACATGTTTTAAATTGTTACATGAATCTCCCGGTAAACATTCAATGCTCTGTCTTAATGTTTTAGGGACTTGTAAAAAATGTGTATTGAACATATCGCTTATTTGATTATCCGAAATTACATCACCATTGTTATTAATTATGTATATTGACTCTCGTCCCAAATTTTTATTTAAAAACTTTCAGCATTTCTTTATGTTGAATTTGATTTAAATCTTCCTGGTAGTAGTTGTTCATGCATACTCTACACGACTTTCGGATGATGCCACTAATCCCCTTTAGTATATCCTGAACATTGTGTCTACCTTTTTTACATATCTTTAGTAACTTTTCCTTATAATTGATCAATTCAATAAATTTTTATTGATCCATGGATTTAATTCGTTTTTTAGAAGTTTTCGTTCTCGTTTTTCAATTGTAGCATTTGTAGTTGCAAAGGAGCTATAATCTGTTAGTTTAGAAATATCATCCGATGGATTTCCGGTTTCATAATAATCAGTCGAGAGGTTATTAAGATTGTCTTTTGCTTTCTCATTATTACAAGTTTTCCTGATTTTTTCGACGTAATCTAATGAGTTAACATCACATTTTAGTTTATATTATATTATAATGTGATCCGATTAACAACATGATATGGTATCTATAAGAATATCATCTATAATGTTGCTATATACGTTGTCAATACATGATCCAGATACTGGTCGCGTAATTAACTCATGGCAATTTTTGTAGTTGTAGCTAGACAGTATATTAACTAAATCTTCGATAAAATCTTTGATTTCACAAGTTTCAACTGTGTATTTCAAATTATTATTTATGTATATTGAAGTTCCACCATAACCATCTACTCTGCAGCATTATACTACATTACATCCAAATATATTCTAAATCTGGAAAACGTTTGAAGAAAACCAGGTATCCTGTATGGCGATAATTAAAATTAAATTTTTTAATAGATGAAATGCCTCGCATGTTTACAGAAATGATATCAAATAAAGGAAAATTTAGTGTTTAATAATAATTTTTAAAGGAATTTGAATTATCAAAATGTTTACATAATATTAAAACATTGATGTAAAAAAAAATAAATAAAAAATCCTGATTCAAAATTATTTATTGAACAGGTGACATAAAATATGAAGGGTTACCATCATCCTCATCGCTATCCTCCCTTATAGTTGCTGCATTAGCGAGCATACGTCTTGATTGGTTTGTAGTAGCTTCCATTAACATATCATCAATCTCGTTTTTCGATTTTACCAACCGTGGTTTAGATATAGCACTTTTTTTTACAAAAACTTTTCCATTGCAGGTGTATATTGAAGTATAACCGATATGTCTTAAGGATTTAGCGTACTTAAAAACGTTAAGAGTTTCTTTACTTAAATAGGAACCTGTATTACTTAGTCCGCTATAACAGCAAGTGTAAAATTTTGAATTGGAAATAAAAGGGTGTCAGAATAGTTTGATGTAATTTAATGTAAGTGGCCAAACTTTTGAACCATTATAGACAGACAGCTGAAACTTACAATGCACCTGTTTTGCTAAATTCACTAAAACAACAAGTCAAACTGTTTATCAGTTGTGTAGACAGACGGTTGAAGTTAACAACAAGCTGTAGTGCTGAGTCTGCTATAGCAGAGAGATGGGGATGGAATATAAGGAGGTCCTTATAGCATTTTGAGCATTTTTCAACAGACAAATATTTATTGCCTTCTTGTTTTTTCTTTTATTTTTAAATAAATAGCTCGTCGAAAAGAATTCAAAGCGAATAGAACCATCTGAGCTGTTATTCAATTCGCCTTGATTTTAAACAAAGTCGAAGGAAAGCTTAGAACCAAAATTCTTCTTTTTTATTATTATACTTTTATCAGGATGAGTGGTAAACTTGAAAATGCAAATGAAAATAAAATTTAAACAACAAACATATTTATATGACATAGTAATGTTAGTCGGATTTCGTTTTGCATCTATTTGTATGATATATTTTTATATATATATATATTGATATTTTTTTTTTGTTTTTATTCTCGAAATTTTTTGTTATTAAAAAATAAAATAAAATTAATTCCTACCACAATAACGATATGATTTTCCGGCATGTGACCTTGTGCTTAAACTGCAATAGGTGGACGCTTTAAGTTTTATATTTATTTTTTTTTTTTTTTTTGTTAAAGAAAAGTAACACCGTACTAGATAAGAGATAGACAGGTGATGAAAGGAGATAGATATAGCCATTTTATTAATTATTTTACTTTGCCGGCGAATATGAGTAGAAAAAGCAGTGCCGGCAAAGGAGGTCCACTAAAAAAAATATGTGTAAAATATAAAAAAGAAAGTAAAATACAAAGGGTCTTCCTACAGTGCTTCATTTCGCAACTTTGTATATGTACAAGATCTAAATACCGCAGCAAAACTGTATACAAACTTTGTATTAATACATTTTGGAAGTCAGCCACTTTTAGGACGCACTTTAATTTTTAGTAATTGTTCTATAGCGATTATAACAATACGCCTTTAATATAAATTAAAACTCAATACTTCGTTAAATAAATCTGAATATTATCTTATATTTGCGT
This sequence comes from Gymnosoma rotundatum, assembly GCA_916610165.2. Lineage (NCBI taxonomy): Eukaryota > Metazoa > Arthropoda > Insecta > Diptera > Tachinidae > Gymnosoma > Gymnosoma rotundatum. The sequence continues at coordinate 36,228,342 of OU744337.1, forward strand.
TTTGCTCGGCAAAATTCTGATTATTATTGACTGTTTCGATTCTTTACTAAATTTGTGGGTATTTTGTAAAATTTAGTTTTCTTTTTGAATTTGAGATGTTAGGGATATCATATTTATCAACATCACAAAATCGACTTTTCCTAAAAAAGAACATTTTTATTATCTTTAAGTGCTCGAAGGCAAAAATTCAATTTCACAATATTTCCATGCTTAATCTATCTGAAAATTTGCTAATATTTATTTAATATTTAAAAAAACCTCCAGTTAGAAACCCAACACTCAATCTCCCAGTTGTGTCTGGAAAGGATAGCTCTCTATTTTGAGGGAACGTACCAAACTCAAAAAATGTTAAATAATAAATTTTTTTTTTTGTCATTTTCAAGCAGTTATTAGATCAGGAATGCCTTATTTTTTTGAGAAAATTTGTTTCATTTGAATCTATCCATTTTTTATGAAACAGGCATTTTTCGGTTTTTTCCGTTTTTGATGTCTTTTGCTTGAAATGACATGTAAAATTTCGAAACGAATGTGAACCCCAAAATATTGGGCTATTAGCATAATATAATAAATAATTTTATAATAACTTATACATACAAAAATTCCAGTTTTAAAGATCTAATTGTTTTGATAATTTAAATGTTTAAGTGTAAGACTTAAAAGATCCTTGCTAATCTTGTTTTAGAATAACTTGCTTCTTTTTATTTAACACAGACAAAAAGCAAACCAAAAATAAATACTTGGATGCAAGAATTATTGGCTGAAAAATATTTTGAAAATTTATCAAAATGCAACGTGTTTTTAAATATGTGGATGAAGAGAAATTATTTTCAGCATCCTCAATTATCAAACAAGCGAGCGAAAAAAAAGACTGAAGTGGTAATTTGAATAATTAAAAAAAGCCGTTTATTCAAATTACTATTAGTACTTACTTTTCCATAGCGTTGGTAAGTAAAAGGATTTGGACAAAGCAAATAGTAAAACGCAACATCAAACTCATGTCTCAGCCGTTATAAGTAGATTTTAATTAAATTAAAAAGTATTCAACGTATTATTTAACCGAACTATTTTATCAAAATTGAACTTCACTTTTGTACTGTCAAATGATGACTGAACACAAACTGCTGATGGTTCTTTAAATAAATGAAATTGTATTCAATATTTTTGTTATAGAATACAAAATAGTTTCTACAAGTTTTTCTTTAATTTTATGGTTCACAAAGCTCTGCAATGAATTCTCAATTTTTCCATTTATACAAAAGATATGATAAATAAATTTAATAGAACATCCAGTAAATGAACAAAAAATATCGGTGGCATTAAAAATAATAAGTATAAAAGATAAGATAACATAATTAGTATGTATTCTTAAACAATATTAAAGTTAAAGATACGAGAATATTATTAAATTATTAATTTTTTTTAAAGAAAGCAAAAACAAATGTACAAATGTGTGGACTTTGTCTCACCAAATTAATATGAAGATTGGTTGGTTATATATAGATTATGTTTACGACGTACATAACATAAGGTAGATAGATGCAAAGAATGCTGATGAAGGATGTGGCGGTCCAAAAAATGCTGCATTTCATTCTGCCTAGCGTCTAATTTTTCTTGTTTTCTTTGAAAAACGTCCGCATACATTTGTAAATAATTTTTGTTTATAAAAATGTTTAAAAAATAAATTAAAAATGACCAAAAGTCAATTTTCATTCATTTATAAGATCTGTGGTTCAAATCCTGGTTGGGAAAAAATTAAAACAAACGCAAGGCACCGCATGTTTACATACATTCTTAACTCATATGATACTGGAACAGCATCCAGGCTTGTCAGATTGTTTGTGACGAAATTCGCCAAAATCCAAATCAAAAATCGCCAAAATCGCAAAAACAGTTTTTCGACAGGTTTAGTCCATACAATTTATAATTTTTCGTTAAAACGATAATCTGTAGATCCTCTTTGCTGTTTTTTCATTGTGGAAACTGAAGAAAGAGCGCATTTTTTGTGCGATTCTCTCTTGTTGAAAAATGACGAAAAAGCTTTACGGATGTGAAGTAATTGTCTATAAAAATCTTCATTTTTTTGTAATGCATACTACTCAACACAGTGTCTTTGTATGTCATTAGAAAAAAAAAATAATTGTGTTTTGCAGACTAAGCTTTAAGGCTAGGAGAAACCACTTCGCAGTTGGATTCAATTACGTAAATATGGGGTTTCTTGTACCAATGGCTTTTAGCTTCACCCTTCACTCGAGGATATTTCGAGAGTGGTTCGTCTTCGGCTTTACTTCAATTATCCTCACCATTAACACACTGCACATCGCGTTCTGCACTTAGAAGTTTTCGGCCTAAATGCTTATATTACTTGCATCGAACTCATGGTCGGTGTCATTGCCATCCAGAAAAGGAATTGTAAATATATCAACATTTTGCAAATTATCGTCGAAAGATTCCAGTTGTTCCTATTTTTTGGCAATTGTAAATCCAAAGTGTAAAAATAAACATACATATGTTAAAATAGTGATAAAAACTATCCGCTGAGCATAGAGTCCCTTATAAGGAACTCTGATAAAAAAAATGCATATTGCATGTATAACAGAACTCATTTAATTTTCATAAAAAAACGCCGTGTTATTTTTTTATTTAATTACCCCGATTAAATTAATAACTGATATTGATTATTGAGGGTCAAGGCACGTCTCGATGACCATTTTGTGGAGAAAGGAAAATAGAATTACTGGTTATTGTTGTTTTTGCTTAAACTTTGATTTTTGTCTTTGCTTTATTGTTTGGACAAAAATCTCTAGTTTATTTAAAATGTTTATCTGAAGTTTCCTGAGGAGTTAAGTAAGCGTTAAAGAAATGGTCATTAAAAATATTTCCGTGTCTTTAATTAAAACTTATTTAGATATCGGAAATGAACAGTGCAGTTATTTAATCATATTTGAACAATAATTCTTAAGAAAATCTAAGCACATATCAAAAATTTTAATCTTATTTCCAATTGTAATTACCCTCCATGTTTTAATAATATTAAGCATTCAAAACAATAAATTAACACTAAACACTTGTTATGGTGAAAAACAAGATCTACGTAAGGGTGATGCCAGATCTGGACTTAAAATTTTATTTAAATTTTGGCTTTGAACTGGTGCAATGCAATGCCCTTTAAAGGGACTTTATGCACTAATGGGTTAAATGATTTTTTTGCTTGCAAAAGCTGTCTTATCTTGGACATCTCCTTCAAATTGATTAGAAAACTATGAATCTTCAGAAATTAATCTTTCCTTCGCTTCATTAAAAGTTAATTTGCCTCCATCAATTGTTTGAGTTGTCGAATTAAATTTTCAAAACACATCACATGGCTTAATATGGGGTCACCTGTATTCATTCTTAGCTTTGCTAACTTCTTTCGAATCAGTAACTGATTTACTACTAATTTCTTTGCAGCAATAGATTGCAGATTGTCCCACATTTCTTTAATATTAATTTAAATAATTTTTATTTCAAACAAACAAACTACAACTTGATTGAAAAACAAAGTATTTCAACATTTTCAAAAGATAAGTTTATTCTGAAAGTAATAATAAACAAAATTTGGTTCCAAAATTTTATTAAAATTTATCTGTAGGGATGCCGAATACTAAATTATACCCAAATGAAACAAAACTGTTTAGCGTTTCTGCAGCCAGTGCTCAATGTACCCATCACCTTTATTAGTATGTCTATGCAGAACACGCTACGGTAATCTGGAAAGCTCTTCGATATACAGAAGTCCACATTCATGCAGTAAACTATGTAAAAGTTCACACATCTTTGTGTATCTTGTGCGCTTTTCTGTGTCTTTCCATATGAAGCACAACACAATCAGGTTGTGCTTTAAAAAGAAGTTATATCTCTTGAAACTGCTTGAAAAATTGAACAGCAAAGAAGCTTAATCAAAATTCAATTTAGTGAGATTAAGTGAAAAGAAGACTCCCAAGACAATAATAAGTGTTACAAGTAAGGTAAAGAGCTTAAAGGGGTAAAAATTTTAAATTCGTTTACATTAATCTTTTCGATTGCTTAATTTCAATAATTAGAGAAATTTTAAGAAGAAACTAAGAATTTGTCTTAAACTTTTTGGGAGGGAAATCAACATCGACAAAATTTATATCACTAAAAAAAATAGCATCTATTCTTTTTCCATAAACCTTAAAATCCCAATGGGCTAAAATCATTTTCTATTATATCGAAAAGCTAATGCTGCTGCGTACAAACTTAAAGAAATTGCTCAATGTATTATACGCGGACTGCTTTGAATTTAAATTTTATTTTTTAAAACAAATTTAAATTTTAGCCCATATTTTTTCAAATCCCAAACTAAAACCGGATCTCTAATGGCATATCTGTGGTTTTCATGAATAACAGCGCATGTCTTAAAATTAAACTTTTCAGTAGATCAAAAACTAGTTATTTTTGAAGCTGCGGTCTTGGTATCAAAACTTTTCAACTTTTTTTATACAGTAATGTAAGTGTAGGCTTAAGCAATATTTCAATTAATATTTAGAAAACATTTCCTTATGGATTAGATCCCAGAGCAATTTGAAAATAACAAACCATTTTAAAAACCGAAATTGTGTTCTGGAAAAACAGAGTATGTTTATGTAAATGATTTTTGCTGAATAAAAAGAATGCGACCACACAAGTAAGTAACGAACTAACGAAGAGTATGTACCTCATATGATAACATAACATACATACTTATGTATATATATTAAAAACTTTTAGTACAATTAAAAAAAAGTTAGAATAGAAATGTTATAAAATGCTAAACTTTTACATTTTTTTCAACAGCACAGGTAAGATTACATGGATATAGAAAAAACACCGTATTAATCACAGTTATGACCATAAACGAGCAAAAACAAACACTCACGTGATTATGACTTGTTTTTACTAAACAAAGTACAAAACATAGTTTTGAAATGTGTTCACATAAAACAGCGTATTTGGCGCTGTGTTTTTTTATAAGAAAGAAATTTAAAAAAAAGCCTGTGTTTGTCAACATGCTACGTTATTGTTGAAATTAATTTGAAGAAAGGTAAAAGTTGTATTGTTGTGTAAAGAAAAAAGGGTATATAGGTCCACATTTTTAATTTTTTTTACATTCTAAAAAATCATTTAAAATGTAACAATTTGGTATCATTAACTCGAAATGTAAAAATTTGAACATAGGCTGTTATTCATGAAAACCACAGATATATGCCTTTAGTAAAAAAAAATTTATGACCCTAGGCCTAAGTGTGAAAAGTAAAGCACACAAAATTAAATTTCGGTATTTTAGATTGATGATTTGGCAATTTATTTGTTTTTTTTTTTTATATAATGAACTTCAGATAGCCAGAGTTTTTATTAAAATTTTTAGACAACTCCTAAAATCGGGATGAGTTTTCCTATACTTGTCTTTACTTTGTTCTGTTATTTAAAAGAAAATGTTTTCTGCCTGTCTTTCAATCAGGTATCGATTTTAAAGTTACTTTCAAGGGGTTCCGAAAGTTACATTCATATAACTATTGTTATTCTTTTAACCGTAGTAGACAGACACTAGGAATTTAGACTAGGTTGTGCAATTAGGTTTTAACAAGAATTATAAAAGTTAAAGAATGTTTCCATAGATGCCGTGCTTTTTTCGTATAATGTCTTATTTTTTAAATCGTAGGTATGCAAATGCTTTAATTTTTGTGTTTATAATAATAGCAACACAAAATTTAAAATCCTTTCTCCCATTTTCTTTATTTATTGTAAGATTCCTTCAGGTATATTTAGTTATTAATAAAGCATCTCTTCTAACATCGTGTTGGAATTCTTTTACAATTTCTTCATAATAAGCCTTTTTGAGACTACGCGTTTTTTAGATATCCTAAAGCAAGAATTTGTAGTCTTAGGCGAAATGAATTTAGGTTACCTCATGATGATACTTTTATAAAAAGTGAACATCTCTCATTCTCCTATAGCTTTTTATGAAAAAACGCTCCACTGCTAGTTGTCAGATTGTTTTAAGGACTGTCAACAATTTTTTTTGTATCATTATGCTTCTACTAAAATTTATTATCTTAAGAAGCTTTTATTGATTTCTCTAGTTTTATTTTTAAATTACAAGCGAGTAATGTATTTTACTATTGTATTCTATTTTTTTTTAGAAAACGAAGAAAAAAATATATTGATAAAAATTACACACATCTAAAAATTTATCTGCATTTACGGCACTCTTCCTGGTTGGTACAAATATCGCATAATTTTGAGTTGACAGCATACAAAATAGCAGCCCTTTTATCGTCCTTATAATAATCCTGTATTAAAATGGGAGCTGGTTTTTGCATGGCCACAGCATGAGTTCTCATGGCTTCCACCGTCAAACAGGTTGCAACGTTTTTATACAAATGGTCAAAATATACAACCAACAAGGAACCAGAATTTTTCACTTCTATATTCTATAAAATGAAAAAAAAAAATAAATAAATAAATATATAATAACTTTTTGTATTTCTTAAGTAGTTTCCTTTTTATGATCACTTACAGTAACTCTCTTCAATTTTTGTATTTGATTTAAATTTTCATCGGCTATGACATAACCTGATGGTGTATTAATTTTCATAAACGCCATATTCGAAGATGCTCCTTCACCCACATATTTGACACACACTAACATTGATAAGTAGGATGGACTGTTCTTGCCATCACGCCTAGTTGTCCTTATGGTAAAACTAGGAGAAGGATTTTCTTTATTTTCCAATGTGTTGTATTCGACGGCGATACGAATTAAAGCTGAACCGTTACCTTTGGCTGCGATATTTAATAAGTTCGTTTTAGGGGGCAACTAGAAGTAAAATCAGTCACCAAAGTAAGTTCTTGCAAGCTGTTAAAAATCTCATTTAGTTTATGTATATTGCAGCATTCATTGAACAATAACTTTCGATGAAAGCCGTCGTTTCTAGCTGACTATTTGGCGGACCAAACCCAATTAACTTAATACCAAAATCTAACTTTTTTGGGTAAGAGCTTTTTGAAACAACTTCGGCTGGATCTTCAAATAATCTGCTGTAGACTAAATTTTGGCTTACTGAAGTATCACCTCACCTTTTTTCACTTACTGTCTGTATCGTTATGTAGTTACTTAAGGCTACATCTTTGAGCGGTATTAGATTTATATCTTACTGGTAGAAAGTCTTGGCTGTACAAAGACAGAATCTACAATAATTATAGCTTCAGACGACGGGTTATAAGGAACTCGGTATCAAAACGAGAAGTTTTAGCCTCGGAAGACTCAGATTAAGTAAATAATTTTAGACGTTTTGCTCTTAGCTTAGTTTGTTTTCTTGTTTGTATAAAAGTCCTAATAAGTCAATGTTTTGTTACTTTACAGATATCGAAACTACGTTTCGCTTCTTTTTTGCTAAATAAATATATTCCAAAATATTAACTTGAATTAAAATTTTTAAAGCATGTTAGGTAGAAAACATGGATGAACACACTTTGCTCGCTGTTTGTGCTGTTCAGTTTGGTACAAAATGGGTTTATACACAATTTTGGTTTTTACTTATAAAAGGAGCAAAAAAGTCATGAGGAGGCGAGGTTTAGAAAGCTCCTATAGCTTAAAAATATGCTCGATATACATGTAACTAGCATCAAAGGAAAGCTTATGACTTCTAGATTAATAGATTAATAATATTGTAATGGTTTTTTCGCACTACATTTTTGAAATGACACTTACCTCAAAAACCGAAAAAATCATGTTAAGGTGGTTTTTTTGAGAAGTTAAATATTAGAATTAGAATTACCACTAAATCATAACGCATCGAGCTATTCTTACAAAATTTTGAAATTATATAGATAAAAGAACTCTTAACTAAATGTTGAAAATTAAAATTCTTTTATTTTAACATATAAATTCCCAAAACGGGAAAAAATGCACAAAAAATTGTTTTATATAAAAACGCTATCCTGTCTTTATTAGTCACGGGGCTATCAAATCCTTTATGGAGTATGTATATAGTATGATGTATACTGGGGACTTTCTGTTACTACATCATTTATTGAAAACTTTACCTTTTTTCTTAGAACCAGTCTTTTTCTCTTTAATGTTCAGTATTTTTCCTTTTTATGTTCTGTGGCTTTAACGTCATAAGACTACATATGTTTAGATTATTTGAGCTACATGTGGCCTTCATGACTATGTGTAAAAATAAAAAAGTTAATGTAAAGCAAGCATATCCTTGAAAGCCTAACTATAGGAAACTATAGAAAACAAACATTAAATATGTTGATTTAAGGTCGATAAAGAATTAAAATTGTAAAAAAGTTAAGTTTACGCGAGTTAACATCTCTTATTTTAAGATACTAATAATAAATCCATAAATTCAAATATAACTAAGATAGTAATAAAAGATGATAAATCCATAAACTGAAATATAACTATTCTAAGCTAGAGATAAGACAAACATCATAGATACAACTATTGTAACGATAAGAAACATATTCTTTCTTTTCTAACTTAATACAAATAACTCAAAACATGTTTTACTGATAAAAGAAAGGTACTAGTAGCCTAAACAAAGAAAAACGTATTTTGAGTTAGGACAAAGAAACATTAAACATAATTATTAATATAAATAGATGCTATGAAAAATAGGATAGATAGTCTTAAGAATATATTTAATAAAGAAACGCACATTTTTTGGTGCAGAAAAAAGAAAATATATTTTTTTCACTCATTTCCTATAATTGGAAATTAACTCGCGCTTCTATCACTACGTGTTTAAATAGTACAATAGTTTTAAAACTACGTTGTTTTAAAAAATTATTAGTTTAATGGTAACAAATATTTTCTTAAATAAAGTTTTCTATATATGTATCAACTATGTGGCTTCACGTTCTTTAAGTCAGTATCTGTACGAACGGTTTTCGTATTTTCCTAAAACCAGAAATTTTACTCTAAGGAATTCTTATTAAACTTACCTCAATACTTTTATACAAATCTCTATTATCCTCAGTCAGATCAACAGTTGCATTCATAGTATTGGATATAACATTTATACTCATATTAGCTGGTTCGTAATGGGCAAATTCGGTCAGCTTTATAAGGGCGATCAAACCAAATACAGTATTTTGAGTTGAAGCAAAACCACCAATGCTTTTACGTTGAGCCATTTGCCGCTTAATAGTATCTATGCTATCGATTTTTATAGAGTTAACATCCAAAAGCATTAATAAATTAAATGAAATACTTTCAACTTCACTGAGGAACACATACTGCCACCATTTGCTCTGATTTTCTAAGCTTGTTTCAGATAACCACTTTATTAGGTTGTGTTTTTTAGAAGGTACATGCTTGGCCTTCTTGGAGGTGTATGTGACTAACGAATTTATATGCAGCAATTTATATTTTTCAAGATTTTTAGCTATAAACTCTAAACCTTTAGTTATATTTTGTAAATATTTGTCGTCATAAGGGGGATTCTCTAGGAAGGCCAATACAGCAGCACCTGTTAGAGTTATAGGGTTTCTTTGTGAAGGATATAAGTATTCACCGTTTTCAGTAAACATTCCTTTTTGATCCTGTTGTTTGCTTAAGAATGCCAAGGCTTCTTCAATGATTGTTTCATTGACATCGATAAATTCTTTAAATTGTGGCAAAAAACGTACCACAAAAGACGTCAACAATGTAGAGCCACTTCGAGGCTCTTCCGTATCCTGAGAAGGACTAAAGTTAATGAAGGAACCATCCGTACGACGAGAGATTATTATGTTTTTATAGCCAGTCTCAAGATTGTGTCGCAGCCTCGCTTCTACGATGGGAGTTAAGCGTTTTGTACTCTTCAAATATTTCATAATCAAGTAATTAGGCAACAGAGAGGACATGGTTTGCTCAACAGGACCTCTTGGCATGCGTACCAAATTGTCTAAATTTTTTAAAATGAGACCCATAATGTCACCCACAATACCTACTTCGACATGCTGCGAATCGGGTACTACTTGGTATTTGGGTAATTCATATTTAAGTGTAGAATTCCCCTCAGGTTCTTCTTTCAAATTAACTAAAAAAGCACGAGTGTCATATTGAGTAATGCCTTCCGGAACCACATTTAAGGTTGCATCGAAGATTTCAAGATCAACTGTTGTTGTGGCTTTGAATGTCAATTTAACTTTTCCAATAACTTTGGGTCTTATCAGGAAATGCATTATACCAGCTGAATTATCTTCAAGCCTTATGCTCTTAGTCACTGTTTTCTCCCTAATGACTTTATTGTCGAAATCGATGAATTCATATTCAGCATTACTATTGTTTAAGGTTATCTCGATGGGTATTTTGTAATGTAAAGGATTTTTTGCAAAGACGGGCACATTAATAATTTCGTCTGGAATATAAATTAAATTAATTTTTTAAACAAACAAAAATTTATTCAGCAAACATACCTCTTTTAACTGAAAACGGCAAACGTATTGATAAAAATAACTCGATTGCATCGTCCCTGCTAAAAAATTTATTGAAAAATTAGACATATATGACAAAAAATGTTTACAATTTTTTTAATAGTTTAAAGTTTTAGTTACTGGTAGTTAGAAAAACAGTTGTAAATATTTCGTTATTGTTAAGAAAATTACTACCAAAATTTTGAAACGGAACCAAAAATCTTTCAATTTACTGATTGTTGGATGCTGTTGAAAAAAATCGATAACAATTTTTATAGCCTTTACTAACTTCAAAAACATTTTTAAAACATAAATTAAAATTTAAGAAAAAATAATGACTTTTCAAAGAATGTTCTGTTTTAAATAACAATTGGTACGTATGGGTCTATTATGGATGGCAACTGAATTTTAGTTGCGTTGCTGATAAACTGATAAAAAATTTATAACATGCATGGCAACTTTCTTCAGTTGCCAAGAGTGATGATCAGCAATTGAAAATAAATTTAAACAAACAAACAATACAATAAAAAACTAAGTGAGAAAAAGTCAGTTTGATGAAAAAGTAAAAGAAACTTTGCCAAAAATAAATGGTAAACAGTAAAATATTACAAATAGCAAAAGCAAAAATTATGAATGTTTTGTTGTTATAATTATTATTATTATTATTATGATTAATATTATTATTATTATTTATTTATATATTTATTTTTTTAGAAAATTTGTTTTATTTGAAGATATCTATGTTTTATGAAACAAATATGTCTAGATTTTTTTGTTTTTGGGTTCTTTTGTTTCAAATAACATGAAAAATTGCGAAAAGAATATGAAACACAAAATAATGGGATAAAGATGCCTTTAAATGTAAATATTTCATGAAATATTTATTATTTAAAACTAAAAAATGAAATGTATTACTGTGTGGAAAGCATATCCATATGGCCATTTTGCTACTGCTCATGAAGCTCATCACTGTATTCTACCTAAATTTTGTATAGAAAACCTAAGAGTCATATATCAAAAAGCAAATTGTTTAAATGACAACATCATAATCAATGAAGCAATTAAAAACCAACAAAAACTCAAAAATCCTTTACACAAAAACAGTATCCATTGAGTAACTGTTTTTATTTTTTCTTTAATTTTTGTACATAAGAGTTGCCTTTGGAAATTATTCAAATGTATTTGAAAGTTCTACGAAAAAAATAGAAATAAAGAATTGTAAACAATTTCTACAAATAAGCATTCCACATAATATATTTTTTTATTAATAATAGATAATATAATAAAAATTTTCAAAAAATTTTATAATAACAAAAAAACTCCTGTTTTAAGGATCTTATGGTTTTAATTTATTCTAAAAATTCTGGCTTACGTCAAACATAAGTTTATTTAAAGAAATGTTTTTACGTTAGATAGAAAAGATCCTTGTTAATCTTGTTTTAGAATGCCTTACTTTTCTTTTTTTAAAAAAGACAAGCAGCAAACCAAAAATAAATAATTTGATGCAAAAATTATTGGGGAAAAAGGTTTTTTTTAAGTGGATCAAGAGAAACTACTTTTAGCATCCGCAATTATCAAATAAGCGAGCGAAAAACTGAAGTATTAATTTTAATAATTAACAAACAAACGTTGATTAGTAAAAGGATTTGCACAAAGCAAATAGTGAGACGCAACACCAATTAGCAAATTTTAATCAAATGAAAACAAAGTATTTAACGTTTGATTTGACAAAACTATTTAATCAATACCAAACTTAAATCTCTGGCTTTTTAAATAAATGAAATTGGATTCAATGTTTCAATAAAATACCAAATAACCTCTACAAATTATTCCCTTAAATCTATTATATGTCAAGGGCCGCTCTTATAATACTGTCAGTTCACATATTTCCAGGTTCCCAGATTTCTTTCGAGTCGTAACCCCAATTAGATAAATAATATCCCTTAATTTCCCAAAAACAATTTCAACTATTCCCCAAAATTCCCACTACAACTAATAACATTTATTTTAAAATTCTGTTTTAGTATTAACATAAGTTTTTTAATATTGTATTTGTACAAGTTATATATATATATATATATATATATATATATATATATATATATATATATATATATATATATATATATATATATATTTGGAGTGGAACATATAAAGCACTTCTAAGAAGGAACAAAAGTATCACAACAAAGTGTATTCATTTTTCAAACTGTCACAATTTTTAACAATGTTTTTTGGTACCATGCTAGGAAACTTGTATGTAGCAAAAATTTTAATTTATTAATTATATTTAATAGTAGTAAAATTACAATAATCAAAAACATAAGTTTAAAGAAATCCCCAAAAATCCTCTTTTAATCCTTAAAATAAAAGAAACAAAGAATTCTTCAGTCTCCAAACTCAAATTTTCATCCCCATTTTAAAAATTAATTTCCCTATGTGGGAATAAATCCCCTTATCTTACAACACTGCACAGTTCTGTAATAAATTCTTTTTAAAATTAACTGAGTACTAAACCTAATACGAACTTCGTAACTTCTCCATTCCCACAGAAGATATCATAAAAAAATTAATAAAAAAGCAATTTACCACTGTAAATGTATAAAAAATAAGAGAGGCATTAAAAATAATGAGTTTGAAAGATATGATTCAATAATTGGTATGTGTTCTTAAAAAAATTTTTTATTTTCTTGTTTGAATATATGTACTATTTTCATCTATACGTTTAAGCTTAAGTTACAATAATTCTTGCAAAAAAATACCGACTTCAAAACAGACTTCATCTGTCTGCTCCCGGTTCAAGATTATGGCCAAACAAGTTAGACTACATTAACTATTGGGACAGCCTTAAATTCCATTTCCAAACTTTATACTTGTTTAACTGTTCAATAGTTTGGCAATATACATAAAATTACAGCAAATAAAGGGTCAGCCTTTAATTTCCAAATTATATATTTGCTGTTGTAGGAGATTTAGCAATCATGTTCTGTGTTAACTGCAACCGTGTGTCTATAACAGTTCAACAGTTTGCCCATATTCATCAGATTATAACAACAATTGTAAAACCCTTTAATTTATAATTTAAAATTTTTATATTTCCTGTTATACCAAACAAAGTAGTCGATATTGTGTCTAAAATTCTGGTGTTTGTATCTAACGGTTAAAAAATGCGGCCATATGGAACATTTAACTGTAATTTTGGGAACACCCTTAAGTTTCTAAATTCAAATTATAAGCTTCTTGTTATGGTGGACTTAGCAAAACAGGTCCTTTTAAATTTCAGCTGTCTGTCTATAAAGGTTTAAAATAATAAATAATAATAAACAACGGTTCAAAAGTTCGGCAACATACTCCAAATTACATTAGCTATTGGGACACTTCTTTATTTCCAAATCCACATTTTATACTTGTTGTTATAGCGGAGTTAGTAATACAGGTTCTTTGTACAACTGTTTAAAAGTGTGGCCATATACATCATATAAATGAACTATTGGGGGACCCTTTTATTTACAATATTATATATTAACACTTGTTACTACAGCGGCCATAGCAATCGACATTCTGTACAATTTGCAAGCGTTTGTCTATAACGATTAAAAACATAGGGCCCTATTTGTAAATTTACATAAATTATGGCACACGATTTAATTTCTAAATTCAAATTTTAAGCTCGTTGCTGTAGCCAGCTTAGAAATACAGGTCCCTTTCAAAGATCTGTCTATAATGATTAAAAAGTTCTGCCACATACTTGAAATTACACAACTATTGGGAAACCCTTTAACTTCCAAATCCAAATTTTATACTTGTTGTTATAGTGGACTTAGCAATACAGGTTCGTTGCAAATATTAAGCGTCTGTCTACAACTGTAAAAAAGTCTGGCCATATACATCAAATAAAATGAACTATTGGCGCACCCTTTAATTCATAATTTTAATCATTAATACTTGTTACTATAACGGCCATAGCAATCGACATTTTGTCCAATTTGCCAGCATTTGTCTTTAACGGTTTAAAAGATAAGACCATATAAGTAAATCTACATCAACTATGGGACACCCTTTAATTTCTTAATTAAAATTATAAACTCACTGACATAGCGGGCTTAGCAACACAAGTCCCTTTTAAGTTTCAGCATTCGGTCTATAACGTTCTGTTCAAAAGTTTGGTCACATACTTGAAATTACATCAACTATTGGAACACCCTTTAACTTCTAACCCAAAATTTTTAACTTGCTGTTATAGCGCACCTAGCAATACAGGTTCGTTGTATATATCAAGCAGTTTCCGCAATAGGTAATAACACTAAAAGCTACAGGGTGGCGCACACAAATATCGTCCTTGAAGTTTGAACCGTAACAGATTCTTAAAGTTTATATTGAGTTAGAATTACTATTAGAATTAGAAACATTAAAATAAAGTTAAAAATTCACTCCAGATTCTTTGTCATATCTTTGGTACAGAGTTTTTTTTAGAAAATAATAAAAATAATAAATATCGGTTACAGGCTTTTAAAGAGTAAGAATTACTTTAGCCGCTATGACAAGAAGTAAATTTATTAAAAAAAAATATACTGTTTAATTTTCAAGTGTTTGTATATAACGGTTTAAAAGATACGTCCATAATGTTCAAATTACATTAGTTTCGGGAACACCCTTTAATTTAAAAAAAATCAAGTTATAAATTTGTTGTTACATCGGAGTTAGCAATACAGGTATCTTGTAAGTTTCAGCTGTCTGCCTATAACGGCGTAAAAGTGTGGGACACCTCTTATATCCAAATCCAAAATTAATACTTGTTGTTATAGCGGAGATAGCAATACAGGTTCTTTGTAAATTCGAGTTTCTGTCCATAACTGTTCAAAATGTACGGCCATATATATCAAATTAGTTTTTAGATTTATTTCTTGTAATACTTTTCGCAGTTTTTTAATTTTTATTTTTAAAGTGGTGCCCTTTACAGTTCATAATGCACGTAAAAATATGTATGTAAAATGGGGACTCTATTTAATTTTTAAGCATCACCTTTCAAATAAAGAAGGAATTTTCAAAATCGGTTCAGAAATCACTGACTTCTGCGGACACAAACATAAAAAAGCAATATTCAGTGATAACCTCCTTCTTTTTTTGAAATCGGTTAAAAAGAAGTGGGTTCTGGGAATGCTTGTGGTAAACTAACAACCCTGAATTTAATTAATATAGAAGCTAAATTTCAAATTTATTCAAATATAATGAAAAAATAAGCGAAAAAGTCCATATTGTTTTTTTTATTGAATGAAAATAACCAAGTATAAATATTCATTACAAAATGTTTAAAACCCCAGCGTCCAATCGACTTTTTTGGGGTCAATTGAAAAAATTGAAAAAAAAAAACTGATTGTTGAATAATATTTTTTATAATTCATTTGTAAAGATTAAATATATGAAGGAAAGGATGCATAATATAAATAAAAATGAGTAAAATATCTATGTATATATTAACAACTGCATATGTTTACATTAAAAGCATTTCTTAGTTTTCGTATAAATATTCTTTAACTTTTTGCTTAAATCTTAGTTTTTATTTCTCGCGGTAGAATATTATACTCAAAACTACCTGCAGATTCTAGACGTTGTTTCGTTTATTCTAAGCGACATCGCGCCATTCTTAAATTTATTGCATTCCTTGTATTAAACACATATTGATTTCTAAGAAACAAGATGTACGATGGCCAATATTGTGTAATGATTTATTTTGACTTCTTTGAAGAGATCGCAAATCAGTTTTCTGGTAAATTATTAGTTTGGTTTTAGTATTGAACTTATTCTTAAATTTATATAGTAAACCCGTAGCGCATACAATTTTAGACTTTAAGGCTTTTATGTGTAAATCCCATCATAAGTTGCTTTGTAAGTAAATTCCAAGAAATTTTGTCGAAAAAGTCTTAAGTAACTTTCCGTCTACAAAAATATAAAAATCTTGATTATGTTGCAAATGTGGTCTTAACCTTATAAGTTTTGTTTTATCGGCATTAAGGCACAATTTTTTTATTTTCGCATATTCTGTATAATCATTGCTGCATCATATTCCATATGAGCTTTTAATAGAGTTTAGTGCTTATAAGGACAAAAAACAATAATATCATCAGCAAATACAAATATTTTTCCAAACAGTTTAAGATTCTTTATATCGTTAATATAGATGCTAAAAAGCAAGGGACTCAGCACGCTTCCTTGCGGAACACTATACTCAACTTCACCAATAAAGCATTTATGATTGTTTACTTCTACATACTGTCCCCTATTAGACATATAGACCCTTGCAAATGTGATTCGTCACGTTGACAACAGCTTCCTCTATGCCACAACTTTTTTAAAGCCGTACTGATATTCATATAATAAATTGTTTTCATTTAAATATGCAGATAGTTGTTGACAAAGAATTTTTTCAAAATTTTTATCAATGGTTGACAGCACAGCTATCGGTCTAAATTTTTCGATTTGTATAGCATGCTTTTCCTTTGGTATGGGTATAACTTTGGCAATTTTTAAAGTGCTAGGATATACAGTAATTTTAATCATATTATTAAAAATAGATAGGTAGAAATCATTTCTTTGCAATTAGAAATAGTTTTTGGCGAAATATCATCGTATCCACAGCTCTTTTTAAGTTTAAATTCGAAATTCTATATAAAATTACAGAAACACTTGTGTTGGTAAAGTTAAAGACAGATTGACATCGTTCAGGAGTCCTTAAATTGTTACATGAATCTCCCGGTAAACATTTAATGTTCTGTCTTAATGTTTTAGGGACTTGTAAAAAATGTGTATTGAACATATCGCTTATTTGATTTTTCGAAATTACATCACCATTGTTGTTAATTATTCTCTGACTCTCTTGAGTCAAATTTTTATTTAAAAACTTCCAGCACTTCTTCATGTGGAAATTGATTTAAATTTTCCTCGTAGTAGTTGTTCATGCATACTCTACACGACTTTCGGATGATGCCACTAATCCTCTTTAGTATATTTTACGTATCTTTAGTAAGTTTTCCTTATAATTTATCAAATTCAATAAATTTTTATTCATCCAAGGATTTAATTCGTTATTTAGAAGTTTTCGTTCTCGTTTTTCAATTGTAGCATTTGTAGTTGCAAAGGAGCTATAATCTTTTAGTTTAGAAATATCAACTGATGGATTTCCGGTTTCATAATAATCAGCCAAGAGGTTATTAAGATAATTACAAGTTTTCCTGATTTTTTCGACGTAATCTAATGAGTTAACATCACATTTTAGTTTACATGATATTATATTGTGATCCGTTAAACAACATGATATGTTATCTATAAGAATATCATCTAAAATGTTGCTATATACGTTGTCAATACATGATCCCGATACTGGTCGCGTAATTAACTCGTGGCAATTTGTATAGTTGTAGCTATACAGTATATTAACTAAATCTTCAGATAAGTTACTACGCAAAAAGTCAATATTAGAGTTATTAGCAATCATACTAGGAGATCTCCCACAACGTATTAATAAATTCTTAATAAAACTCAAAAACATACTTAAGTCACATTTCTTAGACCTATAACCCTTTGAGACCTGACGCAAAACTACCGGGAATTTGTCTATAAATTTTGGAACATGTGGTCTCTACAATGTATGAAAATATAATCAATGAATAGATTTTATCATTTTTATAACCTTCAAGGATTTTCAGGACACGCACGTCTGACGCCCACAATTGATGCACTTTATAATATTTTTAACTAAAACACATTTGTATGCTTGAAAAGATTTCAATTAGTTAGAAATTTTAAAACTTATAATTTTTTTAGTTTTTTAGTTATTTGTAAACGATTAATACTTTTGTCATTAAAGACACAACTTACTTTTACAGCTCATAATGGTGAAACTGAAATGTGACTGAAGAGTTTCGCAATAATTAAAGTAAATTAAACAGAAGAGAAATGTGAGAAGCAAATATACGAGTAGAAAACAATCGGCACAATCGATGCATGTCAGTCTATTTTACATTAAGCAAACAGAAGTAAAAATATTGAGACCGAAACCCACCCGCACAATCGATGCATCACAGTCTGAAAGGGATTAAATGATGTAATTTTATAGGTTTACCATTAGTTTTGAGACCTTCTAGCGAAATTGTTATCGCTTCGATAAAATCTTTGCTTTCACAAGTTTCAACTGTGTATTTCATGTTATTATTTATGTATATTGAAGTTCCACCATAACCATCTAGTCTCCAACAGTGTACGACATTATATCCAAATATATTGTAAATCTGGGAAACGTTTGAATAAAACCACGTCTCCTGTATGGCGATGATGCTAGGTAGTTTATGAAATTTTAAAATAGTAAACTTAAATTCATTAAATTTTTCAACAGATGAAATGCTTTGCATGTTTACATCAATGATATCAAATAATGGAAAATTTAGCGTTTAATAATAATTTTTAAAAGAATTTAAATTATCAAAATGTTTTTATAATATTAATACACTGATATAAAAAAAAAAATATAAATAAAAAATCCTGATTCAAACTTATTTATTGAACAGGTGACATAAAATATGAAGGGTTATCATCATCCTCATCGCTATCCTCCCTTATAGTTGCTGCATGAGTGAGCATACGTCTTGATTGGTTTGTAGTAGCTTCCATTAACATATCATCAATCTCGTTTTTCGATTTTACTAACCTTGGCTTAGATATAGCACTTTTTTTTAAGAAAACTTTTCCATTGTAGGTGTATATTGAGGTATAACCGATATTTCTTAAGGATTTAGCGTACTTAAAAACGTTAAGAGTTTCTTTACTCAAATAGGAACCTGTATTACTTAGTCCGCTATAACAGCAAGTGTAATATTTTAAATTCGAAATAAAAGGGTGTCAGAATAGTTTGATGTAATTTGATGTAAGTGGCCAAACTTTTGAACCACTATAGACAGACAGTTGAAACTTACAATGCACCTGTTTTGCTAAATTCACTAAAACAACAAGTCTATAATTTAAATTTAGAAATGAAATGGTATATTGCCAAACTGTTTATCAGTTGTAGACAGACGGTTGAAATTAACAACGAGCAGTAGTGCTGAGTCTGCTATAGTAGAGAGATGGAGATGGAATATAAGGAGGTCCTTATAGCATTTTGAGCATTTTTGTCAACAGACAAATATTTATTGCCTTCTTGTTTTTTCTTTTATTTTTATATAAATAGCGCGTCGAATAAAATTCAAAGCGAATTAAACCAGCTGAGCTGTTATTCAATTCGCCTTGATTTTAAACAAAGTCGAAGAAAAGCCAAAATTCTTCGTTTTTATTATTATACATATTGAGGATGTGTGCTCAACTCGAAAATACAAATGAAAATAAAATTTAAACACCAAAGATATTTATATGACATATTAATGTTAGTCGGATTTTGTTTTGCATTTATTTGTATGATATATTTTTATATATATATATGTAGATATAAATTTTTTTGTTTTTATTCTCGAAATTTTTTGTTATTAAAAAATAAAGTAAAATTAATTCCCACCACAATAACGACATGATTTTCAAGCATGTGACCTAGTGCTTAAACTGCAATAGGTGGACACTTTAAGTTTTATTTTTTTTTTTTTTTTTTTTTTTTTTTTTAAAAGAAGTAGCACCGTACTAGATAAGAGATAGAGAGGTGATAAATTGTTTTACTTGCCGGCGAATATGCGATGCAAAAGCAGTGACTAAAAAAATAACTGTAAAATAAAACCAGAAAGTTAAATACAAAGGGTCTTTGTTTTTAGTTTTTTAACCGTAGTAAGCAGACAATTAGAATTTACACAGGCTATGTACAGCTTCTGGACCAGGACTGAAAAATTAGAATAATATTAAAACAAAACTGTAGAGATAGTAACGTAATTTCTACATTCATTGCTTTATTTTTTCAACTGTAATAGGCTACCTTAACAAAATTAAAAGGTGTGCCAATGTTACCTTATCTTCAGATATTCCTATTTCAAGGATACCAAAAGTATGTATTATTATATCTGCTGTAAAAAGTTAATAATTTAAATTGAAATCATGGTAAAGAACCCTTTGTCTGTGACTTCGGATTTTTTACAGCTGCAAAAATAAAAATACTTTTATTAACATCTCATCACTTTCAGGACGCACTTTAATTTTTAGTAATTGTTGTTATAGCGATTATAACAATACGCCTTTGATATAAATTAAAACTCAATACTTCGTTAAATAAATCTGAATATTATCTTATATTTGCGTTTCCTAGTAAATGCTATGTAACTTATTGCTCGGCAAAATTCTGATTGTTACTGACTGTTTCGATTCTTTACTAGATTTGTGGGTATTTTGTAAAATTAAGTTTTCTTTTTGAATTTAAGATGTTAAGGATATCATATTCATCAACATCTCAAATTCGACTTTTCCTAAAAAAGAACATTTTTATTATCTTTAAGTGCTCGAAGGCAAAAATTCAATTTCACAATATTTTTATGTTTAATCTATCTGAAAATTTGCAGCTATTTATTTGATATTAAAAAAAAACTTCCAGTTAGAAACCCAACACTCAATCTATGTTTTTAAAGTTTTTCCCAGTTGTGTATGAAAAGGATAGCTCTCCATTTTGAGGGAACGTACCAATCTCAAAAAAATTTTAAGTAATAAATTTTTTTTTAGAGAAGTAGCACTTCAAGCATTAATACCTATTTAGTTTTTAACCGTGCTACATTCTGAAGGAAAGGGATTGATAAGAGAGAGGACAGGTGGTGAAAGGAGATAGATATAGCCATTTTATTAATTATTTTACTTCGCCGGCGAATATGCTATGGAGAAGTACCGACGAAGGAGGCTGAATGTTTTAATGTTAGACCTGTTTATGTATTTATACCATTAAACAGACCTGGGTTAAACCCAGGTCAGCCAGGTTTGTATTCAACGTGCTTACCACCTTGACTACAGCAGCCTCAATCAGGACTGCCTTATTTTCTTTAGAAAATTTGTTTCATTTGAATCTATCAATTTTTTTTGAAACAGGCATTTTTTGTTTTTTCCGTTTTATTTTGCCTGAAATGACATGTAAAATTTCGAAACGAATGTGAACCCCATAATAATGGGCTATTAGCATAATATAATAAATAATTTTATAATAACTTATAAATACAATAATTCCAGTTTTAAAGATCCAATTGTTTTAATATTTTGATAATTTAAATGTTTAAGTGTAAGACCTAAAAGATCTTTTGTAATCCTGTTTTAGAATAACTTTCTTCTTTTTATTTAACAAAGACAAAAAGCAAACCCAAAACAAATAATTGGATGCAAGAATTATTGACTGAAAAATATTTTGAAAATTTAACAAAATGCAACGTGTTTTTAAATATGTGGATGAAGAGAAACTATTTTCAGCATCCTCAATTATCAAACAAGCGAGCGAAAACAAAAACTGAAGTGCTAATTTAAATAATAAAAAAGGTGTTTATTCAAATTACTATTAGTACTTACTTTTCCATAGCGTTGGTAAGTAAAAGGATTTGGACAAAGCAAATAGTAAGACGCAACATCAAACTCATGTCTCAGCCGTTATAAGTAAATTTTATTTAAATAAAAAAGTATTCAACGTATTATTTAACCGAACTATTTTATCAAAATTGAACTTCACTTTTGTACTGTCAAATGATGACTGAACACAAACTGCTTATGGTTCTTTAAATAAATGAAATTGAATCCAATATTTTTGTTATAGAATACAATTTAGCTTCTAGAAGGTTTTCTTAAATTTTGTAGAGTTGTCGAGGGCCGCTTTCTTAATTTATCCATTCTACAAAAGATATGATAAATAAATTTAATAGAACACCCAGTAAATGAGCAAAAAATATGGCTGGCATTAAAAATAATAAGTATGAAAGATAAGATAAAATAATTAGTATGTATTCTGAAACAATATTAAAATTAAAGATAAGAGAATATTATTCAATTATTAAATTTTTTGAAAGGTTAGTACGAAAGCAAAAACAAATGTACAAGACTAGTTACAAAGAGAACGACAAAGAAATGCTTTAAATTGTGGACTTTGTCTCACCAAATTAATATGAAGATTAGTAGATAGATGCGAAGAATGCTGATGAAGGATGTGGCGGTCCAAAAAATGCAGCATTTCATTCTGCCTGGCGTCTAATTTTTCTTGTTTTCTTTGGAAAACGTCCGCACACATTTGTAAATAATTTTTATTTATAAGAATATTTAGAAAATAAATTAAAAATGACCAAAAGTCAATTTTCATTCATTTATAAGATCTGTGGTTCAAATCCTGATTAGGAAAAAATTAAAACAAACGCTAGGCCCGCGTGTTTACATACATACTTAGCTCATAACAGTCAATATGATAATAGAACAGCATCCAGGGTTGTCAGATTGTTTGTGACGAAATTCGCCAAAATCCAAATCAAAAATCGCCAAAACGGGTTTTTGACAGGCTTAGTCCATAAAATTTATAATTTTTATTTAGATAAAAATAAATTTTTTGTAAAAAAAATATTATTTCATCGACATAGCAAAAATTCGCCAAAATTAGAAAAAACCGTCAAAATTTATACATACATATCTAATTAAGGTTTTATTAAAAATAAAAACAAATAATTAGTGAACACATGAAAAGTACTATAAACTAGTTATAGTTTAATTAATTCAATAAAAATATGGTATATAAATTGAGATCTGACAATTAAAATAATATAAAATAATAACTTTACAGTTTTATTGTATTTCAAATATGCCTTACACTTCTTTCTCAATACATCCGTGAGCCACCTTTTCCTTGAAATACATTGTATTCGATTTGAATTTATTAAGCATTTCTTCAGAAGGTAATAAAGAAGTGCAGTGCGTTTCACCTACATTCATATACATTACAACGCCCAATTAAGCCTCAAGAAGTTCATACTGCAATCTATTTCGCATACGAGTCTTAGTAGAATTCAGTATCGAGAAAACGCTTTAACGCAGGCATTACTTGTTGGAATTACCATCATATAGAGTACAGCAAGCGTAAGTTCCTTATAATTGTACGTACCTGCAGTATCCTTATAGTTGTAAACCTTTAGCTAAAATTTATGTAAATTGTTAGGGATATCATCATCAAAATACTTTTTCCAATTAACAAAAGGTATTTTTTCAATTGATTTTTATAAACACATCCAACGGTATATTAGGGTCTGTGACAATTTTTATATATTCTTTGGCAAAACCGAATTTTATTTGTGATAATAAATTACAACATTTTGCAATGAAAAGATTTTCGTAAACTTTAAATACATTCCTATTAATTAATTCCTATAAAAGCATCCTTAAATATGAAAAACAATCTTCTCGTATAGTTTTAATGGTTTCATCCTCCATTTCAACAGTACTTAATTCAGTTTCAAATGTTGAACGGCAGTCAATGGAATCATATATATTATTTTTAAAGCACTTTTTTTGTCGGTTTCAAATATCTCCCATATCACCGCATCAAATTTAATGAATGATATCTCATTTGAAAGCTTATTCTTAACACTAATGACGAAAAATAATAAGAAATTGAAAAATTAATTATTTCATTGATAAAAAATATATTTTATATCGAACTGCATGATAATACAGTGATTATATGTTTTTGTTCAAGTGTGGTAATACAGTACTACATAATACAGTATATATTAAAATCCATTCTGGCAATAGCGCTATTTACTATAATGCCCTTTATTAAAAGATATTTTTGTTTGTATTAAGGATTCGTACGGGCAAAAAGTTAACGATGATCATGTCATTACCTCTAACATTGTATTCAAAGAAGTATTATTAAAGCATTTAAACATATGTATGTATGTATGTATGTATGTATGTAATATGTATGATATATTATGATTTCTAATATTTTTAAACTTTTAATAAAATGTATTGTAGCTACTAAAATTTCTATTAGTTATTTTTATTTTATCTCACAAAAATGACAACTAACGCTGCGAAATATTCGCACGGGTCATCTAGTTGAGTTATATTCTTTATAAATTGTTCACAATTATGTGCATCATTTAAAATTGATGCTTTGAAAATTTTTGATGAAAATAAAATTAAAGTGGAATACAGCCTTTGATGCATACGGCCTGGGATTATATAACAAATAACACTTTAAAATTGAACGTTCTTTAGAATTTAGAAATCAGAATAACAACAATTGACATTTATAAACATTTGCAAAGTAAAACTGCAAAAATTTCAAGATTTGTGCCATTTTTCCTTTCAGTTTTGGAATGTGCAAAAATATTATCGTCCCAGAGGCACATGTTTATGTGTCAATAAGTTTGCAGCAATAATATAGTATAATGATTAAAAGTGAAAAGTTACTTGAGTGAAAAGTTTCCGCCCGCATTAAGTAAATACGTTCTGACTTCTTATGCATAGCGAAGTCGCTTGAGCGATGTCCGTCTGTCCGCCAGAGGCAAAGTTGATTTCACAAAAAAACTTAATACGGCAGTCGATCAGATATACTGTCGAAAGGCGTGCTATTGGAAATCAGCATGATCGGTCCATGTCCTTCGAAGCAACAGGCAAAACACCACGCCTACCTCTATTTTTTTATGTCATTTGGAATAATAAAGTAATTCCAATGAAAAAATAATTATATAGGGCGATAGAGAATGAAAAAATAAGAAAAAAACATTGAAATTTTCATAGTTTTTAAAATATCAATATGGGTATCATTTTAAAGCATTTGAAGAGATCTTTAAGAAAACACTAAATTTAAAAAAAATGCTGTTTAACCGACTTCAAAAATAGAAGGAGGTTATACAATTCGGCTGAATGTTGCTTTTTTATATTTGTGCCTCCAGAACTCAGTCAATTCTAATCCGATTTTGAAAATATTATAGATTATGCTTACAGATTAGTCCCGTTTTTAAAACAGCTCATAACCTTAAAAATTAAAGGGTGTCCCCATACAACATACATATTTTTTACGTGTATTATGAATTGTAAAGGGCACTTCTGTAAAATTTAAAATGACTGCGTCTTATTATAGCTCCCAAAAATAAAAAGTTATACAAAAATAATTCTAAAAATTAAAGGGTGCCCCCATAATTGATGTAAATTTACTTATATGGGCCTATCTTTTGAACCGTTATATACAAATGCTTGCAAATTGGAAAGAATGTCGATTGCTATGGCTGTTATAGTAACAAGTATTAATATTACAAATTAAAAGGTGCGCCAATAGTTCAGTAAATTTGATGTGTATGGCCATACCTTTAAACAGTTGTAGACAGACGCTTGAAATTTACAACGAGCCTGTATTGCTCAGTCCTCTATAACAACAAGAATAAAATTTGGGTTTAGAAATTAAAGGGTGTTCCCATAGTTAATGTAATTTTGTGCATGTGACCAATCTTCTGAACCGTTATAGACAGAACGCTGAAACGTAAAAGGGACCTGTATTGTTTAATCCGCTATATCAACGATATTGCCAAACTATTACACAGTTGAACTACTATAAAGTTTGGAGATATAAGGGTGTCTTAATAGTTAATGTAATCTAATTTATGTGGCCATATACTTGAACTGTTATAGGCAGACAGATGAAATCTGTTTTTAAGTCGATTATTTTTCGCAAGAATTATTATGTAAAATTATGTATATACAGTACCAAAAATATTTTTTTATATTTTGATTCCCTGTCACCACAAGATTTGCTTTTTTAATTGGGGTTAGTTCACTAAACTAGATCTACATAGATGGTGAAGGGTATATAAGATTCGCCATAGTCGAATATAGCACTCTTACTTGTTTTCTTATTAAAAGAAGAAGAACATGAATTTACTAAAAAATACAAAGAGCGAAATTGGAAACTGACACATTTTTGATTTCCTAATGCTGGTGCACTCAGAAATTGGATAAGACACCTTTAATTTTTACCTTTTAAATATTATTTTACTTTTCCCCAACTTTCTTAGTTTTTTTTTTTTGATAAATTATAAATACCCGTCATAAAGTTTAATCTTTAAAGTTTGTCGCGAAAAATTGTATTTGCCCTATAAAAATGGTTTTATTACTCATGCAAAATAGAAGAATAATTTATATAGAACGCTTTTTTTTTAATTATTTTTTATAATTCTCATTTCTTGTAGATGCGATTTTAGTGATAGCGAATATCACTTTATTGCCATGTTATCATTTTTTATGGCTTTTAGGTTTTTAGCAACAAATTATTTTTCAACTTATCATAATTTATTTGATTCTTTCTAAAAAATAAAAAAAAAGATAAAATAGAGAATAAAATAAATTTGAATGGAAATTTTTAAAATTTGCGAATAAAATTACCAGGAGGATCATCACGCTGAGATCAAGCAGATTTGCAGATTTCTTTCTGCCAAAATTGTGTGCTCCTAACATGATATTTTACGTTAATAATAAAGGCCATACTCTTGGGGAAATCAATCATTTGTTGCATCACACATTTTTGATTGTCTATTCTTCAGTTAAATATAATTGTTTTTTTTTAACATATGCAAAATGCAAAAAAAAGAAAGAAGCGCAATTGCTTCAGCCGACTATGTGTTTCTTTCTGCAGCAAAGCAATTAATTTGATAACGTTTGCTCTTGCTTAAGCATTCTGTTTTTGTTTATTTTTATTTTCGCTTTTGCTTAGCTCTTTACTATGAAGTTGTGACTGACTACTATTGCTGTTTCTTGCTGTAACCCGATGCTTTTCATCCCTTTTAACATTGGAAACGTATTTATGTATTTATTACTAACAATACGTCAGAAAATACATACAACACAAATACAAACTTTGTGTTTATTACACTATTAAATGGAGTTTTTTGTTCTTTAAAAGCAACATCAAAAAAAGAAACAAACGTCAACTAATTGCTTAAGCAAAAGCAAGCGTTTTCAAAGTAATTGCTTTGCCGCTTAAAGAAACACATAGTCAATTGAAGGAAGTGCAAACATTTTAGTGCTGTTGCTATTTTAAAGCAAGCAATTTAAACACTGGTCTAGCTATTTTAGTTTTCAGTTTATTTTGCGTTAAATTTCCATATTCCTTATTACAATTACATGTCAAATATAGTATACAAAATACCTTGTAATGGTAACGATAGTGAGAATTGTAATAAGAAATATTGAAGTACAACAAAAAAAAAAAACTAGAATAAATAAAATAAATAATTCTGATTAAAGATACAGGAACGTTAATAATCCACAAAAAACTGCATTATCTTCCCATTGTGCCAGATTTAATCATTATCGTAACTTTGAAGACACATCGGCTTTAACTCTAGAAAATAATTATAAACATCGGTATATGTTAGAGATGTTACAAATAAATAAAGTTCAATCAACAAAAAGAATAAACTTTAAAGCTGGTACTGAAAATGTTCCGCAATGTTAATGGATTGTCAATGTCAATGGATATACTCCGTAGTTTTGTGACATATTGCCAATATTCCAAAAAATCGGTCAAACGCCACGCTGTTCAACTCCACTAGCCTTCTTATAAAAAACATTCGGCCGGCCTCTAACACTTGTAAGTGGTTCCTAATATGTTTTGCCTAATCTCTGGCCACAATTGAAAATTAGTACGAATCTGCAATGAGGTTGACACTAAAAAAACAACCGGAAGCTGAACTTTAAATACAGTACTGTTCGAAACCTAAGCAAGTTTTCCCCAGTAAATACTAATGGTCGTATATGTTCTATTTAAATAGATTAATGAAAAATTTCCCTTTTATTTATTATTATGCATATAGTCTACATACTAATAATAACAACAAAAAATACATTTTATGTCTATGGAAGAATTTATAAAACAAAAATAAAATTAACTTAAAAATTCGCTGTTCGAAACCTAAGCAACTTTTACATTGTTGCTTTTGTTGCGAAATATTAACTAAAACAACAACAAAAACTTTAAACAAAAATTTTAGTCCCGTTATAATTGCTATTGAAAAAAATAATTTTGGTTGATTTTATGCATTTAAGTAGTACCAATTCCTTAGAAGTGCAAGCATGACGCGAACACTTTATGGATCAGATTTAAGCTAAAGATTATTGAACTTTTTAATTGAATATTAATAAATCAATAGTTTCCCGACTTATAAAAAAGTATAAAGCTACTGGGAAAGTAGAGGAAGCCAATAGCGGTGGGCGGCCTCGAATAACTTCTGAGCGAGCAGACCAGAAAATTTTGCGTCTAATTAAAAAAATCCATTTATTTCGTCGAAAGACATAGTGAATGAGCTTGAACTTCAGATTAGTTATTCCACAGTAAGAAAACGTTTATTGGAACAAAACTTAAGGAGCTTCATGCCATCTAAAAAGCTATGCTGACTAAAAAGCTTGAAAAAAAGAGGTTTGTTTGATTGATTGCAACGTAGTCTCTTATTTTCTCAGCTTTTTAGTTGTTTTAGGTTGGATTTTGCTAGAGCATATATGAATTGGACTATATCTAAATGGAGAACTGTTTTGTTTAGTGATGAATCTAAATTTAACTTACTAGATTCAGATGGAGTATGCCACGTGAGAAGACCAAAAGAAAAGCGGCTACATACTCGGTACTGAAAAGTCACAATAAAGCATGGGGGTGGAAATGTGATGGTTTGGACTTGTTTTTCGGCCAGTGGTGTTGGTCCCTTTGTAGAAATTCAAACAAAAATGGACCGTTTTGTTTACAGAGACATTTTAGCAACTCACATGCTTAAGTATGCTGAGTGGAAAATGCCACTTCGATGGGTGTTTCAACATGACAATGACCCAAAACACTCATCGAAGTAAGTCAGGGATTGGTTATCTGCTAATGGGGTTCAAGTTTTGGATTGGCCACCTCAATCGCCAGACTTGATTTCCATAGAGAACCTCCTTGGAATTTGAAAATGGAGAGTTGGAACTCGACGCTTTAAAAACAAACACGAGTTGATGAACTGTCTAAAATCGAGTGTTGGTATAGCTTCAACATCTATTCTATCGAATCTTATTAAATCTATGCCCAACAGATGCGCTAAGGACGTAAGAAACAAAGGATATCATACCAAATATTAAAAGCTGCTTAGGTTTTGAACAGCGAATTTTTAAGTTGATTTTCTTTTTATTTTATTATAACTTCCAAAGAAATGAAATTTAATTTTTGTTGTTATTTTTAGGTTGTATACATATTGTGTAGTAGTAAATAAAAAAAATATTTTCTATAAATTAATTTAAAGAAAAGATATGAGTCTATTATTACTTAGTGGGAAAAATTTGCTTAGGTTTCGAACAGTACTGTACTGTACTAACTTGTAGCTACAAAATACAAAAAAAAAAAAAAAGAAAAAGTGTTATGTCTGACATTTGATCAACATTTGTAAACAAAAACAGTGTTGTTATTATAACTAGTAGCATCATTTACAACCCTGCTAATAACGGTTACCTTCTTAAAATCTTAGTTTAATAAATGAACATAAAATTTAAGATTTTCCCATAAATTTGGCATGCTGTATACAAACTTTAACTTTGAAACACTATAGCTAAAAATTTGCAAACATTTTAAAAAGTAATTTTAGATATTATAAAAAATCGTTTAAATTCTGACCTTGACCTTAACCTTTTTTGGCCACCCTCGTAACAGTTTGACGAAACGTCGCACAGTGCTTTGTTCCATAGCCAAAAACACAAAAAATACCTAAATTTTGTATTGTAATAATTAGCAATATGCCAAAATGGACTTTTTGCGAAAAAGGACGTTTTTATTGTCGAAAATGGTTCTTAAGGGCTTCAGCCGCAACTTTAGCTT
The DNA here is from genome assembly GCA_916610165.2 of Gymnosoma rotundatum. Classification (NCBI taxonomy): domain Eukaryota; kingdom Metazoa; phylum Arthropoda; class Insecta; order Diptera; family Tachinidae; genus Gymnosoma; species Gymnosoma rotundatum. Next base: position 36,258,592 of record OU744337.1, read on the forward strand.
TGTGACTTTTTCATAATTCCATTATTTACTAAATTACCGTTTTTTTTAGGTTACTGGAGAAAATCAATATTTTGATTTCAAAAATTCTAGAATTTGACCAAATAGTGTTTTGCAAATTTGTTCAAAATCCTTTGACGAGTATTTTTGCTGAACACATGAACTCATAGTATTTGGAAATACAGGGTGTTATGATAAATTTTTCAATAAAAAAGAATTTTGCTCCATCTAGCGGCAATAATTTGTACTATGCAACCGGTTGAAAAATAACCTAATGAAAAGGAAAAGAGCTACAAAATAATTAATGAGTATTTCCTTAAAGATCTCTTCAAAAGCTTTTGAATGATAATTATCCCAGCAAAAAAATAGACATTACCTTAAAAAGTACTTGCCATATAATGACTTACTTTTTAGATTGCCATATTTTGTTACTCGCTTACAAAACACATTACAATAGTTTCCAAAAAAGAAAGTATTAATAGAACTAGTTCTTTATGTTAAAAGAGATACCGTACTTATAGTACTCATTATTTCCTACAATAATTAATGTAATCGATTCTCAGTAATTGATTATAAAAGCCTTGTAAAATCAGTAAGTTGGCAATCTAGTTGGGAAGTACTTTTGCCAAAAATGCTTAATTCCACACTCGATAACCTTTTCAAAAATTTTTTCTGGAATATTAAAATTTTTAAATATTTGAAAATTTCAGAGGTCCATAACTCGAAAAATATGGGCGAGCACCAATTTTTTCACACGATGTTTTTTTTCTTATTTTTTAATTCTTTATCGCCCCTAATATTTTTGTTCGTGATTGGAGTTACTTCATTGTGCCAAATGATATGGAAAAATAACAGGCAGGCGCGGTGTTTTGCCCGCTGCTTCAAAGGACCGATCTTACTGATTTTTAATAGCACCACGGTCGTCACTCTGTCTGATCCATTGCCGTATTTAAATTTTCTCTAGGTGATCTAGTGCCTTGGCAAAATTTATTTTAACGCAAACGGACATCGCTCAATCGACTTCAATATATATAAGAACTCAGAAATATATACTTTATGGGGTCGGAAATGGATATTGTAGAAATTACACACGGAATAACAAACTTCGATATACCCCTTTTCTACTTTTTGTGGTGAAGGGTAAGAAAAAAGTTTATCGATGTTCACCCAATAAAGATAATTATAAATCCGGTCTTTCGATAGTTCACTGTTGGCTAAAATGTCTCGAGTGCTTATTGCAGATTGCTTACAGAATTGCGTGTAAAATCTGGCAAACTGTTAAGGATAAAAAAGAAATATTTTTTTTTAAATAAAACCACAATTTTGAAATAACACCAGACATAATTGGTATTCAGAATGAGGTTATTGACTTTTGTATTATGCTAAGAGTTCTGTGATGTTAAAAAATAAACAATAGACATAAAATCTTTGAAATACATTTAACACAAAGAAAAGAAATGAATTTAAGCCATTATGAATGGCATTATATGCCTAGTACTATATATAAAATTTTAATCCGCGGATATTTGAATTTGCAATAAGCATATATGATTGAGAACAGCTTTCTAAAATTTAAGAAAAAATAAAATTAAAAAATCACCCTAGGATGGTTGTCGAAAGAAGCGCTAAGCAATTCACGAAAATGTAATAAGAAAATTACCATTATCCCATACCCATAGACACGCAGAGGATTTCATAACTTACTTTTTAATAACCTCAGATCCACTTGTATCTTCAATAAAGAATATTAATATGAACAATAGTGAAGTGTCGCTAATGATAGCCTTTCAAGTAGTAATGATAACTGATGATGATTTATGTAAATATAATGAAAATTTAACAACATATTTTTTAAACATAGTTTTTGATGTTTTGTATGCCAAACAACAAATGAATTAAAATTTTGGTTTTCATAGACTTAATTTTAAGTATAAGCTTTAAGCTTTTGCTTGAAAAATTGGTTTACATATGTACGACACAAACATAACCAACTGTCAAATCAAACAGTCAAAAAATATTAAATGTTTCTGTACAATTTTTAAATTTAAATAAAAATGATAAAATAATATGTATGTAGATGTTTTTAATAATTAATAATTAATGTATTAAAAGAATAAAAAAACCTTTCAATTAATAATTATATTGTATAGAATAAAAAGCTATTCCTGGGCAACTTAAAGTCAACACAGACTGAAAATCCAGGCATGTCAACTTTAATAAAAAAATTTCTTTGCGAAAAAATTTAAAAATGTTAGTTTCATAACAGAAGGAACACCTGGGATTCTGCTGTTCCTCTTCACTTCCATATTAATTCGAAAGTTTGCAGTAAATCTAAGAAAAATACATCATTACTAAGAATACGTTTAATCCAATGTACTTTTTCTGATGTCTTCTGGAAACTCCAGAACATTTTTATGTCTCGCAATCTTCTGTGACAGAGACGAGTTCTTGTATTGCCTCGGTCGCCATTAAAAAAACCAAGTGCAACAGATGCATCATATTTTTGTGTATTTTAAACAAATAAATTTGAAACTTATTTTATTTTAAAACAAAAAAGTTTAATTTTCTTTGAAAAAAACTTTAAGAATTACAACCAAAAGAATGATGGAAACATTGTTTTTTGAATTTTAACTACGAGCAATAAAACCTTTTATTTGCAAAAAAAAAAAAAAAAAAATGAACTCAGTTGCAAACTTAATCGCTTAGCACGCAATCGGACGTCTGTCCTCAATTGGTAAACAGGCTGTAAATAAAAAAAATTCAAATCAATTGAAATTTTGAATCAAAATTTGATTGAACTTTGTTTAAAGACACGGGAATATTGTTAAATTTGTCTTTAATTTAATAATTTGTAAAGTACCTGTGCATATAAATAAAGTATCGGAGTGTTTTTTGATATTTTATTTTTCATCCTCTTTCAACTGTGTAAAAGAGCCGGAAAAAAAGTCAGCCGTATACAGTAAAGAAAGAATAATAGAATTATTGTTTGGTTATTGTTGTTTTTGCTTAAACGTTGATTTTTGTTTTTATTTTGTTGATTGGACGAAAATCTTAAGTTTATACAAAATGTTTGTCAGAAGTTTCCTGACGAGCTAAGTAAACAGTAGCGAAATGGCCGTGCTTTACCCTCAATAATCAATATCGGTAATTTATTTAATCAAGATAATTTTAATAAAAAATAGCCCAAAGTTGATTTGTAAATGAACATTTTTTTATTGATTGCGCGTGAATATTTGTTTGTAAAAATTTTCTTTTCATGACAGTGCGTGATAGTAAGTCAAAATATTCACAAATTTAGCAAGCAGTGTTGCCGTTTGGTTACATTTTTTACATAATTTTGTTATTTTCGCCCAAATTTACATAACTTTTGACGACACAGCCACAAAATAAAGTAATATTAATAAAAAAAAGTAAATGTTTCATTATTTCAGACAAGAACTATCCGTCTCTGTTAACCGTTTTTCTTATCATAACAAATCGGTATTGCTAAGAAAGGTTACAAATGATGCCACAATTCTATTAAAAAAAGTTGAAAATAAATAAAAAAGTAATGTTTCTGAAGCCTTACTCTGTTTAATTTGTGAAACATCTCGAGATGTTTGTTGCTTTCTATTTGATAACAGCAAATTGCTTCTGAAATTGTTCGAACTTCTGAAAATTATAAGCAACTTATTCCTCTTGAAAATTTTGACAGCCCGCTAGTGGCGCCAGCCTAGAAGTAAGCTTTTGCTTAATTGCCTTGAAGTATGCAAAATTGTCTACTGTTTTTACGATTCCACAAAACGTTACATTTGAATTAAAAAGATGTGCCGGAAAAATTATATATATACTTAAAGTTAAAACTTTTTTTAATAAATCGGTTAAATCTCTTTTTTTAAAAGACTGAGCTTCGACAGAATTTACTTTTTTAATTATTTTAAAATATGGGTATTAAAGACGATTTTGAGTCTTTTTTGCTTTTAAAATTTAACATAAAATTACTGACAGTTTTTCCTTATCTAATTTTCTTGAATGGCGAGAGCATGCGCCTGTCAACTACTGAATGCTAAAGTTGAGCCCTGACTAAAATGCTCAAAAATTTAAATTTATACCAGGTTTAATGTTATACTTCCAATTTTCCAATGGATGTGTGGAGAGAATATTTAGTCAACTGAAACTTATAGAGAGTGACCATCTTACCAAGTTGATAAAAGTAATAGAGACCTTCAAAACTATGAGTCGTTTAAGTTCAAAAAATAATATTTCAGTGTGAGAATCTAAATGAATATGATAAATTTTATTAGAATTTTTAGACAAGAAACATGGGCCTGAATTTTTTTTAATTTTTAAATTAAATTTAATAAATAAGATGAGTCAGAAAAAGAACTGCCATATGGGATTTTGCTTTTCTTTGTTTCATACGAGTGCAAGCCCTGCAGCAATCTAACTATTTTGGTTGAAAGTCCTAGCCGAGGCAGTTGATAGAATAAACAGTCCCGAGGAATAGTATCAAATTCACACGAAAAATCAAAAAAAATGCATAGGTATGTGCACGATATTTGACAGGTTGAATATATTGTCAACAGTGGAGTAATTTTCTCTAAAACCGGCTTGATATTCATTTAAAATGTTATTACAATCAATCCAGAAAGTTAAGCGGTTAAGGATAATTTTTTTTTTAAATTTTGCCTACAGTATCGTTCAAGGATAGCCCATGGTAATTTGCTGAGATATTTGGATCAATTTTTTTATGCAATGGTATTATGGTGGAATTTCGAAAACCATGCTGGTATTTTTTCATGTAAAAAGATTTTAGTAAATGTATTTAATAATTTTTGCTGAAGAACAGCAGGAGCATATTTGTAGAATTCAAATGTAATGCTTTCATTACCTGGAGCTTTATTCGTCTTCAATGTTAAAACATTTTTATCTTCATAATTATCTCTGCCAGGTATTAATTTTTTTTAGACATATGGGCAAATGATCCCTGTATGGCTTATTGCCATCATAAAATTTTTCAATGTACTGCAGAGACCTTTAAGAACATATACAGTAATCAAAAATAGAATTGCCCCTTCCACCATGAAAACTAAATTCGCCTTCCGCATTATTGAGGGTTCTTCCATTAAGAATAATTTCACCAAATTCATCAATTTCCGACCTACAGTATTAAAAGTTTTGCCCTTAGAATGTAGTGCTTCCAGATACCCTGGTATAACATGAAATAGTGTGTTGTCGATTCTTAGGGTTAACAAAATATTACCCAAAATATTTTTAAATTTTAATAAATTCGTATGTTTCAACACCTTTTTGAACATATACAAAACAGCACCACTGGCACGTCCCGCATTGTATATTTTTGTTGCAAGTATACATTGCAAAATGTAATCTTTAAAATAGATTTCAAATAACTTTTGTTTATCCTCTAACACATGTGTTTCAAATAAGAAGAATATATCAAAATTACGCATACATGTTATAAAATTGCCAAAATTTATTTCTTTCAAAAGACTTGCCACATTATACGATATTAAGTTAAGGGAAATGTGTTGCTATCGGGATTCAATAGTCAATATCTCATTACCGTTACTGTTGCGTTTTTCACTTAAAGCTGTGACATACAACCACTTACATTTTCAGTTTTTCATCAAAAATGTTATGCAGCATATCCCATGAAAAAACGTCTACATTGCTTTGTGCGGCCATGCTAATAAATTTTTAGTACAATTGTTAAGCTAGGGCTATGGTAATGATCTTTTGATATTCATTTACTTTTGTAGAGTATACTTTCAGGTAAAAACGATATTTGTAGCTTAGCGGCACTTTATATCAGAGTTCAGAAAGTACACTCATCGTACACACAATGTTCTGTTCAAAACCAACCCATACATATATTTCTTTTTTTTAACAATTATTTGTGTTACTAAATTTTGAAATTCTCCGTACACACCCACGAATGTGTTATATTAAAATATATTTGCGTACACATACGTGAATGTACGACTATAGCTATTGTTTGTGAACGTGAACTCTATTTTCAGTACATGTACGGAAAAGAAACATGGAAAAATTAAAATAACTTTGTGTACGGAAAAAATTAAAATAAATCCGTGAACGAAAAAAACGTACATGGATAAATTAGAATAACTCCGTGTACGAAAAAAAAAAACGTACATGGATAAATAAAAATGTTTAATATACCAGAACGGCAATGTAAAATATAAAATAAATAAATTATTGTATAAATGTACAAAAATTTTTCAAACTTAATAAAGCAGTTGTTATTATTTGCATTTAATAAGTAATAAAAATTTGCTTTATTATTTATATACTAATACCTATGTATTATATGTTGTTCTGATATATTAAACATTAACATTGATTTTACATACATGTGTATGAGGAAAAGGTAGAAATGATCAAATTTGTTTGCATCAATGTTAACAAGAAAATTTTATTTTTACCAACAATACCACGAATTCTATAGTTTGGTTTTTAGTGCTGTTTAACAAAAAAAAAAAAAAAAAAAAAAAAAATAATAACACAAGCTGTAACGGGGATAGTAACAAAACAATAACAAATGCACTACAAAACATCCCATACCTAAATTATAAGCAAAGAACATTTACTGTTTTGAAAAACCACAACAATAAATAACACATGCAAATTTAAAGCAGGAAAACAATTGGACAAACAAAAAACCCAAATAAAAATAATTATTTTATGATACCAGTAAACATCAAAGATTCCTTCTCTAGGTATAATTGCTTACCTTACTTTTTATGACACTACTTATTGCATATTTTTATTAATGAGCCATTCATATGATCCTCGCTTGAATTTACAAAGTACGCTACTAACTAATAATCCAAAACAAACTGCAATGTTAAACAAAAATTTTAACTAAAAAAAACGAATAATAATAACAATAACGAATGTTATTATATTTCGCTATCGTACATGTACACTTTTTTTCCGTCAGTACACGCAGTTATTTTTATACTTCTGTGAGGGTTTAAGGGGGATTCTTCCACTTCGATGTGGGTGGGGTCGTCCACGGAGTTGTGGGGAAAAAAATATTTAACGACTTACCCGTTATTTATCAGCAACGCTGGCGTGGGTTGGTAGCTCCGACGCGTGGTGACTTAGATGGTTCCGAGCTCCTGACAGGGATGTGCCTCACTCGGTAAAGTTGGATTTGCTGTCGTTTGCCTGCTGGACACTTCTCGTCTTGGTGGATCTTTTTAAACACTTTTGTAGTTATATTTTCTTATTTAAAAAAAGTAAAACATTTGGATGATTATATTTTTTCAAGTAGAATTTATTTATCTTTTTTTTATTAACTTCACTTGTTGATTATTCGTTCTTTTAAATTTAATTTACATAATTTACTTAATTACGTTTTTTTGTGTTTCTTTCACTAAGACTTTGCTTGAGTGTGTGTGGGTGTTTTTGTTTTATTCTTTAATTTAAATATTTTTCCTTATTCTTTTCTTTTTGTTTTATAATTTAATGATTACGATTTTTTTGACTTCACCATTTGATATTCACTATGCAACTAACTAAATTCCACCGCGCATTCTTTTGCCCTTTTTTTGTTTTCTGTTTCTCTCTTTTTTATTTACACAGAATCAAAAAAGAGCAAAAGAGTGTTTACAACGCATTTTGCGTTTGCGCTTAAACATGTACGTTTTTTTTTCGTACACCCAGTTATTTTTATTTTTCCATGTACGTTTTTTTCGTACACGAAATTTTTCTTATTTATCCTTGTACGTTTTTTTCGTACACAGATTTATTTTCATTTTTTCATGTACTCTTTTTTCCGTACACGAAGTTATTTTAATTTTTCCAAGTACTTTTTTCCGTACACGTACTGAAAATAGAGTACACGTAGACAAACAATAGCTATAGTCGTACATTCACGTACGTGCACGCAAATAAATATATTAATAAAACACATTCGTGTATGTGTACGGAAAATTTTAAAATTTGGTAACACCCATAATTGTTATGAAAAGAAAAATATCTACGGGTTGGTTTTAGTTGTGTGTTTTTAATTTATGTACAAGAATTTTGAACATTAAGTGTACTTTTTTGAACTATGCTTTATTTGCAAGCATATATATAAACAACAACACCCACACTTTATAATATAAAGCTGATAAGTATATAAACTGCTAATATTTACATGCAGGTGTACAAATATATATTAATGTACATAAGTATGCTCATGCTCAATTATATTATTGATTTCCAGCAAGATCATATACGAATCAGAAAAAACAGCACACAATAACAAAGCAAAAGCAGGAGATAGTTTATTTAATAAATTTATGTCTTTATTTTCTTTTTCTTCTTGTTTTTTTTAAGTTTTTTGTTAATTTAATTTTCATTAAATTATTATTTGAACAGTGAATATTATAAATGAATAGAAATTATTTCGGCTTAAGTTCATTTATTTTTAATTTCTAAAAATCCTTTTTTTAGAAAGAAAATTTATTTTTACAAATGTATGCGGACGTTTATCAAAGAAAACAAGAAAAATTAGACGCTAGCAGAATGAAATGCTGCACTTTCTGGATCGCTACGACCTTCATCAGCATTCTTCCTTAGTTGCGTATTTTATAAACATCATCTATTTAACCAACTAACTTTGTAAATAAGATAACGAGAATATTCATATCAACATTAATTTGGTTAGACCAAATTTACACACAAACCAACGTATTTCTTTACTGTTCTCTCTGTATTTCGTCATGTACATTTGTTTTTGCATTGTTTCAATCATCGGTTGAACACGAATCCAAATTTGTTTTTAGTCATTCTTACTTGTTTACTCATAACCAGCGTTGCCGCTTTGGTCCAATCGGACCAAACTTGGTAGTTTTTCGTTTTTAAAAAAACAGTTTGGTAATTTGGTTGGCTTGTTGAATTTTTTTAAATTTTTGGTAGGTTTTCCGCCTGCAGCAATTTTTTAGCATAGTAAATTTTTCATCTTAAAAATTCAGAACATAAAATAAAAAAATGTAACTTTTAATAAAAAGAACAATAACTTTGATAGTGTTACCACTATTTTCAAAAACTGTTTGGGATGTACTAAAAACATCTCTGCTTATTTGCATAGAGATGATTAAAGCTATAACCATCTCTGGTTTAAGAAACGCGAACTATATTATGAAAGTGAAATTAACAATATTTTTAAGTGAAGGTATATTTTCAAGTGTATGTATTAAAAAATTAATAGACAAAATGGAAAAGTAATTAAACTTTATTAATTCTAAATATGTATCTATTAATTACATAAATATTTACTAATATTGCATGTATTTTTTCAGATTTTTATCAAAAACTCCAAAATTAAATGAAAAAAATATAATAATATAATTTCAGAAACGACATTCCATCAACCAGGTAGAACCACTCTTAATATTTTTGTTTTAAAACATTTATAAATAATATAATACTTTTAGTGAACATTGTAAAGAAACAGTCAAAAGAAAATTTAGAACCGAATGGTTGAGCGAATTTGATTGGCTCTAGGAAAGGGATGGGTGTTAATTCTGCATAGTATGCTCTAAATTTATTTTAAAACCAATGAATTATATGTGATATTTTTTGTATTTTAAATTTATTTTTGTTTTTTTACCTGCATACATTTTGTATACACATACATACATCCGTTATTTTAAATGAAATATTGCTTTTATGTTGTTATTTTATGTATATTTTTATGTTTTTTATAAAAACTGGAATTTTTTATTATATTACTATATAAGCCAAAATAAAAATTTTATTGGTAGGAAGTAAATTTCTTGTGTGGCAACGCTGCTCATAACATTATAGATGCTGCTCCAGTATCATTTTGATTGTTATGTAGTAAGCATGAATTTTAAAGCGCCATACATTTATTTTGTTTAGCAAATTCAATTTATAAATTTAGCTATCAAATTCATATTGAGGTTTATTTACATATTAATCGGTATATGCACATAGGTTAAATACACTTATTTTATTTACCATTGTTTGAAATTTCTTAAAAAAACATTTAAAAATATATAAAATTACTACGCAATTTAGGGCTTAATAAGTTCGGTGCAATTATGCATATTTTTGAAAATACACAAATAAAAATATGTATTTACCCTACAATAACGAGAGCAGTCATATAGTTTCGTTTTTAAGTGAATTTTACAAACAATATTTAAATATGTAGGAATTATAGAATTCAGAAATAAAGCTTTATCAAGCACATTCTTCTTTATATGTAGATATGAAAGTATGTACGTATTAAAGACGTGCACAGATATATCTGTTTTTGCCATACTGTTGGATATACTAGTGCACGTCTTTAGTATGTATGTAAGTTTCTATATGTTAAATGTGTGTTTTTTTTGTCTCTCAATACTTTTCTTTAACAAAACTTTTCTTAAGGTGGATTAACCCATTCTTTCGGAACATTTTTTTTATGTGTAGTTTGATGTGTTTCTTTTTGTGAGAGAGAGAAAAAGAGAGTTAAACTTACTTCGGAACAATTTCAGCTTGATTTGGTTTAATTTTAATTTTTGTTCCGAAGCAATGAAACTGTGTTGCCAACTACTTTATTTTTTCAAAGAAAATTTAACTATTAAATGTACATATTAAATATATGTATATGTGCATATAAATTTAAAACGTTAAACTGCTTGCAAATTTAATAAAGTAAAACTGCCAAGCAACCTGACTGACTTCTTTTCTGAATAATTTTTTCTTTAAAAATTTTAACAAATTTGTAATAAACCGTTTTTTAAAAAGTGGAAAAAGAAACTGGTGACAACTGAAAAAAGTTAAAAAACATCACAGCTTAATTATTGTGATAAAAATCTTTCAAGCAAAATAAAAATATATTTTTTAATTTAGAATTAATTTATAACAAAATCAAAACTATGTCTGTGACACAAAAAACGAAAAAAGCGGCATTATGTGATTTCAATCTTCTGTCACAGTGCTGCCTGCTTGAAAAGTAACACATATGTTTCATATGGTAGCTTTGTTTTTCCAGAAAAATTGTTCGAAGTGGATGAATCGTTTAAGAACAAACTCAAAAAAACTAAAATAGTTTCGGAACAAAAAAAAAAAAAAATTAAGTAAGGAAAAGACCCTAAGGAGCCAATATTTAAAATTCGTTTACATAAAGTTTTTTGATCGATTACTTTTAATAATTAGGGAAATTTAAAAAAGAATCTAAGAATTCATATTATACTTTTTGGGAAGGCAATCGGCACTCATAAAATTTATATCAATGAAAAAATCAACTTCTATTCTTTTTCCATAACCTAATAATTCTCAATGGACAATTCTCTATAATTCTGAAAAGCATCATTATAGAGATGATTGCTGCAAACAAACTTAAATAATTGGTTGCCCATATTTTATAAAAACCCAAAAACTGAAACCAGATCTTTAAAGCCATATATGTCTTAAGGAAAAAGTTTTCTTATGAGGCTGGATTTAAAGTGAATTTTATATTTAAGTAAAGTATACAAATTTTAATTTTAGGATTTTCGATTGATGATTTGGAAATTTATTATTAATTTTTTTTTTTTTCTCTTCAAATAATGAAAGGACTGGTTCAATTTAAAGTGAGAATTTTTATTAAAATTAGAATAAAATCCAAAAATCCGTGAAAGTTTTCCTAAACGTGTCTTAACTTTCTTGTCTTATATAAAAGAAAATTTTCTGTCTGTCTTGAATCAGATGCCGACTTTAAAGTTACTTTCATATAAATATTGTTGTTTTTAACTTTATTTAATATGGCTTTATTTTTTAAGCGTAGTAGACAGACATTAGGAAGTTAGATTGGACATATGCAAATAGGGTTTAACAATTGTTATACTAATTAAAGAATGTTTCCATTGATGATGATAGATAAATACTTTTACTGCCAGTCCCACGATGTCGCAATCGTTCATTCGTTTATTACAATAATAACATAAAATTTAAAAATAAAAGCTTGGTACCGAACCCACAGTGCATCTAAGATTCCTTTGGGTTTTTTTTAGTTATTATCTATTTAACATAGTGTTCTTGAATTTTTTCCACAATTTCTTCATAACAATCCTTTTTCAGACGTTTTTTGGATATTCTAAGGTAAGAATGTGTAGCCTCAGACGAAATGATTTTGGATTACCTCATGATTATAATTTTATAAAAAATTAAAGGCTCTGCTTCTCCCCCGGTTTATTTTAAATAGTCCTGAATTGCCAGTTGTGAAATTATTTTAACAGTTGCCAACAATTTTCTTTTCTTTATAGCTTTAAGCTTCTACTAAAATTTATTAATCTTATAAACTTTTATTCATTTCTCCAGTTTTATTTTTAAATTACAAGCAAGTAATGTATTTTATTATTATATTTTACAACAAGAAGAAAATTATATTTCAATAAAAATTGCACACATGCAAATAGTTATTTATTTGCATTTACTGCACTCTTCTACAGTTCCACAAATATCGCATAATTTGGAATCGATACTATAAAAAGCAACAGCCCTTTTATCTTCATTATAATAATCATATATTAGAACGGGAGCTGTTTTTTGCATGGCCACGGCATGAGTTCTCAAGGCTTCCACCATAAAACAGGTTGCATAGTTTTTATACAAATGATCGAAATATACAACCAACAATGAACCAGAATTTTTCAATTCTATATTCTATAAAATGAAAAAATAAAAATTATTGTATTTCTTAAGTAGTTTCCATTTGACCAGCACTTACACTAAATCTCTTTAATTCTTGTATTTTCTTTAAATTTTCATCAGTTATGACATAACCCGATGGTGTATAAAGTTCCAGCAACGCCATATTAGAATATTCTTTTTCACCCACATATTTGACACACACTAACATTGATAAGTATCTTGGTCTGTCGTTGTCTTCATACTTAACTACTGTTATGGTGAAACCAGGATAAAGATCATCATTATCTTCCAAGGTGTTGTATTGAAAAGCGACTTGCAGTAAAGCTGAACCGTTTCCCTTGCTTGCGATTTTTAATGATTTCGTTTTAGGAGGCAACTGAAAAAAAAATCAATCACCGAAGATAGTTCTTACAAGTTGTTAAGAATCGCATTTAGTTTAGGTTAAGAGCTGCATTCATGTAACAAAAAATAACTTATGTAGCAAATCCATTTTGAAATCAACTTCGACTGAACTATCAGACTAAATTTTAAAGTATTGCATCTTCATTCACTTATAGCCTGTATTATTACATAGTTGGAAAATCCCAACAAAACGTCGGACACAAAATGAATTAAACATACTTTTATTTACCGAATAGATTTAAAAATTTTTTAAAACCAAATACTTATACCACGTTTTGGGTAGTAAACGGCTTTTTAATACCACGTCCTTTTTTTTTTTGGTTTAGTATCGAGATTTCTAGTATTAGGGAAAATCATGTTATAATCTTTGCTAGGTCAAAAGTTTAGGCAAATAAATTTAAAAAATTTAAAGTTAATTTTTTGTTAGTCTTTGTTTGTTATACTGCTCTGAAAGCGGTTTTTATACAAAAAACGCTTAAAAATAATTTAAAAATGTTAAGAAATAAAAACATTTTTATGCCTTATTTTTTCTTATGGATTATTAAACAGAATCAAAAGACTATGTGTTACAGTGTTTTCTTACCGTGACTTAGAATTTCTCCCCTATCTTGTAAACGCAGTAAAAAAAAAACTGAAGAATCCCAAAGTTTTTAAATTATTAAAACTTCTCTATAAAATGTGGGATTTGCATTAGTTGTTTTTCTAATTTATCCCTTTACTGTGCAAATTTTTAGTAAGCCATCGCCGGCTCTGTAATCATAATCAGTATAATGCCCAATTTAAACATTTAAGCTGGAATTTTTACCATTTTTTTTTCCAAAATGCTTACTTCCTTAAACTACGTCCTTTATCTTTTTAAGTAAATTTTTTCTCAAATAAAATCTGCATTATTCTAATTTTTTTTAAACCAGATTCTTCTTAGACTCTGTCTTTTTTTACTAAGCCGCTGCTGATTTTGTTTTTCTCTCGTGGACTTTTTTGGAACCTATAATTTTCCCCTGAATGTTAAGTATTTTTCCTTTTAATGTTCAGTAGCTTAAATGTCATAAGACTACGTCTGTTTAGAATATTTAGCTACTTTTGTCCTTTATGGTAACGTATAGAAATAAAAAAGTTTAGGTTATGCGCTCTTCAAAATTATATCTTAAAAGTTGCAGGAGTTTTTCTTTATATCTTCTATGACTACGTATTTGAATAGTACAATAGTTTGAAAACTACGTTGCTTTAAACCATTTTTAGTTATGTGGCTTCAATATTATTAAATCATTATGAGTATAAACGGCAATAGTTTGTTTCTAAAGCCAGCAACTTAACTCTAAGGAATTCTTATTAAACTTACCTCGACACTTTTAAACAAAATTTTATTATCCTCAGTCAGCTTGATAGTTTCATTCTTATCTTTTGATATAATATTAACATCTATTTTAGCTGTCTCGTAATCCGCATATTCGGTAAATTTTATGAGGGCAATCAAACCAAGGACAGTATTTTGAATTAAAGTAGAAGCTCCAAGGCTTTTACGTTGAGCTATAAGCCGTTTAATAGTAGGTACTATTCTGTCGATTTTAGTAGAGTTAAGATCCAAGAGCATTAATAAATTAAATGACGTGATTTCAACATTACTGAGAAAAACAAACTCCCACCATTCAATCTTCTTATTCAAGCTCGTTTTAGATAACCACTTCATCAGGCTTTGTTGATCAGAAGCTACATGCTTGGCCTTCGCGTAGGTGTATGTGGCTAACGATTGTATATGTAGCAATTTATATTTTTCATGATTTTTGGCTATAGACTCTAAACCTTTGGTTATATTTTGTAAGTATTTCTCGCCATAAGCGGAATTCGCTAAAAAGGCCAATACCGCAGCACCTATTAGAGTTATAGGATTACTTTGTGAAGGATATAAGTATTCACCGTTTTCGGTAAATGTTCCGTTTTGATCCTGTCGTTTGCTTAAGAATGCCAAGCCTTCGTTAATGATTGTTTCGTTGACACTGATAAATTCTTTAAAATGTGGGAAAAAACGTAAGACAAAAGACGTCAACCATGTAGAGCCATTTCGACGCTCTTTTTTTGCCCGAGAAGGACCAAAGCTACTGAAGGAACCATCCATATGACGACAGGTTATCATATTTTGATACCCAGTCTCTAAATTGTGACGAAGCCTCGCTTCCACGGTGGAAGTTAAGAGTTTTGAGCTCTTTAAATATTTCATGATCAAAAAATTAGGCAACAGAGAGGACATAGTTTGTTCACCAGAACCTAATGGCATATGCACCAAATTGTCTAAATTTTTTAAAATGAAACCCATAATGTCACCCACAACACCCACTTCGACATGTTGCGAGTCGGGTACTACTAAATCTTTGGGTAAAACAAATTCAAATGCGGATTTCTGCTCAGGTTAATTTTCAAATTAACAAAATAAATATGAGTGTCATACTCGGTTATGCCTTCCGGAACCACATTCAAGGTCTTATGTATGATTTCAAGATCAACTGATGTTGAGGCTTTGAATATCAACATAACATTTCCAATAACTTTGGGTCTTATCAGAAAATAAATTATACCAGATGAATGATCTTCAAGTGTTATGGTCTTAGTCAGTCTCTTCTCACTAATGACCTTATTGTCAAAATCGATGAAGTCATATTCAGCATTACTATTGTTTAAGGTTACCACGACGTGTAATTTGTAATGTAGAGGATTATTTACAGAGACGGGCACGTTAATAATTTCGTCTGGAATGAAAATTAAATTATTGTTTAAGCAAAAAATATGATCAGCAAACGAACCTCTTTTAACTGAGAACGGCAAACTTATTGATAAGAATAACTCGATTGTATCGTCCCTGCTAAAAAAATTTATTAAAAAATTAGATAAAAACGACAAAAATTTTATCTAATTTCTTATGCATAAAATAATAAATTTTCTTAAACAATAATAAAGTTTCCGTTGTTGTTAAAAAATAATTACTAAAAATTTGGAATACAAAAAAACTTTGGTTGATGCCATTTTTAAAAAGAATCGATAACAATTTTTACAATAATAAAAGATATATTTATTTACAAATCTTACAAGCAATAAGTCTTAAATTTTATTCATAATTCTCTCAATACTTCGCTACTCCTTTGTGTAGCATCATCAGGAAAAACAAATATTTATTTAAACAAAAAATAAAAACAAAAAAAAGGTAATAAAAAATTTTTTTAAACTTAAATATTTCAAAAATCAAAAAATTATTTTGTCATATGAAAAATTTTTAAAACAAATATCAAGTACAAGATTATTTCTTGTTTATCATATGTCTATAAATCTATCTACAATTTCTGTGCCAGCCTTAAAATTAATTCTCTGTACTATTGGTGTGTTAATTATTTGTAACATTTCTAACAAATATCGTTGTTTATAATTGTTTTCTGTGTTTGTTACTGATGATGATGACGCAGTTCTTTGTGAATTTATATTTTTATATCTTTGATCGGATTTATGACTAGCAATTTTAGTTTTTAGTTTATTTTTCGTTATCATTATCGTTTTCCGCTACAAGGAATTTTATAGAATAAATTTAAGAATTCTAAATTCGGTATTTATCTTAAGTTTTACTAAATACTCTTTTCAATGTATAGCGTGTTTTGTATTCCATTCTTTATTTATTGCAGTCAAAAGTTTTTGATTTCTCTAACCGTTCTGACATTTCAGGTATATAAATCAAAGATTTATAAATCTTTGGTTTGACCAAATATTTATCCCAAAACTTTTGAATCATGCTAAATTAAAAAAAATAATATTATAATTTCTAAAATAATTTTATAAATACAAAAAAAAAAAACTTTTGTAAAGATCTTTTTGTTTTGATTTATTCTAAAAATCCTGGTTCACGTCAAACATCATTTTATTTAAATCTACTAAAGTTACATAAACAAAAAAAGATCATTGCTAATCTTTTTTTAGAATGCCTTGATTCTAAATACTTGGATTTAACATTTTTTTAATATGTGGATGAAGAGAAATTACTTTCAGCATTTTCAATTATTAGGCGAGCAAACAAAAAACTTAAGTATTAATTTTAACAATAAAAAAATCATCTTTATTTTTAAGACTCCTGGCACTTACTTTTCCATAGCGTTGGTAAGTAGAAGGATTTGTACAAAGCAAATAGTAAGACGCAATATTGCGCTCATGTCTCAGCCGTTATTAGTAAATTTAAAATAAATTAAACAAAGTATTTAGCGCTTTATATAATCAAACTATTCAAAATCAAACTTCACTTTTGAACTTCAAATGATGACTGAACATAAACTGCTGATGGTTCTTTTAATAAATGAAACTGAATTCAATATTTTATAATAAAATACAAAAAAGCCTCTACAAGTTGTTTCCTTAAATTCATGAGTGCCACGATGCTTTACGACTTTACGAAGTTGTCGAAGGCCGCTCTTAAATGAGTTCTATTAAAACTTAATTGAGAATTAAAATATAATACGAACTTCTTAATTACTCTATTCCTACAAAAGATATGTTAAATAAATTTAATACGTAAATGTTGATCAAATATGAGTGGCATTATAAATAAAAAGTATGAAAGATAACATTTAATAATTAGTATGTGTTCTCAAACAACATTTTATTTTCTTATTTGAATAAACGATTTTAATCTGTAGGTTTAAGCTTAGAGTAACTCTTATTAAACCTTTTTTTTAAACAAATATTTAAAAAAATACTTTTGTAATACTTCTCTGTTTTTATTTTAAATGATAAATAAAAGCAACTAGTCTTTCGCAAATGAATCCCTTTTTTTATATAATATTTTTACTGTTAAAATAAATATATTTTTTTAATTAATATTGTGTATTTTTATACATTGAAAACACTCTGCAGGATTCGACAAGCCATTTGGCGAGAAAACTAAAAAAAACTGGGATCACTGAACAAGCTTGTGGTAACTCAATCACAATTAAAACAAAAAAAAAAACAACAAAATGAAGCAAAAACAGCTACTATTGTCTAGCTATTCACGTATTGTTGTTTTTGTTTTCTTTAAAATAACAACAACATTATATTGAGAATTTATAAAAAAAAGCTCTGTTGCCCAAAATTACTCAGTGAATTTGTTCGTTTTCTAATGAAATTAAAATTTGCGAAGATGTGATTTCGTTTTTAACTAGCTATTTGAGGACCTCTTTCCCAATGGGAATTCTCGTACCATGACCGCTCTTTAATTTAGCAAGATTTTTATTTGATTGCACTTATACGCAAGTTTCTGGTGTGAAATTAAAACCCTACTTCCAGGAATCTATGCCCTGGGTAAACTACAACAATATTTTATTTTGCATGGGAGGCAACACGGTTTTTAGTACAAAAATTCAGGGTTTATACAATTCCGTAGATACCCAATTACAATTTTTGACTTTGTATAGAGGGTACCACACCTACTTCAACAATTACGAGTATCTATATACATATATAAAAATGGTGTAAAAAATTTATAGTAATTCATAAAATGAGAACTGCTGGGCCGATTTCTGTAAATTTTTTGTCAGTTGTTCGTGATTTCGAGGAGAAGGTTCTTACGGAAGAAAAGTTTGGAAAATCCCTCCAGAAAAGTCGGAATATTTGAAAAATCGAAAATTGATTTTTTTACGAAATTATGTGTGAAATTATTCCGTATTGGCTTACCAAATGAAAAAATAGAAAGTTCTTGGTGTAAATCAAGAAAACTTGCGGAAAATGCGAATTGCGGAAAATTAGTAAAATTGAAAATTGATTTTTTTATGAAATTTTATTTATCGGTCCTCTTTTTTATCACAATATTTGATGATAATTGTGTTGTATTATTACTCTAAAGTGTGTCTAAAGGCTCGAAATTGAGGCGAGCCGAAGCTTGGGACCGCTAGTTAACTATAAATATTAATATTAGGGTTACTGGTGCAAAATTTCAAGTGTCTACCTATTATAGTTCGCTAACTACACGGTTATAATTTTGCACCAAGAAAGATTTTTGCCGCATTATATATAAAAAAATTACTTGACGGATGCTACCTGTATGGAAGGTGCCACGCCCATGTGGAATATCAAAATAAGTTTTAGGAAATCTTGCATCTTTATGCAACAAAAACAAAGGGTAAATCAAAATTTCGTTTTTTTTTTGTTTTAAAAATTTTTTAGTCTGATGGCTTAACAGTCACGCTCACGCAAAAATCAATGGATCTCTCATTTCTTATCTAAATACAATCACTTTTATCGTGAAATATTTTCAATATGAAAAATTTTCACGTTCCACAAAATTTCGTAATGACATTTTTTTCAGCAAGATGCAAGGTAACAGGTGATTTGCATCTAGATTTGTTAAGATTGAGAGGGACGTAGTGGCCGACTTTTGGAAATGCTTAGCAGGATAATTATGTTAAATAGCTTTGTCTGCGCCTCGCGTTAAAGATTTTTTTAGGGTTTTATTTTCAGTCCAATTGTGTTTTAGCAATGTGCATAACACAATCAGACCCTGGAACTTCCTCATTGTTTAAAAAAAATAGATGAGGTTCTAGATCTTAGTGTAAATAATATTTGTGTTGATTTTTCATTATCTACAAAGATGTTACATCTTTTAAACCAAATGGATAAATTATTAAATAGGGTTTGTACCTGTCAGTCTTACTACTCGCGTTAAAGAAAAAGTTGAAATATTGTTGCAAATATTGTATATTTTTATTGTGGTTTCCTAATCTTAATATTTAACTCTAATGAATATTTGCCATGGGAAAATAAATGTTATTTGATTCTTAAGTCTGTGTACAGTTATTTTCCCTAGGCAAAAGTAAGGCGTGCGTCTCAACAGTTTGTCAGATCATACTCATATGCATAAACGCTAGAGCATTTAATTGTAATCAAAACACAAACCTTTGCCAAGTGCGATGTCATTGCTACGTATCTATTTTAAATGATTTATGCAACGGCCGGCGGCCGCCTTTACTGAGTGGTGTCAAATGAACATTGATTATTAATGTTACAAATCTTTTCGTACAATTATTTTGTTTAAAGAATTTATATTATACTGGCAATGAAGGCTGTTAATATTTGCTACATGCTGTTGGTTTAAGTGATTGTTCGATTACGCTACATTATAATATTTTTGTTTTCAATTGAAGAAATGTGGTCAGATCAGAAGCAATATGTTCGTATGAAAACTGCAGCGAATATGAACAACCAAAGAGAAACAGGAGGGGGCCAAACTTAACCTTGTTAAAACAGGTAACAAGAATTTATCTTGACAATGTGTGGAATTCCAAATTTTTTTCTGTACGCGTCAGAGCTATAGTGTGCACATCTTAAATGTAAAAAAGACAGCTTTGTTAACTCTGTAATCCTGGATAAATCTAATAAAAATTTAAGGTAAGAAAATGCTTTTTAGGTGATAAGGTGCGCCTTACAAATCTCATCTTAGTTCGCTTGTCGTTTTAAATATGTATATGTATAATTATTATTCTTAATTAAAATAAATTTTTATTTCTTTTGCATTTGTTCACTCAAAATACAAGTTAACGCACAAACTTTGAACAACTGTTTAAGTTATGGACAAAATTGTTTACCTAAAATTCTCGACACCAATTTTCTATTCGGGTGGAATAAAAATTTGACGTCAACCAAAATTTTAACTCGTAGTCACGAAATGGGTTAATATTTTCGGAAAGAATTCCAACACTAACAGTAATTTAATATTATAAGTAGGAATAATCACCTTTCTATGTGATTTGCTATTTTTTTTCTTCAATTCGATTAGTCTGCAATTTTTTCAGTTTTACATATTGCAATGCTACAATATCTAATTTGGTTCTAAAAAAAATCTAAAATTTATAATTCTTACAAAATAAAGTGTGTTTCGATGTCAAGAGCTCCATTACTAGCATCTGTAGTTGAAATAAAAGGCTTGTTAAAATGTGGATTCTGTAGAAGAAGAAGGTTTGTCACAGCCTCTTTTAATCAGTCCATTTCTTCTTGGCACTCTTGCGTCCATACCAATTTTGAGTTTTTTCTTAACAATTTGTTAAGTGGTAAAGTAATTTTTGCAGAGTTCGGTATAAATTTGGTGTAATAATTTATCAGCCTCAAAAATGCTTGTAGCTCCTTGAGGAGGTTCCTAGGAGGTGCTATATCTTATACTGCTTTATTTTTGTTTGGGTCTGGCAACACTCCTTTTTCTGAGCATTGGTGACCCAAATATACCACTTCCCTCTTAAGGAAATGACATTTCTCTGGTTGCAGTTTAAGGTTATATTTTCTCAAAGCGTCTAGGACACGCTTCAGTCATAACTGGTGGTCCTCTAAGTTTCTTCCGTAGATAACGATGTCATCCAAATATACGAAACAGTCAATTCCTTGAAGACCGGTTAATATCGAATTCATTATCTTTTGAAACGTTTTTGGTGCCCCGGTTAAACCGAACTGAATTCGATTAAAGTTGAAATACCCTACGTTTGTGGTAAAGGCTGTTTTATGTTTGTCCTCTGGGTGCATGGTGGTATTCACTTGCTAAATCTAGAGTGAAGAAATACCGGCTGAAACCCAGCTGTTCTAAGATCTTATCAATCCTGGGTATTGAAAAAACTTGTTTTACTGTTGCGTCGTTTAATTTTCTGAAATCTACCACCAATCTCCACTTCTTCTCACCATTTTGTCCTGCTCTATTAATATTTTTTAATATTTTCTCCCTCAGCATTTGATCTACTTGTCTGTTGATTTTATATCTATGGATTTCAGGCAATCTACATGTATTGTTTTGTGTTTATAGGGGGTTGACTTGGTCCGTTGGTATTGGATGTTTTAATACAGTAGTGTGAGACAGGCCATCTCCAGGCAGTTGAAAAGTATCATATAATAACTTCAGGATGTTAACGATCGAATATATTTCTTCCGAATTCAGATCTGGGCTCAATTTTACCGTTTCCTTGGTTGGATTTTCGTCCTGTACCAATCGTGTTTATTGTTGCTGTAATTTTTGTAGTTTTCATAGCTTAGGATTATTTTTTCATTTATATTTACTGGCAAACTGTTGGTGTTCAAAAAATCAGCTATTACTGGTGTTAGGGTTTCCACCACGAAAACACCAGGTGAAACTTTCGATTTGTTTACGAGAATGTCCCCTGTAGCTGATGTTACTACCGCTGATGCAATAATTTGGGAACGTCCTTCTATATATATATATATATATATATTTGGGGTTGGCACAAGTGGTAGGAAAACCTCTTCTTCTTTATTTTTGAAAAATCGGAAGTTTTTATTTACCACATCCGTTACAGATCTGTTCCATGTCATATCTCTCCCTAGGAAGCCATTTGCCGGAAATTGGCTTCCTTCTGGTACAACATGCATCTTTCACTACAGATGTTACTTATGCTTAAGTGTCGTGCCGTTATTATTCCTTTGGATGTTTTATTTCTCCCGAATGCTCCAGATAGAATTTTTTGTTCGCCCGCGTCTACTTGAACATGTGGTGCTAACGCTAACGCTTCCGCTTTCACTAATTTAGTATCTGCTCCCGTAACTACAAGCAGACAAAAAATTTCGTACTGCTCCTTAAAACAAGGAAATTATATATATGCGTCATCTTTTTCTTTCATTTCTTGAAATTTTATTCGTAGTTTTTGCTCCTCTTTTGACTCATATTTATAATAAAAAAGATTTCCGTTGGAATCTGGAATGTATGTGCATATATTTTCACTCTGCTGTCACCGATTTTGAGATCACTGGTATATATTTCACAAAAAGGTTTTTTTGTAAAATTTTCGGCACCCGAGCTTTTAGTTTTGGCTGGGCCGCTTGGAGTTTCCCGGATTTTTTAATGGGCAATTGGTTTTCATACGACCTACTATATTACAGTCGTAGCCATTCGAACCTTATCCTTCCCTAAAGGAATTGATCTCTAACAGGCTGTTTTCTACTTTCCCCTGAAGTTAAAACTGTTAGCCGGTTGCCAATTTGTATTAGGCTGCGTATTCTAGCCATGTATTTGCTTCCTAAGATATGCTTGCTGAGGCTGCTGGTAAAAACGATTCTCAGTATGGCCGTTCGTTTTACATATACTGTAGAACAGTGTCCGTAACCTTTTAAAGCGGTCTAAATGCCTATGACCTCTAACATGACAGAAACTACAATTTTCTAATTTTTCATCTGCGTTACTTCTACATGATGGACCCACCCCGTATCGTCCGTTCACAGGTTGTTCTTTTATGGTCGTCCTGATTACAGAAACTGCATGGTATTGTCTCGGTCAAAGCATTTAAACCAATCTGACTATCTAGAGAGCTGTTCAGTATCTTCAACTATCTGCAGTAATATCTTAAAATCCTTGTTTTTATCGCCTACCAGTGTTGCCAAAACTATTGAACCAATTCCCGCCAGATATTACTTTAAAAAACGCTAGAAACCGCTATCTAGTCGAAAAAAAACGCTGGTTAAAAAGTTTCTTGAACAATTTATTTTTATACCCTTTAGCGAAGCAAACTTGGTTTCACAAAAAAATAAATATGTCAATAAATCAGATATAGTGTCGAAAGAGGTGCTATTAGAAATCAGCATGATCGGGTGATAGAGAATTAAAAAGTAAGATAGAAATATTATCTAAAAAAATTGGCTCTCACCTACATGTTCTGAGTTACGGGGCTATGAAATTTTCAAATTTTTTTAAATATCAATAAGGGTATCCTTTTAAAGCTTTTGAAAAGATCTCTAACCTAGTAAGAGCCGATGGCATTTTTATGTAAGATAATATACATGCAGGAGTTACTTCACAAAACTAAATTTACATGGTGAAGGGTTTATAAGATTCGGCATAGCCGAAATACCACTCTTGCTTGTTTAATACTGTTTTAAAACACTAACGCTGCCGTATGTATAAAATAAACTTTTATTATTTTTTATGAATATGGCAATAATTGTTCATCTCTAGTTAAGATTTTGATTGAGGTTCCGATAAAGCCTACAATTTTTTTCGGAATCGTAGGATTATTTGTTATACTGACGAAGACCATATCTAAAGCAAAAAAGTAATTATAAAGATGCAAATAAAAAATTGGAGGAATTGACATACATAACGGTTAAAAATAGCTTCAACCATATTGGTTTGCAATCGATTTCTGAGCTTTGATTTAGCTCTATTAAGTTGACTAAAAACTCGTTGCACTTCTGCATTAGACCATGGCATGCATAATATCGCAAGGCAAGCTCAAGCTCAGTTAGCTCTTTGAAAATTTTATTTCAAGCCGAATTTTGATAAGTAGTAATCATTTGATTTTCCCATTTTATAGCATTTATATTATAAAGCTGATTTTAAATTGTTAGTTAAAAAAAGCAAGGCAGAAACGGATAATCTATATATTTTTATACAAGGTTACAAATACATAGTTTAGCTTACTTTGTATTTAACAAAATTTATTGTAGCTTAAAAAACGCTAAAATCACGCCAACTAAAATTTTCCCAGCTGAAAAAACCACTTAGCGGTTTTTTTTTCTAACTTCCCGCTTTTAATAGCAGAAAACCACTACATCTAGCGGGAAAACCACCGTTTTGGCAACACTGTCGCCTACAAATGTTGTCCTTAATGCCTGATCCCTCACACCTTTAGTAAAACTTTTAACCGCCAATCTCCTAAAATCTTTTAGTATGGTTTGCTGCTGTCCGCATCGCTCCATTCGTTCGCTGTAATGCCTATGGCTTCACTACTTAAAGCTTCTATACGGCTGCCAACTCTGCTTGTCACAAGTTTATCATAAAAAATCTTGTAAGGCAGACGCATGGCAGAAGCTATACATATATATATATGCATAAATCAAAAGGAACAGCACGAAAAGTAACACAATGTAATGGAGTTTTCAGATTCATTTTCTGATATTGTGGATAAATCATCAGAAGTGGATATCGAGGTCAATGATGAAATTCTGGTTTTGACTTTGTTATCCATTTTGACACAGAATATGAAGCATTTTAATAGCAATTGAATCATGGGATTCGCTTCCAAGTTATTCAACATTAAAAAAGTTAAGCTTTTAGAAGAACATGAACGAAGAAAAAATCAAAACGTTTTAGATCATAAACAACTTATCAGCTGCTGAAATTGCATTGTTGCTATTAAATATCAGTAAACAAAGCGACAAGAGTTTTATTTGGATTGTTGATAGTGGAGCAAGCAGCCACTTGTGTAACAATCTTAGGCTATTCGTATCGTTCAAAAAAGACAAACAGCAAGTTACAGTAGCAGGCGGCAATTATGTGCTTGAAAAAGGGAAAGGAGAAGTAAAAATTAAAGTGACAAACTCCACTTCAAAATGTTTTATATGTACCTTATACCCTATTCAGACTTACGCTTTAATTGCGGAATTAAGGAATTTACGCCATTAAGGCCTTAATAGAGCTCAATTTACCATACAGGAAGTCAATTAATAAATTGAGCAATTAGTAGTTAACTGCAGCACTAATTGAATAAGATCTGAAGTGCAACCGTTGCCATTAAGTATGTTTACTCTGGGAACTATGTTCAGTGAGAAGAAAAACTTCATAAAATTGACAAGCCGCAAGTAAAAAATATAAACAAACGAATAAAAAGAAAATGGCGGATCATACAAAAATGGCTTTTGAAACTTCCAACTTCAAAGCAACAACAAAAAGCCATGTTGTTTTTGTAATAAAGAGAGAAACCAGCTGGGCGGACGGCCCTACCTAGTAAAATAAACACGCCTTGTGCCAATTAAATAAGCTTAGTCGAGCATGTGTGTACACCAAATTAAATTGCGCAATTAAAATTAAATTAACTATATTAAGAAAACATGTCTGAATAGGGTATTACAAGGCGAATTAATACAGGTGAACCCGGCTACAACAATTCAACAACACAAAAAACAACAGGGATTTAGTTGCTGCAAAATCTAGGTATGTTGTCTAAAACAATTTCTGTTTAGATTTATACCTCTATTAACCGGCTTTACATCTATTATCCATGCAGCATTTGTATGGTTTTTACTGTGCAAACCTAAATCCGGGGTTTCCTCTTTTTTAAATTCATGTGTTCACACATAAGAAAGTACATTTTTGTGCTTTTATTTATTTAGTAACTGAAATTTGATCTGCTAATGCCTGCTGTGGTATGATTGTTTCTTCAAATAGTAAATTACCAAAAAGAGCCAGAAAAGTTCTTTCAATTAAAGACAAAATTACTTTAATTCATGACTACGACAAAACATATCTGTTAAGTTGCTCTTTCTGTATACATATTTTGATATTACCACTATAAACCGTGTATTTTGATTATCCGTTTATGTGCCGGTCCCACGAGAGCCAGATTATCGAGGTTTAACTGTATAATATAATATGTATAAGATTTTTTGTTATTTCCATTAAATGTATTGGCTGCGAGGCTTTATTAATTGTTTAATAAAATAAATAAATAAAATGATTATATTTCTTATCCTATCCTATCAGTTTTTTTTATTTTTTGACAATTTTTGTAAATAATTTTAATTCGCCTTGACAACTATAACGTATACAGCTGATGTGCATTTTCGCCCGTGCGTTTACCAATATTATTACGCCATGGGGTATTAGTTGCAGGTCAATTTTTTCTCAGTAAGCAAGTGCGTAGAAAATGGTGCAGTGTTTAATTTTGACAAAGAAATAGTAATCATAAGAAATAGTGTTCAAAGCGCATAAAGAAAATAAGAAACCCAATTAAATGGCATTAAAGGCTTGGCCATGTAAACTACCAAAGCTTAAAAGACATTGCCATCAAAAACATCGTGCGCGATTTAGATAAAAGGCTTAAATCTAGTTTACGGGCACCGCTCCAAAATAAAAATAAAGTTGCCTACAGGGTGCTAAATGCAATTTTAAGCAAAAAATGTCAAGTGAAAATTTTGGCGGCAACCCTTAGTTTCGGAGTTACGGCCCTGCAAAATTTTTATATATAATATGGTATATATCGAGTAGTTGATGGCGGAATGGGAGTATCATTGGAAAGGGAATATAAGAGCCTATCTATTGAACCAGGAAAAAATTAAAAAAAAAAAATAAATTAATAAAAAAATCTGATAAGGAAAAATATTTTTTTTACAAATTAAATTAAGTTATTCGGAAACCTTTAGAAAGCGAAGCCGCTATTGGTTATACCATAGAGGAGAATATCCTTTCGTCCGGCCGAAGGCTGGCTACGCAGGAAACCTTTAGAAAGCGAAGCCAGTGTTGGTTATACCACAGAGGAAAAAATCTATGCACCCGGCCGAAGGCCGGCTACGCAAGAAACCTTTAGAAAGCGAAGCCGCTGTTGGTGATACCATAGAGGAGAAAATCCTTTCGTCCGGCCGAAGGCCGGCTACGCAAGAAACCTTTAGAAAGCGAAGCTGCTGTTGGTGATACCATAGAGGAGAAAATACTTTCGTCCGGCCGAAGGCCTGCTACGCAGAAAACCTTTAGAAAGCAAATCCGCTGTTGTTTATACCATAGAGGAGAAAATTCGTTCGTTTTTGAGTAAAATTATGTTTATATGGAAAAAAAAGTTTTGTTGGAGCCTTACCTGATTTTTTTTTTGTTTTATTTTTACTTTTTTTCTATTTAACTGAATAGACCCTTAAATTCCCTTTCCAATGATACCCATATTGTCCCATTCTACCATTAAATACTCGATATATGCCTTATTAGATACAAAAACTTCAAAGGTCCGTAAATCCGAAACTAAGGGTTGCCGCCAATATTTTCACATAACATTTTTTGCTTAGAATTGCATTTCGCAACCCGTAGGCAACTTTTTTTATTTTGGAGCGGTGCCCGTAAACTAGATTTATTCCAGATAAAATATCGAGTATAAATACTCGAAACGTTATAGTAAAAACATTCTTAAACAGACTTAATTCGTTTACATTTGTGCGGGCCTTTTGCTTCTGAATCAATTGGTAATTGGTGACATTAATAGATGATTTTTCAAGAATGGTAATTGTCTATTTCATCAAAACTAAAGCCGAAGCCTTTGAAAATTTTTAAATATTCAAAACACTTGTTAATAAATAAACAGGCTTAAAAATAAAGAAACTAAGAAGTGGTAATGGCGGCGAACATATAAATCGCGAGTTTGGTAATTACTTAATACAAAACGGCATCAAAAGACAATTGACCATGACACACACGCCCCAGCAAAACGGTATTTCAGAGCGCTTTAATCGAACATCGGTTGAAATGGCAAGATGTTCACTTGTCTGTGGCTCAGCGGTATACGGACGAAATCGATGTCCATCAAAAACAATTAATAACATAACTCCGTATGGAAAATGGTATGGCAGAAAACCCTTAGTTAAATATCTACGCGCTTTGGCTGTTTAGCTGTGGCACTAGACAAAATGAAAGAAATAAATTGAAAGCCAAGGGAAACGTTTATTATATGGTCGGATATTCCGAAACTTGTAAAGGGTACCGATTGTACGACCCAAAGAATCCTTCAATTGTTGTTTGTCGTGATGTTATCTTCAAAAAAATAGTTTTAAAATATATGAAAATCGTGATTGCAGTTCTATTTTCACACTTAACAACAATAAAGTTAAAGAAGAAGAAGAAGATAACCTGGCTGTAGGAGGCAACGAAAATAAGTGCAAGAATGATAATGACTGCAGTAATAATGTAAATATAAGTGAATAAAAAAATTAAGTTGAAAATGTCAAATCGGTATCAACAATTAGACCTGGAAGAGCAAGAATATTAGGAACAGAGTATCCTTGATGTCCTCGAATGTAAACATTTAATCGCCGCAATAGATAATAAGAAATAGAAATTACTAGATGTGTTGCTGACATAAACAAAAAACAAATACATACTCCATTCTTTTGGTTTGATGCAGCACAAAGTGAGTAATAATTGTTTAATATGCAATAACGCTTGGTCGCTGGTTGAATTGCCTTTACGGCAAAAAGCCATTGGATGTCGTTGGGTTTTTAGCACAAAGAAAAGCAGTTCCGGTTAAAAGCTATGTTAGTACCTAAGGGTTGCAGCCAGCAATATGGAGTTAGTAATTTTGAAACCTTTTCGCCTGTTGCTAGGTGTTCCACAATCCGAATCGTTATAGCTATAGCTGTTCTATATAAAATGCATCTTCATCAATTAGATGTCACCACGGCATACTTAAATAGTGATTTACAAAAAGATTTTTTTATGCGGCAATCGGGTAGTTATATAGATAAAGAGTATCCAGAAAAAGTTTTAAGATTACATTATTATACAAAATGGCTTCAAATGTAAAAATAAACCTAATCGTAGTATACGTCGACGATTTGATTAAACAAAAGATTTCTGATGATTTGATATAGTAGACAAGGGTCTTTTAAATCTTTTTCTGGGTATTGAGAAGTTGGTTAACAAGTAAGTAAAGACAGAACTCTTAAAAAAATAAATCTAAAATCTTACCAGTTGCTTGTTGGAGCACATATGTATTTGACGATAACCACGCGTCCTGACATTTTTCATTCTGTTATAAAGCTCTCGCAATGTAATGTAAATTTTCAAATATCTGGCAAAACTTAGAGATTACAATTACATTTTAGTTATAATGATTCTGATGTTCACAGTTATTCTGATGCTAATTGGGGTTGTAGTATCATCGACTGGCTACGTTTTTATGTTTGCTGGCGGAGCCATAGCCTGGGAATCAAAGAAACAAACAACTATGGCTTTAAGCTCCATTGAAGCTGAGTATATGGCATTATCAATTGTAGCTAAAGAGGCCATATACAGCCAGTAAAAAAGTGAGGAAAAAGATGTAATTAAAACGCCACATCTATACCAACGAAGTGGTGCAAATTCGGGTGAAAAACCTATGAATTTTACATTGGCCTGTCATTAAAGGCATGTTGTTCGTTTTTAACAAAATTGTACTACTTTTAAATCGGTTTTTATATGCTAAAAATTTCTGTGATGAGAACTTATTTTTAAGTAATTAAATTGCGTTACATTATATGTAGTTTTTGATTATATATTTATTGCTAACTTTAGAGCATCTCTTAAATTAGACTTAGCGATATTTAATTCGACTTCTTATCATACGTTCTATCTAAAAATAAATGAAAATTGCACCATTAAAAACAAAATACGAAAAAAAATTCTTTGGAAAACGAGCATTCGTATTAAAAATTTGCATATTTTTGATAAGCACGTTACGAAATTAAATTATTTTAAGAATAAATTGGTACTTTTTGTAATACACACGAAATTATATTAAGAAAATTGTGGTAGTTGTAGTTTCCTAAAATTCGTCCTCTAATTCGTTTAAAGATTTAATAGGAAACATTTATATATGTTTCGTATTTTTGCCTTTCAAACAAAATTTTGATTGTTACTTTTTTTCACTGGGAAGTTTAGCATCAAAGAATTTTGACTTTTTAGATCTTAAATATCGATGGTTGGAACAAAAACAAATGTACAAGACGAAATACAGAGAGAACAGCGAAGAAATACTTTGGTTATGTGCAAACTTCGTGTAACCAAATCATTGATAAGAATACTACTCGTATTCTTATTTACAAAGTTAGTTGGTTAAACAGATGATGTTTACAATGTACACAACCTAAACTAGAAAGTTGCGAAGAATGCTGATGAAGGATGTAGCGATCCAGAAAATTCAGCATTACATTCTGCTGGTGTCTAATTTTTCTTGTTTTCTTTCGAAAACCGCCGCATTTGCAGAATAATTTTTCTCTCTAAAAAAAGTATTTTAGAAATTAAAATAAATGAATTAAGCCAACTTCATGTTGAACTTTTGTTCATTTTGTTTTGCTATGAAAGATCTGAACTGTGGTTTTATTTAAAATTCTTGTAATTATGCAAGGAAAAATGTAGATCTAAGAAGTAGTTCAACATGTTGTTTGAAAAACTATTTTAAAAATAACTTACAAAATCTACAAAAGGAGTATTAGCATTTTTGGATGTAGATAAGATGCCGTTCGCTAAGAATGACATATATTATTTTTTACTGGGCATGGTGGAAAAATTTGATGACAGAAATTTGTTTTTATGATGAAAAGAAGCCGATGTTAATTAAGACAGATAACCTGAGTTCATAGCAGTTAGCAAAGCATCACCTTTACCACGCTCGTAGTAAACGTATTGATATCAAATATCATCCCATCCGTGATGCAATTAAGAAATATATGGTAGTTGTAGAGTATGTTGATACGAAGAATACTACAGCTGATTTTCTAACTAAAAATTTAACTAAAGAAAAATATTTAAGATTTACAAAAAATATTGGTATAAAAATGTAATTTTTGGCTTTTTTGGCAACATAGTATCTTTTATTTTGTTTAAAAAAATGAAGTGAAGTAATATATTTAATATTGTAACTTTAAAATTTTTTAAATGAATTGAAAAAAAAAAATTGATCCAATGATGCCTGATATTTGGTTTGAAGGGGAGTGTTGAAACATGTTTATGGCAACTCGAATTGTAATGTATTATGTACCTCTTGCATTTATTCTTTTACATACGTATACCTATATACATATATACATTTTTATTCTATTGTATTTTTTAGTTTGTAAGATGATTTCAAAAAAAGAAATACGAAATATATTTTGAGCACGTGTATTTTCTTTTTCTTTTTGGTACACTGAATTCATAAAAATAATTACATTACTAGCTGTCTCCGGAGCGCTTCGCCTCTCCAAAAAGAATAATGGCACCACGCCCACTCTTCCAAGCAAGTTTTTTATTTGATTAATGTACAAGTTATAAAAGATTTCGTTCTGCTTATTGGACCTTATGAATTAGGACTTATTTATCTTTCAAATATTCGTAAATTATTTCCGCGCACCTGTCCTCTTCCCTTTTTTAAATAAGCATACCGTCTTGAAGCTTCTAAATAAATATCTATCTTTGTTTTAATTTTTTTAAATCCGTTCCTTTATATATAATTAAATACCTGCTTTTTCGATTTTTTCAGGGGATTTGATGGCTCTAGAAGAAAAAGTCACATTAATGGTATTTAGCTTAGAACCCAATTAAAATATTGCATTATTGTTTCACATACTAAAATATTCAGTACTTTGTTACCGAAGAATTTAATATCTGCAGTCAACAAATACAATCGTTCTCTCTTTAAATATTAATTAGGCGGCTAACAGTAAATTGCATGAGTTACTGATTAGTTTATAATAAGATCATATTGGAATGTGAAGTTGCGGAACAAATATAATTTAAAAACTAATTATAATGATGAATTCTATTTTTGAATGTGCAAGTCTAATAAACTTTTGTACTTGCGCACCTTTGGACACAGAAATGATTAATTCGATCTGACAGGCGACGTCTCCTCTGAGATTTTTAATATGTTATCTACAAAATTACTCTTTCGATTACAAAATATTGTAAACAATGCTATAATATATTAAACAGTATCTAAAAGGGTCCTAAAATTTGACCCGGGCAACGTCGCATACAATATATAAATTTCTTCCATATTGTATTATCTTTTAAGTTTGTTTAGTCATGTTGGAGTTAAAAATATTTTATTATACCCTTTACCACAAAAAGTAGAAAAAGGGTATATATAAGTTTGTCATTCCATGTGTAATTTCTACAAGATCCATTTCCGATCCCATAAAGTATAAATATTCTTACTGCTTATGCATAACGAAGTCGATCAAGCGATGTCCGTCCGTACGTGTAAGTGTTGAAATCAATTTGTTAATCGATCAGATATAGTGTCAAAGGAGGTGCTATTAAAAATCAGCATGATGGGTCCATGTCCTTCGAGGAAGCAGGCAAAACACCATGTCTACCTCTAATTTTTTCATGTAATTTGAAATAATAAAGTAACTCCATTAAAAAATGTATGGTGCGACACAGAATAAAAAATAAGAAAAAAATATTCAGTTAAAAAATTGGCGCTCGACTATATTTTCCGAGTACGGGGCTCTGAAGTTTTAAATTTTTTTTAAATATCAAAGAGAAGAGATGTTTAAGAATATACTTAAAAATGCGTAACCCATTAAGAGCTGATGTCATTTTATGTAAAATTTTATATATGCAGCACCAAATTTTTTTATTGCTTAAATTCTTGTCACTCCAATATTTGCTTTCTTGATTCGAGTTACTTCACTAAACTAGATTTACAACAATTAGCACTCTTACTTGTTTTAATTACACTTTACAAAAATAAGAATAAGTTTTATATACTTTCTTTTATTATTTTTTTATGTTCCACTCACCTTGTTGATGTGATCTTAATGATAACGAAAACCACTTAATTGGCATTGTTTTATGAAACTTAACATAATTTATTTTTATCCTTTTTAAAAGATTATAATATTCTTAAATAGTAACTAACAAAATTCGGTTCCAGAAAGATATTAAAATTTTTTTGTATTGATGAATAATACTAATCTGTTAAAAAAGAAACAAAATGTCTAGAGTTTCTGAAGGCAGTGCTCAACGTACGCATCATCTTAATTATCAATAGAATGTCTACGTAGAACGCGCTGCAGTGATTTGGAAAGCCCTTCGATATACAGAACTCCAGATTCAGGCAGTTTGTTTGTTTGTTTCATATGATTTACCTAAAAGTCGCTCAATATGAAGCACAGCAAAACCAGTTATGCTTTTTAAAGAGTTGTTGTGAAAAAAGCTACTCTCAAAGATACCTTTTTAAAATAAGAACACTTTTCTGTGGAAACAATTTAACAGCAAAGGAGCTTAATCAAAAGTTAATTTAAATGAGATAAAGTAAAAGAAAGAGTTTCAAGAGGATAAAAAGCCTTCCAAGTAACGAAAAGAGCTTGAGAAGTCAATATTTAAAATTATTAAATTTTTAAATTTTTACAGAAGAACCTAATAATTCATTTTATACTTTTTGGGAAGGAAATCAACATTCATAAAATTTATAACAATAAAAAATCAATATCTTTCCTCTTTCCATAAAAGGAAAATTTTCAAAGGGTAAAAACACCATTATTATCTGCATACAAAATTTAACAAATTATTTAACGAATTATCCGTAGACCGCTTTGAAATAATTTTTTTTTTGTGAAAATTTAAGATTTTAGCGAGTATTTTCTAAAAGCACAAAATTATCTAAAAATTAAAGTCGGATCTTTAAAGGCCTATATGCTCTCAGTAAAATGTTTTTTTATGTTAACCCGGGCCTAAGAGTAAATTATATAAGTAAAGTTTAAAAATTTTATTTTTGGATTATTGATTG
Source organism: Gymnosoma rotundatum (assembly GCA_916610165.2). Lineage (NCBI taxonomy): Eukaryota > Metazoa > Arthropoda > Insecta > Diptera > Tachinidae > Gymnosoma > Gymnosoma rotundatum. The sequence continues at coordinate 36,292,863 of OU744337.1, forward strand.
ATGATTTGGGAATTTTTTTTAAATATTTTTTTTCAAATAAATTAAAAATTAAAATTATTATCAAAATCCTAAAACCGGGAAGAATTTTCCTTAACTTGTCTTTACTTTCTTCTCTTTTTCCGCCTGTGATTGAATCAGATATTGATTTTAAAGTTATCTTAAAGGGTTCTAAATGTCAAATGGAGTTTCGAAAGTAAAGGTGGATTCATCCATTTTGTCCGTACAAATTTTTGCTGTAACAACATTTTTTTTTATGTACTTTAAAATTTCTCTCAGGGAGAGAGAGAAGTGTTTTTGTTCTGACAACGATTTGCTTGATTTGGTTTTACTTTAATTTTTGTCCGGACAAAATTGGACTGAGTTGCCACTAAAAAAATGTTTTTCGAAAAAAGCTAAATTGTAGGCTTAAATATAGTTTACAGACGCAGCTTAAAATTGAAAAAAAAGTTGGCCATCTATTTAATAGAAAAAGAAAAGTAATAAAAAACTTCAGGTAAAAACAAACATTCAAAAAAATATTTAGCAGAAAAAAGATTTAGCGGAAAATCTTTAGTACGCGAAGCCGGTGTTTTTCGTGCCATAGAGAAGAAGAATATTGCGCCCGACCGGAGACCGGCAACGCAGGAAATCTTTAGTAATCGAAGCCAGTTTTTGTTTTACTGCAGCGGAGAAATTCTTGAGCCTGGCACATGAAAATTTACATTTAATATTTTGTTTTAAAAATTACGTTTTACATCCTCTGAACAAATTTCCTTGTATTGTATTGTATTGTATTGCCGCTAAACTTAGCTATATATAGTTATATATAGTTTATTCATTTTTTCTTTTTGGTCAAATATGTATTAAAATTATCTTTCCAATGGCACCCGTATTGCCTCATTCCATGTGCCATATTATGCATGTATAAAAACTATTGAAGCTCACAACTCCGAAACTAAGCATTAGCCCCAAAATTTTTATTTAACATTTTTTGCGTAAAATTCCATTTTACACCCCATAGACTACTTTTTGTAAATTTTTGAGCTGTGTCTGTAAACTAGATTTGTACCAAGAATAATTTTTTCATCCACATATATCCTCGCTATCATCCAGTAAGGATCCGAAGGGGGTTAGAATGGTTGTTTAGTGTCTCCAGGTATCTTGTAAATACTTTGTTTGCTTGTTTACTTAGGTGAACTAGTACCACATCTTAATGTAAAGATTATACGTGTTGATTTTTCATTATTTACAAAGATTTTATATCTTTTAAAATGGGTTTGCACCTGATTAGAGGTTTCTATTTTAGTCTTATTACTCCCGTTAAAGATGTTACCAAGAGAAGAAGTCGAAATATTGTTGCGAATATTGAATATTTAATATATTTAATAATAATATTAAATTTGTTTCAATGAAATAGATGTGGTCAGATCAGAAGCAATATGTTCGTATTTGTTTATTTTTAATTCTTGTCACCCCAATATTTGCTTTTTTGATTCGAGTTACTTCACTAAACCAGATTTACAACAATTCTCTTACTTGTTTTAATTACACTTTACAAAAGTAAGAATAGGTTTTATATATTTTTTATGTTCCATTTTCTTCTTTTCTTGTATATTAATTTTTTCAAGTCACTGTAATCAACACAAATAATGGTCGTACGTCAAAACGTTTTGAGTACGATTATGCTTAAAAATGACAAACTTTCCAATAAAAATGTCAGATTGCACTTGGCAGCACTCAGTGTTGCCAGGCCAGAAATATATATAGCAGCCCTAGTATAAATATTGTTATTTTTTTTACTACGTGGTCTTGGATGTTCTAAAGCAAGAATTTGTAGTCTTAGATGAAAATATGTTAGATTACCTCATGATCATAATTTTATAAAAAGTTGAGGGCTCTTTTTCTCCCGTCGTTTATTTTGAATAAACCAAAGGTGTCACTAGTAAAATTGTTTTAAGACTGTCAACAATTTCAATTTCTTTTAAAGCTTTATGCTTTAATTCAAATGTATAATCTTTAAAAGCTTTTGTATATTTACTCAGTTTTATTTTTAAATTATAAGCAAGTAATGTATTTTACAAAAAGGAGATAAAAATATTTTAATAAAAATGACACACATGTAAATAGTATGAAGTTATTTGCATTTATTGCATTCCTCCGGGGTGCCACAAATGTCGCATAATTTTGAGCCGGCATGATAGAAAAAAACAGCCCTTTTATCTTCATTATAATAATCATACATTATAATGGGAACTGGTTTTTGCATGGCCACAGCATGAGTTCTCAAGGCTTTTACCGTTAAACAGGTTTCCACGTTTTTCATTAGATGATCAAAATATACAACCAGCAATGAACCAGAGTCTTTCAATTCTATATGCTATAAAATTAAAAATAATTATTATACTTCTTAAAAAGTTTCCATTTTAATAGCACTTACACTAACTCTCTTTGATTTTTGTAAGTCCTTTAAATTTTCATCAGGTATGACATAAGCCGTTGGTGTATACATTTCCAGCAATGCCATATTAGATGATACGCCTTCACCCACATAAGTGACACACACTAACATTGCCAAGTAGGATGGTATCTTTTTGTCATCACTCCTAATTGTCCTTATTTTAAAACTAGAATAGAGAACTTTTTGATCTTCCAATGTGTTGTATTGGAAGGCTATTTGAAGTAAAGCTGAACCCTTTCCTTTGGCTGCGATTTTTATTGATTTAGTTTTAGGGGGCAGCTTAAAATAAAACCAGCCATTTCATTTAGTTTAGGAACAAAAAAAAAAAAAAAAAAACTCAAGTAGATAGAAGCATTTTGTACTAAATTTAAGTTTACTTACAGCCTGTATTTATATATATATTTTTTTTTGGAAAATTTATTAATTTAAAAAAATTACCGTGCTTAAATTTAATAACTTTCAAAGGGGCCTGTGCCTAGAAATAAATTATTGTAGTGTTTCGTGATATTTTATAATTCTTTAACCTGTATAAAAGATCGAAAAATAGGCAGCCGTGTACAGTGGAGAAAGAAAAATAGAATCATTCATGGCTATTCTTCTTTTTTGCTTAAACTTTGATTTTTGTCATTACTTTATTGTCTGGACAAAAATCTTTAGTTTATTTAAAATGTTTAAATGTTTAATGAGAAGTTTTCTGTAGAGATAAGTAAGCGGTAGCGAAAGGTCCAACATGCTTTCACCCTCAATAATCAATATCGGCGATTTAATTATGTAATCGGGATAATAAAAAATAGCACAAAACATTTTTTTTTTTGGTAATAAATTTAAATAAAATGTCTTTTATTTACTAATACCGAAGACCGAGTAGATCTTAAATTCTGTGAATACAAAATATATATTTCAATATTTTTAGATCTAAGCTTTCTTTGACTATTGCAATGTTAGACCACATTTTCGTAGGAAACTACTTTCTATCACTATATCTTTTTGTAAGTCGTAATTTTTGTTGATTTTTTAAAATGAAAATGAAAAAAATAAAAAATGTTCACCTTTTTGCTTCATTTTTAATGAAGATTTCTGCTAAAACCAGCAACATAACTCTTAGCAATTCTTTTAAAACTTACCTCAACACTTTTATATAAAATTCCATTATCCCTAGTCAGTTTAATAGTTTCATTCTTATCCTTTGATATAATATTAACATCCATTTGAGCTGGTTCGTAATTGGCAAATTTGGTAAACTTTATAAGGGCGATCAAACCAACGACACTATTTTGAATTGAAGCAAAACCGCCATGCGGTTTACGTTGAGCTATTAACTGTTCAACAGCGGATTGTATGAAATCGATTTTAGTAAGTTTAAGATCCAAAAGCATTAATAAATTAAATGAAGTAATTTCAATATCATTGAGGAACACATATTGCCACCATTTGCTCTGACTATCTAAGCTAGTTTCAGCTAACCACTTTATAAAGCTTTGTTTCTCAGAAGTTACATACTTGGCCTTTTCGGAGGCGTATTTGGCTAATGAATGTATATGTTGAAACTTATATTTTTCATGATTTTTAGTTATAAACTCTAAACCTTTGGTTATGTTTTGTAAGTATTTGTCAGCATAAGCGCGATTCTCTAAGAAGGCCAATAGAGCAGCACCTGTTAGAGTTAAAGCGTTTCTTTGTGAAGGATATAAGTAATCACCCATTTCAATAAATATTCCTTTTTGATTCTGCTGCTTGCTAAGATAGGCCAAACCTTCTTCAATGATTGCTTCGTTGACATTTAAAAATTCTTTAAAATGTGGCAAAAAACGTAAGACATAGGCCGTTAACCATGTAGAGCCATTTCGTGGCTCTTGGTTAGCCCGAGAAGGACCAAAACTACTGAAGGAACCATCTATATGACGACGATTTAACATGTTTTGATACCCAGTCTCGAGATTTTGACGCATCCTCGTTTCCACTATGGGAGTTAAGCGTTTTGAATTCTTTAAATACTTCATAACTAAATAGGTAGGCAACAGAGTGGACATAGTTTTTTCACCAGGACCTGTTGGCATACGCACTAAATTGTCAAAATTTTTTAAAATGAAACCCATTATGTCACCCACAACACCCACTTCGACACATTCCGAGTCGGGTACTACTGAGTCTTTGGGTATTTCCAATTCAAATGCAGACCTCTGAGCAGGTCCTTTTTCCAAATAAACTGAATAAAAATGAGTGCCATATTGGGTAATGCCTTCCGGAACCACATTTAAGGTTTTATGTATGATTTCAAGATCAACTGTTGTTGTGGCTTTGAATGTCAGCGATACATTTCCAATAACTTTGGGTCTTATCAAGTAATAAATTGTACCAGCTGAATGATCTTTAAGTCTTATGATCTTAGTCAGTGTCTTCTTACTAATGACTTTATTGTCAAAATCGATGAATTCATATTCAGCATTACTATTGTTTAAGGTTATCACGACGGGTATTTTGTAATTTAGAGGATTTTTTACAAAGACGGGCACATTAATAATTTCGTCTGGAATATAAATTAAATTAATTTTTTAAACAAAAAATAAATTCAGCAAACGAACCTTTTTTAACTGATAACGGCAAACTTATTGATAAGAATAACTCGATTGTATCGTCCCTGCTAAAAAATTTATTGAAAAATTAGATAAAAACGACACAAGTTTTTTTTTTAATTTTTTATGCATAAAATAATTAATATTTTTTAAATGTTCTTATACAATTGTGAAGTATCCATTATTTTTTATAAAAAAAAATAATATAATAAATTATTTATAAAAATAATTTTAAAAAATCATACAATAATGTAATATTTAAAAGAATTAATTAATTAATAAATAACTACACAAACAAATATTTTATAAATTAAATTAATTAAAAAAAGAAACTAACTAAAGTTGATTTCTTTTAATAAAAATTATGAGAAAGAATTTTTGATACCGGCGAACGATGTTGTAAAATCGATAAAAAGTGCAAAAAAAAAGCAGGACTTTACAAAAAATACTTTTAAGCAGTTTAAGGGAAGTAGGTTACTATTAAAAAGGAAAAAAAAATATATTACAAATTATATATATTAAATAGAATAAAAATTTTATAAAAATCGTATAAAATTTAAAACATGGACAAAATATTTTTCTTTATTTGTTATCGATGCCAATATTTTTCACAACCAAAAATTGTTGCCTAAGATAAATATAAAAAATATAAAATGTGATTCTCGATTAAATATAAAAAATATGTATAAATGAATTGAAATTATTTGGCTTAAGTTCATTTTATTTTTAATTCCTAAAAATCTTTTTTAGAAAGAAAATTTATTTTCCAAAGAAAACAAAAAAAATTAGACGCTATTATAAATAATATTCACAGTTCAAATAATAATTTAATAAAAATATAAAAAATATGTATTTTATAAAAAATGAAAAAATAAAATAAATAATAAAAGTGTTAGAAATTAGAAAAAGAAAAAATATCGATGCATTTTTTTTAATTAGTTATTTTAAAACATAGTCGATTACAATTAATAATAAATTAGATGACTTCTTTAATGGAATCGTACTAATTATGTAATTCACTTTATAAAAATGTTTGGTTTCGAATTTGCGTTTATTTTTTATTTTTAAAAATTACTTTTAATTGGTTGATAATTTTAATAAATTTGATGCATAAAGAATATTAAAAAAGTAGTGGAATTATATAATTTTTCTAAAAATATATTTAATTCACATTTGTGTAACAATTATAAAATTTTAGTTGTTAAAAACAACTCAAGGAAAATATCTTTTTATTTAACAAATATTTCACCATTTGTTATATGTGTATATAAACCGCTTTGCCAAGGCACTACATCAGCTAAAGACAATTTAAATACTCTAATCGATCAGCAATTATGATATCCTAAATTTGGAAAATATGGGCGAGTGTCAGGTTTTTCTCTTGATGGCTTTTTTTCTTTTGTTTGAGTTATATCATTGTTCCAAATGATATAAAAAATTAGAGGCAAGCGAGGAGTTTTGCCAGCTGCCTCGAAGGACCCCTCTTGCTGATTTTCAATAGGAAGGAGCTCGATTGGCGTATTTAAATTTTCTCTAGCTAATCTAGTAGCTTCGCAAACTTGACCAAAAAAAAAAAATAATTTAAATTATGATAACTTACTTTAAGGAAGGAATAAACTTCAAATATAAACATTTCATGATATTTCCGGCATTTACACTATGCAATTTTTCATGAAACTAGCATGAAAGTTTTGTTTGTTGGTGAAGCAGGAGCGCATAACGCTGTAACTTAAATAGAAAATTGGGATAAAAAATTGCATAGTGTAAATTTGAACAATTCTTATAAAATATTTATTTTGAAAAATAAATATAGCCATTTTGCTACTGCTCATCAGTAGGTTTTCCCAAATTTTGTATAGCACCCCTAATGTCTTATATAAAAATCCAAATTAATTATTTGAGAACTTCCTTGAAACAATAAATCAAAAAGACATAAATTTCAAAATATTTATACAAAAACACAGTAACAATTTTTAATTTTTTCTTTAGTTTTTCTTTTTTTTAAGTTAATTCGCTTGTGCTACTTACAATTGATCTCAGCACAAGGCGAATTAATACAGGTGACCACACAGCTACAACAATCCAACAACACAAAAAACAACAGGCAATTTGTTGCTACAAAATTATGTATGTTGTCAAAAAATATTGTAAAAAAACAAACAAAATAAACAAATATATTTGATGAAAAAAAGTGGTTGTAAAGAATAAAAAAAATATAAAAATTAAGTTACATAAAAATAAAAATACAGGAAGTGACCAAAATTCTTTTGTACCACTAGTTTGCCCAAATCACATGCATCGTTCCATTCTTGCACGTTGAACATTTGAAGACTAACATAATCTTCCACAAAAAAAAAACAGGAAATTATAAATATGTTAATAATAATTTCACTATCTTTTTACGCATATTTTGATTATACACATCAGGAACTGCAAATACGGTTCCATGTAAATTTTCTTGTATCCATGAAATGGAAATTCCCATAAATTTGTGATAGGAACATACATATAGTATTTCGCAAAAACTTAATTTGGCTAAAAAATTAAGCCCAAAACTTTTTAATCATGCTAAATGTAAAAAATTAAAACTGTCATTTGACAAAGCGTGTTTAATCAAAACCGTGTAAAAACAGAATTAAGTGTAATAGCTTAAAATAATAAATAATATTATAATAATTTCCAAAACAATTTTATAAATACAAAAAAAAACTTTTTTAAAGATCTTCTTGTTTTGATTTATTCAACAAATTCTGGTTCACTTCAAACATCAATTTATTTAAATCTTTTTATGTAACATTAAAAAGATCGTTGGTAATATTCTTATAGAATGCCTTGATTCTAAATACTTGGATGCAAAAATTATTTGGTGTAAAATATTTTGAAAGTTTAGAAAAACCCAACGTTTGTTTAATATGCGGATGAAAAGAAATTACTTTAAGCATTCTCAATATCAAACAAGCGAACGAAAAAAAACTGTAGTATTAATTTTAACAATAAATAAAAAAGAGCATCTCTGTTCTAAAGGCTCTTGGTACCTACTTTTCCATAGCGTTGGTAAGTAAAAGGATTTGCACAAAGCAAATAGTAAGACGCAACATTGAGCTCATGTCTCAGCCGTTATTAATTAATTTAAATTAAATTAAAACAAAGTATTTAATTTGTTATATAGCTAAACTATTTATTCAAAATCAAACTTCACTTTTGAACTGTCAAATGATGACTGAACATAAACTGCTGATGGTTCTTTAAATAAATGAAATTGGATTCAATATTTTTATAATGAAATACAAAAACACTCTACAAGTTGTCGTCTTAAATTCATGAATGCCAAGATGCTTTACGACTTTACGGAGTTTTCGAAGGCAGTTCTTAAATGAGTTCTATTAAAACTAAATTAAGAAATAAAGCGTAATACGAACTTCTTAATTTCTCTATTCCTGCAAAAGATAATTTAAATTAATTAAATACGTAAATGAACAACAAATATGAGTGGCATTATAAATAATAAGTATGAAAGATAACATTTAATAAATAGTATGTGTTCTCAAACAATATTTTATTTTCTTGTTTGAATATACGATTTTGATCCTTAGGTTTAAGTTTAAGTTACAAAAGTTACTCTTATTGAACTTAATTTTTTAATCAAGTAATAAAAAAATACTTTTTTAATACTTCTCTGTTTTTTATTTTAAATGTTAAATAAAAGCAATTTTTACTGATAAAGTAAAAATATTTATTTTATTTAATACTACGTATTTTTATACATTAGAAATACTTTGTAGGATTCGACAAGCCATTTGGCGAGAAAACTAAAAAAAATGGCATCACTGAACAAGCTTGAGGTAACTTAATCACAATTAAAACAAAATAAAAACAAAATGAAGCAAAAACAGCTACAATTGTCTAGCTCTTCACGTATTGTTGTTTTTGTTTTCTTTAAAATAACAACAACATTATATTGAGAATTTATAAAAACGCTCTGTTGCTCAAAATTATTCAGTGAATTTGTTCGTTTTCTAATGAAATTAAAATTTGTGAAGATGTGATTTCGTTTTTAACTAGCTATTTGAGGACCGCTTCCCCAATGGGAATACTCGTACCATGACCGCTCTTTAATCCAGCAAGTTTTTTATTTTATTGCACTTATATGCAAGTATCTGGTATGAAATTTTAAAACCCTTCTTCTAGGAATCTATGCCCTGGGTAACTTCAACAATATTTTATTTTGCATGGGAGGCAACACGGTTTTTAGTACAAAAATTCAGGGCTTATACAATTCCGTAGATACCCAATTACAATTTTTCACTTTGTATGGAGGGTACCACACCTACTTCAACAATTACGAGTATCTATATACATATATAAAAATGGTGTAAAAAATTTATAGTAATTCATAAAATGAGAACTGCTGGGCCGATTTCTGTAATTTTTTTGTCAGTTGTTCGTAATTTCGAGGAGAAGGTTCTTACGGGAGAAAAGTTTGGAAAATCCCTCCAGAAAAGTCGGAATATTTGAAAAATCGAAAATTGATTTTTTTACGAAATTATGTGTGAAATTATTCCGTAATGGCTTTCCAAATGAAAAAATAGAAAGTTCTCGGTGTAAATCAAGAAAAATTGCGGAAAATGCGAATTGCGTGAAATTAGTAAAATTGAAAATTGATTTTTTTTATGAAATTTTATTTATCGGTCCTCTTTTTTATCACAATATTTGATGATAATTGTGTTGTATTATTACTCTAAAGTTTGTCTTAAGGCTCGAAATTGAGGCGAGCCGAAGCTCGGGACCGCTAGTTAACTATAAATATTAATATAAGGGTTACTGGTGCAAAATTTCAAGTGTCTACCTATTATAGTTCGCTAACTACACGGTTATAATTTTGCACCAAGAAAGTTTCTTGCTGCATTATATAATAAAAAAGTTACTTGACGGATGCTACCTGTATGGAAGGTGCCACGCCCATGTGGAATATCAAAATAAGTTTTAGGAAATCTTGCATCTTTATGCAACAAAAACAAAGGGTAAATCCAAATTTCGTTTTTTTTTGTTTTAAAAATTTTTTAGTCTGGAGGCTTAACAGTCACGCTCACGCAAAAATCAATGGATCTCTCATTTCTTATCTAAATACAATCACTTTTATCGTGAAATATTTTCAATATGAAAATTTTCACGTTCCACAAAATTTCGTAATGACATTTTTTTCAGCAAGATGCAAGGTAACAGGTGATTTGATAAGATTGAGAGGGACGTAGTGGCCGACTTTTGGAAATGCTTAGCAGGATAATTATGTTAAATAGCTTTGTCTGCGCCTCGCGTTAAAGATTTTTTTAGGGTTTTATTTGCAGTCCAATTGTGTTTTAGCAATGTGCATAACACAATCAGACCCTGGAACTTCCTCATTGTTTAAAAAAAATAGATGAGGTTCTAGATCTTAGTGTAAATAATATTTGTGTTGATTTTTCATTATCTACAAAGATGTTACATCTTTTAAACCAAATGGATAAATTATTAAATAGGGTTTGTACCTGTCAGTCTTACTACTCGCGTTAAAGAAAAAGTTGAAATATTGTTGCAAATATTGTATATTTTTATAATATTTTTGTTTTCAATTGAAGAAAAGTGATCAGATCAGAAGCAATATGTTCGTATGAAAACTGCAGCGAATATGAACAAGCAAAGAGAAACAGGAGGGGGCCAAACCTAACCTTGTTAAAACAGGTAACAAGAATTTATCTTGACAATGTGTGGAATTCCAAATTTTTTTGTGTACGCGTCAGAGCTATAGTGTGCACATCTAAAATGTAAAAAAGACAGCTTTGTTAACTCTGTTATCCTGGATAAATTCTATAAAAATTTAAGGTAAGAAAATACTTTTTAGGTGATAAGGTGCGCCTTACAAATCTCATCTTAGTTCGCTTGTCCGTATTTATCTCTTCCTGCAGCAAAAGTATTATGCCGATCCTACACATTTTACATTTTTAAATATGTATATGTATAATTATTATTCTTAATTAAAATACATTTTTATTTCTTTTGCATTTGTTCACTCAAAATGCAATTTAACGCACAAACTTTGAACAACTGTTTAAGTTATGGACAAAATTGTTTAGCTTAATTTCTCGACACCAATTTTCTATTCGGGTGGAGTAAAAATTTGATGTCAATAAAAATTTTAGATCGTTTCATGACTAAATGGGTTAATATTTTCGGCAAGAATTCAAACACTGACAGTAATTCAATATTATAAGTAGGAATAATCACCTTTCTATGTGATTTGCTATTTTTGTTTTCTTCAATTCGATTAGTCTGCAATTTTTTAAGTTTTACATATTGCAATGCTACAATATCTAATTTGGTTCTAAAAAAAATCTAAAATTTATAATTCTTACAAAATAAAGGGTGTTTCGATGCATTAAATGTTAATAGCAATAACTAGTAAAGTTTCGAGGAGACTGCTTGTTTAAAAATAATATTACGTTTAATGCTAAAGTGTTAAAAAGCCGCTATGAGAAGAAGTAAAGGACATGATTTTACATAAATTTTTTAATCTTAAGAGCCGGTTCTTCAAATTTAAATGCAGTAGATATTAATAGGGACCTTGATGCAAACACTGATTTGATATATATTTGAGAATAAACCTTTCCAATCTAAAAGAAGGGGGTTTGGGAATGCTTACGGTTAAATAACAACCCCGAATTTAATCAGGATAGAAGCGAAATTTAAAATATATCCTGATATAATCCAAAATTTATTAATTTTTTTAACATTAATTTAGTAGATGAATATAGATAAAAACTACACTTTAGTTTGTTTTTTGTACTCTTTCTATAAAAGGGGAAAATGATGCTCCTTTTTTATTGAGATTTTTCTAATTAACAGAAAAAGAATTACGAATAGGCAAAAAGTGACAAAGAGCGAAGATAAAACCTGACATGTTTTTGATTTTTTAATGCCGCGGGACTCAGAGACGATATAAGACACCTTTATTTTTACGAAACATATAGATTAAGTAGGATCAGTAATGAAAACAATAGCGTATGTATTATAAATATTGTTTTAAAGATTTTATTTGAGCCAAGAACAAAAAATGGTTTTAATAATTAGTGCAAAATAGAACAACAGTTTGTGTAAAACGCTTTTTATATTATTTTTTATAGTTCTGTTTTCTTGTTTTTAATGAAAGCGAATATCACTTTATTACCGTGTTTATGTTTTTTTATGGTTTTTAGTTAAAAAAAAATATTTTTAAAGCTTAATATAATTTATTTGATCCTTTTCAAAAGGTTAAAATGTTTTAATTTTAAATTGTTTTACCCTCCATAATAGGTGGAATAGTGATTTCTAACACCATATAGTATATATTCTTGATTCTTCTAAATGTTCGTCTATTTGTATTTGTGTATATATACACAACTAGTATTTTAAATTGGAGTTTGTATAATACTTTCTACATGTCTTTCATAACGCCTTATCTTTAAAATGTGTTTATCAAAAACTAAAATGTTTTTAATTACTTCTGCAAAGAATAATTTTTTATTATTATTATTATTTATTTTATGATTCACTTATCTTCTGGATGTCATTTTTATGACAAAAAGTATAACTTTATTGCCATGTTTTCGTGAAACTGAACATAACTGATTTCGATTATTTTCGAAAGTTTATTTTTTTTAAGTAATAAAAAACAAAATTAAGAAATGGAGAAATGATACGTAGTAGAAAAGACCTTAAAAGAAAACAAAAGTGAATGGAAAACTTCAAATTATTTTGATTTAGAAAAATTGCGTACAACATTTGATTCTGTTAACCAAAGTCATAAATCTTCTAAAAAGAACTCAGACGAAATTTCATTAAAGTAAACAAAAGTAGCACGATAGAGTATCGTGTAATTTAATGATATTAAGAATAACAAAAATTTTTTAACGCTGTTCAACAGGTAATTGGGTCTTCAAACGCTGGGAATACGTCAAAGTGTTTATTTTTGAATTCTCAAATAGTGGCTGACACTACTGGAGTCACAGATAACAAAAAAAAAAAAAAAAAAAAGAAATAAAAAAACGTGCGGCCAGTAGTTGAATACATACAAGTTTAAGAATTTCATTGAGAATATAGCACAGCTATTTATAGAAAATAATATCGGGTTTGACACGCCGATTACAGTTTTCCAAATTGCTGCAGTAATTTTTGTTTTAACAAAAAAAAACTAAATTTTAACTTTTGAAATTGTTGGTGCGTTTATTTTGGCAGACTCAATTGCAATCCATTCTTAACAAAAACTTGTCAACTATTTATACTAAATTAAGAGTAAATAAATGCTGAGTGTAATAAACCTATTTAGTTTGACAAAAAGCTATTACGCTGACTCAAATGTGACAATTTCTTCACTCGTCAGCATTAGTGCTTTTAGCAAATTACAATTTATAAATAGCCTTTTTTAACTTACCTTAAAAATATAATCTACAAGGGTTGGTCACAAGATCCCTCCCCTCTTAATGGAAAAGATTCCGTTTTCTGCATTCTTGGTGTTGTGTCTTGGTGGTTTTGTGATTTGGCGGGTAAATGTTGTGGCAAATTTTGTTGGTTGTTAAGTAGGTACTTCGTACTTTTATTAGCACACAACTTGATGTGAATTGGCGATTATCGTTGGATTTTCCAGGGCTTGTAAATGGCAGGAAAATAGTATGTTTTTACTGGAACCGGTTGTACAAAGTACTGTGAGCGTTGACATCGAGTTGGGTGCCAGCAAACAAGCAAAGAACTTGTAGAATCTTCTGGAAAAGTTTGAAAGATTTGTAGATAGACATTGATACAACTAACATGATGAACTTCTACTGTTTCAAAAGCAAATGGTATGGATAGCGGCATATCGTCACGAAAAAAAGAAATTAGTTGAGACTGTTTCAGTTGTTTGCGTTAAACTTTTTAGTGATGCGTCTCAGTTGACAGACCACGTGTGGACGTGTGATTGGTGTTGTTGTGCACGAACATAGCGTAATGTAACCCGTCCTCCCAATTAGTTCCGTCCATCTTAACGAAACTACTTAAAAATTCTGATAGAGGCCTATGAGATAACTATAACGACCCATTGGGTTAAGGATGATACAGATTAGTATGTATATTCGTAGCACGCAGCAGTTTACAGACTTTTTTAAACAGTCTTGAGGTGAAATTACTTTCATTATACGTCACCAAAATCTTGGGAATGAAGAAACGGGCAATAATTTTCGTAAAAAACTCTTTCGCCATAGTATCTGCTTTCATATCAAAGAAATCATCGAAAAAGGTTATTATATATTTGTTTCCACTGGCTCTAGTAGGGGTCCTACGATATCCATAAAGACTCTTTCTAATGGCATATTGGGAATTGATGTTAGGATCATTGGCATTCTGTTTAATTTTGAATTATTATTCCGCTATCAAATTTTGCAGACAGCGACGTAATTTTGATTTGTCTTTGCATACCTTCCCATTTATATTGTGCCCTAATGCGGAAGTATGTTTTCAGAGTTCCCCGATGTCCTCCTATTGGAGCGTCGTGGAATGTTTTGATGACCTTCCTAATATCTTTCGGATTTCTTTAGTACATAGCTGTATCCTCTTGTTCCGACTCTTCATGTGTTTCACTCCGGCTCCTTTCATTATCTCTTTCAATGACCTTTGGTTTAGCCCGACTCATTAGGCCTATGTTTGCTTCCTCTGTAGGCAAACGGCTAAGGGCGTCCGCATTTTGATTTGATTTTCCAGGTTTATATAAGATTTCAAAATAATATTCTAACAGTTTTAACCTCAGATTAGGAAATCTACTTTCTTGATTTTTAAAATTAGTAATGCCCTTTAAAGGTTTGTGGTCTATAAATACTGTAAAAATCTCCCAAGTTGGTATTGTTTCAATATTTTTGTGGCCCATACAACGGCTAGTAACTCTCTCTCTATTGTGAAGTATCACTTTCTGTGTCACTCAATACTCTCTGGAAAAATAAATTGGTAAATCACTCTCTGGTTTTCCCTGAGAATGAATCGCTCCAAGAGCTCCATTACTAGCATCTGTAGTTGAAATAAAAGGCTTGTTAAAATCTGGATTCGATAAAAGAAGAAGGTTTGTCACAGCCTCTTTTAATCTGTCCAATGCTTCTTGGCACTCTTGCGTCCATACCAATTTTGAGTTTTTTCTTAACAATTTGTTCAGTGGTAAAGTAATTTTTGCTGAGTTCGGTATAAATTTTCTGTTATAATTTATCAACCTCAAAAATGCTTGTAGCTCCTTGAGGTTCCTAGGAGGTGGTATATCTTATACTGATTTAGTTTTGTTTGGGTTTGGCAACACTCATTTTTCTGAGCATTGGTGACCCAAATATACCACTTCCCTCTGAAGGAAATGACATTTCTCAAAACTAAACCATCAACTCCTTGAAGACCGGTTAATCTCGAATTCATTATCTTTTGAAACGTTGTTGGTGCCACGGTTAAACCGAACGGCATTCGATTAAACTTAAAATGCCCTACGTTTGTGGTGAAGGCTCTTTTATGTTTGTCGCTTGGGTCCATGGTGGTATTCACTTGCTAGATCTAGAGTAAAGAAATACTGGCTGCAACCCAGTTGTTCTAAGATCTTATCAATCCTGGGTATTGGAAAAACTTGTTTTGCTGCTGCGTCGTTTAATTTTCTGAAATCTACCACCAATCTTCACTTCTCCTCAACGTTTTGTCCTGCTCTATTGGGCACTAGTTTGGAAAGTTCCAGGGGAAATTGCTAGGCGATAATACTTTCTCTTTCAGCATTTGATCTCCTTGTCTGTTGATTTTATTTCTATGGATTTCAGGCAATCTACATATATTTTTTTGTGTTTATAGGGGGTTGACTGGGGTCCGTTGGTGTTTTAATACAGTAGTGTGAGACAGGCCATCTCCAGGCAGTTGAAAAGTATCATATTATAACTTCAGGATGTTAACGATCGAAAATATTTATTCCGGATTCATATCTGGGCTCAATTTAACTGTGTCCAAAAGTAGTTTCCCTTGGTTGGATTTTCGTTCTGTACCAATCGTATTTATTGTTGCTGTAATTTTTGTAGTTTTCATAGCTTAGGATTATTTTTTCACTTATATTTACCGGCAAAATTTTGGTGTTCAAAAAATCAGCTATTACTTATGTTAGCGTTTCCCCCACGAAAACATTAGGTGAAACTTCCGATTTGTTTACGACAATGTCCCCTGTAGCTGATGTTACTACCGCTGATGCAATAATTTGGCAACGTCCTTCTATATTGAACTGCTCAGCTATATATATATATATATATTTGGGGTTGGCAAAAGTGGTGGGAAAACCTCTTCTTCTTTATTTTTGAAAAATCGGATGTTTTTATTTACCACTTGCCGAAAATTGGCTTCCTCCTGGTACAACATGCATCTGTAGTGAAAAGTTACTTCTGCCTAAGTGTCGTTCCGTTATTATTCCTTTGAATGTTATATTTCACCCGAATGTTCCTGATAGAATTTTTTGTTCTCCCGCATCTATTTGAACGTGTGGTGCTAAGGCTTCCGCTTTCACTAATTTTGTATGTGTTCCCGTAACTACAAGCAAATTTCGTACTGCTCCTTAAAACAAGGAAATTATATATATGCGTCATCTTTTTCTTTCATTTCTTGACATTTTATTCGTAGTTGTTGCTCCCCTTTTGACATCAATTAATAATAAAAAAAAATACCGTTGGGATCTGGAATGTATGTGCATATATTTTCACTCCAGTGTACTCTCCTGTCACGGATTTTGAGATCACTGGTATATATTTCACTAAAAGGGTTTTTTGTAAAATTTTCGGCACTCGAGCCTTTTAGTTTTGGCTGGGCCGCTTGGAGTTTCCCGGATTTTTTAATGGGAATTTTTAATCTCATACGACCTACTATATTACAGTCGTAGCCAATCGACCATTATCCTTCCCTGAAGGAATTGATCTCTAGCAGGCTGTTTTCTACTTTGTGCTTCCCCTGAAGTTAAAATTGTTAGCCGGTTGCCAATTTGTATTCGGCTGCGTATTCCAGCCATGTACTTGCTTCCTAAGATATCCTTGCTGAGGCTGCTGGTAAAAACGATTCTAAGTATGGACGTTCGTTTTACATATACTGTAGACTGTGTCCGTAACCTTTTAAAGCAGTATAAATGCCTATGACCTCTAACATGACAGAAACCACAATTTTCTAATTTTTCATCTGCGTTCCTCCTACATGATGACCCACCTCGTATCGTCCGTTCAAAGGTTGTTCTTTTGTGTCTCGGTCACATTATTTAAACCAATCTGACTATCCAGAGAGCTGTTCAGTATCTTCCACTATCTGCACTAATATCTTTAAATCCTTGTTTTCATCGCCTAACAGTGTTGCCAAAACTATTGAACCAATTCCCGCTAGATATTACTTTAAAAAACGTTAGAAACCGCTAACTAGTCGAAAAAAAGGCTGACATAAGCCGCTAAAAGGTTTCTTGAACAATTTATTTTTATACCCTTTAGCGAAATATGTCAATAAATCAGATATAGTGTCGAAAGAGGTGCTATTAGAAATCAGCATGATCGGGTGATAGAGAATTAAAAAGTAAGATAGAAATATAATCTAAAAAAATTGGCTCTCACCTATATGTTCTGAGTTACGGGGCTATGAAATTTTCAAATTTTTTTAAATATCAATAAGGGTATCCTTTTAAAGCTTTTGAAGAGATCTCTAACCTAGTAAGAGCCGATGGCATTTTTATGTAAAATAATATATATGCAGTACCATCTTTTTATTTTTTAATTCTCTGTCACCCTAAATATTTGTTTTTTAGATTGGAGTTACTTCACTAAACTAAATTTACATGGTGAAGGGTTTATAAGATTCGGCATAGCAAAAAAAAAGCACTCTTGCTTGTTTAATACTGTTTCAAAATACTAACGCTGCCGTATTTATAAAATAAACTTTTATTATTTTTTATGAATATGGCAATAATTGTTCATCTCTAGTTAAGATTTTGATTGAGGTTCCGATAAAGCCTACAATTTTTTTCGGAATCGTAGCATTATTTGTTATACTGACGAAGACCATATCTAAAGCAAAAAAGTAATTATAAAGAGGCAAATAAAAAATTGGAGGAATTGACATACGTTGCACTTCTGCATTAGACCATGGCATGCATAATATCGCAAGGCAAGCTCAAGCTCAGTTAGCTCTTTGAAAATTTTATTTCAAGCCGAATTTTGATATTCAAAAACTTCGTACCAAAAATATGTAGTATCCATTTGATTATCCCATTTTATAGCATTCATATTATTAAGCTGATTTTAAATTGTTAGTTAAAAAAGCAAGGCAGAAACGGATAATCTATATTTTTATATATCTATATTTTATACATAGTTTAGCTTACTTTGTATTTAACAAAATTTATTGTAGCTTAAAAAACGCTTAAATCACGCCAACTAAAATTTTCCCAGCTGAAAAAACCACTTAGCGGTTTTTTTTCTAACTTCCCGCTTTTAATAGCAGAAAACCACTACATCTAGCGGGAAAACCACCGTTTTGGCAACACTGTCGCCTACAAATGTTGTCCTTAATGCCTGATCCCTCACACCTTTAGTAAAACTTTTAACCGCCAATCTCCTAAAATCTTTTAGTATGGTTTGCTGCTGTCCGCATCGCTCCACACGTTCGCTGCAATGCCTCTGGCTTCATTACTTAAAGCTTCTATACGGCTGCCAACTCTGCTTGTCACAAGTTTATCATAAAAAATCTTGTAAGGCAGAAGCATGGCAGAAGCTATATATATATATGCATAAATCAAAATGACCAGCACGAAAAGTAACACAATGAAATGGAGTTTTCAGATTCATTTTCTGATATTGTGGATAAATCATCAGAACTGGATATCGAGGTCAATGATGAAATTCTGGTTTTAATTTTGTTATCCATTTTGACACAGAAATATGAAGCATTTTTAATAGCAATTGAATCAAGGGATTCGCTTCCAAGTTATTCAACATTAAAAAAGTTAAGCTTTTAGAAGAACATGAACGAAGAAAAAATCAAAACGTTTTACATCATAAACAACTTATCAGCTGCTGAAATTGCATTTTTGGTATTAAATACAGTAAACAAAGCGACAAGAGTTTTATTTGGATTGTTGATAGTGGAACGAGCAGCGACTTATGTAACAATCTTAGGCTATTCGTATCGTTCAAAAAAGACAAACAGCAAGTTACAGTAGCAGGCGGCAATTATGTGCTTGAAAAAGGGAAAGGAGAAGTAAAAATTAAAGTGACAAACTCCACTTCAAAATGTTTTATGTGTACCTTATACCCTATTCAGACTTACGCTTTAGTTGCGCAATTAAGGAATTTACGCCATTAAGGCCTTAATAGAGCTCAATTTACCATACAGGAAGTCAATTAATCAATTGAGCAATTAGTAGTTAATTGAAGCACTAATTGAATAAAATGCGAAGTGCATCCCTTGCCATCAAGTATGTTTACTCTGGGAATTATGTTCAGTGAGAAGAAAAAATTCATAAATTGACAAGCCGCAAGTAAAAAATATAAATAAAAAAATATAAAGAAAATGGCGGGTCATACAAAAATGGCTTTTGAAACTTCCAACTTCAAAGCAACAACAAAAAGCCATGTTGTTTTTGTAATAAAGAGAGAAACCAGCTGGGCGGACGACCCTACCTAGTTAAATAAACACGCCTTGTGCCAAATAAATAAGCTTAGTTGAGCATTAGTGTACACCAAATTAAATTATGCAATTAAAATTAAATTAACTCAATTAAGAAAACAAGTCTGAGTAGGGTATTACAAGGCGAATTAATACAGGTGATTACCCGGCTACAACAACGCAACAACACAAAAAACAACAGGGATTTAGTTGCTGCAAAATCTAGGTATGTTGTCTAAAACAATTGCTGTTTAGATTTATACCTCTATTAACCGGCTTTACATCTATTATCCGTGCAGCATTTGTATGGTTTTTACTGTGCAAACCTAAATCCGGGTTTTCCTCTTTTTTAAATTCATGTGTCCACACATAAGAATGTACATATTTGCGCTTTTATTTATTTAGTAAGTGAAATTTGATCTGCTAATGCCTGCTGTGGAATGATGGTTCCTTCAAATAGTAAATTACCAAAAAGAGCCAGAAAAGTTCTTTCAATTAAAGACAAAATTACTTTGATTCATGACCACGACAAAACATATCTGTCAAGTTGCTGTTTCTGTATACATATTTTGATATTACCACTATTAACCGTGTATTTTGATTATCCGTTTATGTGCCGGTCCCACGAGAGCCGGATTATCGAGGTTTAACTGTATAATATAATATGTATAATATTTTTTTGTTATTTCCATTAAATGTAGTGGATGCAAGGCTTTATTAATTGTTTAATAAAATAAATAAATAAAATGATTATATTTCTTATCCTATCCTATAACGTATACAGCTGATGAGCATTTTCGCCCGTGCGTTTGCCAATATTATTTCGCCATGGGTATTAGTTGCAGGTCAATTTTTGTCAGTAAGCAAGGGCGTAGAAAATGGTGCAGTGTTTAATTTTGTCAAAGAAAAAGTAATCATAAGAAATAGTGTTCAAAGCGCATAAAGAAAATAAGAAACGCACATAAATGGCATTAAAGGCTTGGCCACATAAACTACCAAAGTTTAAAAGACATTGTCATCAAAAACATCGTGCGCGATTTAGATAAAAGGCTTAAATCTAGTTTACGGGCACCGCTTCAAAATAAAAATAAAGTTGCCTACAGGGTGCAAAATGCAATTTTAAGCAAAAAATGTAAAGTGAAAATTTTGACGGCAACCCTTAGTTTCGGAGTTACGGCCCTGCAAAATTTTTATATATAATATGGTATATATCGAGTAGTTGATGGCGGAATGGGAGTATCATTGGAAAGGGAATATAAGAGCCTATCTATTGAACCAGGAAAAAATTAAAAAAAAAAAAAATAAATTAATAAAAAAATCTGGTAAGGAAAAATATTTTTTTTACAAATTAAATTAAGTTATTCGGAAACTTTTAGAAAGCGAAGCCGCTATTGGTTATACCATAGAGGAGAATATCCTTTCGTCCGGCCGAAGGCTGGCTACGCAGGAAACCTTTAGAAAGCGAAGCCAGTGTTGGTTATACCACAGGGGAAAAAATCTATGCGCCCGGCCGAAGGCCGGCTACGCAAGAAACCTTTAGAAAGCGAAGCCGCTGTTGGTGATACCATAGAGGAGAAAATCCTTTCGTCCGGCCGAAGGCCGCCTACGCAAGAAACCTTTAGAAAGCGAAGCCGCTGTTGGTGATACCATAGAGGAGAAAATACTTTCGTCCGGCCGAAGGCCTGCTACGCAGAAAACCTTTAGAAAGCAAATCCGCTGTTGTTTATACCATAGAGGAGAAAATTCTTTCGTTTTTGAGTAAAATTATGTTTATATGGAAAAAAAAGTTTTGTTGGAGCCTTACCTGATTTTTGTTTGTTTTATTTTTACTTTTTTTCTATTTAACTGAATAGACCCTTAAATTCCCTTTCCTATGATACCCATATTGTCCCATTCTACCATTAAATACTCGATATATGCCTTATTAGATACAAAAACTTCAAAGGTCCGTAAATCCGAAACTAAGGGTTGCCGCCAATATTTTCACATAACATTTTTTGCTTAAAATTGCATTTCGCAACCCGTAGGCAACTTTTTTTTATTTTGGAGCGGTGCCCGTAAACTAGATTTGTTCCAGATAAAATATCGAGTATAAATAAACTAAATGCAAAACTTGTATCAAAATCAAAATTTGTTATAGTAAAAAAAAGCACTAAAAGTTATAGTAAAAACATTTTTAAACAGACTTAGTACATTTACTATTGTGCGGGCCTTTTGCTACTGAATCAATTGGTAATTGGTGACATTAATAGATGATTTTTCAAGAATGGTAATTGTCTATTTCATCAAAACTAAAGACGAAGCCTTTGAAAATTTTTAAATATTCAAAAAACTTGTTAATAAATAAACAGGCTTAAAAATAAAGAAACTAAGAAGTGGTAATGGCGGCGAACATATAAATCGCGAGTTTGGTAATTACTTAATACAAAACGGCATCAAAAGACAATTGACCATGACACACACGCCCCAGCAAAACGGTATTTCAGAGCGCTTTAATCGAACATCGGTTGAAATGGCAAGATGTTCACTTGTCTGTGGCTCAGCGGCATACGAACGAAATCGATGTCCATCAAAAACAATTAATAACAGAACTCCGTATGGAAAATGGTATGACAGAAAACCCTTAGTTAAATATCTACGCGTTTTGGCTGTTTAGCTGTGGCACTAGACAAAATGAAATAAATAATTTGAAAGCCAAGGGAAACGTTTATTATATGGTCGGATATTCCGAAACTTGTAAAGGGTACCGATTGTACGACCCAAAGAATCCTTCAATTGTTGTTTGTCGTGATGTTATCTTCAAAAAAATAGTTTTAAAATATATGAAAATCGTGATTGCAGTTCTATTTTCACACTTAACAACAATAAAGTTAAAGAAGAAGAAGAAGATAACGTGGCTGTAGTAGGCAACGAAAATAAGTACAACAATGATAATGACTGCAGTAATAATGTAAATATAAGTGAATAAAAAAATTAAGTTGAAAATGTCAAATCGGTATTAAAAATTAGACCTGGAAGAGCAAGAATATTAAGAACAGAGTATCCTTGATGTCCTCGAATGTAAACATTTAATCGCCGCAATAGATAATAAGAAATAGAAATTACTAGATGTGTTGCTGACATAAACAAAAAACAAATACATACTCCATTCTTTTGGTTTGATGCAGCACAAAGTGAGTAATAATTGTTTAATATGCAATAACGCTTGGTCGCTGGTTGAATTGCCTTTACGGCAAAAAGCCATTGGATGTCGTTGGGTTTTTAGCACAAAGAAAAGCAGTTCCGGTTAAAAGCTATGTTAGTACCTAAGGGTTGCAGCCAGCAATATGGAGTTAGTAATTTTGAAACCTTTTCGCCTGTTGCTAGGTGTTCCACAATCCGAATCGTTATAGCTATAGCTGTTCTATATAAAATGCATCTTCATCAATTAGATGTCACCACGGCATACTTAAATAGTGATTTACAAAAAGATTTTTTTATGCGGCAATCGGGTAGTTATATAGATAAAGAGTATCCAGAAAAAGTTTTAAGATTACATTATTATACAAAATGGCTTCAAATGTAAAAATAAACCTAATCGTAGTATACGTCGACGATTTGATTAAACAAAAGATTTCTGATGATTTGATATAGTAGACAAAGGTCTTTTAAATCTTTTTCTGGGTATTGAGAAGTTGGTTAACAAGTAAGTAAAGACAGAACTCTTAAAAAAATAAATCTAAAATCTTACCAGTTGCTTGTTGGAGCACATATGTATTTGACGATAACCACGCGTCCTGACATTTTTCATTCTGTTATAAAGCTCTCGCAATGTAATGTAAATTTTCAAATATCTGGCAAAACTTAGAGATTACAATTACATTTTAGTTATAATGATTCTGATGTTCACAGTTATTCTGATGCTAATTGGGGTTGTAGTATCATCGACTGGCTACGTTTTTATGTTTGCTGGCGGAGCCATAGCCTGGGAATCAAAGAAACAAACAACTATGGCTTTAAGCTCCATTGAAGCTGAGTATATGGCATTATCAATTGTAGCTAAAGAGGCCATATACAGCCAGTAAAAAAGTGAGGAAAAAGATGTAATTAAAACGCCACATCTATACCAACGAAGTGGTGCAAATTCGGGTGAAAAACCTATGAATTTTACATTGGCCTGTCATTAAAGGCATGTTGTTCGTTTTTAACAAAATTGTACTACTTTTAAATCGGTTTTTATATGCTAAAAATTTCTGTGATGAGAACTTATTTTTAAGTAATTAAATTGCGTTACATTATATGTAGTTTTTGATTATATATTTATTGCTAACTTTAGAGCATCTCTTAAATTAGACTTAGCAATATTTAATTCGACTTCTTATCATACGTTCTATCTAAAAATAAATGAAAATTGCACCATTAAAAACAAAATACGAAAAAAAATTCTTTGGAAAACGAGCATTCGTATTAAAAATTTGCATATTTTTGATAAGCACGTTACGAAATTAAATTATTTTAAGAATAAATTGGTACTTTTTGTAATACACACGAAATTATATTAAGAAAATTGTGGTAGTTGTAGTTTCCTAAAATTCGTCCTCTAATTCGTTTAAAGATTTAATAGGAAACATTTATATATGTTTCGTATTTTTGCCTTTCAAACAAAATTTTGATTGTTACTTTTTTTCACTGGGAAGTTTAGCATCAAAGAATTTTGACTTTTTAGATCTTAAATATCGATGGTTGGAACAAAAACAAATGTACAAGACGAAATACAGAGAGAACAGCGAAGAAATACTTTGGTTATGTGCAAACTTCGTGTAACCAAATCATTGATAAGAATACTACTCGTATTCTTATTTACAAAGTTAGTTGGTTAAACAGATGATGTTTACAATGTACACAACCTAAACTAGAAAGTTGCGAAGAATGCTGATGAAGGATGTAGCGATCCAGAAAATTCAGCATTACATTCTGCTGGTGTCTAATTTTTCTTGTTTTCTTTCGAAAACCGCCGCATTTGCAGAATAATTTTTCTCTCTAAAAAAAGTATTTTAGAAATTAAAATAAATGAATTAAGCCAACTTCATGTTGAACTTTTGTTCATTTTGTTTTGCTATGAAAGATCTGAACTGTGGTTTTATTTAAAATTCTTGTAATTATGCAAGGAAAAATGTAAATCTAAGAAGTAGTTCAACATGTTGTTTGAAAAACTATTTTAAAAATAACTTACAAAATCTACAAAAGGAGTATTAGCATTTTTGGATGTAGATAAGATGCCGTTCGCTAAGAATGACATATATTATTTTTTACTGGGCATGGTGGAAAAATTTGATGACAGAAATTTGTTTTTATGATGAAAAGAAGCCGATGTTAATTAAGACAGATAACCTGAGTTCATAGCAGTTAGCAAAGCATTACCTTTACCACGCTCGTAGTAAACGTATTGATATCAAATATCATCCCATCCGTGATGCAATTAAGAAATATATGGTAGTTGTAGAGTATGTTGATACGAAGAATACTACAGCTGATTTTCTAACTAAAAATTTAACTAAAGAAAAATATTTAAGATTTACAAAAAATATTGGTATAAAAATGTAATTTTTGGCTTTTTTGGCAACATAGTATCTTTTATTTTGTTTAAAAAAATGAAGTGAAGTAATATATTAAATATTGTAACTTTAAAATTTTTTAAATGAATTGAAAAAAAAAAATTGATCCAATGATGCCTGATATTTGGTTTGAAGGGGAGTGTTGAAACATGTTTATGGCAACTCGAATTGTAATGTATTATGTACCTCTTGCATTTATTCTTTTACATACGTATACCTATATACATATATACATTTTTATTCTATTGTATTTTTTAGTTTGTAAGATGATTTCAAAAAAAGAAATACGAAATATATTTTGAGCACGTGTATTTTCTTTTTCTTTTTGGTACACTGAATTCATAAAAATAATTACATTACTAGCTGTCTCCGGAGCGCTTCGCCTCTCCAAAAAGAATAATGGCACCACGCCCACTCTTCCAAGCAAGTTTTTTATTTGATTAATGTACAAGTTATAAAAGATTTCGTTCTGCTTATTGGACCTTATGAATTAGGACTTATTTATCTTTCAAATATTCGTAAATTATTTCCGCGCACCTGTCCTCTTCCCTTTTTTAAATAAGCATACCGTCTTGAAGCTTCTAAATAAATATCTATCTTTGTTTTAATTTTTTTAAATCCGTTCCTTTATATATAATTAAATACCTGCTTTTTCGATTTTTTCAGGGGATTTGATGGCTCTAGAAGAAAAAGTCACATTAATGGTATTTAGCTTAGAACCCAATTAAAATATTGCATTATTGTTTCACATACTAAAATATTCAGTACTTTGTTACCGAAGAATTTAATATCTGCAGTCAACAAATACAATCGTTCTCTCTTTAAATATTAATTAGGCGGCTAACAGTAAATTGCATGAGTTACTGATTAGTTTATAATAAGATCATATTGGAATGTGAAGTTGCGGAACAAATATAATTTAAAAACTAATTATAATGATGAATTCTATTTTTGAATGTGCAAGTCTAATAAACTTTTGTACTTGCGCACCTTTGGACACAGAAATGATTAATTCGATCTGACAGGCGACGTCTCCTCTGAGATTTTTAATATGTTATCTACAAAATTACTCTTTCGATTACAAAATATTGTAAACAATGCTATAATATATTAAACAGTATCTAAAAGGGTCCTAAAATTTGACCCGGGCAACGTCGCATACAATATATAAATTTCTTCCATATTGTATTATCTTTTAAGTTTGTTTAGTCATGTTGGAGTTAAAAATATTTTATTATACCCTTTACCACAAAAAGTAGAAAAAGGGTATATATAAGTTTGTCATTCCATGTGTAATTTCTACAAGATCCATTTCCGATCCCATAAAGTATAAATATTCTTACTGCTTATGCATAACGAAGTCGATCAAGCGATGTCCGTCCGTACGTGTAAGTGTTGAAATCAATTTGTTAATCGATCAGATATAGTGTCAAAGGAGGTGCTATTAAAAATCAGCATGATGGGTCCATGTCCTTCGAGGAAGCAGGCAAAACACCATGTCTACCTCTAATTTTTTCATGTAATTTGAAATAATAAAGTAACTCCATTAAAAAATGTATGGTGCGACACAGAATAAAAAATAAGAAAAAAATATTCAGTTAAAAAATTGGCGCTCGACTATATTTTCCGAGTACGGGGCTCTGAAGTTTTAAATTTTTTTTAAATATCAAAGAGAAGAGATGTTTAAGAATATACTTAAAAATGCGTAACCCATTAAGAGCTGATGTCATTTTATGTAAAATTTTATATATGCAGCACCAAATTTTTTTATTGCTTAAATTCTTGTCACTCCAATATTTGCTTTCTTGATTCGAGTTACTTCACTAAACTAGATTTACAACAATTAGCACTCTTACTTGTTTTAATTACACTTTACAAAAATAAGAATAAGTTTTATATACTTTCTTTTATTATTTTTTTATGTTCCACTCACCTTGTTGATGTGATCTTAATGATAACGAAAACCACTTAATTGGCATTGTTTTATGAAACTTAACATAATTTATTTTTATCCTTTTTAAAAGATTATAATATTCTTAAATAGTAACTAACAAAATTCGGTTCCAGAAAGATATTAAAATTTTTTTGTATTGATGAATAATACTAATCTGTTAAAAAAGAAACAAAATGTCTAGAGTTTCTGAAGGCAGTGCTCAACGTACGCATCATCTTAATTATCAATAGAATGTCTACGTAGAACGCGCTGCAGTGATTTGGAAAGCCCTTCGATATACAGAACTCCAGATTCAGGCAGTTTGTTTGTTTGTTTCATATGATTTACCTAAAAGTCGCTCAATATGAAGCACAGCAAAACCAGTTATGCTTTTTAAAGAGTTGTTGTGAAAAAAGCTACTCTCAAAGATACCTTTTTAAAATAAGAACACTTTTCTGTGGAAACAATTTAACAGCAAAGGAGCTTAATCAAAAGTTAATTTAAATGAGATAAAGTAAAAGAAAGAGTTTCAAGAGGATAAAAAGCCTTCCAAGTAACGAAAAGAGCTTGAGAAGTCAATATTTAAAATTATTAAATTTTTAAATTTTTACAGAAGAACCTAATAATTCATTTTATACTTTTTGGGAAGGAAATCAACATTCATAAAATTTATAACAATAAAAAATCAATATCTTTCCTCTTTCCATAAAAGGAAAATTTTCAAAGGGTAAAAACACCATTATTATCTGCATACAAAATTTAACAAATTATTTAACGAATTATCCGTAGACCGCTTTGAAATAATTTTTTTTTTGTGAAAATTTAAGATTTTAGCGAGTATTTTCTAAAAGCACAAAATTATCTAAAAATTAAAGTCGGATCTTTAAAGGCCTATATGCTCTCAGTAAAATGTTTTTTTATGTTAACCCGGGCCTAAGAGTAAATTATATAAGTAAAGTTTAAAAATTTTATTTTTGGATTATTGATTGATGATTTGGGAATTTTTTTTAAATATTTTTTTTCAAATAAATTAAAAATTAAAATTATTATCAAAATCCTAAAACCGGGAAGAATTTTCCTTAACTTGTCTTTACTTTCTTCTCTTTTTCCGCCTGTGATTGAATCAGATATTGATTTTAAAGTTATCTTAAAGGGTTCTAAATGTCAAATGGAGTTTCGAAAGTAAAGGTGGATTCATCCATTTTGTCCGTACAAATTTTTGCTGTAACAACATTTTTTTTTATGTACTTTAAAATTTCTCTCAGGGAGAGAGAGAAGTGTTTTTGTTCTGACAACGATTTGCTTGATTTGGTTTTACTTTAATTTTTGTCCGGACAAAATTGGACTGAGTTGCCACTAAAAAAATGTTTTTCGAAAAAAGCTAAATTGTAGGCTTAAATATAGTTTACAGACGCAGCTTAAAATTGAAAAAAAAGTTGGCCATCTATTTAATAGAAAAAGAAAAGTAATAAAAAACTTCAGGTAAAAACAAACATTCAAAAAAATATTTAGCAGAAAAAAGATTTAGCGGAAAATCTTTAGTACGCGAAGCCGGTGTTTTTCGTGCCATAGAGAAGAAGAATATTGCGCCCGACCGGAGACCGGCAACGCAGGAAATCTTTAGTAATCGAAGCCAGTTTTTGTTTTACTGCAGCGGAGAAATTCTTGAGCCTGGCACATGAAAATTTACATTTAATATTTTGTTTTAAAAATTACGTTTTACATCCTCTGAACAAATTTCCTTGTATTGTATTGTATTGTATTGCCGCTAAACTTAGCTATATATAGTTATATATAGTTTATTCATTTTTTCTTTTTGGTCAAATATGTATTAAAATTATCTTTCCAATGGCACCCGTATTGCCTCATTCCATGTGCCATATTATGCATGTATAAAAACTATTGAAGCTCACAACTCCGAAACTAAGCATTAGCCCCAAAATTTTTATTTAACATTTTTTGCGTAAAATTCCATTTTACACCCCATAGACTACTTTTTGTAAATTTTTGAGCTGTGTCTGTAAACTAGATTTGTACCAAGAATAATTTTTTCATCCACATATATCCTCGCTATCATCCAGTAAGGATCCGAAGGGGGTTAGAATGGTTGTTTAGTGTCTCCAGGTATCTTGTAAATACTTTGTTTGCTTGTTTACTTAGGTGAACTAGTACCACATCTTAATGTAAAGATTATACGTGTTGATTTTTCATTATTTACAAAGATTTTATATCTTTTAAAATGGGTTTGCACCTGATTAGAGGTTTCTATTTTAGTCTTATTACTCCCGTTAAAGATGTTACCAAGAGAAGAAGTCGAAATATTGTTGCGAATATTGAATATTTAATATATTTAATAATAATATTAAATTTGTTTCAATGAAATAGATGTGGTCAGATCAGAAGCAATATGTTCGTATTTGTTTATTTTTAATTCTTGTCACCCCAATATTTGCTTTTTTGATTCGAGTTACTTCACTAAACCAGATTTACAACAATTCTCTTACTTGTTTTAATTACACTTTACAAAAGTAAGAATAGGTTTTATATATTTTTTATGTTCCATTTTCTTCTTTTCTTGTATATTAATTTTTTCAAGTCACTGTAATCAACACAAATAATGGTCGTACGTCAAAACGTTTTGAGTACGATTATGCTTAAAAATGACAAACTTTCCAATAAAAATGTCAGATTGCACTTGGCAGCACTCAGTGTTGCCAGGCCAGAAATATATATAGCAGCCCTAGTATAAATATTGTTATTTTTTTTACTACGTGGTCTTGGATGTTCTAAAGCAAGAATTTGTAGTCTTAGATGAAAATATGTTAGATTACCTCATGATCATAATTTTATAAAAAGTTGAGGGCTCTTTTTCTCCCGTCGTTTATTTTGAATAACCCTAAGGTGTCACTAGTAAAATTGTTTTAAGACTGTCAACAATTTCAATTTCTTTTAAAGCTTTATGCTTTAATTCAAATGTATAATCTTTAAAAGCTTTTGTATATTTACTCAGTTTTATTTTTAAATTATAAGCAAGTAATGTATTTTACAAAAAGGA
Organism: Gymnosoma rotundatum; assembly: GCA_916610165.2. Lineage (NCBI taxonomy): Eukaryota > Metazoa > Arthropoda > Insecta > Diptera > Tachinidae > Gymnosoma > Gymnosoma rotundatum. The sequence continues at coordinate 36,323,131 of OU744337.1, forward strand.
GATAAAAATATTTTAATAAAAATGACACACATGTAAATAGTATGAAGTTATTTGCATTTATTGCATTCCTCCGGGGTGCCACAAATGTCGCATAATTTTGAGCCGGCATGATAGAAAAAAACAGCCCTTTTATCTTCATTATAATAATCATACATTATAATGGGAACTGGTTTTTGCATGGCCACAGCATGAGTTCTCAAGGCTTTTACCGTTAAACAGGTTTCCACGTTTTTCATTAGATGATCAAAATATACAACCAGCAATGAACCAGAGTCTTTCAATTCTATATGCTATAAAATTAAAAATAATTATTATACTTCTTAAAAAGTTTCCATTTTAATAGCACTTACACTAACTCTCTTTGATTTTTGTAAGTCCTTTAAATTTTCATCAGGTATGACATAAGCCGTTGGTGTATACATTTCCAGCAATGCCATATTAGATGATACGCCTTCACCCACATAAGTGACACACACTAACATTGCCAAGTAGGATGGTATCTTTTTGTCATCACTCCTAATTGTCCTTATTTTAAAACTAGAATAGAGAACTTTTTGATCTTCCAATGTGTTGTATTGGAAGGCTATTTGAAGTAAAGCTGAACCCTTTCCTTTGGCTGCGATTTTTATTGATTTAGTTTCAGGAGGCAGCTTAAAATAAAACCAGCCATTTCATTTAGTTTAGGAACAAAAAAAAAAAAAAAAAAACTCAAGTAGATAGAAGCATTTTGTACTAAATTTAAGTTTACTTACAGCCTGTATTTATATATATATTTTTTTTTGGAAAATTTATTAATTTAAAAAAATTACCGTGCTTAAATTTAATAACTTTCAAAGGGGCCTGTGCCTAGAAATAAATTATTGTAGTGTTTCGTGATATTTTATAATTCTTTAACCTGTATAAAAGATCGAAAAATAGGCAGCCGTGTACAGTGGAGAAAGAAAAATAGAATCATTCATGGCTATTCTTCTTTTTTGCTTAAACTTTGATTTTTGTCATTACTTTATTGTCTGGACAAAAATCTTTAGTTTATTTAAAATGTTTAAATGTTTAATGAGAAGTTTTCTGTAGAGATAAGTAAGCGGTAGCGAAAGGTCCAACATGCTTTCACCCTCAATAATCAATATCGGCGATTTAATTATGTAATCGGGATAATAAAAAATAGCACAAAACATTTTTTTTTTTGGTAATAAATTTAAATAAAATGTCTTTTATTTACTAATACCGAAGACCGAGTAGATCTTAAATTCTGTGAATACAAAATATATATTTCAATATTTTTAGATCTAAGCTTTCTTTGACTATTGCAATGTTAGACCACATTTTCGTAGGAAACTACTTTCTATCACTATATCTTTTTGTAAGTCGTAATTTTTGTTGATTTTTTAAAATGAAAATGAAAAAAATAAAAAATGTTCACCTTTTTGCTTCATTTTTAATGAAGATTTCTGCTAAAACCAGCAACATAACTCTTAGCAATTCTTTTAAAACTTACCTCAACACTTTTATATAAAATTCCATTATCCCTAGTCAGTTTAATAGTTTCATTCTTATCCTTTGATATAATATTAACATCCATTTGAGCTGGTTCGTAATTGGCAAATTTGGTAAACTTTATAAGGGCGATCAAACCAACGACACTATTTTGAATTGAAGCAAAACCGCCATGCGGTTTACGTTGAGCTATTAACTGTTCAACAGCGGATTGTATGAAATCGATTTTAGTAAGTTTAAGATCCAAAAGCATTAATAAATTAAATGAAGTAATTTCAATATCATTGAGGAACACATATTGCCACCATTTGCTCTGACTATCTAAGCTAGTTTCAGCTAACCACTTTATAAAGCTTTGTTTCTCAGAAGTTACATACTTGGCCTTTTCGGAGGCGTATTTGGCTAATGAATGTATATGTTGAAACTTATATTTTTCATGATTTTTAGTTATAAACTCTAAACCTTTGGTTATGTTTTGTAAGTATTTGTCAGCATAAGCGCGATTCTCTAAGAAGGCCAATAGAGCAGCACCTGTTAGAGTTAAAGCGTTTCTTTGTGAAGGATATAAGTAATCACCCATTTCAATAAATATTCCTTTTTGATTCTGCTGCTTGCTAAGATAGGCCAAACCTTCTTCAATGATTGCTTCGTTGACATTTAAAAATTCTTTAAAATGTGGCAAAAAACGTAAGACATAGGCCGTTAACCATGTAGAGCCATTTCGTGGCTCTTGGTTAGCCCGAGAAGGACCAAAACTACTGAAGGAACCATCTATATGACGACGATTTAACATGTTTTGATACCCAGTCTCGAGATTTTGACGCATCCTCGTTTCCACTATGGGAGTTAAGCGTTTTGAATTCTTTAAATACTTCATAACTAAATAGGTAGGCAACAGAGTGGACATAGTTTTTTCACCAGGACCTGTTGGCATACGCACTAAATTGTCAAAATTTTTTAAAATGAAACCCATTATGTCACCCACAACACCCACTTCGACACATTCCGAGTCGGGTACTACTGAGTCTTTGGGTATTTCCAATTCAAATGCAGACCTCTGAGCAGGTCCTTTTTCCAAATAAACTGAATAAAAATGAGTGCCATATTGGGTAATGCCTTCCGGAACCACATTTAAGGTTTTATGTATGATTTCAAGATCAACTGTTGTTGTGGCTTTGAATGTCAGCGATACATTTCCAATAACTTTGGGTCTTATCAAGTAATAAATTGTACCAGCTGAATGATCTTTAAGTCTTATGATCTTAGTCAGTGTCTTCTTACTAATGACTTTATTGTCAAAATCGATGAATTCATATTCAGCATTACTATTGTTTAAGGTTATCACGACGGGTATTTTGTAATTTAGAGGATTTTTTACAAAGACGGGCACATTAATAATTTCGTCTGGAATATAAATTAAATTAATTTTTTAAACAAAAAATAAATTCAGCAAACGAACCTTTTTTAACTGATAACGGCAAACTTATTGATAAGAATAACTCGATTGTATCGTCCCTGCTAAAAAATTTATTGAAAAATTAGATAAAAACGACACAAGTTTTTTTTTTAATTTTTTATGCATAAAATAATTAATATTTTTTAAATGTTCTTATACAATTGTGAAGTATCCATTATTTTTTATAAAAAAAAATAATATAATAAATTATTTATAAAAATAATTTTAAAAAATCATACAATAATGTAATATTTAAAAGAATTAATTAATTAATTAATAAATAACTACACAAACAAATATTTTATAAATTAAATTCATTAAAAAAAGAAACTAACTAAAGTTGATTTCTTTTAATAAAAATTATGAGAAAGAATTTTTGATACCGGCGAACGATGTTGTAAAATCGATAAAAAGTGCAAAAAAAAAGCAGGACTTTACAAAAAATACTTTTAAGCAGTTTAAGGGAAGTAGGTTACTATTAAAAAGGAAAAAAAAATATATTACAAATTATATATATTAAATAGAATAAAAATTTTATAAAAATCGTATAAAATTTAAAACATGGACAAAATATTTTTCTTTATTTGTTATCGATGCCAATATTTTTCACAACCAAAAATTGTTGCCTAAGATAAATATAAAAAATATAAAATGTGATTCTCGATTAAATATAAAAAATATGTATAAATGAATTGAAATTATTTGGCTTAAGTTCATTTTATTTTTAATTCCTAAAAATCTTTTTTAGAAAGAAAATTTATTTTCCAAAGAAAACAAAAAAAATTAGACGCTATTATAAATAATATTCACAGTTCAAATAATAATTTAATAAAAATATAAAAAATATGTATTTTATAAAAAATGAAAAAATAAAATAAATAATAAAAGTGTTAGAAATTAGAAAAAGAAAAAATATCGATGCATTTTTTTTAATTAGTTATTTTAAAACATAGTCGATTACAATTAATAATAAATTAGATGACTTCTTTAATGGAATCGTACTAATTATGTAATTCACTTTATAAAAATGTTTGGTTTCGAATTTGCGTTTATTTTTTATTTTTAAAAATTACTTTTAATTGGTTGATAATTTTAATAAATTTGATGCATAAAGAATATTAAAAAAGTAGTGGAATTATATAATTTTTCTAAAAATATATTTAATTCACATTTGTGTAACAATTATAAAATTTTAGTTGTTAAAAACAACTCAAGGAAAATATCTTTTTATTTAACAAATATTTCACCATTTGTTATATGTGTATATAAACCGCTTTGCCAAGGCACTACATCAGCTAAAGACAATTTAAATACTCTAATCGATCAGCAATTATGATATCCTAAATTTGGAAAATATGGGCGAGTGTCAGGTTTTTCTCTTGATGGCTTTTTTTCTTTTGTTTGAGTTATATCATTGTTCCAAATGATATAAAAAATTAGAGGCAAGCGAGGAGTTTTGCCAGCTGCCTCGAAGGACCCCTCTTGCTGATTTTCAATAGGAAGGAGCTCGATTGGCGTATTTAAATTTTCTCTAGCTAATCTAGTAGCTTCGCAAACTTGACCAAAAAAAAAAATAATTTAAATTATGATAACTTACTTTAAGGAAGGAATAAACTTCAAATATAAACATTTCATGATATTTCCGGCATTTACACTATGCAATTTTTCATGAAACTAGCATGAAAGTTTTGTTTGTTGGTGAAGCAGGAGCGCATAACGCTGTAACTTAAATAGAAAATTGGGATAAAAAATTGCATAGTGTAAATTTGAACAATTCTTATAAAATATTTATTTTGAAAAATAAATATAGCCATTTTGCTACTGCTCATCAGTAGGTTTTCCCAAATTTTGTATAGCACCCCTAATGTCTTATATAAAAATCCAAATTAATTATTTGAGAACTTCCTTGAAACAATAAATCAAAAAGACATAAATTTCAAAATATTTATACAAAAACACAGTAACAATTTTTAATTTTTTCTTTAGTTTTTCTTTTTTTTAAGTTAATTCGCTTGTGCTACTTACAATTGATCTCAGCACAAGGCGAATTAATACAGGTGACCGCACAGCTACAACAATCCAACAACACAAAAAACAACAGGCAATTTGTTGCTACAAAATTATGTATGTTGTCAAAAAATATTGTAAAAAAACAAACAAAATAAACAAATATATTTGATGAAAAAAAGTGGTTGTAAAGAATAAAAAAAATATAAAAATTAAGTTACATAAAAATAAAAATACAGGAAGTGACCAAAATTCTTTTGTACCACTAGTTTGCCCAAATCACATGCATCGTTCCATTCTTGCACGTTGAACATTTGAAGACTAACATAATCTTCCACAAAAAAAAAACAGGAAATTATAAATATGTTAATAATAATTTCACTATCTTTTTACGCATATTTTGATTATACACATCAGGAACTGCAAATACGGTTCCATGTAAATTTTCTTGTATCCATGAAATGGAAATTCCCATAAATTTGTGATAGGAACATACATATAGTATTTCGCAAAAACTTAATTTGGCTAAAAAATTAAGCCCAAAACTTTTTAATCATGCTAAATGTAAAAAATTAAAACTGTCATTTGACAAAGCGTGTTTAATCAAAACCGTGTAAAAACAGAATTAAGTGTAATAGCTTAAAATAATATTATAATAATTTCCAAAACAATTTTATAAATACAAAAAAAAACTTTTTTAAAGATCTTCTTGTTTTGATTTATTCAACAAATTCTGGTTCACTTCAAACATCAATTTATTTAAATCTTTTTATGTAACATTAAAAAGATCGTTGGTAATATTCTTATAGAATGCCTTGATTCTAAATACTTGGATGCAAAAATTATTTGGTGTAAAATATTTTGAAAGTTTAGAAAAACCCAACGTTTGTTTAATATGCGGATGAAAAGAAATTACTTTAAGCATTCTCAATTATCAAACAAGCGAACGAAAAAAAACTGTAGTATTAATTTTAACAATAAATAAAAAAGAGCATCTCTGTTCTAAAGGCTCTTGGTACCTACTTTTCCATAGCGTTGGTAAGTAAAAGGATTTGCACAAAGCAAATAGTAAGACGCAACATTGAGCTCATGTCTCAGCCGTTATTAATTAATTTAAATTAAATTAAAACAAAGTATTTAATTTGTTATATAGCTAAACTATTTATTCAAAATCAAACTTCACTTTTGAACTGTCAAATGATGACTGAACATAAACTGCTGATGGTTCTTTAAATAAATGAAATTGGATTCAATATTTTTATAATGAAATACAAAAACACTCTACAAGTTGTCGTCTTAAATTCATGAATGCCAAGATGCTTTACGACTTTACGGAGTTTTCGAAGGCAGTTCTTAAATGAGTTCTATTAAAACTAAATTAAGAAATAAAGCGTAATACGAACTTCTTAATTTCTCTATTCCTGCAAAAGATAATTTAAATTAATTAAATACGTAAATGAACAACAAATATGAGTGGCATTATAAATAATAAGTATGAAAGATAACATTTAATAAATAGTATGTGTTCTCAAACAATATTTTATTTTCTTGTTTGAATATACGATTTTGATCCTTAGGTTTAAGTTTAAGTTACAAAAGTTACTCTTATTGAACTTAATTTTTTAATCAAGTAGTAAAAAAAATACTTTTTTAATACTTCTCTGTTTTTTATTTTAAATGTTAAATAAAAGCAATTTTTACTGATAAAGTAAAAATATTTATTTTATTTAATACTACGTATTTTTATACATTAGAAATACTTTGTAGGATTCGACAAGCCATTTGGCGAGAAAACTAAAAAAAATGGCATCACTGAACAAGCTTGAGGTAACTTAATCACAATTAAAACAAAATAAAAACAAAATGAAGCAAAAACAGCTACAATTGTCTAGCTCTTCACGTATTGTTGTTTTTGTTTTCTTTAAAATAACAACAACATTATATTGAGAATTTATAAAAACGCTCTGTTGCTCAAAATTATTCAGTGAATTTGTTCGTTTTCTAATGAAATTAAAATTTGTGAAGATGTGATTTCGTTTTTAACTAGCTATTTGAGGACCGCTTCCCCAATGGGAATACTCGTACCATGACCGCTCTTTAATCCAGCAAGTTTTTTATTTTATTGCACTTATATGCAAGTATCTGGTATGAAATTTTAAAACCCTTCTTCTAGGAATCTATGCCCTGGGTAACTTCAACAATATTTTATTTTGCATGGGAGGCAACACGGTTTTTAGTACAAAAATTCAGGGCTTATACAATTCCGTAGATACCCAATTACAATTTTTCACTTTGTATGGAGGGTACCACACCTACTTCAACAATTACGAGTATCTATATACATATATAAAAATGGTGTAAAAAATTTATAGTAATTCATAAAATGAGAACTGCTGGGCCGATTTCTGTAATTTTTTTGTCAGTTGTTCGTAATTTCGAGGAGAAGGTTCTTACGGGAGAAAAGTTTGGAAAATCCCTCCAGAAAAGTCGGAATATTTGAAAAATCGAAAATTGATTTTTTTACGAAATTATGTGTGAAATTATTCCGTAATGGCTTTCCAAATGAAAAAATAGAAAGTTCTCGGTGTAAATCAAGAAAAATTGCGGAAAATGCGAATTGCGTGAAATTAGTAAAATTGAAAATTGATTTTTTTTATGAAATTTTATTTATCGGTCCTCTTTTTTATCACAATATTTGATGATAATTGTGTTGTATTATTACTCTAAAGTTTGTCTTAAGGCTCGAAATTGAGGCGAGCCGAAGCTCGGGACCGCTAGTTAACTATAAATATTAATATAAGGGTTACTGGTGCAAAATTTCAAGTGTCTACCTATTATAGTTCGCTAACTACACGGTTATAATTTTGCACCAAGAAAGTTTCTTGCTGCATTATATAATAAAAAAGTTACTTGACGGATGCTACCTGTATGGAAGGTGCCACGCCCATGTGGAATATCAAAATAAGTTTTAGGAAATCTTGCATCTTTATGCAACAAAAACAAAGGGTAAATCCAAATTTCGTTTTTTTTTGTTTTAAAAATTTTTTAGTCTGGAGGCTTAACAGTCACGCTCACGCAAAAATCAATGGATCTCTCATTTCTTATCTAAATACAATCACTTTTATCGTGAAATATTTTCAATATGAAAATTTTCACGTTCCACAAAATTTCGTAATGACATTTTTTTCAGCAAGATGCAAGGTAACAGGTGATTTGATAAGATTGAGAGGGACGTAGTGGCCGACTTTTGGAAATGCTTAGCAGGATAATTATGTTAAATAGCTTTGTCTGCGCCTCGCGTTAAAGATTTTTTTAGGGTTTTATTTGCAGTCCAATTGTGTTTTAGCAATGTGCATAACACAATCAGACCCTGGAACTTCCTCATTGTTTAAAAAAAATAGATGAGGTTCTAGATCTTAGTGTAAATAATATTTGTGTTGATTTTTCATTATCTACAAAGATGTTACATCTTTTAAACCAAATGGATAAATTATTAAATAGGGTTTGTACCTGTCAGTCTTACTACTCGCGTTAAAGAAAAAGTTGAAATATTGTTGCAAATATTGTATATTTTTATAATATTTTTGTTTTCAATTGAAGAAATGTGATCAGATCAGAAGCAATATGTTCGTATGAAAACTGCAGCGAATATGAACAACCAAAGAGAAACAGGAGGGGGCCAAACCTAACCTTGTTAAAACAGGTAACAAGAATTTATCTTGACAATGTGTGGAATTCCAAATTTTTTTGTGTACGCGTCAGAGCTATAGTGTGCACATCTAAAATGTAAAAAAGACAGCTTTGTTAACTCTGTTATCCTGGATAAATTCTATAAAAATTTAAGGTAAGAAAATACTTTTTAGGTGATAAGGTGCGCCTTACAAATCTCATCTTAGTTCGCTTGTCCGTATTTATCTCTTCCTGCAGCAAAAGTATTATGCCGATCCTACACATTTTACATTTTTAAATATGTATATGTATAATTATTATTCTTAATTAAAATACATTTTTATTTCTTTTGCATTTGTTCACTCAAAATGCAATTTAACGCACAAACTTTGAACAACTGTTTAAGTTATGGACAAAATTGTTTACCTAAAATTCTCGACACCAATTTTCTATTCGGGTGGAATAAAAATTTGACGTCAACCAAAATTTTAACTCGTAGTCACGAAATGGGTTAATATTTTCGGAAAGAATTCAAACACTGACAGTAATTCAATATTATAAGTAGGAATAATCACCTTTCTATGTGATTTGCTATTTTTGTTTTCTTCAATTCGATTAGTCTGCAATTTTTTAAGTTTTACATATTGCAATGCTACAATATCTAATTTGGTTCTAAAAAAAATCTAAAATTTATAATTCTTACAAAATAAAGGGTGTTTCGATGCATTAAATGTTAATAGCAATAACTAGTAAAGTTTCGAGGAGACTGCTTGTTTAAAAATAATATTACGTTTAATGCTAAAGTGTTAAAAAGCCGCTATGAGAAGAAGTAAAGGACATGATTTTACATAAATTTTTTAATCTTAAGAGCCGGTTCTTCAAATTTAAATGCAGTAGATATTAATAGGGACCTTAGGTTGCACAGGCCGTCGGCATAAGACCGACCCACTTGGGTCCCAAAGGTCCCGTTGTGTTGAGGGACCTTGATGCAAACACTGATTTGATATATATTTGAGAATAAACCTTTCCAATCTAAAAGAAGGGGGTCTGGAAATGCTTACGGTTAACTAACAACCCCGAATTTAATCAGGATAGAAGCGAAATTTAAAATATATCCTGATATAATCCAAAATTTATTAATTTTTTAACATTAATTAAGTAGTTGAATATAGATAAAAACTACACTTTAGTTTGTTTTTTGTAGTCTTTTTATAAAAGGGTAAAATGATGCTCCTTTTTTATTGAGATTTTTCTAATTAACAGAAAAAGAATTACGAATAAGCAAAAAGTGACAAAGAGCGAAGATAAAACCTGACATGTTTTTGATTTTTTAATGCCGCGGGACTCAGAGACGATATAAGACACCTTTATTTTTACGAAACATATAGATTAAGTAGGAACAGTTATGAAAACAATAGCGTATGGATTATAAATATTGTTTTATTTTCCCCCAAAACTTTCTTATTTTTTTGATTAAATTATAAATACCACCCATAAAATTTTTTCTTTAAAATTTGTCTGGTAAAGATTTTATTTGAGCCAAGAACAAAAAATGGTTTTAATAACTAGTGCAAAATAGAACAACAGTTTGTGTAAAACGCTTTTTATATTATTTTTTATAGTTCTGTTTTCTTTTTTTTTAATGAAAGCGAATATCACTTTATTACCGTGTTTATGTTTGGTTTTTAGTTAAAAAAAATTATTTTTAAAGCTTAATATAAATTATTTGATCCTTTTCAAAAGGTTAAAATGTTTTAATTTTAAATTGTTTTACCCTCCATAATAGGTGCAGTAGTGATTTCTAACACCATATAGTATATATTCTTGATGCTTCTAAATGTTCGTCTATTTGTATTTGTATATATATACACAACTAGTATTTTAAATTGGAGTTTGTATAATACTTTCCACATGTCTTTCATAACGCCTTATCTTTAAAATGTGTTTATCAAAAACTAAAATGTTTTTAATTACTTCTGCAAAGAATAATTTTTTATTATTATTATTTATTTTATGATTCACTTATCTTCTGGATGTCATTTTTATGACAAAAAGTATAACTTTATTGCCATGTTTTCGTGAAACTGAACATAACTGATTTCGATTCTTTACGAAAGTTTATTTTTTTTTTAAATAATAAAGAACAAAATTAAGAAATGGAGAAATGATACGTAGTAGAAAAGACACTAAAAGAAAACAAACTGAATGGAAAATTTTAAATTATTTTGATTTAGAAAAAATGCGTACAACATTTGATTCTGTTAACCAAAGTCATAAATCTTCTAAAAAGAAGTCAGACGAAACTTCATTAAAGTAATCCAAAGTAGCACGATAGAGTATCGTGTAATTTAATGATATTAAGAATAACAAAAATTTTTTAACGCTGTTCAACAGGTAATTGGGTCTTCAAACGCTGGGAATACGTCAAGGAGTTTATTTTTGAATTCTCAAATAGTGGCTGACACTACTGGAGTCACAGAAAACAAAAAAAAAAAAAAAGAAATAAAAAAACGTGCGGCCAGTAATTGAGTATATACAAGTTTAAGAATTTCATTGAGAATATAGCACAGCTATTTATAGAAAATAATATCGGGTTTGACACGCCGATTACAGTTTTCCAAATTGCTGCAGTAATTTTTGTTTTAACAAAAAAAAACTAAATTTTAACTTTTGAAATTGTTGGTGCGTTTATTTTGGCAGACTCAGTTGCAATCCATTCTTAACAAAAACTTGTCAACTATTTATACTAAATTAATAGTAAATAAATGCTGAGTGTAATAAACCTATTTAGTTTGACAAAAAGCTATTACGCTGACTCAAATGTGACAATTTCTTCACTCGTCAGCATTAGTGATTTTAGCAAATTACAATTTATAAATAGCCTTTTTTAACTTAACTAAAAAATATAATCTGCAAGGGTTGGTCACAAGATCCCTCCCCTTTTAATGGAAAAGATTCCGTTTTCTGCATTCTTGGTGTTGTGTCTTGGAGGTTTTGTGATTTGGCGGGTAAAGGTTGTGGCAAATTTTGTTGGTTGTTGAGTAGGTACTTCGTACTTTTATTAGCACACAACTTGATGTGAATTGGCAATTATCGTTGGATTTTCCAGGGCTTGTAAATGGCAGGAAACTAGAATGTTTTTTACCGGAACCGGTTGTACAAAGTACTGTGAGCGTTGACATCGAGTTGGGTGCCAGCAAACAAGCAAAGAACTTGTAGAATCTTCTGGAAAAGTTTGAAAGATTTGTAGATAGACATTGATACAACTAACATGATGAACTTCTACTGTTTCAAAGGCAAATGGTATGGATAGCGGCATATCGTCACGAAAAAAAGAAATTAGTTGAGACTGTTTCAGTTGTTTGCGTTAAACTTTTTAGTGATGCGTCTCAGTTGACAGACCACGTGTGGACGTGTGATTGGTGTTGTTGTGCACGAACATAGCGTAATGTAACCCATCCTCCCAATTAGTTCCGTCCATTTTAACGAAACTACTTAAAAATTCTGATAGAGGGCTATGAGATAACTATAAAGACCCATTGGATTAAGGATGATACAGATTAGTATGTATATTCGTAGCACGCAGCAGTTTACAGACTTTTTTAAACAGTCTTGAGGTGAAATTACTTTCATTATACGTCACCAAAATCTTGGGAATGAAGAAACGGGCAATAATTTTCGTAAAAAACTCTTTCGCCATAGTATCTGCTTTCATGTCAAAGAAATCATCGAAAAAGGTTATTATATATTTGTTTCCACTGGCTCTAGTAGGGGTCCTACGATATCCATAAAGACTCTTTCTAATGGCATATTGGGAATTGATGTAGGATCATTGGCATTCTGTTAAATTTTGAATTCTTATTCTGCTATCAAATTTTACAGACAGCGAAGTAACTTTTGATTTGTCTTTGCATACCTTCTCATTTATATTGTGCCCTAATCCGGAAGTATGTTTTCAGAGTTCCCCGATGTCCTCCTATTGGAGTGTCGTGGAATGTTTTCATTACCTTCCTAATATCTTCCGGATTTCTTTAGTACATAGCTGTAACCTCTTGTTCCGACTCTTCATGTGTTTCATTCCGGCTCCTTTCATTATCTCTTTTAATGGCCTTTGGTTTAGCCCGAGTTGTTACGCCTATGTTTGCTTCCTCTGTAGGCAAACGGCTAAGGGTTTTCCAGGTTTATAAAAGATTTCAAAATAATATTCTAACAGTTTTAACCTCAGATTAGGAAATCTACTTTCTTGATTTTTAAGATTAGTAATGCCCTTTAAAGGTTTGTGGTCTATAAATACTGTAAAAAATCTCCCAAGTTGGTATTGTTTCAATATTTTTGTGGCCCTTACAACGGCAAGTAACTCTCTCTCTATTGTGAAGTATCACTTTCTGTGTCACTCAATACTCTCTGGAAAAATAAATTGGTAAATCACTCTCTGGTTTTCCCTGAGAATGAATCGCTCCAAGAGCTCTATTACTAGCATCTGTAGTTGAAATAAAAGGCTTGTTAAAATCTGGATTCGATAGAAGAAGAAGGTTTGTCACAGCCTCTTTTAATCTGTCCAATGCTTCTTGGCACTCTTGCGTCCATACCAATTTTGAGTTTTTTCTTAACAATTTGTTAAGTGGTAAAGTAATTTTTGCTGAGTTCGGCATAAATTTTCTGTTATAATTTATCAACCTCAAAAATGCTTGTAGCTCCTTGAGGTTCCTAGGAGGTGGTATATCTTATACTGATTTAGTTTTGTTTGGGTTTGGCAACACTCATTTTTCTGAGCATTGGTGACCCAAATATACCATTTCCCTCTGAAGGAAATGACATTTCTCAAAACTAAACCATCAACTCCTTGAAGACCGGTTAATCTCGAATTCATTATCTTTTGAAACGTTGTTGGTGCCACGGTTAAACCGAACGGCATTCGATTAAACTTAAAATGCCCTACGTTTGTGGTGAAGGCTCTTTTATGTTTGTCGTTTGGGTCCATGGTGGTATTCACTTGCTAGATCTAGAGTAAAGAAATACTGGCTGCAACCCAGTTGTTCTAAGATCTTATCAATCCTGGGTATTGGAAAAACTTGTTTTGCTGTTGCGTCGTTTAATTATCTGAAATCTACCACCAATCTTCACTTCTCCTCAACGTTTTGTCCTGCTCTATTGGGCACTAGTTTGGAAAGTTCCAGGGGGAATTGCTAGGCGATAATACTTTCTCCTTCAGCATTTGATCTCCTTGTCTGTTGATTTTATTTCTATGGATTTCAGGCAATCTACATATATTGTTTTATGTTTATAGGGGGTTGACTGGGGTCCGTTGGTATTTGATGTTTTAATACAGTAGTGTGAGAGGTTATCTCCAGGCAGTTAAAAAGTATCATATTATAACTTCAGGATGTTAACGATCGAATATATTTCTTCCGGATTCAGATCTGGGCTCCATTTCATCGTGTCCATAAGTAGTTTCCCTTGGTTGGATTTTCGTTCGGTACCAATCGTATTTATTCTTGCTGTAATCTTTGTAGTTTTCATAGCTTAGGATTATTTTTTCACTTATATTTACTGGCAAACTGTTAGTGTTAAAAAAATCAGCTATTACTGATGTTAGCGTTTCCCCCACGAAAACACAAGGTGAAACTTCCGATTTGTTTACGACAATGTCCCCTGTAGCTGATGTTACTACTGGTGATGCAATAATTTAGGAACGTCCTTCTATAGTGAACTGCTCAGCTATATATATATATATATATATATATATATATATATATATATATATATATATATATATATATATATATATATTTGGGGTTGGCACAAGTGGTGGGAAAACCTCTTCTTTATTTTTGAAAAACGGCTGTTTTTATTTACCACATCCGTTACAGATCTGTTCCATGTCATATCTCTTCATGGGAAGCCATTTGCCGGAAATTGGCTTCCTTTTGGTACAACATGCATCTGTAGTGAAAAGTTACTTCTGCTTAAGTGTCGTTCCGTTATTATTCCTTTGGATGTTATATTTCTCCCGAATGCTCCTGATAGAATTTTTTGTTCTCCCGCATCTATTTGAACGTGTGGTGCTAAGGCTTCCGCTTTCACTAATTTAGTATCGGTTCCAGTAACTGCAAGCAAATTTCGTACTGCTCCTCAAAACAAGGAAATTATATATTTGCGTCATCTTTTTCTTTCATTTCTTGACATTTTATTCGTAGTTTTTGCTACTCTTTTGACTCCAATTAATAATAAAAAAAATTACCGTTGGAATCTGGAATGTATGTGCATGTATTTTCACTCCAGTGTACTCTCCTGTCACGGATGTCACTGGTATATATTTCACTAAAAGGGTTTTTTGTAAAATTTTCAGCACTCGAGCCTTTTAGCTTTGGCTGGGCAGCTTGGAGTTTCCAGGATTTTTTAATGGGCAATTGGTTCTCATACGACCTACTATATTACAGTCGTAGCCATTCGACCTTTATCCTTCCCTGAAGGAATTGATCTCTAACAGGCTGTTTTCTACTTTGTGCTTCCCCTGAAGTTAAAATTGTTAGCCTGGTGCCAATTTGTATTCGTCTGCGTATTCCAGCCATGTACTTGCTTCCTAAGATATCCTTGCTGAGGCTGCTGGTAAAAACGATTCTCAGTATGGACGTTCGTTTTACATATACGGCAGAACAGTGTCCGTAACCTTTTAAAGCAGTCTAAATGCCTATGACCTCTAACATGACAGAAACCACAATTTTCTAATTTTTCATCTGCGTTCCTCCTACATGATGACCCACCTCGTATCGTCCGTTCACAGGTTGTTCTTTTGTGTCTCGGTCACAGTATTTAAACCAATCTGACTATCCAGAGAGCTGTTCAGTATCTTCCACTATCTGCACTAATATCTTCAAATCCTTGTTTTCATCGCCTACCAGTGCTGCCAAAACTATTGAACCAATTCCCGCTAGATATTACTTTAAAAAACGTTAGAAACCGCTAACTAGTCGAAAAAAAGGCTGACATAAGCCGCTAAAAGGTTTCTTGAACAATTTATTTTTATACCCTTTAGCGAAATATGTCAATAAATCAGATATAGTGTCGAAAGAGGTGCTATTAGAAATCAGCATGATCGGGTGATAGAGAATTAAAAAGTAAGATATAAATATTATCTAAAAAAATTGGCTCTCACCTATATGTTCTGAGTTACGGGGCTATGAAATTTTCAAATTTTTTTAAATATCAATAAGGGTATCCTTTTAAAGCTTTTGAAGAGATCTCTAACCTAGTAAGAGCCGATGGCATTTTTATGTAAAATAATATATATGCAGTACCATCTTTTTATTTTTTAATTCTCTGTCACCCTAAATATTTGTTTTTTAGATTGGAGTTACTTCACTAAACTAAATTTACATGGAGAAGGGTTTATAAGATTCGGCATAGCAAAAAAAAGCACTCTTGCTTGTTTAATACTGTTTCAAAATACTAACGCTGCCGTATTTTTTTATTATTTTTTATGAATATGGCAATAATTGTTCATCTCTAGTTAAGATTTTGATTGAGGTTCCGATAAAGCCTACAATTTTTTTCGGAATCGTAGCATTATTTGTTATACTGACGAAGACCATATCTAAAGCAAAAAAGTAATTATAAAGAGGCAAATAAAAAATTGGAGGATTTGATATACGTTGCACTTCTGCATTAGACCATGGCATGCATAATATCGCAAGGCAAGCTCAAGCTCAGTTAGCTCTTTGAAAATTTTATTTCAAGCCGAATTTTGATATTCAAAAACTTCGTACCAAAAATATGCAGTATCCATTTGATTATCCCATTTTATAGCATTCATATTATTAAGCTGATTTTAAATTGTTAGTTAAAAAAGCAAGGCAGAAACGGATAATCTATATTTTTATATATCTATATTTTATACATAGTTTAGCTTACTTTGTATTTAACAAAATTTATTGTAGCTTAAAAAACGCTTAAATCACGCCAACTAAAATTTTCCCAGCTGAAAAAACCACTTAGCGGTTTTTTTTTCTAACTTCCCGCTCTTAATAGCAGAAAACCACTACATCTAGCGGGAAAACCACCGTTTTGGCAACACTGTCGCCTACAAATGTTGTCCTTAATGCCTGATCCCTCACACCTTTAGTAAAACTTTTAACCGCCAATCTCCTAAAATCTTTTAGTATGGTTTGCTGCTGTCCGCATCGCTCCACACGTTCGCTGCAATGCCTCTGGCTTCATTACTTAAAGCTTCTATACGGCTGCCAACTCTGCTTGTCACAAGTTTATCATAAAAAATCTTGTAAGGCAGAAGCATGGCAGAAGCTATATATATATATGCATAAATCAAAATGACCAGCACGAAAAGTAACACAATGAAATGGAGTTTTCAGATTCATTTTCTGATATTGTGGATAAATCATCAGAACTGGATATCGAGGTCAATGATGAAATTCTGGTTTTAATTTTGTTATCCATTTTGACACAGAAATATGAAGCATTTTTAATAGCAATTGAATCAAGGGATTCGCTTCCAAGTTATTCAACATTAAAAAAGTTAAGCTTTTAGAAGAACATGAACGAAGAAAAAATCAAAACGTTTTACATCATAAACAACTTATCAGCTGCTGAAATTGCATTTTTGGTATTAAATACAGTAAACAAAGCGACAAGAGTTTTATTTGGATTGTTGATAGTGGAACGAGCAGCGACTTATGTAACAATCTTAGGCTATTCGTATCGTTCAAAAAAGACAAACAGCAAGTTACAGTAGCAGGCGGCAATTATGTGCTTGAAAAAGGGAAAGGAGAAGTAAAAATTAAAGTGACAAACTCCACTTCAAAATGTTTTATGTGTACCTTATACCCTATTCAGACTTACGCTTTAGTTGCGCAATTAAGGAATTTACGCCATTAAGGCCTTAATAGAGCTCAATTTACCATACAGGAAGTCAATTAATCAATTGAGCAATTAGTAGTTAATTGCAGCACTAATTGAATAAAATGCGAAGTGCATCCCTTGCCATCAAGTATGTTTACTCTGGGAACTATGTTCAGTGAGAAGAAAAAATTCATAAATTGACAAGCCGCAAGTAAAAAATATAAATAAAAAAATATAAAGAAAATGGGGGGTCATACAAAAATGGCTTTTGAAACTTCCAACTTCAAAGCAACAACAAAAAGCCATGTTGTTTTTGTAATAAAGAGAGAAACCAGCTGGGCGGACGACCCTACCTAGTAAAATAAACACGCCTTGTGCCAAATAAATAAGCTTAGTTGAGCATTAGTGTACACCAAATTAAATTATGCAATTAAAATTAAATTAACTCAATTAAGAAAACAAGTCTGAGTAGGGTGTTACAAGGTGAATTAATACAGGTGATTACCCGGCTACAACAACGCAACAACACAAAAAACAACAGGGATTTAGTTGCTGCAAAATCTAGGTATGTTGTCTAAAACAATTGCTGTTTAGATTTATACCTCTATTAACCGGCTTTACATCTATTATCCGTGCAGCATTTGTATGGTTTTTACTGTGCAAACCTAAATCCGGGTTTTCCTCTTTTTTAAATTCATGTGTCCACACATAAGAATGTACATATTTGCGCTTTTATTTATTTAGTAAGTGAAATTTGATCTGCTAATGCCTGCTGTGGAATGATGGTTCCTTCAAATAGTAAATTACCAAAAAGAGCCAGAAAAGTTCTTTCAATTAAAGACAAAATTACTTTGATTCATGACTACGACAAAACACATCTGTCAAGTTGCTGTTTCTATATACATATTTTGATATTACCACTATTAACCGTGTATTTTGATTATCCGTTTATGTGCCGGTCCCACGAGAGCCGGATTATCGAGGTTTAACTGTATAATATAATATGTATAATATTTTTTTGTTATTTCCATTAAATGTAGTGGATGCAAGGCTTTATTAATTGTTTAATAAAATAAATAAATAAAATGATTATATTTCTTATCCTATCCTATAACGTATACAGCTGATGAGCATTTTCGCCCGTGCGTTTGCCAATATTATTTCGCCATGGGTATTAGTTGCAGGTCAATTTTTGTCAGTAAGCAAGGGCGTAGAAAATGGTGCAGTGTTTAATTTTGTCAAAGAAAAAGTAATCATAAGAAATAGTGTTCAAAGCGCATAAAGAAAATAAGAAACGCACATAAATGGCATTAAAGGCTTGGCCACATAAACTACCAAAGTTTAAAAGACATTGTCATCAAAAACATCGTGCGCGATTTAGATAAAAGGCTTAAATCTAGTTTACGGGCACCGCTTCAAAATAAAAATAAAGTTGCCTACAGGGTGCAAAATGCAATTTTAAGCAAAAAATGTAAAGTGAAAATTTTGACGGCAACCCTTAGTTTCGGAGTTACGGCCCTGCAAAATTTTTATATATAATATGGTATATATCGAGTAGTTGATGGCGGAATGGGAGTATCATTGGAAAGGGAATATAAGAGCCTATCTATTGAACCAGGAAAAAATTAAAAAAAAAAAAAATAAATTAATAAAAAAATCTGGTAAGGAAAAATATTTTTTTTACAAATTAAATTAAGTTATTCGGAAACTTTTAGAAAGCGAAGCCGCTATTGGTTATACCATAGAGGAGAATATCCTTTCGTCCGGCCGAAGGCTGGCTACGCAGGAAACCTTTAGAAAGCGAAGCCAGTGTTGGTTATACCACAGGGGAAAAAATCTATGCGCCCGGCCGAAGGCCGGCTACGCAAGAAACCTTTAGAAAGCGAAGCCGCTGTTGGTGATACCATAGAGGAGAAAATCCTTTCGTCCGGCCGAAGGCCGCCTACGCAAGAAACCTTTAGAAAGCGAAGCCGCTGTTGGTGATACCATAGAGGAGAAAATACTTTCGTCCGGCCGAAGGCCTGCTACGCAGAAAACCTTTAGAAAGCAAATCCGCTGTTGTTTATACCATAGAGGAGAAAATTCTTTCGTTTTTGAGTAAAATTATGTTTATATGGAAAAAAAAGTTTTGTTGGAGCCTTACCTGATTTTTGTTTGTTTTATTTTTACTTTTTTTCTATTTAACTGAATAGACCCTTAAATTCCCTTTCCTATGATACCCATATTGTCCCATTCTACCATTAAATACTCGATATATGCCTTATTAGATACAAAAACTTCAAAGGTCCGTAAATCCGAAACTAAGGGTTGCCGCCAATATTTTCACATAACATTTTTTGCTTAAAATTGCATTTCGCAACCCGTAGGCAACTTTTTTTTATTTTGGAGCGGTGCCCGTAAACTAGATTTGTTCCAGATAAAATATCGAGTATAAATAAACTAAATGCAAAACTTGTATCAAAATCAAAATTTGTTATAGTAAAAAAAAGCACTAAAAGTTATAGTAAAAACATTTTTAAACAGACTTAGTACATTTACTATTGTGCGGGCCTTTTGCTACTGAATCAATTGGTAATTGGTGACATTAATAGATGATTTTTCAAGAATGGTAATTGTCTATTTCATCAAAACTAAAGACGAAGCCTTTGAAAATTTTTAAATATTCAAAAAACTTGTTAATAAATAAACAGGCTTAAAAATAAAGAAACTAAGAAGTGGTAATGGCGGCGAACATATAAATCGCGAGTTTGGTAATTACTTAATACAAAACGGCATCAAAAGACAATTGACCATGACACACACGCCCCAGCAAAACGGTATTTCAGAGCGCTTTAATCGAACATCGGTTGAAATGGCAAGATGTTCACTTGTCTGTGGCTCAGCGGCATACGAACGAAATCGATGTCCATCAAAAACAATTAATAACAGAACTCCGTATGGAAAATGGTATGACAGAAAACCCTTAGTTAAATATCTACGCGTTTTGGCTGTTTAGCTGTGGCACTAGACAAAATGAAATAAATAATTTGAAAGCCAAGGGAAACGTTTATTATATGGTCGGATATTCCGAAACTTGTAAAGGGTACCGATTGTACGACCCAAAGAATCCTTCAATTGTTGTTTGTCGTGATGTTATCTTCAAAAAAATAGTTTTAAAATATATGAAAATCGTGATTGCAGTTCTATTTTCACACTTAACAACAATAAAGTTAAAGAAGAAGAAGAAGATAACCTGGCTGTAGGAGGCAACGAAAATAAGTGCAAGAATGATAATGACTGCAGTAATAATGTAAATATAAGTGAATAAAAAAATTAAGTTGAAAATGTCAAATCGGTATCAACAATTAGACCTGGAAGAGCAAGAATATTAAGAACAGAGTATCCTTGATGTCCTCGAATGTAAACATTTAATCGCCGCAATAGATAATAAGAAATAGAAATTACTAGATGTGTTGCTGACATAAACAAAAAACAAATACATACTCCATTCTTTTGGTTTGATGCAGCACAAAGTGAGTAATAATTGTTTAATATGCAATAACGCTTGGTCGCTGGTTGAATTGCCTTTACGGCAAAAAGCCATTGGATGTCGTTGGGTTTTTAGCACAAAGAAAAGCAGTTCCGGTTAAAAGCTATGTTAGTACCTAAGGGTTGCAGCCAGCAATATGGAGTTAGTAATTTTGAAACCTTTTCGCCTGGTGCTAGGTGTTCCACAATCCGAATCGTTATAGCTATAGCTGTTCTATATAAAATGCATCTTCATCAATTAGATGTCACCACGGCATACTTAAATAGTGATTTACAAAAAGATTTTTTTATGCGGCAATCGGGTAGTTATATAGATAAAGAGTATCCAGAAAAAGTTTTAAGATTACATTATTATACAAAATGGCTTCAAATGTAAAAATAAACCTAATCGTAGTATACGTCGACGATTTGATTAAACAAAAGATTTCTGATGATTTGATATAGTAGACAAAGGTCTTTTAAATCTTTTTCTGGGTATTGAGAAGTTGGTTAACAAGTAAGTAAAGACAGAACTCTTAAAAAAATAAATCTAAAATCTTACCAGTTGCTTGTTGGAGCACATATGTATTTGACGATAACCACGCGTCCTGACATTTTTCATTCTGTTATAAAGCTCTCGCAATTTTATGTAAATTTTCAAATATCTGGCAAAACTTAGAGATTACAATTACATTTTAGTTATAATGATTCTGATGTTCACAGTTATTCTGATGCTAATTGGGGTTGTAGTATCATCGACTGGCTACGTTTTTATGTTTGCTGGCAGAGCCATAGCCTGGGAATCAAAGAAACAAACAACTGTGGCTTTAAGCTCCATTGAAGCTGAGTATATGGCATTATCAATTGTAGCTAAAGAGGCCATATACACCCAGTAAAAAAGTGAGGAAAAAGATGTAATTAAAACGCCACATCTATACCAACGAAGTGGTGCAAATTCGGGTGAAAAACCTATGAATTTTACATTGGCCTGTTATTAAAGGCATGTTGTTCGTTTTTAACGAAATTGTACTACTTTTAAATCGGTTTTTATATGCTAAAAATTTCTGTGATGAGAACTTATTTTTAAGTAATTAAATTGCGTTACATTATATGTAGTTTTTGGATTATATATTTATTGCTAACTTTAGAGCATCTCTTAAGTTAGACTTAGCGATATTTAATTCGACTTCTTATCATACGTTCTATCTAAAAATAAATGAAAATTGCACCATTAAAAACAAAATAAGAAAAAAAAATTCTTTAGAAAACGAGCATTCGTATTAAAAATTTGCATATTTTTAATAAGCACGTTACGAAATTAAATTATTTTAAGAATAAATTGGTACTTTTTGTAATACACACGAAATAATATATTAAGAAAATTGTGGTAGTTGTAGTTTTCTAAAATTCATCCTCTAATTCGATTATAGATTTAATAGGAAACATTTATATATGTTTCGTATTTTTGCCTTTCAAACAAAATTTTGATTGTTACTTATTTTCACTGGGAAAGTTTAGCATCAAAGAATTTTGACTTTTTAGATCTTAAATATCGATGGTTGGAACAAAAACAAATGTACAAGACGAAATACAGAGAGAACAGCGAAGAAATACTTTGGTTATGTGCAAACTTCGTGTAACCAAATCATTGATAAGAATACTACACGTATTCTTATTTACAAAGTTAGTTGGTTAAACAGATGATGTTTACAATGTACACAACCTAAACTAGAAAGTTGCGAAGAATGCTGATGAAGGATGTAGCGATCCAGAAAATTCAGCATTACATTCTGCTGGTGTCTAATTTTTCTTGTTTTCTTTCGAAAACCGCCGCATTTGCAGAATAATTTTTCTCTCTAAAAAAAGTATTTTAGAAATTAAAATAAATGAATTAAGCCAACTTCATGTTGAACTTTTGTTCATTTTGTTTTGCTATGAAAGATCTGAACTGTGGTTTTATTTAAAATTCTTGTAATTATGCAAGGAAAAATGTAAATCTAAGAAGTAGTTCAACATGTTGTTTGAAAAACTATTTTAAAAATAACTTACAAAATCTACAAAAGGAGTATTAGCATTTTTGGATGTAGATAAGATGCCGTTCGCTAAGAATGACATATATTATTTTTTACTGGGCATGGTGGAAAAATTTGATGACAGAAATTTGTTTTTATGATGAAAAGAAGCCGATGTAAATTAAGACAGATAACCTGAGTTCATAACAGTTAGCAAAGCAACATCTTTACCACGCTCGTAGTAAACGTATTGATATCAAATATCATCCCATCCGTGATGCAATTAAGAAATATATGGTAGTTGTAGAGTATGTTGATACGAAGAATAATACAGCTGATTTTCTAACTAAAAATTTAACTAAAGAAAAATATTTAAGATTTACAAAAAATATTGGTATAACAATGCAATTTTTGGCTTTTTTGGCAACATAGTATCTTTTATTTTGTTTAAAAAAAATGAAGTGAAATAATAAATTAATTAAATATTGTAACTTTAAAATTTTTTAAATGAATTGAAAAAAAAATTGATCCAATGATGCCTGATATTTGGTTTGAAGGGGAGTGTTGAAACATGTTTATGGCAACTCGAATTGTAATGTATTATGTACCTCTTGCATTTATTCTTTTACATACGTATTTTTTAGTTTGTAAGATGATTTCAAAAAAGAAATACGAAATATATTTTGAGCACGTGTATTTTCTTTTTTCTTTTGGTACACTGAATTCATAAAAATAATTACATTACTAGCTGTTTCCGGAGCGCTTCGCCTCTCCAATAAGAATAATGGCACCACGCCCACTCTTCCAAGCAAGTTTTTTATTTGATTAATGTACAAGTTATAAAAGATTTCGTTCTGCTTATTGGACCTTATGAATTAGGACTTATTTATCTTTCAAATATTCGTAAATTATTTCCGCGCACCTGTCCTCTTCCCTTTTTTAAATAAGCATACCGTCTTGAAGCTTCTAAATAAATATCTATCTTTGTTTTAATTTTTTTAAATCCGTTCCTTTATATATAATTAAATACCTGCTTTTTCGATTTTTTCAGGGGATTTGATGCCTCTAGAAGAAAAAGTCACATTAATGGTATTTAGCTTAGAACCCAATTAAAATATTGCATTATTGTTTCACATACTAAAATATTCAGTACTTTGTTACCGAAGAATTTAATATCTGCAGTCAACAAATACAATCGTTCTCTCTTTAAATATTAATTAGGCGGCTAACAGTAAATTGCATGAGTTACTGATTAGTTTATAATAAGATCATATTGGAATGTGAAGTTGCGGAACAAAAATAATTTAAAAATTAATTATAATGATGAATTCTATTTTTGAATGTGCAAGTCTAATAAACTTTTGTACTTGCGCACCTTTGGACACAGAAATGATTAATTCGATCTGACAGGCGACGTCTCCTCTGAGATTTTTAATATGTTATCTACAAAATTACTCTTTCGATTACAAAATATTGTAAACAATGCTATAATATATTAAACAGTATCTAAAAGGGTCCTAAAATTTGACCCGGGCAACGTCGCATACAATATATAAATTTCTTCCATATTGTATTATCTTTTAAGTTTGTTTAGTCACGTTGGAGTTAAAAATATTTTATTATACCCTTTATCACAAAAAGTAGAAAAAGGGTATATATAAGTTTGTCATTCCGTGTGTAATTACTACAAGATCCATTTCCGATCCCATAAAGTATAAATATTCTTACTGCTTATGCATAACGAAGTCGATTAAGCGATGTCCGTCCGTACGTGTAAGTGTTGAAATCAATTTGTTAATCGATCAGATGTAGTGTCAAAGGAGGTGCTATTAAAAATCAGCATGATGGGTCCATGTCCTTCGAGGAAGCAGGCAAAACAACATGTCTAGCTCTAATTTTTTCATGTAATTTGAAATAATAAAGTAACTCCATTAAAAAATATATGGTGCGATACACAATCAAAAACAAAAATAAATAAAATATGCAGTCAAAAAATTGGCGCTCGCCTATGTTTTCCGAGTTACGGGGCTCTGAAATTTAAATTTTTTTTGAAATATCAAAGAGAAGAGATGTTTAAGAATATACTTAAAAATGCGTAACCCATTAAGAGCTGATGTCATTTTATGTAAAATTTTATATATGCGGCACCAAATTTTTATATTGCTTAAATTCTTGTCACACCAATATTTGCTTTCTTGATTCGAGTTACTTCACTAAACTAGATTTAAAACAATTAGCACTCTTACTTGTTTTAATTACACTTTAGAAATATAAGAAGAAGAAGACTAAGTTTTATATAATCTTTTTTATTATTATTTTTTTATGTTCCACTCACCTTGTTGATGTGATTTTAATGATAACGAAAACCACTTAATTGGCATTGTTTTATGAAACTTAACATAATTTATTTTTATTCTTTTTAAAAGATTATAACATATTAAAATAGTAACTAACAAAATTCGGTTCCAGAAAGGTATTAAAATTTATTTGTATTGATGAATAATACTAATCTGTTAAAAAAGAAACAAAATGTCAATATTTAAAATTATTAAATTTTTAAATTTTTACGATCGATTACCTTCAAAAAAAAAAAAAAAAAAAAAATTACAGAAGAACCTAAGAATTCATTTTATACTTTTTGGGAAGGAAATCAACATTCATAAAATTTATATCAATAAAAAATCAATATCTTTCCTCTTTCCATAAAAGGAAAATTTTCAAAGGGCAATTCTTTATTATTCTAAAAACACCATTATTATCTGCATACAAAATTTAACAAATTATTTAACGAATTATCCGTAGACCGCTTTGAAATAATTTTTTTTGTGAAAATTTAAGATTTTAGTTCGTATTTTCTAAAAGCACAAAATTATCTAAAAACTAAAGTCGGATCTTTAAAGGCCTATATGCTATATTTATAGGGCCGCTGATGCAAACAAAGACAAAGAGCAAAAATGAAATCTGACATATTTTTGATTTCCTAATGCCGCGGGACTCAGAGACGGTATAAGACACCTTTGTTTTTACGAAACATATAGATTAAGTAGGATCAGTAATGAAAACAATAGCGTATGGATTATGAATATTGTTTTATTTTTTCCCAAAACTTTCTTAATTTGTTGATTAAATTAGAAATACCATCCATATAATTTTATCTTTAAAATTTGTCTGCGAAAGGTTTTATTTGAGCCAAAAAGAAAAAAAAATGGATTTAATTACTCGAGCAAAATGGAAGAACAATTTGTATAGAACGCATTTTTATTATTTTTTATAACTCTGTTTTCTTGTTTTAAGACAGCAAATATCACTCTAATGTCGTGTTTTCATTTTTTTATGGTTGTTAGGTTTTTAAAAACAAATTATTTTTGATGGTTAACATAATTTATTTGATTCTTTTTAATAGACTGAAATATTTTAAAAGTGATAATAAACAAAATTTGATACCAAAACTTTCTTAAAAGTTATTGCTGAGATTATACCAAAAAAATAAAACAAAATTAAATGGAAAATTTTTAAATTTTTAATTTGCGAATAAAATTAGTAGGAGGACCAGCAGATCGACATCAAGCCTATATATGTGAAATTCCCCAATGTGTTTGAAAATATTGCTCCAAACCATTCTCTCCCCTTTCTTTTTGCTTACTGGATGATGACAGTAAGGAAATAGGTGGATGAAAAAGACATCATGTTCTTGACCTTCCTCTTTTATTATAAAACCCATTTCGTTAATATTGTAAATAAATGTAAATATAAGTTTAGATATTGGGATAAATTAGGTATTTTTTATCCTTAATAAAGGCTAAAGCTTATGTGAGAAAAATCATTAAAGAGAGTGCCAAACAGAGCTATTAAACATAATTATTCTGCTAAGCATTTTCAAAAGTCGGACACTACGTCCTTCTCAATCTTAATAAATCAACAGGCAATTGACCTGTTACCTTGCGTCTTGCTGGAAAAAATGTCACTATGAAACATTGGCCTAAAATTACTTTTTGTCTACCTTAAATTTCTAGTTAGATGGTATATGCATGAATTCTACTATTTAAATCAAAGTAAACAAAAGAATGAAAAAATTTTACATTTAGCG
Organism: Gymnosoma rotundatum; assembly: GCA_916610165.2. Lineage (NCBI taxonomy): Eukaryota > Metazoa > Arthropoda > Insecta > Diptera > Tachinidae > Gymnosoma > Gymnosoma rotundatum. Next base: position 36,350,219 of record OU744337.1, read on the forward strand.
CAAAAAGAAAACATTGGCGATAGGGGACTTTTTTCGGCAGAAATTATTCACGATTGGAATGTGAAAACTTTTATATGGAAAATAATTCACGTTAGGAGTGATTGTATTTAAATCAAAAATGAGAGAGCCCTTGAATTTTGCATGAGCGTTACTGTTAAATCATCAGACTAAAAAGATTTTTAGAGATAGCATTTTATAAAAGGGGAAACAAGCTTAACAAAAAGTTAAAAAATTACCCTTTGTTAAAAAAAAAACTAAAACACTGCATAAATATGTAAGATTTTTTAAACATATTTTAATATTTTACATGAGCGTGGTACTTTCAATACAAAGTAAGTATTTATCATGGCATGTCTTGGTAGCTTTAACAGGTAGCATATTGGAATTTCGTTCAAGTACCTTTTTTATTAATATATATAGTGCAGCAAAAAACTAGCTAGGTTGGTACAGTGGTGGTGGTATCTCCCAAAGAAGGTACAGAGTTATATGTTGCGCCAGTAACCCTTATATTAATATTTATAGTGAAGCGAAACATAGACTCAATTGTAGCAATTAAAATATTATAATCGTGTATCTACAGAATTATAGCAAGTAGAACCCTGAATTTTTGTACTAAAAATCTTATTATTAATATATTATAGTTTACCTAGGGCATATATCCCTATTAAAAGGGTTCACAAATTTTGTATCAGAAATTTGCATTTTAGTGCGCTCAACAAAATAAAAAACTTGCCGAATTCAAAACCAGGAGGCATAAATATTAAAAAATGCAGCATTCAGTCGAATTGATAACACCTCCTTCTTTTTTTTTTTAAGTCGGTTAAAAACACAACAGCAACCAACAATTAAATCTGCAATATTTATGGAAAAAGCAGGCTCTTACCTTTTCTTAACCACCAATGCATTTTGTTGGTGGTCATAAATTTTGTGTGGCTCCTCTAAAGATATGGCAAAACTTATTTCAAGCCAATTACGGACAGACGGACCGACAGATCGGCTTCGCTATGTGTAAGGATTAAGAATATATTTATATGGTGTCGAAAATAATTATCGTAAAAACTAGAAACGGACTGACAAACTTATATATCGCTGGTCTCATGTAGAAAGGCCCTAACTCGCATAATTGTGATTTTACAGGAGGTAAAAAGCAGACTTTGTATTTATCACAATGTAATATTTAAAATGCAATGGCTTGTAATATCGTTATTTTTGATACTATTGTATTCAAATTTTGAGACGAGGTGTATATGCATAAAATGTAATGGAATCACGAAAAAACTGAATTTCATAAAAATTCCAGTTAGGGCCTTTCTACATGAGACCAGCGATATACCCTTTTTACCTGTGGTTATAAAACAATAATTTCTAATTACTAGATTGTCACTATTCCAGCATTTTTGTGTTTGTTTTCTTAAAAATAATTTTGTAGAAAACAGCAACAATATTCTGTAAAATGTATAAAATATATAAAAGGAGCCAGTGAATTTTGTTGTCTTCTAATGGAACTTATATGTATGTATATATATGTATGTATATATATATATGTATGTATATATATATATATGTGTGTATATACGTATGTATGTGTGTACAAAAACTAGTTGCATATTAAAGTATTCGCTGTTTTATTATATTTTGCGCTACAAAGTTCAAGTTTCGTAATTATTGTAAGGGTCTTCCCTTTGAAACAAACGTATAAATTGTTTTTGATTGCACATTATAAATTCTCTTATTCTTACTCGGTGGCTCTATCTATGCTTTAATCCTATGGTCACCCTGGTTTACTTAACATACGTTATTCTAAGCGCAGCTACCACACTACACTACAGTGTTACTATTAAAAGGCCTGAACCTGTTTAGTAACCTAAATCATTCACAGACCACTTACGCTGTACATCCTAGCCATACATCCCCTTTATCTAATAACCACACATCTTTGCTACACACTGTTGTTACTCTGTTACTTCCCTGTACTAACTTTAAGCTCTCTCCATTTATTTTATAACAAAGAATGGTATATATGTATATACATATACATTATATAATAAGCAAATAGTATTTTAAATTAGAGTTTGTTTACTACTTTCCGCAATTTCTTTAATCTGGAGGTTATTTCATTAATACCTTTTCTAATGGTTTATCTTTAAAATTTGTTTATGAAAAACCGAAATTTTTTTTAATTAATTCTGCAAAATATAAGAATAATTCGTATAGAATTTTTTTATTATTATTATTAATTTTATGATTCACTTATCTTCTGGATGTGATTTGTATGACAAAAAGTATAACTTTATTGTCATGTTTTCGTAATACGCAGTAGATTAGACCTGAAAGGAAAACAAATTTAAATGGAAAATTTTAAATTATTTTGAATAAGAAAAAAAACTGCGTACAATACTTAATACTGTTGAACAAAGACATAAATTTTCTAAAAAGAAATCAGACGTAATTTCATTTTAGTAATTCAAAGTAGCACGATAGAATATCGTGTATACTTTAAGGCGTATGTCCTTTAATGATATTAAGAATCGCAACAATTTGTGAACGATTATTTATAAAAAGTGCATAAGGATAAAAAAAAAACATGTGTTTTAGTGCAATAAATACAAGTAATAGCGAATGGGCACTTGAGTAGACGCTATTCAACATATAATTGGGTATTCAAACGCTGGCAACACGCCAAGAAGTTAATTTTTGAATTCTCAAATAGTTGCTGACACCACTGGAGTCATAAAAAAAATTTTTCATCAATTTCGGATTATACTGCCAAATTCAACGTACGGCCAGCGAATAAATACTAGAGATGAGATACTATCAAATTGTTCTCTTCGTTGATTGATTTTTAAATATGAGTACACTAATATTACTGTACTCATTCAACAAAAGCATTAGACACCATTTATTCACAAATATAACAAGTTAAAACAATTTGTTATTTTGTACATTGTTGTCTTAGCATGACAACATTGCATTATTATTTATTTTTTTTGTTTTTTGTTGTCAAACTACCCTCATTTTCCCATTCTCAAATGTATGACTCATTTCTTTTTTAACCGACTTCAAAAAAAGAAGGAGGTTATAGAATTCGGCTGAATGTTGCTTTTTTATATTTGTGCCTCCAGAACTCAGTCAATATGATAGATTATGCCTACAGATTGGTCCCGTTTTAAAAACAGTTCATAATCTTAAAAATTAAAGGGTGTCCCCATACAACATACATATTTTTTACGTGTATTATGACCTGTTAATAGCGATTCTGTAAAATTTTAAATGATTCGTATTACTATGGCTCCCAAAAACAATACGTTATACAAAAATAAATCAAAAATTAAAGGGTGCCCCCATAATTCATGTAAATTTACTTATATGGGCCTATCTTTTGAACAGTTATAGACAAACGCTTGCAAATTGGACAGAATGTCGATTGCTATGGCCATTATAGTAAAAGTATTATTACAAGTTATAAATTAAAGTGTGCGCCCGTAGTTCATTTACATTGATGTATATTGCCAAACTTTTTAACAGTTATAGACAGACGATTGAAATTTACAACGAACCTGTATTGGTAAGTCCGCTATAACAACAAGTATATAATATGGATTTGGAAGTTTAAGGGTGTTCCCAAAATTAATGTAATTTGTTCTATATGGCCGTATTTTTTGAACCGTTGTATACAAACGCGTTAATTTTGGACAGAATGTCCACTACTTTATTTGGTATAATAAAGGTACGGTCACATATGACAAACATTTGCCTAAAATTTGTTTGCTCTTGTTTGGCCTAAATTTTTTCAAAACAATACAAAATTTGTTTTGTGATCACACTACGCACATTTATTTGCATATTTTTATTTGCTGAAACAGCTATGAAGTAATGTTAAATAAAATACAGGCAAACATGTTTTATGTGCGGTCATATTTAAAATAATATTTGCCTTAAAAATATGTTTGATCAAACCGAAAAAAACATAAATTTATTTGCTCACAAACTGCTGCGCGTGGGATGTCATCACTACTATTCAATTTCCTCGGCATTATTTCAAAGTTATTGCAAAGAAAACGTGTAAAATATTATTAAATGCTAATTACAAATGATGAAAAATAGCTGCTACTTTTAAATATTTAATTACAGTACAATATACACCATAAGTTCAAAACAAACAAACAATAACCATTTGTAGTCGGAACAAAAATATACAACTGTAGAAAAATTTTTTCCATCTAGGCAGACTCTGGGCGCATCTTTTTAAAAGTCCCAAATGAAGTTTTTATTCAGTAATATAGTTTTCCTGTACCTTGTACTAAAAATTAATCTCAGTTTTTAATATAAAAATAAAATATCCACCGCTGATAGCCATAAACTATAAAAGTTGGTCTAATAATGAAGGCTAATATTATATTTATGCAACCGCATGTTTTATCTATACAGATTCCATTAAAATAACTATTACACATAATGGCAATGTGAGAAGAAAGTTAATAATGAATAACTCCCATGTAGGAAAGTTCCAAATAAACAAAACCAAGCAACAATATCAAATTTTTCATATTCTATGCTATTAAGAAGCTCCAAAAGGTGTTCTAAAGAAGGAGCACAATAAGAGAATGAAGCTAAAAAGGAATTAGATTTAACTTCTTAACAATAAATTTTAATATTCATTCATTACATTTTTTGATTAAAATTTCTAAAAACTTTTAATTTATTTAATATATTTTTCAAACTACAGCTGTTTATTTGTTTACTTGATACAAGTGTAGACAAATAATATGTTGAAATAAAAAGTCGTTTAATTAAATAGCCAATTTCACATAGAATCAAACTGCAAATATGGAAAATTTTTATTGGGATACAAAATTCTACAGTTTTTAAGAAAAATTAATGTTTCAGATTTCGGGAAATAGGGGAAAACCTCTTGTACATATAGTTTTAAAAATTGTTACATTATAACATACCGTCAGTTTAGTACTTATAGAACATATATCTTTTGATTGCAAATCGAAACTAGTTTAAGTGCTTAAAATGGATATTCACTAATGACTCTTAGCTCTATTCCCACGTTTCGACTAGGGCGGAAGAATTATTTTGGTTTTGTTCTGCACATAGCCGACTTTTTTCCTCTCTTTAAGCAGTTAAAATGCGTGGGCACTGTGCAAATCTTAATTAAAGTTTAATTTATGTTGGTTAAATTTAAGAGTGCTTAATTCTTGTTTAATATAAAGTAATCGATATTGATTCTTAAAGTGAAAGCAAGTTGCTTGTTGTCATATATAACTTCATTTAAAAGTTATCTATAAGCATTTTAAAACAAAATGCATCTCAACCTTATCATAGGTTTATGTGCAGATATACAACAGTATATAATTTACAACTTTAAACTTTAACTTAACTTTAATTTAGATGCAACGCGACTTTACTTTAAACCAATACTTAACTAAAAATTTAAAAAAGAACATAATAACATAATATAAATTTAATAACATAAGAACATACAGTTTTGATACTTTGTACCATTCTGAGGCGAAAATGTCGAAATATACCAAATTATATATCAAATACTTTGATGATATATAACTCGAAAAATATGTGTCCCGAAAACTTTTCTTCCAAAAATTACACTTTATTATTTTTTATCTATAATTTTGTTTTAATTGCTTACAGTATCTTGTTTTTATTTAATACACATATAAGTTTAAAATTATCAGCGAGTTTTCCCGAAACTTAATAATTTAGTTTAAATACTGGGCAACATTGGTGATACAGCTGTTATTTGTCTCTGTTTGTTCTTACAAAAACTTTGTAAGAACAAATATTTATTTGCCTAGAAATGAGTCAAATATTTGCCGTCGAGTGGTCACACTATGTTCACATTAGAAGCATTTTTGTTTACTGGAAAATAATTTTATTTGCCTAAAATCAGCTGTGATGTTATTTGCTTCTAATAAATATTTTGTGGTCAGACTACGGCTAATAAATATTTGCCGATTTCAGTCAAATGTTTGACTAATGTGACCGTACCTTAAGAAGTATAAAAATGTTATATTATAAAGTAAATAGTTTATATAATCTGATTTATATGGGCAAACTGTTGAACCGTTACAGACAGATGGTTGAAATTTACACAGAGACTGAGTGCTAAATCTACTACAACAGCAAGTATATAATTCGAATTTGGAAATTAAAGAGTGACGCCATAGTTACTGCAATTTGATGTACAGTGCCAAACTATTGAACAGTTGAAAAAGTATAAAGTTTTGAGATATAAGCGTGTCCCAATAGTTAATGTAACCTAATTTATGTGGCCATACACTTGAGCTATTATAGGCAGATAGATGAAATCTGTTTTGAAGTCGGTTTTTTAGCAAGAATTATTTGTTTATTTATCTTTCTTGCTGAATAAAATAAGTGAAAACAAAATTTCATTTTAAAAAATCAAAGTTTTTTCTCTTAATAAATGCCAACGCAACTGACAAGTGTAACACCGAGTACTGTACAACATTGCTTGTGTGTGCTTGTCGTGTGCTTGTTTATTATTTTTTTTTTCTATGTTTACTATGCACTAAATTTCTCTTACAGCTACAGTTAATATTCGCTTTTGAAAAAAAGATAATATTGTACACTTTTATATGGCTTACGCTTATCTCTAAAAACTATATATAGATAAGTTCAAGAATTTTATTTAGAATATAGTGCAGCTATTTATAGAAAAATATATCTGGCATGACATGCCGATTACAGTTTGCAAAATACCTATTCATGGCAAAGATATTATGGACGCGGTTTTACTTTCAATAGGTCTGCTTTCCGTAGAAACTCGAAATAAGGACTATACAAATTATAGACTAATGCTCTCTAGAAGTTGCAACAGAGTCGTAATAAATACTAATGTATTCCATCTCCTTAGTGTATCGTTCGATGCTTACATTACAAGCATAAGACGTCACACTCATAAACATATTTTATAACTTGATGTTGGTAATGAAATGATAGAAGATGAATAAAAATATATAATTTCACACACGTAAAAATATTAAATTTATTTTATCGAAATTTTACGTTATTTTCGGCTTTTTGGTTCTTTTTTAATTATATTCTAAACATTTTTAGAAAGAAAAATTATTTACAAATGTATACGGACGTTTTCCAAAGAAAACAAGATAAATTAGACGCTACATATATATATATATATATATATATATATATATATATATATATATATTGTTTGCAACAATACTGTTCGATACCAAACACCATAATTCTAACCCATGTGAAAGATTTTTAAGCTTTACCTCCTATTGACAACACCGGAAGCGAAAAAGTCATGTAACTTTGTGGTTTAATTATTAAAAATAAAACGTTGTTTAAACTTTTTTTTTTTAAACTACACACGACAAATTTTGGAAGCAGATCATCGAAATTTGGCCTTTTTAGCTTATAGGGACTCAGGTTCATAGATGATTTAGGACGTCGACGTATAATACGAGACAATAGTGTTTCTCTTTAAAATCCCACACAAATATAATTTTATTTTGTTTTTGTTCAACTAAACTAAACAAAGGGTTTCGTAAAAGCTAATATATATTCTAATCCTCTTTGTAGGTTTGTTTATGCGTGAGTTACGAATATACTTAGTAACATACCTAACATTTTATTATTTCATTATTTACTTATTATCATCTATTACTTTAATTTTATCATTATATTCTTAACTCACATTTCTTTATAATTTACAATAACAGTAAAACTAGTTTTAAGCTTTTCTTTCAAACACCAGATCATTTTTAATTTTATGTTCTTAAGTCAGTAAGAATTTAACCATTGAATAATAAAGTAACCCTTGTTTCTATAAAGAAAACCAAAATTGTGTTTGAAATAATAAAATTACATAAGTGGCGCAGTCAAGGTCGAACTAAACACGGCTAAATTAAAATTAAATTGATATTTTTTTTCAAAATATATTTATTAAAATAAATATTGTGAAAAAAATATATATAATAAGAAAAATTTGTGAAATTCAAACAATGAAACACTATAAATCAAAATACTAAAAAAAAAAAAACACTAAAAAAAAGTGAAACACCAATATTAAAATTAACAAATCGATTTAATAATAGAAAAACACAAGAAACCCTTAAAAAAGTGCATTAAAAAGGTTACCTTAATAACAAAATATTGTTTAAAATACCTTAGTATATTTAAAATATTTTTGAAAAAAAGTACAGTTTACTACAAAATATACATGTAAAATTTCTATTACAAAAGAAAAAATATTAAAACAAAAATTCGATTCGCAACAACAATTTAAAATCAAAGAAAAGAAATAAAAAAAGAGTTAACGGAAAGTAAAGAAATTAAAAATCGCCGTTAACGACAATGAACCTAAATTAAAATTTTGTAAAGTAAATATAATAATTAAACTTCATTATTATGATAATCATCATCGATAAATATCAGAATAAAAACGAATAAAAAATAACAACATAACAAGTGGGAATATTAATGCACACATTTTGGAACAACAACATCAATCGTCAACAACAAGAACAAAAACAGCAACATTTTTACTGTGGAGTAAAATATAAAAATAAAAATTACAACAATAAAAAAAAAACTTTGGCGCAATTTTTATGTTTCTGAATAAATAATTAAAAAGAGCATAATTATCATTAAATGCTTTAAATAAAATAAAAAAAAAACAACAATAACATTACAAGTAATAAGAGTGAATAACAAAAGACCAAAGAAAGAACATATAATAGAGTTTTAATCTTAATAATCGTTTAAACTATATTAAACTTTTCAAACAAAAACAAAAAGAAAAAGAGATATTTAAAATGGCAACATTTACATTAACATTAAACGAAATATAAAAGACGCTCAAAGAATAAATGTATTTAGAGGAGACGATTCGTACGCCTTGACCTCATTCTTGCGGGAAGTTGAGACTTTATTTGCTATTGTGCAGCTAGATGAAAATGCAAAGCGTTACATTTACCAAAGAGTAATTCTGAATAAATTGCAAGGCGAAGCCCTACATGTGTTGAGAACTTTGGGCCCTAATCCAAACTGGGAGTTAACAAAAGACGCTCATATCAGAAATTTCGGTGTGAAGGAGTCGTATCACCAGCTATACCAGGAGGTTTTTTCCAAAAAAAAATGTTGGTATATTAAATTATTTTAATTTCTTAAAACAAATTTTATGCAAATTAAATGAAAAATATGAATTTGACAAAGAAAAACCTGTAGAATTTTGTCCTTTAAATGCAGAAAAACTTATTTTAAAAACATTCTTAAACAATATTGATGTAAATTTAGCTTCGGTTGTAATAAATAGAAATATAAACACATTAAGAGAAGCTTATGACTTGTTAGAAAGAGAAGGATTAATAAGATTTGAAGTCAATAAAATTAAACCGAATAAAACTGATTTTAATTAAGGCCATCGTACTTTTGAAAATAATAATAGAGACAAAAATTATTTTAAAAACTATAATAATAATTATAATGGTAGTAACTACAATGCAAATCGTTTTAATCAAAATAGTTTATCTAGATATAACAGTAATAATTCTAATTACAGAGGCAATAATTCGAAAAGAGGTAGTGGATCTTTCAATTCAAGAAATTTTTTTAATCAAGGTAGAAATTCGCAAAATAATCAGGGAAATAATTATTCTCAAAACAACAGTACAAATTTCAGACAAGACAATAGTTCTCAAATGGAAGTTGATTATTTTCAATCGCTAGGAAATAATTGTGAGGAACAGATAAATTTTCACACAATCGCCTCTTCGACACACTTCCCTTAATTCGACTTTCTATTGGTAATGAAATAATAGATACGCTTATTGATTCCGGTTCAATTTCGTCCTTTTTAAATATGAACAAATTACCACAATATAGAAGATTACCACTTAAAAATCCAATTATTTTTTCATCAATGAATGGTAAATCACTTATAGATCAGGAAATTATTACAAAATTACCTTATGAATTTAAACAAAATGCAACAATGTCATGGAAACTTACAGATTTTAGCGGGAAGAAGTTCGATGCAATCCTTGGTGGGAACATTTTAGGACCTTTAAAGGCTATAATTAATTATCGGAATGGGACGTTGACAATTAATGGTTCCGTTATTAATTTTATCAACAATTTGCCTTATGCTGAGATAGATCAATTATATACGATAGGCATCAGTCAGAAAATTCTATATAATCTTTATGACGGATTAAATAGGGAGGAAAAATCAATTTTGGAAGATATTTTAACCTCATATCAAGATTTAATATTCCTTGAGGGACAAAAATTAGGTAATACTAACGTGATTAGTCATGAGATAAGAACAGTTTATGATAAACCAGTCTATGCTAAAATGTATCGTTACCCACACATTCATGAGCAGGAGATTTGTAATCAAATTAGGGATATGTTAGTGCAGGGTATAATTAGAGAGATTACCGTATAATAGTCCATTATGGATAGTTCCAAAAAAGATAGATAGCTCTGGCGAAGAGAAATGGCGAATCGTAATTGATTATAGGAAGTTAAATGATATAACAGTGGACGATAAATTTCCTATTCCAAACATAGATTCTATTTTGGACAAATTGGGGAGAGCTCAGTATTTTTCAACTATACATTTAGCTAAGGGTTTTCATCAGATTCTGGTTGCCGACAAGGATCGCCCAAAAACTGCGTTCTCAACGCCCTATGGACACTACGAATTTGTTAGAATGCCGTTTGGGTTAAAAAATGCTCCAGCTACTTTTCAGAGATTAATAAATTATGTTCTCCGAGATTTGATAAATAGGGTCTGTGTGGTGTATTTGGATGACATTTTAATTTTCTCCACGAGTTTTCAAGAGCATCTTTGTAATATCAGAAAAGTTTTTGATAAGTTAAGAGAAGCTAATCTCAAAATACAAGTAAATAAATGCAAATTTTTCGCAAAGGAAACTTTATTTTTGGGACATATATTAACTCCTAAAGGAGTTAAACCAAATCCAGCCAAAGTTGACACAATTTTAAATTTGAAATTACCCACGACAATCAAGGGAATTAAATCATTTCTTAGTGTAACTGGATATTATCGTAAGTTCATTAGGGACTATTCAAAAGTTGCTTATCCTATGATTAAATACTTGAAAAAGGGTGTGAAATTAAATCCAAACGATTCAAATTTTATAAATTCTTTTGAAAAGCTAAAAAGAATTTTGACTGAGAGTCCTGTTCTTAAGTACCCGGACTTTAGTAAACAATTTCAGTTAGTAACTGATGCTAGCCTAAATTCAATTGGTGCTGTTTTACAACAGAATAGCCATCCCATTTGTTTTGCCTGTAGAACTTTAAACGACCATGAAAGAAATTATTCAGCGACGGAAAGGGAACTCTTAGCAATAGTTTGGGCTACTAACTGTTTTCGTCCCTATTTGTTTGGAGTGAAATTCGAAATTCTTTCTGATCATCAGCCTTTAAAGTGGCTATTTGCAAAATCCCAAAGCAGGGAATTAAATCCTAGACTTTATAGATGGATTATAAAGCTAAGTGACTTTAATTTTGCTGTTAATTATATTAAGGGCAAAGATAATCATGTTGCGGATTTTCTTAGCAGGATAGATAGTAAAACTGGCGAAATGAACCTTTTTGATAACGGAAGTAATGATGAGGCAATGAGCATTAGTGTCGAAACAACTATTGCAACCGTTTATTCCCAAGTTAATCTAATTGATAATGATAATGAAAGCGATAATGAGTCTATATGCAATAATGTCGGAACAACTATTGCAACCATTCATTCCCAAGAAGAGGAAAGATTTGATCACATAGGTATTTTGGATACTGTAGTGAATAGATTTAAAACACAGATTATTTTGACGGAAAATAGGACAAAAGAATTCGAATCTATACATGGAAATAAAAAAATATTTATAAATTCTTGTGGGCTACAAAATAATTTGGATAATATTTTAAGGCAAAATATCGAAAAAGGAAAAGTAGGAATTTTTACGGAATTGAATGATCACAAATATAACATACTACAGAAAAAGATTATTGAGTTATATGATGGAAATAATGCTGTCAAGTTTATAAGATGCTCTTATCATGCTAAAGACATGCCATCTGAAGATGAGACATATAGGCAGATTCACTTATATCACAAGAACGAGACAGGCCATTCGGGTATAAACGAATGCTATCAAGGTTTGAAGAGAAGAATTTATTTTCCAAATTTAAGAATTTTAGTTCAAAAATATGTTAATAACTGTGATACCTGCAATAGGAGTAAATTTGATAGAAATCCTATTAGACCTAAATTTAAATTAACAGAGACCCCCAATGGTATAGGCCAAATTATCCATATGGATGTCTATACGAATTCTAAGTCGAACTTTTTAACATTTATTGACAAGTTTTCAAAATTTGCTACTGCTTACTATTTGGAGGATAGAACTAACCAGACTATAATAGAAAAGCTAAGATTGTATAAATCTCAAAAAGGAAATTTTGCTAAATTAGTTACCGATAACGTATATAAAAGTGTAAACATCAAGGATTATTTACGAAGCGAAAATATCGAGCTCCATCATGTAAAATCAAACAATCATACCGGTAATGCCGACATTGAAAGGCTACATAGTACACTTAGTGAAAAGATCAGGACATTGACAATCGAACAAGGGTCTATGAGTATAAAGGAGAAAATAAGCAAATCCATTGAATTTTACAATAATAGTTTTCATTCAGTAATTAAGGAAAAACCGATAGTTATTGAGTACGGTAACTGTGATAGAAAGAAAATATTTGAGAGAATAATTTTAAATAAAAAAAACTATATAGAAAGGCGAAACAAAACTAGAGAAGAACATGTCGAACAAAGAGATAAGGGATATATAAAAAACTACAGGGCACTTAGACATAAAGAGCAGCCTAAATTTAGACTTAGTGAATTAGAAAACATCCATAGTTCAAATATAAAAAGAAAAACAAAGTACGATGGTATGATTGATATTAATAAGTATAAGTCCCATTCTAATTAAAGAATAAAAAAAAATCCTTTTCACTTCTTATTAGTTTAATTATTAAAAAAATAATAAAAAATGTTTGTATTTAAAATTTAAAATTAAAAATTGCTATAACTAAGTTTTATGTAAACTATTTTCTTTTTCACATTACTGTTTTTTTCATTATATCATGGAAAATTGTCTTATTTAAATTTGTTTAACATTAGTTATTAATTTTATGTAAACAAAAAGTATTTATAATTAAATAAATACTATTTATAATTTCGTTTTTCATATTTAATGTTAGATATATTATTGAATTTAAATTAAAAAAAAAAAAATGTTTTGTTTTTTCTTATAAAGTTTTTATTAAAAAGGACTCAGGAGTGTCCTTTGTTAAACGGAGGGGTAGTTACGAATATACTTAGTAACATACCTAACATTTTATTATTTCATTATTTACTTATTATCATCTATTACTTTAATTTAATCATTATATTCTTAACTCACATTTCTTTATAATTTACAATAACAGTAAAACTAGTTTTAAGCTTTTCTTTCAAACACCAGATCATTTTTAATTTTATGTTCTTAAGTCAGTAAGAATTTAACCATTGAATAATAAAGTAACCCTTGTTTCTATAAAGAAAACCAAAATTGTGTTTGAAATAATAAAATTACATAAGTCGTGCGTCAATCACGGCTAAAAGACTGAACGGATTTTAATGGAATTTGAAACAATACCCGTGTTTCAAATAGGGTATTTTTTTTTAATAGCCGACCAGGAACATTTCGAGTAATCATTTTATTATGATTGATTTCAAATTCTAAACTGTTTTCAATTCTTATGAAGTGATCGATAATAGTTTTTCTATATCCAAACAGTGGCGCTTTTATTTGCGCTTACATTAAAAATACATACAGAAGGTTCGGATTATAGACATGAATTATTTCATGTTTAATAGTTTTTACAGTCTTAAATACTAATAGTCGTTTGTAAATGAAGTTTAAGCAGAATTTGTCTATGAAAACTCTTAAAAACACTACGGTGTAAAATTAGAGCTTAGCCTCAAAATCGCTGAACGGGTACCACTGGCATAAAATTAATAAAGTCTAAAATGCGAAATATTAAAGCATAATTTGTTGCAAAATTTTTCATCGTAAAAATCAAAACGGTAGTTTGGCATCTTAATCAAGAGCTACTTATTAATAAAATTATGTATCAGGACTTAATTATCTTTCAAATATTCTTAAAATTATTTTTAGTTAAAATTGTTTTCGCGCATTTTTCTCCTTCCGGACTTACCTGTCCTCTTCCTTTTTTTAAATAAGCATACCCTCTTGGAACTTCTATCTTTGTTTTACTTTTTTTTAACCGGTTCCTTTATATATAATTAAATATCCGCTTTTTCGATATTTTCACAGGATTTAATGCCTCCAGAAGTAAAAGTCACATTCATGTCATATAGCTTAGACGGCAATTAAAATATGGCAATATTTTTTCACATAATAAAAAATTCAGTACTTTGTAAAAAAAGAATTTATTATCCGCAGTCAGCAAATACAATCGCCCTGTCTTTATATTTTATTTAGGTGGCGAACAGTAAATTGCGTGAATTACTGAATAGTTTATAAAAAGATCATATTGGTATGTGGAGTTGCGGATTTTGAGTCGGTTAAAAATGAATTAATATGTTGAATAATATTTTTTAATATGAAATCCAATAACCTTTTGCTTACCTCTGACCACAGAATTGATTGATTTGACGTGAGATTTTCAATGTGTTATCTCCGAAATTACTCTTTCGATTACAGACTATAGTAAACAATGCTATAATATATTTAACAGTACCTAAAAGGGCCCTAAAATTCGACCCAGGCAACGTCGAATGCAATAAATTAGTAAATGATAAATACCGTCGATATTTTTTTTTATTTTTTGGAGATAAAAATAATTTATTTTAGTTACTTCTTCAAAATATAAGAATAAGTTGTATATATATTTTTTTATTATTTTTTATGTCCCACTTACCTTGTTGATGTGATTTTAGTGATAACGAAAATCACTTTACTGACATTGTTTCATGAAACTTAACATAACTCATTTTTATTATTTTCAAAAGATCAGAATATTCGAAAAGTAATAATAAACAAAATTTGGTTCCATTATTTGTAGAGCTGATGAATACTAAACTGTAGCAAAAAGAAAAAAAAACTGTCAACGTACCCATTACCTTAAGTATTAATAAAATGTCTACGTATTACACGTTGCAGTGATCTGAAAAGTCCCTTGATATACAGAAGTCCAGATTCCCAGAGTAAACTGTGTAAAAATCCACACATCTTTGTCTGTCTTGTATGCATTGGTCGCATAAAAGTGCTCATAATATTCACTTAATAGTCTCTCTTTATAAAGCACAACATAACCAGGTTGTGCTTTCAAGAGATATTGTCTTTGAAAGTAGCTTCCTTTTTAATTGATGAGAGAATTTTAAATAAAAAATCTAGTTGATCCTTAAAAAATCCTTAGGAATACTTTCCTGCGGGAAAAAATTTAACTGCTTGAAAAAAAAAGTCATTTTGAATTAGATTAAGTGAAAGGAAGAGTTCCAATAATAAAGATGATTGCTGAATACAAACTTAAAAAAATTGCTTCTTTTATAATCCGTGGATCGCTTCTAATTTCTTTTTTATTTGTGAAACTTTTCGATTTTGGCCCATATTTTCCTAAATCCCGAAATTGGTATCCGAACACTAAAATCGGATCTTTAAAGCCCTAAATGCCTTTAGTAAAAAGATTTCTTATTAGCCTGGGCCTAAATGTGAATATTAGAAGTAAAGTATAAAAATTTTGGTACTTTTGATTAATAGCTTGAGAATATATTTTTTAATTTTTTTTTTCAAATAATGAACTTCACATAAGCCCAAATTTTTATTAATTTTTTTTATCAAATTCCAAAATTCAAGTGTTTTCTGCCTGTCTTTGATTGAGATATCAATTTTAATGTTACTTTCAAGGGTGTTAAATGTTAAAGGGGGTTCCGAAAGTTAAGTGAAGTTCATATAACTATTGTTATATTTTGAACTGTGGTAGGAAACACACAAATTTACTTAGGCATTAACAAGAATTATAAAAATTAATAAACCAAGATTCGTGGTTTCTGCAAAATATACGATTTTTTTATTTTTGTCAAAGATAAAATGAAAAATATTCGAAAACGAGTTCTTTACAGCGTATTTACGTTATCCATATGGTCCCATTCCGCCAGAAAGTGTTTTAAAAATCACTAAATATTTCTAAACACTTTAGCTGTACATAACTTTAAAATATGGCTTACCGGCGATTTTGTCATTTTACATTTTCTTTCCAAAATTACTTCTTATGCACCAGGATAAAATTTTTTTTAAACAAAATATCTTAATAACAAAGCTATTAAACCTTTATGAATACTCTTTTGTCGACCTTTGGTTATTAAAGGCTTATAAACTCTTAAAGTTCATTTATGAATTAAACTGTAAGTATTTATATTTATAATAATAATAATAATAATAATAATAATAATAATAATAATAATAATAATAATAATAATAATAATAATAACATAAAATTGAAAATTAACAGCTTCCTTATGTATGGTACGCAACCTTCCGTGCGTGAGCCCATCACGCATTTGCATAATTTGTTGTAAGATTCCTTCAGGTATTTATAAATAATATCTTCTAACATCGTGTTCTGGAATTTTTTCACAACGTGTTTTTGTATATTCTAAAGCAAGAGTTTATAGTCTTAGATGAAATGAATTTAGGATGCCTCGTGATAAAAGTTTTATTCGCTTATTTTGTCAAATTGTTTTAAGGACTGCCAACATTTTCATTTTCTTTTGTAGCTTTATGCTTTTACTAAAATTCATTATCTTAAGAAGCTTCTTATTTTTATTTTCCATACTCAAAATATTATTAAAATATTATAAAATATTTATTTAAAAAATGGTCCACTTACATTTCGTTTGAATTAAATATTATGTTCATTTGTTTTTGAATGTTGATTTTTAAACTAAAAAATATGAAAAGACGTATAATGTTTCTTTTATTTCATTGCACAAAAAAAACCTATCAGAACAGTAATAAGTAATGATGTGTTAATTTATTTTAACCAACAAAATGTAACCCACCATAAAATTAGTGATAACTGTTTTTTGATATATTTTAATTAATATATCTAAATCTAGGAAAGAGTTAACTTAACCACTCTTTCATTTATTTAACCCCCTAAAAAGAATATATCGAAACAGTAAAACCAATCGTTTTTCTTATTAATTTCAACAACAAAACATAAAAAATTACTGATTTTTATTTGTTTCAAACATCAAAAAAAATTTACTCAAAACAATATACAAATACATACCCAGTTAGCATTTTTTTGAATTATTGATCATATTCGAGTCTTTTTTGACTCTTCTACACGATTAAAATAATCGCTTATGCGCTCGTTTTAGAGTCGAAAATGATTGTTTTATCGGTAGAAAATGGTACCCTAGCCGCGACTCTTCTGAACGAGTCCCTTATGACTCGCGTTTTTGACTCATTTTCGATACTATTTTCAATCGTACTTTTAATAATATACGATACTTTTTCGAGTCACTTTTTGATCATATTATTATGCGTATGCGAGTCTTCTTCGATTAAACGAACATTTATAATTATATTTTTTCAAAACGAAACATTGCAAACAACGTTTTGCTTATTTTTTATTACACGCCGTCTTCATTCATTTGTTCAAACATTGAACAATTTTATGTGCGCACATTAAAATGGCTTGTGTAGACCATCGTTGTCGATGTCATGTCGTGTTCAAACAGCGTGAAAACGAAGCATTAACATCGCCAAGTTTTCCCCACGCAGACAAACATGAACAAATGTTTGTAACATATTCTGCTGCCATTTTGTTCATGCGCGAACAAATCAATTGCTCGTCAAGACGTAGTGTTACATTCGTTAGCATGTTATTTCTAATTTTCTTAAAATTCAAATTAAAAAAAAATGAATTTCAAAATAATTTCACATTTGTGTCTATTTTTTTATGAAGTGACATACATATGTATGTATTTTTACGAAAATTAAAAAATAAAATATGTATTTGAATCATTTTTTCATCTAAAAACAGTCGAATTTCAAGCATTTTTTTATACTTTTTTGTTTTGTAAACAAGTCGCTTTCTTTGCGTTTGTCGGAATTATATTCGAGTCTCTTTTTAAACGCACAACTGATTAATCAGTTTTAAATCATCTTGGGTAGTCTTAAAAGACTCACTTTGCTGATTTTTGTAAAAACAATCTTCCAAATGCTAACTGGGTATGTATATACATTTTTTTGTTTTGTTTAAAAAAATTTTTATGTTTTTCCTCGTATTCAAGAAGATGAACTGTATTCTCTCAATACCCCCCTCATTTACTCAATTTTGAAGTAAGAAAACAATTTTCATGCAAATTGGCATCCCACGAAATTCCAATGTAAAGTAAAGAATCAGACCTATTATCTTTTTTATAAACATATTTTTCTAAAAATTTAGTTTGTAAATTTTTTTTCAAAGCTCTTGCAAAAAAGTATTTTTGACTGACAATTTTTTTTTGTTGTAAATATTTTTTTATTTTCACTGCAACAAGGTAAAAAATAACTATTGATTGCACCGAAAAACAGCATTTAATTTTCGTTCTTTTCTTTTCTTTTTTAACAACAGACAAAAAAGGTTAAATAGAAATTTTCTTCCTAAGACAACGATACTCGTATTTTCATTTATTTTTAACTTAAGTGAAAATTTCTTTAATAAACTACAAACACTTAATATTAATCTTTTTTGCGTGCAGTTTTATTTTTAAATAACAAGCAAGTAATGTATTTTACTATTGTATTTTACAAAAAAAAAAATAATTTAGTAAAAATTACACACATGTTAATAGTAAGAAGCTATTTGCATCTATTGCACTCCTCCGGGGTGCCACAAATATCGCATAATTTTGAGTCGACATCATAGAAAACAACAGCCCTTTTATCTTCATTATAATAATCATATATTACAACGGGAGCTGATTTTTACATGGCCACAAAGTGAGTTCTCAAGGCTTCCACCATTAGACAGCTTGAAACGTTTTTACCAAAATGCTCGAAATATACAATCAACATTGAACCAGAATTTTTCAATTCTATATTCTAAAAAATGAAAAAAACTATTGTATTTCTTAAGTAAATTCCATTTTATAAACACTTACACTAACTCTCTTTAATTTTTGTATTTCTATTAAGTTTTCGTCAGTTATGACATAACCCGATGGTGTATAAATTTCCAGCAGCGCCATATTAGGGGATTCTCCTTCACCCACATACCTGAAACACACTAACATTGTCAAGTAGGATGGTCTGTCTTTGTTATCAAGCTTAATTATCTTTATGGTGAAACTAGGAGAAATATCTTCTTGATCTTCCAATGTGTTGTATTGAAAGGCGATTTGTACTAAAGCTGAACCGCTACCTTTGGCTGCGATTTTTAACGAATTCGTTTTAGGAGGCAACTGGAAATAAAGTTAGTTCTTACAAGTTCTTAAGCATCTCACTTAGTTTAGGTAAAGAGCTGCAGTCATGAATCAAAATAACTTTTGTAGATAAAATAATTTTGGAACCAACTTCGACTGAAACTTCAAATTATCTGCTGTATAATATATTTTGGCTTACTAAATTATCACCTCTTTATTTACTTACAGCCTGTATCGTTACGTAGTCATTTAAGGTGACATCCTTGAGCCGTATTCGATTTATATATTACTGGCAGAAAGTCTTGGCTGTACAAATACGGAATCTACAATAGGGTTATCAGGAACTAGGTAACAAAACAAGAATTCTCAGAAGACTCAGATTAAGAAAATAATTCTAGACTTGTTGCTCTCTCTCTCTGGTTAGTATAAAAGTCCTAATAAAGTCGACATTTTGTTAATTAAGATATTTCGTAATTATGGTTGGGTTCTTTTTCTTTTACAAAAAAAAAAAAAAACAAAAAACAAAATATAAAACATACTAAAGCGGAAGGTACACAGATAAATAATGTAAAATAAATAATAAAAATACTTTTAATGCGGAATTTGAGCTGGATGTTTTTTGATTATTTGATTTCTATTTTGTCTAAAATTTGACAATCCTACTTTTATATCGTCTTCTATATTTAATAATCTTTCTCTTTTTTAGCTTTAACATTGGTAAATACCGAAAATCTGAATTCCCACAAATTCGATGTGGAAAACTATAATAATATGTTTAAAAGCTATTTTTGGCTATCATTGGATAATCGCATCTAATGTTAAACCAAAATAAATTATTTAATTTATCTAAATGTTTTATATTCCGATTTTTCGAAAGCAAGGACATAGCTTCTGTTTGAATACATCAGCTTATATTTTACTTCGCCTTCTTTACGTTACAAACATCGTCGCCATTCAGTTGCAAAATAGCTATATGACGACATTAAAACAACTTTTTTAATATTTTTAAGTAGAATATGTTTATTTTAACAACGTGGCTCTCAGTCTGTATCTCAACTACTTTCTTTGACTACGTCACTCGAAGAGTAAATCTTTCTAAGAATACGCTATTCGTTGATTATATCTTCTTTAAGCTTCTTTGTCTTTCTGGACTACTTCCTTTTACGATGTTCATCGTAAACTATATTTCTTTCACTATGTCATTCTAATGCTAGGAACACAACTGGGACGAACGAGGAATTTCGTCCAACACAACAAATACGTCGTCTAAAATTCGTTGTGTAAATTCGTCGTATGAAACACAATAACGACCAAAAACACAGCTGTTATAATTTTTGAAGTTGTTTACTTTTTGTAAGCTGCTAAGGTGACCATCAAAAAAAAAAAATATTTAAAATGTTAAACATTAGAAAAAACACAACTAAAAACTATTTTTATATTTAACTTATAATCTATACGCTTATTAAAAATGCTGCAAAACAAAAAATACACAAATTTTTTAAGTAAAATAACTTTATTTATTAAAATACTTCGAATCTTAAGTCAAACATGGTCACTTTGTACTGATTTGTTCGTCGTTCGCCGGCGTAAGAAATAGAAATAATTCTATTACATAGTTCGCCGCGTATGACAAATTTCATCTTACGTCATGATTGTGTGCATTTTCATATACAGAAATGTATTTTATTTTTGACGACGAATATTCGCGACCAAAAATTCGTCGTTCGTCCCAGTTGCGTTCCTAGCATTAAGCTGCATGTCTGTTAGACATTATTTTCTTAGTTCTATTGCGTCTTTTCCAGACTCTGCCTTTTTAACACTTAATCTTTTCTGGAACATTTTTTTACACCCCGTCTCTTTTACTACGACCCAACGTTCTGTTGGACGTTCCCGACGTTCTGTTGGGATTTTCTAACATCTTCAGAGATGTTTCTTAAAAGTTCTTTATCATTTTCACACTTAAACTTGTGTTAAAAAAACAACAACAAAAACATATATAAGGAAATAATTAAAAAACTAAAAATTAATAAAATATCACAGCAAAATCGCTTCTCAATGTTTATATGCATTATAGTTTCAACAAACATGTTATCCCTGAAACATTGGATACCAAAAACAAAATATATTAACATATTTTTAAGTCTTCGCTTTTTTGACTACGTTTTTTCTAGAAAACGGCTTTTTTTTTACTAATTTTTTTTTTTTTTTTTGCTTTAGCATATCTTTCCTACTTCAAAAGTTTAGCAAAATAAATTTTAAAATTGACTTTTTTTTAGTATTTGTTAGTTAACTGCTCTTAAAGTGTTTTTATATTAAAAATTGCTTAAAGAATTATTTAAAAATGTTAAGAATTTCGCAACCAATGGTCTTTATTAAGAAATGAGGGATTTGCATGAATCAATCGTTCTATTTTTATATTTACTGTATTAATTTCTATTAAGCCATCGCAATGCCGGCTCTGTAAGCAGTAAAATACCCAAGTTTAACACTTAAGATGGAAATTTTCTATTTTTCTATTTTTAACTACGTCCTTCATCTTTTTTTAACCGACATCAAAAAAGAAGGAGGTTATACAATTCGGCTGAATGTTGCTTTTTTTATATTTGTGCCTCCAGAACTCTGTCATTTCTGATCCAATTTTGAAAATTTTTTATAGTATTATTATTATTATGATTATGCTTACAAATTGGTCCCGTTTTAAAAACAGTTCATAATCTTAAAAATTAAAGGGTGTGCCTATACAACATACATATTTTTTACGTGTATTATGGACTAAATAGGGCGATTCTGTAAAATTTTAAATTACTGCGTTTAACTATAGCCCCCAATAACAAAAATTTATACAAAAATAAATCTAAAAATTAAAGGGTGCCCCCATAATTGATGTAAATTTACTTATATAGGCCTATCGTTTGAACCATCATAGACAAACGCTTGCAAATTGGGCAGAATATCGATTGCTATGGCCGTTATAGAAACAAGTATAAATATTAAGAATTAGAAATTAGGGGGTGCGCCAATAGTTCATTTACATTGACGTATATTGCCAAACTTTTTAACAGTTATAGACAGACGCTTGTAATTTACAACGAACCTATATTGGTAATTCCGCTATAATAACAAGTATAAAATATGGATTTGGAAGTTAAAGGGTGTTCCAATAGTTGATGTAATTTTAAGTGTGTGGCCGTACTTTTGAACCGTTATAGACAGAACGCTGAAACTTAAAAGGGACATGTTTTTCTTAGTCCACTATAACAAGAAGCTTATAATTTAAATTTAGAAATTAAAGGGTGTCCCATAATTACTGTAGATTTACTTATATAGGCCTATCTTTTGAACCGTGATAGACAAACGCTTGTAAATTGACGCAATGTTGATTGCTATGGCCGTTATAGTAACAGCTGATAATATTTAAAATTATAAGTTAAAGGGTGCACCAGTAGTTCATATAATTTGGTATATGGCCATACTTTTAAACATTTGTAGACAGACGACTGAAATTTAAAAAGAACCTGTATTACTAACTCCTCTATAACAACAAGTATAAAATTTGGATTTGGAAATAAACGGGTGTCCCAATTGTTGATATAATATGGTGTATGTGGCCGGACTTTTCAACCGTTATAGACAGACAGCTGAAATTTACAAGGGATATGTTTTGCTTAGTCCACTATAACAGGAAGCTTATAATTTAAATTTAGAAATTAAAGGGTGTTCCCAAAATTAATGTAACTTGTTCTTGTACTTTTTGAACTGTTGTATGCAAACACCTTAATTTTAGACAGAATATCCACTACTTTATTTGGTATAATAAGAAGTATAAAAATGTTATATTATAAATTAAATTTTTAAATAATTAATAAATTAAATTTTATATTATAAGTTAAATAATCTGATGTATATGAGCAAACTGTTGAACCGTTAAAGACAGACGGTTACTACAACAGCAAGTTTATAATTTGAATTTGGAAGTAAAAGGTTGACCCTATAGGTGCTGTAATTTGATGTATATTGCCAAAATATTGAACAGTTTGGAGATTTAAGGGTGTCCCAATAGTTAAAGTCTAATTTATGTGGCCATACACTTGAACTGTTATAGGCAGACAGATGAAATCGGTTTTGAAGTCGTTTTTTTCGCAAGAATTATTTTAGGTAAATTTTTTCGCAGATTACATCTTAATTATGCAAAATCTTTTTCAGACCAGATTCTTCTTAGACTCTGTCTTTTTTACTAAGTCTATGTTGACTTTCGCTGCTTCTTTGACTAGGTTCCTCCAAGACTAAATAATATTTAGTCTACGCCACCCTTATTGTATATCTTTTTTCGACAAAGCTTTTCTTATACTTCTCTCTTAGACTACGCTACTTATTGTAATTGAAAAATCTACCTTTTTCCTCAGAACCAGTATATTTCCCTTAAATGTTCAGTATTTTTCCTTTTAATGTTCAGTACTTTAAACGTTATAAGACTACGTCTGTTTAGAATATTTCAGATACATGTGCCCTTTCTGACTCTGTGTTAAATAAAAAACTTTAAAAATTATATTTTAACGTTACAGGAATATTTCGCAATATCTTCTAACTACGTGTTTGTTTAATAATTGTTACTTTAAAGGCTACAAGTATTTTATTAAAACTAGAGTTTGTCTTGTGTGTGTTTGTCTTTTTTTTTATTTTATGTACACACTCGTGTTTATTTTTATGCATGTGCATTTTTATGCATGTGTATTTTTATGCATCTGTAGTGGTAGCAACTTAAGGGGTCATTGATTTCTTAAATGCTGAACCAATTTAAATAATATGAAAACGGTGCACTAAAACTCGACAATATCTAAAAATATGTGAAAGAGTAAACAAAATCGGTTGACAAACAGAGAAAAAAAAGGATCCCGTAATTTTGTGGGTGCCTATTTATACGAGGGCTGCTATATATATTTCTGGCCTGGCAACACTGAGTGCTGCCAAGTGCAATCTGACATTTCCATTGGAAAGTTTGTCATTTTTAAGCATAATCGTACTCAAAACGTTTTGATGCCGTGCGTGAACTTATAATGCAAGATCGACATGCGACATACCGAGAGATAGAGACATCCTTGGACATTTCTTCCACCAGCATACATTCGATACTGCATGAACACCTGGCCGTAAAAATGGTTTGTTCTCGTTGGATCCCGCACAATTTGAAAGTCGCTCAAAAAAAGGCTCGTGTCGATTGGTGCAAAGAAATGTTGCAAAAATACGATTGCGGTGCTTCAAAAGACGTTTATAAGATCATCACAGATGACGAATACTGGATCTATGCGTATGAGCCCGAAACGAAACAACAATCGACCGTGTGGGTCTTCAAAGACGAGCAAAATCCAACGAAAGTTGTTCGTGGAAGAAGCACTTCAAAGCAAATGGTCGCCTGTTTCTTCGGCAAAACTGGTCATGTGGCGACTGTTCCGCTTGAGCAACGTAGGACGGTCACTTCTGAGTGGTACACTACAATTTGTTTGCCTTAAGTCATCAGAGAAATTCGAAAAACCAACAAGAGAAGACGAATCATTGTTCACCATGACAATGCGAGCTCTGACACATCGGCTCAAACCAGAGCGTTTTTGACCGGCAAAACGTCTTATTAATGGGTCATCCGCCGTATGGCCCTGACTTGGCACCTAATGACTTCTTCTTGTTTCCGCACATCAAGAAAAAAATGCGTGGTCAACGATTTTCGTCGCCAGAAGAAGCTGTTGAAGTGTTCAAAAACCATATTTTAGAGGTGTCTCAATCGGAGTGGAAAAAGTGCTACGACAGCTGGTTTGAGCGCATGCAAAAGTGGATAAATCATGCTGGAGAATACTTTGAAAAACAATAAAACCATTTTTGATTATAAATATTCGCATTTTCACTATTAGGCCAGAAATATATAGAGCAGCCCTCGTATATAGATAAGTTTTCTATGTGTGTATTAACTATGTGTCTTCAGTCTCTTTATGAACGCCATTAGTTTGTTTCCAAAACCTGCAACTTAACTGTTAGGAGTTCTTATTAATCTTACCTCAACACTTTTATATAAATTGCAAATATCCGCAGTCAGTCTAAGAGTTTCATTCTTAGTATTGGATATAACATTTATATCCATATTAGCTGGTTCGTATTCGGCGAATTCGGTATACTCTAATAGGTCGATCAAACCAAGGACAGTTTCTTGATTTGAAACAAAACTATCAAGGCTTTCATGTTGAGCTATTAGCCGTTTAACAGCAGGTACTATGCTGTCGATTGTAGTAGAATTAAGATTCAAAAGCATTTTTAAATTAAATGAAGTAATTTCAACATCACTGAGGAACATATACTGCCACCATTTGCTCTGGTTGTCTAAGCTAGTTTTCGATAAGAACTTTAAAAGGCTTTGTTTTTCAGAATCTACAAGCTTGGCCCTCTTGAAGGCGTATGTGGCTAATGCCTGTATATGTAGCACCTTATATTTTTCAAGATTTTTAACTACAAACTCTAAACCTTTAGCTATGTTTTGTAAGTATTTGTCGTTATAAGCGGAATTCTCTAGAAAGGCCAATACAGCAGCACCTGTTAGAGTTATAGGATTACTTTGTGAAGCATATAAGTATTCACCGTTTTCGGTAAATGTTCCGTTTTGATCCTGTCGTTTGCGTAAGAACGCCAAGCCTTCTTTAATGATTGTTTCATTGACATTGATAAATTCTTTAAATTGTGGCAAAAAACGTAAGACAAAAGACGTCAACCGTGTAGAGCCATTTCGAGGCTCTTCGTTACCCCGAGAAGGACCAAAGCTACTGAAGGAACCATCCATATGACGACAGATTATCA
This sequence comes from Gymnosoma rotundatum, assembly GCA_916610165.2. NCBI lineage: Eukaryota > Metazoa > Arthropoda > Insecta > Diptera > Tachinidae > Gymnosoma > Gymnosoma rotundatum. Next base: position 36,376,581 of record OU744337.1, read on the forward strand.
TGTTTTGATAGCCAGTCTCTAGATTGTGACGCAGCCTCGTTTCCAGGATGGGAGTTAAGCGTTTTGAACTCTTTAAATATTTCATGATCAAATAATTAGGCAACAGAGAGGACATAGTTTGTTCACCAGAACCTATTGGCATATGCACTAAATTGTCCAAATTTTTTAATATGAGACCCATAATATCACCCACAGCACCTACTTCGACACGCTGCGAATCGGGTACTACAAAGTCTCTGGGTAATTCAAATTTATCTGCGGACTTATGCTCAGGTTCCTTATTCAAATTAATAAAAGAAAGATAAGTGTCATATTCGGTAGTGCCTTCCGGAACCACATTCAAGGTTACATGTATGATTTCAAGATCAACTGTTGTTGAGGCTTTGAATGTTAGTGTAACATTTCCAATAACTTTGGGCCTTATCAGGAAATAAATTGTACCAAGTGAATGATCTTCAAGTCTTATGCTCTTACTCAGTTTCTTCTTGCTAATCACTTTATTGTCAAAATCAACGATTTCATATTCAGCATTACTATTGTTTAAGGTTATCTCGACGTGTAATTTATAATTTAGAGGATTATTAACAAAGATGGGTACATTAATAATTTCGTCTGGAATATAAATTAAATTAATTATTTAAAGAAAAAATAAATTCAGCAAACGAACCTCTTTTAACTGAGAACGGCAAACGTGTTGATAAGAATAACTCGATTGTTTCGTCCCTGCTAAAAAAATTTAATAAAAAATTAATCAAATACGACAAAAAATATATGCCTTTTTTTTGTGCGTAAAAAAAATATTACATTTTTAAAGTTGATTTTTCGTCAAAATATTTTATTTTTTATTATTACATAAAAAAATCAGGAATTTATTCAATTAATTTTTTGAATACTTAAAAAAAATCATAAACAAATTGGTTATAGATTAAGATAATTAAAAAAAATATTTAAAGCAAGTTTCTATTAATAAAAATTTTGAGAAAACATTATTGCTATCGATAAATGATGTTATGAAAATTTCATATCGATAACAAGTAAAAAGTTATCTGCAAAAAACTACAGGATTCTTAAATAAATACTTATAAGCGGTACAAAGGGGAAAAGGTTACTGGTAAAAAAATGTTACAAAATATATATTAAATAGAATTTTTTAAACAATTTAATAAAAATCGTGAAAAATTAAAAACATAGAAAGAATATTTTTCTTTATTAATCGACTTCAAAAAAAGAAGGAGGTTATACAATTCGGCTTAATATTGTTTTTTTATATTTGTGCCTCCAGAACTTAGTCATTTCTGATCCGATTTTGAAAATTTTTCGTAATATGAGAGATTATGCTTACAGATTGGTCCCGTTTTAGAAACATTTCATAATCTTAAAAATTAAGGGGTGTCCTTATACAACATACATATTTTTTACATGTATTATGAATTGTAAAAGGCACTTCTGCAAAATTCAAAATGACTGCTCTCAGAAAAAAAAATTAAACAAAAATAAAACAAAAAATTAAAGGGTGACACCATAATTGATGTAAATTTACTTATATGAGCCTATCTTTTGAACCGTTATAGACAAACGCTTGTAACTTTGACGCAATGTCGATTACTATAGCCGTTATAGTAATTTGGTTTATGGCATAGTTTTAAACAGTTGTGGACAGACGATTGAAATTTACAAAGAACCTGTATTACTAACTCCTCTATAACAACAAGTATAACATTTGGATTTGGAAATAAACGGGTGTGCCAATAGTTTATATAATCTGATGTATATGGGCAAACTGTTGGAACGTTACAGACAGACGGTTGAAATTTACACAGAACCTGATTGCTAAATCTACTACAACAGCAAGTATATAATTTGAATTTGGAAATAAAAGAGTGACCCTATAGTAGCTGCAATTTGATGTATATTGTCAAACTATTGATCGATTGAAAAAGTATAAAGTTTGGAGATATAAGCGTGTCCCAATAGTTAATATAACCTAATTTATGTGGCCATACACTTGAGCTGTTATAGGCAGACAGATGAAATCTGTTTCGAAGTCGGATTTTTTTCGCATGAATTTGCGATTATTTTCTGCAAATAATCAAAGGTTATTTAAAAATAATTTAATTCTTTTCAAAAATTACTTTTAATTATTTCCAAAGAGCTTATTTTATTAGTTAAAATTTGCTACGTGAAGGATATTAAAAAAGGAGTAGATTTTTTTTCTTTTCTAAAAATATAATAACTTCATATTTTAATAACAATTATTTAATGTTGGTTATTAAATACAACCAAAGTTGTTTTATTATTAATTATAATAAAACTGTAACGGGGATATTTCAGTAAATTAAATATATTTTGCAAATTTTCATGTTGTTCTAGTTAGTTATCGATGTGAATACAAAACACCTATTTTTGGATTTTTTGTCTGTCTGTCTGTGTTCGAATCACGTAAAAAAACTAGATGGATTTGAACAATATTTTGTGAGGAGGTACCTAAGCACCTTGATTCCAATATAGAATACCTTTTTCTTCGTAAAAATAAGTCATTTCATAGAGAAAATAGTGATACAAGTGTGAAATCACCTAATCTTACCGATATAACACTTATCTGATTAAGATATTTTTAAATGGAAATTTTTTACACCGTCTACAGAACTTTTGAATAAATATTTAAAAATACATTTTACCGAGGCTTATTAATTTTACAGGTAATATAAGTTCTAAAACAACAACAACAATACGTAAACAACATGTATTTCGTTTTTGTAAAATATATTTTGAAATGTCAAATCAACTGAAGCACAGGTGTTTGAAAACGATTTTTTTGGACAAAATTTGGTATCTTATTATATCTCAATGAAATTTCACAGAGGCAGGGCAGAGGTTTTTTTCAGTGAATCTACGGATGGTCAAACCCCTAGAGTTAAGAAGGGCTTCTGGACATATAATTATTGAAAGTTTTACAGGTATATGATATCTAATTAATTTACTTTATTCGTGCTTGATTCCTTCAAATATAAATATTTCATGATATTCTCATGAAATATTTATTATTTTAAACTAAACTACAAAATGAAATGTATTACTGCGGGGAAAGCATATCCATATGGCCATTTCACTATTGCTCAAATAGCTCATCAGTGGATTTTACCCAAATTTTGTATAGAAAAACAGAAAGTCTTATATCAAAAGTCAAATTGATTAAATGAGAACTACATTGAATCAATAAGACAAAAGACAATAACAACTCAAAAATGTTCTATACAAAAACACAGCAAACATTTAGTAACTATTTTTATTTTTTCTTTCATTTTTCTACATAAGGGATCCCATTGGGAACCATTCATATGTATTTGAAAGATTCAATGGGATCCCTTATGGCCATTTCACTATTGCTCAAATAGCTCATCAGTGGATTTTACCCAAATTTTGTATAGAAAAACAGAAAGTCTTATATCAAAAGTCAAATTGATTAAATGAGAACTACATTGAATCAATAAGACAAAAGACAATAACAACTCAAAAATGTTCTATACAAAAACACAGCAAACATTTAGTAACTATTTTTATTTTTTCTTTCATTTTTCTACATAAGGGATCCCATTGGGAACCATTCATATGTATTTGAAAGATTCAATGGGATCCCTTATGTAGAAAAATGAAAGAAAAAATAAAAATAGTTACTAAATGTTTGCTGTGTTTTTGTATAGAACATTTTTAAGTTGTTATTGTCTTTTGTCTTATTGATTCAATGTAGTTCTCATTTAATCAATTTGACTTTTGATATAAGACTTTCTGTTTTTCTATACAAAATTTGGGTAAAATCCACTGATGAGCTATTTGAGCAATAGTGAAATGGCCATATGGATATGCTTTCCCCGCAGTAATACATTTCATTTTGTAGTTTAGTTTAAAATAATAAATATTTCATGAGAATATCATGAAATATTTATATTTGAAGGAATCAAGCACGAATAAAGTAAATTAATTAAATTTTAAAAGATTCCGAATAATAAATTTTCATTTTGGTATATGATATCTATTAAAATCAATAGTGTTAAATATTTACAGATGTCCCATACAAGAAACTTTTTACTTAGAAAAGACAAATGAAATTATAATAAGTACTAAGTACAGAAGTAAATTTTTAACTGAATTTGGTCCACACAAAAAGGAATTGTAGTTTTATACATGTTCATCATCCTAATATATTCCTTTGAAATTTTTACAATTATTCTTCTTATGCTTTCGCCATGACTATCTTAGTATTTTTAATTCGAAAAAATTACCTATGTAAAATATTAGCAGTGTCCACTTTTTCGTCGGTGTGACATTTCCAATTTTTTTTTAAATTTAAATTTGGAAAAAATACGTTTTAAATATTTATTGCCATAAAATTTGCTGACAACTGTTTAAGTAACATTATAATGGTTAAATTAAGCGATTTTCAATTTGTATCTCTATTTTTTTACGAAAAAATATTCTATATTTAAACCAGGGTTCTAAAGGATCTTACTACAAAATTTTACTCCAATCTATCCAGCAACTTTTACGTGGTGCGAACCTGGACAGACAAAAATTTCAAAAGTAGGTATTTGAGATTCCGAATCAATTACTAATACATCAACAGCAATATTTTCCTAAAATATTTCATGTATGGAAATGATCCTGTTACAGTTTTATTATAGATATAGACTTAAATCTTTAAATAAATCATTTTTAATGTTCGCTTTGTTCTCGTTTTAAAATTTTTAAAATATTATTATTTTTCTTAAAAACCTTGCGCTATATTTTCATAAAATATTAATTCATGATTATTTCAAATTTATTATTGTGATTGTTTTTTTCCTTATTTGTTTTAGAAAGAAAACTGATAATAAATACGCACTTGGATGCAAAAATTAGTTGGTGAAAAATGTTTTGATAATTTAACAAAATGAAACGTTTTTTGTTTGTTTTTTTTTTTTTTTTTTTGTTTTAAATATGTGGATAAAGAAAACTATTTTTAGAATAGGCAATTATCAAACAAGTCTTTATTCAAATGACTCTTGGCACTTACTTTTCCATAGCGTTGGTAAGTAAAAGGATTTGCACACAGCAAATAGTGAGACGCAACATCAAACTCATGTCTCAGCCGTTATTTAAATATTTTGATTAAATTAAAAATATAGTGTTCAACGTTAATTTAATCCAACTGTTTAATCAAAATCGACCTTTACTTTTAAACTGTCAAATGATAACTGAACACAAGGTGCGGATGGTTCTTTAAATAAATAAAATTTGATTTAATATTTTTATAATAGAATATAAAAAACCCTCAAAGAGTTCTTTCTTGACGTTTATGAGCGGCACGATGCTTTTCCACTTTATAGAGTTGCCGAGAACCGCTTTTAAAATACTGGTAGTTCACTCAGCCTTGAAATGAGTTCTTTTAAAATTAAATTGAGAAATAAAACGCAAATTCTCAATTTATCCATGTCTATAAAAGAAATGTTAAACAAATTCAATATTAAAGAAATTTACTCTAGTAAATGTACAACAAAATATGAGTGGCATTAAAAATAATGAGTATAAAAAATATTCAATAATTGGTTTGTGTTCCTAAACAATTTTTTTACCGACTTCAAAAAGAGAAGGAGGTTATACAATCCGGCTGAATGTTGCTTTTTTTTATATTTGTGCCTCCAGAACTCAGTCATTTCTGATCCGATTTTGAAAATTTTTGGTAATATGATATATTATGTTTACAGATTGGTTAAGTTTAAAAAACAGTTCATATTCTTACAAATTAAAGGGTGTCCCCATACAACATACATATTTTTGACGTATATTATTAATTGTAAAGGGCACTTCTGTAAAATTTAAAACGACTGCGTATTACTATAGCTACCAATAACAAAAAGTTATACAAAAATAAATCTGAAATAAAGGGTGCCCACATAATTGATGTAAATTTACTTATATGGGCCTATCTTTTGAACCGTAATAGACAAACGCATGCAAATTGGACAGAATATCGATTGCTATGGCCATTATAGTAACAAGTATTAATATTAAATTTTATAAATTAAAGGGTGTGCCAATAGTTCATTTAATTTGATATATATTGCCATACAACTATAAAATATGGATTTGGAAGTTAAAGGGTGTTTCAATAGTTGGTGTAATTTCAAGTGTGTGGTCGTACTTTTAAACCTGGACGCTGAAGCTTAAAAGGGACCTGTATTTTTAACAAGTTTATAATTTAAAATTTGATATTAAAGGATGTCCCATAATTACTGTAGGTTTACTTACATATATAGGCCTATCTTTTGAACCGTCGTAGACAAAAGCTTGTAAATTGGCGCAGTGTCGATTGCTATGGTCGTTATAGTAACAGCTGATAATATTCAAACTTATAAATTAAAGGTTGCACCAATAGTTCATTTAATTTGGTATATGGCCATACTTTTAAACAGTTGTATACAGACGATAGAAATTTACAAAGAACCTGTATTACTAACTCTCTATAACAACAAGTATAAAATTTGGATTTGGAAATAAACGGGTGTCCCAATAGTTGATATAATTTAGTGTATGTGGCCGCACTTCTGAACCGTTATTGAGACATGTTTTGCTAAGTCCGCTATAACAAGAAGCTTATAATTTGAATTTAAAAATTAAAGGGTGTTCCCAAAATTTATGTTATTTGTTTTATATGGCCGTATTTTTTACCTTTATATCCAAACACCCAAGTTTAAGACAGAATGTCCACTACTTTGTTTGGTATAATAAGAATTATAGAAATTTAATTTTATAAATTAAATGGTCTTACAATAGTTGATATATTCTGATGTATATGGGCAAACTCTTGAACCGTTATAGACAGACTGTTGAAATTTACACAGAACCTGATTGCTAAATCTACTACAACAGCAAGTATATAATTCGAATTTGGAAATTAAAAAGTCACCCTATAGTTGCTGCAATTTGATATATATTGCCAAACTATTGAACAGTTGAACAAGTATAAAGTTTGGAGATATAAGGGTGCCCCAATAGTTAATTTAATCTAATTTATGTGGTCATACACTTGAACTGTTATAGGCAGACAGATGAAATCTGTTTTGAAGTCGGTTTTTTTTCGCAAGAATTATTATGTAAAATTATGTATATACAGTACCAAAAATATTTTTTTATATTTTGATTCCCTGTCACCCCAACATTTGCTTTTTTAATTGGGGTTAGTTCATTAACTAGATCTACATAGATGGTGAAGGGTATATAAGATTCGGCATAGCCGAATATAGCACTCTTACTTTTTTTCTTATTAAAAGAAGAAGAACATGAATTGACTAAAAAATACAAAGAGCGAAATCAGGACTGACATATTATTGAGTTCCTAATGCTGATGCACTCAGAAATTGGATAAGACACCTTTTATTTTTACCTTATAACTATTATTTTACTTTTCCCCAACTTTCTTAGTTTTTTTGATAAATTATAAATACCCTTCATAAAGTTTAATCTTTAAAGTTTGTCGCGAAAAATTGTATTTGCCCTATAAAAATGGTTTTATTACTCATGCAAAATAGAAGAATAATTTATATAGAACTCTTTTTTTTAATTATTTTTTATAATTCTCCTTTCTTGTAGATGCGATTTTAGTGATAGCGAATATCACTTTATTGCCATGTTATCATTTTTTATGGCTTTTAGGTTTTTAGCAACAAATTATTTTTCAACTTATCATAATTTATTTGATTCTTTCTAAAAAATAAAAAAAAGATAAAATAGAGAATAAGATAAATTTGAATGGAAATTTTTAAAATTTGTGAATAAAATTACCAGGAGGATCATCACGCTGAGATCAAGCAGATTTGCAGATTTCTTTCTGCCAAAATTGTGTGCTCCTAACATGATATTTTACGTTAATAATAAAGGCCATACTCTTGGGGAAATCAATCATTTGTTGCATCACACATTTTTGATTGTCTATTCTTCAGTTAAATATAATTGTTTTTTTTAACATATGCAAAATGCAAAAAAAAAAGAAAGAAGCGCAATTGCTTCAGCTGACTATGTGTTTCTTTCTGTAGCAAAGCAATTAATTTGATAACGTTTGTGGTTGCTTAAGCAATCTGCTTTTTTGATTGGAGTTAGTTCACTAAACTAGATCTACATAGATGGTGAAGGGTATATAAGATTCGGCATAGTCGAATATAGCACTCTTACTTGTTTTCTTATTAAAAGAAGAAGAACATGAATTTACTAAAAAATACAAAGAGCGAAATTGGAAACTGACACATTTTTGATTTCCTAATGCTGGTGCACTCAGAAATTGGATAAGACACCTTTTATTTTTACCTTATAACTATTATTTTACTTTTCCCTAACTTTCTTAGTTTTTTTGATAAATTATAAATACCCTTCATAAAGTTTAATCTTTAAAGCTTGTCGCGAAGAATTGTATTTGTTCTAAAAAAAAATGGTTTTAATTACTCATGCAAAATAGAAGAATAATTTGTATAGAACGCTTTTTTTTAATTAGTTTTTATAATTCTCATTTCTTGTAGATGCGATTTTAGTGATAGCGAATATCACTTTATTGCCATGTTATCATTTTTTATGGCTTTTAGGTTTTTAGCAACAAATTATTTTTAACTTATCATAATTTATTTGATTCTTTCTAAAAAATAAAAAAAAAGATAAAATAAATAATAAAATAAATTTGAATGGAAAATTTTAAATTTGCGAATAAAAGTGCCAGGAGGATCATCAGGCTGAGATCAAGCAGATTGGCAGATTTCTTTCTGCCAAAATTGTGTGCTCCTAACATGATATTTTAACGTTAATACTAAAGGCCATACTCTTGGGGAAATCAATCAATTGTTGCATCACACATTTTTGATTGTCTATTCTTCAGTTAAATATAATTGTTTTTTTTTAACATATGCAAAATGCAAAAAAAAAAGAAAGAAGCGCAATTGCTTCAGCTGACTATGTGTTTCTTTCTGCAGCAAAGCAATTAATTTGATAACGTTTGCTGTTGCTTAAGCAATCTGTTTTTGCTTACTTTTATTTTCGCTTTTGCTTAACTCTTTACTATGGGTAAAGGGCACTTATGTAATAACAACAAGTATAAAATTTTTATTTGGAAGTTAAAGAGTTTGTTGATGTAATTTCAAGTAGGTGACAAAACTTTTAAACCGTTATAGACATATAGCACTAACATATCGCTCCGATATATCAAGCTTAACAATATACGCAACTTTTGCCGTTGATTTGAATCTGTAGGTCGGACTATAAGTGCAGATTTCTTTCTGTCAATATGCATTAATGGACTTTTTGTGAAAAATAACTTTTTTTATTGTTGAAAATGGATTTTTGAAGCTTCAGCAGCAGCTTTTGTTCTGCGACTTTTTTACAATTTCGTTATTTACAAAATTACCGTTATGTTTAGGATATTAAAAAAATCGAAATTTCTACCTTTCATTTCCAGAATGTTACCAAATAATGATTGGCAAATAGTTTATTCTCCTTCCGATTCTTGGAATGGAACGTATAGACGAGGGTTTTAGCGCTGTGGCAGGGATATTTTATGATGAGACAAAAGCGTTTGATCTTGTAGGTCATAACATATTCTTGAAAAAAGTTAAATACTATGGTTTTCATGGTAGTGCACTTTTGCTTTTGAAGAGCCTTCTGCCTTAGGTTTATTATATAAGTTTAAAAATAAATTTGATCCAAACACACAAAATTCTTAATTTTTTAGATTTTAGTTCAAAGCCATTACAATTATCTTGCATTGATATATCTGCGGTTTTCATGAATAACAGCCTATGTCCAAATTTTTACATTTCGAGTTAATGATACCAAACTGTTATATTATAAATATTTTTTTTTAATGTAAAAAAAAAATTAAAAATATGGACCTTTATCACCCATTTTTCTTTATACAACAATACAACTTCTACCTTTTTTCAAATTAATTTCAACAATAACGTAGCATGTTGACAAACACTGGCTTTTTTTAAAATTTCTTTCTTGTAAAAAAAACACAGCACCAGATACGCTGTTTTATCTAAACACATTTCAATTATGTTTTGAATTTTGTTTAGTTAATAACAAATCATAAGCACGTGAGTGTTTGTTTTAGGTCTTTAATGGTCATAACTGTGCTTTATACGGTGTTTTTTTCTTTTTCCATGTAATCTTAGCAGTGCTGTTCAAAAAAATGTAAAAGTTTCGCATTTTATAATATTCCTATTCTAACTTTTTTTTTAATTGTATTAAAAGTTTTTAATATATGTACACCTACTCTTTAAGTTCGTTACTTACTTGTGCGGTCGCATTCTTTTTGTTCAGTCAAAAAACATATACATACTCTGTTTTGTCAGAACACAGTTTTGATTTTAAAATGGTTTGTTATTTTCAAATTGCTCTGGGATCTAATCCATAACGAAATGTTTCCTTACATTACTGTATAAAAAAAAAGTTGAAAAATTTTGATACCAAGACCGCAGCTGCAAAAATAACTAGTTTTTGCTCTACTGAAAAGTTTGATTTTAAGACATGCGCTGTTATTCATGAAAACCACAGATATGACTTTTAAAAAACGACAGAGCTCAAATCGCTTCAGAGACTAATAAATAAAGCATTAAAGGGCGTTAAAAATTTGCTTGTGCGATTGCCCACCATTTATATAAACATGTTTTTCCCAATTTTTTTTTTAACCAATTTGTAGGTACTATAAACTTCAATTATTAGTTTACGTTTTTAAATGTCATAATAATATTGGATACCATATTATTTTTTTCTGTTAAATTTTAGGATTATCTCTGTCTTTTTCATAATATAAATGGTGAATTTGTATTTACGAGTATTATTTAACTGCCTTTTATTTATGTAGTTGTCTCTTATAGTTGTGATTTTTTTCCGTGCTACTTCTTGTTCTTCTTATTTGGTATGGTCTGTATTAGATCTTCTCCATCAGTTATAAATTTCAGCACAGGATATTCTTTCTTTTCAAACGGTAGTGCATATTTTTTCCAGAGAAAGTAGCCATTTACATTCACAGAAATGGTCTTCTCATGGGTTCACCAATGTCACCAATAGTTGCAAACATAGTAATGGAAAAGTTGATTGACTCTTGTATGCAAAAGTTAAATACCAAACCAACAATAATTACAAAATACGTGGATGAGTTATTTTCATATCTGAAAATGATATTTTATGTTTTTTATGTTTTATTAAATGTTTAATTTTTTTCACCTTAATATAAGATTTACAATTGAGAAAGGATCTGAATCCAAACTTCCATATTTGGATATACTAATAATAAGGGATAGAGAGTCTATTAAGATAGACTGGTATTAAAAACCAACTGCATCGGGTCGCACAATTAATTATTTTTCAAAACATCTGAAGAATATGATTATAAACAGTGCCTGCAAGCTAATGAAACGAGTTGTAAGCATTAGCGATGTAGATTTTCACTATAATAATCTTTAAAAGATATGGAAAATATAGAAGTCAAATAATTTCTCCTCAAAGCTTATCGAGAACCTAATTGCCAGACACAGGGTAAGCAATTCAATAACGAGGGACCGATTCAGATGACTAGTTTCAAATCAGCATTGTATAAGATTTAATAACAGTAATAAATTTTTTAGCAGAACTAAAAATACCGTGCAATGGAAATGGGATAGAGAAATATAAAATGGTATATATCGGTACAACTAAAAAAAAATTAAAAATCAGGATATCTAAACACAAATCTGATTAACGACCACGCCATAATAATAAAAAAAACCAGCTTTAGCGTCCCATTGTGCATCTTATAATCACTCTCCAGATATCCAAAGTACACATAAATATTAACAACGGAGAGTAATCACAAAATAAAATCACGCTAGAGATGCTAAACATTATCAATATTCCATCGAAGAAGAGAATTATGTTTAAAGTTGACACAAAGAATTGCGCCCAAATATACCGACATTTAATAAATAAGCAACAAAATATAAAACACAGTGCAATAATTAGTATTACTAAATGAAACGATATTGCGTTACTTTCAGTGCAATAATAGACGACGACCGATAAACTGTGTTTATTGTGTTTGTGTTTGTTTGTAAACACTAAATGTAAGCTTAATTATTGTTTTTTATTATTCGGCCTTATTACGGTTGTCGAAAACGACATTCGAGAATAGTCGTAGTCGCTGTCGATAGTTAGTTTTTTTGGTACTATGTAAAATTTTCGACAATAAAATATTTTGTAATAGATCAAAACATAAAATTTTAATAAAAAATTTTTGCAGTAGCATTTTAGGCGATAAATTAACACTTAAAAATATCAATAAAAAACAAAGCGACTAGCTCTTAATTCAATTTGAAAACTTTTGTATTTCATTTGCAATTTTCTTAAAATTCAAATTTAGAAAGATATGTTTTTAAATAAAAAAATTTTCCACATGCAAAAATAAAATGTGCAGACAACAGTTTTAGTACGATTATACAGTTAAAAATGGGTGCTCTTACACTTGTATCTCTTTTTTCTATACAAAATATCTTATTTTTATGAAAATAAAAATGTATTGTATATTGGACTCAAGGTTCTGAGCGACCTACTTACAATATTTTGTGCAAATCCATACAGCAGTTTTTACATGATGTGAACACAGACACAAAAAATTAGTAAAATTAAGAAAAAAACTTGAAGTTAGTGTAGAATAAAACGTACTCTGCCTATCAGTTCTTTTAAAAAATTTTTGTATTTCCTTAAACACCTCTTCAAAAGCTTTTAAATGATGCCCATATTGATATTTAAAAAAATTTTAAAATTTTAGAGTCCCGTAGCTCAGAAAATATGGGCGAGCGCCAATTTTTTAATTGATGTTTTTTTCTTTTTTTTTTTTTTTAATTCGCTATCTCCTAATATATTTAGTTTTTTGGTTGGAATTACTTTATTATTCAAAATGACATGAAAAAATTAGTTGTAGGCGTGGTGTTTTGCCTGCTGCCTCGAAGGACATGGACCCATCATGCTGATTTCTAATAGTAGCTCTTTCGACTCTATATCTGATCGATTGACATATTTTTTTTTTTTCAAAGTTGATTTCAACATCAACACGGACGGACAGACGTACAGACGGACATCGCTCCATTGACTTCGCTATGCATAAGAAGTCAGAATATACATATACATATTTTTTATGGGAACAGAAATGGATATTGTAGAAATTACACCCAGAATGACAAACGTACCCTTTTTCCACATTTTGTGGTGGTATAAAAACAGCATGCAAAAAATCAATTAAAATAAGCATAATGTAAAAATCATAAGTAAACTTATCTTTTGTTAGCGTTCGTTTTAAAAATTTACGAAAAATAATTGTTTGTCGTGTACATAAATTTCAACGACATTATTTGAACAAATTATCATTCGAATGCGACAAACGTAATACCGATTTTTGTAATAGATTTGTTTTTCGAGTAACATATTTAACGATAACGACGTGCGTAGTATCATTAAAAAAAAAAACGTAGGATTTTCGACACGAGAACGACAACCGTAATAATGCTGATTGTGTATTTTTTTATTTTTTTTTTTCGATATTTCGCCACACCTTAGGGTGGCATCTTCAGAATTTAAAAAAAACTGACCTAGTGCTTGAACAATTAGAAAATAAAAGTTTAGCTTTTTTATAATTTTTAATAAATTAAAATAATAGTTTCTACAGAACAAAATGTATACTAAATAAAGAAAAATATTTTCTTTAACTATACAGTTGTGCCTGCGAATGTGTAATCAGATGATTTTTTTTCTTACAGTGATTTCTACCTTTTTATGTAAATAACTGACAATTAATAACCAAAAAAAACCGTTTTATATTTATCATGGGATAATTTATCGGACCTTCCAAAAGTTTTCTAGAGTCAAATGTAGTTGAACACGACGCCTTTGATAATTTGCGGAAAGATATTCGGATTGATAACGTATAGAAAAAATTTATTAAAATTTATCTGATTTGTTCTTTGCTATCAATTAGCAATGAGTTTTTGTAAAAGGATTATTAGTATTTTTAATAACCTACGCTCGCAAGAGAGAAGTAGAACGTCCTTCGAACTAATAAATGCTGAAATTACATTAAATAATAAATAAAATAACATTTTGCTTTCAAAATTATCCAGAGAAGTTATTTATTTCAAAATCCAGGTGCATTTTTTCCATTGCCCAGTTATTTGACTTTTGGTGTCTGGCAACCCTATACCTGAGATGACTTGATCATAATGATAATCAAATAAATAATACAAAACTCAATTTTTGAATTATAACGTAAACACAGAATCATCCGTAGTGCATTGTAACTGGAATAAAAAAATAGCTGTAAAAATCCATAAAGACATTTGAAGCAAAAAATAACTGCTTACAAAAATGTAAAAAAACGAGAAAAACCAAAAAAAAAAAATTACAAACTTACAATTTCCATTTCCCATAAGCTATTTCAAAAGGACACAAATTTAAGCAGACAGCAATTCGGTAAATAAAAAAAAGCAAAACAAAAACATTTCTGGCCACACCCACTTAACTTTCTTTCAGTCCTTTTATTAGCTCTTCACAAAAACAAGCTGGAATAGCTTTACACCAACAGAAAAATCATAAAAATCATTTAAATATTAAATGGCATGTTATAATATTTTTTGTAGTGCTAAAACAATATAAATATTTCATGATATTGTCATGAAACATTTCTGTTTTTTTTAAGTAAATTAAAATCAAAAATATTCCAAATAATAAATTTTCATATTGATATATTTGCATGTGCAAATTGCTTATTAATAAAAATTGTTTTCAATTTTTATTTTTTATAGAGTCTTTCAAATACATATGAATGGTTCGCAATGGGATCCCTTATGTAGAAAAATGAAAGAAAAATAAAAATAGTTACTGAATGTTTGCTGTGTTTTTGTATAAAATATTTTGGAGTTGTTATTGTCTTTTTGTCTAATTGATTCAATGGAGGTTTCATATAATCAATTTGGCTTTTGATATAAGACTCACATTTTATATACAAAATTTGGGTAAAATCCACTGATGAGCTATATGAGCAGTAGTGAAATGGCCATATGGATATGCTTTCCCCGCGGTAATAAATTTAATTTTGTAGTTTCTATATTTCAAAAAATATTTATATTTGAAGGATTAATATTTTATGTTAATTTATTAAGCAATAATTGTAATTAATTATTTAAAATTCCGATATTATTTTTTAATTATTGTTACGTTTATTTAAATTTTAAACGTTTTACTTATGAGTTCTTTATTTGCAAAATAATTACACACACAACTTTTAGAGTTTTAATTAAATCACACTTTATTTAATCAATTATTTGACGATTTAACTATTCGCGATTAATAATAGACACTGGCAACTTTACTTGTTATACCACAAGATATTAACTAGATGACGCTCACAATCAGAATGAATCAGCACGTATTGGCGTTGCTTTTATATACCCTATTTTTAGGCGTTCTTGAATATTCGAGAATTTCTACCGCCATCTACTGCGTAGTTGAAAATGCTGCGTTGCCACTTTTATCTCAGACACTTTAGTAGGCATTGTTATTTACATCTAGAACCCTCAATCATTATTTAGCCCTTTCGGGACTTCTGGGATAATACGTCCCAGCAATTTTCACACTTTCGTATTTTCCTTATTTTCAATGCATTCGCCAGGGAGGTAGAACTCCCAAACGTCCAAAAACGGATAGCCTCAATATTGGAGACCACTTGCCAGTAGAGCAAGAGAAGCGTTGTCGCTGTGTCCGCTGTTCTTCACTTGGCATAGAAAAGCGAACAAAGATGATATGCTCAGGTTGTAACAACGCCCTATGTTTAGGGCCATTCCACAAATAAATACCTAATTGCATTCCTAAAATGTTAAAAATAAATGTCAACTAAAATATTTTAGTTATCTTTTTAATTTCGAATCGCTCGTCGAGATCACTGATTGGGATTTTATGTCCCATGAAAATACTTGTTAGGATTATATGTCCCAGGATAAAAGGACGAATTTAAGATTTTTAAGTATGGAGAACATAAACTTTTATCATACCTTTTAGAATATGAAAAAAATTTTACCATACATAATTTGGTTTTCAAAAAAAACTCCGTCCCGAAAGGGCTAAAAATACATGTTATGTATTTTTATTTAGTTGTTATACAATGCAGGTGTGTGTATGTTTGTGTTTTGTGTTTTTTTTACTTATCGTTTTGTGGTAGTTGTTTTTGTTATGTAATAAAAATGTTTCGTAGAAACTTCTAGCTTTGAAAACAAACACAATAGGCCATTTCGTTTCACTTTCTTGGCTTAAATTATTTTTACATCTTTTTATGATTTTAATAAAGCATTTTTGTAACAGTATTATTAGGAAAGAATGTATAAAGTTTAAATTTTATAAAATTTTAAAGGAAATGCTTATAAGCTAAAGGGTTCTTTTAATATTAAGATATGAAACACAAGTGAATTCCATAAAATTCCCTTTCAATGCGTCAGAGTATGCCATAAGATTTATTAACCTTTACTGAAAATGATCGTAAAATTTTTGCACGCTTACTTTTCAAATAAAAAGACCGACAATATTGAAATACCTGTCCAGTATAGTTTTAATAAAGTAATGAAAAACGGCAAGTGCTTATATATTGATAGGGATTAAGAGTCATTTTACATCAAGAAATTATTCATAAAGTTTTTGTTTGTTAGTAAGAGGTGTAGCGAAGCAAGCAGATTAAAAAAATTGCATGTGTTAAAAATTTGAGGGAAGTTTTTACACTTGGTTTATGTACTGAAATTATTGTGTATTAAAATTATATCTTATTTTTTATCGTAAAGGTATGCGATGAAACTTGCTGAGACTATAAAAGAGTTTTAAAGAAAAATTTATGCAAAAATGGAATGTTGCCAATCAGGAATAATATATATTCAAATATAATACTCTGCGTATGACTAATATTAATTCTTCGGTTTATTTATAAATTAGTGTGTTCTACACAAATTTTGTTTAGAATATTTAAAAGTTTTTTAGCTCAAGCCAAATTGATTAAATGAGAACTATATTTAACCAAGGAAGGATTTAAGGATATAATAAAAATTTTAAACATTATTATAGATCAGCAAGGTGTATATGCAAATACACTAATATGAAAATTTATTATTTGAAATCTTTTCATGTTAATACAAATAATTAATTTACAATCTTCACAACAACCTTGTGCTATTTTTATTTCTTTTCAAAATAATGCCCCTAATTAATGATATTTTTAATAAAACAATTTAACTTGTTTATTTAATAGTTTAAATCCAATAAGTACACTATTGGCAGAAATATTCAATGTTAGTCAGTAAGGACTAATGCAGTTAGGTAAAGCAAATAATATAGTAAAAAAATGATTATCTTGAGCACACCTAGAAAGAAAATCGATTATATTTCATAAAACACTGTACAGCTTGAGATTAAATGATTGCTAAGTCCCGTTCGTTGTATGTAAAATGGCGTGATTAATTTTTTCAAACATTTTACTTAAAATCGTATGTTTGAATATAAAGATCTTGTAAAAAGGACAAGAAGTTTTGTAATATTTCAAAATGAATGTAATTTAATTTTAAAACTATGGCCCATATTCACAGTTACAAACTAAATTCGACTCTTGTTAAAGTATACTCAAAAATAAAAGGCTCTTGTTATCTTTTTTGCTGTCATAGTCAAGAATAAAGTATACTTTAAGTTTAGCCACCTTCCACTGGGTGTCAACTGTAATTTGATAAATGTTTTCATACAATTTCTAAACAAACATTAGAAAAAAGTAAACTTGTTTTTATTTTGTTCACTTTGGTATAAAAATCAGATAAAGAGTATTGTGTTCTTAAAGCAAATAAAATAAAGAATATTTTAAATTGTCTATGAATGAGTTAGAGTCGACTTTAAAATATAACCGACTTTAATTCTCTTAAAGTATACTTTATTTTAACTATGAATATGGGCCTATGTCTTTATAGAAGCAGATCAAATATGAATTCCAATAACTCCATTTACATATTTTAAAATAATTATTATATTATAATACCGAGCGTATGATGAATTTAACTTTAGAAGTATGTTTGTAAAATCATTATTATATTCTACAATTATTCATATATATTATTTGCAAACAAAAATTAAATTAAATTGTACCTAAATTTTAAAGCTAAAAATTTTATTTGACTTAAACTTTTAAATTAACAGTTCATTTTAAATGCAAAGCAAATATTGATTTTTTTTAAACTTTTTTATGTTTCTCAGATACATAATATCCTTTATTAAAATTTAACCTTGTTTATTTAGCAGATGGTTAAGTATATAAATAAAGCACAAGTTAACTTTATGATTAAAAAAAGTATAAGATTATTTAAATTATTTACAAAACAAACAACAAACAAGAAAAACACGATATCAGACAAACCTGAAGGCAACCATTTAATTGACTAGCTAGCTGATGGCTTATAAGGAAGAGAACAGTAAATACACTCGTCTTGCTCAACAAGTCAATGAACTTTTTGCAGAGTTCAGGATTTCCTAAAAGTTTTGTTGTTAAAAAAAGAAAAAAATATTTATTAAAGAAAAACAATAATAAATATAGAAAATGAGAGAAATAACCCAAGCGAAAGCTTTATTAAAAATACTGAACTTAAAGCTTGAATCTATTAAAACATAAAAAAATCAATAAAAAACTTAATTTAAGAAAGAATTAAAACAAAAACATTATGGATGCATAAATACAATTACAATACAAAATCTATAACATTATTCAAGCTTTTAAAATAACAATATTTCAGATTTCCTCAACATTTCACTTTTCTAAGATATTCCTGTCTTAGTTGTCTTACTTTAACTAACTGTTTTCAATGTATCAAAAGATAACTTTTTCAGCTTTAGTTTATACTTATTTTTAATTGTCCTTTCGATCAAAATTGCGAATTGTTATTTAAAGTTTTTCTGTCTTCCACTTATATCACTTTGTGCGGTTTCCATTTTGTCGTAGGTTGCCATTTACAGTTACAATGACATTTTACTAAATTCCCTGTGAATGTATTTAGATGCTTCTAAGAAAGCTGCATGTATTTAGATTGAACTTTAATTAGTCGTCTTCAAAAAGGAGAAGGTTATCAATTTATTTGCATGACTCAGTCATATCTGAACTGATTATGAAAACGTTTTTTTAACTAAAAGGTAATGCTTACAGATTATAAAAAAAAAGTTAAAAATTAAAGGGTGTCTCATATAACACTCATAATTTCTACACGAATGATAAACCGTAAATTAGTATCAGTGTATCTTACATAAAGTGAAAGTAATAGAAAAAATAAAATAAACTTACATATTAAAGGGTGTCCCCATAGATGACTTTATTTGGCTTATAAGACCGTATCTTTTAAACCGATACACTCGAAAACTAAAAACTTGCACAGCATTTGCACCTCTCTGTTGGTTATAAAAAAATTAACTAAAAAATTAAAGGGTGTCCTGAAAGCTGATTTTTTTTACTGTATATGGCCTTTTTTTAGCCGTTATAGAAAATAACCTTAAACTTAAAACCAAATGTGTAATAACATGATCACAAAAAACTAAAGGGTGTTCCCATTGGTCTCTTTACACAAAATGTGTAATTCTTTGTCCGCTATAACAACAAGAACATATAATTATTTACAATTACAATTGATACAATTTAATGTATACAAACTTTTCTTTTGAATAATTGTAGGTAGAAAATTTTAATTAAATTACAAATTTTATTTCATACTCGACGACCTTCTTCTTGAAGTATTCTTTCAGGAATTCTTTTGAATTTATTAACATTTGAGTTAAGTGAAAGTAACAAATGATTTCTAGTTTTTTTGTTGTGTTTTATTTTTGGATGAAATAAGATATACACTAAAGATAGAGAAAAAAAAAACGAAAAAGTTGTTGATTTACACATACACATACTTTATGGCATAAGTTTTGAGCCATTTCTTATGACATGAACCCTGAGTCGATGGTTTAAGAAAAAATAGTCTGGATATAAATCATGAATTTTTATTAGGCTCAAGTTCGTAATTTAGGTTATATATGTATATATTTTTTGCAAGATAAAATTATAATCTTAATAAAGCGTTGATTTGTTAATAGAAAAATAAAGAAGTTGTTTATAAAGACACTAACAGAAGATCTCTTTATCCTGCTTTATATCGGGCGCAAGTAGTTTTTATTATTCCAATACTATCTTAAACCTTTATTATTTGTATTTTAATTGGCAAATGCCATATTTGTTCTAAGTAAAAGCCTTGAATTTGAGTTCGGTCAGCTAGACTGACTTGGCTAAATGGTCTGCCTCATCTCTTAGATATTTCTATGGATTACAAAGACCTAAGGATTCCTGTAAAGATCTTCATTCAGTTCTAGGGCCAAAAATGGCAATTGAGAAAAGACAGTATTTTTCTCGAAACGCAGCCTTGAGATTTAAGGACTTATGGGCGAAAATTTAAATTTCGATTAAAAACAAAAAGCAAATTTTGTTATTTTGTTTTAATATAATTTACATGATTAAAAAACGGGGAAAATGGTAAATTTTGAATTTTTGTTTGTATGGGGGGGAAGAATTTTTAGTACATGTGACATTTTAGTAAACTTAAGATTAAAAATAATAAACTCTATAAACTGGTAATGACAGAAGTTCCTTTTATAGTTTCATAATACTGCTGGGAATCCCATTAAAGTACATTCAGAAATATAAGTTTTCTAATGCTGGTTACAAATAGATGCTTATTTCTTAATTATTTTTTGGTTTTGAAAGCCATAATAGAGGCTTTTAAATTTTAAACATTCTCAAATATGAAAAAAGCCAGTATCGCAAATAATTAATTTTCCAAAGTGCCTTACCTAATGACCCTATTACACTTCTTCTGAAAGCAAATAAAATTATCCTCCACATGCAAAATCCTACAGAAAAAAACTCCTCTAAGAATCGTTCATATTTTTTCCTTTAACCCTTGTCTACCTTCTGTTTGTCTTAATTCATAAAATGTTTCCTTGCAATCTGCCTTATATGTTTTTTCTTTTTTTACTCTT
Source organism: Gymnosoma rotundatum (assembly GCA_916610165.2). Classification (NCBI taxonomy): domain Eukaryota; kingdom Metazoa; phylum Arthropoda; class Insecta; order Diptera; family Tachinidae; genus Gymnosoma; species Gymnosoma rotundatum. Next base: position 36,397,704 of record OU744337.1, read on the forward strand.
TAAGACTCTTTTAGTTTCCTTTCTCTCATGTTTATGCAAAAAATGTTCATTTTGTTTTCACTTTACTTCGTCTGGTTAAAAGTTTAATAGACTTGTTTACCTCATTTCTGGCTTTTGGTGCTACGTAACGGTTTGGCATATCTTTCGGTACTCGGAACATTCATTCGTTTGGAATATTTTTTGTGTTTATAAATTAGTAGAGTTCAAGATATTTGAGATTTTGCTTTTATTATCCTTCAAACCAAAAAGATGCTGGAAAGATTTATTACTTGTTGTTGTTTAAAACTTCGCTGTTTTATGAGGGTTTTGGCAGGAAATGAATTTGATTTTATTAAAAAAAAACATTTTGTTTAGCATTCCAATTTTATACGTAAACATAAACAAGACCGAAAATAAACTTAAAGTTAATGAACCATTATAGTTTGACTATAAGTTATTACTAATTTATGGTCAAAGAGCAAAAAGACATTGTTATGTAAATATTTCTTGGTAAATTTTAAGTGACGACAGTTTTCAAAGCGTAGAAAACGAATTTATTTTAGTTTATAGTTTATTATTCCATTCTGCAAAATAAAACAATATCAGTCATACTTAAGGGGAAAGTTTTAAGCTATTGGTTAAAGTTTAAGTAGACATAATTTTTTTTTCGTTTTTTTTAATTTCTTCTTTATTGCAGTTTTTCAATTAAAAAAGATTTACGGAAAATAATTTTTATTTGCGATCTAAATTATTGATTAAATTGTGCAACAAGAAAAGAGATTCTAGCTTAAATGCCAATAACTTCAATATGATGTTTGAAATGCTTAAACTGTGGAACTAAACTGGCCCAAGTAAATGCTGAATAGTATAATTTGTATATGATTACAATGACCATATTAATTTCTCCGTAAAAATATGAGGTTTATTATATTGTTATTTTAAACAGTAATTAAATTACGACAAAACAATTTTCGTCAGGTTTTATTAAGTAATGGCCACCGCACCAAGTAATGCTAAAAATTCCTGTTTTCTTTCGAAAATAAAATTTTTAAAAACCTAAAATAAATTTTTATAAAAATTTATTTATAAAAATTATAATTCAGAAACTAACAACAATATTAAACAGATGGGAGATTTTAAAATTAAAACAAAAATCGTGGTTTTTGTAAAATATATTTTATTTCGATTTTAAATGCGTCCTGATATTCTGATATATTTTTTGGTGTTGCAAATTTAACCGTCTTGTTACAATGTAATAAGATGTAGTGAAAATATACAAAACGTTTTCGCTTAGTTCAACGAAAACAGTAGGATTATTACATCAGGTTGTATTGAAGCAGGTTGCCAGCTTTAAGTCCGAACCCTAGTAGCGTTTATGTTCCGAGACATCATCAGTTTTAAGCAATTTTTTCTCTCTTAATAAAATTATAAACGCGGAATATATAAACTTAAGCCTGACTTATAATAGTTAATTTACATATTTTACCACACAGGACATTAGATATATATTAATTAAGAATTAAATTTACCAAATTCCAAATAATTATATATATCCTGATATAGTACACAATCCATACAATAAATGAAATAAAAAGATTTATAAATTAATATGTGTGGTTATCAATTACATTATTTTTGTCTTTTTTTTTTTTTTTTTTTTTTTTTTTTTTTTACATATTTTAATTATAAAAAAATTATTAGTATAATGTAGAAGTAATTTATTCTTTAATACTTGAAACTTTGAATTTATAAATATTTAAATAAAAACGTCTTGTTACGTTAAATAAATTCCTTTTAACATTTTTTTTTACGTACGTGTGTGTGTCTCTATAAAAAGCTAGTTGAACAGTTTAAGTTTATTAAATAATTCTAGTACTACTTGTTACTAGTTAAGGACAACTACTAAAAGCAAAGAAAAAGAAAATACTTCTTGTAAAAAAATGGATTTAAATGGAAAAAAATAAAAAACAATCTAATGAAGTTGAGAATAAAAATAACTAAGTGCAGTAACACAAGAAAATTTCTGATTATAACTACAAAGAGAAATGCAAGAAGTTACTTTACTTGAACTTTCTATTTCTTGCAGCGATTTTAGTAGTTAAATAAGTAAATGGTCGCTACTTCTAAAAACAAAGATGATCGGGTGGATATAAATGCAAAATATGGAAGTCAGCTAATATTTTTCGAAAAGGGACTCCTAGTAAGATTATATGGTAAAAAAAACGTAACGGCATATGACAGAAACACATGGCCAGGAGGAAGCTTGGTCCCTAGTATAAGGACTATGTCAACCACAAGCTCAAGTATAAACTAAATTGTGAAATGGAACTATGCCTGCAACACTGACCTAATGTGGTCTATAAAGTTACAAACTAACGTTAGAAAATTCTTTTTCAACAATTTAATCTCTCTAACTGCTTAGAGCGCGCAAATATGACGAAAGTGAAAACATCCCAACTATGAGGTCAGCCAGAGTATAAACTATGTGGAGGTAGCCACCCTAGATAAAACAGATGGAATCGAGAGGTAATTGCACGCCGTAAGGTTCAAATAAGAAGCTGGACGGCGAGAGACATAGTGTACGAATGTTCAGTATTGCCCAGAATAAATTCGAGTATCACGAGCTGTAGCACACTAAGACATCAGTCTAGAGAAATTGCTGACAACAGCATAAGACTTTGAAATGGAAAGTTAAAGATTATCAGTTGACGACTAAAAATCACTAGAGAAAAGAGAAACAAAATAATGTAGCTTCAACAGATAAATGGGTTCAATGAAAACTCTTCTGAGCGCCAGAGTGATGCTGCATACCAAAGTGGCTTTTTCGAATAATTATCGCTGTCATTTGGTAAACCCTGTCTTAATGCTGTTTTCTTTGTCTGCATTTCGTTTTGCTGGATTAGTTTTATGTGTGTTTTTCTTAACAATTCGATTTCATGCACCATAAACTAAAAGTCTCTTCTTAAAAGACTACAGCTGATGACCAGTTGCAATAAAGTTTCCAAGAAATGACATGAAATATTGAAAGTTCCTATACTTTATTTTTATTAGCAAAACGAATTGATATTGTTTTTTACACATATAAATAAAGTGATGTAAGTTTTAATACATATAAGAAAAAAGTTGAGTGTGATTAATTTTTAATGCTTATCTGGCAGTGGAAATGTGTCAATAGTTGGATGGAAATATAAAGACTTACTTTTATTCATTAATATTTAAACAAAGCCGTTTTCCTAAAAAAAAATTTAACAAAACCATTTTCCAGTTTGGTTGCACGTATGTGAGGCTATATGTAATTATTAATTGCAGCTTTGATTTTGTAATTACACCAGTGTTTCAGGAACTATTATATTATTGAATAGAAAGAGGGAATTTTCGTGTGGTTCCGAAATGCTGCATTTTAGCTTTAATGCACTTTATCATGGAGCAGTTATTCTTCAATATAAAATTTAACAATTAAAGTTTTAATTTGGACTTAAAACGAAACACAAACTATTGTGATATTAAGTATTTTGATTAAAATACAATTTCAATAATTTTTCTTTCCTTATGTAAAAAAACCTGTAACATAATTTTAACTGTGTATTGTTTGAAAGTCAATTATGGTAATTTACTGTTTAAGTCAAAAACTTCTACTCTAAGCACTTCCACACCCTAAACATTCACGAAAACACTCAACCAACCTAAGCAAGCACAGAATGTGAGTAAGTGACTCACACAACATTTTATAAAAACATTTGCTTACGATTTTCGAAAAACTTGAGAAAACAAAAACTTGAACAACAGCAACAATACAAGTATAACGAAAGAAATAATAAAAAGAAAAACATTTGTTTATGCATAAGCACTGAAATAACTTAGGAATTGTTTAAATTTCTTTTTAGTTAATAAATCTATCTACACAGAAATAACAACAAAGAGAGGGTTATTAAGTGTGAAAATATTTACTTTTTAGCAAAATCATAATAGTTTGTATATTTTTGATATCATTTGTGCAAAATTGTTTATAATTTTTAACAAATGTACGTCACTTCCACTTCTTTAATTTTTATTTTAGCAATTTTGTACATTAAAGTACAAAAAGAACTTCTCTAAAAAAAAATTAATTCCTAATGACATATATCAAGATAATTTTAAAACACTTACTGCTGCAAAATTTTATAATTTAAGAAAATTACCTTTTAAAAAATATTATTAAAAAAAATTAATATTTAAGGGTATTTCATTAAAGAAAATTTTTACTGCAGAATACTTTACCCTTAAAATTGGTGTTTATTTAAAGACAAAAACTTAATTTTTTTAATTATTATTAGAATTATTCTATTATTTATTTTAGTTGATGTTTCTGTAAAAAAAATTTTTAACAAACCATTTATGTAAAATTCAGAAAATTTAAAATAATTGGTTTAATGGAAAACAAATTAAATTTATAAAATTTAACCCTGCAGGGGGATAAGCGTTAATTGTCTGTAAACTACTGGTACCATTACTACTACAGCAAGCACTAGTTCAAAAGGTGATAGAATATATATAGAAAAATACTAGTACTTCAAGTAGTTCATTTGTAGATTGATTTGACTTGCAGAATTTTATATTAACTTTTGATGATGTTTTAACGCAAATTGCTAATTCGCATTTTCATTTATTTTATTTTTAGTTGTAGTAACAAATTTAAAACAATTACAAGTATATAAGTAAAGCTCGATTTTCTTGTGTGTAAAAAGTGACATTAAAAAAAATTAAATTAAAAAATAATTTTGAAATTTTTTGAACATGTTTTTTGTTTAAGATTGATGTTCGAATGTAAAACTAGCGAACTTCTTTTAAAATACTGAATGAATTTTTCGACGTTGAGTGAAGTTACACAATCCTTAATACCTGCATGTAGTTGAAGTTGTGGAAATCAATAATATTGTGGAATTTTCTTTTTAAAATACAAAAAGTTAATTGTTTAGTTTATGGTGAAGTATCAAATAATACACATTTCCTAAATTAAAGGATTTTGGTATATGGTGGAGTAACAAACGTAACTCAAGTTGCACAAAATTACTAGTGGAATTAGTGTGCCTTGAACAACATGTTGAAAATCCCGGAAATTGCTTCAAGAACCATAAATTAGTGAGCTTAAGACAAACAAAAATTTTAAAATGTGTAACACAAATAGGTATTTTTAAAACAAATTAAAAAAATAAATTTCTGTGCAAAAAATAGAGTACTGTGCAATGAAAATCCTCGAAAAAATTGAATTTGTGAAGAAATTCAAAATCGACTGGAACTACACTTTAAAGAAAAAATAAGTGATAAAATTAACCTACCGACAAAAGATTACGAATTATCAAATCAGTCTTTGAAAAAAGTTAAAGAAATGGTTTATACAGAACAAACCCAGATGCTTAAATTTTTTGTCAGTTTTGTCTGAAGAGGGCTTGGTTTTTTTTTTTGCTATCTCTAAAAGGTCTGCTTGGTAAAATTAACAAAATTAAAATCCTAAGTGTTTCATCAGGCAGTTTTTACTATTTAGGAATAGAGAATCAGCTTAAAAAAGTAAAAAAAAAATGTTTTCGGAAAACCAAATTGCATAGAAAATTATGTGCTATAAACCAGTTCCTAATGCAGAACTAATTGTATCCGACTAGAAGAAATGGCACTGACATCCATCTTGAATCTATTGTACTAGTTCTTATTTAAAACCAATAATACTAGTTTTCCATGAAGAACTAATTGTACTAGTATCTACCTAGAATCAATTATACTAGTACTCATTTAGTACTAATAGTACTAGTATCCGCTTAGTATCCATCTAGTACCAATGGTACTAGTAATTTTCCTAACACACTCAATGCTAATTTGAGCACTAAGATGGTATAGGAAAGTTTACAGTTGGGAACTAGTACTGGTGATTTTTGTACTAATACAATACTCGTTTGATATTAGTTCGATCTTCTGCAGGGAATTTATAAAATTAATTTTGTTTTACACGCAGAGAAAAAACATGGTTGAGATATGGCCCCAATAACCATGTTATGTCCTTTGTAATAATGTATAGTGAAGAAGAACAAATTACAATTGTTTTCAACAAAACTTCAGTCACGACAAATATTTTTTTGTTAAAATTTAACCATTAAGTGGTTACTGCGCACAACAATGCCATATGTTTGGTTTTAACTTTAAAAAATTCGCACCTCAACCAAAGTTTCTTAATTAGAATAATAAGATAATATGTTTTACCATAAGATATTACTATTAATCAAAATATGATTAAAGACAAACAACAAAATGTTTGCGTTAAAAAAAATTTTTGGTTCAGGTTTTGACTGAATGCTTTTCTATCAGTTTAATAATTTTTTTGTTAGCTTAACGTTGAAAATGCTTTTTACTGTTAGATAAAATAAAAAATTGAAAATATTATATACAAAATATATAATAAAAAATAATATATAAAATATGAAACAAATAAAGGATAAGAAAATTATTTCAAAACAGTTGAAATAAATATAATTTTTTATATTTCAGTTTTAGACACAATTGTGAAATCATTTACTGTCATATTATACATCGATAATTGCTTTTATGTGACAACATGTATCACCACAGATGCCGTGTTGGAAATTGTGGTTAAATGTGAAGTCAGTATAAATGGATGTTCACATAGGAATGTATAAAGATAAGATGACAATATTTGGGTTTATAAACTATATTTCTTTTATAGATTATTCTTATAGCCTATGCATCAAAGCCTTGTAATTATTACTCACTAATAACAAACAAATGTTAATGAAACACTAATAATATATAATGTGACATTTTCAATCATATTATGATATTTTAATTTAACCATTTAATGTTTATATTGAACTATTTAATTTTTATATTGAACCATTTAATGTTTTTATTTAAACATAATTATGTTTACACTTTACCATGTTATAGTTAAGCAAGACAACAATATGGTTGCAAAATCAGCAATTGTTTTATTTAATGTAACAATACTATGTTTTGCTAACAATTATACAATACAACCATAGTATGTTGCTTTTAGATTATGGTTACCTCAACCGTGTTTTATATTTGCGTGTAGTTTCTAAATTCAGTTTAAGTGTAGTCTAAGTTCAGCGAAACATTAATGAGTCGTCTCCTTTTCCACTAGAGTAGTAGCTGGTGAAAGCAAATTGATGTTTTCGACAGTAAAGTGAGACTATATGTTGATTTTTTGTTTATACATACATGTGCCTCCATAACCTCGTCATTTCTGAATCGATTTTATGAATTTCTTTTTATGTAAAGGGTGATGCCGTGTTAAAAATAGTTTATAATCTTGAAAATTAAAGGGTATCCCCATATAACACACATGTTTTTTACATGTATTCTATACTGTAAAGGGCACCAGTATAGCGTATCACTAGAGCTCCCAATGGCATGTTCCTATAGGTGATGCATATTGACCTATAAGGGCCTATCTTTTCAGCCGTTGTAGACAAACACCTGCAAATTGTACATAATGTCGATTGTTATGATCGTAAAAGCTATAAATATTAATATGCAAATTTTATAAATTAAAGGGTGCCCCAATAGTTCATTTAATTTGATGAATATAGCTGCACTTTTGAACAGTTATAGAGAGACTAGTTAAATTTACAAAGACGCCAAACTTTTGAACCGTTATAGGCAGATAGCTGAAACTTAAAAGGGACCTGTATTGCTAAGTCCGCTATTAAAAAATTGTTAATTTTAATTTCGAAGTTAAAGAGTGTTTCCAAAATTAATGTAATTTGAACTTTATGGCCGCATCTCTTAAGCCGTTATATACAAAAATTTAAAAATTAGAGATGTCCACTACATTATTTTATATAATAAGAAGTATTAATATTTTAAATTGTAAATTAAAGGGTATTACAATATTTGATGTAATTAGATGTATTTGGGCAAACTCTTCAACCATTACAGACAGATGGATGAATTTTACAAAGAACTTGATTGCCAAGTCTACTACAATAGCAAGTATAAAATTTGAATTGGGAAATTTACGGGAGCCCCTATAGCGGCTGTAATTTGATGCCAAACTGTTGATTAGTTGTAGACAGTCAGTTAAAATTAATAAGGAGCTGCAGTGCTTAGCTTTCTATAACAATTATAAAGTTTGGAAGTGGTGTATAAGAGTGTCCCTATAGTTAATGTAATTTGATGTATGTGGATATACTTTTGTACCGTTATAGACACGCAGATAAAATCTGTTTTGAAGTAGGTTTTTTTTTTGCAAGAATTATTATTTCTTTATGTAATATTCAAGTTCACGGCAACAGAAAAGGGACTAAAAAACCACTTATAATAGTTGTAAATAGAAATGAGTGATTCAGCGCCTCCCGGGGAGGAAATACTATATTGGTTCAGACATGAATAAACTTCTTTAGAAAATTGAAACAAATTTTGTGTCTATGTTAAAATGACAACAATGTTTTCTTAGTAAGATTAGAAATTAAAAAAGACGTACTCGTATATTTAACCGTATTTTAATATAATGTAAATTAATTTTAAAAAAAAGTAAAATTAATTTTGCAGGTTTCAATAATAAAAATTATACATATATTTCAGAAATAACCTTCAAAAATTTAAAAAAAAATTTGTTATGTATATGATTTTTTACAGATTTAAGCCATAAATTTCGAGAAATTTATGTTGTAAAAAATTTGAAGAAAAAAAATATATTTAAAATTTTAAAAATGTAATTTAATAACTCAGGATATTATTATTGTTGTTATATTTGGCCACCAAATTTCTATTTATGTATAATCTTATATTTTAAGCTAATGAGGCCTGAATTAATCCATGTAAACAAAAATTGTTTTTTATTTACATGGATTAATTCAGGCCTCATTAGCTTAAAATATAAGATTATACATAAATAAAAAAAAAAAAAATAAAAAAAAAAACTCAGGATATTTTTTATATTACTTAAGTACAGAAAGCAAGAACACAAATATTTAACGCCTAAGAAAGGGAACAACCAAAAATCTTTGGGTTCTTTGTGGAGCTTGAGTAACAAAATCTATAGTGATATATTATGCATATTACTATTTTTTAAATGCTGAATAGTGAAATACTCTTAAAGTTTGCTTTTTAGAAACATTAAATTATTTAAGTTTCGTTTATTCTTTTATTAAAATTCTTTTTCAATTACACACGATTGTAAAATTTTTATAATTTTAATTTATTACTTTTTAAAGCTTTTACATTTATTAAGGATGAGAGAAAATGTTAACCTCTTACGGTAAAATAACTTGAGAACTTTAAATATTTCTTCAATCTGAATAAAAGTTTTAAGAAGTCTTAGTGTAGGAACACAACACACGACTGTAACGACATTTTCATAAAAATTTGACATAAGTTATCGTTCAACGACAATGCCGCTGAGATAAAATTTATTTTATTTTCTTGCCGGTTTTCATTTTTCTCTCACATTTACTCTCTCACTCTCCTAAAAAAATTGCCACATATTTTCAGAAATATTTCTATTTTATAAGCATTTGAATTCACAATAATAGCAAAGGCACATTATTTAAATAAAAATAGAACAAAATATCAAAATAAAAATAACTAATAAAACTGATACACATAAATGAAAAAAATAATTGAAAAGGTAAAAAATATGAAAATAAAATTGATTGAAAAAATAACTGAAAATGTAAAAAATATGTATCAGTCATAATTTATTCTTCGTCCCTCTTTTCAATCTGTATAAAGGCTTTGAAAAGTCCTATTAAATATCTTGCAAGATAACCAGTCCAATAGACTCGAATGGCATGTACATGTTAAATGCACTTAATATTCTTTACATTTTATCGATTTTTTTCATTGGAATTCATTTTATTCGTTAAAACGTAATAATTAAAAACAAAATATTTTTGAAAACAAACACAAAATTGAAAATTTAAAATAAATATTATTAAGGCCGTCAGAGAATCGTCGTTGTTTTGTTTACTAACTCTCAGTAACGATAAATCGTTCCGTTACCGTCGTCTGTTGTGTTCCTACACTTACATAAAATATTTATAGCAGAATTTGTATAAATTGTTTCAATTATTATAATTAAAATAAATTGCAAATATGAGACCTTTCAGGTGAAGATTTTTTAACGAGCTGGCACATGTAAACTACAATTGTAAAAATTTTGAAATTGTTTTTACTTCCTTTTGTTTAAGGTTGTTTTTCTTTTTTGATTTACTTTTTTTATTTTTTATTAACTTAAAGTTATAAAAACCCGCAGACACACATGTCTTAGGAATAAATTATTTAATTGACCGTAAAATGTAGGCACCTTCACAGCAGGCAGTTTTAGGGACAGTTTTATTTATACGACTACTGATAAGAGATATTTAAGAAGTTAATACTTAAAAGCAAAGTGCTTGATACAAAACAGTGCAAACAACAGCTTGGAACATTTGTATATTATAATGTATTGTGTTACTTTTCTCTAAAGGGTAAGTGCAGAAGAAACTGTGCAATCGGCTTTTATGTTTGGGTAAACATGGAGTTGCAAACAAGAAAATATCAATTGTTGACGGAATACAAGATGCAGATTTAGTTCTAGAATTCAGTTGCAGTTTTTGTAGTAATTATACATATTATTAGCTCTAAATAATTGCATTATTTTTTGGCCTTTGAAAATCTGTTGATTGAGCAAAGTTCACACTGCCAAAAATACTGAAATATTTAACCTTATAAAAGCTGTTGTTTGCGTAAAAAATATAGAAATTTTGTAGCCGCCCATTTAATCACTGATAATGTTTTGTTTGGCTTTTTTTATGGAGTTTCTTATATCTGAACAGTTATTAAATAATTTTTATCAATTCGCCTATTATTTTTTTACTAACAAAATGTATAAAATGATCCTTTAACAAGGCTGTTTACCTGCAAGAAAACATATAAAAACTTAAAATAAATCTCTTCATCTTTATTTCTTCTAAAAAGGCTTTTATTTGCAAAATAGTTACAACAATAAAATACAATGTAATTGTCAGCAAAACAGTTTAGAAGCAACAATAACAAGAAAGCAGTCAAAGCAGACCAAATAAAAAGGATTGTAAATAGAAATAGAGAGACAAAAAGCAAAAAATATTCCAATCAATAGAAGCAACTAAGTTTTATTATAGTGATGAAAAAAACTGCTGATGTTGATGATTGTTATTTGCTGTTAACCACTTGGGTATTGTTGGCATAATAAACTCATTCTAATATGTACAAATAAGCACAGGCATAGAAAAAATAAAAAGCAAACAGACCAAGAAATGTTTTCTATTGTATTACATTGTATTCTATGACCTTTTGAATAATTAAACAGTATATGTATGTGAAAGTAGACCTACAACAGTGGTCGAAACAAAGCAAGAAAAAAATTATTCGTATTCGCATCAAAAATCGATTAATCTGCTAAATTTTTATTTTATTTAGGTGATGAAATCTTTTTTCTTAACAAAATATAATTCAATTTTTATTACATTCAAAATAATATAATATAATTTGTAAATTTGGTTCCGCTAATGCGATTTAAATATAATATTCTATTAATTGATAAGAGACCATTTTATATTCCTATTACGCTCTTACATTCAGTGTTGCTGTCAAACAAAAAATAATTTATGCGAATAAAGTAAAATTTAATAATAAAAACTCACAGTAAAGCAGACTTTTTTTGTTTATTTAAGCATTTTTTTTAATCTTACGTTCAAAGTTACACGAATTGACTCCAAAAATTTCCTTTCCCAAAAAGTTAACTTTTATGATAAATTTTTTTCCCAATATTGAACAAGAGCTATAGATAAGGCAATTAAGCTTAATGTTTTGTTCTTGAATGCAAAATAGTCGATTCGATTTAAAATTTGTAACAATTACTTAGATTTTTTGATTAAGCATAAAATAAAAGCAACTAAAATTCGAATAAATTTCGCATAAATATCAAATACTTTTTTCTTAATTGAAGAAAGTACTTGAATAGTCAACAGAAATTTTTTTGGATATTAAAGTCCTGATTTTAACATAACTATTCATATTTTAACTATATAACATAATTAATCTTATTAAATTATTCGAATACAAATATTCCGTAAACTTTGTTTAGGCATTTAAAAAATTTTGAATATTTCTTTCTATCTCCTAATAAATTAAAGGTTTAAAAAGGAAACCTTTATTACAGAAAAATAATCGAATAATCGATTAAAAATTTACTCGAAACAAACAATTATTTTTTTAATAAGATTTAAAAAGAATCGAACAGTCCAATAAGGGCGGGAATATTTATTATTCTATTTTTGTGGTTCGATTATTCGAAAAATGAGTATTTTAATTAAACTTCAGAAATATTCCTTTTAAATATTTTTGTTTCGAAAGGAAAATTCAATTTAATTATTGGATGCATAAATTGAAAGTTTAAATTCGAATAAATAATAAAATAAACACAATAAGAAAATTTATTATTCGTTATCGCTTTTCTGTTCAAATTCAAAAACAGTTACTCAATGGTTACTGTTTTTTTGTGTAAACGATTCTCGAGTTTTTAGTGGCTTTTTGCATAATTGATTTAATAAAGTTTTTATATAATCAATTTGCATTTTTGTATAAGACTCCTGAATTTTCTATACGAAATTTGTGTGTAATCCACTGACGAGCTATATAATCAGTAGCGAAATGACCATATATTTGCTTTTCCTGCAGTGATGCATTTCATTTTTTTAGTTTAGTTTAAATATTTTATGAGAATATTATTAAATTTGGAGAAAACAAGCTCAATGAAAGTAAAAAATCATTAAATAACTTCAATTGTGAAACATTAAATTCAAAAGTTTTAAGCGTGATGTTTTTGTTGCAATGAAATTGATGTAATTTTATCCACTACTGTATTCAGTTTAATCGTTTAGTTTTTAACCCTGCTTACCTGTATTGTGTAAATTTTTCAATTGTTATTTTTATTGGCAAAGTGCTCTTTATTTCACTTGAAAGTCATCAAGCATTTAATTTCAACAGCCGAACAATGATGGGGTTGCTTTAGTTGTTGCCTTTGTTGCTTTTGTCTGCTATTAACAATGGATGAATGAAATCAGTATGCAAAAACACAGATTGTTAGAAAAGGATTTGTTTTAATGGTTAAATTGTTTGTTATTTTTATGTTCTAAAGCTACCAAATAATTCAAAGAATGCCATTCTAGCAATTAAATACTACTTTTTTTGACTCTGTTAATTGTGATTTAATCCACAAAAAGTGGAAAGGGTTGTGTTAAAACAATTTTTTTAATTGTTTAAACGCGGTGTTTGCTCGCACACATTTAAATTATACACCGAAAAAAAGTTTAAAGAAAGTTTAAGCATAGTTTTGAAAAGGTAAGCTAGAATGTAAAAGTTAGAAGACTAGATGTGTGAACTTAATGTTGTTGGCATTCCTGACGACATCTCATACATTTAAATATTTATGTTCACCATCACATCTAGATTTATTGCAATGCTTGCTTTGTTATACACTCACTTCCGACAAGGCGGCTGCTATCATTAACTTCGATTTTTATCTTCGCCTTGAATTTTCTGATGCAATTATCCTGGTTGTCCCTATCATATTTAAGCAATAAAGCAATCTTTTAGAGTGTATGCTCAAAAGTAGCTTTTGAGATTTAACCCTTAACCTTTTACTTAACATTTTTTGCACTTTACATTGCCTCCTTAATCCTTGTTATCGAACACGCAAGATTCTGTTTGTTTTTATAAAAATAAGTATTCATTAAGTTTTGAATTAAAGCGAAAATATGTCCAGACGGCCATTCATTGCCATCGAAAATATAGACTGAATTTTAGGGAAAAAACATACATAGAATTGAGTAATAAGATGAACTAATTAATGGATGATTTCACTAGCATTAAATAACAAATAATAAAAGTGATCTTGTTACAATTATCATTATTTTCACTAATGGTTATGCTTTTTATTGAAAAGGTTGGCTAATGATTAAATGGTTTCAAAGCATTACCGTTTATAAAAGTTACCCCGTGTAGTAAAGCATAATTATTAGATGGTAGACATGTGCCCGGTCGTTCGTTTCAGTGACCGGTCTTTTTCGGTTAATTTTCAAAGACCGATTCGTTCGTTCAATTCGTTCAACCGGTCAATTTGAACGGAAGGAGCCGGTTAAATATCTGGCTCATTTTGTTCAATATTGTCATCCGTTCAATTTAACCCGTACACTATTGAACGAAAAGACCGGATTTAAATGACCGGATCATTCCGTTCACTTGATTGATTCGGTCAATTTAACCTGTTCGTTCGCGAACGACACAGCTCTATTAGATGGCATTTTTATCACAAAAATTTGGGGAAAAGTGTATGTTTTAGGAAAAACGAAACACTTTAAGAACACATTTTTGTTTTCGATGGACTTTAGATCTAAGACTTCAAGTTTACATCCATCTCACATAAAATTGATAAATCATCAAAATTTTCAAATATAGATCCATCTAAAAAAGATGAAGTTTTATTTATTTTATGCATAGTTCTTTATAAGCTTATGTAATCAAGATTAATGTTTCATAAAAACAATTATTTTTTATTTTATTGTAATTAGTTATCGAACTATTTCACTTAATTTCATTACCATTAATAAAATCTATTATAATTAAAAAAAAAAAATAATTAGCATTAAATGGTAGTTAAATGTTTTTTTATTGTCAGTACTTCAAATAATGCCAATGAAACTTCAATGGTAATAAAAAAAATTTAAGTATGAGAGATAAATTTGATCCTTCAGGGTAGGGGAGAGGATTTGTCAATTTAAATTTTCTTGTATAAAAAAACATGCCATTGGAGGTGCAGGCTTGATTTCATCTAGAACAAATAAGTCTCATTATCTAGGTCTGTATGAACTCATATCTATTTCACCATAAGATGTTGAATATCACAGAAATCATCGTGTACGAAGACTTTAAATAAAAAAAGCCTCTTTTCTACCTTTCTTCGGTAATATATTTATAAATAACATAATGTCAAGAAAATTCCTTACTATTCGAATTATTTTTGAAATTTTTTATTTTTAACAAACAGACGTACATGCATGTTTTAACCCGTCAAGCATTGCGTTATCTTGCGCCTGAAATTAAAACTGAAATAACATACTTAAATAAGAGCGACAATGTTACGTCACAAACAATTAATTTTTTTCCACTAAAAAAAAAAAAAACAAAAAAAAAATCGTTTGATTGATCTGAAAATATGTGTTTTTAATTAATTTTTCAAAATAATGTAATCAAATGAAATAAAAACAAACAAGTAAGAGTGCTATATTCGTCTGTGCCGAATCTTATATACCTTTCACCATCAATGTAAATCTAGTTTAGTGAAGTAACTCTAATTAAAAAAGCAAATATTGGGGTGACAGATAATTAAGAAAACAAAAAATATGGTACCAAATATAGTATATAATTTGACATAAAAATGACATAAGCTCTTAATGGGTTAAGCATTAAAAAAAATTATTATTTCCTTAAAGATCTCTTCAAAAGCTTGAAATAATTTCAGAGCCCAGTAACTCGGAAAATATGTGCGAGCGCCAATATCTACACTTGATGTTTTTTTTTACTTTTTTAATTCTCTATCGCCCCACATATTTATTTTTTTGTTATTAGTTACTTTATTGTTTAAAACGACATGAAAAATTAGAGGTAGGCGTTTTGTTTTGCCTGCTGCCACGAAGGACATGGAGCGATCAGACGAACATCGCTCATTTATACTCTTTTTCCACTTCTTATGGTGAAGGGTGTAAAAATAACTTTTTTAGCGGTCAACTACACTGGATAACGTCTTATTAAAATATTTTAATTTAAATCATAAAGCATTACTGCTGCGCTATTCGAGTTTTTTCAAACATATTACGTAAGCACGAAGCTTTTTGACAATAGACAAAGCTTAGGTCGTTTGGCCATAAAGTATATTTATTTTTAAAACATTCCCTGTTTTTACAAAGGTTACTTAATGCAAAAAAATACATATTTTCTTCAGAAATTTTTTAATTAAAATTGACTTTCCACTTACTTCACTGTCATAGTTTTAAAGCATAATTTCTATCACAAACACTCAAACACTTACATTTCAATCTCACATACGTCAATACACATACAGCTACTAGTAAACACTAATTTAAATTTCATTACATTTTAAATTCATTAATGTTGCACGACTGCTGCCTACATTTTGTGAAGCACTATAAAGCATCTCATAAATATGAGAACTGTCAGCATTGTCTTGTTGTGTCTGTTCAGAAAGTAATTTTACAGCCTCCAAGTAAGAATCATATTTTGAAGAGTTTTCAAAATCCATTTTAAATTCAGCATATAAATCTTGAATTTGTTTCAATTGGCGTGTACGTTCATCGTACAGTGAAATGGGAGCCTGAGGTAGTAATAATTTCCATTGATCTTGCAAATAATCAATAAATTCAAAATTACTAAATAAAAAGGCCACCACTAAATCAAGACCTTTTTCTTTAAGTTTGCTAAAGATTTCCATGAGATCATGTTGAGAGGCTTCCGAACTTTGGATTTGTTCGTAGTCTAGAGCTAAATTATTTTGCAAATAATCATAAAGACGTTGACGTTTGGTATAGAAATCAGCAGTTTTAAGTAGAACATCAATTTCTATTAAAATCTTGCGCAAAGCTTCAGAGTGCTTTGTGGCTTCTTCTTCAGATTGAGGTTCCAATACCTCTTGCAATAATTTTTGTATAACAATCAAATAGTCATTAATAACATCAGAGCCAGTCTCGTTAACCTTTTTATACAGCTGATTGCCAAATTCTGCAATATTTACAGAAACTGTATGATTGTCTTTCAAACCCAATTTATTTAATATGCTGCCAACATTCTCATTATTAATGGAAACTAGTTGAGTGTTGCTGGAGTAGAAATTGTGATGTGTTACTTTTTGTACCTTAAATTGTTTGCATAAATAAAAATAGCGCAATTGATGCATTTCCTCAAAACTGTCTTCTTGCAGCTGATAGAATTTATCTTTAAGTTTCTTAAGAAAAATAACATTTCTCAGGCCATACATATTTTCACGACTGGTATCCTTATGTTCTACTAAATCCAAATATTGTTTAATAAAAACAATTTTAGAGTCTAGTTTCTCAGACTCCATGGCCAGTTTAAGTTGATGATCAAAATCTTCTTGCATAATTTCTGGTCTTTTTACTTCTTTTAAAAAATTATTTAAATAATTTTTAGCTGTTGATTTCATGGTTTCACTGAGTTTTTGAAGAAATTCTTTTTGAAAATCCCTTGAGGTAAGTTTGATTTCTTTAGCTTGCGACAACTGAAATACAGAAGATTTTAACTAACATCGAACACTATTATTTTATGAAAACATTTACCTTCAAATATGCATCGAAAGCTGTCCACATGATAACCAATATTAAATAGAAATTTTTCATTTTATTATCTTTTTAACTTGAAAGCAATTGATTGCTTTCCGTTTAGCGAATCAACTTATTTTAAATCTGTCTACTCGCTTACTGTGTCTTCATAATAGAATTTTTTAATTCAAAATCATAAAATTTTCTTTAAGGTCACTGGGTGTTATCAATTTCGTATGGTTTTTGCTTTTAAATCAGACAAAAAAAATATTACTCTCTATTTACAATACTTTTATAATAAAAAGTATTTTAATGACTTTCAATAGTTGGAAGCAAAACGACTTAACTTATAAATATTTAAGCGGACAAAAAAAAATTCTTTAAGTAAAAGGAATTTTTATATATCGTATAAACAGATAACAGATAACGGTATTAGATATCATATTGACTTCGGCTATAGTTTGTATGTTTTTGGAGCTAATTGTACGTACAGTTTGAAATTTATGATCAGTTTACTCTGGCAAGTTATCATGAACTAGAAGTGGTTTAAATATGATGCCACTATTTGCTTTGTGGCGATCGCAACTACCGAGTTATTGACATCAAACTTTGGAGATTGCTTTATTCCAAGAAATAAATCTTTCAAATGGTTTTCAAGGTTGTGCGATTTGTCACCTCTCGATTGCTTTCTGAGAAGCCTACTAAAGTCACGGGCTTATGCTTATAAATCAGCATCAACTGATGTTCTTGCGTTCCACATTGTTATTTGTGACATGCAGCCAGCAGTGTTTGAAATAATTATCCGAAATTGAACTTCCACAATGCGTTTCATCAACAACTGTCCAGGTGGCCATAAGCCCGAAATTATTCTTTAAAATTCTCTGATACCGTCGAAGTCTAGCCTCAGAAAATTGGTCAATAGCAATGTGTATCAAGGATAGAGAGTCTAACTGGTAATTAGTTCGAATGCTACGTCTGAGATTTAAGTGGGTGCCGTAATTAATATTAGAATTTTTGTTGTATGCTGTTGCTACTTAGCGGTTGTAGTTTATACTCAAACCGTTAGCAAATGTGAGGTCATCAGTAGGAATACTAGATGTACTGCTTCGTGTCGTGTCTCAATTTCAAGAAGACAATTGCAGACTATGTCAAGTAGAGGATGAGACTCCCAGTAAAAAAAGTGAGGAAAAAGATGTAATTAAAACACCACATCTATACGAACGAAGTGGTGCAAATTCGGGTGAAAAACCTATGAATTTTACATTAGCATGTCATTGAAGGCATGTTATTCGTTTTTAACAACTTTGTACTACTTTTAATCAGCTTTCTAAATGCTAAAAAGTTTCTGTGATGAGAATCTATTTTTAAATAGTTAAGTTACGTTACATTATATGTAGTTTTTAGATATGATGAAAAACAGAAATATACAAAGCGATGAAGTTGCAGATTTAAGAAGTGATTTTAATGCAGTTATTCTTCACCATTCCTGTATAGCATTGTAAAACCTAAATTAAGCTTCTGATTAAAACTCATTAATTAGTTAAACATTTTTTATGTTAAAAAAATAGTTTTAATAACAACAATAAATAAAGATACAAATTTTCTTGGTATATCTCGATTAAGACTACGTGGTATCTTATTGTCTAGAAAACAAAATAAAGGAATATTTAACAAAAATCAGCATTTCATTGTTTATATACAAAAACTTAGTATTAAAAATTTAATTAAACGTATACAATAATTAAAAAAGAGATGAACACGTTGAAAATAGTTGACTAACTTGTATCTGGAATTCATTATCTTGGGAAGATGCATTTTTTGTAGAATCCGTTTCCAAGGATATATTTTTCTGAAGATTATCCTCTTTTTCCTTCAATGCTCGTTTCTCTTTAAAATATCTATTTTTTGCTAGCTTCAGAGCATCTCTTAAGTTATACTTAAACGATTTGTCATTGGTGTTCTCATCATACATTCCATTTAATAAATAAATTAAAATAGTGCCTTTAAAAACAAAATAAGATAAGGAATTATAATCAATAAAATTTCTTTTTAAAGCACTTAAGATTTTCTCTTTCTTATACGTTAGAAATTAAAATTGTTTTAAAAATAATTTGTTACATTTTGTAATATACTTACGAAATAATGCATTAAGAAACTTGGGGTAGCTAGTTTAACTGCCATCTACATTAAGGTCTACTAAAACTTTTGGACATACTATGTCACAAAGACCTTTTTTTAATCCGCGACTTCCTGCAATAGCTCTTATAGAAGAACTCTAAAACAAAATTATATAAAAATAGATACTAAAATTAAAAAGTAATTTTTTTTTTTACTTACGTATTCTTTTTCGTTGCTTTCTGTTATTTTTCTTCCATCACCTTTAATTCATTTAGAGATTTAATGGGGAATGTTTTTTTGTGTTTTGTATTTTTGTCTTTCAATAAATTTTTAATCGTTACATTATTTTTACTCAGAACATCTAGTACCAAGGAATTTTGATTTTTGATTTCTAAAATAAATTATAAAAAATTTAATTAGTAGGAATTGGCCACAAGCCAACGGTAGAACTTTTTAAAAAGCGGTAAGCCATCAATGCCTATATCCAAAATTCATCTCCAGTGTATTGCACAGAATATCTTTTGCCTTTTGCAAGTGTTTAGCTAATCCAAGGTGAATGTATTTTCTCACGATGCATTGCACTTTTCGTTGCAAAAGACCGCCAACACTGTTAGGCACGTCCAAATTTTCTTCTTTTAAAATTTTTAGCAGACTGTTGCAACATTTAACCAGGGGATTATATTGTATTTTGTGGCGATTTTTCACTTAAAAATTGTTCTTTATCCATTTCAAATTTTGCAGAACGGGAGCAAGATGGCTTTTCAATGACAGACTCCGTTGCACATAAAATTGAAGCTAGTCTCTGCCTTTCTTTCTTTACCTGCCTTTTAAAAGAGCGTTTTGAACTCATTTTTAACTTACATTTTGTTTGTTTAGTTTTTTTATATATAATTCAATTTTTTATTTAAATTTTTTAATAACTTTATTGCGTCAATATGAAAAGTCAAATATCAAAACATAAATAAACAGACATGATTATATTCAATTTGCCTTGATTATATGTAATTGTGGTTGAAAATAAAAATCACGTAGTAGTGGGTATAAAGTATTATTTTATGCAGTATTTTATAAAAAATAAATAAACAAGAATTCAAAAATATATATTATATCTTTTATTGTATGTATTTCAGTTGCCGGAAAACTGGAAACAAATTTGCATACTTAAACAGATAATTAAGAAAAATTCAATAATAATTCGTTCCATACCAGTAAAACATAATGACTACTTATATAATAAACTGCAATAAACAACTTGTCACTTTAAATGAAGAAGTTTATTTTGTTTTGCTATGAAAAATTTGAACTTAAGTTCTATTTAAAAATATTGTCGTTATGCAAGGAAATACGTAAATTTTAGAAGTAGTTCAATATGTTCTTTCAAAAAACATTTTAAAAATTGCTTACAAAATCTAAAGAATCCCAGTAAAAAAATGTATGTCATTCTTAGCGAACGGCATCTTATTTACATC
Source organism: Gymnosoma rotundatum (assembly GCA_916610165.2). Lineage (NCBI taxonomy): Eukaryota > Metazoa > Arthropoda > Insecta > Diptera > Tachinidae > Gymnosoma > Gymnosoma rotundatum. The sequence goes on from OU744337.1 coordinate 36,418,648, forward strand.
CAAAAATGCTAATACACCTTTTCTAGATTTTGTAAGTTATTTTTAAAATAGTTTTTCAAATAACATGTTGAACTACTTCCTAGATTTACATTTTTCCTTGCATGATTACAAGAATTTTAAATAAAACTAAAGTTCAGATCTTTCATAGCAAAACAAAATGAACAAAAGTTCAACATGAAGTTGGCGATCTCGTTTTAAAGTGACAAAACATTATTATTATTAATGAATCGAAATTGATTTCGGCTCAAATCCATTTGTTTTAACGTCTAAAATGCTTTTTTTAAAAAGAAAAATTATTTTTCAAATCTATGCCGACGTTTTCAAAAGAAAACAAGAAAAATTAGACGCCAGCAGAATGCAATGCTGGGTTTTCTGGATCGCTACATCCTTCATCGAAATTGGTGCTAGAAGTTCCAAGTGAAAATAGTGACACAATCAATAAAATTTTTTGAAAGGCAAAAAGCCGAAACACATAAAAGCGTTTCCTATTAAATCTATAAACGAATTAAAGGACGCATTTTAGGATTTGTTTTGTTTTAGAATTTTATTTTAGAGTTCTTCTATAAGAACTATTGTAGAAAGTCGCGAATAAAAATAAGGCCTTTGTGACAGTATGTCCAATTAGACTATAATACAATTTTAATGGCAGTCATAACAAACACGTTGTCATAAACTATCCCAAGTTTCGTAAATATTATTTCGGGTGTATTACAAAAAGTACCAATTTATTTAATTAATTAAGTAACGTGCTTATCGAAAAAATGAAATTTTTAATACGAATGTAGGTTTTTAAAGAATTTTTTTCTTATTTTGTTCTTAGTGGTAAAATTTTATTTCATTTGTTAAATAGAACGTATGATAAGAACTCGAATTAAAAATCGTTAAACTCTAAATTAAGAGATGCTCTAAAGTTAGCAATAAATATATATACTAAAGACTACATAAAATATAACGCAATCTAATTACTTAAAAATTAATTCTCATCATAGAAATTTTTTAGCATTTACAAACCTATTTAAAAGTAGTACAATTTTGTTAAAAACGAACAACATACCTTCAATGACAGGCCGATGTAAAATTCATAGGTTTTTCACCCGAATTTGCATCACTTCGTTAGTATAGATGTAGCGTTTCATAACATCTTTTTCCTCACTTTTTTTACTGGGATGTATATTAGCTTTTTTGGATGTGAATAAGATGCCATTCGCTAAGAATGACTCTCATTTTTTTACTGGGCTGTATTGCAAATTCTGTGTAAATAATCAGCAATTGCTAGCAGCGCCTTATTGTATTCTTGTCATATAAATGTTTTCCTTATGAGCAGATTTGAAAAAAAAGCTCGTGTTATTTAGATGTCTTAGACGAATTTATCTATAGATCTTGTCAAGACCTACTTCAGTTCTACATTCAAATGAATTCTATTTCTTTTTTGTTAAATTCTACTTCAGCTTTAGTGCAGTATTTTCATCCTCAATTAATATTTAGTAGTTCTTAAACTCTACACTAAAGTTCTCATTAAGCTATTTTGTAATTATGTTCTACGTCAGGGAACAGTGGTTTGAAAACGATTTATTTTGGACCTAGTTCAGTATCCCATAAAGCACCAAAGATATCTTTCACAAGGGCAAAGCGGAAGTGCTTGTACATGGAACTGCAAACGGTCGGCGAACTAAAGTAAAGGGGGTCTCCCAAAGTTTGGTACCTCTGGCATATCAATTTTTGGAAATGTCACAAAAAGTTTATTTTGAACCTAAATGTTAAAATTTTTTTAATTTAATAATATTTTCCTTAAAAGCCACAAGAGATTGGGGATTGTTATTATAAACCCCCTCTTTAAAGTAGCGCCATAAAAAAAGTCATGGGAGTTAGGTCGGGTGACCGCGGTGGCCATGGGATATACCCAAAGCGACTGAACTGTTTTTGCGGGAAATTTTCCCAAAGAAAATTCAAATTGGAAGAAAAAATATTCCACTTATTCCATGCGTGCAATGGAAGGATTGCGAGTTCTTGGAGACCAGTAATGGTAGTTTTATTTTTGCCATGCCGTTTAAGTGAAAATGAGCCTCGTCACTCCAAAAAATAGGATTTACAGTGCAAAAACGCGCCATCATACTTCACAAAAATTTTTGCGTAAATCAAAGTATTTTTCTTTCAGTTCTTGAACGATTTGAATTTTGAATGGATGGAACTGCAGATCCGTTTTTAAAATTTCATGAATTATCACTCTTGAAAGTCGCAGATTTTTACGTAAACTTTTTTAAACCAGTTCAATTTTTTGGGAAGTCGTTGAAGATCTACTGGGCCCTGGAGCCGTGAGACATCCTTAACAACTTCCACAACATTATTGTACGATTTTGTGGTATATTACAGCAAGTTGATGAGCGAAAAACCAACTGTTTCGCTTGAACTATTTTACCTTAAAAAGAAGAATTTAATTAAAAATTAACGGTTTGGTTTATTTTCATACAAAATGGTGTAGCTCAAAGTATTATGAACCAGTATCGAGTCCAGTAGCAAGTTGCCACTTAACTCTCACATATTATGGATAGATTCGTTATTCGTCAGTCATACTGTTACGAAAATAATACCTGGATATCTTTAACAGCAAAGCTTAATGGTAAAATGCCAAACAGCAGTTAAAAGCCTTAACTGGTAAAATTTAAAACAAAAATTGATCACAACGGGGCGATGTATGAGCGGACGTATGTTGAAAAGTATGGGAATTTCCAATGGTGGCTGCTGCGGAAGCTGTCCGAATGAAATGGGGAGGAGTCAGTTTAATACCATTACTGTGACACAAACATTTGGGCCAAAGAGTCTTTGAAGACCTGGACTGTCTTAGAGATGCAACTCTGACTGGATTAATAGGCTTCGCGAAAACCTCTAACTGGTTCTTACGATCCTGGAATCCTATAGGATGCTTTGGGTATGTCTTTGAGTTGTCATGGCATTACAATAGGTGTTTTCGTCTTCGAGTGATGACGCCTCTATGGGGGCTGCCTACTTAACCTAACCAAACCTTAAGTTTTGCTAGACCCATATAGAGCATTAGGATTATAAGAGATTATGCTGGTTAAAAGATCCTGTTTGCCTTAAAACAGTTCAAGTAGTAGCAGTCTCGCCGAAGTTATAACAATAAACAAAAAATCGTGAGATATCTTAAGAAGATTTATATTGGCCCAGTGTGCAAAGTATATGTTTGAGAATATCTTGAAAATTTGTTGTTAAGGCTTTGTGTGAAAAAAAATTTTACCACAATGTGCACTCATGCATGACCTTACAACTAACATTAAATAAACACTCGCAGTAAAACACTCCATTCCACACAAAAAGAAAGAACAAGACGAAAATCAAACAGAGCACACTCCTATAGACACAAATATACAATCTTAAAAAGAAACCATGAAATAAACAAAGCCGGGTAAACACATATATATATACACACACATACACGCACAGTTAGTTAAAATAAGTATGCCTACATTACTGTGGTTTTGCTATCGAATCCCAACAACTATAACAATAATAATAACAATAGCAACAAACCTGTTATCTAAAGTCATACATATCAAGACAAATTATACTGTTGTTGATATTATCATTAGGCATTATAAAGTAACGGTTTTTGTTGTTGTCTATAAAATTATTTGTGAGTGAAGCAATGGTTTTCGGTTGGCTTTCTTCTTTAACAGTGATAGAAACTGAATGTAATGTGGGGTCTGTTAGCAAGTAGAAAGATTTAAATATATTTGGTTTCCATAAATTTCAAAGCAAATGTTTAAAATATTTTAATATCATTAAAGAGTCATTTTTAAGTTAAGCATATATTTCTTTTATAAGTAAATATTTATTTAAAATAGTGTATTAAGTTACAGCAAGCAACGTTAATAGAGCAGTTAAGATTGTAAGTAACACAAACACACACAAGATTATCTGAGTGGTAAGGAAAACTATTTTAATTTCATAAATAAATTGGTTAGTACATAATTTCTTAATAAAGATTGTAAAAGCTTTGAGTAACCTTTTATATAATTTTGGTTTTGCAGGAAATTCAAATATTAAATGGAAAACAATATTTAAAGTAATCTGTGAATTACTAAATTTGAATTCACTGCTTTAGCTTAAAGTTATATACGGTTTTCCTAAGTCCGATTAAGCCCTTATTTGTAAAGAATAATTTATTTGACATTGGAACTTGAAATGTTTGCAGCTTTATTGCTGTCCCCGTCTGTACATCCAATATTGGGCTACTTTTTTCAGCATTGCTGTATATCACGATATCGCCCTTCATTCACAGTTAGTGTTACATCGTATTCATTTTCAAAGAAGTAAGATCCATTGATTCCTCCTGACCAAATTGCACAACAGACTGTCACTTTTGAAATCAAAATATACCGCGCCACTCATAATGATTTTTCATGATATTAGGGGTTGTCATGGGCGAAGTTTAACATCCTATTGGCATACCTATGTACTGCGGCGCAAATAGTCTTGTGGAAGAATTTCTTGTGTCAACTGAATCTTAAATGGGAACAAATGCAAACCCTTGGCCAAAGTTCTTCTTTGAAGACTAAGCTCTTGAACACGGCGTTGAATTGAGGTTGATGCATTGTTTTGAACAACGTCTTGAGCAGCACTAATGTTTTAAGCAGATCTTGCAGTACATTGTGGTGCATACTTGGGCCTATCACCTACATCACCTTTCTTCGAAATCATTCACTACACGTTAAATAGGATATCTTGTTGGTACGTTGTTTCTTTTCAAAATTTTACGCAACTTTCTCATAATCACAGCAATCGAGCCTTGATTGTGATAAAATGTGTTCACGATCAAAGCCGATAATTATTTTAGCACGTGTCTATTTCACGACTGCCAAATATGAATTATCAAGACTAGTGTTTAACAAAACGGTTTACTTTTTCAGTTCCATGAAGTCTGTAACTTTTTCAATACTTCAGAATTGCTATAAAATTTATTTATTTTTATTTAATTTTACTTAATTTTAAATATTTTTTGAATAAACAAATTTAAACATTTCCATAATTGCTTTCAATTTTCATTTTTGTAGAAATAATTATTTTAATAGTCCCGCATAAAGTTGTGCTCAAGTGTATTAAAAAATAACTTTTTAAGTTAATAGTCACAATCAAATAATAATTGGTAAGAAATAAATATCTTGTGTTGCTTTTGCTTTGAATTAATTCTTGCCATAATGATAGTTAAAACATTATGGGAAACTGTCGTAGCAACTGACTGCCTCTACCGCATAATGTAACACATAATTGTTGTGTATATTGGTGTGACTTTTACTAACGGTTAACTCAGATGCTTTTATTACCATTGTTATTGTTGGTTTTGTTTTTGTATTCTGGTTGGTAAGTTCATTGGCACATTTAGCAATTTATACAAATGACAAAATAATTTTTAATGAATGTGAAGTTTACCTAAATTGTTAACGTTATTATTGTTGTTGTTATAATAAAAATTATTATTATTATTATTATCGTTTTGGGCTTAGATGCTGTTAAATTTATATCCACTGGCCTATGCGTTTTATGGAAAATTATAGCTTTGTAACAAGCAGTTAGATAAACAAACCACAGTATATTAAATAACCTCCCAAAAGTATGCTTCATTGTATTTTATTTTCTAATATTGCGTTAAACTGTCTGTTACTGTTTGTGTTATTATCGCTGTGACTAATAAGTTTGTGTATTATCCAACGATCGCTTTCAGAGATGGCAACAACTTGCTGCCGCCGTCATTTTGATTAATTTAGATAAATAAGGAAATGAAAGTTTAGTTGAATATTAATTAAATTTAATTATAATTAATTAATTATCCCTGTGCTGAAAGACGCGAAGTGTGTTGGTTGATTGTGTACATTTCAAGGATATTAACTACCATCCCTAAATTAGCGCGTAAAGCGCAAGATAACTGTCAAAATTTCTCATGTTCATACAAAATGTACGAAGCATCCCTAAATAGCACGTCGTCAACGCTTAGCAATTGGAAAATCTAATTTTGACAGTGCGTTTGGAAGTGAAGTTGGCTGCTTGATGGTTTGTTTTGTTTTTGTTATGGTTGAAAAGTAATGACAATTTAGTTATTTTTAAGGCAATCTAGCGGTTTTATCTCTTTTTTATTTTTATACAGCGGGTTTTATAAAATAAAATGAGTTAACACTACTGTTAAAAACACAAAGTTGACGCTGTTATTTAAGGATGACATTCCAGCGCAAAAGCTATGAATTATATTGCTTTGCGTCTTACGCCCTAATTTAGGGATGGCAGTAATTAAGTCATTGAAATATGTTTAAGTTTAGGTGATTTAATTAATGACAAGTGAAACATATTGTGCAATTCATTTATATAACAAGATAATGTGACTAGAAATTGGATAAATAATCTAACAAATTCAAGGGTTAAATAATTAATATTAAACAAAAAATTTTAAATATCTGTAGCTGTTTTAATATTGTTAGAAATAATTTATAAAAAATTATTAAAATAAAAATAAAATAAAAACTATTAAAAGATTATTTTTTTACGCATATGCATTTGTGGTTAGTGAGGAAACTTAGATTTTACCCTTAAATAGCATACAATATAATTTATTGATAGAGCAAGAACCAGATTTAAAGAATTTACAGTTTAAACACTCAGGTGATAAACCATTCATATACTTTGTCAAATTTGTCTTAAACAGTTTGGTAAATTCCAAAACTTAATTTATATTTAAATATTACTGTTTTTATGACCATTTTTTATGTTCTCCCTTAATAAAATTTTAAATAAAATCATTTGTTTTTCTTTTTGATACTTTGCAGTCGAAACAGAAGATCCCGAATTTACAGATGTCATCGATAATATAACTGTACCTGCTGGTAGAAATATTAAATTAGCCTGCTCCGTTAAAAATCTAGGTTCTTATAAGGTAAGTTATGCCAAAACATTTAAAATATTCATATCACAATTATGATATTCTGTTTGAATATTCTATTGCACACAAAACGTTTAGTGGTTTTATGTCGTCTATATTATTCCATTTTCATCTGTTCTAAAATATTACGTAAATATTTTTTTTATATAGTGTATGCAAATCTGTTTTTGAATAATTGAAAGGAATGTTGGTTGATTGTTTTCCTTACATTAGGGTGAATTCAAAAATATTATTGTTATGATGGGGAAATTTTTTTAAATTCTTCTATTTTTTATATGTCGAGATAAAACAAAAAATAAGAATTTCTTCATATTTTTTATTTTATTTTCAATTTCGGATGTTTCTTATTTGTACTTTACTAATTAACAAAAAATTTCTTGCAGCTATTAAAGGTTTTATTAGTGTTCAGGTTGAAATTTAATTAAATTTGTAACTGTCTCAATTATAGTTTTCATCGAAAATTAATTACAAAGTTTTTTAATAATTAGTTAAATCAATTAAAAGTTTTATTAAATTGTAAGTAAGGCCTTTAGTAGTGAAAAAGTTTTTTCTGTATTGGGTATAAGAGAACACCCACAGCAAATTATTAATTTGTTAACATTTTTTGACAAAAAGAAAATTTGTCAAGGCTTTTACAAATTGTTTTTTTTTTTTTTTTTTTTTTTTTTTTTTTTAATTATTTGTCTTGAAGAATTTCCAATTTTTGATCATTTTTAACATCCCGCAGTTCATTTTATACAAGTCAATTTCTATAAAAGCCATGAAATTGTAAAACAGATTTCTGTTCTCACTTTCCTTGTCTTTTTAACTGAGCCATCCTACTAACTAACATGGATTTCTCTTTCCGTAATATATAAATTTTATTTTCAATAGAATTGAAAGAAACTCATTCATTTTAAATATAGAGAGAATATACATTTATAGAAGAAAGAACAACAAAAACATAATTCTTAAAGCCGTCTATAAGTTATTTCACTTTTGGTAGTTTTTTTGTTTTGCCTTTCTTAGCTACGATTTTTTGTATGGAGGTAATATGGAACATACTTTTAGGCAAATAAATATTTTATTTAATGGGTTGAAAAATTGAAATTAATTTAAGTTTTTGAATTTGAATAAAAACATACATTCAATCATTTACTTAAAATATTTGATTTAAATTTCTCAGAGCACAGTGCGGCAGAAGTATATTATATTAGAAATAAGTCACTAATTTCGAAACAGATGGATTAATTAAAATAAAAATTATAACCGCAAATGGCAGTGGTGTCTTCGAGCTTAACACTTTTTCTTGTTATACTTTTCACGACCGATGGAAAAAGGTATATCTAAGTTTGTCATTTCATTTATAATTCTTAGAATATATATTTCCGACCCCTTAAGTACATAAATTCTGAGTTCTTATGCATAGCGAAGACGATTGAACGTGCGTCTATATGTCTGTCATTTCGTTTATGTGTTGACATCAACTTGCCAAGGCACTACATGAGCGAGACAAAATTACGCTAATATATCAGAAATAGGTCCGATACTTTTGCTGTTAAAATTCAGCACAATCGTGTTTCAACTTTCGTTTGTATTCCTGCAGGTTGTCTTTGTTGTTGTTGTCTTTGTATTTTGATACTTAGGAAATACTTGCGGTTGTATTTATGCAGGAGCCTGTCTTTAATAAGTACTAAATTAATTACAAAATACCTTTTTTTCTTAAAATCTATAGTTTTCCCAGAGTCGGGTGTCCTTTTAAAAGAACAGTAACAATACACTACTGAGTTTTTTATTTATATTTAGAAAAAACGTTTTTATTGCTATACCACAAGAAGACTGGAAAAATTGTGAATGTAATATAAAAAAGTATTATGTTTTAAATTGGAGTAAGATACGCTAAGTAGCACTCCTTTGGGTATAGAGCAACATTGCATTTGTTGCAAAAAAAGTTGGCTTTCTTATGGCAATATGTTTAGCGAATTTGATGTTTTTTATGTTGTACAAAATGCCCTTGTCCATCAAATCATGAGAACATAAGCGCTGGACTTGCTTGAACTTCTTTTTGAAGATCTCTTAAAAGATTCCAGTAAGAAAATTTGCATCGGTTCTGGTTTTTAATGGTATTCATATATTCATGGTATTTATATAATGGTTGGCTAGGGACCATATCTGTGTTCTGCCACCTTTTTAAAATTTTCGTTTTTACGGGCGTTCGATCTGCAACTCTTTTACGCTTGACTAGCTCTGCCAAGACAATATTGTCGTCGCTATCGTCATCGCTACCATTGTAATGTACATTGCTATATCTTACTTCTGCTCCTGCACGTAGATAGCCACCTGGCAAATTTCAGAGGCATACATTGTCTTCATCCCCACTATCTTCATCTGTTACATAAGTGTTAGCGTTGTCATGCGGTGAAATGTAAATTGCGTTAACCGCCTCATCATCACTCCATTGGGCTAATTTCTCCGAAATTTCGTCGAGTTTTAACGCCCTTCGATTTGACTTACTATAAAATCATATACGTAAAACTTAGTGAAAGTTACAAAAGAATGTAGTATATTTTGCTACTGTTCTTTTAAACGAACGTTGCACTTTGTCCAGTAATACAGAACTATGCACATTTTATAGATGTTTATTTTTTAACTTTACTCTTGTTCATCTTTAAACGAAAAGCAACATTAAATTGAATGTAAACGATTTACTTACGATTTTTTTCCATTGCACACTAATTAAAAAAATCACCTTTTCCTGAGCACTCAATACACTACCAATCACGCGCAACTGCTTGAACCAACTGATGCTTTTCGCATTACAAAGCATAAACACTAATAATATAGAAAAAATGAGCGTAGAAAAGAACTTGCATAACGGTACTTTGTTCTCAATTAAGCCGTCCTTTTAAAAGGACGGTTGCACCATGTGGATTAAATCGGTCAAGAGATTGCTGATTATACTTTTTTCCCTACTGTTCAGATTCATATACTTTTCATTTTTGATGTATTACAAAAATGTATATTATTGACGCAGGGGCAACACTTACTGCCCAAATTAATGTCTGCCTACGTTTTCATATTTCTTAAATATGTAGAGCATTTTGGTAGTTGTGATGATGTAAGAGAAAAAGTGAAGCATTATTGATGTCATCACATATTTATCTGAAAAACTAAATTTGATTCTTTATGTGTGAACATCTGTATTTGTCTGTTTAATTATTTTTTTACTTTAATGTAGGCTTTTCTTTTTCTAAAACAATATTGCAGTTCGAAATTTTTTGTTCTCTTTAGATGAATGTTTGAATGTACCCAGTTGGCATTTGGAAGATTGTTTTCACAAAAATCACCAAAGTGAGTCTTTTAAGACTACCCAAGATGAATTAAAATTAATTAATCAGTTGTGCGCTTAAAAAGAGACTCCTATATAATTCCCACAAACCCAAAGAATACGACTAGTTGAGCAAATGCTTTAAATTTGCCTATATTAGGAATTATTTTAGAGACATATTTATCGCAGCCTAACTATAAAAAAATGATTCAAATATTTTATTTTTATTTTTAATTTTTTTTATAAAAAAAATGTCATTTCGTGAAGAATATAGAGATAAAAATGTAAAATAATTTTTTAAATAAATTTTTTAAAATTGAATTTTCTAAATTTGAATTTTCAAAAATAACCAAAATTTTATTTGCCATATTTGATTTTGAGAAAATACAACTAGAAATATCCGTATAATGTGATTCGAAAAAGAGTCGCATACGACTAGTAATAGGATCAAAGAATGACTCAAAAAAGTTTTGTATTTGATAAAAAGTACGATTGAAAATAGTATCGAAAATGAGTTAAGCACGCGAGTCATAAGGGACTCGTTCAGAAGAGTCACTGATAGGGTACTATTTTCTACCGACAAAAACAATAATTTTTAACTTTAAAGCGAGCGCATAAACTATTATTATAAAAGTGTAGAAGAGTCAAAAAAGACTCGAATATGATCGATGACTCAAATAAATAGTAACTGGGTATAAATATAAATTTTTGTATTATTTTGTAAATTTGATGATTCAATTGTTATTAGAAAATTAAAATTATTTCATATGGATTTTGTATGTTTTAGACATTGAATTTCAATTGAAACTTAGTTTATAAAATATATTGGCTGCATACGAAATATAAAACTGGAGTAAACTTAATTTATACACACACACATGTGTCATTAGGCAAACAATTTTCTATTTATATATGTCTAAAAAGGGTGTTGCAAAAGTATACCTATAACAAGTACATGCAGGAGTTCAGCTGGTAGTTTTATTTGTGTGCGCGTTTATCAGTTTTTGTGTCAAAATTTTTTGAATTTTTTTTAATTTTTATTTTGCTCTTGTTTGTTCACGTTTTTTCTTTTAATTTTTATTGTTTTATCAGGGATGGTAAACGAAATCTACAGATACAATTTTTCAGGTGAAGTTGCTTTAAACATCCTTTTATTAAATTTTGTTTAAATATACATTGATCTCTTACTTTTTATTAATAACCAATAAGTAAAATTCATATTAATTTAGTTAGGAAAATGATTAATTGTTACCCACTTTGCCATCTCTGAACTGCTTTTTGACATAATACATGATTTTACACAAACAAAATGCCTGTGTTGTATTTGTTGTAGACTTGCATGTACTTGATATAGATATACTTTGGGTGTTGCTTTACTGGCTTTAAACATTTTTTTAAGATGCCATGTAAATGTTGTTAATGATTATGTTATAAGTATTCCGTCAGCATACTTTGTGAAGCTTATAACATCTCTTTAATAACCTGTGTTTTATGGCTTTTTTGAATTCGAAATGAAGATGACTTATACTGACAATACCACAACATAATCGTACTGTTTTTTGTGGCACTTAATTTAATCCTAATTTCTTTATCTTTGGCCCAGGTTCCTTCGGAAAATCTTGTTTAGAAAATATCCGCATTAAAATAGGGTGGCAAACGAGACAACAATACGTTATGGCTCCGGTGAGTCTCTAACTAACTATTTCCTCTTTACTTATCAGACTTTTAACCAACCAAGTCACGACTGCCATGTATCGTTGTCACAATGTTACTTTCCTTACTAATCAATTTTAAATGTGCGTACCGCGTTCCTTTCAATACGCTTTTCTGTAGTCGAAGTACTCTTAGTAATCATTGCTGTTCTTATACAACAATAGTTTCCTATTTCCAGCTTGAAGAATCCAAAAGTTTTGAACTTCTGTTTTTTATTATTTCAGGTTTGTATACCTCATTTACTGAGACTACTTTAAAAATATTACTCTATCTATGTAAGGCTCTGTCAGGATTTGAACTCATAATCTACTGCTTAAGGAGGTTGGTGATATCAATTTCAACACAACCACAGAGATTGTTGAACATATGCTAATCTTTCCTTGTATTTTTGTCAGATACACATCAGACGTCTAAATGGTGATAATAACAACTTATTTAGGCTACTTATGTATTTTTTTAGCCCAGGCACAATCTAACTTTTCTTTTTCTGTGCCCTATGATTAGCGGCTGTTTGTTACTACCAATGTTGCCGGTTCTTTCTGAGTTTTCTGTGGTCGATGGCATTTCTCATTTAATTTTAACAATTTTTATTTTTATCTCAATGTCTTTTTCTTTAAGAGCATTTAGCATTTAACATTCAATTAAAAAATTAATATATGTATATTTGTATATATTTTAAAAGCAGAAAAATAGGTGCTTACATATATAGGAGTCAAAGCGAAATTAAATAATTCGCCAATATATGTAACGAAAATTAATTCACTTATATAAACATATGTTTTGTAACTGTTTGAATTTTGGTTTCTAAACTAAAGAACAAACAGATGTTTCATCGTTTTCTTTTGTCATGTTCTTTTATCTTTTTAATATTTAGAAGAGAGAGTTAAAGTTTCTAAATTAAATTGGAGAGCAATTTATACCGAAATAAAAAACTTTAAATGTCGTTTCTTTGTTTACAGGTGATTATTGAAATAATAATAGAATAGAATAAGAAATAGTTTTTAAATTTAATAATAAAATGTATTAAAACTTTGTTTACAGAGAAACTCAATTTCGTTTATTTAGTTGGTGTCAGCTCCCGAATAAAAATAAATTGTAATATATATGTACATTTTAATTCATCCTTAAACATATAAAAAAAAGATTTCAGGTTTCTTGGCTTTTCTTCAATGCAATGTTACCGTAGAGAAAATCATAAAAATAGCCAAAATCTTCTCCAAGTATATTGTATATCGCAAAAAACTCTTGCCTTTAAAATTTTACCTTCAAAAAATATCTTTTATCACCACGTTTGACGAGAAATCGCCATAACTGACAACACTGGGTACTACAGATATGTAAAGGGTTGCCAAATCTTATTTTCGTAACAGTATATTGAAAGATTGTTAACTTATTGATTTTACAGTGCAGTCACACGGTCAAGTTTCTGTTCAATTCTCTTTTAAGAAATTTACACTTACTGCTTGTCAAAATTCACAAAAATTGAAAGCTGTGACTTAAGCTGCACACAATTTTAAAGCAAGTTTTCTTGAATGTAAGTTGAAACACTCAATTGAACGAAAACTTGAAAGCGAATTCTCAGCAAATTTTTAAAGTGTGAGTGTATTGGTAAAAAAAATGAGAGAAATTTTAAAACTTGAACTTAAAACTTGATCGTCTGACACCCAACTAAAGCATAAGAAAAATGCTTTATCCTATTCACACCTAAGTTAAAACGTTGCTTTAAGTGTCTTTGGATTTTCTTTAAAAATTATACTTACTGAAATTAAAACTTGTTCAATTTTGGTAAAAGGCTCAAAGTTCTTGACTTTCAGGTTCCTGTAAAGTGGATGTTAAATATTTTAAATTGAACAAAGTATTATTTTTTACTTTTGCATTTTTTGTCTAGTATTCTGTCGTAATTTTTAAACGATTGTAGAACTCGTTAATAATTGTGTTGCTTTAGCAATGAGTCTACGAAGTTCAGTCAGAATGTCATGGAAAACTTTTAGTAAGAGAATGCTATGCAGTAAATAAAGCCAATGGGACCATTTTCTCAATCCTGCGTACTGCAAAAATACATGTTTACTAAAAAAATTCATTTTGCATAAATTTTGCGACACCCTCTTTCTATAAACTTTAATATACGTTTAAACTACTACATGTATTAAACATGTTGTTAGTTTGTTAATCAAGCAATTCATTTTATTTGACTTTTTGAAATTCTGTCCGGGTTTTTTTTTATTGGTTTTAAAACTTTTCATGTGCAGTGCAGTTCATTGTTTTTATAGGTTTTGCTAAGATAAAATCTTTAAAATTCTGTGGTAAATATAAAATTGCTAATGTCCTAGAAACATTTATTGGACTTAATAGGAAAGGAAGTTTTTGGTTATTGCAATTAAAAGAGTAAAGGTTACAGTGGTTTTGTTAGTTTGACATTGAAAAATAAAAAAAATAGAAATTCTCAGATAAGCTTAGATTTAATAAATATTGGTGAACTGTTTTTTTAAACGGAAAATCAAAAAGGTATTGTTTTGTTGCTTAGAATATTATTGTATATTTTCGGTTAAACGAAATGAAACATTTTTAATGAAAAATTCAGTGCCGTGTTAAAAGAATGTAGTAAATAACACTATATAGTTAGGTTCCGATTGCTACAAGAATTTAATATCTGAAGGGAAAAGGTCTTTGCTGCTCCTGCTCCTCTTACTTCTTATAATGATACAGAAATCGTCATAATGAGAAGGTGGGCTGCTGTTATAATGAGGTGAAACAAAACTTCGACTATAGCTTCCGAATTTGAAATATGAATTTGATATATCTAATTATTTCTTAGCTTGATATCTTGTTACGATCTTACGAAGGCTAGTTCAAATAAATTAATGCGTTTGAGCTAAGAAAAACTGCCACAGAATTTATAATTGTTTATTTCAAAAAGTTTTTAATTTCGCGACATTATAAGCGACATTGTTCGGTGTCGAACGTCTTAGGAACTCCGGTATTCTCAAGCCTTATAATAAAATTTTTTAAGCTACGAGTACTCTGCCGGGTTAAATTATTTAACCCTTCAAAATTAATACCTTTCATCAGGATTTTTAATGCTTTATAATGCTTTGAATATATTTTTACACGAAGAAGAAACAATAGTTAATGTTGCCTAATGAAAATGTTGGATTGTATCTTAAATGGAAAAACAAAGCTGAATAAGTTGTTACTTACACCACCAATAAATGTGGTGTATACATGCAAACAGAATAATTATAAAATTTAGTTGGAACATGGGGGCCAGCTTCGATTACTTTTGTTTGTTAAACTGAAGGTGAAAAGTCATGAGTTCAAACCCCATTAGCACCATTAATTTAGAGAAACACAATTATTTTTGAATAACTACGAAGGATAATTTGTTAAAAAAGCAAATGAACAAACAGAATGATAAGAAAGAATAGGAAAATTTCGTTGCTTGGCCGTTCTGGATGAATTTGCGAAGGCATCTATAGGTTTCATCTGAGACAATATACCGTTTAATTTACAGGTCCTTTTTAGTTCTCTCTCTGGATAATTTACTTGCCTGCATAATTCAATGGTGTAGAACCTAAAAATAAATAATTAGTCGTAGAAGAATTAAATTAAAATTGACGTGCAGGTAATTACTAACAAAAACCCCTTCGACGGAACAGGGAAATGGAGAACAGTATTTTTAATAACATCGAAATAATAAAAACTTTTAATTAATTATAAAAATAATCGACAACGTAATAACTGTATTTTTTGTTACGGTTTTTTTTTTATAAAAATAATACATCCCTTTGTTAGATGTATTTAATAATTTTCTATTTTATTTACACATTTATCGGTCATAAAATTAATTTTGTATTGCGATATCTATCTCTTCAATTATTATTAATAGTATTTTGACTCACTGTACCTAAAATATATATTAATTAATTGTAACAATTTATTATCGAGTGAAAAGAGTATTAAATTATCACATGACTAAATGAATTTGCAGTGAGATTTAAGTCCCCTGCAACAATTAATCACTTGATATTTTTTACTACTAGAAAACTTTTTTCTGAAGCATTGAATAAGGGCCATTGCTAAAATTAACGAAATTTTTGTAAATATTTTATCAGTATATACCCCGTATATTTTCCCGTTCGGTTTTATTATGATGACAACATCAGACCAAAAAGTATGCAAATTTTAAAATAACATAAGGACAGCCTATACGGTATGCAATAATAAATAAATGTATGAACAGTGAATATGTTTGCATTTAAAAATGATAAGAAAAAAAGGACAGAAGACCACAAACTTAATATATTTTTTCAAAAGAATATCAGGTCATAGAAAAATATTTACACATGTCCAATAAACTTTGTTTATTTATCGATTTAAATACACATATGTGTATAATTTTACAACTACATACATATCTTTATATTTAACTGTTATTATTCACATGCCTTCCAGGTAACAGTTAAGACAGCATTATAAGAGGAAAAAGTGACAGATAGGAAACACCCCAAACCCTTAAACTATATTCAGGAATAATAAAATATATAGAATATTATTGTCAACAAAAATGTTTAAACAAATAGACGTGACTGTGAATGCTAAAATAAATGAACTATAAAAAATCGATATTCATACACTTGTATAAAATACAAAAGTGTTCTAATGAAAATGAAAATGGCAAAAGCTTTACATATCGGTGCATATAATAATAGTGTCTTAATCTTGAGTTACTAGAGATAGAAAATATCATTGCTGGCAGTATGTCACGAATATCACAAAAAATGTTGGCCTTCAAGGTATCAATTTTTACTAGTTTATCAGCGTAAGCCAGCGGCCTTAGGTGACCTTTAAGGATATAATCGAGAGGTGTTTAATCGCACAACATTAGAGGCCAATTAAGATGTTCATTTAACCCAAACATATTATGGCCAATTTTCTTTTTAAATTAGTCGATAATTGCGGTAGCCGCATGTTAGGCCACGCCATCGAATTGAAACCGCATGTTTCCTAGATTCAATAATGAATCTTTGATTATAAATGTAACACGTGGTGAAACTTTATTTTAAAGGTTTCATATGCGGTATTTCTGTTTATTAACAAGCCGGCTAAGTGATAAATCAGCCTCGATTTCACGTCTACAGCTACGCGAACTTATGTCGGATATTCAAATTAGATGTCAAAAATTAAGCGCAGTATAACAGTTTATTTGACAGTTAATACTTTCATAAATTCCATTGAGCTTTAAAAACACCCACTGAATAGAGACAGCTTAGTTATAGGAATACTTAACGTGTGTTTGGAATGTAAAGATCAAATTAAAATTGCGGTCTAAGGAAGAGACATGGCGGTAGTAAATCCTTGTTGAGCACGGACAAAATTTCTCAAACTGAATAACCAAGAAGTTGGTTGAAGGATAGCAATTAACTGAAATCTGGCCAGAATTACAGAAATAAACTCGTTGCCCTAAAGCAGGATTACTATGCTGGATAAATGTTACCTCAGCTATAAATGTAATTAGACCGTAATAATTATGATATGCTTTCGTTAGGCCAACTAGTAGATTTATAGAGGGATTAGGGCCCTGAAGTAGTTGGTTGTCTACTTAAGTGTATCTACTTCACATTAATTGACAACCAATAAGCAATAAATGAAGCAGAATTATTTTGAAGAAAATATTTTAACGTGTAAACTTTTTAATACACCCTGTATCTACTAAATAAATATCTTTTAAAACCTTAAACAAGTCCACAAAGGTTTGTAAATTTAAAATAATATTGACATGAGTTTGATTAAAATATATTCGGTCTGCCACAGAAACAAAATATGAAACAAAAAATGACTTGGAAAAATATACCATAGAAAAATAAAAGCATTGCATTAAAATTGAACTAATAAATGAAAAATTTAGTAAATATTAATCAAAATCTAACAAAAATCTAATTTACATAAAAACTTCAACTATTTTAATTAAAAAAACGATAATTTTTGTACAAAAATTATTAATTTTTGTAGTTAAAACACTTTTATTTTTGTTATTTAAAAGTTGTTTTAATGTTATTTCTTTAAAATCCATAAAAAACAAAACAAAACTTCCTATAAAAATATACCAAAAATTTCACCAAATGTCACCAGAAAATGTAAACACCACTCACACACAAACACAAAATCTGGTAAATATCAAATTTATAACAAGACAGCAATCATCATCTAAACAGCCAAAAGGGCAACAATATCATTTCACAGTAAACGAGTTCAAAAAGTTTAATATCATGAAAAATTTTAATTTTTAGTTTATGTTTATGCTTATGTTTTTGTTAAGGAAAATTATTTTAAACAAAGTATCTAAGGATAAAATTAAATTGTAACATTGTCATTTAAGGAAGGATAATTTTATATTTTTTAAAAATAATAATAAAAAATGTCCAAATTTCTCAAAAACAAAAACAGGTCGAATAAAAAAACTCAATAATAATTAGCAAATAAAATAAAAATAATCGTTCTGGATGTAATTGGGAAATTGAATTAAATGAAATTGAATTAAGTATAACTAAAAGTTGTAGAGCACAGAACAACTTTAAAAAGGTATTGGTGGACAAGGGCTTAAGTAGAGCGATGAAAGACTGTAATTATGACTAAACGATTTATATGACTAGACTGTGACTAAACTACATGAAGGCTATAAAGAAAAGAAAAGGCTAAAATTATTCTATGACTTATCTATAAACACACTTCGCCAAGACACTATGACAATGCAGAGTCCTAAGTAGACCCTAAATTGTCTTTTGCTGACTGTAACTGAACGATGACACGACTTTTACTCGACTATGAATCGACTGTGACTAAATTTTAACAACAATATGACTTGACTCCAACTTGACTATGTCAACACTGACTAGACTGAATGACTATGAAAAAATTATGTTGAAGCTATGTGTCGACTATGATTAGACTATGTCTGCACTATGAATCGCATGTGTCTAGATTGTGATGAGGCTATGACTTGAGCCGGACGAGACTAAGATTAGAATATGACTTCACCGTGATAGAACTAAAAGTAAATTATATACATGATTTGATTCAATTATGACGTGACTACAGCATAATGTAACTAACACATGACGTAACTATAATTTAGTTATGAGCATGCTATGAACATATTAAAAAATATCTATTCATATAACTAAAACATAATAAAACTTTGACAAGACTATGACTACACTACTGGTAAAATATCTCTAGACAATGAGTAAACTGGGACTAGACTATTCCTACAGACTATGACTTGACAATGACCTGCTATGACTTGACTATGGTGAGACTATGATTTAACTCTTATTATATTGTGACTACAATATGAGTGAAAAACGACTAGATTATGACTAGACTTTGGGCAGACTATGAGTATACTATACAAAGAGTATAAATAGACTATAAATTGACTATGACTAAACTATGACTACATTTGGAATATATTATAAATAAAATACAACTTCATTATGTCCAAATCTTGGCCCGACTACCAGAATAGAACACGACAAGGTTTTGTCTAAAACTCATCAATGATTTGACTACTTCCAGACTATGATTAGATGACAAGACTATAAAAATGTATAAATAGACTTTCATTCTGCTTTAAACGGAATATTCTGCCCCATGAGTTGATTATGAGAGCAGTGTGACTTAATTTTGACTACACTAAGACTACAATATGACTGGATTATAAAGAAACTATGGCTGGACTATTGCCAAAATATGACTAGAATTTGACAACACTATAAGTGCACTATGGCAAAATTACTGAAGGAATATACTCGTAAATTGACTATGATTTGAATATAACGAGTATGTAAAAAGACTATAAATAAACAGTTATTGGTCTTTGGCCTAGCTTTAAATACACCAGGCAATGAATATAGTTAGACTAGAGTGCTGTTAGACTATGATTAGCAAATGACCAGGCTATAACTATGTTATGAATGCAATACAACTAACCATTGTATAACTAGATAATGATAAAACTATGACTAAAATACGATTAGACTAGGAGTTAACTACGACTCAAATTAAAAACATAAGTGTCAACTTTTTAGGCTCTATACTTAAAACTGAGTAAAAGTTCAATAATTTTTCGTTAAAAATAATTAAGTCTTAAGAATATATATAACAATATTTAATACTAAATCTACTCGTTTTTTGTTTTAAAATTCATTAGCGCTTTAAATTTTTCTATCAATACATTTCTTAGGAACGTTTTCTTTAATTCAATTTTTTTGTTTTCTTTTTGCTATCAGATTTTTTTTGTTTTGTTTTAGAACTGAATTGTTATGGTTGTCTGAGTAGATAAACTACACGTCATTAATTTTTTACATCGGACATGACTCATGTTGGTACAAATCTAAGCCCTGTAAAATACTAAACAACAAAATGTTTTTATAAAAATGTTTTTTGTTGTTGTTGTTTTCTTTTTCTAAGGAAAGTGAACAACGAATAAAAAATAATGCTACGTTTTTTTTTAACAATGCAGTATTTAGTGAATAGAAAAGAGATTATTTTACTTGATTGTTTGGATGTTTGTGTTTAGATTTTTTCAGGTTTTTTGGTTCTTACACTGCTTTAGTAGCCAATTGCGTGCTTTTTTTATTTTAATACAATTTAACAAAATTTTTGTAGGGTGAACATTTTTTCATTTTTGTGAGTATATATTATATTGCAACTATTTTATCTGAAACTCGTAGCAAATCCATCGTTTATATTATAATCTTAAGAAAGAAATCGAACACAATAGAAACAAGTATAAAAGAAAAAATAAATAAATAAGAAACTTTTTGTTTTGTGTTGTTGGCTGTTTCCATGTAGTTTATTTAACATAATCAGCCAACAATCATTGCAAGGAACTATTGAAGTTTTGTTCTTTAGTATCTGCAAAAAAAAAAAAATTTCTAAGAAAATAAAAATAAACGAACAAAAACGGAAATGTTGTTGGAATGTCAAATAAAACTTAACACGTAAGATATTGAAGACATTGAAAAATTAACAGAAAATCTGTCAAAGTCTTTAAGATAATCTTAGGAATTGTTGAAGACATGAGTACTTAACTGAAAACTACAATGATAAATGGCTAATTCGACAAAGCTGTTGAATTGATAGAATAAATAGAATTGAATTGGTGGGGGAAAAAACAGGGAAAAAAAAGGAAAATGTTTAAAATAATAGTTTAAAGCAGCTGCAAGACTGTTGAAATTAAATGGCTGCGAATCAATTTTTATAATATTTCTTCAAATAATAATTTTAAACAATTTTTTTTTTTCAAAAATAATTTTTAAATGTTTTGAACACATTTTAATTTTCATAACTTTATTCCTAAATAAACAAAACGTTTTAACCACTTGTGCTTTCACAGCCATAAAACATAATGGGCCCCCAGGGACATGTGATTAAAGCAAATGCCACAGTAATGTAAAATCATTGTTGCTTAAGCAAGATTTAATTCAAAATAATTGCTCTAAATATGATATTATGTTTATGAAAACAGTTAAGCAGGTTATGATAACATACAGAAAAGTTTTAGTAAATATTAAAGGTTGTATTAAAGGTTGAAAGTCCCACAACTCTGATTAATCGTTCAATATTGTTAAAATTAATTAATAATAACTATATGTTTTGTAATCAAATGAGCACAAACATTTATTCAGTTGAGGTATCGATATCTCATCGGCATGTTCAGAAAAAAGTCGTGGAAAAAACTGTATAAAACACTAACAACATTTTTTACTTTTAAGTAAAAAAAATTTGGTCTCCTCTCACAATTTCTAACTGTCATTGGCTTTAACCTAAATTTAGTTTAGCAAATGAAACGAAATTATAGAAATTTTTCTTAAAATTAAATCAACCTGACATACAGAACAAGTATTTGCATTGGCTACATCAAATACGTGCCTAGAAATTTATTTTTAACTTTATTTACTTTCACTAAGAAATGTCCTAAAAGTATGCTGCAATATTTTTGCTCGGTTGACACACACAAATGCATAAGAACCGATGTTTGAACAAATTGTAAGAAATTCAAATGTTACGTTATGGGTAAATGAAACGTAAATGGACTTTTAAATATTGAAATATTGTGAATTATGATTTTTTTTAGGTCTTTTAGAAAGAATAGGGGAAATTCTTTGAACAATAAAGTGACACAGAAATTTTAGGTCACCAAAACAGAATCATATAAAAAATTAGAAAATTAAAGCGTTTTAGGCAGCAAATACAGTAGGATTATTGCTTAAAGGGTGTGTAATGTTTTACATGAATACTTGAACCCTTAAAATCTAAATTCTGCGTAATTTTTTTATTGCTTCACTAAAATGGTTTAAAAGTTAGTGCCATAGTGTAGGAACACAACACACGACGGTAACGATAATCTCACACAAACTTGACATAAGTTATCGTTCAACGACAATGCCACTGAGGATTAATAAATAAATAACAAAATTTCTCATCGGTTTTCCATATACTCTCACATTTAGTCTCTCATTCTTCTAACAATATTGCCACACATTTCTAAAAATATTTGTATTTTATAAGCATTTGAATTCATAATTACAGCAAAGGCACATTATTTAAATAAAAATAGTACAAAATTTAAGGAATAAAAATACTTAAAAAAACTGATACACGTAAATAAAAAAATAATTGAAATGGAAAAAAATTGACAATAATATTAAATTTTATAATTGAAAAAATAAATCAGTTGTCATTTATTCGTCGTCCCTCTCTTCAATCTGTATGAAGGTTTTGAAAAGTCCCATTGAAACCCTTGTAAGATTTGCCAGTCCAATAGGCTCTAATGCCATGTATATGTTAAATGCACTTAATATTCTTTACATTTCATCAATTTTTTTTAATAGAATTCATCTGATTCACTTAAATGTAATAAAATATTTAAACAAAATATTTTTGTACACAAACACACAAAACTGAAATGAAAATAAATTAATGCCGTCAGAGAATCATCGTTATTTTGTTCACGAACTCTCAGTAACGATAAATCGTTTCGTTGCCGTCGTCTGTTGTGTCGCTGCACATACAAATCAAATTACGTCACATATGAAGGCACCTTTTATTTTTTATTTTATAGATGCAGTTATGGCAGACATAGAACTACACATTATTTGCAGTTTTCAAGTCATTGACTGTAATACAGCCATATTTATTAAATTTTGTCTCTTATGGGTACACCCTTTAATATTAAACTTTATTTTGTTTATTTTGTTATTGTGAGCTATAGTGATAGCAACTTTAGAAAAAAAATTTATTTGAATCATGTGTGCTTTATTGGGTTTCCCCTTTAATTTTTAAAACTATAAGTTTTTTTTTTTAATTGAACTAATCTTTACGAATCGTGTTTTAGTTAAAAAGAAAATTTTATTAACCAGTTCAAAAATGACTGAGTTCTGCAGGCAAAAACATACAAAAAAAAACTAAATTTCAGTTCTTTTTTATAATTTTATGTCGGCAAAAAATTTTTAAAAGCAATGAAATCATAAAGTGCACTAAAGAAGGCCAAGATTAACTTATTGCTGTAAGGTAATAGTGAATGTTTTAGAGGAAGATAAGCAGTGTCATTTACACAGAGTGTGAAAGCAAACAAAAAGTTTCACTTATGTTTCATAAAAAGACACAATTGTTTTACAATATCTTAATCGTTTGGTCCATGATGTAGAAGCTACTGACGAGAAATTTTGATTCCCCATGTCATTGTAATTAACAACTTCAACATACAGCTAATAGTATTCCTCTTATTTTATTAAGTTAAATTAATTATGAAGCAGACTAAAGACCATATTGTATTATAAATATTTTTCATGCAATGTTTGTTTTTTAACGTTTTAAATTAATTATCACAAATCATTTCTGCTGACGATATTATATGTCTGTGACATATTTTGCATCAATGAATATTGCATACATCTGCATTGTATCATTATGGTAAAATTTTAACTTTTATGAGGACACTTTGAGTTTATTTTTCTAGTTGACTTTTCATATTAATGTTTTAGAAAACTTTTAGTTTGAGGTTTTAAGAGTTAAAGTTACAAGTATTTTTTTTTTAGTAAAACAACACACACATTCTAATAAAATTAATTAGCACTGTGTTATAATGGACATCATAATGCCACCTTTAGTGTGTTTTTCTAGTATCGAATTTATTCAAGTTTTGTCATGTTGTGCGATTATATGGTGAAGTTATTTTATATACATAACTACACGTACACATGTAGATATTTTAAATAGAAAGTGCAAAAAGTTAAAACGATGTCTTGTGGTTAGCAATTAAGCCTGTATATTGTTTTATCAGGGTTTTCTATTAGGGCAACTGCTATTAGTTACTAAGTCCTTGTAGCAACTTACGCTATGGGGCAGAATGTATTTTTTAATACATCCTTATATCGACTCCAACTCTCAAGTAGTTCACCAGATAATTGTTCTGGTCATCTTCTGAGCGATCAACCGAATGTTTAGGTTTAATTTGATTGAGATAGATTAAGGCAGGCGGTACCAGAAAGATATTTTTGTTAGTTATCTTAAATCTAAAGTGATCCTGAGGGATGATCATGCGATTATATTTCAAAGATATTTTTCTTCGGATTTTTGAAGCCCTTGGCCGATGTCAACATGCAGTTGCAGAGCGATGCTCTTAAAGATCGCATAATCCCCTTTATAGCTTTAAGTTTATTTGACAAAGTAGAAGCTTTTGGAACTAAACTACCTGCTAAAGTTGCTGTTGATATTTGATTGAGGTCATACAGGACCTTCTAAATTAAAAATTATTAAATTAATATGTGGTACACGTTTTGTTTTATTCTATTTAAAACTGGTACTATTATTAATGGAAAACCCTTTATACATAAATTTTAATTCATGTTTTATTATAAAGTACTTAGTTTATTGCAGATTCGTTCCAAGCAAGCTAGTGTAAGTTTAAAGCTATTAAATGTTAATTGAGTTCAGAGTTAAAGTAAGTTATTCTACCACTTTTGTGTTTATTTATTTTTCTTTCATTTTAGCTCATTTAAGATAGTATGGCAACTTTTTTATTTTTTGTCACATATTTTTGTGGCTAAAAACTTTGTCTGTACTGTCTGATGCAAGAAATGTGTGTGTTTCTATTCAGTATTTTTAATGAGCCTAGATGGACCGAAATGATTAAATAAGTTAAAGTGAGCTGAAGAAAATTAAATAATAGGGTTAATTTCATAGAAAAAAATGCATGCAGATGTTAAGTGACAATAAAATATCTTTGATTTTATGTAGAAAAATATTGACTTAAAGGGACCTTGGAAATGGATTCTACCGAATAAAGATAATCTTTAATATATGAAAGCTTTTGTTTATACGACAAAAAAATTATATTCGAAATTAAAGTACAATATTCTCCAACAAACAAACAAACTTTAAATGAGCATAAAACTGAAAGTTAAATATAATATCATTTAAGCTTGAAATTCTTAATAAATAACAAATTCTAAATTTTAGAATTAAATTCTTTAATTTTAAAATAGATTTTAAATAAACAATTTTTTTACGGCCTTAAGAAAATTAATGCTAGAGCTACATTGTAACGTAAAGATAAAGTACTATTTATTATTTTATAATTTAAGTATAAAAATTTAATTTAAATTTAAAATCCAAATCTTAAGAATAAAATTATCACTGTAAATATTAAATATAAAAAATAAGGTTTAAATCGATAGTATTAAATTTAATTATCTAATACTTAGACTTACAACTAATTAAAGAATAAAATGCTAAATGTTCATAGTTGGCAAATTTTTTCTTAACGCGTTAAGAAAAAGGATACTGTAGCTAACATCATATTCTAAATTTAGGTTTAAAGTTATAAATTTAAGTATTTATTCCTACTGTTAAATATTAAATCATAAAAGTAGGATTTAATAAGCTTTAAATTAAATCATAATAAATCTACTGTACATTTAAGTATACTTTTGAGGTATAAAATTTAAGTTGTAATTTAAAAGTAAATATAAAAAAGAATATAAAATAATATTATAAATTTAAGCACAAGAATATTATTAATTTAGGTATAAAATTTTAAATTTAGTATAAAAAATTATTATTTGGAATCTTTTTGATTTTAATTTACTTTAAACGTGCTTGATTCCTTTAAATATAAATAATTTAAATTATAGTACAAATGGTTAAATTAAAGTAAAAAATTTAAACTTAAGAAACCACCAAGCAGAGAATCGAATACAATGGTAGTTTGCAATACAATAGCTTGCCACTACATGTTAGAGAAGCATGTTCCGTTTTCATGTTTAAAAATAGATTAAAACAATATCTGCTACAAAACATTAATATGCTTCTATTATAAAGCGATTCTGTACTTATACCACATACCATGTAATTTAACATTATGAATAATTTACACATAAATGTATATACTGTGAGCGTCAAAATAAAGTGTACACACATTTTCTTTAAATTAGTTTATATTTCAGTCTTTAAAAATACTATTTTATTTAACATTTTATGTTTTTTTAATTGTTATTCAGTTCTCTACTTAAACTTAAAAAAAAACAACAACAAAAATTACAACAACAAAAGTTATTAAACAAAAACAAAATCTATTCCATATTTTACGCGTCAAAATAAAGTGTACATCTTATTTTGTAGCAATATATATAAATATATATTTATATATATATATATATATATATATATATATATATATATATTTATATTAATATTTTTCTTTTATTGTCATAACTGTTGCCAGGTAGCCTCAGAGGGTGCAGAGACCCTTAATATAAATTAAATAAACTGAATTGAAAAAAAGAAAAAATTCTAAAATTCAAATCCTTTTTTTGACAAATTCCCAGCTTAATTTATAAATATTTAACTTATTTAACTAAGTAGATAATTATCAGCATGTATATTTTTTAAACTTATTAAGAGATTTTTTTTAATGTTGTGTTACAAAAGACAGAAAAACTCAGTGATTTTTGCATCTATCAACTTTGGTCGTATACTTTGAAAGATCATTTATATAACCAACCACTTAAATAAGTTAGCATACTACTAAGTTGGTTCACATACCACAAAGTTTTTTTGTTGTTGTTCGCTTTAATTATCGTCACATATAATAATTGTATATTGATTTTAAAATAATATTTATCATGATACTTAAAATATGCCTCTTTTAAAATGTTACCACTTACCGACATCACACAGGTTACTTGTCGTAACACTTAATAATCATCCGTCATATTGTTAATTGACAATTTGTCAACAATACAAAAAATAAATAATGATCAGCTACACGTATGATTTATTTTATCTTTTGGTTGATAATGTAATCAATCATACGTTATGGTGTACTTGATATAAATTGAAATCCTAAATAAATTACTAATATTCGAATTATTTACGTACATTTTAAATTATTTATGAACAAATACACTGTGAGACACATTTTATCTCAAATTGTATTTTTGCTGACTTTTTAAATGCTTAAAAATTATTTTCTTCAGAAAATATTTCGTTTCGGTAAACAATTTTTTTATTCATGTCAATCAGTTCATGTGATCAATACATGACATTAAGATCCAAAAAATGAACACGAACAATGTTGGCCTCATGGGCGTCATTTTTTGCACTTTTATCACCATAACCTAGTGACCTTACCATGGTCCACAGGGAATAGTCAAGAGTAATTATTTCACCTGACTTTGGGGGCCACTTCACAGGACCAATTCTCGAAATCATCTTACCTCTTAATTTAAATTAGTAGAGTCATCCTCTTGAAACCACATCTTACCTGGATCATTGACATCAATATTTTCAAACAACTAATCGCTGATCATAATCCCCATCGTAGGCTCATTGATGCAACAAGCATATAAACCGCAACAAACTATGCATTTTTCTGTATGAAATGCAGTCCATATTATCCATTTTTGTTTTGTTAACTCCATACGTGGCAATATTGTTAATTAAAAACCCCGTTTAACCAAAATAAGCCTCATTACGAAACGATTGATTAATGATTGAATTGCCGATAGATTTTGTCGCTGTTTAAGCATTAATCCACTCACGAGGATTTGCCAGAGTGTACTGAGTGTCAAAAAGTAAGTTCTATAAAGCTCTGAAGTTACTTCGTCAATTCCAAAAATTTCTTATAGATTCTTGTAATAGATTAGCAAAAAGTTATAAAGTGTAACCCGTTTAAAAAGATTCCAAATACATCAGGTATTTCTTTTTAAATATTCCTCACTTTAAGAATAAACTGTGAAATTAAAATGGCCCTAGCAGCTTATACTTTTAGTTCTTCAGTAATAAGTAGTAATAATTTATTATTTCTAAGTTATTCCTTTAATAAATAAATAACACAGGCCAACATTGCTTTTATTTAGTTAATTAAGGTGCGCTGAATTCATCTGTAATCAGTTTGTCTCTATCAGCTCTAGTTTTCATGATATAGCTTTTTTTAGGTATTTAAAAAGTAACACTTTTCCACAGGAATTAAAAAAAAACAAAGAAGTAAACCTCTTTCGTACATTTTTATTAAAATAAAAAAATTTCTCACAAAGCATTAAAACCATAATATAAATATAATTCTAGTTACAGGATGAAAAGCTTCTTCTAAGAGACAATCTGGAATGGACAGCCGGATTAGAGTCTCTTTGCAAATTCCAACAGTAGTCTGCCATCATATGTGTATCCCACCTTCCCTGGTACCGATTCTCCATTATTTTGATATCTTGGTGAAACGTTTCTCCTTGTTCTTCGCTTAAATGATCCAAATTTTCGGGAAATCGCTCCAAGTGACTGGGCAAATAATGGATTTTAATACTCATGTTGCAACCAAGGTCTCTGAACTTTTCCAGCATATTCTCCACTAATTGAACATAATTTGGATCTTTATTATTTCCCAAGAAATTTTTTATAATTTGCACGAATGATGTCCATGCATTTCGTTCAGTTTCGGTCATTGACTTATCAAAATCGTTATCATTCATAAACTGCCTTATTTGGGGACCGTCAAAAACTCCTGCTCTAATCTTATCTGTACTTAGATTAGGCATTTTGCTGCAAATATATGCAAAACATTCCCCATCATAATTCAGAGCCTTAACAAACTGCTTCGTGAGCCCTAATTTGATGTGCAACGGTGGTAGGACGATCTTTTCACGTGCAACTAAAGCTTCATTTAGAATATTTTTATCGTCAACAATCATTTTTTCTCTAGTAGGCCAATATTTTTGACGCCAATGTTTTCGCTTGGATCTGCTATCCCAGAGACACAAAAAGCAAGGGTACTTAGTATAACCACACTGTTGTCCAAGAAGAAAATTTACCATTTTAAGATCAACACAAATGATCCATTGGTGGTCTTGGTATTTTATCTTTTTCATCACTAGTGCAATGTTGTTATATTCTTCTTTCATTGTTGTGGAGTGCGCAATTGGAATTGATGCATACACATTGCCATTGTGCAATAAGACGCACTTCAAACTTCTCTTGGAACTGTCCACGAAGAGGCGCTAATTGCTAGGTAGATACTTGGATAGCCCCATTTCCTGCATAAGACCATTTACATTATTACAAAACACCAGATTGTCTTCCTTAGTAAAAAACTTTAAAAAAATTTATCCCTAGTGCGGTAATAAGTTTTTTTTGTTCCACGTTCTAACAAATTCTTATCATTTAACCTAGAAGCTAACAATTCAGACGCTTCTTTTGATAAGGCCAAATCTCGAATTAAGTTATTCAACTCGTATTGATTAAAACGTTGAGGAATAGTTTCTGTGTCTTCGAAAACACTGTCGCAATCAGTTAGATCATTAGCGGTATTATGTTCAAACTCCGTATTCAGCTTTGAAGAATCATTCAGTTTTGGAATGGGAACATTTTCGGAATGGGGAATTGGACGGCGCGCTGACAGTAAATCGGGATTTATTTCGAGTTTTCCTATTAATACCAGCAATACTCACTAAGCAGAAGTAACAGTCGTCCAAATGATTTCTGGGCTCTCTCTAAACCGTCGGCACACCAAACTTAAGCCTATTTCGTTTTCCTTCAGTCCACTGTCGCAAATTTACACAGCAGGTATTACACGCAATGTGTGGAGCCCAGCTTTTATCTTGGTCACCAAGATCAACTCCAAAGTAATCTAAATACGATGTTTTAACACATTCTGTAGTGCGATTCACTATGCTTTTTTAACCACAATTGTTTCGTTTAAAGAAGTTAACGACAAAATTAACCATTTTGCTATTCACTAACACTTTAAACGATATTTACTGGTGTTTAAAGCAAGCTGCTTCAGTCAGCTGTTATTTTTAGCAAAACAAATTGTGGTTTATTAACAGCAGTATTTTTTGTGTGGTTTAATCCGTTTAAAAAAGTGTTTGTTTACCTTGTACCTAATAATCGTTGAATAACATTGCTTTGGAGGATTTAGTGTACGATTTATTTATTTTATTAAATAAAACCCTTTTTAATGATTTTGTAAAATAAAACGAATTTATTAAATTAAATTAAATAGAAAGATAACCCATTCAATGAAATTAAAATAATAATAATATTAATAAAAATAATAAGGTACAAAGCAAAAAAAAAATATTAGACAAATAATTAAAATAAACACAGCAACTAAAATTAAAAAAAAATAAAACACAAAAACCAAAAATTAAAAATACACATATATGTATACATATTTATGAAAACTATATAAAATTTATTAATCACAAGGTTTTTGTTTTGTTTTTTTGTATTCTTCTTTGTTATTTTCTCCTATTTTGACATTTCGCTTGGCGGAGAGAGAGAGAAATATAAAACTGTTTACCATGGTTATAAATAAGTTAGTGAATCACAAAGTGGTTAGTGCAAACAATAAAATGTGTGGTTAAAGTTAACCACCTTTTAAAATGTTAAAAGTTAGTGAATCGCACTACTGAAATAGGTCTTATGTTTTCTTTAAAGGTATATTCTCCACAAATATAACAAAATGTGTCAGCTGAATTTTTACACCATCTTCTATTGGAAGTCATATCTATTTAGATCAACACTTTTATATTAAACTTTGCCAACTGCAATAAACCACTTCTTACAAGCAACCAACTTCCGATATGCAATTGGAGTGCAAAAAGAAAAAATAATGTTCTGAATAATATTTCACAAATAAAATTCCCGTTAATCAGCTAGCAATTACACATAAAATAATATTTTCGGAAAAAACGGAATGACAAACTGATATATACCCTCCTCACTTACAGTGAAAGGTTTAAAAAAGCTATATCATGAAAACTAGAGCTGATAGAGACGAACTGAGTACAGATTTGAATTCAGCGCACCCAAATTATCTAGAATCAGTTAATAAATTCATTAATTTAATTTCTTAAACATGTAATAACTCTTAGGTTTTGCTTTAAACTGATAGCAAATGGTATATTTTTACGTGTGTTTTTAAGCTTTCAAAATCATCATAAAATTATAAATTGAAAAAGTTTTCAGTTTTGTCAAAGTTTTTGGTAGAAACTTTATCGCATCATAAGTAAAATTAAAAAAAAAAAAAAAAAAAACAGAAATTTATATTCAACTTCTTAGTCACATATGACATTTTTTGGTCAATAGTCCCTTGTTCAGAAGGATACAACTATCAAGAAGAATTAATGATAAGATTAGTCAATCACACTACATTATGATTTGGATAAATTGTAAATTTACCTGTCATATACTTGGCCATCTATTAGGTCAGTTAAAGTTAAAACTTGTGTCCAGAAAATATTTAATTTGAAAAGATGAAACATTATTCAATATACAAAAAAATGTTCCAAAATATAGAGACGTGTAAAAACAAAACCAGCAAATTTTGCTGTCACATAAGTTCCAAGAAGGATAAGTTTTTGTATTAAAATGGGAGTGTATTTTATTTTACAATTTTTCAACTTTTCAACTTTTCCTACTGCAACAAATTTGGCCCATCTTTCACAACAAAATTGATGATTTCAAATTTCCTTCTTCTATAGAAAAAAAGAGCAACATAAAACTTTTCTTTTTTACACCTCGAGCAACAATAACAATATTTTAAGACACGTTAGCTAACACATACAAACTAAAGTATTTTAAAGATAAACTAACTAATTTGTCATTTAATGTCATTTAGAGAAAAAAGTTTATTTTATGACAGAAGCAAGCAAATAATAGTAATAATAATAGACAAGCAACTACCTTGAAATTAATAGAATTGAACTTTTGAAGAAAATTGCTAAATTAAGGAAAAAAAGAAATGTCAAAAAAAGTGCACAAACATACATACATGCATGCACAACACACGTGAGAACATTTCTAAACGAAAACTTAATAAATGATCCAATTATCTCAAAATAATAGCAACTTAAGGAACAAAATTATAAGTTTTTGTTAATTTGTTAAACTCTCTGGCCAACGTCTTTTGCAGGAAAATAAAACGAAAAAAAAAAAATATTTTTATACGAGTACATTTTATTTATTTCAATGCCGGCTCAAGTAATTTTTCTTTAATCATTCATTTCGTTTCAGGTGGCGTGGATGCATTTTGAACAGAGTGCCATTCTAACGGTCCATAATCATGTAATTACCCGTAATCCCCGCATTAGTGTTACACATGATAAGCATGACAAACATCGCACATGGTTTCTACATATTAACAATGTCCAAGAGGAAGATCGAGGCCGCTATATGTGCCAAATAAATACTGTGACAGCGAAAACACAATATGGCTTCGTTAAAGTTGTTGGTAAGTTTTGGTTTACTTCAGAAAAAATTTATCAAAACAAAAATGAACAAAAAATGCAAAAAAAGAAAGCAATTAAAAATCTATTAATGGTGTTGGACGAAATTACAGCAGTATAAAAACTAAATGAAAAATTAATTCATTAAACCTTATTCTGTAAGGCGTTGGCAATACAATCGGCAGTCGTTTTTTGAAAATCAATATTTTTGTTGTCAATATTGCCATTTATTGATGACTGGCAGTATAAATTTGTAAGAAAATATACCGTTGATATTGTCGTCTGTGATTTTTGTGTCGTGTACAAACAAGAAAGTTAAATAAACTATAAGAAGAGTAGAAATAAAATTGAAAAAGGAGAAACTGAATATTACCAAACCGTTGTAACCAAATTGAAAAATTTGTTGAAGTGTTGAAAAAAAATCTATCTCTTTCCAGAGGTTTTAAACGCCCTTGGCCCACTTAATAGAAGGAGTGGTGGATGGCGAAAGGAAGGTATATAGTGCTTTACAAATTCATGGTTGACAAAAGTCTTATTAAAGGTAGTTTCCAAAAAAAATAGAATATAAAGCTACTGGAGGCAGTACATTTAAGCAGCAGGTCCTAAGTGCCTTTAAAGATACTATGACAAATCATCTCCCGTTCTAAAAGCAAATCAGACTTGGGGTATGGCTCAAGGTATCCCAAGTGAATGGGAACTTCTTGAAGTCATAAACAACGCCTATTTGAACGTGCTTAAATCATTTCAAATATTAAGCCATGTTCCCCCAAGAGGCCCACTTGCATTTGTTGATTGCTATTTTATGCAGCCGGAAATAACTTTTTAAACTTAAATGACGAAAGAAAGCAAGGGTGATTACAAGTATAATAAAACACAGAGAAATGTTTTCGTCGTCAGTAGAGTATTCTTCATTATTTATTTTTAATTTTGATTGAATTTTGAAAATAT
The DNA here is from genome assembly GCA_916610165.2 of Gymnosoma rotundatum. Classification (NCBI taxonomy): domain Eukaryota; kingdom Metazoa; phylum Arthropoda; class Insecta; order Diptera; family Tachinidae; genus Gymnosoma; species Gymnosoma rotundatum. The sequence continues at coordinate 36,452,345 of OU744337.1, forward strand.
GATTTCTGTCGTGTATATGTTTCCCAAGGGCTTTTTTCTTTTCACACATTCCGGAAGAAAAAAACCGGCGATGTGGCTTTACAGAAACGACCCGTCTAGATTACACCATTTTTATGTGTCGAATGTTTCTTTTACTAAAAAAAAATAGTACATCGTCTTGCACATGAAGCTGCACGGTGGACATAAATGAAATATATTAAATATAATTTTGCTGTTAGTAAATCATGACTAAATGATACAAACTTTCAGACACTAGTAGCTTTCGTATTAAAACTTTTATTCTCAATCATTTTAGGACCAGCGCAAACATCCCAAAATAGGGCATTTTCGATAAGTGTCTTGTGTTGCTTTTATAATTTCAATTTTCTGAATCTGAATATTTTTTTTTGCTTCAATCGATGCAGAGATTATAAAATAGCTGACTTATTTCCAAAATATATAAATTTTGGTAATAATATAAACGCCTCCCAAATGGGTTATTAAGAAGTCTTTGTAGCGCCCACGGTTCACTAATTATTTGTGGCACAATTTTCTTCATTGCAATTATGTAACCTTATAAATAATTTTTGCAAAAAAAAAAAACCAACTTCAAAATAGATATCACCCATCTGTCTATAACGGTTAAAAGGGATACCTTTAATTTCCAAATTAAAACTTTATACATGTTGTTACAGCGGACTTAGCAACATAGATTTTTTGTAAATTTGGCCATGCATATCAAATTACACCAACTATTAGGACACCCTTTAATTGCCAAATAAAAATGCTGTATAGTTGTTGTAATAGCTGAGTAAGCAATAAAGGTTTTTTGTAAACTCCGACCGTCTGCCTGCAACTGTTCAAAAGTATGGTCATATACATCAAAATTAATTAACTATAGGGGCACCATTTAATTTATAATTTTGATACTTAACAATCATAGTATTTAAGATTTTGTACAGTTTTAAGTGTTTGTCAACTACGGTCAAATTAAATCACCAATGGATACACACTTTAATTTTTAGATTTATTTTTGTATTACTTTGTTCTACTGGGAGCTGTAGTGGTACGCAGTTTTTTTTTGATTAAAAGGCGGCGCGCTTTACATTTCATAATACACCTAAAAACCATGTACGATTTATGGGAACACTCTTTAATTTTTAAAAGTTATTAACTGTTTTTTAAACGAACTGATAAACTCTTTCTTTTTCGAAGTCGGTTAAAAGTTAATTTTTAGATAGTTTCCCTGAAATAATGATTTTGTTCTTCTATTGACATTTCTATCAATACTAGATAAGCTTGAAGCGAATAATATACTATAAATTTAGAAAGTGGATAAATAAAAATATCATTTCTAATTTCATTTCAGGATACACATTTGGCAACCATTTTTATTTTGCCTATAAATTTCAATGTTTATTTTTAATGCTTACGAAATAAAAATAATGAAGTTTATCTCAGCGACTGCCCTTATTTTACTTAGAAAGAGTCAGTCCTCTGTCTGCATTTATTACGTAACCAAGAACTGAAATTGATGCATGACTTTCGATAGAGAATAGATCTTGGAATATCGACTTGCATGACAAAGACGACATATTAACTGGGTTAAAAAAAATTTAATTTTAACAGAACAGTTTCTTACATGTATTTCGAGAGGCAAAAGACTACCATTATTAAACAAACTTAAAGTGGAACATTAAAAAACATTAATAGCCTTCTTTTATAAAAAAAAACTCGTTTACAAATTTTCGGAAATTTATATTGCCAGCAACAATAAAAATAAAAAGTTTTTATTTTAATTATTATTTTTAAGATATTTGCAAATACATTTTTTACAAAATGAGGGTAATAGATATGTTCATAATTTTTAGGCAATCCACTTTAATTTTATTCTAACATCGCTCGACCACAGAAGCAATAAAATCAGTCTTAATTCTTACTTTGCGGTTCCCAGACTAATGAACGTTTTTCTATTTAATCGAATTATATCATCTTAATTAAGTTCATTTGTAAAATCTATATACTAAAATTTTAATAGTATATAGATCCCACAAATTTCCAAATTGCTTTTAGAATGAAAAATGAGGAAAAAAATAGTTATATTGAGTGTTTACTGTAGTTTTGTGTAAAACGTATTCAAGTTTTTACTGTCTTTTTGCATTGTTGATTCAATGAAGTTCTTGAAGTTCTCATTTAATCAATTTGGCTTTTGCAATAAGATTCTTAAGTTTTTATACGCTTCACCACAAAAAGAGAAAAAAGTTTAAATATAAATTTGTCATTCCGTGTGTAATTTCTACAATATCCATTTCTTTACATAGCAAAGTCGATTGATCGATGTCCGTCTGTCCGGCGATAGAGAATTTAAAAATAATAAAAAACATTAAGTGAGAAAATTAGCGCCCATTCATATTTTCGACAAGAGCCCCGTACTCTAAAATAAATAAATAAATAAATAAATTAACATCAGAAAGATTCCGAATAATAAATTTTCATATTGATGAATTTTTTTGGATAAAAAAGAAATATTCTCTTAAAAATTAAGAAGAAAATCTCAACAAACTTAATAATGGAAAATTTGGCTTTTGTTCCAGTACTACAAGTACCGGAACAATTATAAAATAATTTATATTTCCTTAAAATTAAATTAATTTTTACAGCGGAAGCTTTTGCAATTAAATTCGCTGTTGAACATTCTCTTAAGCTTAGGGAAAATTCATAATTTGCTCGGATAGTCAAGCTACATTATCTGCGTCTAAGGAGCTCAGATTATATAATATAACAATAATTTAATAAAATCGCCAAAATAAACGAGTCTAATGTGTGTGCCTGGCCACGCAGGCATAAGAGGGAATGAAACAACAGATAGAGTTGCAGGTGATGTTCAGTGATCGCCGTTACTGCTGTTCCATACACAGACTAAAGACCTCAAAACGCAAATATCAAAACTTATGCATTCAACTAAACGTAATGATTGGGAAATATACAATCACGGCTATAAGGCATTCAACCCCAAGGGGGAGCGAGTTATCTACCCATCAACAGCTTCCCGCAATGAAGCAAAGCATTTTTCCAGACTGAGACTTGGGCATACCATAACTACACACCAATATATATTATCAAGGGAAGGTAAACCAATATGCATCTCATGTAATACCTTACAATCTGTAAATCATATCCTAGACCGATGCCAACTGTTTACCAATGAAAGATTAGCAATTTTTAGATCCACTACACCCAGTTCACTACTCAGAGTATCATCATATGAACATATTCACAAAATTATTACCTTTTTAAAGCAATGTAAACTTCTAAATATAATATGAAATTAGGAAAATATTTATATGTGCATATGTATATATAGTTTAAAACTTAATCATTAAATCCAGAGTCGAAGGGGTAGTTGCTCACACTCGTACTTTTAATTTATATAATTTCATTCATTGTATTATATAATCCATAATAAATAAATATGTCGTTGTATCATCCATTTTTAAATTAATTTATTAATTTTAATTTGAAAATTTAAACGAGGCAATCTCGATCTCGCCACTACTACTTCCTTTTATTCAATGTTCTTGCTTTTTCTTTTTAAATTATTCAGTAGTGCCAGTCGATTTCACCAAAGCTTTGACAGCAAAAATGTCATGGCTTGCCATTTTATTTTGAAATACATACAGTAAGTACTACGACAAATAAAATAAATAATTTATTTCTGAAAAAAAAATATTTTAGTTCGCACGCCTTATGATTTGCACAAAACTTTATTTTTCAGTTGGTTGATGCGAAATTATATCACATATTAAAATAACTAGGTTCACTCATTTCTAAAAGTTGTTTAGTTTAAATTCTTGGCAAAACAAACAATAATATTTCATAAAAAACAGTATCAAAACCTGAAAAAGCAGAAAATCTTAATTATAAAAATACACTAAAAATATAATCTCTAAAACTAATTTTCTAAAAGTTATCTGAATAATTTTTTCACTTTCCTTGTGCCAATATAAAGAACTTAACCATCAGTTTAACAGACGCATTAGAGCAGCAATATTTTTAATATCTTAAAACCCATAAAAATTAGTATAATATTAAAACTTATTTTATTAATAAGAAGAAATCCCTGACATCTCTTAATCTTATGACACACAAAAGCCTGTTTTCGTTATTTTATGTGGCGAACAAGTGATTTTCTTAATTAAATTGTATGTCAAAACTTTAGCAGTAAAACTAGAAGTAAAATAAAAAAATACCACGAATAAAAACAGATCAAACTTTTGCCACCACGGTCCTTCAACAAAAAAAAAAGGCACACGCACACATACACAGGAAACTTAAAGAATCACAATCTATGCATAAGCCCAAAGCTTAGAACAGCTTAAATCATTTGTCGACATCTGTGGAATATCAATGAAATATTGTCTTACAAACAAACATGAAAAAGAAAACGAGACAGAGACCGAGAAAAAAATTCTTAAAAAAATATTTGCCAAAAGTTTTGTACGTAATAAGTCAAACTAACACCAAGGCAAAAACTCAAGCGTAAAGTATAAAAAAAAAATATTTATTATAAAAGAAAAACTTAAAAAGGAGGATGCAACCAACCAACAACATAGTTTTGAAACCAAAATACATGTAATGACAGTTGACAAAATCTTTAGATGTCATGGATGTTAGAAAAAAAAAAAGAAAAAAGTTAAAAGAACATGAATTCATAACCAAACAACAAAGAATAGAAAAATCATGCCATTCATTCATACAAGACACTTGACCAAAAGCGAAAAAGTTGTAAATACTGATATTGATGTTGATAAGCAAGATGTGGCATTGTTAGTCAGGCTTTATGCTATCGCAAGCAAAAAAATAAAGAATAGCACAATAAAATGCCGACTTTAAAGCAAACGGGAAATTAGTCATTAGATATGAAATAAAAATATTAATATACAATATCTTTAAATTTCAATGTTCTATATAAAACAGTTTAAAATTGCTTATCTATGGGGAACTCTTTATTTTAAAATTTGAAATATTTTTAGCTGTTTTTGTAGGAACATAAGCAATAACGTCATTTATAAGGACACCCTTTAGTTTTTATACTTCGTGTTATTATGTATTTGTGGATATAATATTATTGTTTAAATTACAAGTGCCGCTTAATTAACAGAAAAAGTTAAAGCCATATGGATCAAATAATGTCACCTATGGTGACACCGTTTTACTTTCAATTTATAATTTTATATTGTTGTTAAAAAAAAGTTCTACTGCCTGTCCAAAACGGTGCAAAAGGTAAGAGCAAATACATAAAATAACATTAATGCTGGCACACCCTTTATTTTTTAATTTATATTTATTATATAAATATAGAAGTTCACATTCTGTTTAAATTTCAAATTATTGACCAAGACAACTCAATAGACGGTGCTACATTTGTCAAATTTGTTCACTTATGGGGACACCCTTTAGAGCTTGAATTAATTTTTTATTACTAATTCTTCTGTGAGCTGTAGTGATACCAATTTTATTACCTTAAATGGTTCAACAGATATAAACAAATTTTGTGTTTTATATGGGGTTACCCTTTAATTTGTACAAATTTGAACTTTTTTAAACGGACTAAAATCGGTTCAGAAATTATTAAGGTTTGCGGACACAATTATAAATAATCATGTCTTTATTTGAAGTCACTTAAAAACTGAAGGCCTTTGTTTCATAGGAGCTTTTGGGCAACCTATAAAACACGCATGAAGCCATTACCATATTGATACTATCCTGGAAGTATTCTGTGCTTTAATTTCTTTTTTGGAGTATTTTTTGTTAAAGGTGGTTTTTATAATTTCTTTAAAATATGCAATATATTCATGTATTCTTCCACTGGTGTTATCCAAAAGTTATTAAACAAAATTAATAGTAAAGGCGTAAATAGTTTTGCTACCAAAAACAATGTTTTTTTTATTAAAAAAATGTTTACATTTTGTAATACAAGTGGAACAAACACTTATGTTGGTGTTTATAATTTTTGTTTGTGTTTATAAAGTTCAAAAGTCTTGCAAAAGCAATAAACACATGATAATAAAGTTTGTGAGGGAGGCATCTATTATTAAAAATGTAACACATTGAAATACGTGGACCATATAACGAGTTTACTAGTTTCTGAGCCAACATTTTAGGAAAATACGAAAAATTCTCCATAAAAAATATAAAATGAAAGCAACAATGCCACGACTATGGTGACACTATAGCAAGACTATGACTTTAACTATACTAAGAATAAACAACAATTAAAGTAATTAAACCATATGAATTAAATATGCATAGTCTATGGGTATGGACTGGAATACGATAAGGCTACAACCAATACTCTAAATAGCCTTTAAACAATCAATAATTTTCTTATTAAATTATGGTAAAACTATAAAAATACTATGACTAGTTTTGTATTAAATAGTAGCCCTACAACGAAAATTCTTTGACAAAGCTAAGACCAAAATAATGGATGTTTATTTGAGGCTTGACTTAACTTACCAATGATTCGACTAAAAAATATATTTTGTTGAATCATCATGATTTAGTGAACGTTTGAAAGAAGCTAATCCCGAATTACTTTCACACAAAATTGTTTTCAATGTAGAGGTTTATTCCTGGCCGTATAAGGACTGAAACCAATTTACATCAGACCTCACAGCTTCTATATCCAGAAAATGCACAATTTGCTGCAGTTTACACGCAAAATTATTTTCAGTGTAGAGGTTTATTCCTGACCATATATGTAGTGAAACCAATGTACATCAGACCTCACAGACTTCTAAATCCAGAAAATTCACCATTTGCTCCAGTTTACATGCTGGTGTCATCATTTTACCAAAATTTCTACAAAAGTGAATATGAAACTCGCATTATGAACGATGTAGATGGTTATCCCACCATGATCAATGATTTTTTTTTCAGAAAAATAAGGAAGACGTTATTTCGGGATAGCTGTTTTTATTAGCAGGGCGCTTGGTGTCATAAGGCGATTGATTCACTGACTTATTGAAATAAAAATTTGGCGATAAATTGATTCGAGATATGAACCTTTCAATTGATCTCTAAGATCGTGCAATTTTACACCTGTCTGTTACTTTGGTAGGTGCCACTTGCAATCACTGTTTTTATGCTGATAAAGCAGCACCAACTGGCGTCGTAGAGGTCAATATTATTCATGTTATCATTTAATAAGGATTGATTATTATTAGACTATGCTCTGACTTGTCTATTGCCTAGGAAACTAATGAATTGAAAACATTTTGTGGCAGCATTTTGCCTGAAATGTGACTGTAATATGGCTGAATAATAAAGACAATATGGCAACACTATACCTAGACTATAGCTGGACTATTATAAAACTATGAAAAGACTGCGGTTCAACTATACAATGACTATATGACTATGTAATAAGAAGAATTTGACGAGACTTTCACAAGGCTTGGTTACCCACTTAAGCAAGCATACAACTAGACTATTACTACATATAAGTGGGATTAAATGATAATTTGACTGGAGTATGACCAGGCTGTGTTTAGACTTTGACTAGATTGTAAAACTTACTACTAATTTTTTTTACATTGCCTATAACTAGATTATATTTAAGTTAAAAAGAAATATAAGCGCCCATACATACCGTTACATGTTGTAATTTTAATTCAGTGAGAGAAAAATATTTCTTAAATTAAATTAATTTAAATTAAGCTAAATTTTACTTTTATATCATTTATTTTTTTGTAATCTATGTGTTAAGATTGAATAGTTAAAATAAATTACAATTAATTAAAAAAAATATTAAAAAACAAGTAATGATACATCATACTAATAAAACACAAAATCAAACCCAGACATTTAGTTGTTCTGCAACCTAACAGACGTAAGGCCATATACATTAAATGACATCACATTTAACATAAATGGGAGTATTTAATTAGATGGAATAATTAATTGACTATTTTATTAGCATTTAATGATGAACAATGCTAATGGAGTTTTTTAGCATTTAACCATTATTTTCATTAATGCTAATGCATTATAATAATAAGTCAAACAAGAAAGAGTGCAATATTCGGCTACGCCGCATCTTATATACCCTTCGCCATAAACCATTTTAAACTAAACTAGAAACATGACCATTTAATGGTAGTTCTATTTTTATACCCTTCAACACCAAAAGTGGAAAAAGGGCATATATAAGTTTATCATTCCGTGTGTAATTTCTACAATATCCATTTTCGGACCCCATAAAGTATATATATTCTGACGTCTTATGCATAGCAATGTCCGTCTGTCCGTCCGCGTTAGTGCTAAAATCAAGTATGATCAAACTTGGCAAAATAAACTTTCACAAAAAAAAAATAAATAAATATGTCATTCGATCAGATATAGTATCGGAAGAGGTGCTAATGGAAATCAGCATAATCGGCACATGTCCTTCGAGGCAGCAAGCAAAACACCACGCCTACCTCTAATTTTTTCATGTAATTTGGATCAATAAAGCAACTCTAATCAAAAATAAATATATGGTGCGACAAAAAATTAAAAAATTAGAAAAAGCATGAAGTAAAAAAAAATGGCGATCTCGAATTTTTCCGAGTTACGGGGCTTTAAAATTTTTAAATTTATTAAAATATTAATATGGGTATCATTTCAAAGCATTTGAAAAGATCTTTGGAAAATTACTAAAATTTTTTAAAAATGCTTAACCCATTAAGAGCCTATGTCATATTTATGTAAAATTATATACTATATGCTTTACCATTTTTTTTTTTAATTTTTAATTCTCTGTCAGCCCAATATTTGCTTTTTTTGATTGGAGTGACTTCACTAAACTGGATTAACATAGATGATGAAGGGTATATAAGATTCGGCATAGCCGAATATAGCACTTTTACTTATTTTTATTGTCATTATATCAAACAATGCTAATAAAATTCAAGAATAATTGAAAAATCATAATTATGGCATATGGGTGGGAACAATCTTTAATTTCACATTTTGTACACATCCTGTGTAATTTTCAAGTAAAACTAAATCTTGTATGCATATACCATGTAAGTATTGAAATAATTTTTTATTACTTTTAGTTAATTGCAATATTACAAAATTATGCTTGTTGTATGGGGAACCCTTAAATTTTTTCTATTTAAATTTTTTTCAAGTGGCGGTATTCAAATATTAAATTTCAATTCAATTGTTTTGTTGCAAAAACGGTTCAAAACTGATTGAGTTCTGCGGAATTAAATATAAAAAATAGAGACGAATTGATAACCTTCTTTTTTGTTTAACCAAAAAAAAATCTTTAGTTTTTCTTTACATTTCTGAAAATATTCGGCCTTATTACGGTTGTCGAAAACGACATTCGAGAATAGTCGTAGTCGCTGTCGATAGTTATTTTTTTTGGTACTATATAAAATTTTCGACAATAAAATATTTTGTAATAGATCAAAACATAAAATTTTATTAAATAATTTTGCAGTAGCATTTTAGGCGATAAATTAACACTTAAAAATAACAATAAAAAACAAAACGACTAGCTCTTAATTCAATTTGAAAACTTTTGTATTTCATTTGCAATTTTCTTAAAATTCAAATTTAGAAAGATGTGTTTTTAAATAAAAAATTTTCCACATACAAAAATAAAATGTGCAGACAACAGTTTTAGTACAATTAGACAGGTAAAATTGGGTGCTCTTACATTTGTATCTCTTTTTGCTATACAAAATATGTTATTTTTATGAAAAAAAAAAAAATGTATTCTATATTGGACTCAAGGTTCTGAGGGACCTACTTACAAAATTTTGTGCAAATCCATACAGCAGTTTTTACATCATGTGAACACGGACACAAAAAATTTGTAAAATTAAGAAAAAACTTGAAGTTAGTGTAGAATAAAACGTACTCTGCCTATTAGTTCTTCTAAAAATTTTTTTTTATTTCCTTAAAGACCTCTTCAAAAGCTTTTAAATGATACCCATATTGATATTTAAAAAAATTTTTAAATTTTAGAGTCCCGTAGCTCAGAAAATATGGGCAAGCGCCAATTTTTTAATGATGTTTTTTTTCTTATTTTTTAATTCGCTATCTCATTATATATTTATTTTTTTGGTTGGAATTACTTTATTATTCAAAATGACATTAAAAAGTTAGATGTAGGCGTGGTGTTTTGCCTGCTGCCTCGAAGGACGTGGACCCATCATGCTGATTTCTAATAGTAGCTCTTTCGACTCTATATCTGATCGATTGACATATTTTTTTTTGCAAAGTTGATTTCAACATCAACACGGACGGACAGACGGACATAGCTCAATTGACTTCGCTATGCATAAGAAGTGAGAATATACATATATACTTTATGGGATCAAAAATGGTTATTGTAGAAATTACACCCAGAATGACAAACTTGACCCTTTTCCACTTTGTGTGATGGTATAAAAACAGCATGCAAAAAATAATTTAAAATAAGCATAATGTAAAAATCAAGAGTAAACTTATCTTTTGTTAGCGTTCGTTTTAAAAATTTACGAAAAAAATTGTGTGTCGTATACATAAATTTCAACGACAATATCTGAACAAATTATCATTCGAATGCGACAAACATAGTATCGATTTTTGTAATAGATTTTTTTTTCGAGTAACAATTTTAACATTAACGACGTGCGTAGTACCATTTTAAAAAAACGTAGGATTTTCGACACGAGAACGACAACCGTAATAAGGCTGATTTTTTTAAGAATAAAGAAACCAATCAACTTAAGGTAAATAAAAATGAAGAAAGGTAATTTTTAACAAACCGGAAAAGAATTAGGGGCTCCCATATTAAAAAATATGTAAATAAAATACATTTATTTTCTTGATTGTTCTTAACCAGAAAAAAGCCTTGAAAATAGTAGAACAGTTTTAAAACGTACTAGTGATAGCGTTTTCTTTTAACAAAAAAAAAGTAAATAAAATTGTTTGCTTTTTAATTTAAAATTTATACAGTACGGAGGCAAACCAAAAATCTAGACTAATGAAAGACATTCATTACACTATGACTAGACTTGTCATATATAAGGGGACTATAAGTAGATTATGGCTGGACTTTACAAAGGTATGAATATGATTAGAGTATGGGTTTATAATGATTTAGGTATTACTGAGCTATGATAAGACTATGAACTAAATCAGTTTATAAATTTATGGTTTAAGACTTAATTTTATAACGAATTATTGCGGAGGTAATTTAACTTATTAAAAACTTTTCGTACATACCTCTTTTATTTAAGGAGATTATAAGTCTCAAAGAAAAACATTTATTAGTTTCCTCAGGAAACTTTGGTATTTGTTTTAACTTTTATTTATTAGCACTTTTAGTACTTTTTTATCTAAACATTTTACTGATTACTTTTCTCAAGCGTTAAAGTGTTTCAGAAAAACTTATAGTTAAAAAGAGACAGCAAAATTTCTAACACAATGTGTTGCAGAAAGTTTAATAAAAATAAAAAAGTTTATAATAACTTTTACACAAAATATTATTGACAAAGTTGTCTGCTAACTAATTACTTATTTTGTTACAATAATAAACAAACATCTTGAAATAAAATGTTAACAGTGCTAATTTAGAATTTGGCAACAAAAGCCATTGAAGGCTTAAGAAATAAAATAAAATTATATCCCAAGGGAGAAAAACGCTTAATGACACATTGCAAAGGAAACATGCTTTATATATAATTTATACTTAAATTTTATTTTTATAATTTTATACATACAAAATACTTCAGATAAAATACTTTAGAAATTCATTTATTGTCACAGCTGAATTTTTTTGTAATAAAATTTTGCTGCTGGGGCGCACTATAATTAAATTCGTTTGCAACAATTGCACAATTCAATTAAAATTCCAACAAAAAATAACATACTATTTTAACTATGTTGACAGTTTTTTCTCAAAAACTTGCATTCAGAATTCAAGTTAAATTTACAACTATAAAAATTATATAATAATTAAAACTAACTATATTTTGTTTGCCTTTAAAGTGATTATTAAATTATTTATATTTTGTTTTTGCAACCAAAAACAATTACAAAAATGTTTAATCAACTTGCTACTGTTGCCGCCAGGACATTGTGTTGGTGAAGGTTATAGAATTTTCCGTGGCCTGAGAACAAAATATCGAAGAGCTGGAAAATGTGTTGTGAAAATTTAAGCCACAACTTTAAAAAAACCGAAACAGGGCTAAATAGAAAAACGGATGAGTTTAAACTGGGCAAAAAGTAATAATTTGCAATTCCACTAAAACTAAACTAGAACTAAAACTGAATTAATTATAATTTTAAAGTAGATGAGCTAGAATTACACATATAAAAATCGATTTTGTACTTTTTACAAATTTTGTTATTTATGAGATTGAAAATTGATTAAAATGTTTATTTATTTAATTATATATTTAATTGAAAAATAAATAGAAAATTATTTTTTCTTGCTTAAATAACATAGAAAAGACTGTGTAATTTTTAATTTCAATTAAATATATTATTTAGTTAATAAAATTTTTTTATAAAATTCTATTTTAAAGTCAAATATTTGACAAAAAGGCGTAACCACTAAATTATGAAAAACCATGTTTGACTTTTTCAAATACTTGTACGCATTATTACAAGTGATGATTTATAAATTTATATTTATACTGATTAGGATCTTATATTTCTTAATAAGAAAGGAATCAGGAAAGATTGAATAAGCATTTGTAAAAATAGTGGTTACATCTGTATGGGCAAATATATGACTAATGTGAGCGCAAGTAAAAAACAAATAAAACATTTTTTTCTGTGTAGGAACTGATTTAAAATCCAATTCAATAAAGCTTAATTAAAAGCGACTTAATTTGCACCTAAAGTAGCAAGGGGGCATTAATTTACACAGATTAGTTTGAACTGATACAAAATAATGGAAGGTAAAAAGGAATATAATATATATATATATATATATATATATATATATATATATATATATATATATATATATAGTTTCAAAATACTGACGGTTATATTTAATAATAATATTGTTATATGTGACAACAATATTGTGTTAATGAAAACAATATTAAGGATTTTATTCAAATCAATCTATTGTCGTATATTAGATAATAATATGATATGGAGAATATCCCTACATTTTAAAATATTTGCTTCAATATTTGTTGACATCATATTAAAATATGTGTGTTTTTCTTGTAATTTTCTGAATGAATTTAGTTTTTCATTCCTTTTTTTAAATTATATTTCAGCTCGCAAAAATCAGTCATTGCAATTAAAAAAAAAATTATTATATAAAAAACTAAAGGGTGTCCCATACAAAATATGACTTTTACATTTCTATTGAACCGTAACAGATATTCATATAAAATATTATATGGCCGTGCCGTTGAAGCCGTTATAGCCAAACACTTGGAAATTACAGAGAGTGTCTACTTCTCTACTGTATGAAAAAGTACAAATGATTGCATAGATAATGCAATTTGATGTATATGAACTTATTTTTTGAACCGTTGTAGATAGAAAATCAAAATTTAAGGAATGAATGAATGAGTCTCTGCATGTCTATATTTCGTGATATCGATTTTTTGTTGTTTCTTTCTTTTTTTTCTTTGTTTTTGTTGAAAAAATAACTGTTAATTTTTTTAAGACATTGATTTTAGTGCTTTCAGCACAAATGGCGTATACTTCAAACAGAATTGTATGCCGTATAAGAAATATTTTATGTCTCTCAAAAAATACTTTGTACGAAATTTAAAGAAAGAAGTTGAGGCACAAATATAATCAGTTTTTAGAGAAAACAGTTGTTTTTGAAAATTCAAAATAAATAATTACATATACAGATATTAAAATTGAAATAGTTTTTCATTAACCCAATATATAAAAATTTTATAATTAAATTTCATCCAGCCTATTAATTTTTTTGTTTGTTTCCGCTTCTTCCCTGAAACAATATCTACTTTGTTGTTAATACTACAATCCAAATATATACATAACAACCTTTTTAAATAAATTGTTTTAAAGTGCATATGATTATATGTATGTAGTCACATAAATGCATATTGCCTAAAAGTATGTTACAATATCAGTGTTTATAGTCAAGTAAACTGCACACAAACGTTGAATGTTATCATGAAATTTGGGCTTAAAGAATACAAAGCGTTTGCATGTAGGATACAGCACTTTTAATGTCATCAAAATAATTGAATTTAATAAATTGCCTCATTATGTTGAATTTATTTAAATGAGAAAATTTTTTTCCTGCGCACACAAAAAGACACTACTACAAGGCAAATTAAAAATTATATGCAAACAACCGAAAATCATGCCCCGTATGCTTTCATACACACATCTATTTATACGTTCAAAATTCTTGCTGCACTTTGGTGCCACAGCACGTAAAATTTTAATTTATTTTGTTTAAGTGAAGCAACAGCAAAATAAATCTAAATTGATGTTTATTATTACACTTGACCAACCAAAAATGTTTAACGAAGGGTAATATGTTATGCTCTATAATAATCGTGAGGGAAAGCACACATTCATACACATTTACATTAAACGTTGCATATGTACAAAAAATAACTTCACACATCTGCTTTAAAGTGCATTTACGTTGTCAGCATTTAAATATTATTGTTCTATTCATTTTATTATTTTTGCATAATGGGCTGAAGACAACAAAAAATTTTACCTTAAAAAAAAATTTTAAATAATATTGACATATTAGCAAGAACTTATTTAAAAATTCACTACAATTCTAATAAAATATTTAAATGTTTTAATTCAAATTCACAACTAATTATAAATATACTTTAAGATCTCTTAACCATTCATACCATTGTTATACTCTTTGTACAAATGACTGACTGCATATTCCATCTGCAAAGTCTATACCATTCACTAAAGCAACAATATAAAGTCTGAACTATTATTTAATTTGCTTTCATTCAGTGCACTCTTGTTTGCATATGTGTATGTGTATGTGTAATTATGTTTGTTTTTCACATTCAAATTTGTAGCAGATTGTACTCATTCAGTCTGTGTTATAAATTTTCGCGCACTTAATTTTTTTGTTGCTTATTTAAAAGTGGTTTTAATTTTGTATACATGTTGCAATGATTTTGTTTGCATTTAAAATTGTGTTGCATATTTAATGGTTTCCTTGTATTTTGTAAAAATAACACAAAATCCTTAGAGTACATGACTGACGACTGCACGCTTGTTTTTTTTAACAAAATCTTTTGGGAGTTTTGGAAAACACTATTAAAATTTAACCCTTGAAGCTTTTTTTCAAATAAATATTGGAACCTTTATTAAAACTAAATCTTATGCAGAAGAGCTGTTTATATGTAAAAAAAAAACTTTTATCTCATTATTTATATTAAAACAATAACTTCTGTAAAGAGATGTTATATTTCTATAAAATGTTTTCTAAGAGTTTTGCAAATAATTTTCGTTACTTTCGTTTTTATTACGAAATTATACTGAAAATTTTTATAATAATTAAACTTTAAATAGAGTTATTTGTAATTACATTAACTAAAATTGAAGTACCATTTACTGCTACCGATTTTTGCTCAATGATAACTGTTTTTACCGATAGAAATGATTATATAATCAATTTGTTAAAATAGAATTGTAGAGTATAGTCTATAGTAAAATAGCAGCTGCGAGAATTTTTTTTTTCTTGTTAATGGTAATGCTTGAAAACTATTTAATCATTAGTTAGTGGTAATTATTTTTTTTACTAATTAAAAATTAAGCTTTTCATTAAACAACAATTTATTATTACAAATATTTAGGCGGCTTATGGTAGCATCTAGAATTATTTATAAAACTTAAAAACTGTACTGATTTGAACGTTAAGTAAAACCTATTTAAAACTATTTTTATTAAAATGACAAAATATTTGAGCAGCTAACTGCAACGTCTTTTTTAAAGAAAATCAAACTGTTGGCATGAAACTTTTTTCAGTAGTTAGCAAAAAATTTTTGAAAAGATAATCAAGTGTGGAATTAAGAACTTTTGGCGAAAGTATTTCCCAACTAGATTGCCAACATAATAATTTTTACAAGGCATGAGACTTTTATAATCAATTACTGAGAATCGATTACATTAATTATTATAGGAATTAAGAGGAACCATTAGTACGCTAGTCTCTTTTAACATAAAGAACTAGTTCCATTACTATTTCCTTTTTTGGGAACTAATGTAATGTGTTTTGTAAGCGAGTAACAAAATATGGCAATCACAAAATTAAGTCATTGTATGGCAAGTACTTTTTAATTTTCTTAGTTATCAAATAAAAAAATTATAATTTTTTTTATTGGCCTTTTTGTCTTAGGTGACATTAAGTTATAATATTTTTGTATTTGATATTTTTTCTGCGATCGTAAGCATAGAGATAATGAGAATAAATAGTTATAAATGAATTTAAATTGGTTTTGTCTTAAGTTCTTTTTTTAATTTTCAAAAACCTTGTTTTTTAGAAAGACAATTTGGTTTACAAATGTATGCGGACGTTTTCCAAAGAAAACAAGAAAAATTAGATACCAGCGAAATGTAATGCTGTAATTTCTGGATCGTTACATCCTTCGTCAGAATTCTTCGCGTCTATTTACCTTAAAGCACAACTATAATGTGCATAAACTAGCTTTAGCTTATGTCAAAAATTCAACGAAAAGCCTGTCAAATGCTTAGGTAACTTATCAAAGATTTTATGTGGCTACAATGTACTTATATAAATGTAGTAACTTATTTGCCACAGTTGCACATTTATGTTTAATTCGTGCTTTTGCCAGAAATAATTTCTATATAAATCAACAAAATTTTAAAACGAAAAGGCTTTAAAGAAAATATTTTATATATTTAATAACATACACATTTACATATTTTGGTTTATGTTCTAAGAAAATATTAAAAAAAAATTATTACAAATTATTTTCTGTATTGTGTTTGTGGCCAACCGTACTAAAAATGCAACGATGTTCATCGCTTATATGGTATACATATGTGTGTATAAATACAAATTTATTTTATATATATTATAATTGTAAAAAATTGGCCATAAAGAAAAATGTTGTTTTTTCTACATTTTCTATTGAACTAAAAACTAAAAAATTTAACAATTTAGGTCTTAATTAAAATTTTTCTTTATCAATGTATAAACCAAAGCACAATCAGCTGTTTCCGTACGGAAAGTGCGATCAGTTTCGTACCTTGCATAAAGAAATGAAATTTAACGAAACTTGACGAAAAGTTATCTTATGTACATTATAGTTTACAACATATAATTTAATGTATTTGCACAGTTGTTTAAGTTGGCATAAGCTAGTATATGCACATTATAGTTGGGCCTTTAGGCTGTGTACATTGAAAACATCATCTTTTTAACACATACAAACCAAAGAATTTCTTTACTATTCTCTCTATAATTTATGTTGTTTATGCTTTGTACCAACTCTTGGTTGGTCGCGAACACCATATTTTTTTTTTTGATCATTCTTACTTGTTTACTCACCATAAATGTTTTTTTTTTCTGACTTGACATTATCTTATCTCCATAAAAACCAAATCAACATCCTAACTTTAACTGACATTTATTTGCTTTTACGAGCACTCACTTTTAAATATGTAAATTGTAAAGATTAGATGTCTTTAGAAATGAAATAAACTGTTTGACAGAAGAGCTAGAACCTTAAATTCTTAAAGCTTTAGCAAAAGGAAATAATGATGCTATAGCACTGTAATTAATTACTTAATCAAAAATTTAATTCCCTCAATTAAGGTGTATTTCTGAATACAACAATAATTGTTTTGTATATCAGGATCTCTTTAAATCACATAAAGTCCTTAATCGAGTTTTGTTCACTTTAAAGTTCTATTTTACTTCTAGAGTCTTTACCATTCTGACCTATCATTATCTTATTTGTTATTTAGTTCTAGTTTCTATAAGGAAAAGAAAGTGAATGAGCAACCTTTCCCGTTGAAAATATTGCATTCTTTCGCTTTGTATGAACAGAATAAGAAGACAATTTACTCATACATGTAGAACTTTGTTGATATATCTGAACGCTTTGGAAATAGAAGTTAGTAAGTTCAAATACATGAAAATTTGTGAGTCGCTACGTAGGTTGGAGAACTTATTTAATATAGTGTTTCCAAACTCCCAAAGTCTTCTTCTAGAATTTAAGTATAAAGTCAAGCTAATCATTTCTTTTTTTTACTTCTGTTGTGGAAAAATAATATTCTCACAAAAAAAAAAAAATGAAAACTTAAATAAATATTTTATAATATCCATAACTAGCTAGTTGTAGCTAGAACTTGATAAATATTAATTAATTCTAAAAAATAAGCTTTTCTCTGATAAACTATGATAAATGATAGCCAATTCGCTACCGCTCTTCAGGAAACTTCACGCAAATATTTCATATATACTAAAGGTATTATATGTCCAAACAATAAAGTAAAGACAAAAATCAAAGTTAAAGCAAACAATAATATAATAATTAGACAGTTAAAAGATGATGAAAAGTTTTTAAAAATTTAATAATTCAGTTCAATACTTCTGTGGTTACTTGTTTGGATAAAACTTGTTTATTTTGTATCAAAAATACTTTCTGTGTATGTGAACTGGACGCTTTCTTCAAACTGATTTCTTTAATTAAAATCGTATATCATTCTTAAACAACAACAACAACCAATTTTTAGCTATAAATTAATTTTACAAAAATCTTTTGCTACACCAATGTTCTATTATTGTGAATAAAAATTTGCTGATACTTCTTTTTGAACAATATTTCATTTATAAATGAAATCTATATTAGTGTTTTCCTACTTTACACTCCAATTTGTCTTTTCAAACAATGCAGATTTTTAACATAACAATCCACGACACTGACATTTAAACACAGAACATCATGCACTTAAAGGAAATCAACAAAATTGACCCTTAAACAATGCTTGTAGCCAGAAGGGCAAAAATAGCAACCAACAAATAAAAACCAGTATATGCCACTGCAAAAGGAAGTGAACAACGCAGTCAGCAAGAATAAAACAAACAAAAAAAGAGAAGGCAAATAAACAACAACTTAACCCCTTAAGGATTGTACAATTTAAATATAATCTCGTTATAGTGATCGTAACAGAAACAAGAAAAATGTTAAGAAAAAAAACACGAACAAAAAAAAGCAGAATATAAAACTGCACTCTATTAAAAAAGGATGCGCTTGACTTTAACAGAATAACATTTATATTGTTTGGTCCTAGAACATGCATTAAAAATTAACAAAAAAAATATACTTAAATGACGGTCAGACCAAAGGTCTATGGGACAAAAATTAAACAATTAAATAAAATTTCTAAACTCTAAAGAGCTGCCCTTTTGGCACTTATCTTTAATTTGATTCTTCTTTATTTAACAAAATTCATATTTAATTAAAATCATTTTTTATGCTTCTCAACCAAATTAATAAACGGTCACATTTAAGCCCTTTTGTCTATGTTTTAACATTTATTTTGTGTTCTCTTTTAAACCAAAAATGTATTTTTATAATTTGTTTTTTGTTGCTCGTTAATTTTTTTTTTTAAAGTGATACTTAAGTTTGACACAAAATTTTTCCTACTTCAGCAAAACAAATGACTCTGAAAACAAAAAGGAATAGAGAAACATCCATAAACAAAATGAATAAGAGCATTTTTTAAGGGAAAATAAAGAAAGGGGAAGCATTGTAAGCATGATATTTAAAAACGGAAGTCCACTGTTTTATGCATGATGCTTTTTTCATGTTGCTTACACTTGAATACTAGAAATACAAGAACAATTCCACAGAGGCAAACATACACACACAAACACACAGATAAGAGACACTTATATGACCAACCGGCTAAGAGGCGTCTTTTGGTATTTGTGTTGTTGGTTTTTCTTCTACTAGACTTGGTGGGTGGAGGTGTTTTTCGCAATTATAACAGTGTTTTTATTAAAATACTTCTCTACCTCTTAAAGTTTTCGTTATAATTTTTTTTTAGTAAAAAAAATATTGTTTTTGTGTTCAAATAACAAAAAATGTTATGTTTTTTTCTTTAACTATTTTTTGTATCCTGCTTTTTTATTCGTAATTGAAATAAATTCTTAAACAAGATATATTAAGAAACCTTTAAAGGTAAAAAAAAAACTAGTAACAATCCAGAAAATTATTTATTTATAGGTTTATATAACTTTAAAAAATATAAATTGTAAAAGAAGAAATAGGCTGAAATAAAGTGGCTACTTACTTTATAATAAAATAAGAACTGAATAGTAGCAGAAGCCCCAGTAGTTCACCTAGCCTTATGAAATATCTGTTCCCTTCTGCTAAAACTGACTAAACTAACTGATTGACTAAAGGCCCGACTATAATATGCGGTAATGCTAAAAATTCAACGCAAAACCTGTCAAATGCTTCGGTAGATATTAAAGAAATTTAGTTGACTACAATGCACTTACATAAACTTAGTAACTAATTTGCCACAGTTGCACATTTATGTTTAATTCGTAATTTTGTCAAAAATAATTTCTTTATAAATAAACAAAATTTTAAAAGGAAAGACATTTAAAGACCATATTTTATACATTTAATAACATTCACATTCACATACACATTTACATTTTTTGGTTCATGTTCTAAGATAAATTTTCATAAAAAAAATTAGAAGTTTTTTTTTTCTGTTTTTGTTTTTGTGGCCAACCACACTAAAAAAAGCCACGGTGTTCATCGCTTAAATCATATACATATTTATGGACACTTAAAAAATTAATTTTATTTTATTGTGTTTGTGAAAAATTAGCCGAAATAAAAATGTTCTGTTGTTTCTATATTTTCTGTTAAATTAAAAACTTAAAATTATTACTGTAGGTCTTAATTGCAATTTTCTTTATGAATGTACATATTTATAACACACAGCACAATCAGCTGTTTTCGTACGGAAAATGCGCTCAATTCGTACTTTGCTTTAAGAACTGAGATTTGACGAAACTTTACGAAAAGTATTCTAAAGTAATTTATAGTTTCTCACATATAAATTAATGTATTTGCACAGTTGTTTAAGTTTGGTTATCTTATGCACATTATAGTTGGGCCTTAAGCGTAAGAATGAACTGAAGCAAAATTAGCTCAACTCAGTCAGTTTGACTACTTAATGATATTGCAATGCGTAGCTGTTTGAAAACGATTTATTTTGGACAAAGTTCGGTTTCTTATGAACGACAAAAGATATCTTAATTTTAAAGACGCAAGGCAGTGGTGTGAACCAGCCAATAGTCGATCCTCTAGGGTGAAGGGGGGCTATAGAATTTTTTTAAAAATTCAAAAACAAAAATATTTTTAACTCAAATGTTAAGATTTTTAGATTTGATTAGACCGTGCAAATATCTACAAAAATGTTATTACATGTTTTAGTTTGTGAGAAATTTGGCTTACATTTTTTTTGTTAATTTTGGCCGACCTAAACTTAGTATTTTTGGCGTAGTGCGCTTATCAATGATCGGATTACTACCTTAAGATATTTGCTATATTCTTAATAAAATTTAGTGTAAACACCTAAGAGTTTTTTTTTCTGATAGCTCCAAATCGAGAAAATTTAGAAAATTCCGTTGTGTAAGGATTATCTCCAAAAAGTAGCTTTCTTTTATTGCATATTAAATTTACTCCGGTGATAGCATTTTTTAACCATTTTAAACACAACCTAAAGCAAATATGAATAAAAAAAAAAATTTGGTACAAAATATGACGGTACTCCCTCCAGCCCTGTCCAAATATAGACAATTTTTGAACAAAATTTAAATATTATTGTAAAATTCCTCGAAGCACTAATAAAAAAAAACAGAAACATGATTTTAAGTCCCAAATTCTTGGCTACATACTTCGAGAAGGATTTGACAGCCCTGTGATTAACAACGTACCCTCTTTTGTAAAAAATAAATCTTATTACAACATTTGATTAAAATTTTTTTTACCTATATAATTTAAAAATTTTATAATAACATCGCGATACCTTTTGATTTTGTGGCAATTTTAATTCCATATTTTCTTTCTCGAAAAACTACCTCAACATTATAATATTATCAATCTAGAGGTCATAAGCTTTTCATACCACTGATACCACTGACATGTAAATTAAGCACATAATTAAGCTAAAGAAGAAGAAGAAGACATGAATTTTTTTCATTCTTAGAACTTTATTCAAAATCGATCACAGCTTTCATTAACAGCTTTTAATCTATAAAGAAAATGTCCAATATTTATAGTTATAGACTAAAGTCGACTCTTGCTAAAGTGTACTTTAAACGAAAAAAGGCCATCGAGACGTGCTTTGACCGTCAATAATCAATATCGGTAATTAATTAATCGGGATAATTAAATAAAAAATAGCACGAAGATTGTATGAAAATTAAATATTTAAAAAATATTCCCATGTCTTTAGTTAAATAAATTGCAAATTGCCTGTGCATAGAAATAAATTTTCGTAGTGTTTTTGATATTTTATTTTGTATCCTCTTTCAACTGTATGTATATAAGAGCCGAAAAAAATTCTACTGTATACAGGGGAGAAAGAAAAATAGAATTACTGTTGGTTATTGTTGTTTTTGCTTAAACTTTGATTTTTGTCTTTGCTTTATTATTTGGACAAAAATCTTTAGTTTATTTAAAATGTTTGTCAGAAGTTTCCTGAAGAGTTAAATAAGCGATAACGAAATGGCCATCGAGACGTGCTTTGACCCTCAATAATTAATATCGGTAAATAATTAATCGGGATAATTAAATAAAAAATAGCACGAAGTTTGTATAAAAATTAAATATTTAAAAAATATTCCCGTGTCTTTAATTAGAAAAATTTCTTATTATCTTTTTTGCTTTCATAGTCAAAAATAAGGTATACTTTAAGTTGAACCGACTTAATCTGGGTGTCAATTGTAATTTGATAATTGATATAGAATACTATGTTCTTAAACCAAATAAAATTAATTTTATAAAAATTTGGTGGTAATTAATTAAAGATTTGTTTACAGACTCTAAAGAAAGTAAGAAACAGAGATCGCAACTAGAGTGCCGCTGAAAAGTAATGCCTTCGTGAATGCAAAATCCTGCATTTTCATATGGTGAAAAACAGAGGTATTGACCTGTCACTAAGACATAAAAAGAAAAAGTCATGTAAAGCAATACAGAAAGGTATGCGCGCAATTGATGCGTATGAAAGTTAACACCAGAAAAGCTTTTGCAGTGCAATTCTTATTCCTAATTTAAGCGCAAAAGAAGCTATGATTATTAACGAGTTAGAGGATGGCAAAATTTTTATCGACAGTAACTGCGATGAAAGTGCTACAAATTCTGATCAAATGTGAAATACAAAATATGCTTCCCTCGCTCTAAAAAGACAAACTTTCACAGGCTTTCTACAACTCTAAAGTAAAACCGACTTTAGTTCTATTTACGCATACTTTATATTAACTTTAAATATGGGCCAATATATATATATATATATATATATATATATATATATATATATATTATTTTTTTTCTAATTACCATGTAAATAATTAAGTTAATTTTAAATATATGCATATTTTAATTTCTATATTTATTAAGAAATAATAATTATATACAGAATTTTATTTAAATTTTTAGAGAATATTAAACACTAGCAAATTGTAACACAAGATTGTTTCTCCATCTATTAACATAATAATTCTTGGAAAAGGAAATCCAACTGCAAATTAGACTGGCGAATATGAAATAAAATTCGAATAAAGCTAATTCATAAGCATGTAAATGCGAAATCCTTAAAAATTATAGTTAGTTTTTTGAAGCTATGGTGAGCTTAGTTTTACATATTCTATGCAAATTTCAAATGTTAAATAATATTTTATATTAAATAACGCCACCAAAGTTACATATGTTATTAAGGGACACCCATTAATTTTTAAAATATATTCTAAGTCGGATCGTTTAAAAAAAAATTAAATTGCTTAACAAATATCGAAAATCTGAAGTAGGAAATATATAAAAAAAAGAACAACAAACGAGAAATATTCATTTTTTTTTTTTGGAGTCGGGCAAAAAATCGCATAAGAAACATAAGTCGGAGTATCTTCAACCCACCAAATATTTAAATTCAAGCATTAGGAAATGTCACTTTGGGATTGAAACTCACATCATGAGGCACTGCCCGACTCCTTAAAAATGTCAAACTTGATTTGTGCACTTATTTACTTAGTTTAAGGATTATTAAAAGAAAAGTAATGTGACCTAAAAAGGTCATTTGTATAACCTGTTCCTCTACCTCATTTTAATTTTACTGAAGTGTAAAATTACACTAGAAAGGTTCTTCAATACTGAACACTTCTTAGAAAAATAAACTTTAAAAATATTAATATGACCCATCTACCAATCAACAGTCAAGTCTCCTTACTAAATACTTGTTGCAATATTTGCTTTTATTTCTCTTATTTGTTTTCGTACTTTATTGCTAAACAAAAGAACTTTTTTACAGCCTTAACCACAAAAAGTGGAAAAAAAGTATATCAAAGTTTTTCATTCCGTTTGTAATTTCTACAATATCCATTTTCGCTCCATTAAGTATATACATATATTCTGTCTCATGCATAGCGAAATCGATTGCACGATGGCCGTCTGCTCGTCGGTGTTAGTGTTGAAATCATTTTTGCCAAGGTTCTAGAAGAGCTAGAGAAAATTTGCTATTGAAAATTAGAAAGATCGGTCCGTGTCTTTTGAGGCAGCAAACAAAATACTACGACTGCCCCTAAAACACAAGTTGAAAAAATTGGTGCTCTCCCATATTTTTCGAGTTATGGGCGTCTGAACTTTTTATAGAAAAGTACGATGTTACATCATATTTTTTAAGATATCAGTATGGGTATCATTTAAAAGCTTTTAAAGAGATCTTCCAGAAAATACAAAAATATTTTAGAAATTCTTAACCCATTAAGAGCCAATGGTATTTTATGTATAATTATATATATGTATGTGGTACTTAATTTTTCTCTTATTTTTTCATTCTTTGTTACCACAATATTTGCTTTTTCCGGTTTTTTAGGGTCACTTTACTTAACTAGATTTACACACATTCGCCTAAGCCGATGCTTATATATATATATATATATATATATATATATATATATATATATCTTACTGGTTTTTCTATGATTTAAGTACTTGTTAAAAAAATCTTTTTATTCATTCCCGTTTTCTTTTTTGCTTTGTAACTTCACATCAGATAACAAAAATAGAAAATGACAAAGTAATTAAGGGTCATTGTGGAAAAAAGGATTTTTCTTTTTATATATTTTTAAAAATGTGTATATTTTTGTATGGTTGCAATGTAAGTTGTTGCTTTTGTTGATACTTGCTTTTGTATGTCGAGTGTTGTTACTGCAATAAAACACTTTCGTTTGAAAAATAAAGTTAAAACTTAAAATAAAGCAAAACTGAATTTTGTTCCATGCAGATGACAAATATTTATTTTGATTTAAATAGAAATTTATGTGGTACGAAAATAAATTTTATTTCATTTTTAACCATTTTTTTATCCGTACTTTTTTTTTGTTTGTTTTTGTTATTACTATAAAAATGAAAATGCAAAGTAAATAAAGATTTGTCAAAACACTAAATGAAGAGAGAAAATGTTCCAAGAAAAAATTATATTTTGATGCTGATGAAAAAATATTTTTAAATGTTAATGAAGTTTATATTTTGTGTGTGGCTCTGAAAAAAATTGAATATAAAAATTTTCGAGCTCTTTGATGCAAGTGAAATTTGTTCGCTTTAAAATCTTAACTTTATACAATAAAAAACTTTAAAATTGCTTTTCAAAATTTAACAAGTAACTTAATACGAAAATTAAAGTGTTCTTAAGGTCTAACAATAATTTACTAAAGTTTAAAATATCTTTAGAATTTCGCCACAAAATAAGAGATTTATATGAAAACGTATTGTAAGATTAGCTATGAGTAGCTTATAGCGACTATCTTAGCAAAACTTATTTAAGTTCATATCAAAGCTTCTTTTACAGGCTGGAACTCTCAACTGTGCTGTTATCGTTTATCGTTTTTGTGTATTGTCCACCAATTGTGGACTCACTGTGGTACTGAAGCAGTAAAGTTGCATCTTCTGTCCATCAAACTTTCAAATGCCGAATTAAAATCAATGTGGCCTACGCATCGTTGCCGGGCACTTTATTTTATCTGATAAATTAGAAAAGGCAGCTTCATTAACCACTTTTATACATGTATGTGGTATTTTCTTTCAACCACATTATAGCCTAATAAAAGCAACTATAATACTGCTCCCATTTTTTGATGTCCTTGATCAGCGTACACACAAAGCTCCTAAATTATTATGATTTTATAACGCAATTTTTTTTTTTAATAAATTGTATGATTTTTATTTAAAAAAACTATAATATCGTTTTTCGTAAAGTTTTTATATTTTAAAAATTTTTGCAAGCTTAAACTTTTTAAATTTAATTGAGTTTGTAATTATAATTTAAAATATTCGTATGGTAAGATTTTTTTTTTTATATAATTGTTTTTAATAATTCTTATTTCAAAAGTGTATTTTGATTTATAAAAATTTTTTTGCAGATTTTCAAATTTTATTGTTATTCATGTGCTTCTATTATTTTATGGCTTAATTTTGATTTTTCTTAGAAACATCGTATATAATTATACCCACGATTTTTTAGACATTTTTTATTCCCATGATAAATTTGGAAATTTTAACAGTTCAATTCAATAGTTATTAAACACTGTTCTAAGCGATAAAATTACTAAAAATTTATATTTAATAACACACAATAACATTTCAATTCTTTTTTTCTTATCTTTGAAATTTAATGGCATTGTTTGAAATAATGACAATTGAAACATTTTAATAACCATTTAATGATAAGGATTTTATTTAAATTATAATTGTTTTTACTAATGGTAATGAAATTTTAATGATATCGTATAATCATTATTTGAAATTAAATCAAAAATAATTGTTTTTATGAAATACAAATTTTATTAATTTATCATTTGTAAGTGATATAGGTGTACAAATTTCCATCTGTTGCGGTCTTTTACTTGTACGAAAATAAAAATATGTTTCCATAGTGTCTCACTTGTCCTGAAAAAGTTAAAACATGTATATTTAACCAAATTTTGGTAATAAAAATGCTACTTCTGCTATATTTTAAGATGCTTATTTGGTGTACAAACACAAGGAATACATTCATTAATGATAATTACATAAAACTATTTAATCATTAGTCAGTTTGTATGAACTTGTTTTTTAACTAATTATCAATGAAACCTTTTCATTAGAAAGCATTACCATTAGTAAAATATTGATAATGCTAAAAAAATTATAAGCACTATCTTTCATTCAATGCTGATGGAATCGTCAATTAATTATTCCATCTAATTAATTACTCCCATCTATAAGATTAACAGCTAATCTTCACTTAAAATTTTTAAACATTTTTACCTGGCGACTCCTATTATCATTAAATACTCAGTGCTTTTTCAATTAAACCGAAAACCTAACATGGTTTTCTTTTCATTAGAAAGCATTACCATTAGTAAAATATTGATAATGCTAAAAAAATTATAAGCACTATCTTTCATTCAATGCTGATGGAATCGTCAATTAATTATTCCATCTAATTAATTACTCCCATCTATAAGATTAACAGCTAATCTTCACTTAAAATTTTTAAACATTTTTACCTGGCGACTCCTATTATCATTAAATACTCAGTGCTTTTTCAATTAAACCGAAAACCTAACATGGTTTTCTTTTCATTAGAAAGCATTACCATTAGTAAAATATTGATAATGCTAAAAAAATTATAAGCACTATCTTTCATTCAATGCTGATGGAATCGTCAATTAATTATTCCATCTAATTAATTACTCCCATCTATAAGATTAACAGCTAATCTTCACTTAAAATTTTTAAACATTTTTACCTGGCGACTCCTATTATCATTAAATACTCAGTGCTTTTTCAATTAAACCGAAAACCTAACATGGTTTTCTTTTCATTAGAAAGCATTACCATTAGTAAAATATTGATAATGCTAAAAAAATTATAAGCACTATCTTTCATTCAATGCTGATGGAATCGTCAATTAATTATTCCATCTAATTAATTACTCCCATCTATAAGATTAACAGCTAATCTTCACTTAAAATTTTTAAACATTTTTACCTGGCGACTCCTATTATCATTAAATACTCAGTGCTTTTTTAATTAAACCGAAAACCTAACATGGTTTTCTTTTCATTAGAAAGCATTACCATTAGTAAAATATTGATAATGCTAAAAAAATTATAAGCACTATCTTTCATTCAATGCTGATGGAATCGTCAATTAATTATTCCATCTAATTAATTACTCCCATCTATAAGATTAACAGCTAATCTTCACTTAAAATTTTTAAACATTTTTACCTGGCGACTCCTATTATCATTAAATACTCTGCTTTTTCAATTAAACCGAAAACCTAACAT
This sequence comes from Gymnosoma rotundatum, assembly GCA_916610165.2. Taxonomy (NCBI): domain Eukaryota; kingdom Metazoa; phylum Arthropoda; class Insecta; order Diptera; family Tachinidae; genus Gymnosoma; species Gymnosoma rotundatum. Next base: position 36,480,912 of record OU744337.1, read on the forward strand.
GGTTTTCTTTTCATTAGAAAGCATTACCATTAGTAAAATATTGATAATGCTAAAAAAATTATAAGCACTATCTTTCATTCAATGCTGATGGAATCGTCAATTAATTATTCCATCTAATTAATTACTCCCATCTATAAGATTAACAGCTAATCTTCACTTAAAATTTTTAAACATTTTTACCTGGCGACTCCTATTATCATTAAATACTCAGTGCTTTTTCAATTAAACCGAAAACCTAACATGGTTTTCTTTTCATTAGAAAGCATTACCATTAGTAAAATATTGATAATGCTAAAAAAATTATAAGCACTATCTTTCATTCAATGCTGATGGAATCGTCAATTAATTATTCCATCTAATTAATTACTCCCATCTATAAGATTAACAGCTAATCTTCACTTAAAATTTTTAAACATTTTTACCTGGCGACTCCTATTATCATTAAATACTCAGTGCTTTTTCAATTAAACCGAAAACCTAAAATGGTTTTCTTTGCATATTCTTTAACTCAAAAAAAAGGAAACTTTTTAGTAAAAATACATGTTCCAGTTATTACAAAATATACGAGCAAGAAATGTAATTAACATATTTTATAAATAATTATTAACAAATTTTATTTTACAATTATTTTTATTTTGTTTATTTTACTCATAGTTGTAAAAAGTATTCGAATAAAGAGTTCTATAAAAAAAAACTGTTAACGTTTATATACTTCAGTAATTAAAAAAACTTGTTTTAATTTATTTTTATTTAATAGAATAAATCTAGTTTAGACTAATAACTCCATATAAAAAAAAAGTTTAGCGAGGTTCAGAAAAAGTTATTTTAAAGAGAAAATATATATCAGAGTTATGCGCCCATAATATGCAACATTTCAAATATTCTTTGGTGAAATGGGCCAAAATGGGTCATTTGGTAAATAGACTGTCAGATTTCTTACAAAAACAATTTTAAAAATGTAAGCCTATTAGAAACTGGTTAAATAATATTGAACTTTTAGTATTAATTTAACTTTGTTAAACAAGATTTGCTCCTTCTTGTAATAATAACATTTTGTTAGATGTACATATCGCTGGTCTCATGTAGAAAGGCCCTAACTCGCATAATTGTGATTTTATAGGAGAAGGTAAAAACATAACAGAAACTGTATTTATCACAATGTAATATTTGAAATGCAATGGCTTGTAATATCGTTATTTTTGATACTATTGTATTCAAATTTTGTGGCGAGGTGTATATGCATGAAATGTAATGGAATCACGAAAAAACTGAATTTCATAAAAATTCGAGTTAGGGCCTTTCTACATGAGACCAGAGATATATAGGTATATATGTATTCCGGGGTACTTGCTAAAACTAGATTAATGCTACTTTTATATATTTTTTTAAATCTTACTAGTTCGTAATTGGTTAACAATTTGTTTTTGATGTGTAATGTTTTTACATCTGATATACCTGCTTATAGTAATATTACCATACGCGGATGACACTGCAATTTTATATTCAAATTAATCGTCAAATGGAGCATCCATAGTAATTCAAAGAGAGCTAGATACATTACGACAGGGGTTAGAAAAATGGAAAATTGAAATTAACACGGGTAAATGTAATCAATGAACGTTAACATTAAGAGGGGAAGATTGTCCTACTTTATATATTAATGGATCTGAGTTACCAAAAGCCAAAACCGTATATATCTGAGAATGCATCTTGACAAAAGATTGACATGGAAAAGGCACTATAGGGCAAAAAGAAAACATCTTAACGTGAGAGCCAAGAGAATGTACTTATTACGAGGTGCCAAATAAAAACTCAATTTAGAAAATAAAATAAAAATATATAAGGCTGTACTAAAACCTATATGGACGTATGGCATTCAACCATGGGGAACCTTAAGCCATTTAAACATAGAAATTTTGCAAAGATATTGATTAAAAACGATTGTTAATGCTCCTTGGTTTGTAACGAACAAACAACTTCACAAAGATCTCAAAATTCCTTTAGTCAGAAGTGAAATAAATATATTTAGTCAGAGGTACTTAGATCGCCTTAGCAACCACAGTAACATTCTTGCAATAACTCTCTTAGCTGACGCAGAAGAAGTTAGAAGACTGAAAAGATCTCATGTATTAGATTTACCATTTAGGAAATTATAACTTTAGTGTCTAATGTAAATAATAATATTGCTGTATAATATTAAATTTAGTTTATTAAGCTTGCTGAAGTTTAACAACATAAGTTAAGTTACTTTTTATTATCCTATTTACTTGTTATTATTAAAATAGATTGTAAATAAACAAACGAAGATAAAAAAAGTAAGGCGCTAAATAGGAATTTTGCGATGTCGCAATTTATTTATAAAAAACTTTAAAGGTCCATAACTTGGATGGTTTTTTAATTAAATATTTTTCCCTTAAAACTAATTTTTCTTCCCCGGGACAGCCTCTAATTTTATAAAAAAAACTAGCGGACCCGGCAAACTTCGCCTCACCCCAATTTTAAGCCTTCAGACAAACTTTACAGCAATAATACAACACAATTATCAGTTATCATCAAATATTGTGATAAAAAAAGAGGCCCGATAAATAAAATTTCATACAAAAAATAAATTTTCGATTTTTCCCATTTTCCGCATTTAGCATTTTCCGCAATTTTCCATGTTTTACTATTTTTTCATTGGAAAGCTATTAAGGAATAATTTCACACAAAATTTCGTACAAAAACCCAATTTTCGATTTTTCCAATTTTCCGACTTTTCCGGAGGGTTTTCCAAAATTTTCTTCCATAAAGACCTTCTCCTCGAAAATAAGAATAACTGAGAGTAGGTTTTTGAGAGTATTAATCGTTTATGTATATAGATTTATCATCACTACCTTACATTAATTTACTTTAATTGTGCTTAGTTCCTTCAAATATAAATATTTCAAGATATTCTTATGAAATATTTATTATTATAACTAAAAAATGAAATGTATTATTATTAGTTATAATAATAAATATTTAATGAGAATACAAGAATACGATGACTTCAGCAAACAAATTGTAGTCTACCACTCAGAAGTGACCGTCCTACGTTGCTCAAGCGGAACAGTCGCCACATGATCAGTTTTGCCGAACTTTCGTTGGATTTTGCTCGTCTTTGAAGACCCACACGGTCGATTGTTGTTTCGTTTCGGGCTCATACGCATAGATCCATGATTCGTCACCTGTAACGATCTTATAAACGTCTTTTGAAGCTCCGCAATCATATTTTTGCAACATTTCTCTGCACCAATCGACACGAGCCTTTTTTTGAGCGACTTTCAAATTGTGAGGGATCCAACGAGAACAAACCTTTTTTACGGCCAGGTGTTCATGCAGTATCGAATGTATGCTGGTGGAAGAAATGTCGAAGGATGTCTCTATCTCTCGGTATGTCGCATGTCGATCTTGCATTATGAGTTCACGCACGGCATCAATGTTCTCTGGCACAACAGCCGTTTTTGGACGACCTTCACGGAATTCGTCTTTGAGCGAGCTTCGGCCACGATTAAATTCATTATACCAATTTATCACAGTGCTAGAGGATGGTGCTTCATTGCCATACAAAGATTTAAGTTCATCAATGCACTCTTGTCGTGATAATCCACGTCGAAAGTTGTGAAAAATGATGGCACGAAAATGTTTACGAGTTAATTCCATTTTTTCTATATTAATTTTTTCAAGTCACTGTTAACAACACAAATAATGGTCGTAAGTCAAAACGTTTTGAGTACGATTATGCTTAAAAATGACAAACTTTCCAATGGAAATATCAGATTGTACTTGGCAGCACTCAGTGTTGCCAGGCCAGAAATATATATAGCAGCCCTCGTATCATGAAATGTTAATATTTGAAGGAATTAAATACAATTAAAGTAAATTAAACACAATTAAAGTGAATTAAATTAAAATTAAAATAAATATTAAGCTGTTTAAAGTTTTTATGATAACAGCCGTAAATATTCAAAGATTTAAACGTTTGTGAATATAAATTTCATTTTTTTATTTTTTTAATTTCAAAATTTTCATTGTAACAAAAACCGATTGCTAAGTTGAGGACTACGAATATTTTATTGGAATTGCTGATTTATTTTAGTTTAAAAAGGAAATTAATAACCATTTAATGAGTTTTTTGCTGTGTATGTATACTCTCGTGAGTGTGTATTAGTTTTCAACCGACAGGTAAATTTAAATCTGTTGTTTTTTGTTCAGCCGTTTATAATCAATATTCTTGAAACTTTATGTCAGCTCCTTCATTTCATATAAAATATAAAAAAAATGACGCACATAGGGTTATATTGCCAATCTAGACAAAATTTAAATTCAAGTAATGTACAAATTTATGTACGCATCAGACTGCAAAATGCTGCTGTGAATTTTCAAGGCTTCTGCTTTAGATTTGTCGCTTGGGGAACTGTTAAAAATTGTGTAAATTGCATACGTTTGTTATACGCTTCACTACAAAAAATGAAAAAGGGTATTTCTACAATATTTATATACATACTAGATGAACCCGGTGTGCTTCGCAACCCCCCTCGTTATTAAATAAAATTAAAAGTATTGCGAAAATTTAATGACGATTGGTCCAGTAGTTAAGACTATATTACGATTTTTAGTTTTTCTAAAAAGGGGTGGGGTCCCACCCACTTTTCTCCTGGTACGTATTCCTAATTATGCCAATACCATATGTACCAAATATCGTCGACGTAGGTCAAAAAATGGCCAAAATATGGCGATTTAAATTTTTGGGTTATATGGGCTGTGCCACGCCCCTTTGTCCAATTAAAACTTCATATAGCCTATTATTCCTTCCATTGTCACAGTAACATGCTGTGAAAATTTCAGGAAGATCGGTCCAAGGGTTTGGCCTCCTATAAAGCACAAACAAACAGACAGACATTCATTTATATATATATAGATGTTTATATATTATACAATTTTCGAACCCATAAAGTTCTGAGTTCTTATGTAAAGCGAAGTCGATTAAACGATGGCCGTTTGTCCGTCCATTTTAGTGTTGAAATCAACTTTGCCAAGGCACTAAATTAGATAAATAAAATTTAAGTGGACCCATCGATCAGACATAGTTTTGAAAATTTTGCTTTTGAAATTCAGCAAGATCAGTTCTTGTCCTTCGAGGCAGCGGGTAAAACAGTACGTCTGCCTCTAGTTTTTCCATATCATTTGAAACAATAAAGTAACTCCTTAATGGGTATCATTTATAAGCTTTGGAAGAAATCTTTTAGGAAATACTAAAATTTTTGAAAATTGCTAAACCCATTAAGAGCCGATGCCATTTTTATACAAAATTGTTATAGAACTTATTTTTTTTTAATTTTCTGTCACCCCAATATTGGTCTTTTTGAATGGAGTGACTTGACTAAACTGTGGTTATATTAGTGGAGAAGGGTATATAATACTCGACATAGCCGAGTCGAAAAAGGTTTTGGTTTACAATCATTGTAAATAAATGAAACAAACTAATAAAAGCTTTGAAATAAATATATTTCGGAATTACCAAAAAAAAAAAAAATAATAAAAAAATAGAGGGATAGTTCGGGGGTGCACATAAAAAGTAAACAACTTAATGTTCATGATATTATGACGTGTTTATTCCATTTCTTTAATACTCACATTTATTTCAAGCAATATTTTTTTTCACCGCCCACAAAAGGGGGCAGGGTGAACAAATGGAATTTTAGAGTTTTCTTTGTCATAGCTTTTTAATCTTTTGCCGACCTTAAAAGTTGCAATTGCTAAACAAAAGTATGGGAAATTTAAGAAGTAGGATTAGTTTTTCTGAGGGGAAAATTTTTCTCCTTGGGCTAAATTTTTTATTTTCAAGCATTAACAGCACATGACACATAAGACATATTCCTACAGAGTTTCATGACATAGATGAGTTCCATAATTTTTTAGAGCAAATAAGAAAAAAGAAACAAAAGTAATGTGCGGCTAGATTTGAAAAAAAAAAATAAAATACCTCAATGTGCGGCGGTGAAGAAATCTTCTATGTTTTGTGTCGATGTATGTTTATGTCTTTTTCAGTCTTTAGGCCACTTTTGTATTGTTTCCAATACATCACTGTTCTTACCATTATTTTTTTCTACTTTATTTGCCTAAAAAGCTATGAATTTTAAAATTTCAATCACAAAATTTGAATAGCTTAATGTAAAGTTTGGTAAATGAACGTTTTTTATATTTTCTTATTGTTTTATTTTTTGCACACAAACTTCTTAAGCTTTTGTACTGAAATTAAGAGTATTGATTATTTTTTAATGTTTCCAAAAACTTATAAATATATATTTCTGCAAACGACGGTTCCTTTTTTCTATTTTTTGCAAATACACAAATCTCAATAGCGTTGATGGCATTATGTGCTGTTTCGTTCTGAGGAAAGCACCTATTTGCAAGTGAAAGGAGGAAATGTATGTTTAAAAAAAGAAAATAAAACGCATTTATTTAAATCAAAGTTAACCATGTGTGTGGTTCATGAAAAGTAAGAAAGTTTTAAATAGTTTAAGTTTAGACAGTTTAAGTTAAAAAAAAAATAATTAAAAAAGCATTTAGGTAAGAAAAACGTTTGGCAGGAGATACAAATTTATAAAAAAAAAAAAATATAAGAAATGACGTTTAACCTGCTGGTTAAAGAAGTTTTTTGGAAGTGAATTTAAAATTGCCTTTAAAGGAAATAAAATCATACAGTTTAAGTTTTAAATATTTTAAGTAAAGTGTAACATGCAAATACTTGTAAAGGATTTTCTTAAGACTCCAGCTAAATTTAAATTTGACATCGCACGATAGTGTCAATGACATCTTGGCGCGAAAAAATCGTTTCTCCGAAAAGTAAAAATATTAGCGATATATTTTTTTCTTGTGCAGTTTCAATATTTTCGCTGCAGCATTGGTTTGAATACAAACAATTTAGAAATAAGTCAATATTTTTTGTGATTTGAAGAGATTATAAAATAAAATTAAAACAAATTAAACAACGGGAATTTTTTATTCTATTAATTAATTTTCCAAATAATCTCTTTTTTTCCTGCTATTTTTATTTTCTCTATTAATTAATTAAATTACCGATATTGATTATTGAGGGTCAAAGCACGTCTCGATGGCCATTTCGTTTCCACTTACTTAACTCTTCAGGAAACTTCTGACAAACATTTTAAATAAACTAAAAATGTGTGTCCAAACAATAAAGCAAAGACAAAAATCAAAGTTTAAGCAAAAACCAACAGTAATTCTATTTACTTTCTCTAATAAAAATAGCACGAAAAAAGATTTTAGTTGTAAACCACTTTCGTTAATTCTTGATTTGTCGTCGAATAAGTACTCCGTTTAAAAAAAATTTTAAAAGCAAAACGCCATCGTTTTATAGCTTCCCAGCAAAAAAATAAACATAACTTAAAAAGTATTTACCATATAATGACTTACTTTTGTGATTGCCATATTTTGTTACAACTTACAAAACACATTAAATTAGTTCACCAAAAAGTAAGTAGAGGCCGTATTCTGTAATTTTCTTAGCTAAAACTTATACTTTATTGCTTAATTGTTGAACTAATCCATATACACTTTTAACTAAACGGTATCTGTAACTCTAACTAAAGTATTTAAGACTAAAGTATTTAAGACGGTGCTAAGTATTGGGTTAAATTTTCCAATGTCGTATTTGTGGAAAAAAACTGCTTTTTAACCGACTTCAAAAAAAGAAGGAAGTTATACAATTCGGCTGAATGTTGCTTTTTTTGTTAATATTTGTGCCTCCAGAACTCAGTCATTTCTGATCCGATTTTGAAAATTTTTGGTAATATGATGGATTATGCTTACAGATTGGTCCCGTTTTAAAAACAGTTCATAATCTTAATTAATTAATTAAATTAAAGGGTGTACCCATACAACATACATATTTTTTACGGGTATTACGAACTGTAAAGGGCGATTTTGCAAAATTTGAAATGACTGCGTATTTCTATGGCTCCCAAAACAAAAAATTATACAAAAATAAATCTAAAAATTAAAGGGTACCCCATAATTAATGTAAATTTACTTATATGGGCCTATCTGTTGAACCGTTATAGACAAACGCTTGCAAACTGGACAGAATGTCGATTGCTATGGCCGTTATAGTAGCAAGTATTAATTTTACAAATTAAAGGGTGCCCCCTTGTATGAGCCTATCTTTAAAACGCTTGCAAATTGGACAGAATGTCGGTTGCTATGGCAGTTATAGTAACAAGTATTAATATTACAAATTATAAATTAAAGGGTGCGCCAATAGTTCATTAAATTTTATGTATATGGCCATCATGATCTGATTTTGAAAATTTTTGGTAATATGATAGATTATGCTTACAGATTGGTTCCGCTTTAAAAAAAGTTCATAATCTTAAAAATTAAAGGGTGTTCCTATACAACATACATATTTTTTACGGGTATTATGAACTGTAAGGGGCGATTCTGAAAAATTTGAAATGACTGCGTATTACTATGGCTCTCAAAAACAAAACATTATACAAAAATAAATCTTAAAATTAAAGGGTGCCCCCATAATTGATGTAAATTTACTTATAAACTATCTTTTGAACCCTTTTAGACAAACGCTTGCATATTGGACAGAATGTCGATTTCTATGGCCGTTATAGTAACAAGTGTTATTATTAAGAATTATAAATTAAAGGGTGCGTCAATAGTTCATTTAATTTGATGTATATTGCCATACTTGTTAACAGTTAAAGACAGACTCTTGGAACTTACAACGAACCAGTGTTGGTAAGTCCGCTACAACAACAAGTTTAAAATATGGATTTAGAAGTTAAAGGGTGTTCCAATAGTAGTTGTAATTTCAAGTGTGTGGCCATATTATTGAACCGTTATAATCAGAACGCTGAAACTTACAAGGGACCTGTATTGCTAAATCCGCTATATCAACGAGTTTATAATTTGAATTTAGAAAATAAAGGGTGTCCCATAATTGATGAGGATTTACTTATATGAGCCTAGCTTTTGAACCGTTTTAGACAAACGCTTGCAAATTGGACAGAATGTCGATTGCTATGGCAGTTATAGTAACAAGTATTAATATTACAAATTTTAAATTAAAGGGTGCGCCAATAGTTCATAAAATTTATTGTATATGGCCATACTTTTGAACAGTTGTGGACTGACGCTTAAAAATTACAACGAACTAGTATTGCTAAGTTCGCTATAACAAGTATAAAATATGGATTTAGAAGTTAAAGGGTGTTCCAGCAGTTGATGTAATTTCAATTGTGTGACCAAACTTTTGAACCGTTATAGACAAAACGCTGAAACTTAAAAGGGATCTGTATTGCTAATATTTAATATTATGAATTATAGGGTGCATCAATAGTTGTAGACAGACGATTGAAATTTACAAAGAACCTGTATCAATAACTTCTCGATAACAACAAGTATAAAATTTGGATTTGGAAATAAACGGGTGTCCCAATAGTTGATGTGGCCGGACTTTTGAACCATTATAGACATAGCTGAAATTTACAAGGGACATGTTTTTCTAAATCCGCTATCACAAGAAGCTTATTATTTGAATTTAGAGAGAAAAGGGTGTGCCGAAAACTAATGTCATTAGTTCTATATGGCAGCATTTTTTTAACCGTTGTATACAAATATCTTAATGTTAGAAAAAATGTCCACTACTTTTTTTTTGGAATAATAAAAAGTATAAAAATATAAAATAAATAGTTACTATAATCTGATGTATATAGGCAAACTGTTGAACCGTTACAGACAGACGGCTGAAATTTACACAGAACCTGATTACTAAATCTACTTCAACAGCAAGTATATAATCCGAATTTGGAAATTAAAGGGTGCCTCTATAGTTGCTGTAATTTGATGTTTATTGCCAAACTATTGAACAGTTGAAAAAGTATTAAGTTTGGAGATATAAGTGTGTCCCAATAGTTAATGTAACCTAATTTATGTGGCCATACACTTGAGCTGTTATAGGCAGAGAGATGAAATCTATTTTGAAGTCGGTTTTTTTCTGCAAGAATTATTTAAAATTAAATTATTTTAGAGATGGCGATTTAGCTTTAGCTAAAAAAGCTTTATACCTTATGTTAAATAATTTGTAATCAAGTCTTCCCATTTTCTCTCAGTTGACAGACAAACAGCTGAGTCTGCAAATTATTTATAACTGAGTGTATAACTGATTTGTGATTGGTCAAATTTGTAAAGCGGGAGCAGCAAATTAAAGAATATTTTATTGTCTTGTCATTGTTAATTGATACAAGAAGCGGGAGCTTTCGAATTCGTTGAGGAGTAATTATTATACATATATAAAGTTAATTAATGTAATTGTAAATTCCTTTAATTACAGAAATTTAAGCATAATAAAAAACAATTGAATTGTGAATTCGTGTTTTGTTTTTTACTGCTGGTGAATTTTTCAACATTCTTAAATTTTCTGGTACTTCTGCAATGCCTGGACAAAACGAATGTACTAAGAGTACATGTCTGAAATGTGGCCAAGAAAGCGATGCTCATACGGTATCTTGTTTAATTTGTAAAGGAAGATATCATTGCGAATGTGCGCAAATAACTCATGCAGAAGCAGAGGGTGATTGGTGTTGTAAGTCATGTCGGGCAAAAAAGTCTTATGAAAGTCATGAGAATAACTTGTTGCCGGAACGTGCAGGTGGACATGCCGGTTCAGTACAATCATTAAGTACCAAAGCATCGTCCAAGAAATCGCAGGAAATTCAAGCCGAATTAGAGATGGTCGATGAAGAATTGGCAGTGATCGCTGAGAAAAATAAACTGCTTCTGCAACGTGAGAAGTTGATGCAAAAACGCAAATCGTTATTACGACAACAAAATCATGCCAGTGGTTCTTCGTCCAGTGAGTTTTCGTCCCGTGGTGTACGTTGTAGCGAATGGGTAAGAAGTAGGAATGTTACATCAGTGCCAAATATCCCAAATCAAAATGTGAATGATACAGTTTTGGCAGTGTCACAGAATACTGTCGATGCTGTTGGCCAGGGTGCGAAAGAAATGGTGCAGACAAAACATATAACTGATGAATCCACAAGACCACCGGGGGTCGAGACAGTATTTACTTCACAGTGGGCACCTGGTATGGTTCCATTGAGTTCTACAGTAAATACTAACTTAGGCGAAACATCAAATGTAAATGCGCCAACCATGCGATTTACTTCGGAACCAGCTGTGAATGTCACAACAGTACGTCTTACCTCTGAACATTTAGCTGCACGAAAAGGGTTGGCAAAAGAGCTGCCAAAATTTACAGGTAGGCCTGAAGAGTGGCCTCTCTTTATGGCTACGTACGAGCAGACGACCCACCTATGTGGCTTTTCAAATGAAGAAAATTTAATTCGTCTACGCCATGCTTTAGATGGTGCCGCACGCAACTCAGTGAAGAGTCTGTTATTGAACGTGGCCTGTGTACCGCAAATTTTATCGACATTGCGCATGAAATTTGGTCGACCTGAACTTATTATAGACATTCTGCTAAAACAAATAAGAGATATGCCCTCACCCAGGGAATCTAGGCTTGAAACCATTGTTGACTTTGCAATAGAAGTTCAAAATATTTGCGCAACGATGAAGGCAGCCAATATGACCAATTATCCTAACAATCCAGAGTTGCAGCAGGAGTTGGTCGGCAAACTACCAGGTTTACTTGCAGCGTTTTGGGGTATGCATAAGGCTACATTAGCTTCTAGCACTTTGGACGATTTTAGTCAGTGGTTATTCCAATTAGCCCATGGTGCTAATAGTGTTCTCGTTCCAAGTTCCTCTAAATCACAGAGAAGCAATGTAAATGCACACAGTGAGGCAACATCAGGAAAATGTTTGGTGTGCAGGGGAGTTTGTGAAAAGGTATTTTCGTGCAATCGTTTTAGACGAATGAGAAGATCTGATAAATGGAAGATAATCCGTAAGCACGATCTTTGCAAAATATGTTTGTTGCCGCATTATCCACACCCTTGCACCTCTGGTCTTAAATGCAATATAGACAACTGCAACATGAATCATCATCCGCTTTTGCACAAAATGGCATCACCTTCAGGCGAAGTGATGCCACCGGTGAGTGTTAATTATAATGCCCATCATGCTTATAATTCTAACCCAATTCTTTTCCGTATTCTTCCGGTAACTCTTTTCGGAAATGGCGTTAAAATATCAACGTTTGCATTTCTGGATGATGGATCGTCACTAACCCTCATTGATGAGGACCTTTTCAATGCGTTGAATATTAACGGGGAACCACAACCATTATGCATGCGGTGGACTTCAAATATGCACCGCAATGAAGAAGACTCTGTTATAACAAATTTTGAAATGTCGGGTGCTGATCTTGGAAAACGTTTCCTTCTGAAGAAAGTCCACACGGTTAAAAATCTAGATCTGCCCCTTCAAACTAAAGACGCGAAGAGCTTACAGCAACAATATAGGTATTTAAGGGACATACCGCTTGCCTCATATATAAATGCCACACCACGCATCTTGATTGGTCTAAATAATACACGCTACAGCCAGTGCTTGAAAACTAAGGAAGGTGGTGAAAATGAGCCCATAGCTGAAAAGACACGTCTGGGATGGGTGGTAAAAGGTACTATTGTTTCAGGTAGACCATCGATCGATGCTGTTTACTACCACTCATTTTCCTCGTGTAATGATGAAGCTAAATCTGCAGATGAGCTACTTAATCTTGTAAGGAACTACATAGTAAACGATAATTGTATCGATATGGCCAGTGATAAGAACTGCAAAACTTCCTTGGATGATCAACTTGCTCTTCAGCAGCTGGAAGAAATAACACATCGTGTTGATGAACATTTCGAAACTGGATTATTGTGGCGTGGTTCCCAGACTTTACCAGACGGAAGTTTTTTTGTTGCGAAGAAAAGAGCAGCAAGTTTGTATGCAAAAATGGAAAGGGATCAAAATTTGTATAACGTTTTACAATCCAAAATGGCAGATTACATATCTAAAGGTTATGCCAGAAAGTTGAAGCCATCAGAGATGAATGTCGAACGTTGTTGGTACTTGCCTATATTTCCAGTTATGAACCCAAATAAGCCGGGAAAGATTAGGTTAGTTTGGGATGCGGCAGCGAAAGTGGGCGGCATTTCCTTGAATTCGGTATTGCTTAAGGGACCGGATCAGCTAACATCCCTCGTAGATGTTATAAGAAAATTTCGCCAAAAAAGTGTTGCCATTGGAGGGGATATAGCCGAAATGTTCCACCAAGTCAAAATGAGAAAGGAAGACCAACAGTTTCAGAGATTCTTATGGCGTGATTCCAATGCATCAAGATTTGAAACATACATCATGACTGTTATGACCTTTGGTGCGTCTTGTTCGCCGTGTTGTGCGCAATATGTAAAAAACAAAAATGCAAATGAATTCCGACAGCAGTACCCTGCGGCAGCACGGTGTATAATAGATAACCACTACGTTGATGATATGTTAGATAGTGTTGACAGCGAAGATGAGGCCATACGTTTAGCTAAAGATGTTCAGTTTGTTCACTCTCAGGCAGGATTTCATATTAGAAACTGGGTTTCTAATTCTAAAAAAGTTCTGGAGACGCTTTGTGCTACAAATGTTGACCAAATTAATTTTAATATCGAAGGTGTATGCCCAGCGGAAAAGGTCTTGGGAATGTGGTGGGATACGAACACTGATACTTTCGTATATAAGATATCATCACGATATAAAAACAGTGAGTTATTAAGCGGCGTACAGAGGCCCACGAAAAGAGAAATGCTTAGCCTTATTATGACGATATTTGATCCACTGGGTCTGCTTGGATTTTACGTAGTATTTGCCAAAGTTGCTTTCCAAGAAACATGGCGCACTGGTTGTGCGTGGGACGAAGTGATCGGTGAGGAACAATTTGCTAAATGGATGCGCTGGGTACGTCTTTTGCCGGAAATGGAAACTATTAAAATTCCGCGATGTTACACGAAAATAAAATCCAAAAATATTACTCAACTCGAAATTCATACATTCGTAGATGCAAGCGAGGAAGCCTATGCAGCGGTGAGTTATTTAAGATCTACCGATGGTTATAACACTGATATAAGTTTACTTGGGTGTAAGACTAAGGTAGCCCCAATAAAAACGCAATCCATTCCCCGATTAGAGCTGCAAGGCGCTGTCTTGGGGGCTCGTCTCGCCAGAAGCTTAGGTGAATCCCTATCATTAAACGTAAACAAATATATTTTTTGGACCGACTCAAGTACAGTATTATCATGGCTCAAGTCAGATCACCGTCGCTACAAACAATTTGTCGCCTTTAGGGTTAGTGAGGTTTTAGACTTGTCAAAGCTTAACAGCTGGCGTTGGATACCAACTAGTGAAAACGTAGCTGACGAGGCAACGAAGTGGAAAAGACTTCCGGACTTTTCGCAAACAAGCAGATGGTTTAATGGCCCTTCTTTTTTAAAATTGGATGAATCGCAGTGGCCAGAAGGAAATTATGAAAACCTGGGCGAAAGTGAAAAAGAGTTACGAGCTTGCTACGTTGGACATTATCATTATGAGAATAATATGCCATCACTATTACTGGCCGTAGTTGATAGAATTTGTACTTGGAAACGTGCCGTCAGAGTTGCAGGAAAATTGCTACAAGTCATCCGAAAGTGGAAAAGTCTTATACATAAGGAGGCAGTTGACTGTTCTGAATTATCAAAGGAGGATATATATGCGGGAGAGAATATGTTATTTAAAGCAGCTCAAAAGGGTTTTGAAGAAGAAATCGCCTTACTTTTAGAAGGAAAATCCGTGCCTAAATCCAGTTCTTTATACAAATTATCACCCTATTTAGATAAAGAAGGACTTGTTCGACTAGGTGGCAGAGCAAAATTATGGAATGGCGTTGACCCGATTATATTGCCAAGTAAGCACCGTATAACAAATCTAATTATCAATGATTTCCATCTTAGGTACCACCATGGCAACAACGAGACTATAGTAAATGAAATAAGGCAGAGGTTTTGGATACCCCGTTTGCGAACTGAAGTTTACAAGGCTAGGCGAAGCTGCCAAAGATGCCGAAATCACGATGTAAATCCCAATCCACCACAAATGGGTAACCTTCACCAAGCAAGGATTGCGCCGTTTTGTCGCCCCTTTTCATATGTTGGCGTTGATTACTTCGGTCCACTGATGGTTGCCGTTCGCCGTAGTCGAGAAAAGCGTTATGGTGTTCTGGTAACGTGTTTGACAACGCGAGCAATCCATTTGGAAATCGCATATAGTTTGTCTACTGATTCATGTATCATTGCCATTAGAAATTTTATTGCACGCAGAGGTACACCACTGGAAATGTGGAGCGATAATGGTACAAATTTTAATTGAAGCAGTAGCAGATGGTGTAACATTGCGCAAATATGTTTTGGAAGAGGTGGGTCAAAGAATATTTACCAATCATAACACGACGTAGTAAGTGGTTTGATAAAGTGAAGCCGATTGCTGTGGACGATATCGTCTACATTGTAGATCCGGGAAATCCAAGAAATTGCTGGCCGAAAGGTATTGTACAAGCAGTGCACACTGGGGCTAACGGACAAGTGAGAAGCGCAACAGTAAAAACCTCTTCTGGTGTTTATGCAAGACCGGCTACAATGATTGCAGTTCTCGAGCTCAAACGATCTGGAGATGGGGTAGATCCTAGCGAGGATATACCTGGGGGGAGTGTTAAATAATTTGTAATCATGTCTTCCCATTTTCTCTCAGTTGACAGACAAACAGCTGAGTCTGCAAATTATTTATAAATTGGTCAAATTTGTAAAGCGGGAGCAGCAAATTAAAGAATATTTTATTGTCTTGTCATTGTTAATTGATACAAGAAGCGGGAGCTTTCGAATTCGTTGAGGAGTAATTATTATACATATATAAAGTTAATTAATGTAATTGTAAATTCCTTTAATTACAGAAATTTAAGCATAATAAAAAACAATTGAATTGTGAATTCGTGTTTTATTTTTTACTGCTGGTGAATTTTTCAACACCTTATTTTCAAGACATTCGTCAGCGTCCTCTTTCTTGGAACATAGTGCATACGAATTAAATTATTAAGCATTTGTTATCTAACGAAGTACAGCATGTGTTATCGGCAATCTACTAAGACGAATTCATTATCAAAAATACGCTTTTTTAATACAGGCATTATTCAGGCCCAACAAAAATGTACAAAAGATAACTTAAGCAAACTTAAACAACTATCAAATACATTAAATTGTATGTGGCAAACTATAATGTATAAAAGAAAACTTTTCGTTAAGTCTTATTATATATCATTTCTTTAAGCGAGGTATGCAACTAATTGCACTTTTCGTACAGAAACAGCTGATTGTGCTTTGTGTAATGCATTCATAAAGAAAAATTGAAAAAAATACCAAGAGCAGGGTACTCAGATTAGGCGATTTATCCCCAAATCGTGGATTTTATTTTCAAAATGGTGATGAAAATTCTAGTTTGGGGATTGAGGAGTTCTTTGATGATATATTTTACGCTCTGGGGATTTAAAGAGGTTATTTGGTGATTTTTTTAATTCTGTATTTGGTTTTAATTTTACTATTATCAATTAAATTTTACTATTTTACTGCGTCTAAGTTTTCTATTTTGGTAAGAGAATTGATTCATTTTCGCCGAAATTAGTATTGTCAAACTCCATACATAAAAAATATATACGAATTTGTATGTATGGAATCAGGCAGTAATTAAAAAGATAATGAATTCGCCTACGCTGCAAGGTAATTGATTCGCTTTGAATAAAGCATTGTTAAAAATTATGACATGTAAGTCTCTCCGTAAGTTTGAAAAATTGGCTTTCTTCAACAATGAACTCAATGACAACCATAATAAGAAATAAAATGTAACACGAGCTGCTCGTATCTTTAATGAGAATTAATACACATTTTAAAAATAATGTTATATATTGTATTATTTCGTTCCATTTTTATAATGCTTCAATTGGTTAACTCCAAAAATTTGTATCAGAAAATTGCTTTAGACAACGAGATGGAACATTTTGCTTCAGAACTTTAAGATTTTATCAATCAACTTAAATTGCAGAATTGAATTTAATAACAATAATTGTATTATTTGTAGTAGGGATTTTTGGGGATCGTTGAAATTACTTTTTGGGGATTTGGGGGAATAAAATTTATCTGATTAGGGATACCACCCGAAAAAAATTTGGGAACCCTGACCTACTGTTTATAAATTTGAGTTTTTAACCTAATAGATAATGTAGAAAAAAAATAACATCGGCAAATATTTATAAAAATTATTAGAATAAGAATAAGTCAATTTTCATTCATTTTTAAGACCCACAGTTCAAATCATGATTGGAAAAAAATTAAAATTAATATTGTTATCAATTATATCGTCGCCGCTATGCCAAAAGGTGCTACATCCAAAATTCACAATATTAGAGTTATTAGTATATTAATGTTTCACAAACCATGCTATATTCTGCCAAAAAGTCCAACATCCTTTGTAGTCCTACATCCTTGCATAACAAGCAAAGTTCTATATCCATTTTGTCTTCCTTGGTATGCCAAAAGGTGCTATGTGGATGTAGAAGAATTAAAATACAAAATTTAATCGGCACACGCCGGTTTTAAGCCGCCGCCGGCTAATTTTTAGGTCGAGCAGCCGATAATTATGGACGGCTTAGATCTCTATTCTGTATCTGATAGGCGACGAATAAATAGAAATGGAGTTAGCAGAAGCTGCCATAAGACAGCTAAATGAAAGTGAACGGGACTTGAAAAGTTTATGTGCTCAAAAGCTTATTTCACAGGAATTCAATGCTTGGATTGAGTGAGAAAAATGTCGTTTAGTATTTAGTGCAAAAACCAAAGTTAAAAAAATGCTTTCTTTTAGCTCATTGCCAACTGGAAATGAAACAGTTGAAGCGAATTCCGAAACAGAGGATAATTAATTTTTCAACTTTTTCTTCATTAGTATATAACTATATTTGTTTTTTTTTTTTTTGTTAACATTCCTCATTTCTAAATAAATGTTATCTGAAAAGTGTGGTTTTAGATAATTACTAGGGTTCTATGTTAATTTTTTTTTGTGTAACATTAATAAACCAACAATATGCCAAAAAGTGCTGTAACCAATTTTTACAGCAATCGAATGATGGTGTAAAGTTTTCAACTGACAAAGTATGTATAATTTCAGGCAAGTTTTAACTACGTATAATTTGAAAGTATCACTGCATTTCAATATAATTTGAATTTTAGCTGGCCGTTTCAATAGTATTTTGTAATTTCCTCAAAATGAGCCAAAGTGGATATAGCACCTTCTGGCATAGCGCCGACGATATACTTCATTTAAAATTGATAGCGTAAACAAAATTAAGCTAGAATACAGTTGTTGACACATATAGCCTGCGTACACATGATATGGTTGAAATTCACCCTATATGTTTTGCTCTGTTTTATCATTATCCGCTATTTAAAATAAGGAAAAATTATACTCCAGCTCTAAACAATTTTTTATAACGACGTTTGTCAAGAGACGAATTGTATGCTCATCACGGTATATAAAAACCGCTAACAAAATCGCCAAATACTTTATAAGGCGCTAAAAAAACGCCACGCCGCCAAATTAAAATTTAGGTCGCCATATCTGACATCCTTGATTACAACACAAACAATTTTCGCTCAAGCCACTATTAAATATGTAAGACACATGTTACACGTTCTGTTAAGATTTATTTTTAGCTCTTGTTATACCAATAAATATTATTGTAATAACCCAGCAAACAACTACTTAGATTACATTAAAGAACAAATAATTTTTATAGATTTTTTCTTTAAAGAAACATTAGGTGGAAAGTATAAATAAACTATTTTTATAGATTTTTAAAAACTTATTAATAATTCTCTTTACTTCTTTAAATCTAAAGCAAAATCTTTTATTAAGTACTTGACTGGGTTAAAAACAAGTTTAAGTGTCATAATATCACGTTTTATGTATATGTTCAATACTACACGTAATACGACTAACCGACTACGAGTTCAAAATATGCATTTATTCAAACACATGAAAACGCACACAAACGCACTCACATATATGTGATATTTACCCCGCAGAGTTGAATTGTACAGGGTGTCTACTGGGAGGTATACTACATTGTTTGCTTATAATTTTTTTTTAAATGAAAGATAATGTATCTTATATCAATAATTGTTGTATTTAATGTCGGCAATTATGTATGAAATACAATATCAGATAAATGTCCGCCTCTGTTAGCCTCACAAATGTGAGCCCTTTTTTAACACACTTTTTATTATATTCTCACACCTTCCACACGGTATTTCATTACGAATATTTCGTTTAAGTGGCTCAAGCATTTTTGGTTTTTTTGCATAAGGTTTGCTTTTTAGATATCCCCACAAAAAGATGTCTGGAGCAGTCCGTGGCGACCGTGGAGGCCAATCAACATCACCATTTCTTGAAAAAACTTTTTGTGGAAAGAGGTCTCGCAGCAATTCCATTATAAACCTGGCTATATGTGAGCTGTCTTGCTTATATCACATGTTAATTAAGCCCAAATCATGCAGTTGTGACAAAGTTTTCAAATCATATCACGATATCGCTCCCCATTCAAAGTAACCGTTACTCCGTTTTTATTTTCAAAAAAGTTAGGTCCAACGACGCCTCCTTATCATATAGCATACCAAACTATCACTTTTAATGGATGCAAAGGTGACTGATAAATAATCTGAGGGTCTTAATTGCCCACGATTGTTCTATTTATTCACATATCCATCTAAATGAAAATGTGCCTCATCACTCATTACGATTTCCTCATGAAAATTGGGATTTTCATTTTCGAGCTGTAACATCCTATTGGCAGATATACGGCGGCCTTATTGTCTTTGAGAAAAGCTCTTTAATGGAAACATATGCAAATCCTTATGCAAAATTTTGGCCAAAGTTGTTCTTTGAAGACCCAGCTCGTAAGCACGGTGTCAGATTGAGGTTGATTGATTGTTTTGAACACTTTCTTAGGCAGCGGTAATGTTTTCAGCCGATCTTGAAGTATGTTGTGGTTTATGCTTGGGCCTATGACCTAAAGACTATTTTTCTTCGAAATCATTCACTACACGATAAAAAGTGCGATTTGTTGGCCCGTTGTTTCTCACAAAAACTTCACGCAACTCTCTTACTGTCACAGTAATGCAGAATTGATTTTAAGAAAATGTTTTAACGATTAAAATACGTTGGTTTATCGAATATTTTTTTATAATAAATTTTCCACGTGTCTGCTTCACGACTTCCAAATATGAACTGTCCTCACCTATGTTTACCAAAACGGTGGCAATACGAAGTAGTTTACGTTCCCAACGGACACCCTGTATTCTAAATGCGAGGAAAATACTGGCAACAAATGTACGATAAAAAGACAAACAATTTTTTATACTTCTTTTAACACTCAGTGAAGGGGACTTTCAAAACCGCTAGTGTTTTTATACTTTCTAAAATTAGTCTTCATACAGAACTCGTGGTAACCAAAGTTTTACTCAAATATAAAGTCAAAAAATTCACGAACTGTGGGGCTACAAGCTTTTGTATAATATTCTGTTCCACAAAACATGGTTGCGTGGTAAGATCAATAACATATGGAACCAAAAACCTAAAGAATAAATAACAAAAAAGCAAAAACAGCTTAAAGTTATGCTACGAATAGCAAAAAGCAAATAAATATATTGAAAGTGTCAAGGTGCTAAAATAAAATTTTTTTATTCGTTAGAAAAATTCAACAGAGCAGATATTGGAAAAAAGAATATATATATATATGATTTTCATTAAAGATTTTGTTAATCATAGTAATAATAATAATAATAATAGTATTAATTCATACGTAATAAGCAAAAATCAATAGATTTTCTTCGAGGCAGCAGACAAAGCACCACGCCTCATGTCATTTACGACATAAAGTAACTCCAAAAAAAAAAAAAAAAATTATAAATATATGGGGCGATAGCGAATTAAAAAATATAAAAACATCAAGTGAAAAAATTGGCGTTCGCCCATATTTCCCGCGTAACGGGGCTCTGAATTTTTCACATTTTAAAAAATAGCAATATGAGTATCATTTTTAAGCTTTTAAAAAGATTTTTAAGAAAATACTAAATTTTTAAAAAAATACTTAATCCGTTAAGAGCCGATGGCATTTTTATGTATGCAGTACCAAAGTTTTATTTTTTTATTTTTATTCCTCTGTCACCCCAATATTTGCTTTTTTAATAAAGTTACTTCACTAAACTAAATTTAAGTAGATATTGAAGGGTATATAAGATTCGACATAGCCAAATATAGCACTCTTACTTGTTTATTGTAAAAATTTTATTCAGGCTGGTTTTTGGTTTTTTGTCTTATTTTTTAGTTCCTCCAAATATTGATGACTCTTTGACGTCCAGTGATGTCATAGTGCGTGAAGGTGATAATGTTACTTTAAGATGCAAAGCGAAAGGTAGTCCAGAACCTTCAATACGATGGAAACGTGATGATGGCCTAAGAATTGTTGTAAACAAGACAATGGATGGTAAGAAAGCACCAGCAAAAAAACGAAAAATAAAACAAATTTTGTAATTAAAAATTTAAAAAATGAATTGTTTTAGTAACCGAAGTGGATGGTGATATTTTGGAATTAGAACGTATATCACGTTTACACATGGGCGCCTATTTATGTATAGCAACAAATGGAGTGCCACCCAGTGTCTCAAAACGCATTAAAGTCAGTGTAGATTGTAAGTGTAAAAATATTATTAATTAATTACTTAATAAAAATTAAAAAAAAAAATAATATTATTAATTGTTATTAAAATTATTTTAACTATATTCGAACTCTTCTATTTAAACAGTTTCACCTATGGTATCCATACCCCATCAATTGGTTGGCATACCCATGTATCTGAATGTAACTTTAGAGTGTTTTATAGAAGCAAATCCAACGTCATTAAATTACTGGACGAGAGAGAATGATCAAATGATAACAGATTCAGCGAAATACAAGTGAGTAACAAATGCAATTGAGGAGCAAACGATTCTATTGTTTACCTTAGTTTACAAAGAACAGACAAAACAATTTAAGAGAGAACAAATTGTATACGTAAATTTAATTCTCAGATTTAATTTACTTATAGATTAATTAAAAGGCAATTCAAGTTGAATAAAACTTAAACCATAAACGTGTTTAAGAAAATAATGTTTTCAAAGTTTATATATACATCCAACGCGAAATTTATTAAAATTTTTTACAAGTTCTGAAATAAAATTATAGGTCTTTAAAAGAAACGTTCTTCGCATTTTTTTAACTAAGGAATTTATTGAAAAAAATGTTTTACAATCTAATTTAAACACAAAATCCAAGGATAACATAAAGTGGGTAATAGTTTTCTTATGCTCTGATTGAGGTTTATCCATTATCATCCTTCATTACCAAATTTGTTATTTAATATATTATTAATAATAATTTTAATGATTTTATTTCATCTTAAAATATTTTATTAAAGTCAGTATGATAGTGGAACAGCATCTATAATGTTGTAAGCAAACAAGTATGAATAATTAAAAATAAAAATTGCATTTCGTGGCTATACCGATGGTTAGTACGAAAGCAACAACAAATGTGCGAGAAATGCCTTAAGTTGTGTGTGAACTTCGTTTCACCAAATTAACATTAAGATAAGATTAAATAGATGATGTTTACGACGTACATAACATGAGATAGATAGATGCGAAGAATGCTGATAAAGGATGCGGTGATCTAGAAAATGTTGCATTTCAATCTGCTAGCGTCTAATTTTTCTTGTTTTCTTTGGAAAATGTCCGCATACATTAGTAAATAATTTTTCTTCCTAAAAATGTTTAGAAATTTAATTAAGAATGAAATAAAATGCCGAAAATAATTAAATTTTCATTCATTTATTTTAATAAATATTTATTGAATTTTTTTATAAAATCTGTTCAATAAACTGTCATGTGTGGACGTTTTTTTTTAAATATTTTTTACCTTACTTTTACAAAGAAAATATTTTAACAATTATTAACAAAAAAAATCCTTGCGAGTTTTTTAATTTTTCCCTTTTCTTCAATTATAAATTTTTTCCCTTTCAATCGACTGCGGAAAGTAAAAAAAGGCATACATGTAGGTATTATAAATTGTAAAATAAAAATAACACGTAAATCAGTAAATTAGCTCCCTTCAAATTACGAAGATGCCACTTTTTATTATTTTTTTCCTACGGAATTCGTAATTGGAGGAAAATTTTTTGAGAATTTTTTTTTTGTGCGAATATTCATGATTGGTCTGCATATTTAAAATTTTTGAAAATAACAATCAGTCAAACACCAGTTTTTACATTTTTCGGTTTAAGTTCACGTATATTAAGAAAGAATATATTAAGAAAGAATAAAAAAAACACAATCAGTCTTAGTTTGGACCAGACTTATACGATGACTTTTTTGCCATTTTTTTCAAATTTTTTATTTAAGTTGTAGCGAGTTTTGGTGGCATCGACCGTTTGACATTTTGCCTATAGTTTCGTTATATTCGTTATTGTATATATATTCTGAGTTCTTATGCATAGCGAAGTCGATTGAGGGATGTCCGTCTGCTCACACTTGTTCGTGTTTAAATAAACTCTGCCAAGGCACTACTAGACACAGTTTCACAAAGAAATAAGTATACGAACTTCTGTCGATATAACTGGACAATAAAATGTATACAGAAGTAAGCTTTAAAAATCTCCTAACAATTCAATCCATTCAATTTAGCTTATTTCACTTGATCCACTGCACCACTTGTCAACAAACAAAAATTTCATGCAACTACTTTCCATAAAAATTTATCTTGTAAATTGACTCTTGCTTAGACTCAGTTTATATATGAATAAATTCGTGACTGACACCTCTTTGCACAAGATTTAATTATGTTCGACACAAGGTGGAAAATTCACCGCCTTAAACAATTTAATTATTGTAACCGTTTCCATTTTTACCAAATTAAAAAATTTATACTTTTGTAAAAAAATATTTCGCCATATGTTTGTGTATGATAGATTTTCTAAACTTTCCAATCAATTTAATCTACAAATCACCAAAAAATTAAACCGTTTGGGCCACTCTCACTCTCTGCCTTGTTTTTAGTTTAATCACTTATGGAATATGTCAGAGTACCCATGATAGGGCATTCACTTGCTTGCTGTATTGACGAAAAAAGTGCTAATTAAATTTATTATCTCTAGTTTTTTAAAACAACAAAACCGCTCAATTTCTTTAATCTATTAAACAGTGTTAATTAAACCATCGATCAAACAGCAAATAAATAAATTTGCGGTTATACAACAAAACAATTTAAATAAAAATGTTTATAACAAAAATTTGGCAATTTTTTGTGCCGCTACTTCATTTACTATCCAAAACTCAGGCATACGAGGACATCAATTTAAGGGTGAAAAATATTATTAACTCTACAATAGATAGCAGCGTTAATCCATGTGAAGATTTTTACTCTTATGCCTGTGGCAATTATGCCAAACAACATCCGTCAAATAGTTATCAGGAAATTACCAGTTACATGGATCTACAATACAATAATTTGATATTAAATTTAATGGAAACTAAATATCAGCAGGATCAACAAATTCAGGATCATTGTCAATCGTTCGTTGAAAAGACAAGAGTTTATTTAAAAGCCTGTCGCACAGAAGAGAAAAGAAATGTAAAAAAATATTTTGAGGAACTTAAGCCAGGAGAGCAACTTAACTGGCCCATATTAGAGGATGTGGCTAGAAATACAGTAGAAACATACCAATGGCATAATGATGCAGTATTTGACATATGGTCTCTTTTAGGGAAATTACAATCTTATGGCTTAAATAATGTACTGATAAATCAAGAGATATTGCTTGATAAAAAAGGAGAAGTTAGTATAATGATGGAACCACCTTTTAAAGAACAAAATACTACTTTACCGGATAAAAATATTTTACATGTTTTGCTATTGAGCCTGGGTGTCAAAAGTCCTCTTCAAGTCTTAAATAATTTAAGTAAAACCAATAAAATTTTGCTTAATATTCTAGAGCATTATGGTGAAAAAGATGAAGAAAATTTGGAAATATCTAGAGGCGATTTGGAAATACTTTATCCAAATCTTAATCTAAGTTCGTATCTTAATGAGTTACTAAGTAGAGATGTACCAGCAGATACTATAGTGTTATTAAGAAATCCTTCTTACTTCCAATATTTAAACAAAAATACATGGTCAGTTTTCGAGAAGCAAAAACTGTGCAATTATTTAATGATGAAAATTCTTTATTATTTGACTATTGACAGTACCTCGGAATTTAGTAATATGGCTTGTGTGAAGGATCTTAGAAATAAATTCGATTTGTCAGTGAATTATCTTTACTACACTCACATGTACGCCTCTAAAGCAAAACCCATAGAATCAGATTTACAGGAAATATTTTCCATCATAACGGATATGTTAAGTAAATATATCAAAAGTAATAATTTACATTTATCCAACACACAAATTCAATTATTGCTTAATAAATTAGCCAATGTGCGTCTTAATATAGGAAATTTACCCGAAGGAGTCAACTTTAAAAACCTGGAAGAATTTTATGCCGATATACCGCCTTTGGATAAGAATAATTACTACAAAAATCATTTACTAATGCTCAGACATCGTTTTGCAAAATCCTTACATTATGCTCAAAATCAAACTCATTTCATTGTACCCGATAATACTTTGGGAGCTTCATCGGGATCCTTTTATGTGGCTAAACAAAATATGATTATTTTACCTTTTGGCAGCCTGTTGCCACCACTGTATGATATACAATATCATGATCTCTATAAATATTCTCTCTTGGGTTTTATTCTATCCCATGAACTAACACATGCTTTTGATACATACGGTATGAATTTTAATAGCAAAGGACAAATTGCAGCCGATAATTCTAACATCTTAAATAACAAAAACTTTAAAAACTCATTGAATTGTTTGCAAACTCAACTGGCTACCGATAGTGTGGATGAACGTATTGCTGATATTGTAGCCATAGAAATAGTTTATAAAATTTTTATATCCAAATACAATAATTTGCAACCAGCTAATTTGGAGAATATTTGGAATAAATATTTCTACTTAAATTTGGCTCAGTTTTTTTGTGGTAAAAAAAATATTAAATTTATTGATCATGATACAGATGCACAGCGTTTAAATCAAATTGTTATGAATTCTAGAGGGTTTGGATTGGCTTTTAGCTGTCCTGTGAATAGTAAAATGAATCCCCCATTGAAGTGTCGTTTGTACTAAGTTTGTTTTTATGCTAAATAATTTAATTTATCACAATACATTAAATGTCTTTATATTTACATATAATGAAATAAAACTGAAATAAAAATAACTTGATTCTAAAATTTATAATAATTAGATGAACTATTTGATTTTAAAACAAATGAATTATTTAATTCCGCTTTATATAATTTTTATTTAATTTAAAAATTTTTTTTATGAAGACAGAAATATTTTATAAATGTTTCCAAAGACAACAGGAAAACAGGCTGTAATAAATATACCCCTGTTAAAATTTCAAGAGACTACGATCCCAGAGTTACAGGTCGGTAACTGACGGACAGACATTGTAGCAAAAGCAATAGAGCTGTATATACTTTGAGTATGGGACCCTAATCATCGATATCTTTTCATATTTTCTACCTATAAAGAGACAAATAAAGTGGCTGCAGCTCAGATAGTTTTATATTGTCTACCAAGCATGTAAGGGCTTTAATAAACTCTGTTCTAGTTGCAGCCGCTTCATAATAGCAAAAAAAAATATCAGCTTTCTTCTTTACGATTATTACCCTACACCAAAAGACTTTGTTTTTTAAATAACAGCCCATATTTTCGTGATCAATTTTAAAGTGGATCGCATAATGAATTACAGGGAAAGAAATATTTATCGACACTGATGTCACTTGGAAAAATATAAACTTTTGAAAATTTTTTTTTCATTATTTTCCATGCAGAAAACTTTCAATCGAAAACTTTTACACAACGCACATAGCCTAATTTCCTACATATATATTGTATATGTAAGTACATTTATAAAAGAAACAAAAAGAATATAATGCCAGATCTCTTCATAGCAGAATAATTTAGAAGTTAAAACACGCCTATAAACAGATTTTAAGTTGCCGCATGGCAATATATTACAAAACGTCGCCTCCACTAACTACACTGACATTCAAATGTCAAAGGTTTTGAATACGTAGAGAACGGTGCAATTTCTAGGACATCCTATACTTGGACTTAAAGCAGCTGCTTACAACTGACCTAGAAACCTTATAGTTACAGAATGCAGTTATACTCTCTATAAATCGCCAAATAACTTATTTCAGACCCAAAAAAAATGAATTTCTAACTACTGCATTTAATTTACCAATAACTTTGTTTGCTTTACTTGCCACTAACTTTGTTTGCTATCTTACGATCTGTTTAAACAACATGCGATAGCTATGGCATGGAAATAAAATCATAATATAATGTGGCCTATTTAAAGGCTGTAAAAAAATATTTATATTTTTGTTTTTATCTCGAAAAACTTCTAGTACTCGTATTATTAATTTCTATTTCTTTTCAAGTCTTATATTTAGAAAAGGCATTATCTACTATTTATATATGTTAAAGGCGGTTTTTCTTTTACCAATCTCTAGGTGTAAGAAAAAGGCGCATAAATTTCTTATGATTCTTTCTCACTCCCGCTCTGTCTATCTCACAAAGTATAAAAAATACTGAAGAGAGAGTGCACTTAACTGATAAAGATTCTTTTAATTTATATGTATATTTTTTATGGATTGTAACACGAGTATAAAATAAAATTTAAATAACAAAAACCTCATAAATCTATTCATAATATGAAAATGTTAATGAAAAAATAAAATTCTGAAAGTAAAAAATAAACAAAAGTAATACAATAAAAACAAACAAAACTAAGCAACTGTATTAAATGGAAATAAGAGCAGTATAAGTTTTTGAAAATAGCTTTAACGAAGAAGTGAACACGCTACGTTAATTTATTTAAAAAGATTTTTAAAGGAATTAAAGAAATCGTGGATTAATTGTCTAAAATTAAATTGCTGTTTGCATCGACGGCTTCATAATTTTAATCTTTTATTAACAAGCTTTTTTTACATCAATGATCAAAAGTCTCCAGCTCCCTTAAGAACGACTTTTTATAAAGCTTTCATAATATTTAAAAAATGTAACTTTAAATTTTCTACTTTATTTAACGTGAAATAATTGTGATGTGTTAGGTTTTAATTTTGAAAAATTTACAAAAATAAAATATTGCCCAAATATTCTGTTGAATTATTAAACGTTTACTTAAACTTTCGGAATATATCCTTTTAATAAGCTGCTGCACTGAAGTAAAACGACGTTTTAAGATAAAAAATAAGGCTTTATACCCAAATAAGAGATCTTTTGCCATCAAGCTTTTTGAGCTAAGCTTGCAGTCAAAGCTTCTGAAAAGAGCAGTAAGCAAGAAAAATTAGACTTACTTGCTCAGCGCATGCCTCTTTCATATTTCCCATCTCTTGTTCTTTCAAAATGTTCATAAAGAGATGTTTCTATATTTTTCTTTTTAAAACTTCCAATAGTTTAATAATTAAAATATTTTTTTAAGCGCCACTGAAAACATTGCAAGAATTAAATAGAAATTATTTTGGCTTAAGTTCATTTATTTTTAATTTCTAAAAATCTTTTTTAGAAAGAAAATTTATTTTTACGATTGTATGTGGACGTTTTCCAAAGAAAAGAAGAAAAATTAGACGCTAGCAGAATGAAATGCAAGAATTCTTAAAGTCTTAAGAGCAGTTATTTAAATAGCTGCACTTTAAAACTTTAAAGCTACATTTGAAACTTTACGGTAAAAAAGCTACAACAGCTTATTATTTAACTCGTCTAGAAAATTTGTATAGGAATCACTCAAAAAATTGAGTGCTTTTCGTACAAATTTTCTAGACGAGTCGCTCGCTTGGAATACAGAAACCGCACATGAATTTTATAAAATTTCGCAGCTTTTTATTAAAATTTAAATGTAAGGCAAAAGATTTTTGAGAAGCATCCTGCAGGAAATCCGTATGAAAATATATTGCTTTATAATATATTATAGAAAAACCTTAAAGCTTTAAGGAAAAGCTTAAAGAAACTTTTTCCAAACACTTTTTAAAAGTTGTTTTTTTATTAATTATTTGCTAAACATTAGTTTATTTCAATAAAAAAAATTAATATTTTGAAAAGCTTTAAGCGCTCGTGACTTACAAACAATTCCAACAGTTTAAAAACACCTTCATTTGGTAGCGTGTTCGTAAAATAAAAAAATAAAAAATTAAGAAGAATATAAAATAAATAGAATTTATAGACTTAGATTTGGATTCAAAAATTTAATAGAGATTAGTTTATAGCAACAAGTTCTTGGACGAGGAAGATTTTATAGTGCAATATTTAAAATCATAAATATGAACAACATAAAATAGACAAAACATTTTTTTGTTAAATTCAAACAAAATCTCGTATACATTCAATGCACACAAGATTATATCAGAGAGATTTATAACCAAACTGCGAAAGAAAACAGAAAAAAAATAAAACAAATAAAAGAAAAAGAAAAACTACCAGAGCCTTAATATGTTAAAGTTCAGCATTGTTTTTGGCTTGCTGGCGTCGATAATCTGGCGAACAACACCGACAAATTGTCGCCAGACGCATAATCAAACACAAAACATCAATCAATTGGCAGCTTTAAATATTGAACGTTACATCGATGCAACGGCACGACCTTGCGAACACTTTTATCAATATGCCTGTGGCAATTGGTATCAACAACATATTGATGAAATGGATTATGGTGACGTCTTGGGCTTAATGGATTACGAACTAAATCGTAAATTGGAACATTTACTTCGCAAACCCTCAATGGCTCAAATGGTAGGCATTGGCCGTAATCGTACAGAAGAAAATTTAACAGGCGAAAAAATCAGTACAACAGAGTCTTTGTCAGCTGTTGAAGATGTTTCTTGGGGCATAGGAGAATCGGCTAGTGTCTATGATAAAGTAAGAACATACTATAAATCCTGCAAAAAAGTCAAGCCATACAATCTGAAGAAATACTTGCAACTCATACAACCGGGCAGAGGTGCAAACTGGAACGTACTGGCCAAGCAGGGTGGACGCAAATGGAATGCAGAAAAATTCGATTGGTTGGAAGCTATAGCCAAGCTGAGATTGTATGGTTTAAATGGCGTCCTACTTAAGGAGCAAATTTTACCTCGATGGGATGAGTCCACCTCTATGAGCATTTATTTGGATAAACCTGACCTGGCTGAGACTTTAGCCCTGGGAGAGGGTCTCATAATAGAGCTACTTATGGATATCGGACAAACCAAGAGAATAGCTAATGAAATAGCACGTGATGTCAATCGTTTTGAGTTTCAGTTGCATAAATTACAGGAATTGGAAGATGAGGAAGGACCTAAAGAAATGCAACTAAGTTACTTGCAAGAGTATATGCCGCAAATCGATTGGTTGGCCTATCTCAAAGAACTTAAAGGTCCTGATACCGGTTTGTCTACCACGGTCATAATACAGAATATACCCTACATGAGATCCTTGGTTAAACTACTAAATACTGTGGACTCCTCCACCTTGTGCAACTATATTATGCTTAAGTTTCTAATGTACCTTAAAGCCCAAGGACCCAATGAAATTTCCCGTCAAGAATGTATAGCCAGCTTAAGAAGAGCCATGCCTTTGGCCTTAAGCTATATGGTGGGTGTTCACTACTACAAGGATCAAGAGAAAACCGATCAACAAGTGGAGAGAGTGTTTCAACATCTTAAACAAACTTTTCATAAAACTATTCAAGAGAATCGTCTTCAATTGCCTGAGACAATAGTTAAAACACAACTTCAGAAAATCGACAGCATGCAGCTAAGAATTGGGTTTGCTCCTAGAAATATTTCTTCGGAATATTTTGACATGTATTATGAACGTGTGACTTTAGATCCCAATAATTTCTATGCCAATCAGTTGAGTCTACTAAGACTTACCGTGGAACATAGTCATGAAACACTTGATCCTGTTACCAATCCGGAGCTTTTAGCCGATGAAGCTGTTATATCGGCTGAATGGCTGGGTAGTTCGTCGTCTCCGCTTTACCTTAAATCTCGCAATGTGGTTATTGTACCTTATGGTTTCCTGCACATGCCCATCTTTCATCGTAATCTAAAAGACATTTTTAAATATTCAGTTTTGGGCTTTAGCCTGGCCCACGAAATGATGCATGGTTTTGATTCGTCAGGCATTGATTATGACAGTGCTGGCAATATTATGGGTCCCAGCGAAGAAATATCTGCCAATCAGCGTTTCATGCAGGGTCTACGTTGTATGCAAAATGAACTAGCCACTGGATCACGAAGTCTCAATGAGAAAATAGCCGATTATGAGGGTATACGTTTGGCCTACAATGCCTATTTTACACTTAATACCACCAACGATATTAATCATCATTTTTCTAAGGCCGTGCGTTCCAAATTTCTATCACAATTCACACCGCATCAAGTGTTCTTTTTGAGTTTTGCTCAATTTTTCTGTGGTAAAGTTCATCCGAAATTGACTCATTCCGCCTATTTGGATCATGCTCTAGACGAGTTAAGGGTATTGCAGACATTGGCTAACTTCGAAGAATTTGGTCAGGTATTTAACTGCGAAAAGAAGGATAAAATGCAGTCAAGACATCGTTGCAGACTATGGTAGGAGGAAAAAGTTGTTGAATTATTTTGTTTATGGATTTTTGGAAAAAACTCTTTTATATTATTGTGAATAAAAAATGTATTTTTTATGAAAAAAATAATAAAATTTGTCAAATGATCAAAGTGCTTTTTTTGCTTGAGCAACACTTGTTGCTTTTGAAGTTTTGATGTCTCATGACAAAAGGAAAGATATTTTAAAAGATAAAATGCTCGCATTATGACTTTGAGAACCTTATCCCACAACTTATGGATTACACCACTCTTTGCCACTGTTTCAAGAGGAAGTTTAATGTCATGGAATGGGATCATGGGAAATATAAAGATGTCTCCATAGACTGTTCCGAAACAAGGGCAGGACTTTTCAGAGATTGGAAGCCAATATTTATTTTAGGCTCAAATTGAATTACTGGCAATAAAAGAATGAACTGGGTTTCGTATAACAGAGATTTTGGTGTCTGGCAAGTGTCTTTAGAACATCTTACGTAGTTCGAAAATGCCAGACATCCTTTAATTTAATGTCGATACATTTGCAGGCATGCCGCTTATACGGGCAACTGCCAAGCCGGGATAATAATTCGACAATTTCTGCTGTAACCTACTAAAAGCGTGCAGGCGAAGTATTAAGTTTATCATTTTGATGAATTCTTGCTGCAGAGTAGAAGACTAATCTGTTATAAACCTTTGACATTTTTCTAATGACATTTTTTTCATTTCATTAATAAGTTTTTACAAAAAGTTCGGACTCACTTTAATATAATCGGATCTTAATCGAATACAAAATTACAATGCTATTTATCGACGATGAAATTATTTAATGGTATTATTTTGTTCCAAGCAAAACATTCACAAGTGCCTTATATTGCAAACAGAGGCTGCCTAAAAAATCATTTCCCGAAAGTGCCCAGAAATATGTAATAAAAAAATAGATAAAATTAAAAACTGTTAATTTTATATATTTGTAACATTCAAATATGGACGATTGCTGAGGTAAACTGCCAAAAGAAGCATTTTCACTATATAATACATACTTCACACATAATTGCAGACTAGGAATTGAAATTAAATACACTACTTTCAAATATGAATCTTGAGAATTTCACGTGTACTTAGTCCAGGGAAGCCGGTTGTTTGCATTTTTGACATTTTTGTAACTTTTAAAGGCCTCACGTAACATTTATAATTTTGTTATATTTGACCAAATTTACGTAATTTTTGGTACAGGCACGAAACGAAGTAATACTACTGAAAAAGTTGTTGTTTCATTATTCGAAGCAAGAACCCCCGTAGTTGTTTGTCTTAACATATCAATTCGATTTGCAAATGCTATCTAAATTCCACATAAAAAATAAGTTCTAAATAAACAAAAAATAATGTTACTGATGTTTTTCCTGTTCAATTATACGGCATTTACACTATGCAATTTTTCATGAAACTAGCAAATAAAAATAAAAATTGAAAACAATTTTTATTAATAAGCAATGTACACATGCAAATATATCAATATGAAAATTTATTATTCGGAATCTTTTTTCTATTTTTATTTTTATTTTTTCATTGAATCTTTCAAATACATATGAATGGTTCCCGATGATGGGATCCCTTATGTAGAAAAATTGAAGAAAAATAAAAATAGTTACTGAATGTATGCTGTGTTTTTGTATAAAACATTTTTGAGTAGTTATTGTCTTTTTTCTTATTGATTCAATGTAGTTTTCATTTAACCAATTTGGCTTTTGGTATAAGACTCTGGTTTTCTATACAAAATTTGGTTAAAATCCACTGATGAGCTATTTGAGCAGTAGTGAAATGGCCATATGGATATGCTTTCCCCGCAGTAATACATTTCATTTTTTATTTTAGTTTAAAATAGTAAATATTTCATGAGAATATCATGAAATATATAAAAATATTCTTAAAAATATGTATGTGGACAAATTTTCATTTTTTTCTGTTTCAAATATTTTTTGGTACAAATTTTTTACGATAGAATATCTAGAGAGATTTCTAACGATGTTTTCTATGGCGATATTTACATTAAATTGTATGTTATTTAAACACTTTTTAAAATGAGTTACTAATGATTTCCAGCATGACTAAAAATAATAATTCATCTAATTTTAATTTATTTTTTATAATTTTTTTTAATTTATTGCGAACATCATTTGTAATACTTTAATAGAATTTTTTTGCAACATTTTATACTAAAATTTTTTTTAAATGATATTTTTTATAACAGTTTCTCGCAAAAAAATTTAAAATATTTTATATAAAAATTTTCAATTACAAACAACATCAAACGATATTTTAAAAATTTTACGATTCTTTCTATTGAAATTTCTTACGATATTTTTATAGAAAATCTTACAGTATTTTCTATATTAATATTCTATAATTGTTTAAGTATAGAATATTTACAAAATTTTTTGCAAGCAAATTTTTACGATAGCCAATTTGAAATATATATTTTGTATTTTGTTCTTTAAATTTTTTTTCAATATTTTCTTTACAATATTTTCCAATATTTTCCAATATTTTTTCTTTATTTTATTTTTTGTTACTATAAATTCTATAGAACATTTTTGTTACAATATTTTCTATAACAATGTTTGCTCCAATATTGGTTAAAATATTTTCTATACAAAATTTTCTTTACAATATTTTCCCTACAAATAGTGATATTTTCATTTAAATGTTTTCCTACAAAATTTTTGATACTATATTTGCTATGGCACATTTTAGTTTATATATTTTCTATATTAAAGAAAATATTTGTTGCAATATTTTCTATAGAAAAGAGAATGATTTTTAAAATAATTTTTATGGAAATGTTTATAACAGGTAAAGAATTGCATCATATTGCTTAAGTTTCTGGCCTCTATGAAATAACCCTTTAATTTTAAAATATAACTTTTTTTATATATATAACTTATTTTTATAGCTGACAAATTTTTACATACACTGTCAACTAAAGTCAAATACGTTTAAATTGAGTAACTATAGGACAACCCTTTATTTCTAGTTTTTTTTATTAATTCATTTTTTGTACTTGTTTCTATAAAGGACATAAAAATACTTAAGTTATCTGCCTATTACGGTTCAAAAGCATGACCAGGTATGTGCAAATAACTTTTGCCACATCTTTTAATTTATTGTTTTACTGACACTGTGTCTGTATATAACAGTTCAAAAAATAACAATATTGTTTTAAATATCAAATCATTTTCGAAGCACTCTTTCTTTGCTAGAATATTCTATAGAACAGCTATACGAGTAGTAATATATCTTCTATAAAAATTTTAAGATCTTACATATTACGGTCTTAGAGATGAAGCGATATAATAGTGTACGGTACCCCAAAAATAAATATTATTGTAAGTGCAAAAATGACTATGTCAAGCAAACCGTTCGAATTATATCTGGCACGTTTTCGCCTCCTTTTGCTGCTACATGTCTTTGTTAATTCCTTTCTATCAATCGGTCTATTATACTTTTTTTTTCAAAGGGAGCGAATTTTCTCGTTTTTTTATCTTCAGGCTACCAGAATACCTACCCTATCCTGACCTTTAAAAGAATTTATAATTAAAAATGTTATAAATCTAGAAAAAAAAACTTATCAAAAGTGTTTTCTTTGTTTTCTCTTTACGTGAATTTAAAAAATATTTTATTCCCCAAATGCATACGATCATTCACCTTAGAAATATCATTCAATCTCTTCTGAGCAATAAATTTATTACTTTTAATAAATTATTTACAATTACTGTACAAAAACGTCTATTGAACCCCTTTGCCATCACTTAGCGACACCAAAATACGCTACTCCCTCTGGTATTTTAAAAACACACACATTAAATAGCTTATTATTGTATTATTTTTACGCATTTCGATTATAAAATCTACTTGAACATAAAGAAATTTATGCCAATTATTTACTTTTTTTCTCTAAATACAGTTTTGAAAAAATCTTTGTTTGCTCTTTAGTAGACTCAACGATGTACGATACATACAATGACTTTTAAGCTTTTCATAATTTAACAAAAGATTTTATTTTATAATACGCGATGACCTTGGCCTTGCTCGATTTAATAAAAGCTAAGAATAAAAGAATAAATTAATTCAATTCTGGTGGTTAATGTAAAAAAAATTGCAACATTTAATAGTTACGTTTTCTATTCAGTTAGCAGCGGTTTTTTTCATATAATTAAGCTAATACTGAAAGAAAAGAAATGCGTTTTTGAGGAGTTTATTTTATTTTTTTATAGAATTATTTTTTTATTAGATTACTGATAATTAAATTGTCAAAAACAAATATAATATAGAAGCAAAACTTTTTCACATAATTGGAAGTTATGACTACTTTTGCAAACATTACAAACACCCTCGTAAGCTATGCTGATTAAAATTACATTTAAATTATACTTAATCCAATAAACTTAGTTATCCGTGTAAAAAAAATGTCAGCAGTTTCTTTAAATTTTCCCGTACACCACATTTACAACTCTATGATCCTTTATGCTGTTCATGTTTTTAACATTTTTTGTGTTCCATTTTATTGGTTGGCTTCGCAAACAGTACGTAATTTAAAAAGAAAAAATTATTTTAATGCTTATTCATATTATATCTTCATTCCTTGTCATGCAATATTTCTTATTCGCAGTGATTTTTGTTTGTTTTTAACTTTGTTAAATCCTTGTTTTATATTTTTTTATTATTTTTTTTTTTTTATTTCTTTTTATAGAACCGAAACAATACCGGGCAATCCTTCATACAAGGCAACTATGCGTCTACATATAACGAATGTACAAAAAAGTGATTATGGCAGCTACAAGTGTGTCGCCAAAAATCCTCGTGGTGAAATGGATGGAACCATAAAGCTTTATAGTAAGTATATTTTATATTAACAATGTGTTTTTTTACTCTTCCGTACCCAGAAATCAGCACTTTTTTAATTTGTTTTTTGCAAAAAATACAAATTAATGAATTTTATGTGGGAACGTATGAACTATTTTTTCATCGTTAAAGTGGGTGGCAATGACCAGGCTGCAAGATAATTTTAGCAGTCTCAAAGGACACAGTAACCAAAAGGAAGCAAATAAAATAGGTTTTATTATTAAAACAAAAAATGCAGCAACAAAAAAAACCTTTTAATCATTTATAGCAAAAATTTTTAACGCATACGAGTATAAATCTGGGTATAAAAATTAAAAAAGCGATAATGCAGGTAACAGTGTAATCGAGCTTGTATAAGGATAATGGAAAAACTGAAATACAAGAGAAATTGCTACTTTAGAAAGAACAGAGTAGAGACAAAATGTGATAAGAAAAGAAATTTAAAGGATAAAAAATGTTAAAGCTATTTATAAAAAATAAGTTGTTCTACTTATTTAATTCGTATTTTTATTGGGAGATATGCTGGCTTCAAAATTAGTCCTTTTGGTGTTTATAGACATCATTAACTATTAAACTAGAAAATCGAACATTGTGGGTGTAAAACATAATTACAGCCTGTTTTTTTTTTCAATTCCAATTCAACAAAATTTGATTTAGCAAAATTTTTTTTTAAATACTTTAAGTGTAATTAATACTCGTATATATAAAAATATGCTTAAAAAATTTTATGTAGACAAATTATCAATTTTTTCTGTTGAGATTTACAAAATATTTTTTGGTACAAATTTTTTACGATAGAATATGTAGAGAGATTTCTAACGATGTTTTCAATGGAGAGATTTACATTAAATTGTATGTTATTTAAACCATTTTTTAAAATGAGTTATTATAAATTAATATATTTATTTAATTTTTAAGTACTAGGCCTTTTTTAGTTTTATTCTCGATATTTCGCTACTCCATTCTGTAGCATCATCAGGAAAACAATTATTTATTGAAGCAACAAAAACCAACAACAAAATGTAATAAAAATTTTTTCAAACTAACATATTTCAAAAATTAATAATGTTTTCTAGCATGACTAAAAATAACAATTCATCTAATTTTTAATTTAGTTTTTATAATTTTTTTTTAATTTATTGCGAAAATCATTTGTAATACCTTAATAGAATTTTTTTTAAACATTTTCTACGATATTTTAAGAGATTTTGAAATTTTTATATTTTTTATAGAAATTTTAAACGTTATTTTTTTATAATAGTTTCTCGCAAAAAATTTTAAGATACTTTTATATAAATTTTTAATAACAATTAACTTCAAACGACATTTTAAAAATTTTACGATTCTATCTATTGAAATTTGTTACGATATTTC
Organism: Gymnosoma rotundatum; assembly: GCA_916610165.2. Taxonomy (NCBI): domain Eukaryota; kingdom Metazoa; phylum Arthropoda; class Insecta; order Diptera; family Tachinidae; genus Gymnosoma; species Gymnosoma rotundatum. The sequence goes on from OU744337.1 coordinate 36,519,072, forward strand.
TTATAGAAAATCTTACAGTATTTTCTATATTAACTTTCTATAGTTGTTTAAGTAGAGAATATTTATAAAATATAGTGCAGGCAAATTTTTGCGATAGCCAATTTGAGATATATATTTCGTATTTTCTTTAAATTTTTTTTTTTTTCAATATTTTCTTTACAATATTTTCCAATATTTTTTCTTTATTTTATTTTTTGTTACTATAAATTCTATAGAACATTTTTGTTACAATATTTTCTATAACAATGTTTGCTCCAATATTGGTTAAAATATTTTCTATACAAAATTTTCTTTACAATATTTTCCCTACAAATAGTGATATTTTCATTTAAATGTTTTCCTACAAAATTTTTGATACTATATTTTCTATGGCACATTTTTGTTTATATATTTTCTATATTAAAGAAAATATTTGTTGCAATATTTTCTATAGAAAAGAGAATGTTTTTTAAAATATTTTTTATGAAAATGAAATATTTTTTATATTTTTTAAATAATAAGAATAATTATAATAAAAAAAGTTATTACTATTAAATGGGAATGACATTTCATTGTTAATTAAACAATCCCAAGCCTAAAATGCATTATATTTTGCCTTTAAAATGGTTGTATATTTCAATAATTGCTATTGAATTTTTTTTAATTTGCAATAGTTCTTTTGTAAATTGTTTTTTTTTTTTTTTTTTTTTTTTGCCCTGTGACCAATTATTTTATAGGAAATGTTTGCCTTACAGTATTACCTTTAACAGCATTTATATATATCTTTTCTTTTTTTAAACATTTGTTCTATTCATGCTCTTCCCTAAAAAAGACTGCAATAAAAATACTTTTTTTAATATGATTTTTATCATAATTACAAAAGAAAAAAAAATAATAAAACAATTTTAGTTGAAAAAAACTTTTATGGGAACCGTTTATAAAGTTGTCGCTTTAAGCAGTAAAATAATTATAAAATTTTACACAATTTTTCCCGTATCATTCCATACAAAAAAAATGTAAAACGAATTTAACTGTTTAATGAAAAAGTTTTATAAACTATAGGGTACATTTTTAAACGCTGGATATTTAGGAAAATAAGTTCAAATGTGTCAGTATAAAAAAAAGCCGACTAAAAAAGGCTCTAGATTTTCTTTTGAAATAATATCAAAACTACTTCAGTATATGAATAGCATTACTTGATGAAAAATATAACTTTACATTTATTTATTTATGCGCTAAATATCAAGAATAAACTTAGTATGAAAAAACTTTATGTAAGACCGAAAGTGTAAAAATCACCCTGTGAAACATGCTGTTTTACATTAACATATATGTAGTTGAACTTATAATTTTGTCTGTCGGTCGGAAACCACAAATAAGCAATTTTAACTCACGATAAAATACAATACCCTTTAACGGGAATTTTAGCGCTCATACCAACTTCAAAAAAATTATTCATTTGTTGAATATGAGTTATTTGTGGTAAAATTATGAAAATTAGCAGCAGAAACTTTTAAACCGACTGTGAAACAGAAATTGAAACGAGAAAATAAAAGCTGCTGCTGTTGTGGGTGCAATGGCCATATTATTGCTATAAAATTAAATTAAAAATTATGAAACACTAAAAGGAATTTAATTATAAAAGTTCAAAAACACAAAAGGACAGTGTTTTTTGTAATAAACCATTAACTAAAACGACAGTCAAGAGAGAAAAAAAATTCCAACCAGACGACTAATTAATTCGTAATATAATTTTTTTCGACAGAAAAAAAAAAACTGATAATTTTAATTTTTATGAAGTTTCGTTTAGAGGTTTATATATAAAGAATTTCTTTTTTAAATTCACAAATTACAAAAAAAAATATTATGTTGTCTAAATTGTAAATAATATTGAGTGGTAATTTGAAATTAACTTGTAAAACTTAACCTTTCGTTTTTATATTTTTCTCACTGTTGGAAGCTCTTGTATTTAAGCAGCCTTTCTCTAACTTGGTTAGCATATTAAACCACCCATTTCTTTAATTTATTTGAGTGAATTAACAAGTCATCATTCACACATATAAATAAACTCATATATAGCAGGCCTGCTATTTGATGATTAATCGGTATTTTGCCGATTTTTTGCCTTAAAATTATTAAAATCCGATTTTCCGATTTCAGCTAGAAAAATGGCTGTTTTTCCGAATAATTGTTAAAACACGCTAATTTTTTTTCTTTTAGTAAGAAATATTACTTTTGGGCATCAATTGTGAATAAGACAAAATAAAACAAATGAGCTGAGCAATTCCTTTACACCACACTGCTTTAAACTAAATAAAATAATTTGATTTTCATGATTTTATCAAAAATTAACCACATGTGAATGTACCTTTCACCCTAATAACCTTTATTATGAATTAATAGAAATGAACAATATTACTTATTTTCTAAATTTTTTTAATTGGAGTTACTTTGTTGTTCCAAATGACATGAAAAAATTAGAGGTAGGCGTGGTGTTTTGCCTTCTGACTCGAAGTACATGCACCGATCATGCTGATTTCCAATAGCACCTCTTTCGACACTATATCTAATCGATTGACATATATATTTTTTTGTGAAATCAAATTTGCCTCGGGTATAAAAAGAAAAAAGTGGAATTGTTATGTATCCTGACCATTCTTATGAATTGATTAAACAGTGCAGGGATAGAAATATTTTTTTTTGTACTAGGAGTGTCCAACAAAAGATTCAATAACAAGAAGAGTAAAATTTGAATTTTTCTCTAAGTCCCATACAAGAAGTTTCACAGAAGTCAACAATGTGAGAGGTTTTATAAAACTGTTTTCAGTGACTCTTCCACTATATAAGATCAATACACCTATAACTGAAAATTGAACTAAAACTTAATTGTTCTGTTTTGCTATTTTTTGTAAAAAAAAATTTTTTTCATTCTATTTAAAACGGGTATTTTTCATTTGCCTCTTTTTTGCCGATCTTTTTAAATTAAATTGACGAAAAAGCCAGTTTTTTGCAAATATGCCGATTTCGTACCAAAATCATCTGGCATCCGTGACACATATGTGCGCAAAAAATATGCAGCTTTTTACAATGATTTGAGCAGAATCTATTACTCTCAGATGGAAAATTTTCTTTTTGAAATTTTCTTAACATTGGAGCACGTTTTCAATTTTTGCCCAAAAATACACCAACTCGTTACATTGTCCGCGTTTATTTGATTATTATAATTTTTCTAGCTTTAAGTCATTAGATTTACACGTCAAAAAAAATTGAGAAAGCTAAAGGCCCAACTATGCATAAGCTAGCTTTAGCTTATGTCAAAAATCCAACGAAAAGCCTGTCAGATGTTAAGGTATTATGTTAAAGAAATTTAGGTGACTATAATGTACTTACATAAATTTACTAACTTATTTGCCATAGTTGCATGTTTATGTTTAATTCGTACTTTTGCCAAAAAATATTGCTATATAAATAAACAAAATTTTAAAACTAAAAGGCTTTAAATAATATATTTTATATATTCAATAACATTCACATACACATTTGCATTTTTTTTGGTTCATGTTCTAAGATAAATTTTTATCAAAAATATTACAAGCTATTTTCTGTTTTGTGTTTGTGTCCAACTATACTAAAAATGCAACGGTGTTCATCGCTTATATCGTATACTTATGTGTGTGTGTGTAAATACAAGTTTAATATTAATTTATTATATTTGTTTCTACATTTTTTATTAATTAAAAATAATAAAAAAATTAAAAATTTAACACTGTAAGTCTTACAATTTATCTTAATAAATGTATAACGCAAAGCACAATCAGCTGTTTCCGTACGGAAAGTGCGATCAGTTTCGTACCTTGCTTAAAGAAATGACATTTAACGAAACTTGACGAGAAGTTATCTTATGTACATTATAATATACCACATCTTATTTCATGTATTTGAACAGTTGGTAACGTTTGCTTAAGTTATTTTATGCACTTTAAAGTTGGGCCTTAAATAAAATGGTAGCCGAATCCTATTAACACATTATTCCCTCGCCAACTGTTGTACTTATTTTTGACCTTTTAATGTAAGGTGCATTATGGCAAGTATTATGAAATTAAATTAATGCATTATAATAGGAATATTAAAAATATATCCTGTATTTGCTTTACAATTTCCAATAAGATTAACAGCAGATTTATTGAAAACTAAATTGTCCAAGATGCAGCACCTCTCAAATCTACCAATTAGATTTATAGCTTTCTAAAATCTCAAATACACCCAACTATTTTCTTACAGTAAAAGGCATAAACCTTATTTTGCAATATTGTCAAGGAGTGTTACAAAAGTATAAAATATCGTGAGGCGACACTCAACTTTGCCACGTAAATATCAGAATGCGAAAACATAAATTTATTTTTTACTATTTTTTTACTATTTCCATATTTTTGTTTACACTTTTACCAAATATGTAAAAATAATATATGATTGCATTTGTGCGCAGATGTGTGTGTGATACGATACGTGTGCATTATCATTAGTGTGGCATACTTTTTGGCAGTAGTTGAAAAATAATAACAAAAACAAGCTTGAATAAAAAATCTGGAAAAACTGAAAATCGTTTTTTCTTCATAACTGTTTTCATGTGTGTGTTTCTTTATTGTTAAATAAAATTTACTGTTCAATTTTATTTTTATTATTTTTTCCCTGAGCATAAAAATTTTAAACGTAAATAAAAATATGTGTCGTCTTTAGCTTAAGTTTTTTCAGTTTTCAAATGAAAAACGAAAATGTGTTAAAACTTTATTTATTTTTGATACTGCTAGCAAAACCTTGTGACACTAAATTTTATTGAGTGCGGTTTTAGAATGTATTTAACAGAAGCACAGGTAGCACAGTTACTTAAATTGATCACATTAAAAAAAATAAAATTTGAAGTTATATAAAAATATGCTTTGACACCTTGAGACCAAGCGCTAATCGCACAGTGCATCTCATGGATTAAAAAATGCATTCAAAATATCAATCTTGTTTATAAGTAGTTACGTTAAAAGAGCAAAATGTGGAACAGTTAAATGTGGCCTCAAGTAGAAATAATTTGTGTTGTCTTAGGAAATAAAATAACAGTATTTTTGTTTATACAATCAAAAAAGACAGAATATGCTTTTTAATAGAAAGATTGAATTAATAATATCGGATAACAACATCGGCAAGAGAACCTCAAAACTAAAACATCTTTTGATAAAAATGTTAATTTAGAAACAAATTTGCTTACGGGATGTGCTTGGAAGAGATTGTTAAGACATCGTAACTACAGACAGTCACATTTTATTATGCCGAGTGGCTCTTAGCTTAAGACAAAATCAAGTAATTAGTTGAGAGAAAATTGTTAACTGACTTATTATACCCTTCACCACAAAAAGTGGAAAAAGGGTATAGATAAGTTTTTTTTCCTGTGTAGTTTCTACAATATCCATGTCCAATATAAGATCTGGGGATCTTATATTGTTGTTGTTATCCGTATGAGCGTGGCGAATAAGTTAATTCAACTAATGGTATGTGTATAGAATAAAACCACAACTAGCTAACAAAAGTTGAGCAACCTCAATAGTTGCGTTGGTAGTGGTGCGTGCTGTAAAACAGAAGATTGTGTGGGTTCGATCCCTGCCGTCAGACATACGCACAACGAAAAATAAAAATTGTATAATGCAATTAAAATTAATAAACAGCAGTACAAGCCTCTCGAGAGGCAAAAGACAATTATTGTGTGAAGCCATGCCAGATAATTTAGTGGAGACATCCAATTTAACAAAAAGCTAAAGATAATTGTCAAGAAGCCCTTTATAATAAAAAAATAAGAATGGTGGCGGTTGCGCAGGGAAGTGTAATAGCATAACAACAGTGTACGCAGAAGTGTATTGTGGCTATTGGATAAAAGAACTAGTGGAGATGTCTGTGGTTGGTTAAGGTTACTAAACAAGGCATCGAGTAGTTCATGTCTCGCCGGAGTAACACAGTAGTGTAGCGTGGATGGCTGCGTTTGTTATAATAACGCATGTTTAGTAAATGTGAGACCTTGGGATTCACAAGACCGGTAGGATCAAGAAGTCAGCCAGATATAGAGACACAAAGTTTGAATGCAGAATTTTATAATGCGCCACAGTGGTATTTGCAATCAAAAGAATCCGTACGTTTGTTCTAAAAGGAAAAAACGTAACAATATATTCTGACTTCTAATGCATAGCGAAGTAGACTGAGCGATATCCGTCAGTCCGTCCGTATTAGTATTGCCGAAGCAAATAACAAAAATAAATATGTCAATCGAGGTGTTATTGGAAATCAGCATGATCGGTCTATGTCCTCTGAGGCAGCAGGTAATATACCATGTCTACCTCTAATTTTTTCATGTCATTTGGAACATTAAAGTAACTCCAATCAAAAAAATAAGTATATGAGGCGATAGAAAATTTAAAAATAAGAAAAAACATCACGTAAAAAAACTGGCTCTCACCCATATTTTCTGAGTTACGCGCTCTGAAATTTTAAAATTTTTTTGAAATATCAATATGGGTATCATTTTTAAAAATACCTAACCCGTTAAAAGTTGATGAAATTTTATGTTAAATTACATATATGCAGTACCGATTTTTTTAATTTTTTAATTATCTGTCACCCCAATTTTTTTTTTTTTTTTTTTTATTGGAGTTGCTTCACTAAACTAGATTTACATTGATGGTGATACCCTTCATTCAGATTCGGCATAGCGAATATAGCACTCTTACTTGTTTTTCTCGGATCTTAAAGCTGGCTGGCAGTTAAGAATTAAAATATAATTTTGTTTAAAGGAACAGTGCTCTAATATGTTAAGTGTAAATGTGAGTTCTTTCTGAAGGGTTATTTTTCATTAAAATTTAATTTTTTTTTAATAAATTTTTCGTAATTTTTTTTTTTTTTTTTTTTTGTGAGATTAGATAAAGTGGTATTTAGTGAAATTCATTATAGTGCATACAGTAAAATTTTGGTAAGATTTAGTGAGATCAGCAAGTAAAATTTTAATTTTTTAATAAGCTTAAGTTTTTTTCTCTGAAATTTCGGTTTTCGATCCAGAAAAAACAAATTTTTTGTAGCTCTTCTGTGGCATCAGCAAGCTAATTTTAAGCAGATTACGGTCGGACACACATTGTTCATATGAATAAAGATCCAAAATTTATGCGCATTCTCTGGAGCATGTAGTTAATATAGCTGTGATAAAGCTTTTTAACAAAAGAGAACCGTCCTCGTACATAAAGAATTTGTCAAAATATCTTCAATAAGCTCTTAATCTGCAGCCCATCATTAAAAAATGTTTGTCCAGTTTATTTTTAGGATTTAAAATGAGTGTTGGTCTGTTTCATATTTTAGTGAATATTGGCACTTTTTGTAAGGTTTAATTGGGTATCAATAATAATAATTGTCTATTGTCGTTTTCATTTTTGTTTAATTTATGGTTATTTTTATCGTTTCGCCAAACATTCATATTATTCATATTGATTCATTGTAACCACTAGATAAATAAAATGAAACACTGCCACACAAAGTTTTAATATTTCATAGTCAAGAATTAAATTTTAAATTGAATAAAAAAAACTACACTCTGTGTAAGTTCAACAAGGCTACAAGATGGGATCAAAAAATTTAACCGAAGCAAATTGTTTGACTGTTCAAATCGTTGTCGATACTTTCTGGTGCCTGACACTTTAAATATATATAAATATACAAGTATATTGTTATGGTTTAAAGTGGTCCGTCTAAATTAAGGAAATATAGTAAATATGCCCGTTTCACTGTGCAAAAGTTGTTAAATTTTTTCTCTCAATATAAGAAAAGTACATTTTATTTGCCCAACAGTATTTTTAATTTATTAAAAGTGCTGTTTGTTTCATTTATTTACCCGCTTTTGCGTGCTGTCATTTAATTTCTAAATCAAAAACTTAGAAATCACTAGAATATCAAAACTTAAACAGTTTTACTAAAGTGAGCAGAAAATCAGAATTTTAATAAATTTCAATAAAGTTCTAATGTTTTGAAACGAATCTCAGAAAATTTTTGTAAAAATAGAAAACTTAAAAAAACTGCAAATTGCAAAAAAAAAAACAGCTGGACATAAAATTTTACTAACAAACAAACACACAAGCATCAGGGAACCTAAAAATTCCAAATTTATGTGCCAAAACTTATATAACTTTCAAATATATGCATTACCATGTATAGTATTTAGTGCGACATCTGTTGTTGTATTTCTGCAGATTCTGGTCTTTACTACCTCCTAAGTAGGACTTAGTCCGACACCTACGGGAATACAAAGTACTAAAAACTACATAGCACACCCTGCAGGAATAAAAGCGAAAGTTATAAAAAAATATGGAAAAATAGAGGCCGGTGTTTGGGCCGCTACCTCGAAGGGCATGGTCTGATCTTGCTGATTTGCAATATCAATTTCAACTTTTGACACTCTGTCTAATCGATTGTTAAATTTTCTCTAGATAATCTAGTATCTTGGCAAAGTTGATTTCAACAAAAATACAAACAGAAAGACGGACATTGCTGAATCGACTTTGCTACGTATAAGAATTCAGTATAAACATATCGATGGCTTAGTAAAAAAATTTGAGTTAGGCCTTTTTTATATTAAGCCATAAATATTTTATGAGGTAGGAAACTTAGATGAACCTTTTTTTTACTTCTTGTGGCAAAGGGTATAAAAATATTTCTGGCACGCAGCAATTTTTTTGCCAACCGGGAAATTTATAAAATTAATTATTAGTTTATTCTATATATATTTAATCTTTCCACAATTTTTAATAAAAACTAAGGAGTCAGAAAAATTTAAACAAAAACGTTTAAGATATTAGATATAAAACCTGCTAAAGAAAGCTTAATAGTTTTTTCTTTAATATAAATTGTTTTTGCTTTATTTACAGTGTCAAGTCCTCCAACAACAATACCGCCACCCACAACTACTACATTGGCAACCACAACAACTACATTTATAAATGAGCTGGACATGGAATCCAATGGCATTGCGCCAACAAGCTCCATTATTGTTATCGATAAATGTAAGTTTTTTTTTGTGAAACATATTAATAACGAGGGTGGTCTCGAAAGTAACTAACAAGTTGCCCTTAAATATTAAAATGTAAATCTAAACGTAAAAGTATTTTTGAGTTTTATTTGGTTATTTTTAACCATTTTTTTTCAGGGATTGAATACGCTTTATAATTTTTATATTCTGTTTTGAAAATAATTGTTTTTCACTGAAAAAATAACTTTTATTTTTTAGGCCAGAAATACAACGAGGAAAAAAATTGTTACTTTTCACATCAAAAATATCACTTGAGAAATTATTATTATTTCTTAAACAAAAAATAAAATTTGGAAAATATGTAACTTTTAAATTAATCTTTTAAGAACATTCAAATAAATAAAAATTTTCACGGATAACAATTATTACGTTGGTACAATTTTTCATATTGTAGCATTTCTCTTTCATGATTATTTTTATGTTCAAATTTGTTTAATAATCATTATTTGCGTTCCCTCGTATATACTTCTTAGTACCTGTAAAATAAAACATAAAATTATACATAACATTTCATAATTTATTCGTTTACTTTAGTTCTTGAAATTTATTTTTTCAACTGATGAATTTCAATTTTGCTTTTGTGCTTTTTAACAATTTCCTTTTAATTATATTCACAGTGGGCATTAAATATCAATCAAATTTAAATGACATCGATAAATCTGAACAAAAGCTTATGGGTGACACACCAAAAGGTTATGATTGGTCAAAGGATAAACAATCATCAGCTGGCGCTATTTTTAAGCCTTATTTACTGCCAAGTAGTTGTTGTGGCAGTAAATATAAGTGTTTGGCTTTAATATTAATGTTAAGGTTTGTATGGTTGAAATTTTGGACTTTAAAAGATACGTAAAAGTTTTTTTTTTTAACAAATAATAAAAAAAAAACACTCAAATGAAACATAATCGCTTAAAAAAGCTATACAAAATTAAATAAAAAAAAAAATAAAATCATATTGATAGTTAAAGTATAAACTAAATGATAAATGAGATATAAAGAGCTTTTGTTTTAATTAAATGTTGTTAAGAGTAAGAGAAAATACCATAAAATCTTAATAAAAATAACTTGGTTTGAAAGAAAAAGTGCCAAAATTATACAAAATAAATTGAAAAATAACTACATATAAAAAAATACAGGATTTTGTAAGTTTATTTCTATTTCTGTTTAATTTAACTCATATAATTATTTTTATTTTTTATTTATTAATTTTTATTTTTTATCATAAACTTTTTTTTGGAAAACAAAGCTTATCAATTAAAATGTTTTAAACAGGAAAGCTATGCACATTTCGAAATGTTTTCCGAAATCTTTAAATAAATAAAAAGCTTTAAAGCTTTTTTAAAATAACTTACTTTTTAAAATCGAACACAAAATAAAGCTTTAGCAAGCTCTTTACTTACTCAAGTATTCCAATACGACACATATGATCATTTCTCATTGGCTGAGGTCAATCTCCTCCGAAACATTGATTCTCTTTCAAGATACTTAGGGCTTTTATGTTGTGTTATATCTAGAAATACCGTTTTCATTCCTTTTCTTAATATCAAATGGATATTAATTTAAAAAAAAAACAAATTGTTGGTATTGAAATTTCGGTACATTTCTGTCTTTTAGTCGAGCAGCCTAGCAGGTAAATAAACACAGAGTAGACTGTTTTCTTTTAGATAGATATAAAAAAATTAATCGATGGCTGTGGAGCTTCGAGGTGTAGACTCCTTTTCTATTGCTGGCAGATAAACTTTTGTGGCAGCTATTGAGCTAAGGGTTTTTGCTAGGAAAACAAAAGAAAGCTACCCTGTTCCTTCAGCAAGATTGTTCTTAAATGGTATAGGTATCTGACTATGACCTCTCAGACGCTCACGTAGTCTTTGTGCTAGAAACTCTAGACAACATTCTCTTTCACAGACAAATTTTTCAAAGCGCCTAAATGACAAACAAATAATGCAGGATATAAATTCTAATGGTGTGAGTTATCAAGAACGAAATGCTTTAAATTTTTTTAAACAACTGTCTCAGTCGGTTTCTTTTGGATATTGTGCTCTTCCGCTAAATTTTATTTTAAAATTATTTTTTAAAATTACTGTCGTTGTTTTTATGATTTATATTTAATCAATTTTTATAATTATCTTTTAATATTGTTTTGTATAAACTTTACATTAAATGGCAGACGCTTTAATGCATATCTTTATTATTGAAAAAAACATTTATTATTTAAAATTTTTGTTATAAAAAGATAATATTTAAATAATAGAATGTAAATATTATTAAAATTTTATAAACCAATATAAGCACACATACACACTAAAAAACATCCTAATAATAAATATTTACTAAATACGAGGGCGGTTCATATAATATTTTTATTGCAAACTCTATAAGAGATTTGTTTTTCGTCTATAGAAAATAAATACATTGTTTTACTTGTAGCTTCTAGTAGTTAGCTTTTTTTAAAGAATTCAAATGATGCTTAGGAGATTACTTGTAAATGGGAAGAACACTCAACGTTAAATAATTTATGAATTCAAACATTTTTCTAGTAATTAGTTCGATATGATAAAATCATTAAAATGCTTTTAAATTTTCATCCCTATTAAGTGATAAAAAAGTTTACTGTTTCAGGCGTCATTGCAGTTGTTCTTTATAAAGCGCGCTTCCTAGGTCATTTTTAGGCTCCACAGCGTCCATTTTTGTTGATTTTTTATCTTCGCATGCCGGCACATAAACAAAAATCGGAAAGTGTGAAATGCCACGACCTTTGTGACCAATTGACAAATCCATTTCTCGAGATCGACTTATCGCAAAATTTTGATGCAATAAATCAATGGTTGCGATTTATATAAGCCACGTAGAGCCATCCTGTTCAAAACACATCTCTCTCCAATAAATGTCATTGCAATTATCTGAGATAAAAAATTATTGATCATAGCGATATCGCTCGAAATGGTGCAGCTTGCTGCATGTAATGGAGATGCCTCAATATTATTTACTTATAAGCCCTTCAAGTCAAATATGACACGACGGGTTGCTTTTCCAATATTTATAATTTATCTTTTCACCAGACATACTTCAAATTTTAAAAGGTCGTGATTAAATTAAAACGTTTTTTATATTCTCTTTTCTACGTCTGGTAATTATAAAACTGCCCTCTCTTAGATCTAAAAATAAAAACAAAATAATTTGCCAAATTTGCAAAATAAACAGAAACCAAATTTTTGTTTTTACATGATTGTTATTTTTATTGCCAAACAATTATTTCCCGTACAAAAAAAAAAAATTAAGAGCAAAAATACAAAAAAAAAATAATATCAACTAAAATTATTAAATTTACAAACATTTAATAAAGAGTTTACGAACGACTATTTGTTCACAAGCAGGCAACAAAATATAAAATTGTTTAATTAAATTGTTAACATTTTTGGCGTGAAAAAAAGAAATTAAATAAATAGTTAAATTTATTAAAAAAAAATATGAATTAAAGCAAAAAGCAACTAAAAAATTGAATTATGGTAAAACATAATAATAAATATTCAACTATAAAAAAAATAACGCGAGGCTTATATAAATATGTAAAAAATCTAATGGCATATTTTACACAACCCTTATTTTTAGCATATTTTAATTTGTTGAAAATTCATTTTTAATTTATTAAAAAAATCATAATTTTAAATAAACTGTACAATCCAAATTTTGTTAATCTTTTGCCTTGAAGTTTTAATAACCAAGTCATATATTGAGATTTTGTATAATTTCGTTTTTAATTTTTATTAAGAAAATATAATCATACTTTGTCAACAAAAATCATTAAAACATATTAGCAAAACAAAATCGTTTATTAATAATGAATGCCTGATACTATTTCAATACTTTAGTAGAATTTAAAGCGTTTCAAAGCGTTTCGGTTGACAACATGCAAATATATTCTACGAAATTTTTTTTTTAATTTAAATTCTAATTTTCAAACATCTGTTAATAAATTTAAAACTTATTTTCGATTTTTTAAATTAAAAAAAAAAAAATTATACTTAAAATTAAAAATGCTACAAAACTTGTTTTAAAATTAAAGTTTGTGCCAGCAAATATTTTATATTTATGCTTAATTTAAAGGAAAAAATATTTTTTAAATTCCATAGGTGGAACAATTTCCGTTTCCGACACCATAAATTATGTTTATTCTGAATCTAATGCATAGCGAACTCGATTGAGCGATATACCCCTCTCCGTCTGTCCTTCCGTGTTCGTGTAAAAATCAACTTAGCTAAAGAAAATTTAAATACGACAATTGATCAAATACAGTTTCGAAAATTTCGCTTATAAAATCCGCCATGTGGTTCGAGGCAGAGGGCAAAACACCACTCCTGCCTCTAATTTTTCCATAACTTTTTTTTGGTAGTTTTTTATAATAAAAATAACGAAAAATGGGAGGACTTTTACCTGATGCAACAACCTTTTTCAATTAACTTAATTAATACATGTGGTTATTCATACATGGTGAAGGCTATTAAAGCTTCGGCATAGCCGAATATAGCACTCTTGTTTTATTTCCTTTCTTCTTCACACAATGAAAATTTAATTTTATTTTGACTTAAATTTAAATTTGACTTAAATTTAAAATTTTTCTACAAATAAGTTTGAAATACGCTTATAAAAAGAATTTTTATATTCATTTTTATTTCCAACATTTTATTTTTTTTATTTTTTTCCGATTTCTTTAAAAATTAACACAAAAACTTTCTTAATAAATTAAGAAATTAAAATAATGAGAGTCGTCAGGATTGGAGAACATAATGAGTGGATGAATGATAAAGGCATACAATTTTTGCTAAATGCGTAAGGAATTCAACGTATGATATTTATGCATCGGACACTAAGTGTGTTATTTATTGCAGAGCTGAGAATATATTCAAAGATATAAAACAAGAGTTCATAGGAATTATTGTAAAAGACTTTTTTGAGGATCTCATCACATGTTTTGATTCAAACGGCTCTGGATTAGTATTTTTTTTTTCTGAAACTAATTAGGTATCTGATATCTTCTCTTGAAATAAAATAACATTAGCTTCATTTTAAGCTTAACAAATTAAGCGGTATTTTTTATTTATTTTTCATTTCTCATTGGGTTCATCTTTAAAAAACTCAAACTAAAAAAACTCATAGTATTTTATATTTTTTTTTTTTTTCTTAAGTGCTGTTTTTCTATGTTTGTATGAAAAGCACGCAGTTTTTTAAGTCATTTTCATACAAATTTTTCAGACGAGTAAAACGCTTGTAATACAGAAACAGGATAATAATGTGCAGTTTCTGTATTACAAACGGCCGACTCGTTAAAAAATTTGTATAGAAATCACTCAAAATATTGAGTGCTTTTCGTACAAATTCTTTAGACGAGACGCTCGATTGTTATACAGAAACAGCACATTAATTTTTACATTGAATTTATCCTTAAATAACTCAAACTAAAAAATAACTCATTGTATGTTTTATATATATGTATTATATATTATCAACTTCTGGATTAATCATATTTTATTCCAATTATGTATATTTGAAATGGATAATGTCATTTTGAAGTGGAATAATCAACTTTTGATGAAATCATGTATTTTTAAATTTTTTCCTAGTTTAATTATAGACATACTAAAACATTTTATTTTCGCTGAGTGTTGCGAATTAAATTTGAATTTTAGAATTTTACTCATTATTTTAATAACTGGTTTACTTCAGTCTTGAATTATTTACCCGGTACAAAAGTACCCAATTTAAAGTAATCAGTTTAAACTTTCAAAATTAACGAAAAGTCCAGAAAGAACGTCGAAGAGATAGAGTTAAGTAAGTTAAAATATTTAAATGTAATTTTGTGACTTCCTTCTTTTTAACTTGCAAAAAACCATTATAATTATTTCTAGATAATAAAACATAACCCTGATCAAACAGTACAATCAGTTAACAAACTATTGTAATCGCATTTTTATTATAGCTCTATATTCATTTTACCAAGTTGCTGCCGCAACACTGAGTATTAAATTCAATGCTACCAAACAAAAAAAAAAAAATTTTAAATCATTTAGTCAAAAGTGGAATAGTTATATTTTAAAAAGTACCTCAATATTTAAAAATTTAATTTAATATTAGCTGCTGACGTGTTAAACGAATTCTGGAAGTTGGATATATTTTCAAATACAAAGACTCATATAACATAATATATGTATTAAGAAAATATAGAAATTTATTAAGAATATTTATACATGTGTGTATCAATAAGTATCACATATAGCTTTCGCACTGTATTCTAACAAATTAGGCGGACCTAGCCGGACAAAAATTATTTATTTGATTACATTAGGTAAATTCGAAATTTTGAACACAAACCAAATTTTATGTTAAAAATCAATAATAAATAAAAATTAAAAAAATTGTTTGCTTATTTTGAAAATTCTAAAAAAGGTAACATATTTTTCACATATGTCACACATTTATTCATTTTTGAGAACTACTTTTAAAATAAATTTAACAGTCATTTATTGATTCCAATATTTAATGGATATACAGTCAAATTGAGTGTGAAGTTTCATTAAAGAAAATTTAAGATAAGGAGTTATGTTTCCTCACTTAAGCGTGTTTGAAATCATTCGAATATACTAAAAGTATAACAAAAAATGTTAACAAATAATATGAATATCCTTTAAACGTGCTTGATTTCTTCAAATATAAATATTTCATGATATTCTGATGAATCAAATACGATTAAAATATATTAAAATCAAAAAGATACAGAATAATAAATTTTCATCTTAACAAATAATATTTAGTACAGTAAAAATGATATTATAATAATATTAATTTAATACTAAATAAATATTTTTATCACTTCATATATATAAATGCTAAATGAACATATTATTTTATTTGAATTCATATATCATTTTAATGATAAACTTATTCAATAGTGTATAATTAAAATTAATTTTTTGTTGTGTGTCATAAAAATATACTGCATTAAAAAGCAAAGATTTAAAACCATGACATTAAAATCAAATAAAATTAATTATAAGCTATTAATTTTATTTTTAAGTATGTTTTAATTTTGAAAATGCAATTTTAAAAAATATACTAAAACTCCATACTAAAAGCAAGATAAAACTAATAAAATTATATCATTTAAATATTAATAAAAAAATATGTATGTATAATTATGGCATACAAAAGTTATTGTCATTAAATGGAAAATTTAAAAAAATGTAATCAAAATTTCACACATACGCATATACACACAAAAGTCAAAGCAAATTATACACATTATTAAAAAAATATAAAAATGTATGTAATAAAAAATCACATAAAAAAATTAAATTTGTTTAATGATGCCAAATATAATAATAAAAAAAAAAATAATTTATAAATAAAATTAAATTTATATTCTGAAACAAAAAAATCTAAATAAAAAAACAGATTTTATTGAGTTCGAATTAAAACTTTCATTTAAAAATGAGAGAAAATAAAATGAAATAAAAAGAAAAAATGGACAAGATGAAACATGCAGCTTCAAAGCCTAAAGGTATGCAAAACATTTATTTAATACATATTCATTGTCTTTATAAAATTAAACACAAAATTTTAATGTGATACAAGAATTTATTTTATATATATTTTGTAGAAGGTAGCGCTGCGATCAATACCGCGATCATAATCACAGGCTTTCTTTCCAGAAATTGACCTGTCAATTGGGCTCCAAGATAGTCCGGTTTTTTTACTCTGGGTACAGAAATGAATAAGAAAAATCCAGAATGCACTTCGTCAGCAAACAGTCGTTGTGACCATGTGTCTCAAAAAACGTTTAACTATTAATGCCATGAATTTATGTTTTGTACAAATAAGTTTCTTTCAATATAATTAAATTTTTTGTGTTGTTTTTTACAATTTAAAGGAATTAAAACTGAATTAAAGAACCAAACTAAACAAAGCCAGAGCTAAACTACAAGTACACCAGAGATTCTGAGCGATAAAAACTAAAACTAGACACAAATATTCCGCACAGCCAAAAATAACTTTTGAGAAATGAAAAAATTAAAGGACGCAGCTTTACAGATAATAAAATTCTGCATCGTACAGTAAATTTTCAAGGCTTTTGCTTAAAATTTGTCTTTCGGAACACTGTTATGGCACTCGATACGATCGAAATTTCAATAGAATTAAAATATAAATTTCGATTAATATCGAATGCCATAATTTGGCTCCATGAAAGTTGAGTAAATCGCAAATAACTTTGCTATGATAAAAAATTTACAATTAACACAAGAAGTTTTTTGTTCAATTTGTTCTAAAAAATAAAAGGTTTTTGAGTGTGATCTCCATCGCTATTCTAAATATGTTATATATCAGTAAAAGCTTTGCGATCTCTACTTTTATAACGTAGAAAAAACGTTGCGCGTTTTTTTTTTTTGAGAATTTCATCTTTTATGTTTTTTCTCATATCGCACAGAAACATACGGGTAAGAAAGTTTTTATATTCATAAAATGTTTTGGTTCAATTATTGAAGATAAATGTTTTTTATTTAATAGATTACATCTAATACTGTTAGTACCTGTACAAAAAAAAAATCCTTTACAATTGTTGCCTATTGGGCTGTTATCAAAAGAAACGGCTGAGACACGAAACAAACTTCTCCGGCTTTACGGACAGAATTTTGCTAGAAAGTTTTCAAGGTTCAATGTAACATAGATATTTTTTATAGGCTTTTGCTAAGTTCTAACCCACCAATTACCCACTCCAAATAAAAAGATATTAACTTCTACGAAAGGAACAATTTCTTTCATGCTTTCTGCTGTACTTAACGCTAAAGAGGATTCAGATTCGGAAGAGGTCATATAAGAATCAGACAAAGAATAACCAAGGAGAAGTTGCTTTAAATAAATTAATTGTTATAATTTTAAATAAAATTTTTTCGCTGCAATCAAAAAGTTCTTACCATGAAAAAATTAACTATTTTTCGAAAAATAAAATACTATAAAGTAACAGATTACAAAAGCATATTTTAAATAAAATTCTTAGGAGAAGGAGGGGATTGGTTAGGCACTGAAGAGCTTGAAAATGAATATTTTTAGGGAATTGGGACGTGGACAAAAAATGATTTAACTTCAAGTGTCTGCCTTTTGCGGTTAAAAACAGATCACGTACATAAAAATCAGGGCGCAAATTACGGCATTCAATATCGATCGAAATTTCAATAAAATTTAAATGTAAATTTATTGGAATTTCCTTTTAAGTTTTGTTTTTTCTACTTGTTGTTTGTTCTACTTGAGCACTTTATGAGATTTAATTTCTTATAAAATTCCGTTTAATGTTTATGTACGTGAAATAACCTATTTTATGGAGCACACTTTAATATTTAGTTTATCCAATCCCTACAGTGATCGAAATTTCTTTTATTTAGATTAAGAGATGCTTTTTTTCTAGTAAACCTTATTTTGCAGTGACCATTACACTGCAAACTATAGCGCAAAACTATTGCGAATTTCTCTACCAATTTCTTTAAATTTATTACAAAATATAATAATTATTGTAGTTTTCTATTATAAAGAGACAGAATTCCTTTTATTTAAAGCACTTCCTTAAAAGATGACTTCATGCAATAAAATCTAATTAAATTATTTTAGTATGGAAATATTGGATGATATGTACTAATAAAATTTAACTTGCTGTCGATATTAGCAAGAATGATATGTAGGTTATATTGGATTCAGAAATGACAGAGTACTGCGACCACAAATGCATGCTAATTAAAAGCCTTTTTATTTTTAAGTCGGTTAAAGATATTATTTATAAAAAAGTTTCTTTTTTTCTTTATCTATTGGTTTTCTTCTTTTTCAATAGTATGGATTTATTTCGATTGCATATATAACCGCGTCATATTTTTTTTTTTAATTTTCCATTTGTGTCCTCCGTTTTAAAAGGCAGTTAAGAATGATACACAGAGTAATTATTGTAACTTTTCTCTCTCACAAAAGCTCAATTTAAGTTTGGTATACACGATTTTCTTGTTTTACTATATGACCGTCTAAACATCTCATCTACAGTTCTAGTATACAGATGCCTTCGCCAACTGTTACTAGAATTATTTTCGTTGCCTATTGAGAAACAGCTTATTAAAGTCACTAATTCAACGCCATAACGAATGGCCCTCGCAAAGTGTCTTGCCTGCATTAATAAATATCGGGGAAAATTTAAATTCTTTATCCGGAATTTTTGCATCCCCAATAATCGTAAATTTAACAATCATTAGTTTTCTATTTAAAGCTCTGATAGGATTTGAACTCAGTCCTTAAATAAACAAGAAACAGCTTAATATATTTTGGATATGTTCACTTATTAGTAAAATTTTCGAGTTGTTTAACTTTTTTTAACACATAGACACAATTCAATATCTTTAACAAAGAAAAACATTAGCTCTTAGCTTTGTTGCTAAAGACGTTTAACAAACTTTAAAACCTAATGTTTAAAATTTAAAATCATTGTAATTTTGTATATGGGTCACCAAGTTAAATATTAATACGTAATACCACTTAAACAAGTGTTATGGGTTTAATGCCGGTAAGACATGCATTTATATATTTTTTTTTAATATTTTTTACATAATTTAACCATTTACATTACTTTAGTCAAAATATAATAAAGATGATAGCTGCATCCGCTTGCAACATGTGTCAATATATCAAAATGTGTTTGCCCATTTAATGCAGAAATAATAATGGAATAAAATACTTAAAAATGATGCGAAAACACGTAATGATACGTATACGAGTACACAAATATTAGTGCAATAATTCACCTCAGAATGCAAATAAAAATAGGAAAAACGAAATTAGAAAGAATAAAGTGTGACATGTTGTCAAGTAGTTGCCGTTTTTGTAAACTTTGACAAATATTTCTTTGTAAATTGAAATTAAAATAGCTAATATTTTACAAAACTTAAAGACTGTTAATCAAATTTAAAACTTAATTTAAACGTGCCACTTTGTTAATTTTTCTAGTCTTCTTAACACAACTGTTTTTCTCCATTTTACTTTAAATTGCTGGCTTTACAAAATAAATTCAAAGCTGCCGCACAGAGTTTGACGGCTAAGGAAAAATTATTTTTAATATAATTTCTTTGCATATGATTTTTTTTTTTTAATGAAATAGAACTTTTTTTTTTTGGAAGCAAAAAGTTTATGCAGAAAAAATATATATAAAAAAGTTGTATTCGTTATAACTATTACGTGATGTATAAAATGCATCTGATGCTGTCAATGCACATGATGTTGATTTTGATGGATATGCAGATAATGTGGCTACATTTCTTGCTACTAGTGTGTTAGTTGATTTGTACATGTATATGTATTACACTCAGAAGTAACACGGTCGTTATGAGTGTGGAAAATTTATGTATCAAATGCAGGACCAAAGGAAATAAAATAAAAAAAGAAAATACAAGTGAGTATTAAATTGAGAAAAAATAACAAATGATTTACATAGTCTTCAATGTATTTGTACATATACAAAAAGATATACGTATGTATATGTGTGTATGTTTATAAAGAATTTTATATATACATATATTCCATAGAGAAATACGTTATGTTTGTGAAGAAATGTATGAAAAATAAGTTGTGCGTGCCTTGGAAGTAAGATCCTTATTATAGAATCTCATTATATGGGGGTAAGAACAAAGGCATAATTTCTTAGAAAATATAGCACTGTGGGAATTGCAGACGTTGTACTCAAAATTAGCTAGAAATATGATATTTTAGTTCATGGGCTTTCATTTTAATTGCTGTTTTTTTTTCTACGTTTCTGCTAGAGTAAACTTGTTATTACATAAAAGGTGTGTTGAATATATTTTACTCCGTTCATTTTATGAAAATTTACGAAATGTTTCTGGTATCATGTTTAAGGCATCATTTTTCTGGCATCATTTTTATTGCAATAATTTTTTTTTAACTGCTTGGAATTAAAACAAACCGCTAAAAAGGTTGCATACTTAACGGCAAACAGAAACAGCAATTTCCTTCTAAGCCACTAACAGATTTTCAGATTTGTAAAGCGAAAAAATTTCTTAAAATTTGAACAGATTACTTAACTTTGCCATTTAATTCTAATAAGTTGCATCATCGCCGCATTGCATTGCGATTGCATATATAGACACTTATTTTGCCATTTCAAATTGCAAACGCCTATTTATTGTCAAATCGTGGTCTTGTGTATATTTAAGGATTCAAAAATTGTTTCTGTAAAGTGAAACTTTTAAAACAGCAGCTTTTATAAAAAGAAACTATATTAAAAAGTACTTTTAATATAAATTAAATTTATAGAAAGTACCTACATATTATCAAAAGTACTATTTAAAAAAGGTACCTTAAAATAACGCTCTTAAAAATAGCTTTTATAAAAAAACTTTTGCAATAAGTACCTTTAATTTCTGCACAAAATGTACCTTTGGTAGCATGTGCCTTTTTTTAAAAGTATATTTTATAATTAGTGTGTTCTAAAAAACAATGAAAATAAAATACACTTTTCAAAATATTTTTGTAAAAATTAGCTTTTTATATGTTTTTATTAAAAAAAAAGAACTTTTAGGATTTTTGTTAAAGCATATTTTATTTAAAGTAGCTTATTTTAAACATGTGTAGTAAGAAAAAACTCTCAGTAAACTTTACTTTCCACAAAGACTTTAAAAACTCTCTTTTCCAAAAAGTAGTTTTATAGATAACTAAATAAAAATAAAACTTCTTAAGTAAGGTCGACTTATAAAAATAAATTTAGAAAAATATTTATTTTTATAAAAAGTACTTTTTAAGAAAAAGAACCTTTTTTAAGAGGGACTTTTGTAAAGTATTCCTTTTTTTAATTTTCTAAAAAGTCGGTTTTAATCTTTGAAATGCTTAGCATAATCTTTTAGATATACTTTGGTAGGAGGAATTTCGCTTTTTAAAAGGTTTATATGGGATTTTTAAATGTTTGTCCAAAAAACAATGCAGATTTTAACCTAAGCTAAAGTAAATTTTCCTTAACGCAAAACGAAATTAAAAACCGATTTGAAATAGTCAACATATTTAGAACAGAACTGCTAATTTTTACTGCTAATGATGAAAACTAATTAAAAAACATTTACAGAGGTAGGTAAACATAATATAGAGAAGGATGTTGATTGAATTAATTATTAAAAAACCAGTCGAACAAGTCTAGGGTAAATTTTACCTTAACAACTTTCTTACAAGTCAAAAATTCCGCATTCAATATTCGAAGAAGTTATGGGTGATTGTTAAAAAATAAATACATCCATAATATGTCAATATCAAAAAGTTTTATATCTGGAGGCATCAGAAGACTATAGTTTGTGTATAATGGTTCTGAGACTCTGTTACTGCTGTTTCCTCTTATGATATAGCTGTTTATTATGATTCATCTTACAATAATAGTAATAAATAATATAAAAGTGGATTTTATGTGGTTTTAAAAAGTCAGTGTCGAATAGTATACAGCCCCCAAAACAAATCAATTATTAAAACAAAAATTTTCTGAGAATGAACACTTTGGATTTGGTAACGAAATTGTATCATCTTTATTATGCAAATTAATATTATATTGAGGGTGACTTCAAGTCAAAGGTCTTTGTCAATATACCTGCGACTAGCAACGAGTTAAGGAATGAAAATAAAGACTGAACCAACACACGGTAGCCACATTTGCATCAAATGGTTTTGAGAAGTTTCGCTAAAATTGTGCGTGTGTCAGTGTGAAATTCCATATATACATACATTTACTTTGTATATTTTTATATTACGATAGAAATCTAAAGAAAAATGTGTTGTTTCTTATTTATTTCAAATGCTACTTTACGATAAATCAAATGTTAGCAACTTGGCTTTAATATTCTACTGAGCATAAGTTTAAGAGGATTTACCCGTTCAAAGAAAATCGTATCTACTTGTATTGAAATAACTTTATAGTTTTTTATGTAAATACTCATGTACACATCCTTTCACATTGTTTATTTATTTCTCTGTATAGTTTTATGTATATAAGAATGTGTAAATAATCACACAAATATTTAAGGTCTGTTGCTTGTAGTGTATGCTGTTGTATAGCGTTGATTGCATGTGAAAAGTTACAACGCATCTTTTTGTAGGAATATAACACAGATCTGCACATCTACCTCAATGATAGACATGTATGAGTATTTGTACAATTTCGTTCATTATTGCTATCATGAAGTTATTGTGATATCAATGATTCTTGGGAGTCTGAGGATTTCGATAATGATGATAATGCTAATGATGTTGTTGTCATTGTTGATGTTCATGTTCAACAAAAACATTAAATTAAATAAAACCCTAGTAGGATATAGAGAAGGAATCATATTGATGTTATTCCTACTGTAATATTGACCAATATAAATATTGACTTTGAAGCAACAAAATTGATTGTGTTTTTAACTCAGAAAATAAACTTTTCTTGTTAGCTTTAACATTCGATAAATGAGTTGTTGAGCCTATATTTGTAACAATGTATGTGTGTTATGTAGAGAATATTTACAACAGCTTAGTTGTGAGTACACAGAGAAAAAAGGACCTAAAAATACCTAGTAAACTAGAACAAAGTTTATAAGATTTCTCTATGGTTTTTTTTAAGAAGAGGTTCTCATTATTTTTGTAAGGGAAACCTTATAAGAAGAAAATTTTGGGTTTTTACTAGATTCTTTCCTAGTTTTTTTTTTAAAGGATTTTTTTTCCTGATTTAATTAGGCTTTCTTTTTGTGTTTTTCTTTCTGATTTTATTAGGCTTTTTTTCAATTTTAAACGAATATCTCTTTACATTTTTAAATAATTCTTCTTCAAAGAACTAGTATTTTGTATCTCAGCAATTCTATTTCTACTTGTTTCCCTCCAGAAAGAAAGCGCCTGATCCGATGGACTGCAATTGTGCTGCAACCAGCACTTTTGCTCGAAATATTTATCTTAAAGAAGTATAAAGATGTACACATTTTAATTTAAGAAACTGTAAATATTCATATCGCTACGCAAGTCTTTAAAAAATTTATTGCAGTGACAGGATAGTCATTAAAATTATCTTTTTCAACATTAGTCCAACGAGAAAATAATTTTCTTTTTGGATTTTTTCTGTTAAAGTCTTTTGATCCGTCATTATTCAATTATTTGTTTTTTTTTTTCTTTATTTCTTTTTTTTATCAGTCTTTTTAGCTTAAATTACAATAATTAATTTTTTTAGAAGAAATACTTTAATATTTTATTAGTAAAAATGTCTCTATGTTGGTTTGTATCATGAATGAAGAAAACAAGATTGAGCATTCAGCCGGTCAAAAAAATTTTTATACTGCGCATCTACGTCACAATAGAATGAAAATGAGTGTTTGTTGTTTAAAGTGTAGGAGGTTTTTGGCGCAAAACTGGAAATAATTATATAACTTCGTAACGGGTGCATCGATTTAAGCAAAATTTTTAATGGGAAAAAAAGATATATTCGAGTAAAAATTTCGAATAAAAAATTATTATTTTTTAGAAGTTATTTTATTAGTTATTATAAATTAATATTTTAATAAAGGAAATACATATATAATAATTTTTAATGACCTTAATGCCAAATAACTGAAAGTAAAATAAATTGGTTTTCAAAATAAAATTAAAAGCAAAATGTTAAAAATATAAGTTAATTTTTTATTTTATTTTATTTTTTGTCATGCTGTAGTCTTTAAGCTCCGCATTAGTTTTTCGTATTTTAAAATACATTTTTGTTCTAAAAAATAGTTTTTATACTTTTTCATCACATTTAATATGATGAGCCTGTTTAGTTAAATCTTTTACAAAATCTTGTTTAATGTTTTCAAAATATTTGGATCAGTTCTTTAATGTGTGTCATAGTTTCAGGTGTCGGCTTTATTAGTCCGCCCTCAGATTCGTGAACAACCCGCGAATACGTTGGACCTTCCTTGTTTTGTGCCACTGCGAGATATCATTTTTAAGTTTGTGGTAAATATAGCCTGCGAGGTTTTCGAGACCATCAGACTCTAATTCGGTTAACTCTTTTTTTTATTTTTTATTTTTAATAAATTTTCACAGTTTTTACTTTAGTTCTGTTGCACTTTCCATAAAAAAATGAAGTTTGTTTACAAAAAATATTCTATGCCTACGTCACACATAAGAGAGAGACCGATATACAACAAATTAACGGACCTGCGCAATGCGCAATCTTGTTTTTTTGATTCATGGGTTTGTATGCATTCGTATCATAAAAAGCCAACTAATATAACAATAAGATATTGTTATTAACAAATGATATTAATAAGACATACTCTTAAAAAAATTATTAAGTAGCCTAATGAAATTTATAAGAAATATCTTTTTTAAACAATTCAGAAGAAACCCTAATAGAATCAAGACGTTTTTCTCTATGAATTGTGTTTTTTGTGAAAAAAAATTGTAAATAACAAGTTTTCTTCTCGATAATATGTGTTTTTCCTCTAAATAAAATTAAAAAGATTTTCCACATAAAAATAATAAGGGAATCTCTATGAAAGACTCTTCGCTTCTTTCTACTGGTATACTCCTTAGACTAAAAACGTTTCATAGAAAAAATCTTCTCGTAAGTACTATTAATTTTTTTCTCTGCGTATGTATTTTTTTTTAATATGAGAAGGATTACTTGTGTTCAATGGGGATATGTAAAGACTGCAATAATATTTATTCATTTTAGAAACTCAATAAGAGTTGAAGATGTTAATTATTTTAACTTATTCTTCAGCTCATGCACATATAAGGAATTCATGATGAAATTACTATTGAATACTACATAAAAGAAGGGTAATAAAGATATTGAACCTTTTAATGGATAATTCTTAAAAACTTCATAAATTCAAGCGTTCGTTGAACTCAAAGTTAAAAAGCTGGATAAATCTTACTGCTAGATCTTAAAAATAATGTTATTTTTAATTTGTTAATTATTAATCTGTTTGTTTATGTTAATGCTCATTTTACGCACGTTTTAAATGTTTTTCACAAAACAGTTTATATCCTAAAAAAAATTCTTCATCAGTAGAGAAAAATTAAATACAATTAGTTCCAAATAGCAGTCCTGAAAGAATGTAAAGAATTTAGAAAAGAAGAGTAGGATATTTCTGTGGCAAGCTTACAGAGAAAAATGAAAGAGGTAGAAGAAACTAAATAAAAATTGCGAAGATTTCTTAGTTATACTAATGAAAAAATGCTGTCCATAGTCAAGAAGAACTGTCAACTTTTGCCCTTTTGATTGCAATACTAGGTGATACCATCAACAATTTTTCTTTAGTGGGTTTAATAAGTGATGTAGAAGAATAAGGGCATAAAACCTCTCTAGGTTATAGATTTTTTTGAAACATGTAATATAAGTGAGACAAAAATTTGAATATTGATATAAAAGGTGAGAGAGCAAAACCAATAAGGTAGAAGAAAAGCTAAGTAGATGTTAGAAAATCGCAATTTCTTGATAGAACCAAAAAAATTAAGAAAACATAAATAGCCATCGATAATTTGTGGTCGCAGATCTCTTCTTCCTAATTCTTCTTCTTTTTAATTTTTCAAATATATATTATTTTAATATAATTATTGTATTGTATTTTTTAACTGAATGACTCTGGCCAGATTTGCACGTATTTGCAGTCTCTTGTTACAAAAGTTTACTAGGCAGCCATTCGCCCCCTGTCGCTCCGATGTATTTTGAAATAGTCCATTTCAAGTTAAGCAAACATGGGTCATTTATCAGCCCAACCATGTAGATTAGAATATGCTGTGAATGCGGCGAGAATTTAACACACGGTCTCTTGTTTTAATTACAAGGCCCCTACGACCAACACAGCCGGAAATATTTATTATTTAAAACTAAAAAATGAAATATGTATACTACTGCGGGGAAAGCATGTCTATATGGTCATTTCTCTACCGGTCATATCAATGAATTCTACAAATATTTTGTTGTGAAAATTTAAGAGTATTATATAAAAAGCCAAATTGATTAAGTAAAATCTAAACTGAAGCATTAAAGCAAAAAGACAATAAAAACTTAAAAATCTTTAATACACAAAAATGCAGTAAATAAAAGGAAAAATGATAAATTGTTATAATATATAAATATATAGTAGTTACTGTGTTTTTGCATAATTGAGCAGTGTTGCCAGACAAAGTCAAGAAAAAGTTACGCTTTTCCTTCAAAAAAGTTAAATTTTTTCATTAAAAGTTATATTTTGAAATGTTCCGTGAATAATTAGTTATTTAATGTAATTTATATAAAATATAGTAAAAAGTTTTATTCCAAATAACTAAACGAAAATAAAGAAAAACGTGTGAAACTAATTTCATACCAATGATACTCATGGGGATTTTAATTAGGCGATTTTAATTGCATTTATAAGTAACCTTTGTTATTGAAATCGAATTGATATGTTAAGAAACGTTAATTTGTTAAAAGAGGTTCTTACCTTAAATAATGAAACAAATACTCTTTTAGCGGTATTACTTTGTTTCGTGTCTGTACCAAAAGTTACGAAAATTCGGCCTACTGTAATAAAATTATACATGTTACGTGGAGCCTTTAAAAGTTACAAAAAGTGTAAAAAATATAACCAAACGGCAATACTGGTTTTTAGTCTTTTTACTACGTTAATTCAATGTAGTTCTCATTTAATCAAATTGGTATAAGAATTGAATTTTCTACACAAAATTTGGATATAATCCACTGATGAACTATACACCCTTGACTGTATTTGGGCTGAAAACATGTAAAGTTTCAATATAATCTGGCTGGCTGTTTGGAAGCTTTAGAATTATTTAATGTATTTTGTAAGAATATGACTGCAATTTTCAATGTCTCTACATCTGCTAAGGGAACAATTTAAGCTTTAGTAACTTAATATATATCTTGGTGCTTAAATAATTTGAAGTTATGTACTTTAGCATATTGAACTGATGGCAACGCATTAATTTTTGAACGATTGAGTTAATGCTGTTACCAGGAGAATAAATATTCATCCTAAAGATATGCTTTATGTTATTTAAATAATCTAAATTATGTTATTGCTTGCAGTGTTGTCAGACTGAGGGATTAATGACAAAATGGGGATATTTTTTTGGAAATGTGTTTAACCATCTTTTGTATGAACTATAGAGCTGTATCGTTCGCGAACGAACGGGTTAAATTGACCGAATCAATCAAGTGAACGTTCATTTAAAACCGGTCTTTTCGATCAATAGTGTACGGGTTAAATTGAACGGATGACATAATTGAACGAAATGAGCCGAATATTTAACCGGCTCCTTTCATTCAAATTGACCGATTGAACGAATTAAACGAACGAATCAGTCTTTGATAATTGACCGAAAAAGACCGGTCACTGAAAGGAACGACCGGGCACATGTCTAATGAACTCGGACTTTATTTGAAAATTTTGAATCGTTTTGTTAAATCTTTCGAGAATATAAATTTTGCATTATTTTTGATATCATATATAAGCAATTCTTCTGTAGAGACATATAAGAGTACAAGGGTCTTCCCTTGTCCCTTGATATATGAGCAAGTATGACATATTATTGCTTCATTAAAAACGAATAAAGATATATCTGTATAAATGTTTGAATCTATGGGAATAAAAACAATTTTCTGTTGATTTTGGGAATAAAAACTTTTAATTTAGAGTTTAAACTAGAAAGGAATCTAGAAATATGATACTTTAAATTTATATATATATATACATACTAATATATACTATAATATATATTAAAATTATAAATGAATAAAAATCTCAAAAAAATTAAAAATCGTTAAGATACGTATCTGAAACACAGCCCAATATTTTTCACATAATAATTGATTGCCGTCATCAGGAATGGAAAGTTTATTGGAATATTCATAATTATGTGTTGGTTATTTGAATTTTTAATTGCATTTTGTAAATTAGGCTGATTTTCTTTCCCAAAAAAATAAATACAGTTTTGTTGTTAGCTTAAACAGTTTATTTTCCAACCCTGTTATTCGAGCTACATGATATAAATTTGAGAAATATAAATTTGTTAGTTTATAATCTAAAATAATGTATAAAGGGAATCCAAAGAGGTATAAGTTGTTCCTATTTAAAAGTCGGATATTTTTTTAAGTTAGCAAAATCTATATTGTGACTTGCTTACCTTAGTCATAAAGAAACACAATTTATGTTTTTCTTTTTATAAAAAATTGTTTTATTTCAAAAACTAAATTGACTGACAAAAATCAATTTTACTACTCAACTCCCTTATTTTTTACCAAATTTTCGTAAACAAAAATCATTGCAATTGCGATTAAAAAATTATCAAATTATCAAAGTAAAGTAAAAGAATTAAATTTTGTCAAGTAGAATCGCCACAAATACTCCCCTCCGTTTCAGCATCCACTGAAACGAACTTTCTTAATAACCCGTTTCTTATTTTGATTATTATTATGTGTACTATCTGAAAGTTCAGTATCTAGAAGATTTGTTAACATTTTGGCTGGTTTAACACGATCTGCTGATACGACTCTTTCTGAATTATTAATTTTGATTGTAAAATTTTTATCCGTTCGACGTATGACGAGATAAGGTCCGCTATATGGTTGTTGCAAGGGTTTAAGGACAGCATCATTTCTTAAAAAAACATGTGTACACGATTTCAGATTTTGTGGAATATATATTGGCTTAGTTATATGTCTTTTAATCTCCGGGGCATTAATGCTTTTCATATGTTCACAAAAATTTGCTACCCATTCGTTGCTAGCATCATATGATTTTTCCGTAAGAAACTGACCAGGAATACTTAAGGTAGTACCATAGGTAAGTTCTGCAGGTGAGTAACCAATATCTGGATTAATAGAACATCGCAATCCAAGCAAAACTAATGGTAAAACTTCTACCCACTTTGTATCGGTGTGGCATTTAATATGCTATTATTCTCATGAAACGATGCCATCTTTCAATTTGTCCATTAGCTTGCGGATGATAAGAGGTAGTATGAATAACTTTAGAACCGATTGCTTTGGCAAATTCTTGAAACAATGATGCCTCAAATTGTCTCCCTTGGTCTGTAGTGATTTGATGCGGAACACCAAATCTTGAGACCCATCCAACCAGAAAAGCATTTGCTACGGTTGAGGCTCTTATGTCTTCAATGGGTATTGCCTCAGTCCATCTAGTAAATCTATCAATACACGTTAAACAATAGCGAAAACCTTTTGAAACAGGTAAAGGTCCGACAATGTCAATGCTTACGAACTGAAAACGGTCCTCCGGAACAGGAAAATTTCCAATCTCCGTTTTAGTATGCCTAGAAATTTTTGATTTCTGGCATGTCAAACAATTTTTGGCCCAAGATGATATATCCGCTTTCATCGACGGACATACAAAGCGTTTAGTTATTAACTTTACTGATGATTTTGATCCAGGATGAGACATGTTATGCACCATATTAAAGACCTCTTTTCGAAAGTGTTTGATAACAAATGGTCGCACCAGTGCTGTTGAACAATGACAATACAACTCCAGATTTGAACCTGGTATTTTAAATTTCTTTAAAACCAAATTATCGTCTGAAGATGAAAGCAAGTGTCGTATCTTCTCATCGTCATGCTGAGGCGTAGCTAAGTCCTCATAGTTGATGACTGATGGCATTTGAACCTGGTATTTTAAATTTCTTTAAAACCAAATTATGGTCTGAAGATGAAAGCAAGTGTCGTATCTCCTCATCGTCATGCTGAGGCGTAGCTAAGTCCTCATAGTTGATGACTGATGGCATTTGTATTGTTTCGAGTCTTGATAAAATATCAGCAGTTATATTTTCTTGGTTTTTAACGTATTTCAATTGAGTAGTGTGTTGACCAATATAATCCAATTGACGGAGCTGTCGAGGTGAAGCTTTTTCGGGACGTTGTGAAAACGCAAATGTTAAAGGCTTGTGATCAGTATAAATAATAAAGTTCTGGCCTTCAAGAAAATACTGAAAATATTTTAAACTAGAATAAGCTGCTTGAAGTTCGCGATCATAAGTACTGTAACGGCGTTGAGTTTCTGTAAACTTTTTGGAGTAAAACCCTAATGGAACCCAATGACCGTAAACGAATTGCTGAAGTACTGCACCCATTCCAAAATCTGAAGCGTCAACATAAAGAGAAAGTGGAGCATTTTTAACAGGATATGTTAACAAGCAAGCATTTGATAACTGATCCTTACATGTCTTAAAAGCATTCTTAAGTTCATCGGTCCATATAATCCTTCGCTTGTCTTTTTTCTTTTGACCTTTTTTTAGATTATAAAGAACTGCTTGTGCTTCAGCAGCTTTCGGAATAAATCGTCGGTAAAAGTTTATCATACCAAGGAACTTACTTAGCTCATGAATTGTATTTGGAAGCTTGTAATTTTTAATTGCCTCTACACGTTGAGCGTTAGGAGTAAGTCCGTTTGGTGTAACTAAGTAACCAAGGAAACAAAGTTCAGACTTTCCAAAAACACATTTGCTAACGTTAATAGTTAAGCCAAAAGAACGCAGTCTATCAAATAATTTCCGAAGATGAATTTTATGTTCTTCCAAATCTTTTGAAGCAATCAGCACATCATCAATATATGCATAGCAAAAATCTAGTCCACTTATAACTTCGTTAATAAACCTTTGAAAAGTCTGTGCAGCATTGCACAAACCAAATGTCATCCGGGTGAACTCAAAAAGACCTATCGGTGTTGTAATTGCTGTCTTCGGGATATCTGATTCTTCCGCGGGAATTTGAAAATAACCCTTAACCATATCTATTTTTGAAAATATATTCTTAC
The DNA here is from genome assembly GCA_916610165.2 of Gymnosoma rotundatum. NCBI lineage: Eukaryota > Metazoa > Arthropoda > Insecta > Diptera > Tachinidae > Gymnosoma > Gymnosoma rotundatum. The sequence continues at coordinate 36,550,998 of OU744337.1, forward strand.
CGTGAAGGTTGTACGCAAAGTCGTGTATATGGGGCACAGGATATCTATCCGGAATAGTTATCTTGTTTAAAGATCTGTAGTCACCGCAAGGACTTGACCAACTACTCTTCGAGGGCCGGCAAATTCCCAATTGCATCATGTATTCAAACTCCTTCTTTACAAATTCAAGCTTTTCAGGGGGCAACCTTCTTGGTTTGCAATGAACCGGTGGACCTTTGGTTGTTATATGATGAGTTACTGAATGTTTTACCACTGGCAATTTGTTTGAAGGTTTTGTAATATCCTTGAACTCTGTTAGGAGTGAATAAAAAGGAGAGTCTTGCGAAATAGCAATACATTTAATTGAAGTGGTTGCATCCGATTTCACAGTAAGCCTGTTGTAGATATATTGGTCTTTTTGTCAATCAGCCGGTGCCTTTTTACGTCAACAAGCAATTCATAATGATCCAGAAAATCGAAACCTAATAGTGCTTGTGGGACATCTGCAATTATAAACTTCCACACAAAATAACGTCTTAATCCAAGATTCAAACAGAGGACTTTTTCACCGAAAGTGGGAATAATAGTATTATTAGCAGCTTGAAGTACCAGGGATCCAGGCTTATTGCGTTTCTGTTGAATTGTAGCGGGAAATACGGATACATCAGCGTCTGTGTCAACTAAAAATTCATGTTTAGAGGTGTTGTCTCTTAAAAATATGCGAATTATCATTACATCTCCAGCATCAGTCAGCGTAGATGACGGAGTTTTTAGTTTTCCGATTGGTACGCGGATGGTGGGCGACATTTAGTGGCTCTTGAGCCAAAAGTAAAATGATACCAACATAAATTCTTTGATAAACGCGGCTTCTGCTATTGATTTTTCTTTCTTTGCGAGTACGGCTTCTACCACGGCATTGATCGGATACAAATATAGCATCAATCCTTTGCAAAAGTTCATCAATTGGATTTTCAAGACGTTCAATACGAGAAGTATCAGAACTATTAACTTGGCAAAGCGAAGAAAAACCTAACTGTTCATTAATTTTATCGGCCATGACTGAAAGTTTATCCAAACTATCGGAACTTATAGATAGAACAGCTTTTAAGGTTGCCGGTAAACGTTGAAACCATAAGGATTTAAGGATGTCGTCAGAAATTTTACCGGATGATAATTGCCTCATTTCGCGTAACAATGTGGATGGACGTTTATCCCCTAATTGCACGTTATCCAGTAACTTCTGCAAACTCTTTTCCTCAGAATCTTCAAATTCAGTAAGCAAAGCTGTTTTTAGAGTTTGATACATGTTCTGTGTAGGGGGATCAGCGATAACATGACTTACAGCATTTAAAATATCGGTATCTACAGAGCCAACAAGCGTATGATATTTCGTAACATCTTGAGAAATTCCAGCATTAAAAAACTGGCATTCGATTTGGCTAAACCATAATTTTGGATTTGTTTTCCAAAATGGTGGAATTTTTACGGATACCCGGCAAATTTCGGGGGTTAAAGATGATGGTGGCGAGGCAAATTCCTCTTTTGTTGACGACATATCCAAGGCAGCACAAAAATGTCGGGGTCACCAATAAAGAAACACAATTTATGTTTTTCTTTTTATAAAAAATCATTTTATTTCAAAAACTAAATTGACTGACAAAAATCAATTTTACTACTCAACTCCCTTATTTTTTACCAAATTTTCGTAAACAAAAATCATTGCAATTGCGATTAAAAAATTATCAAATTATGTAAAGTAAAAAAATTAAATTTTGTCAAGTAGAATCGCCACAGTCGTTATGTTTTAACACTAAAAAAATTAAAAATGCTAATAAGCTTTAATTGTGCTTGATTCCTTTAAAAACTTTAGATTTCAGACATTAATTAAACGATTTCATTTAAATTCCCATTACCATTAGTAAAAACATTTGTTTAAAAAACAATCATAAATTAAATTTTTTCATTGTCAATATTTCAAACAATGCCAATGAAATTTTAATGGTAATGAAAAAATCCCAAGTATTCTTAAATTTATAAATTTTAGAAGAAAAAAACTAGAAATTTTTTTATGGTTAATCATAAAAATACGTTTATTGCTCACAGTAATAATTGTTCATTTTATCTTTGGGTATATTAAATAAGTTTCAAAAAGTTTTTAATACCGGTGGATATAAAATTTTAGACTCAATAGCGACACACTTGTATTTTTTATGATATGAATTTTATCAAAACTATATTATCTCAAAAGATCACATATGTATTCTCTTTAAGTGCAAAAAATAACAATAAAAAACTAAAAAGCACTCTTTTATTTGCCCATGATGAAATAGTAAATAAAGAAAAAATAATGTTCAGAGATAAAAACTTTATTCAAATATGACAAACTTCCACTTTAATGGTTAAAACTGCCTTACTTATGACAAACAAATGAACACACACGTAACACTACACTATTTCGTTAAGACTTCTTGTTAGAAGCATACCTGGAATATACATACTAATTTAGAACATTAGGCCGATCAAGTGCTACCTTCCACTAGGTCCCCTTGTCGCCGCATAAAGGATTATACTATTAAGAACGCTTTTGGATTTGTAATGTTTATACACAGTGGACAAAATTTACCAACCAGTTAAAATAAAAAAGGATACATCTTTTTTAACAATTCATATAATACATAAATCGATTAAATTTTTAAATTATTAAAGCGAACAGAAGTGTTGTTAAGCTGCCATTGTCTCAGCAATAATTTACGTTAGTACTTGTAAGTATATTTTGATCCGTATTGCAATATTATACATATAATTTTGATATACATTTTTAGGTTAAGTTGTAGGCTCAAAACCCTACGTACACACTAACCGACTAACTTTTGGATTTTTATAAAAGGAAAACAATGAGTTTCACATTTTTAGCACCGCAAATATAACCAGGCTGCCTTATTTTTTAAATAACGTATAACGCTGTAACTTAAATAGAAAATTGAGAAAAAAAATGCCTAAAAAATTGCCTAGTGTAAATCTGGATTTATGCGTCTGAATCAATCTTAACTAACTCTAGGCTAACCGATTTTAATGAAATTCGAAACATATATATGTCCTCTGTTTCCAGAACTGGGCCTAGATGAGAGACAGAGGGAAAAAACGGGCATTTACCGATTACAATAAAATTTTCAACATAGTAACATATTTTATTTTATGTTTAATTAGAAAAAAATGGGAATAGAAGGGAATAGAGGGGAAGAGGAAAAACGTGCAATTTTATGAATACTAACCGATCTTAATAAAAACAGATTCTGAATATTCTTGAACTATAGGTTCGGAGTAGCTGCCCATAACAAACAAGGCTATTGTATATAACACAGTGCCTAGAAAGGCCCTAAGATTATTCCTAATATATTCCGGGTACAATAAGCTAGTATACAGTGCCGGCCAAATTAATAGCACTGTTATTAGTTGTACGATTTTTTTAGTATATCGTTTCTCATTTATGTGTTAGAGGATCTCCGAATGCAGAATATGATCCCAGCGTTTGTGACTTATATTGCGCACATATTTATCTTATGCCGTTTTTAATAGCACTTTTCCACAGCGGCTTCAGCTGACTGCTTCTCACAGCGATTCCGCTTGATTGTTTTCCACAGCGGCTTCGGCTGACTGTTTAAATAGCGACTTCGGCTGAGTGTTATTCTATAAGCATTTTGTAAATATTGTCATTTATTTTATAAGGCTGCAATTAATTATATTACATTGTAAAGCCGAAAATAACCGACAAGGATTTCCGACTAATTGCCCGCATTAAGCCAAGTCCTCCCAACAGATTGCCAGCATTAACCCGAATACTACCGACTAGTTTCAGTATAATACGAGCTCTTGGGAATAAAAGGCGAATATTATTGACTGATCAACTAAACCACTACGAGCCGATTACTCCCGACTGAGTAACGTATCATCATAGCTATTAGTAGTTATAACGAAGTAAATAATTGTATGTTATCAAAGCTGCAAATAAAGATTTATATAACTACATTGCAACCCCCGGAAGGAAAAAAAATCAATTGAGTTATAACTTAACGTTTGTTGAATCGTAAGTCGACCCTGGACAACACTGATTTAGCTCAGCCGACGACAAAATCTACGTTATAAGATACGTTTAACACCATAAAGCATGGAGGTTCAAGCATAATGTTTGTGATACCCTCTCATATTGCATAGTGAAACAAATTCACTTCGCATTCACATATTTAAAAATTGGGTGCTACTTTTCATAGAAGGAAAAAAATTTTGTTTTAAGTCCTTCAACAAGCCAACGACCAAAAACATACGAGCGGAAAAAATGCTCGTTAGTGGTTTATAGACTAAAATATTAACATCATAGAATAATCTGCACAGTCGCCTGACCTCAAAATCACGAATCGTTGGATTGAAGGCAAGAAAGACGTCTATGAAGAAAAACCCACTAACAGCAAGCACCTTTGCGCTGTAGTTAAGGAGTCGTGAAAGAAAGAAAGAATTCCCAAAAGACAATTATGTTTTTCCAAAATAATCATATTACTAAAAAGAGGTAAATTAGTCTTGTTGTTAAGTTCTAAGTAGATTCTGCTGCTAAAAGATGTTTTTTTAATCCGAAAGAATTTAAAATTTTAAAAAATGACAAAAGACAGATTTTAATCAAAAACACTATAATCAAAACCTCGTCTGGACATGACAAGTTTTGATAGTTTTTTGAACATTGCTAGGCTACCTAAACGTCAACTGTTGCTGCTATATAAGCATAAACCTGTAAGATTTTAAGAGGCGCATAAGAAAAAAATAGAGGGGTGTTAACTACCACGATCTTGGAGATCAGTTGAAGGGTCCATTTCTCAAAATTAATTTTATAATCAATGTCATTCATGTTGTTAATAAAATGAGATCTTTTATCTCGTACATATCTGATAACAACACCGTTGTTGTTGTTCGTATGTGTATTATAAAACAGCAGAGAATAAAGTTACTTCATGCAAGGTTGTGCCTATAGAGTAATGCGACAATTGGCTTACAAACAACAGAAAATCGGGAAGTTTATAAGTTCGAACCCACACATCGGACATAAAGGCAATTTAAATACAAGACAGAAGTACAAATCTCCCCAGACTCTGAAATCAAAGACAATTATGGTTTAAAGTCCTATGGCTGAAGGTAAAAAAAAAACCTTAAATTAGTAGAGGAAAAATAGTGTTTGTCAGATGCGGCCAAATTGGTTGAACGGGGACCTGCTGGGATGTAAACCAGTTGTTGTGAGTCTCTACCAAGATAACAGCGTAGTAAGTGGTCTTGGGGTAAGTAGTTTGTGTTTTGCCGGATTAATACAGTAATACATCGGTTAGCTGCGGATAGAATATCGAATGTTGAGTAAGCAGGGAATCAAGGGATAAACTATAGCATTTTATAACTATAGAGTAAAAAACGGACTGATTTAAATTGTTAAAAAAATCATTGTTTTTCCGTACGACAAAAAAACGATATCGACCGTAACGACAACTTTGGCTTAATTTTTTAAGAAATAAGTACGAATGATACTACCACCAGTGTATAAAAGGCGCCTTAGGTGCATTTTTCGGGATGTAATGGAGTTTTTAGGGTCTATTGCTTAGTTTCACTCCATCTTCTGAAGTTTTTGTTTACTTCCAAATCGGTTTAAACAAAAATGATCCTCTCGCTGAAGACGCTGGAAAACGATTTTTAAAATAAGTCTGGATTATTTCACAACGTAGTTTAACCGTCAATCTATTCATAATGTTTTGTCAGAATGTGCTAATCATAAAAAATTACGCACACTGACGGTGGGTTTAGCAGTTCACCATCATTTCATATATTACTGATTGACTTCGCAGAGAGACATTTTGGTAAAAATATTTTCATAGTTTTTATAAGTTTTATATCAATTTTATTTTAATTTACATATAGTACATACGTTATTGTTTTTTTTTTTTTTTTTTTTTTTTGGTAAAAGTTAAACATTTTTATAATTTAAATAACATAAAACTATAACAGAATATTCACAACTATATGGTTGTTGTATGTGTACAACCTACAACATAAAATGGGCTTTAAATCTAATGCATATTATAAATCTCTTTGTAAGTTAATTTCTTTATTTGTTTCCATTTTGTTCGTGTGTGAATCATGGCTAAACGACTGAACCGATTTTAATGAAATTTGGAATGCAAGTAGATATTTTTTCTTATGGTAAAATAGCATATTTATATTTTCAAAAGCGGAACAAGACTATTTACAGTAGACGTTTTATTTATATTAAGTTCAAATTTTAAGCTAATTTTAATTCCTATTAAGTGTTTGATAATTGTTTTTGTATATGCAATCAGATGGCGCTTCTGCTTGAACTAACATTAAAAATGCTTACAGAAAGTTCGCACTAAGGACTTTAATAATTTCACTGTTAATCGTTTTAATAGTTTTGAATACAAAATAATCGTTTGTGAATGAAGATTAACCAAAAACTTTAAACACTGTGTAAAATTAGAATTTAACCTTAAAAACGATATGCTGGTAATACAGGCATAAAATTATAGCAGTATATAGTGCGAACTATTCAAGAAAAATGATTGATGGTTTAGCTTCTAAATCAAGAGGTATTTAATAATAAAATACAGACACATATATATATATAGAATAAATTATTTTAATTCCTTCTTACACGACACTGTGACGTATTTAACGCACATATATATTTTATGTTTTTAATAGCTTGTTTTATTCGATCGATCTGGCCACACTTTGTTTATTTGTATGTGGATATACGCTGTAATATTAAATTACTTGTTCATTGTATCACTTATAATTCTCAGTCAGTGGCTGACTGTTTTCCACAGCGGTTTCGACTGACTGTTTTCTACAGTAAGTAAGTATTTTTATAATTATTGTTTGCGGATCCGTAAGTAGACCCTAGACAACACTGATCTACCTCAGCCGACGATAAAATCCACGTTGCAACTTTTTGGAATTACTTAAAGAATATATTTATAGATTTGTTTTTTCGATATTATCAGAGGAAAGGTAACTGTGATGTCTCTAGAAAAAAAGTCAAATTCATGTTGGATAACTTAGACGGCAATTAAAATATTGAATTATAGTTTCACATAATAAAATACTCAGTACTTTGTAACAAAAGCCTTTATTATCTGCGTTCTACAAATACAACTGTCATTATAATCTTTATTACAATACCTGATAACTGATGTAAAATTCTGCCTTGAAATATTATTAAACTGGGTAACAGCAAATTATGCAAATTATTAAATATTTTATAATAAGGAAAGAACCGAAGAAAGCAAATATCCAGGTGAAAAAGTATTGATTTAATGGCAGAACAAAAATTTGGTTAAAAAAATGAACTAAAAATTCGTTTAAAAGAATTAAAAGAAGAGCATGTAATTCTAATCAAAATCTATATTAGCGTACCTTTGGTCACAGAATTGATAGACTCGATGTGATAGCTGACGCCTCTTTTGTTGTCTCTGAAATAAATCATTTGATAACAATATATAGTAAAGAGGAATATATTTTATAGTGCCTAGAAAGGCACTTAAATTCGATCGCAGGCAAAGACAAATATTTCAAGCTGGTAAGTTAAATATATTTAAAATTATTACATTTGTTATGAACATACAGTGTCTTTTCAAGGTCTGTGATTAGAAATCATGTTACGCAAAATATTAAAAAATGTTTTTTGACAGGGAGTTAAATGAAATATGAAGAACTTTATATGTACCTCTCAGCGTTTGGTACTGCCTGCTAAATCTTTTTTCCCGATAGACAAAAAAAAATGTTGTAGAACTACTAGGTTAAGTGTAGTAAGCTTAAAAAAATTATTTTATTGTATATTAATAAGCACAACGGTATCTTGAAAACACAACAATGCTGCTAAATGAATATAAGAATTTTATATTATTCGATTGAAATAAAAATCGATAATTTTTATATTTTGTGTTTTTGCCAGTAAATGGCTAAGACATTACAGCATCCTTAAGGTGTGAATATTTAGAGACGTAGGACACTCTGGCTAATTAAAGATTATTATCACTTTACTAAACAAACGTCGCAAAAGCAAAACTAGTTGAAAGAATATTAATGTGCTATTCATTCTGGTCCATTTTTTATAATCTAGATGTTTTTATAATATCATAATTCCTATACTTTATTAAAGATTTGAAAGTGCCACTTTTATGATTTTTTCAAGGTTTTTTTAATATCATTTAAATTTGGTTTTAATCTCTACAAATGAAATTAACTATTCAGTTTAAAGTATCTTTTTGTTTCATTACTTTATTTAAAGCACTTGCTATTAAAAGTTATATGATTGTGATCTTTTTATATTTTATAGTGCCTGTTTCAGTATTTATCACGAATTATAACGCCGTAAATTTAACGTTATTAGTTGCCAGTTTGAGGAAAGAGTCATATTCAAGTTCATATATATCTGTAGTAGAAATATGGCAAATTATAAAAGAATAAAAAAATATTTACTTTTTAGTGTTTTTGGTACTTAAATGGCTCGTTTATTTTGTGGATTAAATAGTTATAACTCACAATATTTTAATGTATTTCAGTGCTGTTTAGTTCTTCTTTCAAGGTTTTTAAAAATTTTAATTACTTAATACTCTTTCAGTCGCAACGTACAGAGGTCAGCAACTGTTAGTCACTAAATAGAGCGATTTAGACATTTCAGTCTTTATTTTTATTTTATATGTATCTCTGGGTAAATTCTTAATGTCTTCGTACTTCAGCGAAAGAAAAGTCAATTGTAATGATTATGCTTAGCCTTTTTTATAGAGATATCAGAACAAATAACTAAATAATAAAACTAATTTACTGTGTAATTGATATTGCAAACTTTCAAGCCAAGTGAGACTTTAAAGCAATCGTTGCCTTTGTAAAGTTAAATATTTATCACGTTATGACTATTTTTGTTGTGCATTCAAGTATTGGAGCTTATGCCCCAAGAAAATATACTCGAGTAAACAACATAAAACGCGACAAATGTAATTTCCTACAAAAATATTTTTTACGTTTTATATTGCTGACACTTAAATCCTTTTTATATCACCATGTGTGCTAATTAAAGTTCTTAAATTATGTTTTATATACATTTAATGTTGCCCATTTCGCTTTATTTTTTTTTCTTGTGTATGACCACATTGAATTTAATTTTTTATTACGCTGTTTTTAAAAGTACCAAAATATATACATGTATTTAATAATTAATATGGTTTTATAAAGCGACCTTTTTAAAAGCTTGAAGTAAAAAAGTGAAACAGAAGAAGGGCAAAGAAAACTGTAATACCAGTAGTTCAAAAAGTAGCAGGAGCCGGGCAAAAATTTCTACAAACAGCGGCAGGACAAATACGCATCCGTCTCTAGCCATTCACAGCATTAAGTTTTTTCTACAAATTTACTGTCTATAGAAAGTGTGTTAAAAAATTTATTAAGAAATAAAATAAAAAATTCCCTTAAACAAAAAGTACTTTTTACAAAAAGTACTTTTTACAAAATGTACCTTTCGTAAAAAGTAGATTTTCCATGTTTTTCAAGTATAGTTTCTAAAAATGTTTCAAATAACAGTAACTTCTCTAACAAGTACCTTTTTCATATAAGGAAGATTACATAAAAGTACTGTTTAAAAAACAGCTTATTTAAAAAAATATTCTTTAGATAATGGAAGCTTCCTTTAAATATGGTGTTATGGCAGATATTTTTAAAAAATTCTTTAAAAAAATGGTCGTTCTTGAGAAGATGCATTATGTGTAATGAGTTTTTTTTTAACTATTTTTAAAACCGACCTTTAAACTTTTTATAAAATTTCGCATTAAAAATGTTGTTTTAATTCTTTATGTGAAAAGTTATTTTAAAAAGCATCCTTTAAAAATGGAGGCCTTTATAGGTAGTAACTGTTTTTTATATAAAACTAGCATGTTAAAAGCACCATTTAAAAAAAGTAATATATTTCAAAAAGTACCTTTAAAGTCATCTTTAAAAAGACTCCCTTTTATATAATTTTTAGTTTAATATAGCGAAAAAAGTAATTTTCCTCGAATTTTTTTCAAAGAATTACTATGTGTAGTAAGTAAATGAAAATTTAATAAAAACAAAACATGATATCTTGATATATGTAACACTTCTTCCGCAGGTAAGTTTTGAAAGAAATATCTATTTATCAAATGTTGAAAAAATATATTGTGTTGAAAGTACCATTTATCAAAAGTATTTTTTTTAATAATTTTTCTATAAAAAAATATTCTTTAAAATTTGTATTTAAAAATATCTTAAGAAAACACCATTTTTAAACATTTTATTTTATATAACTGTTATTTTAAAAATTACCTAATAAAAGCAATATTTTATTTATTATTAAAAAAACACCTCGCGATGGAATGTTTAATGAACAATATTTTTTCTTAAATCATATTACAAGATATATTATTAGAAAAATTACCATTCTTAAATCGAATAATGTAAAAGGTATTTAAAAAAAAAGTACCTGGTACAAAAAGCACTTTAAATAAATAAAACTTATAAAAAATAATTTTTTTTTTAGAATTTTGTAAAAAAAAAGGATTTATTTTAATCTTTTGAAATATTAAAAAAAATTTTTTTTGCAATTCTTTGTACTTTATTAAGATAACATATTTAAAACTTATAACAGTAATTACCATGACCAAAATTATGCAGATATTATGCTTGATTATGGGTGTTACGTATGTTTCGTGCAACAGCCATTACATAATTTGTCTTCATTAATGCCATCATCAATCTTTTAAAACAAATGTTGCACACACCTTTTTAGTTTGCAAACAAAAAAAGAAAATATGAATAAAATTAAGAAGAAGGCAAAATGTTGAAAATCTTTTTAGTCCTTTTTTGTAACTAAAACATGTCTGTTCACTAACTACTTTTCATTTTTTCTAATAATGCAGCCCAAAGAAAATCACATACATGTGTATTATTCAAAATCTACATACAATCAGCATAAAGAATAAGATTTACATAAACTTTGTACAAAATCAAATTTTATTTAAATTACTTTTAGTTAAGAAAATAAAAATGAAAAGTGTGAAATAGAACTGAAGTATATAAAGGAATCACTATCATCCCTAGATATTGTGCAAAATTTTTTTATGTACATAAAGTTAGAAAGTCAGAAAATTGGATTTTATTGTATTCACTTAGTTGCCATTGTGTATGTTGACAGTGGCAGTAGCAGTGTGGTAAAGGCCACAAGTGTCTTGTTATTGCCACAAGCCAAAAAATATAAAGACTTTAATTTTAACACTTTATGGGTCTTTTATGAATTAAATGAAAAAAAAAATTGAGTTCAAGACAAATTTAAAATTGTAAGGAGTCTTATTTTGTATATTCTGTCAGTTAACATGCAGTTTTTTTTTTGCGTATAAAAGTACACAGCAGGTCAGTCTAATATGGACTAAATGATATTGTTGAACTTTCAGAAAACCTTTTAGAATAATTTTAGTACGACGGGTTAACAAATTATATCTGCTTAAGTATTCAAATATTTGTTCTAACTACAAGAATATGAGTCCTATCACTTAGATCTTAGACTAATTTCAATTTCCGCCATGTCGAAAACCCAATACAAAAATTTATATTGATTCAAACTTCTTACATTTAGGTTATATATTATATACTTTTTCGTGACTATATACTTAAAGATATTCAATGATATATGTATACTCTCCTTTTGGTAGACAAAAACTACACCACACCTCTAATTTCCCTTTCGAATGGCTGAATTAAAATTATTTTTAAAATACTGCTTCATCGTAAATATGGTTCTATGATTTAAAATTAATTAAGCATGACAAAAAATAGCAATCAAACCACCTTAGTTTGAGAATGCGACTTGGACTTTATTTTAAATTCGATTTCATGACACTTTGAAAAAAGTTTAAGCTTCTTTCAACGCACTAGAACTCCAGACGCTCAACCGAGCTTTTATTCTAAATAATTTTTTTCTACAAATTAAAGTGTTATGCACTTCAGGCAGTAAGAGAAGCATGGATTTTAACAATCATGGCTCCAAATTATAATCTTGCGAATTTCCCTTTTATTTTCTTTTTAATTGCTTTGGTATTGGCGTTCATAAGATTATTGACAGTTCTTAACTTTGACTTAAAGCTTACAATATCCTAGTCTACTAAGAGCCATATATAGAATAAATTTCTTTTACTTAACTTGATAAGCAGAAAAACCAACCCAATTAATTTAATACCAAAAAAATGTTTTATTTGTTTTCAAAATGGAATTTGATTAAATTTTTAATTGACTCAATTATATATTTAATAGAAAATATATTGCAAAATTTTGTAATTTATTGAAATTTTCTAATTTATGAAGAATTGAATCATATAAAAAAAGAAAAAATAATTTCAAAAGTAAAAAAATAATATAATCAGTTAAAACTTTTGCAAAATTCCAATGTAACAACAGAAAAGTAAGAGTGCTATATTTCGCATTGTCGAATCTTATATACCCTTCACCATCTATATAAATCTAATTAAGTGAAGTAACTTCAATCAAAAAGCAAATATTGGTTTAACAGAAAATTAAAAATAAAACAAGCTTTGATACTGCAGACATATAATTTTACATAAAAATGCCATCGGCTCTTAAAGGGTTAAGCATTTAAAAAGAATTTTAGTATTTCCTTAAAAACCTCTTAAAACCCTTTAAAATTATATGCATACAGATATTTTAAGAATATTGAGAATTAAAATTGAAGAACTCGAAAATATGGGGTCGGATATGGATATTGTAGCAATTAGAGACGGAATGAGAAAGTAGGTGTGCTGTTTTAGGCTTAATAAATCTAGTTTAGTAAAGTTACTCGAATCAAAAAAGCATATTGGGGTGACAGAGAATTAATAAATAAAAAAATTTTTCTACTGCATATATATTATATAACATAAAAATGCCAACGGTTCTTAATAGGTTAAGCATTTTTTTAAAAATTTAGTATTTCCTTAAAGATCACTTTTAAAGGTTTAAAATGATACCCATATTGATATTTAAAAAAAATTTAAAATTTCAGGGCCCCGTAACTCGGTAAATATGGGTGTTATTTCCGTATTTTTTAATTCTCTATTGTCCCATATATATTAATTTTTCTGGTTGGAGATATTTTATTGTTCCAAATAACATGAAAAAATTAGAGGTAGGCGTGTACTTTTGCCTGCTGCCTCGAAGGACATGGACCGATCAAATTGACTTCCAAAAGGCACCTTCTTCGACGCTTTATCTGATCGATTGATAAATTTTGCCTCGGCAAATTTGATTTCAGCACTAACAGGGTCGGACAGACCGAAATCCCTGAATCGACTCGCTATATATAAGAAGTCAGAAAATATATACTTAATGGGGTTGGAAATGGAATGACACCCTTTTATACCCTTTTTTCACTTTTTGTGGTAAAGTGTAAAATAAATCAAAATAAGTGCTAAAATATTTTTATGTGTTGCATTTACGAAGCTCAATTTATTTTGGAAAACGTCCGACTCTTGAAATGTAAATAATTATCGTTTCATTAACCAGGCCAGGCTACTTTCTTGGATCTTGTTTCAACGTCATTTCGCTAGTCAGTAATGAAGAACAATGTTTAACCAAGAGTGTTAACTTTCATCTATCATCACCATGTTTAAGTCTCGCTCGTTCCAGCAAGCGTTTCGCCTTAGCCTGGGACACTTAGGAGATTGGTATTAAATATTCTGATGTCTGTGTTTTTATTGTACTCGTAAAGCTTTCTTCTAAGTATTTTCCAGCTACAGCGTACAAAATATCACATTCTTCGGTTTTTTCTTACCCGGCTGATATCTGGAATTGCCTTGTCCGTCCTGTCACCAAAGCGTAAAGCAAAGCCAAGGTACTTTAATTGTATTCTAGTAGTGTGTTCAGTTTCCCGAAAAGGGCTATTTTAACAACCTTTCAGTGGCTACAATCTTCTCAGATTTAAATACCCTTGGGCTTTTTGCCTTTAAATTTTTGGCAGCTTGTATTGTTTCTCTGTTTCTGTTTCTGCTTCATTTTCGTTTTGCCAATAAGTGGTTTCACGTTCTTTAAAGCTTCTTGCTTTATTCTGTCAGATCTGTTGAATGTCATGAGACACAAAGTTGGTTTTTAAGCAGATGGTCCAGCGTAAGTAGTATGTAAAACATTTCTGTCCGTTAAACTGATACAGTCCCCAAACTTTACGACCGATTAAATTCTTCTGATTATATGGTTTTACCCGGTCTACCGTTTTAACAAAATTTCAGTCATGTCGAATGAAATCATATTCGCTAGGCAGCTGACGACCGTAACTACCAGCGAGGAATTTCATCACGAGATGCACAGGCTGGAAAGAAGACCTAGTTAAATGGGCCATGAAGTTTTTGTCGTTTTTAGTTTTCTGTTGTTATGTAACCAAAAATTCTCACTCAATCTTTTCTTTATAACAACAACGAAAAATATGGCAATTTGTGACTTCGAAGCTATCATTAATGGATTATATTTTTGGGAATCAAACAGGTTACTTAAGGTGTTCTGCTTATATGGTAAATATTTAGTAAATTGCATTGCTGTATGGCGCAAAACACTTCTTTTACTTCAAATACAAATTACAAGAGAGCACTCTGTATGATACTAAAGTTTAAAATAATAAAAAATAAAAAAATTTTATCCCTGTTTCCTTAACCTCTATATATTTAAAAATTATTTTAACCATTTAATTATTATATAAAATTTGCCTAAAAATTAAAAAAAATTTATTTAAAACAATTTTAGGTTTACATGCATAAATACCAACAACAACAACAGTAGCAAGAGAAAAGAATTTTTTAAATATTTTTGGTCAATACAAAAAAAAAAACATGCAAAAAATTAACATAAAATAACATAAACTGTCATGACCAAAATCAATTGCTTTAATAATAAAATAAAAATGAAAAACTAAAAATTTAAATAAAATAAAATAAAATATTTCTCAAAAGAAAATGTTTGTTAAACGTAATTTTATTTAACAAAGAGTGTGCAAGTCATACTGCATTTGAATGCAAAGAATTTACTTAACACATTTTATTAAAAATTACAATTCTATTTAAGCATTTTAAATAAACAAAGAGAAAATTAAATAAATTTATATATTCTGTTGCAAATATTTAACAATTTCTGAAATATTCGAAAGCCCTTTTTACAATTTTTATTTTTTTTTATTTTATTGCAATATGAAAGAAACACCACCTCTATAAAAAAATAACTGTTTATTTTAATTTATGAATATTTAAAAGCCTTAAAGTATGTTATAAAAACATAAATCTGTTTGTGTAAAACAAATTCTTGTTGGTTACGTTGGGCTTTTTTACATTTTGATTTTTTCTTGCTCTCTTTTGCTGTCAACATCTTTTATAAATGATGAAGTTGAATAAAAATTAATTTTTTATTAAGTTTTTAATAAAAGGTTTCATATTAAATTATACACTTAATTGTACTTAATGAACAACTAACTTTTAAAAGCGTAACTTAAGAACAGAAGATTAAGTAAACATGGGGTATATAAATTTTCTGTCTTTTTTTGTTTCCTAGAGGCATCTTAAGCAGTCTGTTATTAATTTTAAAATTAGAATACTTATCGCACATTGGGGTATTTTGCGAATCTAGCCAGACATTAGGTCAAAAATTTATCTTGAGAAATGTACAAATCTAAGTAGGCAGCTGGACAGCAATACAATTATGCATCGTACAGTGAATTTTCAAGGCTTTTGTTTGAGAGATTTGTCTTTTCGGGGCATTGCTAAAGTCAGGTAAGTTAAACAAATAAAGATTTTGTATTGATTTTTTTGTGAAAGGCTATATTAGCAGCTGCTTATATTATTTCTTAGAAAAATGTTGTTTAAAATTTTTATGATAAAAAATTTGGTTCGAAATTAAAAAAGAATGTTTTTGTTTAACTTCTTGTAAAAAAAAAAAAAAAAAAAAGTGAAAGGATTTTTGAGAGTGATCTCAATTCGTTAAAATTCTAAAATTTTAGTTTTCAATAAAACAAAGTAAAAAAAGTAATAGTCAAAAAAGCACAATTGAATTAGAAGAATTTAAGGAAATAGAAGGGCTTTCTTATTTCTGAACATAACTCCTTCATTTATTGACCAGTGTCTCCAAACACTAGCACCTCTTTTCAAGCTATGTCTGAGCGAATGGTGGTCATATATTTTCTGTTGCTCATCTAGGGTCGTGGCAAAACTGATTACAACCCGATTACGACGGACAAATGGATGCTCGGACGAAAAACGTCGCTAAATAAGCTTCGCTATGTATAAGGGTCAAGAATATATATTATTTTTTTACCTATGATGAAGGGTATCAAAAATAAAAATCAGTAAACTTTAGACATCGTTTTAGGGGCAATATTCTCAAATATATATCGGCTTGATCTCAGTCTGCTGATCCTTAGTCTGCGATTCTCCTCCTGGAAATTTAAAATTTAAAAATTATCCATTCAATTTTGTTTTCGTTTTGGTATAATCTCTCCAATAAATTTAAAGAATTTTTTGTACTTAAATTTTGTTTATTATCACTTTAACAATATTTAATCTTTTAAAAAGAACTAAAAAAATAATGTTAAGCTTCACAAATAGTTTGATTTTGAAAACCTTAGAACAACTAAAATTGAAAACATGACAATAAAGTAATATTCGCTGTCATTAAAATCACATACACAATAAAACAGAACTAAAACAGTGATAAAAAAGCGTTTTATACAGATAATTCTTCTACTTTGCATGAGTAATTAAAACAGTTTTTTTTTAAGATATATACGCAGAAAAATTTAAAAGATAAAACTTTATGAACGGTGTTTGTAATTTAATCAACAAACTAAGGAAGTTGTGGCAAGAATAAAATAATATTTATAATGTAGACAGACGACTATTGTTTTGGTCTAAGTTTCTCGTAAGAATAAAACGTGTCTTATCCCATCTCTGAATGCCGCGGCATTAGGAAATTAAATATTTGTCTTTGTCATTCGCTCTTTGTCATTTTTAGCCAATTGGTAAAACTAGAAAAATTACAAAGTGCTACTTCAATAAAAAACAGAGGCATTTTTCGCCTTTCATAACAACCACTACGCTCCGGTAGTCTTTCATTTCATTTCATAGCTTCTGTTATGTTAGTTGAAAAAATCGAAAAAGTACCACCAAAATAAAGAAAAAGTATCGGCTTTGTTAGTTTATATGAAAGGTAAAAGTCTTATCTTAACACAGAAGAAGTTCAACTTCTGTCTTAAAACGCGTCCGGGATATTTTTAGAAAGAGTACCAAAAACAAATACAAGTACAGTGTTTATCTATTTCCAACCCCTAATTTAGTGTTTAAAAAAAAAATAAAAACTTCTTTGCATTTGCAAAACCCACTTCTTTTTAACTGACTTCAAAAAAGGAGGTTATCAATTCGACTGAAATTTGCTTTTTTATGTTTGTGCTCGCAGAACTCAGTCATTCTTCTTTATTAAAAAAGTGATGCTCACAGATTGGTCCCGTTTTAAGAACAGTTCATAATTTTAAAAATTAAAGGGTATCCCCAACAACACACATGTTTTTTACGTGTATTATTAACAGTAAATGGCACCACTTTAAAATGCAAAAAAACTGCGTATACAAAAATAAATCTAAAAATTAAAGGGTGTCCGCATATGTGAAGTAAATTGACCTATATGGGTCTATATTTTGAACTGTTATAAACAAACGCTCGGAAACTGGTTGATTGCTATGACCGTTATGGTAACAAGTATTAAATGTAAAAATTGTTAGTTAGAGGGTGCCCTAATACTTAATTTAATTTGACGTATATAGCCATACTTTTGTAAAGTTGTAGGCAGACGCTTGAAATTAACAAAGAGCCTGTATTTCTAACTCCGTTATAACAACAAGTAAAAAAATTTGTATTTTGGAATTAAGGGGTGTTTCAATAGTTGGAGTAATTTGATTTATCTGGCCGAACTTTTCAACCGTTATTGACGGAGAGCTGAAGTACACAAGGGACCTATATTGCTAAGTCCGCTATAATAACAAGCTTATAATTTAAATTTGGAAATTAAAGGTTGTTCCCAAAATTAATGTAATATGACCTATGTAATAATTAGACGTTTATTTGTCTGTGGCTTTAATACGACTGGCTTTTTTATTACTTTCATTTCATTTTCTATTTACATACTACACTAATACTAATACATTTTACATTTGCAAATTATTGCATTTTATGTGTGAATATGACACTTCTCTCCCCTCTAAATATAAGTTTAATTCAAGTTATTTATTTTATAGAAATAAAGGGTATTTGATTCTAAAAGTATTTATATTAATTAATAAACATTTCATTCAATTATACCATTGATAATTACTTAAAAAAAATCAAAATTTTGCAATTAACATTAAATTCAAAAGAATAACAATACTATTATAGAATATTTAATCCAATAGCTTCGCTGGTTTCTTTCTATTTCTATTAGATCGACGTAAAGATTCACCTACAACTTCATTTTGCATAGTAGCAGGAGACACTGGCCCATTATTAGCTTCTGGTGTAGCCGATGATTCATTAGGTACACTTTCCGTGTTTTCGGATGGTGGATCGTTGATTACCACCGTTGGTTGCTATACTGGTTCTTGCATTACGGTTGATTGATGAGTATCAGTATTTGAAATATTCGGAACAGGTATATCTCTGTGTGGTGTATCGCTTGTAGAATTGGGCAAATTTATGTTTTCCGGAACTTGCGAATCTTCAAGCAATTCTCCCACTTTACGGATTTGGTCTATATGCCTCTTCCATATTCTTCCGTCATCTAGCTTTATGTTGTAATGTAGTTCTCCTAACTTTTCATCTATCACGCCAAAACGCCATTTGATTTTATAAATATAATCACGCACAGCCACCCTTTCACCCACAGAAAATGTTTTTATTGTTGATGAAACATAATTGTAGTTATTCTTTTTTGGTAAAAGAAGATCTAAACGAGAATTTATTTGACGACCAAACATCGCCATTGATGGGGATTTCCCTGTAGCTGGATGTATTGAGCGCCTGTAGGCTAACAGTATTTTTGATAATTCAGAATTTAAAGTATTTGGATTGCATTTTGCGGCTAACAATTTAATTTTAATTGTTTGTACGTAACGTTCGGCTTGGCCGTTGGTAGCGGGGTGATACGGTGCACCCTGCTTGTGTATGACACCATTTACTGTAAGAAATTGTTTAAAATCAGCTGAGTCGAATTGTCGGCCGTGATCACTCACAAACACGTTCGGGATGCCAAATGTAGAAAATATTTCCCTGCATTTTTGAATGGTCGTTTCTGTTGTCATATTCGATACTACATGTACTTCCGGCCATTTAGTGTAGGCGTCGACAAGCACAAATAAATATTTACCCATGACAGGACCGGCATAATCCGCATGTACTCTTTCAAAAGGTTTACTTGGCCTTCCCCATTCACGTATTGGCATCACTTTTTTAGGATCAGGTCGAGTTGATTGACAAGCAAAACAATTAGACACCAAATTTTCGATATCTTTATCAATATGGTTCCACCATACATATGCTCTAGCGAGACTCTTCATTCTAGATATACCAAAATGAGCAGTATGTAACTCATCTAATACTTTTCCTCGTAAGGCCCTCGGTATATAAACACGTAACCCTCGTAGTAGACAACCATCATGCAAACTGAATTCCGTTTGTGGAATGCCGAAACGATCTTTACCATCGCATTCACGACCATACTTTAAACATTCTAATAAGTTTTTTACATCCACATCAGATTTGGTACCCAATTTAAGTTCATTTGCTGTAACAGGTAAATTATTTATAGCCTCCTCTTCTACGACATACACCTCTTCAGTAAATTTGTACGTTTCAATATTTGGTAACCGGGACATAGCATCAGCGTTACCATTTTCTTTTGATTTCTTACATTTCTTACATAATCAAATTGTTCCAAAAACAGATCGTAATGCTGCATGCGCGTAGACGAAAGAGTTGACAACCCCTTACTTGGAGAAAATATTTGAGATATCGCACGATTATCTGTAACGAGAATAAATTTTCTCCCATATAAATATTGATAAAACTTACGTATACCAAAAATGACTGCATACGCCTCTTTATCAATTTGCGAATAACGTTGTTGTACTCTATTAAGCGTCTGTGATGCAAACTGTACCGGCTTTTCAGAACCATCATCAAAAACATGGCTCAAAACGGCCCCCACACCAATAGGGCTCGCATCAACAGCTAATACCACAGGTCGTTTCGGATCGTAATGGACAAGGATGGTTTCCGACTGCATTTGGTTTTTAATTTCATTAAAAGCTTTATTACAATTTACGTCGAATTCAAACGGCACATCGTTTTGTAATAAACGGTTTAAAGGATAAACAATATCACTTAGGTTTTTAACAAATCGGCCATAATAATTGACCAGACCCATGAATGCCCGAATGTCCTCTTTGCTGGCAGGTGTTTTCATCTTCTGAATTGCATCAATTTTGCTTTGCATCCGTTGGATGCCATGTTTGTTAATTACATACCCACAGTAAGTAATGCACTCTTTTAAAAATTCGGATTTCTCCAGATTCACCCTCATGTTGTATTTTTCTAATCGTTTTAACACTTCATCGATTCTACGTAAATGGCTTGCATCATCAGGTGCTGTGATTTTTATGTCGTCTAAAAAGACCGAAACTCCTGGTATATCACTTAATAACTGTTCCATTAAACGCTGCCACTTCGCTGGTGCACTGGCTACTCCGAACATTAAACGAGTCGGTTGGTAAAGTCCCTTATGGGTACTTAACGTTAACAGGTGCCTATCACTTGGATGCACTTCTAATTGTAAATAGGCCTTCGAGAGATCGATTTTAGAAAATTTTGTACCACCAGCCATTTTGCTGAACAATTCATCGATGGTTGGCAAAGGATGTTCGTCTACAAGTAGTGCTGGATTTAATGTGACCTTGTAGTCACCACAGATACGAACATCACCACACTTTTTTGGCACCACCACAATTGGCGTCGCCCATTCGCTGGTGTCCACCTTTACGAGCAACCCTTCCGCTACCTGCTTCTCAAGCTGCTTTTCAACAGCCTCCATCAAAGGGAATGGCACTCTTCGTGATTTAAAAAATTTTGGTGTAGCATTTTGTTTCACATATATTCGAGCTTGTAAATCTTTAATCTTTCCCACGGATGATGAAAATACTACGGGATATTTTTCTTTTAAGTCTTCCACACGAAATGGTTCAATTTTATTTACACAGCAATTTTGATTTGCTTTATTAAAAATCGTGTTCCAATCGATTCATATTTGTTGTAGCCACTCCCTGCCACAGAGTGGTCTACGGTCAGATTTTACCACATAAAGCTTCAAGTTTGCACTTGTGTCATTAATTTTTACATTCACACACACGTACCCCACGCATTCGATTGCAGTTCCACAGTAGCTTACCAGTTCCATTTCAGGTTTGTATACTTTTAACTTTGGCACGTACTTTTTAGCATCAGACACATTTATTATTGAAACCGGTGATCCCGTGTCTATTTCAAACTCTATACTTTTTCCGTTTACCAAAAATTCGTGCAACCACTTTGATCGTATATTTAATACCCTACGCTCTTCTATTTTAAGAAGATCTTCTACGGTACCACAAGAATTTTCTTCAATTTGATGTAATTGTTTTTTTTTCTTTAAAACACATACTACGAAGGTGTCCAACTTTTTTGCAAAAATGACATTTAGCCCCTTTATATTGCCATTGATCTGCCAAATGAGTAGTATTGCCACATCGAAAACATTTTGATTTGTTCTTGTTATTACTATTTTCACCAGCATGAGTTTTACTTTTCTTAGTATTTCTTTTGTTCTTCTCGAACATTTTATTAACATTTACTCTTTCTGTGTTTCTTTGATGTAGCTCCTCCCCTCCTTTTTCAGCTAATTCATATGCGGTCGCCATTTTATTTGCTTCATCTATCGTTAACGTTTTTTTTTCTAACAGCCTATGCTGAATTTTTTTGTCCAGCAGCCCAAACACCAATTGATTCCTTAAAGCCACATTTAAGTACTCACCAAAATTACAACCAACAGCCAACCTACGCAATGCCACAACAAAATCTGACACTGATTCCTCTGGTTTTTGCTTACGCAAATTGAATCGAAAATTTTCCATTAACTCATTAGGTTTTGGATCGTAGTGTTCTTCCAGTGTATTGACAATTTCATTGAAAGTCAAATCTTCAGGAACTTTTGGAAGTATTTTGTCACTTAACATGTTATATGTTTGCGTTCCCACAAAATGAAGAAGCAAACGTTGATGTTTAGCAGCCTCACATTCATACAGGTCCAATGCTGTTTTGAAACGTTTTACCCAACGCGACCATGTTGTACTTGTTGCATCAAAAGGCTCAAAGTTGAAAAAGGAAACTTGCTTTGGAGAAGCACCCACGTTATTAACCATTTTTATATTTATTTTTCTTTACAGACGATAATTCTTGTACTGTAAAAAGTTTACCACTTTTCTGCCAAAAAAAAAAAATAATAAAAATTACACACACGTGTTTCTCTATCTCGTCGCCAAAACCTGTAATAATTAGACGTTTATTTGTCTGTGGCTTTAATACGACTGGCTTTTTTATTACTTTCATTTCATTTTCTATTTATATACTACACTAATACTAATACATTTTACATTTGCAAATTATTGCATTTTATGTGTGAATATGACAACCTATATGGCCGTATATTTTGGACCGTTATATCATAAACAATTAGACAGAATGTCCAATACTTTGTTTGGTATAATAAGAATCATAAATATTTTATATTATAAATTAAAGGGCATTACAATAGTTGGGTTGTTATTTGCTGCATAAACGTGGCGCTCCAGTTAATTAAATCTGTGTTGAAGTAGGTTTTTTTTTTCGCAACTATTATTTATTTAAAAATTTAAAGTTTTGCAATAAATGTTGCATGCTTTGGATTTTTTCATTACCATTGAAATTTCATTGGCATTGTTTAAAATAATAATAGCACTTGAAAATAATTTAACTACCATTTATTGCTAATGATTTTATTTTAATGGCAATTACTTTTGCTAACGGTAACGAAATATTAATGAAATCGTATACTAACTAGTTATAATTGAATCAAAAATAATTGTTCTTTATGAGACATAAATTTATGAATACAGAAGCTTAAAAAAGAACTATGCAGAAAACAAA
This sequence comes from Gymnosoma rotundatum, assembly GCA_916610165.2. NCBI lineage: Eukaryota > Metazoa > Arthropoda > Insecta > Diptera > Tachinidae > Gymnosoma > Gymnosoma rotundatum. Next base: position 36,574,292 of record OU744337.1, read on the forward strand.
TAAATTTTAACACTCTTAGATTGGTCTATATTTGAAAATTGTGTTAATTTATCAATCTCAACATTAACATTAATTTATCACGCAACACTCCAGGTAGCCGATCTTATTACTTATATATATTTATGAAAACAAAAATATGTTCCTATAATGTCTCAATTTTGCTAAGAGTGTTAAAGCATATATTTTAGTATACTAAAAGATGTGTATTTAGTGTACAGATACCGGATACAGGATAAGGATTATTTATAATCACGAATTTCAATCGTTTTTTGAAAATCGATACTCTCGTTGTCAATATTGCCATTTATCGATGACTGGCAATATGAATTTGGTGTTTTGTAACGCAATGTGACATTGACATTGTCTCGAGTTCCCGTTAATATTGTCGTCGTTGATTATGGTGTCGAGTAGAAACAAAAAAATTTAATGAACTATAAAAATAGTTGAAATAAAATTGAAAATGGCGAAACTGAAAATTATCAACCCACCCCAACCAATTTGAAAGATTAACTAAGAGGTGGAAAAAAATCCAACAATTTCCTGGGGTTTTCAGTGGGAAATTATTGCGACCGCTCTAAACGCCCTTGGCCCACTAAATAGAATGAATGATGATGGCAAAATGTATGGTATATAGTGCTTTACAAATTCATTATTGATAAAATTCTTTTAAAGGTAGTTACAAAGACAATAGAACATAAATCTACTGGATGCGGTATATTTAAGCAGCTGGTACTAAGCGCCTTTGAAGAAACTATGACAAATCAGCTCCAGTTCCAAAAGCATGTCAAACCTTTGGGTATGGTTCAGGGAGTCCCAATTGAATTGGAAAAGTTTTGAAGTCATACACAACGCCTATTTGAACGTGCTGAAATTATTTCAAATGGTAAGTCATGTCCCCCAAGAGTTGTTTGCTGTTTAATACAGCTGGAAATAACTTTCGAATCTAAAATGAAAAAACAAAGCACTAGTTTGGAATGGAATTGAATTTTGAATTTGTCACTTACTCTTAGATTTCTGTCTAAGAAGTCTTCTTTGCATCATTTGTTTTAGTTACTTCATCAGTCAGTGTCGGAAGAAAAATATAATTTTAAAATTTCCACAAAATTAACACAATTAAAAATAGTAAACAAATAAATCTACTTATTTACATTATCGATAAACAGGCAACATCTACCATAAATTGTTAAGGAATACCTAATATGTATTGATGTGTTGAAGTGATGTTGCCTTAAATTGACGACGATGTCGCCGACGCCACACATAATAAGGGCAAATGATTTAAAACCATTTTATCATGAGTCAATATTAATGTTTTTGTTTTTAACTAATTATCCATGAAACCGTTTCATTGAAAAGCAGTTCTATTAGTAGAAATAATAATAATGCTAAAAAATCATTATCATTATTTATCATGCAATGCTACTGAAAGCGTAAATTATTTAGCCCATCTTATTAATTAGCTCATGTATGTTAAGTTGCATAAAATTTTGCCTTTTACACTTTAATATTATATTTTAAAAGCTGTAGTTGAAACTGAAATGGTAGAAAATTTATAGGACCATATACATAAAATTTTACCAGCAGAATTTGTCGTTCGTTACAACCTTCGTTACTAATCATTTTGCTTGTATCTAAATTTTACTGTTCTGTTTACAATTAATCGCAGTTAATAAAAAAATTCTTAATTAACTATCAAAACATGTGCAGTTTGTGTTATATCCGAACGTTAGGGGTAAGTAATTACAGGCGATAGAAAATATTATTATTTCAAATTTAGTCTCACAGTTATTATTAATTTTATGGAAATTATTTTTACAATAAAATTTTCTTTATTACCCTTCAAGTTCTAAAGACATACTTTATTTTTTTTATTTTTTTTTTTTTTTTTTTGCTCTTAAATTTTTTGCTTATTCCCGTTAAATTCACGCGATTATAAAGCAAAATGCACGTGCTTCTACTAGGCATAATCAGTTGACAACAGAGGCTTTAAAATATAAAAATTGAAACAAACACAAGTTAATCACGTGTTATCAGTATCACATGTTGTAAAAGTTAAATAAACTTCGAATAATAACTTTAAAATATTTTTGACAGCATCAGCCATTATTAAGTTAATAATTTAGTTTAATTGTTTTAATTTAAACAGATGACAAATAATATATATATTTTTTTTCATCTTATATTCCCCCAATAAATTTGCTCATTAGTTTGCTGAGAACCAGGTCTTAAAAACTTTCAGTCGTATGCATAACAAAAATTTAGAATGAGGTTGGCATGAGTGAAGAAATTGAAATTGAAATTGACCTGGCACTTAAAATCAATGTAAATTGTTGCCGTGACTCATAACTATATTTTGGGAAAATTTCGGTATGAAATTGTGGTAAGAGCCTTGCAGAGACCCTGCTTAGTTTCGTCACTTATGCTAAACTCATGCTAAGTTTTTGTTATGCATACGGCCGTTTATATCTTATACATATATACAGACTTGGCTGGCCCAGAGTCATAAAAAATATATTAAACAACAATGAGTTAGGAAATTAAACTACTGTAGACAGAAATATTTTGTGATTTTTTTAAATTTATTTTTTTTTTTTATTTTTTTGTTTTGTTTTTCCGGTAGATCTGAATATTAAACATTAAAGCTGTTAAGCAATTAAATTAAAGCAATGTACTTTCAATTGCACGCTCACTCTGGTAATGGCCTACTAAATTATAGGGGTTTTTTAGATTAAAATTTAAATTAACTTTTTTAAAAGAGTTCATGTGTATCAGCAAATCAATGCACGTCATCGGCCCAATATAATCTGCCTATGTTGTGTATTTTGTGATTAAATGATAAATTTTATCTAAATTTTAACCAAAGGTACATTTTTATTTGGTTTTTTTTTTTTATTTTACTTAACAGATTCCATTTCCTGAACAACGACATTTCTATTTATGATACTTAAATGCAGTATTAAAAGACAAACGACAAATATTAAAGAGCAAGGGGTAAAAGTGCACTGGCTACATTCAAAAAGGCAAATCAAATTTATAAATACAAAAATTGTTTACAAATAAAAGCGAACTAAAGCTAACTTAATTGCTGTTAGATGTTGGGTTTTTGAAAGAAAATTTCAATAATGTGCTGTGTGCCAATTAAAGTGTCAGTTAGCAAGACGACAGCCAGATTTCTTATCAGACAATAACTTATATTATTTACTAAAAGAAAACATTTATTAATACAAAAGTTCAATTAGTTCTGATAAGTAACACAGAAAAATATAGGGTTTTTATCCCTATCAGAACAGCGTCGATCATTTGACTAAGCATTTCTCTGTCTGTTTGTCACTGAAATATTTCTCATTACCTACAATCTGTAAGGCAAAATAAAAAAATAAGAGAAAGTTTTTTTGTGTTGCAGCAAACTACCATTTATATTCCTTTTTCATTTGCTGCACGTTACAAAAGATTTATTTTTAACATAACAAGATTAATAAAAGTATGAAAGCATGTCACAACGTCCAAGGTCAAAATGTCCTTATGGTATTCTATGTAAGAAAGATTAAATGTTTTATAAACTGGCTTAAAGAAAAATGTATGGTAAGCGAAGCCAGTGTTGCTTATACCATTGAGGAGAAAATCTATGCTAGATAGAAACTCTTTGGCAAGCGAAGCCGTTGTTGTTTTAAGCGTTTAAAATGATGCAATGTCTATGGACATTATGACGTTTTTTAAAGCGACATATAATACATGGACATTATGTTTTTGGACACTATGACATGCCAACAAAAGTGTAAAAAATTGGATACATAATTGAAACTTAATTTGAAACTATAAACATTGATGTCTAGTAGTCGGTAAAGTGGAAGATTGGTTCAAGGGCAAGATGCATGTACTTACAAATGCCACTCAGATACAAGGTACCGATACCAAAGTATCACAATATTTGGGTTCGGCAAAGATTGGAATAATGGTAATTTCTCAAAAAAATACTTTGTTATCTACGTGTTTATTATTTTATATCAAAACATAAGTTTACTTATTTATATACAACGGCTCTACAACGGAAACGCCACACAGTGGGGGATTTGGTAAAAATATGGAAACAATTCTATAGTTGCTAAACATAATTGATCGTATTAAAACTTCAAACGGTTTCAGTAGAAGTGTAGCCGAATTTAAGTTTTGAGTGTGGATGTTATACTAGTGCCGCAATGCTTTAGAGCATTACCTCCATTTGCATGTAAGATTAACACAGTTGCCAAATTGATATTTTTTCTGAGATTTAAACTCTTTTATTCTGATATACAAACATGTTCTATCATTAATTTATTTTTTTTATAAAAACAAAGTTTTACTCTTAATTTGTGAATTTTAATTTATTTCGTTTTTTTTTTTTAATTAAAGCCTTATAAAGCTATATAAACATAAATAAACTTAAAAAATAAAATACAATTAATACCTTTTATATCTATTTGTCTTAAGCAGTTATAAGTACATTTTTTTTTTCTAAAAATAATATATTAATTTTTTTTTAACAAAATATAATAAGTACACAAATTTGTTTAAAATACTACAAACAAAATGAAAGTTAATAATAAAAATAAAATCTTTACATTTACCAAAATTTACATTTTTCTAGAGGATTCATGGGACTGCCTAAAGGACATTGAAAAACTTCAGCAAACTCGGGTATATGCTGCAGAGTATAATTCAGTCTTACACTATCCAAATCGTGCAACTCATCCTCCAACTTAAAATCACTAATATTCGCAGAACCGCAAAAGAATTGAGCAAACTGTAAGAAAAATATTTTGCCATTGTGTTTTAGGAAAAGAGGATCTTTGCTGAAGCTGTTTAAGGCCAAACGAGTGCCACTTATGTCAGCCATACGTTCAGTTATAAATTTTGTTGGCTGTCTATTTAAACAGGCTACATTTTGTTGAAATTTTTTATTATTTAAAATATCTGAAACTTCTTCTTCATTATAGTTGCCAGCATAATCATTTTCTAGAAATTTTATATCAAAAGCATGTATAAGCTCATGGCCCAGAGTATTGGCTAAATCACCATATAACAACGAAGGCCATAGACGATGATCATAGAAAGGTAATTGCAAGTAAGCAAAGGGTATGATAATAATGTTAGCAATACTAAAATAATGTGGTGTGGAATCTATATTGTCTAGAAAATCAGGCATCTGTAGGTTGAATGAATACCAAAAATCTTCAAATTTATTGGCACTGGCCAATAAACGCTGGCGCTGAAAGAAATGCTTTAAAGCCATTAAATGACTGCTATAGAAATTATTTGTAACATTTAGATCTGCCATATGATTTGTATAGAAATGTTCTAAAGCATTTTTGGGCAAATTTCCTATATTCAATTGAAGATGCTGTAATTTTTTCTTTAAATACTGTAGGCTGTCTGACGAAAATTGCATTTCATTTGTGTCGAGTATAACAGCAAATTGTTGTTTAAGCTGTGAAAATACATGATGTATAACAATATCGCTTTGGCATCTTTTCTTGGCATAATATGATTTTTCATATAGATAATTCATGGCCAAAGGAAAATGTTTACGCATATGTCTTAGACATGATTGAATACCCGATCCTCTGTCTACGATGTTGTGCTTATTTGACTGCAAATAATTTATAAAATGCGTCACGGCATATAACCATAATGTTTCTTGTGATGTCTGATCTAGAAACTCTTTAATGCGATTTATGCTTTGTAAATCATTGACAAGTATTTGATCGTTTAGTTCAAGTGGAAAATCCGCTAGTATATACTCCCAGTCTACAGTAGAATTACTCTCTCTCAACTCTCCATATGTCATCCATTGCAATACATCGCATTCTGCATTTTCATCTGAAATGGCATTAAGGCAGGAAGTTTTCAAAATTTTATCCAAATTTGATTCTAATTCCTTAAAATTATTAGACACATTTAAATACGAATCATTCGTATAAATTTGTAAGATGTTAAAAATGTCCAAGGACAGCTTAGCCTTTTCGTAGGTAGAATGAGGTTCTATGCTGAGCATAAAACGAGTAGCATTAAAACGATCCATTTGCAGGGAGATAAAGAAACGATTGTTGGCAAATAAATTAAACTTCTTTAGCACTTGCAGCCAATTAGTATTGTTAGCGAAATTTAAATAACCCATTTCCTGCAGGACAATAATATATTGTTTCCAAGTTGCTTTGCTTTGTATTTCACTCTGCAGACACACTTTCAAATATTTTTGCATTTTTTGCATTATCAAGTCGTTTTTAAACAAAGTATAAAGAATTTCATTTCTATAGAAAAACATGTCTGCAAATTTATTATTTAGCTGTTGTTCTCCCAGGGCCGTAACAGACTTTTGTTGGGGATGTTGCTGCCACCAGTTGCTGCAGGCATAAGCATGAAAATTCTCACAGGGATCAATGGAAACATTCATGTAAGTGGCTATATTCTGCAAATGACTTAAGTTCACATAATCATCGCAGTCATTATACAAACAGGTTTTATTTAAATGTTTCCAGTCAGTTTGATTGTGGAGAGTAAAACCTAAAGAACCAGCTGCTGACGAGGGCTTGACCTCTATTGTTGTATGTAACAAACTTAAAATGAGAATAATTGCTTTAAAACTCATTTCTTTATTTTGGTTTATTAAATATAAATTATAAAATTTTTAAATTAATTAATTTTTTTATAAAAAGAAATTCACTTTATTTTTTAACTTAATGTCCTTTTTGTATTTTTAGTTAGTTGCCAAATGTGCTGTTGTTTCAAAAGCATATCCAAGAAATACTTTCTCTTAATTACTTAAATTATTATTTTTTATTTATTTATGTATGATTTCTATTTCAAAATTATGTTTCCCGTTTAATGTTTTACAGCTAAAGCTGCCTTAGTATGACTGTTACACATTTCATTCACCAAACGTTTTTATTGAAATTGTTCCCGCTGAGCTTTAATATTTCTTCTTATCATATATTTCGTAAAATACGTCGTTTCAGCTTTTTTTGCAAACCATGACAGCTTTTAAAATCTTATCATTTTACTCACGATCGAGTTTCTAAATTGGCATTTAAAGTACACTGTAAAAATAATTTTTAATATAAATAAGTAAAACAATTTAATATGAAATAATTGATTTGTTAATATTTTTTACTCTGCTCTGCTCTATAAAAGCTTGCGAACATTTGTAGCAACATTTCTAATTCCGCTTGAGAAAAAAATTACCGTTAGCTAGTGATGCCAATTCTATGACGATGGCGTGGTTTGTCTTTTTTTTTATTAGGCAACATTGATGCTGTTGGAAAATTGTTGCCAGTAACATTTTCCTGTTAATAAACATAAAAACTTTTCAAAAATTGAACACAGTGGAACTGTGTGGAACTTTGTTTTTTATTTATTTCGCACCAATCCTGTTAAAAAACGAGCTTATGCAATCTTCACGCCAATACACTTTTTGCAAAAATTTTTATTGCATTCTTTTAGCTTGAAAAAAAAGAAACACACCAGGAAATATTTTGTTCGGTGCCAGCTGTATATAAATACGTGAAAAATGCTTTGAAAGCAATCATCATATTACTTAACGAACAAAGCCATATCGCTCACAACTTCGATTTCTATTTATAGGCGAGTTAAAGAAAGATACGGCAACACCTGCTTATCTCTATACATGTTTTATGTACGTGTGGTTATGAACAAATCAAAATTTTGCTACATAAGCTACCGAGAAATACCTTATGGATGCTCATATAATTATAATAATAATAGTAATAAGGAATTTGTTTATGTTTGTTGTAGAAGATCAAAAATTAAAAATTTGTAATAATATAAAGCAAGAAACATCGTTAAGATTATCATATCTTGGTAGTTTCTCATCAACTTGTAAACAATAAAATACAAACAAAAAAGGCCAGTTGGATATGCTTTCCGATAAAAATTTTTAAAAAATGTGTGGTTTTGAAGGAATAAAATAAAATATTATCTAAAAAAAATTATTCGAAATAACAAATTTCATTAAAAACGAAATTTTTTTTCGAATCTCAAAAAAAAAACTTCTAGAGTGTCACAATTTTTCTAATGGTCCTCTTATTTGTCGTTATATTTTTTTGTAGAACAAGTTGTCGCTTCTTTTTTGATAAGATGAAACTTTGCGCAGACAAAAACCATTTCTGTTGTATTTTTTTCACAGCTGTCGTATAAATTATTACTACGAATAAATAGCTTAGTTAAAATATTCCAAAATAAGTTTAACCATTTTCATATATCGTATTATTATATATTTATACTTTGAATATAATTATCTTTATATTTAAGAAGTAAGTGAAATCAAATATCTAATTCTACCATAATATATTTTGAATTTAATTTTATAAGCTTAAGATATCGTCGAATTCTTTGTGTGGCATTATCAGGAAATAACAATATTCATATAAAAACACTATAAAAAAGTTAAATAATTCCTTTTTAATTTTTTAAATACTTTTTTGCATTAGTTTTTTATTGTTTTAATACTTTTATTCTTCTTATTGCCAGCATTTTTTTAAATAAATATTAGTATAGAATAAAAAATTATAACAGACCTAAAGCTTGTTATACCAAATGGAAGAATTATAATCCCAATTGTTATAATTTTGCTTTCAAATTCATTTTATTTTAGTACTAGCATCGTATATGTATTTAGATTGGTGGCCTGGCCTCAACATATTTATAATTCCAAATTTAATATACCATAAGGTCAGCTAAAAGTTTATCTCCTATTAAAGAGAGCGTTATCTTACATGTGTGATTGAAAATGTGACGTTAATTCATTGGTACCGGCTAACGGTACATTTTAGCAAAAATTAAGGTAAGCCCCTCTTTAACTGATAAGGAAAAAATATTTAAATAAAAAAACATTTCACAATCATTTACAAAGTATTTCATTGAGATGAAAATTTGAAGCAAAATGCAAAAAAGTCAATTGTTGCCATTAACTAAAAAAAAACATTTTTTTTAAATCTTTAGTCGATCGAGTAATAACGTCCAAATAATTATTGTTTGTAAAGATCTGGCAGTTTGTTTTAGTTTTACATAGATGTTTTATGATATTGCAAATTCTTATAAAGAGTAAATTTGTTACAGTTGTGTAAAAATAATAAATTTTCCTTCGTACCAATATGACATTGTAAAGCACAAAAGGCCCCTAATGCGTAAGTTCTTAGACATAATACTTTATTTTTAAACAGTTACCTGATACCACGATTAAAAAGTTTTTGTTAGACTTTTATTTCCAAAAGTCGGGTACATTTTTAATATAATTTATTTTCTTACAAAAAACCAAATTCTTCACTATTTTTTTAAGTTTTTTTTTTGCTGTGTTTAATAGGCAGAGAGAGAGAGAGAGACACACAGAGTGCAAGATCTTCGAAATAAGTGATCTAATACTGAGCAATTTTCACATATTTTTTATATTGAACTAAGAAGTGTCCAAAAATCATTGTAATAGAAGGAACTGGATTATTTCATAAAAATCTGCATAGCCATTTCACGTGAAGCAATTTTTAAGAAAGCTTATGTGCCATCTATTGCTTTTCCGAACTGCGATTTTTAGTTTTAGACAAGTAAACGCGCCTAGATTTGTCTAATATAAAAAGATGTGGTAACGTGTTCTATGATTTATAATTTACAACAACAACTAAATGAAACACTAAATTACGTTGTGTGATAACAGATCCTTATCTTGTTGTAAGTTTATGTTAACCTTTTGTTGCAAATCGTTTCTATACAATATCGAACCTATTGTTCCTTTTTCGAATATGTATCGTATTTTAAAAGACTTAGCCTAACCAGTTGTAAACTAGTTCTTCTAGCTTTAGTTATTACTATTACTTTTTTTCTTCTAAGTTTTCCTGTTTTCTTTAAGTGTATTTGAAATTCATTGAGAAAAAATAATGCATCATAAGAAATTAATTCAAATAATTACAAAGTCTTTGGGTTACACTCACAAAGTAAATTACATTAAATAAAATAATTATAAAACATAAATTATAATAAAGAGATAGTGTTAAAAATAGATAGTGTTAAGAATAAAAGGTGGTGGGTTTAGATAATTTTTTGTCCGTTTAAATGGTATTATGTAAGTAGATTTTCTGTTATCTGTCCTGTTTATTTGGGTAAATGGTTTAATATTTGGGTCTTTTATTATTGGATAGGTAAGTGTGATCGTCTGTGGGAGTTTTTCGTTTGTAGGAGTGTTTTAGTAATTTAAGTGGTGTAAAAATCGTGTCAGAGGTTGTGTTTACCTGTTCGTTAATAATGTCTCTGTTAGACGTTCGTGTTTTGTAAATTTCCATGTTTTCAAGAATGTCTAGTCTTCGTCCTTTTTTACTTGGGTGTAATACTGTCACACATTCATCTATTTCCCTTGGTTCGTGTCCATGTGTGTTTTGCGAAATTGGAGTCTTCCCTTTTGCCTTTTGTATGATCGTATGTGTTCTGTAAACCTTGTTTTTAATGTTCGTCCAGTTTGTCCGATGTATGTATGGTTGCAAGTACAAGTAAGTCTGTATACTCCGCTGGTGCTAAATTTATCCGTTGTTTCTATTGATGTCTTGAGATTGTTGCGTACAGTGTTGCTCGTTTTTAATGTTGTGTGTAAACCTTCTTTTCGGAAAAGGTTAGTTAATCTATATATTTCTGGTCCTGTGTAAGTAAAGATGTGTCGTCGATTGTGTCCTTGTCTTCTTTCTTCTTGTTTTTGTTGTTGTATTGTCTGAGTAGTTTGTTAATTATCAGCAATAATTTTTAAATTATTTTTCTTCACTCTTGATACATTGTTTCACTTGTCTTTTTGTTTTCTTATATTTTTTTTTTTTTAATCTTTTTCCTGATTTTTGGCCCACCCTTTATAATAAAATTTACTACGTCTTAAAACAAAACCTTCAACATGCAGAGAGCGAGTAAAATAAAAACATAAAAACCACAAATTGATAAGAATTTTTGAAATCATTTTTGACATTTGTGACTACAAATTGAAGAGAAATAAGTGGGAATGTGAATCCAAATTGTATGACGCAATATTGCTCTGTAATTTACAGTAAAAGTTTTAAAGCGCATTCATTCATTCTAAATGTAAATGTTTTAATTTTTTTTTATCGCCGCCTTTATATAAAGCAAGTGTCTACAGGAAGTCTGGTATCATATAAAGTGATTGATAATTTTAATACATGATTAAATATTAAAAATTGTTTTTAATTTTACTAAAAGGTTTAGCAAATTTTATTTATAAGACACAAAAAATAGTGCAATAGTTGATTGATTTAAGTTATCAAAAAAAGTTATAAATTTAATGATTTTAAAAATTAGGAATTAAAACAAAATTCAAGGAATAAATAAATAAATTAAACTATTGGGAAAAAGCACATAAAAATAGTAATCAAAATTTTGATTTTGAGTGAGATAAGGGCGTTTTTGAAACAAGAAATCTTTACAAAAAATAGTAAATTTAAAACAGCTCTTTTTAAGACCTTAAAAGCTTTTCTAAATTTAACATACTGTTTTTTTAGGGTTCCGCATACAAAGTATATAAAATTTAACCCTATTGTTTTCGGTAAAATATCTGTTAGTATGTTCGTGCGTCACCACACTCTATCTCTGGAAAATTAATGGGTGAACTTTAAGAGTTTAAACAAAAGGTGTGTTACGGTAACCACTATAACAACAAAAATTAAGTTTCGTGGCCGCAGTAACTAGTTTAAAAAATTTTAATAAAAATTAAAGAAATCGTCCATTCTTCAATTGTACCTTAGAATGAAAAACTATGTCCGCAAAGGTCCCAAATAAATTAAATTACGCAATTCTTGCATTTAATAGACAACTGTTTTGTCGCAAAATTCACAAATATTCGCAGAAAAATGTCCCGTTAGTGTAGACATCATTAACGCTTCTTAAATAATATAACATTAATCCGGCCGAGATGTGGCTCCGTCAGCTTGAAGCTACGCAACATATAAAGACCACAAGCTTTGAAATTTATAAAAAATTTGATTTCGAGAAATTAACCTGCCATTTGGCTTCTAAAGTCGTATAATTTAACAACTCATGATTATTTCCTGTGAAGCCAAGTGACAAATTAGCAATTATTGGCATCTTGGGGCCAACATTGTGTATGTTCTTCGTGACACACAGCCGGTAGTGCTAAAATGTGGGCCAAAAGTAGACATTCCAAATGCGCTACTTTCAGTTCAGGCGCGTTGGCCATATACTCGAAAATATAAAGGCCATTTATCGATCTTTTGAACAAAAATAACTTTTGAATTATATAAAAATCTATTGTATTATTTTTAACAATTTTAAATTCTATCGGGCTTAAAAATGCATCCTATATGAACACAATACCAAAAGAGAAAAACTAACAAAGACATCTGAGGTTTTTGTTTTCAATATTTCACAGGACCACAGGGCCTTTATCAACCCTAAAAGTCATGCATGACAATTAAATCGGAAGTTTTCGCATTTTTCTAAACATTTTTTAAAGCTGTTTGTTTGTTGGCATTTTTAACTTTTGATTAAATCTCTGCCATCGATCAGTTAAATAAAATCTACAAGTGTTAGCCTAACTGAATGTTTTACCTCCAAGTGAAAAACTGGCCTTTAAGGCAAACAAACTAAAAACTAAATATTTAGTTATCAGTAGTTAAATCTTTGGCATTTAAAATATTTTATTTCTACACAAAAATTTAGCACCACATTTTCAATTGGTTTATTACCCAGCAATTAAAAATATATATTATTTTTAAGTGGTGTGGCTCGTGCTAAACGTAAACGCATTAAACACATCTTATCAGCATTTAAAAGTACGTGAGCATAGTCATCGTTTATCAGCTAAAATTCCCTAGAAAAAAATTTCTTCAATTATTAACAAACGCTGTGGCATAAAAAAAAAATGCAACTGAAATTTTAAAATTCCCAAGTACTACTAACTAAATTAAAGTACATTTTAAGCCATATTTATTAAAATTATTAAATTTTAGGCAAGTATTTCATCATTAATTTTTTAATTATTAAAATTAATTGAAAATATGCATTTCTTTAAATCAGACATTTGCTTCTTTTTTTTAGTTTGAATATAATGAAATTATTTTAAAATTATGTGCTGCCAGTGATTTGTATTTAATTATTTCATATACACCAATACCCCGATTTGCGTCGCTTCACTTTGCGTCGCTTCGAAGTTGCGTTTTTTTTAAGTTTCTGGAATTTCAATGCTGCGTTGTTTTTGTTTGAGTTTGTGTCGCATGGCTTTGAAGTTGCGTTGTAAATGCTTCAATTTGCGTCGTTGATATGAAAATGTTTTTACAAATCTAAAGCAGAAAAAGGGGATTTCCTGTTTAGTAGAAAGCAAATTTGCAGGTGTGCGTTGTTTACATGTTAAGCGTAGTTATTAGTTTCGAATTACATATATGTCGTGGAGTGAAGTTCAGTCTAAAAATTAAAAAATGAGCCAAAAAAGAAAGCAAATAACTTTAGACTAGCCCCTTCTACAATTAAATCCATTGTTATATTTTTATTTTAATAAAATCTGTTATTCAAAAAATAATAAGAATATATTCAGCCCAATTATGAATATTCTCACGGAATTTCTTTCCCACGGAAAAAATTTTTCTCGAGAAAAGATTCCTCCAATTATGAATTCCGTGGCAAAAAATAATGAAAAAGTGGCATCACAGTAATTTGAAGGAAGTTTGTTTTGTTAATTTTCATATAATTTTTATTTTATAATTTAGAATACCTACTTTTTCCCCCGGATTTTTTTCACTTTCCGCAGTCAATCAAAACGGGAAAAATTTATAATTGGAGAAAAGGGAAAAGTGAAAAAACTTGCACGGAATTTTTGTTTATAATTGGGCTGATTTTGATTTAAAAACCCTTTTTCTAAGCTAAAATGTTTAAATCCTGTATTGACTAAACGAAAATGAAATACATACGTAAACAATTGAAAATTCTGCTTCAGTTTGCGTCGTTTCGGTTTGCGTCTCATTTTGTCAGTCCCAATTAACGACGCAAACCGGGGTATTGGTGTATATAAAAAAAGAAAACTAAACAGGAGTAAAAATAAATGAGCACAATAAATAATAAGAGGCAAAACCTTATATGATTAAATAACTATTTTACTATTAAATAAGTTCGCTAATTGCAAGCTAGATTCAAACACTATAACTTCCGTTCAATGTATGCGCCACTCTTTATTTTTTCATTTAATATTTTAAACTTGTTACACTGGACATAGTTATTCATATTTTGAATAAAGGCCCTATGAAAATAACATAACTATAGATAGCATATTCTACATAAGTTAATAGTGCAAATCAGGTTACTAACAGTGCACCCTTTATTTTATTTTATTTTATTTTATTTTATTTAATTTTCCTTTTTTTAATAGTCTAAATAGCAGGGACAGCAATATATACTCTGTGCAATTTTAAACAGGTATTCATTAATGGTTTAAAAGAAAAAATTCATATCAATCACAGTGTCTGTGAAAATGTCCTTTAATTTTTAGATTTATATTTCAAACTTATTTTTTTAGCGCACAAATTTGTGACTACTCTGTGTAAATTCTAAATCTCTGCCTTTGATGAATTAAAAAAACTTAAATTATGTCACTTAAGGAACATCCTTTATATTTTAGTTTTATTCCTAATTTTGTGTACTTGTTATAGCGAACAATAAAATAATTAAACTTATTGCGGTTCAAAAACGTGAAAATCATGTTAGTAATTGAGACACCATTTAATTGAAAGTTTAATTTATTCTGCTTGCTGCTGTCGCGAACATAGTTTTGCTGACAGTGTGCTAGTTTGCTGTGTCAGTCAATCACTTTTCAAAAAATAACTATATTATTATAAATATCATGTCACTTTCGGAACATCCTTTAATTATTAGTATCGTGTTGGTTTAGCGTCTACAGTAATACTTCATCCGTGAAAAATTAAGCAGTCTTCCTACTGCTTTTCTAGAGATAGACAGATAGATGGACAGACACTGTAGCGAAAATAATAACTCCATGTTTTTACACCTTGTGTAGAGAACCCTTAAAATTTCAAAAATGTCATTAGTGTTAAATTCATAAATTAAAAAAATAATTCAAGCTAGAGAGGTGCAAAATTTCAAGTTTTAATAAAATTAAAAAAAAAAAGAACAAATCTTTCCTTCTTTTATCAAAAGCCAAATTGATTAAATAAGAACAGCAGTAATACGTTTCATTTATTGTTTTAAATAATAAATATTTCATGAGAATATCATGAAGTATTAATAATCGGAGGATTCAAGCACAATTAACGAAAATAAACATAACAAGTAAGAGTTCTATATTCGGCTATGCCGAATCTTATATATCCTTCACATTATAAGTAAATATAAAAATAAAGGCTGTGCGTCTTCTTTTCTATGAAAAGTTCCGCGGACCGTAACTTGAAAAATATAGGCGAGTGCCAATTTCACTTGAATTTTTTTCCTTTTTTTTTAATTCTCTATCGCCTCATATATTTGTTTTTAATAAAGTTACTCCGCTTAACTAGATTTATTCCAAATTAGATAGAGAAAAACGAGGCAGGCGTTGTGTTTTGCCCGCTGCCTCGAAGGATATTGACCGAACTTGCTTATTTTAATAGCAAGATTTTCGAAAATATGTCTGATCAATTGACCATCCATTGCCTTACCAAAATTGATTTTATATATATATATATATGTATATATACTCTATGGGATCGGAAAAGGAGATTTTAGAATGACAAGCTTTCCACCTGTGGTAAAGGGTATAAAAAGACTCCAAATAATAAATTTTCTTATTGACGCATAAGGAGTAATAAAAAATATTTAAAGGATTGGCTAGCTGAAAATATCAGTTGCTAGATTTATATAAAAATTATTCGTTCATCTGTTTGGCTTTGATCACTGAATTCCATAGCACCAAAAACAATTAAGGATCTCAGGTTGAAATGGCAGTTTTAAATCTACATACAGGGTAGGGTTTCTGTCAATGAATCGGTTTATTTGAATTGATTTTTCAAGTTTGTTGACTTTTTAGATCTTTACAGGATAATTAAACCTCCGGTATTGTTTGATAACTTTATGACTTTGCAAACCAGCAAAAAATTAGACATTACCTTAACAATTATTTGTCATATAACCACTTACTTTTGTGATTGCCATATTGTGTTACTCGTTTACAAAATACATTGCATTGGTTCGGAAAAAAGTAAGTAGTAATTGAACTAGTAGTTAAAAGAGGATACCTTAAAATACGTACTAATGATTAACGTTATTCCTGAAACAATCAATATAACTAGTTCTCAGTAATTGATTATAAAAGTCACATGCCATGTTTAAATCATAAGTTTGGTAATCTAGTGGGGAAGTCCTTCCGCTAAAAATGATTAACTTCACACTCGATTACCTTTGCCAAAACTTTTTTCGCTGGAAAGGCATCACAACCTACAAGTATGAAAGTTATTTTGCTTCTTTAACTATATTCTCTTTTTCTTTTGCATTTTGAGCCCTTTATATAATGTTGAGCCAAAAGTGATTCAATATAACATTTAATATATCACAAAGCTTTTTCTTTACTAAAAAAAATATATAAACAATTTCTCTTTTTACAAATATTTTGTTAATTAATATTATGTTTTATTATTGATTTAATTGCTTTTAAAAATGTTGTTGATAAGTTTTTTATATTGTTTTGTGTTCACTAAAAACTGACTTTATTTCAAATTAAATGTTTACGAATTAGTTAATTTTTATTAATTGCCTGATTGGTTCTTTTTAAATAAAAAAAATGTTTTAGTTTAAATATTCAATAATTTAATATGATTTTTTTATGATTTTAATTTCTGATTGTCGCTTCCTCTTTCATTACAGAGTCTAGCTTAGATCTACGATCATTATTCTAAAGTCAGTCAGTAATAGACATTTCCAAATGAGGTACGCTGCTGCCTTAGACAGGTCCAGTTACGGCCTAAAAACATTGACTTCTTTGTGTCTCATTTCTGGCAGAGGATATACGATGGCAAGTTGCTTCGATTGTAACCAAGCACCATCTTTGATCTCCAGTCTAAGGGCCCTTAAACACCATTTACATTTATGTGTAGTAACAACGAAGATGCTGTGCAAGAATTTAGTATATCTAGGCTTTTTTAAAAATTGTGAAATATATCGGTACCTGTTGGAAAGCCTTTGATTTAATATATTTATATATTTATTTACTACGAAAAAAAATTTCGAATATATCACCTGTTCGACATCAGACCTAAGCAAACTGCAAATGAATAGAACTTTCTAAAATCTAAGTTTCAAAAAAAATACTTTCTTTGAATACGTCTGAAATAAAAAATTAAAAAGCAATATATTAATTATATTAAAGTATAAAATCTAAAATTAAATTTAAATCAAATTTAGCTGATTAGTGTTTTTTCATAGCATCGTATTTTATATATAAATGTAAATATTCATACTCACAACTATATTAATTTTTAAATAGATGAATAAAAAGTCATGTAATCTAATTAACCTGAAGTGTCAGCAGCTGCTAAAAATTTTCATTCTTTGTAATCTAAATGAAATCATCATTGTTGGTAACGGACACACTTGAGAACGTCTAGACTGATTCTTAATTTGATTTTTTAACAAACGCTTTAATCCAGACAGACTCTCGAGGAAAAAAAATGTAACAATTTTCGAAGTAAATAAAAAGAGATTTGCGTAAATGCAAAAAAAAAACTCTGATATAAATTTTCTTTTCGAAGCAAAGACTGTAATTTACAGCTTGTGTTATCAACAGTCATAATTAATAATTCTAGTGATGTTAAAGCGACCTTTAAATTTTCGTTTTTATTTTTATAGTTCAAAAATATGATTTAATTACATCAATTTTTTTCCTAAATAATTCCAAATTTTTTGTTTAAGATGTCTAAGATTTTAGTTGATTTTTATTTTTTGTTTTACAGTGTTTTTTAGCATGATAGAATTTACAACAGCGGTAACTGTCAAAAGAACCGCCAGACTGCGCTCACTTCTTAATATATATAATCAGTATATTCGAGCAAATCATCAGTTTTAATCGGAATATCAGTCAACAGTTCGCGCAGTTTATAGATAAAATGAGATATTTTTTTTTGTGGCTTAACGTGTTTATTGAACAAAACTGCATGTAAAGTGAAATCGATCAACAAAAGACCCTTAAGACTTAGTGCCGTGTGCCGTTTATACGCTGATGCCAACTGGACCTTATTTGTTTAAAAATGAAGTCGTTTCTTGGGTTACGGTTACTAACGATCTTTACCCCACACCATGATCAGTTAAAAATATGGAAAATATTGAACCGCTACATCTCAATGGGATAACGTTACATTACCTACAGCAACTTATTAAAATGAAATTTTTTGTAAGGATGATTTTGATACTGACAAATGAGCTCCAGTGTCGCGCAATTTGACACTTCTCGATAATTTCTTGTATGGTCACGTTAAGACACTAGTTTATGCTGATAAACCAGCAGAGTTCAGAAAAGTAGACTCAATGTGCAAAATTCTCGTAGATAAATTGAAAACACACAACTAAAACCAGCCCGTACATTTTTTGCATAACAATTATGTGTCGTTCTAAATTTAGAAATTTCCGTACACATCCATGAATGTGCAAATAAATATTTTAATAAAACGCATTCCTGAATGTGTACGGAAAAGTTCTAACTATAGAAATACACAATTGTTATGAAATGAAAAATATGTACGGGTTGGTTTTGAACAGAACATTGTGTGTACGATGAGTGTACCTTCTGAACTCTGTAAACCAGCAAAAAGTGAAGAATTAGAGGTCGACATTGTTCGTGTTATTCCTGATGTACGGCCAATTATACTCAGAAAGTTGGCATCAAATAATAATCTTGATCAAAAACAGCCGTGGTGGCCACATGCATAATTTAATTTTAAATGTTCTTACAACATTTTCGTATTTCGAAAAAAAAGTGTTTGTGATTTAAATCAATTCTTTTCAATTCTATCGGGCGTAAAAAATACACTTTACTCTTTATTATTGTATGTTAAACTGTCAATGGTAAGAATTTTATTATTGCTTGTAAATATTTATTTATATGTTGACTAAAGTGTTTGTATATGAGTATTGGATTGACAACTATAAAAACCCTAATCACACTTGCTTCTTTTTCGTTTACAATTTAATGGAACATAACAGTAAATACATACTTAACACAAGACAACAAATTCGTTTACTGTTACAAAATGTTAGCAATCTGATAAAGAAGAATGTTTTATAAAATTTAGAGAAAACACGATTCCTAATGCACTCTACATTTTGTAGTTTAAAAGGTTAAAATGAGTCGTTACCTCATGAACCACTAAAGATAGGTTAATGAAATTTTAGAGAGACTTAGCAGAGGCAAAGATGTTGCTGAGTGAAGCTGCGAACGGTCGGTCACCTAGCACAAAGGATTGATCTTGTGTTGGTCTCCAAGTAGTAAAAAAAATTTTAAATGTAAAATGAAAAAAAAATCATACGGACGCGAGGTTTAGGAAGCTCGTAAAGCTTAAATTTATGCTTGATACGTACAAATTGCATCGGAGGAAAGCTAAGGACTTCCAGATTTTTAATATTATAATGATATTTTTCGCGCTGCATTTTTTACATGACATTTACCGCAAAAACTGCAATATCACATTAAGGTGGCTTTTTGAGAAACAAAATATGGAATTTAAATTGCCACAAAATCAAAATGCATCGAGATATTCTAACAAACTTTTAGACAAAACTTACACACAAAGCCAAGTATTTCTTCACTATTCTCTCTGTATTTTATCGTATACATTTCCGTTTGCTTTTGTTCCAATCATCAATTGGACACGAATGCAAATTTTGTGTTTTTAGTCATTTTTACTTGTTTACTCACAACATCGATAATGCTGCTTCAGTATTATATTTATTGTTATGAGTTAAACATGAATGTACGTACATCGTGCCGTGCGTATGTTTATAATTTAATTTTTATTGAATTAGGATTTAAAATCCTAGCGTATAATTGTTCTTGTTCTTGTTTTTTTTTTTTTTTTGGAAATCGTCCGCATACATAAATTTAAGCCAAAATAATTTAGATATTTATAATATTCATAGTTCAAATCCCAATTAAATAATAATTAAATTATAAACACACGTACGGCACAGCGTACTTACATTCATGCTTAACTCATGACAATCAATATGATACTGAAACTGCATCTATAATGTTGTTAGTAAACAAGTAAGAATGACTAAACCAAAATTTGCATTCGTGTGCAATCGATGAAGCAAAAATTAAAATTAAATTTTAATCTGAAAACAAATAAAACTAATAAGAGGTACAAAAAATATCTCTGTGTAGCTTGTCAGACAGTTATATAAATTTTAGTTACTGACAAATTTAATGTTTCAACCAACTACATAAACATATTAAAAAATAAGAAATAATGCCTTACAAATACTGAGTCTACTGAGTTTAAAAAGAAGAGTACGGAAAGTAAACAAATTTTAAACTATGTTGGTAAACTTGAAAATTTTAAAAGAATTTTATTTGTAAAACACAAGCATAATTGCATTTCGCAACCCAACCAAACGCCGGTTACATTGTTCCTGGTAAACAGGATGATACTATGAAAGGTAAGTGTGTTACCAGGGCTTCAGCTTAACTTTTGATAATGCAAATGTTGGTATATCACAATTATTTGTATACTTGTGCAAAACGCTTACTAGCAACACGTCTTACTTTGTAAACATGCAGGCTAATAATGCAAAAATTCTAAAGCAATAACAACTAAACCTTCAAGAAGTAAAAAAATTAAAAGGTTAGCAAATTGTAGATCTAAAATATTTAAGGCGCTTTAAGGGGATTAATTACAATTCGTTTGTATTTGTTTTCGAAAACAAGCGTTTTTGCGAAGTTAAAGAAAATATTTGATTTTGTAAAACGTAATAAAAATATTTGATGTTTATTTATTTAAGGTTTTTAAGAAAGAAATAATAGCAATCAAATGAATTGATAAATAAAACAATTACTCATAGTGTTGTTCTTAAACAAGTTACTCAGAAAACAGAAGAATTTCTTTACTTTTAATAAAGGAGGATCAACCCTCTTGTTTTCGCTACAGTGACTGTTTGTCTGTACAACCCTCTATATCTGGAATTGTATTAAATGGGCTCTTGGCATTTTTACAACTATATTACTGCAGCATTTATAATAATAAATACAAAAAATAAAAGGGTTTTCCCGAAAAAAATTAAAGTATTTCTAAAAAGATACTATTTTTGGAATAATCATAATTTTTGAAATAACACAGGCCGTCACACATTTAAGTGCCTAGGATTTAAGACCTGATTACAAGTATATCTAACAACGCGATATGAAAATCTGTTAATGAATTTTTATATCAGCTCTAGCTTAAAAGATATTACAAAAAAAAAAAACAAAAAAAACTCAAAGATATATTGATGTATTTACAATTAATACATCAAGAATTTATCTTTTAAGTGATTTTCTAGATGATTTCCCAGTAGTAATCAGCTATCATAAGAGTAGCCCGTCTGCTATGATATTATGGTATTAGTTGAAGCCTTTTCCTTGTTATTCGCTAAGATCTTCTATATTATTTTAAAAGTGATCTATATAACTGAAGATATAGTGTACTTTTAGGATTATATTACAGCCTACATTTTAGAAGCTAAGTAACATTAGTCAACTAATTCTACATGGTTTTTAGCCTTGTGATTTTCAAGAAATTGTTGCTCGACAACTACAAAAGATATCCAAGCAAGTCGTTCTAGATCAGTCATGAAGGCCACAAAATTAGTGGAGTCTTAAAAAAATTTACGTATTTGAGTTACATCATAATGTCTTGCTTTTAGTTTCTTAATACGTAACCCAGTATATTTCTGACAAATAAACTTGAGAAATTTACCAATTCTGTGTATGGCCTTAAAAAACTACTTCATTAGCCCTAAATTGAAAAATTGGTATTGGAGCAATTTCTGAATGGCTAATAGGTCTATTTGCAGAATAAATATTGGGATATTTTTATTTATGGCAGTCTTCATGATGATTTTTTTGTTCTTGCTAAATCATAGGTACTCCAAACTTCATAGACTTACGTATTCCTTTCTCCAATTGTCGCAAATGTATAATGCAGATTTTATATGCAACATGAAACACTGCATCTGTAATCGGTTTTCGTTGATTCTTGAATATGTATTTACCTCAAATATAGCAAAACTCATCAGGATTTGCTAGCCACAATATAATAGTAAGACACAGTTTATTTCTGTTTATTTGTGTTGTTGCTACGCTATGAGATAGACTGGCAAAAAAAAACTGAGGGTTGCAGGTAAACCACAGCTGATAATTTAAAACTACTGTTGTTATTTTATAGTATAGTACCGCCCTTGTCGACAACAGGTACAAACAGAGCTGCACCAAGAATAGGTTGATTTTGGAGGGCTGTATAATCAAACAAGTTTAAATTGCAAAGAGTCAGTAAAATTATGTGCGCTAAAGCAAGACGCACATTAAATAAAACTTTTAGCTAAAATGTGTTTCAAATGTGACATGATTTTCAGGCATGTAAACTTGTTTGTTTTCCACCGCAATAGGCAGACACTTTGAGTGTAAGAAGAAGATTAGAAACTGTAAAATAAAACTTATATAATAGGTGTATCTAAAATAAATAATAATAAAAATAAGGGCGAAAAATAAATTTAAAAATAAAAGGTTTTTCCATAGAGGCCCTGGTTTTGACAAATATAGCTTTATCTTTTATAGTGGACATAGAAATACGAATACAATCAATATTAAAATATATAAGTCAAATTATGCCACGTGAGGATCGCTTTTTTATTATTTTCACTTTCAAGAGCTAACAAGATACCAACTTTGAAAAGATTTTAGTTGGGTGTCTATTACGGTTCAGTAGATATGTAAAAGACATATAAGTTTTATACGAACACTCTTTAATTTTTTTAATTATAAAAATATAAGCATCATCTCCCAATTAAAAAAACAATATCGTTTCAGAAATGTCTGAGCTCTGCCGTCACAAACGGAAAAAAATGCGATCTAATTGATAATCTTATTCTTTTGGGAAGTTGGCACCTTTTTAAAAAAGAAATTTTCAGAAAAATGCATTTTTTCTATTGTTGACTTAAATTTAAAACCACTTGTAAAAAAAAGTCACTAACCCATTAATAAAGTTAATAAATTTTGGCGTTCAGTTGTCATCTCATTAACCCAGTAAAGTCCTGCCGGGGGGGGCAAGAGTCTGTGCTGATCTAACCACGGTGCAGACGAGGATCCTCGGGGGTATAAGGGAACCAGTCCCCCGGTGTGCAGGCACTGAAGCTGGATAGACAGTTGGGTACTGTCGGAGGATTTTTACCAGTTTCCTTTTTTAATAATAAAACGTGTGAATAATAATAAAATCTAAAAAAAAACTGGCACCGCGGGAGCCGGTAGCCCATACAGGGAGCCACCCATCTCTGTAGCCGGTTATTGGTGAGGTCCCTTCGGGGTACACGTGGTGGTTGTGATTAATTTGTCTATCTCTGCCGGTCTGGCGTGGTATAGACTGAAGTGTGCTGTTGCACACTCAACAGAGGAGTTTATGATAGGCTCCGACCGTATAGCAAGGGGTAGATTCATGGTCCTAAAAGCCATGGTCTTAAAATTGCAGAGAATAGTGGTTTGACCACCGTCTGATTAGGGCTTCCTGCCAGGTACATATGTTAATCTTATCACTTATCCTGACCCAGTAAAGTAATTCGTTCGAGCTTTTTTTTATTTTTTTTTTTTCTTCAAATAAGGATTTTAAAGACCGTCCCGTTTTAGGTATATTGACGGAATGCATTAAAATATATTACATAAGATGAAGCAATTTTTTGTATTCAAATACTCTAAAAAATTTAAACTGATATTTTTTATTCAAGTTTCACAAAGAAATAACCTTAAATTTATACTTATTTTTGGACTATGAAAATATTTAAAACATTTATTGTGGAATGGAACATTAACGGCCGTACACATAACAAAAACTTAGCATGAGGTTAGCATAAGTGACCAAACTAAGTAGGGTCTCTGCAAGGCCCTCACATAATTTGATACCGAAAATAAGCACAAAATATAGTTATGGCCTACGGCAACAATCTACAATGATTTTTCTACTGGGTGCCTTATCAATTTCTTCACTCATGCCAAACTCAGTCTAAGTTTCTGTTATGCATACGGCTGTAAGCTTTCTTGTTTTTTCTACAATTTTCACATCTACGTTTTATTATTATTAGTTTTATCAGGTGTTCATTGCGGTCATAGCGTAGTTATATACTAACTATTTCTGCAGTTCTTTCGATTTGATTTCGTCTAGAGATGATAAAAAGTTAAATTGAGAAAAGTTTTTTACAATGTATCAAAAAATGTTCTAAACTCGTAAAATTTGCCTGTTTTCAAAAGTTAACTGTTATTTTTTTAATGAGCATAATGCTGTATTTCTGGGCATTCATTCGAAAACAATCGATACCCCAACGTCCGACGCCTGTGTTTCCACTTATGAGGAAAATTGCAATAAGTTCAAGAGAGAAAAATTGGTAACATTATTTTGTTTTCCGAACAATACATCTGTGCAAAATATAAGTAAAAATATATAATCTAAAAATACATATACTCAAATACTTCAGTAGTTCTAATTTGTCAAACACAACAAATTCTGTCTTTTCCCTAGAACATCTAGCATATTTAGTATAAGTCGAAAATATACTTTGCCACTTTATGTCGTCGTCCTTTCTTTCCTTAGAAATTAAGGTGATTATGATCCTAATTTTTTATGTTTGCCAAAGCTTAACCATCTTCCATCAACGCAGCAAGCTCAGGAATAGTTAAAATTTTTTCTTGAACCCATTTCTAAAATTATTTGAATAGTAAAATATTACACTTTCCGCCAATGTCCCAAATATGGGGCTTTGACTTGAAAAGGAAAAATTTCTTAACTTCGGCAAAAATTTCCTAGCAAAAAATTATACATTACCTTTAAAAGTACTAGCCATATAATGACTTATTTTTGTAATTGGCATTTTTTTTTAAAGAGAAGTAGCACTTTAGGCATTAATACCTACTTAGTTCGTAACCGTGCTACATTCTTTAGGAAAGGGATAGATGAGAGAGAAGAAAGGTGGTGAAAGGAGATAGATATAGCCATGTTTTTAATTATGTTACTTCGAATATGCTATGAAGAAGTACCGACGAAGGAGGCTGCATGTTTTAATGTTGTTCTGAATATGTGTTCATACCTTTAAACAGAAAAAAAAATTTATTTATTTTTTGACTGCGGCAAGGGTTGAACCCAGGGCAGCTAGATTTGTAGTCAACGTGCTTACCGCTTTGACTGCAGCAGCTTATAAAACACGTTACATTAGTTCTCAAAAAAGAAAGCAGTAATTAAATTAGTTCTTTAAGTTAAAACAGAATACCTTAAAACATGTACTAATGATTGTCATAGTTTCCAGCAATAATCAATATTATCGATTCTCAGGAATTGATTATAAAAGTTTCATGCCTTGTTAAAATCATTAAGTTGGTAGTTTAGTTGGGAAGTCCGTCTGCCAAAAATGATTAATTCTCACTCGATTACCTTTTCTAAAAATTGTTGCTGGATTGTGCTAGATACGTTAAACAATTTTAATTAAACAAGCGTAGACAAACAACGATGTGTTTTTCCCTTTTTTATTAGTTCCGCTTCTAAATACGAACATACGGGTTTGACAGGTTGAAGTGGTCAGCTCCAACGTGCAGTGGAGCAAGTTTTAAAAATATTCGTTGCAGCTATTGAAGTAAGTTTTTTTTTAAATGTCCAAAAAAGGGACAATGACGGGTATTAATAGACAAAAATTTTCAAATAGAAGTTATACGTTTTCTCAACACAAAATCTCTACTGTTGTCTTACCTTTTGATGAAAACCGTTGTCACTGGCTGTTTCTTTGTGGCGATATCAAACCTCATTTTAAGCCACGTTTTTATTAGTACTGAAGAAATTTGTTATAACGTATTAGTATAATGTTGTTGTTAGTTTAATGTCTATTTAAATATTATTATCAAGGTAGATTGCTTGATATCTGTCATGTTTATTGGTGATATATAGTTTGATATTTCCGTATTTCGTTATTGGATAGGTAAGTGTGACCATCTGTGGGTGGTTTTCGTTTGAAAAAGTCTAAATAATTTTAGTTTACACCAGTTTAAATAATTTTCTTTTGCACTACTTTACTTACTACACTTCACATTTTCTTCAACAAATCATGCTTTATTCGATAAGTTCCAAAAATTTATAATACGATCCTCAGCACCCTTGACTGCATGTTTTCGTTTTTATTCTCTTTACATAAATAACTTTTTTAGTATATTTTTCAAGATTTGATATTTGATATACATGACTGTCTGACTTGTTTATAAATTTATCATAAAATTTTGTTATTACAAAATCCCTTATGTTTTTGCTGCTGTTATATTTTTTACTTTTATATTTATTTTTATTTTTCCACCACGTTTGTTTTTAACTTTAGTTGTATCAAACATGACACATATTTCTAACTTCTAAATATTTATTAGCTTTAGGTACTCTAGCGACCTCAAAAGTTTATGGAATCTTGTAAAAAAAATTACATTTAAAAAAATTAGCTATTTTTATAAATTTCATAAAACAAAAACGCATTGAAATAAAACTTTTGTGCAGCATAATTTATGAAATGTTTCTATTTGAGTAAATAACTTTTAGTATAACTTGAAAATTTACAACATTTTGAAACTTTTTCAACCTCCAAGCTCGAAAACAAAAATGAACAAAAACTTTAAAATGTAAATAGAATAAACTACAAGAGTGGTCCCCATCATATCATAATATAAGCAAATGTTGAATGAATTTTTTCTACGAGGGCTGCTCTATATATTTCTGGCCTAATAGTGAAAATGCAAATATTTATAATCAAAAATGGTTTTATTGTTTTTCAAAGTATTTTCCAGCATGATTTATTCACTTTTTCATGCGCTTAAACCAGTTGTCGAAGCACTTTTTCCACTCCGATTGAGACACCTCTAGAACATGGTTTTTGAACACTTCAACAGTTTGTTCTGGCGACGAAAATCGTTGACCACGCATTTTTTTCTCGATGTGCGGAAACAAGAAGTAGTCATTAGGTGCCAAGTCAGGGCTGTACGGCGGACCCTTTAATTCGACGTTTTGGCCGGTCAAAAACGCTCTGGTTTGAGCCGATGTGTGAGAGCTCGCTTTGTCATGGTGAACAATGATTCGTTTTCTCTTGTTGGTTTTTCGAATTTCTCCGACGACAAAATTGTAGCGTACCACTCAGAAGTGACCGTCCTACGTTGCTCAAGCGGAACAGTCGCCACATGACCAGTTTTGCCGAAGAAACAGGCGACAATTTGCTTCGAAGTGCTTCTTCCACGAACAACTTTCGTTGGATTTTGCTCGTCTTTGAAGACCCAAACGGTCGATTGTTGTTTCGTTTCGGGCTCATACGCATAGATCCAAGATTCATCACCTGTGACGATCTTATAAACGTCTTTTGAAGCACCGCAATCGTATTTTTGCAGCATTTCTTTGCACCAATCGACACGAGCCTTTTTTTGAGCGACTTTCAAATTGTGCGGGATCCAACGAGAACAAACTTTTTTTACAGCCAGGTGTTCATGCAGTATCGAATATATGCTGGTGGGAGAAATGTCCAAGGATGTCTCTATCTCTCGGTATGTCGCATGTCGATCCAGCATTATGAGTTCACGCACGGCATCAATGTTCTCTGGCACAACAGCCGTTTTTGGACGACCTTCACGGAATTCGTCTTTGAGCGAGCTTCGGCCACGATTATATTCATTATGCCAATTTTTCACAGTGCTATAGGATGGTGCTTCATCGCTATATAAAGATTTAAGTTCATCAATGCACTCTTGTCGTGATAATCCACGTCGAAAGTTGTGAAAAATGATGGCACGAAAATGTTCACGAGTTAATTCCATTTTTTTCTATATTAATTTTTTCAAGTCACTGTTAACAACACAAATAATGGTCGTACGTCAAAACGTTTTGACTACGATTATGCTTAAAAATGACAAACTTTCCAATGGAAACGTCAGATTGCACTTGGCAGCACTCAGTGTTGCCAGGCCAGAAATATATATAGCAGCCCTCGTAAATAAAGAAATTATATTATTTTGTTTCCAATGTTTGGTATGAAAATAATGAAATTTAAAAACGAAAATGAGTTTTTTTATAAAATACTGCTTATTTTAAAAAGGAACAATTTCTTTGCATGTTTGTATATTCTAAGTGATTTCCAAAACCATAGACAATATTAAGGATGAACCCTTAGAATATTTACAGGATACATTTCAAATTTATAACGGACCTGACATTTCCAATAAAAAGGTAATACTTTCTACTTTTTAGTTTCGAGGTTATCACGAACTCAAAATTTCTTTCATCAGCATTTGAAGTGAACCACCAGCTTTCGAACTGAGATATTCCAAGTACTTATTCGCATTTAAAAATTCGATTTCCGGAATTCTTCTTCTTCCAATCCTTCAGAGTATATTTTTTTTTAAATGTAAGAATTCATTATGAATCATTACCTATGCATTGATGTACTAAAAAAGAAGATTAAGCAATATAAAATAATAAGTTGGTAATTTCTGCAATGTATAAAAGAGGTGAAGAAAAGTAAGATATAAATTTTGGTTCTTTTGTTAGATCATTAGCACTATAAAAAATAAATATTGAAATTAAATTTTAATTCTATTTTTTTTAATCTTTCTAGTTGAGAATATTTAAATACATAAGTTTAAAAAATTCCGCTTTTTGGAACTTTTTCTGTACAATAAATTTTAAGGGTATTAACAAATCGCAAGATTACTTTTATTACATAACTCTTTTCCCACTACCAAAAGATTTCCAATAAGTATTTAACTTTTCAGAGGATATAAAAAAATAACACCAAAAGTAGCTAAAAGGGGAAAACGTTTTTTTTTTTTTAAATTTATGCATCCAATTTCTAAACACAATTGAATTTTGTTTAAGCGGGACATCCGGGAACACTTCTGTAAATTTTCGAATAATTTAATATAATATTAAGTGAATTTATTAAATATTACATCTATTTAGTGCAAAAAGAAGAAATCATGAAATTGGTACTATAACAAAAGTTTAGTAATAATTTTTGGGGTAAAAAAATTTCTACCACTAGAGCACTTTTTCTAAACAAATATATTTATGAGCCTTGATAACGCAAACAAAAAATGTTAATAGTTAACTTTCCTCCCAAAATAAATTGATAGTAATTGATAAATAATTTTCAATGTTTATTCCATTGAATTGTACAAAAAATAGTACTAAAAGTGGTTGAATCCAAAAAGGTTTTTCCCCAAAGTCTTTAAGCAATTTCTAATTTAACTATTATAATTTTATTTATAACATAAGTATGAAAAAATATTAAAGCGTGACTTTGGAGTATACTTTATTTACTACCTTTTAGAGTTATTAGGTAAAGGTTCTCTTTTAATTTAAATATATATTCAATAAGGAGATTCTATGAATGTTTATATTTTGCAAAAGCGCAAAATAGTGAAAATAGTAAAAAGTACCAAATTCACTTAAAGTGCCAAAAGTAATCTAAAGTTACTTTGGGTTTCAAAGGCAACAAAAGTTTTGATATTAAGAAGCAAAGAGAACTAGTACCTTTTCGCATTTTACTTTTAGCTTCTGTTGTATGTTAGAAGGCGGTAATATTATATTATATTTTTTTTTTTTTTTTTGTTGACGGCAATTTTTAGAATACTGGCCACTAATAAAAGTTTAATTTGTTTTACATTAAATTAATAAAAACTTTATTTCTAGATCATAGATATGGTTAAAAAGCGAAAATAATGTTTTTGAGGTTAAACAACACCTAAGAATTTTCATTACAAAATGATTTCAGAATTTTTCAAGAAGTAACTTGATCTAAAATAAAATTGATAAAGAGAAGAATTGCTTAAGAGAAGAATTTGACGTTGCTTTGATTGGAGATGTGATTTAACAACTTTTGAAAAAAACATTATGTTGCAAGAGCTCCACTACTTTTAGTGTTTACCACCAGCCGAAAAAAATACAACGTCCGACAAAGCCAATTTCAATATATGTAACCAAGCAAAAAACACCGAAAAACGCAATATTATCTGTCCAGCCCTTGTGTGATAAATTGTTCTAAGAACTTTCACAGGCAATAAATTATATATTTTTCATGTTTTTAATAAATGTCCAGTTCAAGCAAGCTAATATTTACTTTTTGTTATTCTCCCAAAAACCAATTATCGATAATAGTACAGATATAATGCATTTTTATTCGTAGATACTCAAAAACGGCAGGTTTAATAAGAAAGAGATAACTTGTATGTAGTTTGCACCATAGAAGAGAAAACAATTTACGAGATATTTCGTAGTTGGCAGTCAACAAATAAATTAATTTTTTTTATTAAATTATTCAAAAATAAACGAAGTGGAACAAGTTATTACCAATTTTTATTAAGTCTAAAAATAAGATATATAATATATATAATGTTTATTACAATGACAAGTAAAAAAATCTTAAAGTATAACTTAAAAATAATAAAAATAAAATTAAAAATAAAGCATTTTAAAAATAATGCGTCATTAAAAGCTGAATTTAATATTTTAAAATAGTTATTTAATTATTAAATAAAATTTAAATTGCTACGCTGGAATATATAAACAAATCATAAATCTTAAAACAGAAATTTGATAACAACAATGTTATGCTTCTTTTTTTTGTATTCAAAAAAGGAATCTGTTTTACGATATAAATAGACCAAAAAATCATGCTTAATCATAGGTCATGAATACAATGAACTATGCTGCGCCATTATTAAGATAATGCACAACAAACTCTTGAAGACAAAAAAAAAGATAATTGAAAGCTTTACTAAGAACAAATGAGTTTATAACCTCAAGAAATTTAAATTTTTAAATTACACAATGATGAATTATTTAGTTTTGAAAATACTAGGAAAAAAAACCAAATTTTGATGTTGCTTAGATATATTACAATAAATTAGCCTAAAGGTCTAAGGAAAGTGACATTATCACTCAAAAGTCAGATATAAAATACAAAAAAAAGAACAGAGGCAAGAAAAAGACATGCTAAAATGAACACCAGTGAAAAGCTAATAAGATACCGATTGTTAACTTTAGCTGCCCAAGAGATTAATTAACCTGCCAAAAATGTGATAATTTTTTTATATTAAGTTTGTATAGTTTTGTTATATTTAAATTATTAGTTCAGGCGCAAATATTGTTTGTAAAAGAGCATTTTACGTTTATTCCTAACAAAGTATTTTAACTCTCAATGTTTTCAAGGGGAAATTTGTAGAACAGACGCATAAAGGCTTAAGGGCTTTTTGTCTTAAAAACAACTTTAGCATGGAAACGCTTAAAAAAATAAGATTCACTACATAAACATACCAACTAGGGATGAGCGATTCCATGATTTTTGAGAAACATCGTTACCAGTGAACGTGATTTTCAAATCACCGTTCTTTTAAGTAGTTACCGTGATCACCGTTTGCAGTTTGTTTTTATTTAAACATTTATGTTTATGTAGGAAGTATATAACACTAGCCCCCTAGTACGTGCTAAGTGCTAAAAAAAAGACGGTGCTAGCTGTGTTGTTGGTAATTTTCATGCAAACATGCGATACAACACTTAGTACTTTTTTTCATATGTTTTTCAAACGTTGTATTTGTTTAAATGTTTTGTGTTTAAATGAATTATTATTTTTGTGTTTATGTGTGAATTATATTAAATTAAATTGAATTAAAAGATATTGTTATTAGTTTTATTTATTTAATTTATTGATTTGACTGATTTATTAGAAAGTGGAATAAGTCATTTCTGTTGTATATAGTAGGAGAGGGTATATTGGAAACATATGTTAAGGTTTGTTCTCTGCCAATATAAAAACTGTTTTTTAAGATTTAATATTGCTTTAATGATTCGATTTCTAATATTTTGTATGGTACCGCCATCACCTATACCAAAAAGAGATGCTACCTTACGAACACAAGCACCATTTCCTTAAGATCTCAAGCAGTAAAGTACAATTTTAAGCTGCAAGTCAATGCGTAGTTGGAGCCTTTCGCCAATTGTGTTAAAAACATCGTCATTTTTTATAAGGTTGAATATATAGGCAAATTCCTCTGGTCATAGTCGTATCATATGAAGAAATCTATTTTCATCAAAGTATATTAAAACGCGATTATGCCATAATGATGATTTTGGTAGCCCTAAAAGTATATAGTTCTGCGACTGGAGAGCAGGTAGATTAGGTTCATCCTAAAAATGTCTTGATTTTCATCCTCATCTTCTTCGTCACCTGTATTAATTTTTTTCATTTAAAATATGTAAACAAAATAAGGAGTCACTTGAGTCAACCATTAATATATCGAAACTATATTTTTCACACAAAAATTTTATTAATTTACTTTTTTCTGTTTTCTTCCCCATTTGGCTTATAAATAACAAATGATGAATAGCACTTTTCTTCTTCTTATTTAGTTTTTGACGTATGAAGTACAATGTACAATGGCACATTGATACAATGGTTGTTCACAAAGAAGTAAACAAAAGGTAGTATGCAATACTACCTACACCTTAGCAGAGCTTGTGAATACGACAAATATTTTATGCAAACAGTTATAATAAGGAAAAGGGAATTTTGATGTCTACATTAAAAGCAGGTGTAATTAAGTTTGCCCAGAAATGTAGAGTTCGCAAAGCTGATTGATTATAGGTTCAAATAAAAAAAGAACACAACGTTTTTCTGTTTTTTTGCTACATATGTATGTATGTGTGAAGTTTGGAAAAAAAGAATAGTTACTGTTAATAAGTATAAGCAAGAAAAAGCTACACAGCAAAGAAGCTGCTTTGATAAACATATGAAAGAATGAAAGAGTCAAAAGTACTTATTTTTCTCTTTTACAAAGTAAAATTAAATTTAAGTTTGTATGTGTGCAATTATAAAAGAACATTCTCACGTGGAACTGTTATTTGATCAACTCAGTCACTGTAGTAACCAGTGATTAAATCACAGGTACTAAAATATCGCTCATCTCTAATACCAACGCAAAGTGATAAAAACCTTTCTTAGCCTTGTACTTCTTTAGACAGTTATAATATATATTTTTATAAATAACTTATTAATAGTATTTAGTTTGCTTAAATGCAAAGAACGCTGACGAAGGATGAAGCGATTCAAAAAATTCTTCGTTACCTTCCGTTAGTTTCTAATTTGTCCTGTTTTTAATAATTATTACAAAAATGTTTGTATAATTTTTCCTTCTTATAAGTTAAGAAATTAAAACTTAACTTAATAAATGAAGATGAAGTTCCAATAGCAGTTTACTAAATTTCTTTGAAGGTGATCTATTTCTATTTTTTACTTAACATGGCTTTAATCGTAAAATAAAAAATATTATTATCAACCGAAAAAAAAACTTTAAACCCGTTAATTCTTTAAATGCTATAAAAATTTAATTAACAATTCCATCTACTTTCTTTTAATTTCTAATTTTAAATTCAAATTAAGTTTTTACTTTCGTTAGTAGAAAAAAATATACTGAAATATTTTTTGGTCCTCTTTATTTATTATTATTATTATTTTTTTTTTTTTTTGTATTTTATAAACATATTTGTGAATAAACACTGGTGGTGCTGACGGCGTGTTAAAAGTGTTATAGTAAAACTGATATACCTATATAAAACCACTGTGGTTGTACAAGTGTCTGCCAACTGGATGTTTTAATGTGTTTTAATATTGTAATTGAATTCTTCCCCACAACAAAATGCAAGGTGAAAATATTCTAGAAATAAATGTGTTAAAATTATAAAAGTCCAATAATAATTGTGTGAAAATTGAACATATTTTTACGTATGTTAAAAAATCACTTTTTAAAAAGCTTAAACATGAAGCAGATTTTAAAAATAAATTAGTCCTTAATTGTTTTACAAGAGCTTTAGAATAATCATATTGAATATAAAATGATAAATATAAATAAAATGATAACGTATGAGTAATATTTGAAATGAAAATGAGGACGTATGAGTAATATTAATTATTTTCTTTACTGCTTATGATTAATAAATTTTTTCATATGTTTTCGTGCACCTTAAATTAATTAAATTTCATATTAATTATTATTTTTGTTGATACAAAATAACAACAACAAAAATTTTATGAAGTGTTACAGCTTTTGTTTATGTTTATAATATTCTTCATAAAAATAATTAATCTGACATATGAGTTTGGTCTCACGCTATTTGTACTTGATTTTTTAATAGAAAAGTTTCCCTAACTGTTAAATCTTTCCGCTTAGCCAAACTTTTATTTGTGTTTACAAAACATCATCATTAGTAACATTGCTTCTTACTCATTAGCATTACCATCATATTGTTTGTCACTTGCTTTTGTTGTTTACTGGAAAGCGGTAGCAAGAAAAATCTTTATTAAACTTTTTAATTTTTAAATCATTTCTTTTTGGAACTCACAGAAATACAGCAAATAATAAAAAAGTATTATAAAAATAATGTATGATTAAAGGGTAATTTTTTGCTGGTTGTTGCTCAGCAGGAATTCTCAATCCTACGCAAAAAGTCCTAAAATCAAACAAAATACTTAACTTACTGTAAAATTCTTTGAGTCTAAAACCGCACAATTTAGAAAGCATTCCATTTTACGATTCTTAAAGAACATCGGAGCGGGTAGAAAATAATTAAAAGCAATTTTATACAAGACCATTATAAACAACAAGCCTGCCAGATCTTTTCATATTAAAAGCATCTTGACGTCTTTACTCGTTTAAAAAAAGAAATCGCAAATACTATGCCTGAATCAACTCAAATAACTAAACGAAGTTGAAGTTACGTAGTAGTGATGTGTGTGTAAGTGTATGTGGTTAAACATAGTTATTGTACAGCGCTAAGTTAATAAAATGTAATAAAACAAGTAAGTGCACAATATTCGGCTCGATCCATATACTTGTTCTTTTGATTGTTTCTTTGTTTCAAATGATATGGAAAATTTATAGGCAGACGTGGTATTTTGCGCGTTACCTCGAAGGTCATGAACCGATATTGTTGATTTTCAATAGCAAAATTTTCGAAACCTAGTCTGATCGATTGGCGGACTAAAATTTTCTCTTGCTACTAGTGGCTTGTCAAAGTTGATTTCAACACTAACACGGACGGACAGACGGAAAGACGGACATCAATCAATCGACTTCGCTATACATAAGAACTCAGAATATATATACTTTATGGGGTCGGAACTGGAAATTGTAGAAATTACAAATGGAATTATATAACGTTTTTTAACTTATTGTGGTGAAAGGTATAAAAATTTTAATTCGCAACAAGAACAAGAAGTTTATTTTACCTAACAATACTACAATACCAAAGAACTTAAGCATTCCTTCAAAATTAATATATTAATATAAAAATTAAAACAGAATTCTGCAGCTTGTGAGCAGCTTTATGTGTTTCAGTTAAAATAAAACACTGAAAAAATCACCCTTAAATAAAAAGTAGTTGAGAAACTTTGCCTCAAACTTCTTGTTTTCTTTAACTTTGTTTAAGTTGCCACATTTTTGTTCTTCGTTTATTTGATGATATAATAAGACATTGGATGACTTATCAGAAACTTATTTTGTTATTTTTTCTTCTTTTTCTTTCAAGCTTTTGTTGTTTTTTAAGTTTGTTTGATTACGTGTCGTGGGAAAAGAATTTTCTACTCCTACAAATCAAAGCAAAACAAGTGAAAGAAAAAATGTTAACTTTCTAAACGGCATCGAGGTCTTTTACTTAATGTACTTATGTATTTAAAATGGAATAAATGCATTGAATTACACAAATAGTAAAGATTTTATTGCAGGCAAAGTTTGTTTGTTTTGGACAAATAAATACAAAATTTGAGTAAAGTTCTAAGGATTAAAATAAATAAAAAGGAAAAGTTAACCATGCGCATAATAAACATACAAACAGATAACTAAACACGCAGCCATATGAACTTACACAATGATTTCTATTAAAAAAATCTAGAATGTTAAAATAATATAACTCTCACACTATTAGCATTGATAAAAGAAATAAAAGGAGTCAAACACGCAGGTAATTCCTGTCCAAAATTTAGTTTGAAGAACACTTTCACCATATGAAAAAGGTTTGATTCTGTGTAAAAGAATTTTAAATTTTTCATAGCACCACTACTCAAGACATGTACCAGCAAAGAGAGACCTGTTATACATAAAAAACCTTTTGAACCTATCAAAGATTTAATTAGTTTTGAAATAAAATTTAACTACATAAAAAATAAAAATAGTTACTCAATGGTTACTGTGTTTTTGCATAAAAAATTTCTGGGGTTTTTATTGTCGTTTTGCTTTGTTGATTTATTGGAGCTCTTTTTTAATCAATTTGGCTTTTGATATAAGACTCTGAGGTTTTCCTTACAAAATTCGGGTAGAATGCACTGATGAGCTGTATGAGCAGTAGCGAAATAGCCATGTGGAAATAAATTTCATTTTTTTCGTTTTAAATAATAAGTATTTTATGAGATTATCAAGAAATATTTATATTTAAAGGAATCAAGCACGATTAAAGTAAATTAACATTTAACTAAATATTTGGCGACTCAAAAAATATTTGACGATTTTCTTGGTGACTTCAACATGTCTTCATAAAAAATTAAATTTGCCACGACAAATTTCGATAAGAAAAAATCGTATGTCAACAATAATTTACTATACTCAGTACTATAATCTAGTAACTTTTCATTTTTACTTTTTATACTACGTTATTGCGGCAAAGTGAATAACACATAAACATGTACCACTGAGACGGACGATAATATTTGTTTCACATTGGTACCATTTTAAAAATTTTTTCAATTTTATGTTGCAAATATTTTTAAATGCCAATTATTGTTATTCTGGTTTCTAAATTTTAAAGAGCGTTCAATTTTACAGTTCTTATTATTCGTTATATAACGCAGGTAGTATATGCCTAAGGCTGAATAGTACTTTAATTTTATTTTATTTAAAAATGTTTAAGCCATCAATTAAATGATGCGCATAATTGTGAACAATTTATAAAGAATATAGCTATATCCATTGATATGCAAAACACATTCCTCCCAATAAATTCCTGGGCTTAAATTCTCAAGGGCTTAAAAAGTTATGGATCAACATTTTAAACTGAATTAATTATTGGTGAAATGAATGATGAAACCATTTAAACTATACGAGAAGATTGTTTGTCATATTTAAGGATACTTTTAAAAAAATTAATAAATATGCTTCCTGAAAATATAAATGTATTAAAAGCTTAGAAAATTTCTCCATTGCTCACTGTTGTAAATTATTATCATAAACAAAACTCGTTGTTGTCAAAGATTATTTAAAAATTGTCATAGACCCTAATACACCCCACCCCGTTGGATGTGTATTAAACTCAATGAAAAAATTGCCGTTTGTTAATTGGAAAGAGTATTTTAATAATGATATTCCTAAAAATTTATATAAATTTTAGCCAAAAGCTTACAGTTATAAGGATACTGCAGCTACGTACTAGTTTAAGGAACATGCGCTCGCCGTACTATATATGCTGGTAATTCCAACAAGTAATGCCTGCGCTGAAATGGTTTTTTTGATAATGAATTTTACTAAGACTCGTTTGCGAAATAGAATGCAGTATGAACTTCTTAAGGCTTTTTTGGGCATTATTAATTATATGAATGCATAAAACACATGATGCACTTCTTTAATAACTTCCGAAGAAATGCTTAATGAATTCAATTCGAATACAATGTATTCCAAAAAAGTGAAGGCTGACGAATGTTTGAAATTTAAGTGTTCAGCATATTTGAAATATAATAAAACTGTAAAATTTTTATTTTATATTATTTTAATTATCACATTTCAATTTATATACCATATTTTTATTGAATTAAATTAAGTATAACCAGTTTATAGTACCTTCTATGTGTTTGCTAATTATTTGTTGTTTATTTTTAATAAAACCTAAATTTTCTAGTTTTGGTGGATTTTAGCCGTATCTATAAAATAGTATTCTTTTTTTAAATTTTTTTATCTAAAAAAATATATAAATTTTATGAACTAAATCTGATTAGGATTTTGGCGAATTTCGTCAAAAACAATCTGACAACCCTGTATGTAATTGAGTCACTTAGTTATTTTTAATTAAAAAATATAAACGTATATTTGCTTAGTTTAATATATCAATTGTTCAATTTATTTACTCTAAGTCTAAAGTAAATTTTTTTTAAACAATTTTTTTAACAATATGATTAAAGTATTTGCATTAAGGAATATTTTACTCTGGGCATGACTTGGCAATAATTCTAATTAATTAATTCTTTTGAATAGTGATTTTAACAGCAACTTAAGAGGCAACCTATTACTCTCTGCTAGAAATTATTAATTATTTAGTTTAAATTTAAAATGTTTCTCAAATTAATTCTATTTATATGCAAACTTTTCTCTCTAACCATAATTTTCTTTACTTGTACATTATTGCTGTTATCTCTTTGCTAATATTTTTATAACCGCCGGCGCCAAATATACTGGTGTTATTAATATTTAAATGTCAGGTTGGTGATGTTGTATATTTTACATAATGTTTTTTTTATATAAAATATTTCCATTTTAAGAAAACAATGGTGTTTCTTCAACTAGATTATCCTCAAGTCACGATGGCATCCTAAACAAACAAAAAGCAAATTTTAAAAATAATATAAAAAGCAATAAAGAAGTATGTATAGAATACTTAAGAAAAATGATTGCCTGGCAATAAAATGAGCATTTCCAAAAAAAAAAAATAAATAAATAAAAAAAAACAGCTGGGTAATTAAACGAGGATGATTAAAACAGAATACATAATTTTTTGATTTCCAAGTTTTCTAACAGCTTAGTAATAATCATGTGCGTAGAATTGTTATGTTGGCAAATCTTTAAAATTAGTATCAGCTGAGAATCATGTGATACTTGTCGACTTATTTTCCAATTACTACGAGGGCTGCTATATATATTTCTGGCCTGGCAACACTGAGTGCTGCCAAGTGCAATCTGACATTTCCATTGGAAAGTTTGTCATTTTTAAGCATAATCGTACTCAAAACGTTTTGACGTACGACCATTATTTGTGTTGTTTACAGTGACTTGAAAAAATTAATATAGAAAAAAATGGAATTAACTCGTGAACATTTTCGTGCCATCATTTTTCACAACTTTCGACGTGGATTATCACGACAAGAGTGCATTGATGAACTTAAATCTTTATATGGCGATGAAGCACCATCCTATAGCACTGTGAAAAATTGGTATAATGAATTTAATCGTGGGCGAAGCTCGCTCAAAGACGAATTCCATGAAGGTCGTCCAAAAACGGCTGTTGTGCCGGAGAACATTGATGCCGTGCGTGAACTCATAATGCAAGATCGACATGCGACATAGGCACATCGTTGGACATTTCTTCCACCAGCATACATTCGATACTGCATGAACACCTGGCCTTAAAAAAGGTTTGTTCTCGTTGGATCCCGCACAATTTGAAAGTCGCTCAAAAAACGGCTCGTGTCGATTGGTGCAAAGAAATGTTGCAAAAATACGATTGCGGTGCTTCAAAAGACGTTTATAAGATCGTCACAGGTGACGAATCACGGATCTATGCATATGAGCCCGAAACGAAACAACAATCGAACGTGTGGGTCTTCAAAGACGAGCAAAATCCAACGAAAGTTGTTCGTGGAAGAAGCACTTCGAAGCAAATGGTCGCCTGTTTCTTCGGCAAAACTGGTCATGTGGCGACTGTTCCGCTTGAGCAACGTAGGACGGTCACTTCTGAGTGTTACACTATAATTTGTTTGCCTGAAGTCATCAGATAAATTCGAAAAACCAACAAGAGAAGACGAATCATTGTTCACCATGACGATGCGAGCTCTCACACATCGGCTCAAACCAGAGCGTTTTTGACCGGCCAAAACGTCGAATTAATGGGTCATCCGCCGTACAGCCCTGACTTGGCACCTAATGACTTCTTCTTGTTTCCGCACATCAAGATTTTCGTCGCCAGAAGAAGCTGTTGAAGTGTTCAAAAACCATGTTTTAGAGGTGTCTAGATCGGAGTGGAAAAAGTGCTTCGACAACTGGTTTGAGCGCATGAAAAAGTGAATAAATCATGCTGGAGAATACTTTGAAAAACAATAAAACCATTTTTGATTATAAATATGCGCATATTCACTATTAGGCCAGAAATATATAGAGCAGCCCTCGTATTCTACATGTTTTAAAGACAATAAAAACACCATAACTAAGTCATAAATTCAGTGTTCTTTAAGCAAATCTAGTGTTTGCAACTAATCTGAGCCATCGTTTCGACATCGTTTGTTCGAGTCATGTCACGAATTTAGCTATTGAGTTGAGGATCCCTTAATTACAGCCATATATCTTTTGCCTTTCCTTTTGGTTGCTTGAAAACTATTCATATTCATTCTGTAATTTGTCTTTTGTCACTTTCTTAAATAAAACAAGAGTGCAAGCTCCGGTCCCATTAATATCGTTGCCAGCTGTTGAGTTCCTAAATACCCACATTTCACTGTTACTTCGATAAGTCAAGCACAATCTTAGAATTTGTAGTACATTTGAGGACTTGTGTTTTAGCTGTTATTAGTTTTTTTCATACATTTAATAATGATGTGTTGGATGGACACTAGAACTGCTTTTTCTCTATCTCAGATCATCTGTTCATCTAATATACTGCTGCCCATCCTTCTTCTGCTTTCCTATTTCAACGTCTTTCCCGTGCCCACCTAATGACTTACAAGTATTTCTTGATAAAGCATTTGGACATAAACTATTATTGCATCCTTGGTACTTCACATTCTGTATATATGTCAGAATGCACTGCAGCTAAAAGATAATCTTTCCTGGTTTAAGGTACATCGATCTTTTAGGTATTGTAGTCATGGTTATATTCGCCGGTGTACCGTCATTCGGAGTAGTGGGTTTTCTCTTCAAAGTTATCTAACCCTTACAAGTGCTCAGTTTGTAATCTGCGTGAAGCAGCAGGTGTCTCTTTATTAGAACATAATGTTCCATCTTTCATGGTCACTTTGATCTCTGATGTTGATCTTTCGTTATTGACTTCTTTAGTTCGCTCCTGCCAACATTTATTGGGATTTCAATGCCATTTAAATTTGCAGCCAATCAAATCGGACATTAAAGCAAAAATTAACGTAAAAATTTAAGCATGCGGCTAAACAAACGTTCTGCATCGTATACAGAATTTATAAGGCTTTTGCGTGAGATTTGTCGTTTTTGGGACTCTATTAATGTCAGGAAAGTTGGAAAAATCGCATACGTTTTTATTTAATTTATACGTTTTTGAGAAATTTGCAATATTTTTTTTTATTTTT
The DNA here is from genome assembly GCA_916610165.2 of Gymnosoma rotundatum. Lineage (NCBI taxonomy): Eukaryota > Metazoa > Arthropoda > Insecta > Diptera > Tachinidae > Gymnosoma > Gymnosoma rotundatum. Next base: position 36,615,890 of record OU744337.1, read on the forward strand.
TTTATTGAAATTTTTTCTATCTTAGCAGCTACTTACATTACCTTTTAGAAAAATTTTGTTTGAAAAATTTGTTTCGAAATAAAAAAAGGACTTTTTATTAAATTTTTTTGTCAAAAATAAGTGAAAAGGTTTTTGAGAGTGATCTCCATCGCTAAAAAATTGGCGATCTTTTATATCGTAGAAACAAAAGTTGCGCTTTTTGTGCCATTTTTGGTTTTTTGCGATTTTTTCAAAATTTTACTTTTTTCTAGTTTTATTGACATTTTGAAAGGTTTGCAATATATTATTTGTGGCTCGACGAATAAAGATTTTGTGTTTATTTTTTTCTGTAAAAGGTTATATTCGCAGCATTTTTATAATAAAAAATTTTGTTCGAAATTAGAAAAAAGGATCTTTATGTTAAATTTTTTGTCAAAAAAAAAGTGAAAAGGTTTATCCATCGCGATCCTAAAGGTCTTAAATATAGCTATAAAATTTACGATCTCCACTTTTATTCTGTAGAAAAATACGTTGCGCGTTTTTACGCTATTTTTGCGATTTTTTTTTAATTTTTATCTTTTTCTACTTTTTCTTATCTTCTGCAGGTAGAGTAAGAAACTTTGAACGTGGTTCTAATTTAGAAGAGATCTTTGAAGAATCAGACCAAGAAGTACCATGGTCCCTATCATTATCTTAGTGCAAGGAAGAGTTTGTTTTAAATAAATTAATTGTTACAATTATAAATAAAATTTATCGTTACAATTATAAATAAGTTATTAGAAGATAAATAAAATACTATAAAATAACAAATTACAAAACTATCTTTTTAATAATATTCTTATGAGGCGAGGATAAGTAAGGTATTCGGAAGTTGACAAAAAAATTAAAACTTCATCGACCACCCACGAAAAGGGGAGCGGCTATAATGACATTTTAGAATCTCCTGCATTAAGTTTTACTTTTTTGAACATTCTTAGACCTTAAAAGTTGTAATTGCTTAACAAAATGACGGGGCCTATGACTATAAGAGATTTTTCTGCAAAGTTTCATTTATCTCAATAATTTTTAAGAGCCAATATAAGCTAAAAAAATAATGTAAAGCTAGTATGCAGTATTAGTTTTCCGATGCATGGAGAGTTTTTTGTTCGTATTATAACCGACCATCTTGCAATTGATCTCCTCGGTGACCACATGACCTTAGCGTATTTGAGCGAAATCTCAAATAAAATTTTATTTTAGGTGACAAGCATCACAAGAGGTTGTAGAAAATTATTCTTTGTTTGCTGAAAAAAAATCGATAAACATTTTTTACAACAGAAACTTAAATCTCTTACACGCAGAAAAAAAACATGGTTGTGATATGGTCACAATAACCATAGTATGTTCTTTGTAACAATGTATGGTTGCGGAGAACCAATTATAGTTGTTTTCAACAAAACTTTAGTCACGATAAACATTTTTTGTTAACTTTTAACGATTATATGGTTACTGTGCACAAAAAATGTAACATGGTTGGTTTTAACTTAAAAAAATTTCAACCACAACCAAAGTTTTATAACTTATTTAAAATAATATAAAATATTTAATCATAATATATTATTATTAACCAAAGTATGGTTAAAATCAACAGAATAATGTTTGCGCTAAAAAATATTTTGTTCTAGTTCTTGACAGTTTAGTAATTTTTCTGGTAGCTAAAATTTGAAATTGTTTTTTATTGTTAAAGACAGTGAAAAAAATTAAAATTAATGTACAAAATAAATAATCAAAAAATGAAATGCAAGATATGAAAACAAATAAAAAGGGAACCTAAACATTTAAAAAAAAGTTGAAGTAAATATATATGTATTGTAAGCATATAAATCTTTATTTTTTTGTTTGAAGCATAATTGTGAAATCATTTATTTGGGCTTATAAACAATATTTTTTAATAACTGATTCTTGTATTCTACGACAAATCGTTAATGAATAAAACAATAATATGTTTTTTATATCAGGAAAATTTTTCACCTACGAGACTATATTATAATTTATTTATATAACATGACATTTTCAGCCATATTATTATATTTTAGTTTAACCATTTAATGTTTATATTTGAACATAATTATGTTTATACTTAGGACAACAATATGGTTGCAAATGTAACAATACTATATTTTGTTAGCAACCATATAATGCAACCATAGTATGTTGCTCTCAGATTATGGTTACCTCAACCATATTTTTTTTTGCGTGTATATAAGACGACGTCTTTCAAATGACAAAACTTCTATCCTATAAAGCATTACATTTCAATTTACAAAAATACCCTCGTTTCATTTGCCACTCAAATAAAGGTGACAACTAAAAAATTTCTTTCCACCTCAAGTCATCTTTATTTTAAAGGACACAAAAAATACAAAATAAGCGACAACGATCCATTTCTCACACTATCGTTGTAAATTAAAATGAAACAAATAAATGAAAAGACTTTCTACTGTGGACAAAAAACGACTATTTTATTTGCACTATGATGTTCTTTTTCTTTCTATTATTAAAGTGATGCCACTAAGGATGTAAACCTTCAGGTGTTTTTATCATTTCTAAGATTTGGTCATCTTGTGGATTAAATGATAATGAAAGTTATGATTGTAATGTTTTTTTTACATTTAAAGAAGTTTTTTTCCTCAAGAAATTTTAATGAATAATTATATTTTAAGCTTAACATAATTTGTTGTGGTTGTCTTTGCCAAAGAGAAGATAATTTTTTCTTAAAGTGATGGTTTATTTAAAAAAAAAAAGCAGGACATTTTGTGTTTATTAACAAGGTGTGTAATAAGAGAATAAAGCAGACAAGACGTTAAAGACTTAAGTTGAAATGAAAAGTTTTTATAATAATATGGAAAAATTCTCTAAAATTCATCGTCTGCAACAACTCGATTTTAAAAAATCAGCGCAAAGTGTCGCGACATTCAAAAAAATAATATGTTTAAAAATGTTGAAAATTTCGAAAAATTCTTAAAGCAAATCTAGCACAGAAAATATTCTAAAAAAATGTTTTCCCACTTTGAAACAAAAATTGTTTAAACTTATTTTTAATTAGAAGGAAAAATTGGATAATTTCTTCAAACTTCACTTTTGTAATAATCTGAAAATTTTAATTTATTAAACAAAATAAATAATAAAACACACAGGCCCTTATTTTATAAAAAGTAAAGTAATGTTAAAATTTATTAGGAGTAGAAAAAAAATTTTTTAATATTTTAAGAACATGTTTTTGTTTTTCATAAATTAAAATAAAAAAGATTCCGAATAATAAATTTTCATATTGTTTTTCATATATTTCAAAAGAAAAGTAATTCTGTGCCGTTTGCTTTCGTTTGAAAACTTTAAACAGTTGTATAAAAAACAATAACAAATTATTTTTATATTTTGAAATTTTAACGCAACGTTGAGTACTACAGAATAAGAGTCTTGAACTTAATTTAAAATATAACAAAAAATGAAAAAAAAAACTTATTTTGGAAAGTAAGTAAGTTACTCTCTAAAGTTGAAAATAAGGTTATTTTGTTTGTTATATAAAAAGAAAACTTAATAGAATGTTAGTGTTTCCTTTGATTTTTTTTATAATTTTATTCAAACGAAATATTTACTTAGAATTTATAATGCTAAAATAGTTCAAATAGTTTAATTTAAAAAAAAACTTCGTCGTAGGAAACCGCGCATTTATATTCCTTTAAGGTAAACAAACAAGGGCTTACTCTGCATTTCGATTCGAAAGAAAAGAAGCTCAAAACACAAAATACTAGGCTTATAAATTCGTATGATTTTCTCTCCGAATAGAATTACGAAATAGCTCTCAGAAATAAAATTGTATTCAATTATATTAAACAACGAAAATTTTTTTATTATATTTATTATATATTTTTTATTTTATTTATATGTATGTATATATATATATATATATATATATATATATACGATGCCATGGTGAGGTTTTACAGCCTCAAGTGGGAGGGCTTAGGTTTCCTGGCAGAACATCAGCCAGAGGAGTTTTGTGTGTGTGCATGCAGGGACCTGGCTAGACTTGCTTCGGGCTCCAAAACTTTCAAATAATTACCAACCTTTCAATTTTATTTTTTTAACCACAGCTGGTATGATTATTTGTAGCTGCTGAAATGACCGGATGTTTTGTCAAGAACCACCCCAAGACGGCGAGCCCTAGCCGGTGCTTAACGCCAGCAAACCAGCGCGGCCAGCAGTCTGGTAATCCACCAAAAATGTTTATATTTTTGTTTTTTTTTATACAGTGATTAAAATAATTATTCGGGAAAATTTCATGAAAATTGTATTCGTTGCAAAGCCGACAAGTCACAGAAAGCAAGAACAAATGTAGTTGTTTAAATACACGATCTTTACAATGTACACACTCCACTGTATTTATTTACTTATAGTCCAGTGTCATATTAACGTCAACGCGATCGCAAAACCTGTGATTAATGAAAATTGATTTTGTCAGTTGCACTTATGTAACTGCAGAAATTAAGCACGCTTCTTAAGCCACAAAAAACTTTTCAATGTTGCCTAGTTTCTTCTTCTTCTTCTTGTATCAAATTATTATTATACTTCATTTTGAATAAACATTTAATGGAAATATATATTTAACTTCTTTTCTTAACAGGGTTGAACGTTATCAATTAATAGAAATGTGGAGAAAAATACCGTGCAATAAACAATCTCAAAAATCTGACAGAATTTGCAAAAGATTTTATTAAAAAAACACAAAAAATCTATCACAGCTCTCCACATAAAAAAACTTCCATTCACACATTATAAGTTTTATTTAAATTCAGATTGAAAATACATTATAATTCGAATGTTTCAGTTATTTATTGATTGAAAATATTTGTTTCTGCTTTTCTTATTAAATATGTTATTAGTTCCAGAATTTATTTAATTGTAGAACTATTTTTTTTATTAAACAAATAATTAAATAAATTGAAACTTTATTAAATTTCAATTCAAGACCAAAACCAAGACTGTAATGAGTGCCAACAATTTTTTTAAGGTTGTTATTATACTAAACTTAACTCACTTTAGACATGTTACTGGACCTATTAAAAAAGCAAACCCTCACAAAGTATGAACAACGTAGTTTGAAAGTGCGAGTTGTCTCGGCTCTCTTTACAGAAACCATAAAATCGGTCTAAAAGACAAAATATTTACAACTTTTGTTGAAATATTCTGAACATTAAACAAAGGAGTGTTTTCATTTTGCTACATTGAACTATATAATGATTATCTCCCGTTGGTCCTTTAAACTGAAACAATTAATTTTTACCACTTTAAAACTCTAAATATTAAATACTAAAGGAAACTTATCCTGCAATTATTAAACTTTTTATGATCTCTGCTTTTGATAAAATCATAAAATTAATCTTTAACTAAGAAACACACAAAATGATATAAGAGATATAAGAACTATACAAATTAGTATTCGTATCTTCTATTATTTTAATTGTTAATTGTTTATAATTTTTGTTGTTTTTTTCTCATTAAAAATAAACTCAATAATACTTAAATTAATGATTGTTCAGCACATAAAAGAGCATGTGAATAAATAATAATTATAAGTGCATAAGTGTAAGTATAAGTAAGTGCTGGTGTAAGAATATAAAAATAAGTTCTTGCTAAAGTGGGTGTGAGAAACAATATTGAAGTGTAGAAAATGAGGGTTTAGAAATTTTGCTACCCACCCACATTAAAATTCATTATCAATTCATGTCATCTTCATCACCATCATTGTCATTATTAAACATCATCTTCAATATTATTTTAGTAGTTTAATTGATAATGCGAAGAAGAGTTTATGAGACAAATATTGAGAAGTGAAGTTAAGATACATAAGCTGATGAAAGCTAGTCAACATATTGGACCTAAGAGGCCAATTATTGTTATCGAATGGACACTTGAATACGACTGACTTCACAATACTAATTCATCTTCAAACTTAACTCACAGAAAGAACCTTTTATATCTATAAAATAAATGAATTGAAATTGATTTTGGCTTAAGTTCATTTTTTTTTATTTCTAAAAATCTTTTTAGAAAGAAAGATTATTTTACAAATGTATGCGGGTGTTTTCCAAAGAAAACAGGAAAAATTAGGCACCAGCAAAATGTAATGCTGCATCTTCTGGATCACTACATCCTTCATCAGCATTCTTCGCGTCTATCCACCTTAGGTTATATGCATTGTAAACATCATCTATTTAACCAACTAACTTCAGGAGTATTCATATCAATATTAATTTTGTTAGACGAAATTCACACGCAAGCCAAAGTATTTCTTGGCTGTTTTCTCTGTAACTCTTCTTGTACGAATGCAAATTTTGTATTTAGTCATTCCTTGCTTGTTTCTTCACAACATTATAGATGCTGTTGCAATGTCATATTGATGGTGTAGTGTGTTTATCATGTCATAACACCACATTGTTTATACACAAATAAGACTGAACAGAAAAGAATATCTACTTACATTTGCTCTACATATGTTAATACAAATTTCAATGTAACAACAAACCGTCAAAAATGAAAAGAATAACAAAGTATGACACACTTCATAAGCGGCACACAAACAAGACCACAGATGTAAATGCAATAAAATTAACTAACAAGGGTCAAAACACTTAAAAGGGATCATGGATGTTTTGGATTATAGAAATGATCAGAAAGAAAATTATGATTTTTAAGTGACTCAATTTTTAAGAAATGGGTAAAATAATTGAGAATATTGAGTGAAGTCTTGGCCAAGTACGACATGACAATTGTCGTAAGTGAGTCTTACTTTGTAATAGACAGAGCAAACTATAGAATTGTAAGAAGCATTCTAAATTATAAATTTATCTGTAAAAATTTAAATAAAGACAAGAACAAATTTTGTAGTAAAAGAGGAAAAAAGCGTTCTTCAATATTCCAACTGACCCACTTAAACGGTATCTTAATGGAATTCAAACGTTCTGCAGCTGAGGTGCAGTTAGGGACGTTAGGGAACAGAACTATGCAAATAATTTTAAGATAACTAACAATGGTTATGAGTTAAGCATGTATGTGCATGCGCTGTGCCTTGCGTTTTTAAGTAATTTTTTTTTTTAGATATTCATTCGACTCAATTTCTTTTCTTCTTTTTTTTTTAATTAAACAAATGACCGAAACTGTTCTTTACGAAGCGCATTCTGTATGTTTAATTTTGGGACATTGTTTCGTACATTGTTGAATGTATGTACGCAATGTTGACCTACAAGACTTATCGTGCCCTACAGGAAATATCCAATAAGTGCCAAGTCGCACGACCATGAAGGCAAATTGACAATTCCTTTTCTTAAATTCAAACTATTGCTTAATAATGATTCTGTTCGCTGGCTGCGATATGAATAATGTTCTGGCCACTAAAACGAAGCTTGCGTTAAAGAACAATAATGCACAAATGTTTATTGTAGGTCGTTTATTTCTAGAACACAGAGATTAATATAAATAGACACTTACCGCAGTTTTCCACTCCATTTCTAATAAGAGTCAGATACCAATTAAAGTACGTCGTATGACTGAACAAATTCAAAGAGGAATGCAAAAAGGAGGTACGGAGATGATATTTGACAATTTTGATAATAAATATTAATACAAATCGCCTAAATCTAATTACATCATATTATATTAGAACAAATTCCAAAAAGTCGAATGTTGAGTTTGGCGGTGAAAAAATGCGAAATACACTTTCAGACTTTCTAAATTTTAACTTCTTTAGTGTAATTATTTTTTAATTGTGCACTAAACACTGAAAAAATTTTTTGTTTTTAGTTTGAAATTTAATTTTTAAATGCTTTAGTTATATATTTCATTAAAAACTAAATACCAAATTTTCTTATTAAATAATTAATTGTATCAGTTAAATTGTTAATTACAATTTATTTTGTAATTAAATAAGAATTTGAATAAAATTAAAATTTAGTTTTATTTCTATCTGAAATCAAAAAAAATTCTGTACAAGGCATCAGGTCACTTTTACTCACTATAATAAGAATCTTTTTTTTTAATTTTTACAAGAAATACTTAAGGAACCAACCCTCTGTAAAATTAGTTCTTTGACAAATATATTGTTGCGTTCTATAACATCTAGAATTTATTATTCACGGAGTGAAGTGCCACTTTTACAACACATTGTTACATGAAAAACTCCGGTAGCTATCTGTGTCTATACATGTTAAAGTTAACTAAGAAATCCAAGCGAATGTTCCTTTACATGAGGGCTTTCAAAAAGTAAAACTGATAAATTATATTTTCTAAAAATTAACTTCAATAAAAATTTGCTCTTTAAGTCCTTTGCAACGTAATCCTTTAATATTAATATAAAAGTTTTCTCTTCAGTGTCATGAGTCGTTGCTATTAAAATGCCTCATTAAATAAAGCGTGGGTGCTTTTTGTTTTTGTAGTACTTTCTCTTACTCACTTCCTAAATACTTCAAAAATTTTTGTTATGCTGCCATCAAGTTTATTGATTAAATGATTGTTATCGCCCTATTGAATATTTATGTATGTGTAACTATTTACAAAGTAGCTGTTAAGTTAATTTGTTTGTTTAACAAAAACCTACACATGTATGCAAACATGCATATGCATGAATATATGCAAACATATACTTATGTATAATCTTAAATAAATAACTGTAAAGTATTACTTATATTCACTTGTAAATATTTCCAACATCTCATATAACTTATTAGGGAAAAAATCTAAAGACACTAGAGGGAATTTAACAAGAGCTCATTAAGTGCCAATTTATAATTTAGTGACAAATTCACCAGAGACAAAAACACAAAGAGCAACAAGGAACGACAAATAAAAATTCAAATTAATCATGCAAATTGGATTCGTTTTTTTTTAGCAGAAAGTGTGAGAAAATAAAAATTAAAAAAATCGTCATAAAAATTTCTAGATGAATTAAAAGACTTTATAATGTTTTTCTTAAAGTTTTCCTTTTATTTGTTTTTTCAAACCTTGTTTACTTTTAGTAATAAACTTTTATAAAAATAAATATCCTTTTAGAACATGACGTATAAGTAATATTTAATTATATTAATATCAATCAAACGTCAGCTGGCAAAGTTTGTAGGAGACACTGGTTGAAGAAGATTTTTTACAAGTTGAGTTGAAAAACGTTTCAAATATTCTGTAAAATAGAATCGATATTTATTTTTTGCAATAAGGAAGTTTTATACAAAAAACAAAAAAAGATACAATATTATTAAAAGTACTCACGTTACAAAAAAAAATCTAAAATCATATAAGAAACAACCGGAATTTCAATTAAAATTAAAATAAGTTTTTTAATTATTTTAACTTTTCAATATGAAAACTTGTTATTCGGAATCGTTTTTATTTTAATTTACTTTATTCGTGCTTAATTCCTTCAAATATAAATATTTCATGAGAATATTATGAAATATTTATAATTGAAGGAACCAAGCACGAAAAAAGTAAATTAAAATATTTCAACTTTTCTTATAAAAATCGTATAGTTCCGTTGTGTTGTGATTAAATACTTTTCTTTAAGCAAAATACTTTAAGACATCCCTAATAATATAAATCAAATTATGACACATTTTTTCTAGCGTTCAAAGTTTCTATTGTTCTATAATTTTCTTATGAGATTATGTATTTAATTTTTATATTTAAAGTTCGTTCTATTACGTTCGTTGCTTATAACTTATGTCGTCATTTCTAACAGGAGTCCTTACAAACTAGTTTACCTTTCACATTGTTCTTTATTTTAAAGACATAATTAAGTTAGGATGACTTAATTAGCCCAATCATTAATATTCACATGGAATTCCTCCCTCAAATGTATTTCTATCAAAAATATGTCTCTCTCCTTCAATTTTGAATTTCGTGGAAACAAATATTTTTCACTTCGCGCACTCATTAAAAAAAGGAAAATTTTATGATTGGGGAAAACCGAAAGTAATAAAAGTCGAAAGGCATTTTTGTTTTTAATTGAGCTATATTAGTTTTCATTTATGAATTTTTCACAATATACCTGTAATACACTTTCCTATTTAATTTCCTTTCCTTTTGACAGGCCTTTCTCCAGTATAAAAACTTACTGTCTAATAATATATAATTAATAATTTTAATGAAAAACAAACTTTATTTTCCACATAACTCATTGCACTTTTTACGCCATTTCTTACATCTTTCTCTTCTCTGTGGCTCTTGCTAGACTTGCACTCACAAACTCTGGTTTACTTAACATGCATTTTAATAAACTCATGCAGTCTTCAAAGCCACATCACTTTGTAGCTGTGGCAAGATTTTAACTCACGATGCAGCAAGAGGTATGGTTACTTCGGTTGTCATCGCATTGATAACACTAAGTGGTAAGAATACATATTTAGACCCATGGAGTTTTAGACCACAAGTTTTGTTGTTTTACTATAAAAATCTCATCTGCTGTGCTAATAATAGGCACCTTTGATTTTCATGCTGCGGATTTTTAAACGAAACAAATGTTTTTTTAATCATAATTTTTGTTCGTACCTTGTCATAATTTATTTATAGAAATCATCTCAATTTTTTAGTGATTGTTAAACGGCGCACATCTAGCCAATTTAGTCGGATATTATTTTTTCAGTTTATATTGTGTGTAAAAGCTACAATATAAGAAAAATCGAAACAAAGAGCAAAAAGTTCTCCTTAGAAGAAATAATCCTACCTCTGTAAAATGCAAGTTTTCTAAATTTTCCCGTCATTTTGTTTAGCAATTACAACTTTTAGGATTAAAGAATGTTCTAAGCAATTTTTGGGCCTGCTCGTGGTGAAATAAAGTATTTTTTGAAAAAATAATGTACTCATTAAGTTAAATGGATTACAAACGCCGTAAGACCATAAGATTTATTTTTATGGGCAGGGGAAGGTATCCCTCCAAAACATTCCTGCTAAAAATAATAATTTAATTTTTTTTCCAATCATATATATTATTTCTAAACCACTTGTTTTTGTCGGTTATAATATCTCCCATACTACCAGATCAAATTTAATGAATGATATCTCATTTTAAAGCTTATTTATAACACTAATGACGAAAAATAATTAGAAATTGAACAATTAATATTTTCGTTGATAAAAATTATATTTTATATAGAACTGCATGATAATGCAGCGATTATAAATTTTTTTCAAGTGTGGTAATGCAGGGTCGCTTCTGCATGATAATACTGTTCACAGATGATAATACTGTTCATCTGTGCTGTTGTCATTATGATTATTTGTTTTTGTTCAAGTGTGGTAATACAGGGTCGCTTAATAGTAATGCAGTTCTACATCATACAGTATGTATTAAAATCCATTCCGGCAATACCGCTATTTAATATAATGCCATTTAATAAAGATATTTTTATTTGTATTAAGGATTCGTACGGGCAAAAAGTTAACGATCATTTCATTACCTCTGACATTGTATTTAAAGAAGTATTATAAAAGCATTTACACATATGTATGCATGTAAATATGTATGATATATTATGATTTCTAATACTTTTAATAAAATGTATTGAAGTTACGAAAATTTCTATTAATTATTTTCATTTTATCTTACAAAAATGACAACTAACGCTGCGAAATATTCGCACGGGTCATCTAGTTTCCTAAAAAAATTAATTTTAAATTTTTCTAATGCCTAACCAATCTCAAAGATATTTTTGTAATTTGTTTTTTTATAGCATTTTAGTTGCCTGAAAATAATTAGTTTATTCATAGTAATAAATTATTGATGGTTGTAAATTATTACAAATAATTTATTTAAAACAACTTTTTCTTTGTAATAAGATGATGATGAGTCTCATGGCTCTTCTTCGTCTGATTGTTCAAAACCTCTCCGAATCTGAATACTCTTCAGCGTTAAGTGCAGGTTTAAGCATGAAAGAAATTGCTTCATTCATTTTTTGGAGTGTGTCTTATACTAGCTATTAGTGTGTTAAAACTTAGTAAAAGCTAAATAATACTATCAATGCTACACAACACCCTTGGAAACTTTCTAGCAAAATTCTGCTTATAAAGACTGAAACGTTTTTTCGTGTCTCAGCCGCTTCTTCTGATAACAGCCCCATTGGTAAAAACTATACGTTTTTTTACAGGTAATAACAGTGTTAAATGTACTAAATTACTAGAAAATATCCACTATCAATTATTAAAAAAACCAAAACATTTTATATTTATTAATTTCCAAAAAGAAATTATTTTTCGTGCTATTTTCTATTATCCCGATTAATTATTTAAATCCCTGATATTGATTATTAAGGGTGAAAGCATGTCTCGATAGCCATTTCGCTACCGCTTACTTAGCTTTTCTCACAAACATTTTAAATAAACTAAAGAAACAGAAAAATATGAAATTTTTAAAAAATCGAAAAAATGGGGCAAACACGCGCACAATTTAAAAAAAGCTATCCTAGATGTTATAGGGATATATAACACTTTAAGGATCGCGATGGAGATCAATCTCAGAAACCTTTTCATTTTTTTTACAAAAAAATTTAACAAAATAAAATCCTTTTTTAATTTCGAACGAATTTTTTTATTATAAAAATTAAAAAAAAATCTAAATATTAATATAAGTGCTGCTAATATAGCCTTCCACAGAAAAAAACTTCAATAAAAAATCTTTACTCGTTTAGCCACACAAAAATACATTCCAAACCTCTGAAAATCGAATAAAGTAAAAAAATAACGTAAGCCATTCATCCAACTTTCCTGATTTTTCCAAAAAGGAAAATCTCAAGTAAAAGCCTTGAAAATTCAAGCTGCGTACGTAAATTTTTGCATTTCTCAAAATTTAGTTTTGGCCTAATGTCCGGCTAGATTAGCAAAATACCCCTCTGTGCGGCGGCTATAATGCTAAATAAATTTATCAATATTTTTTATATTAGTTTTTATATTTATTTTGCATCTTATTTAAATGAACTAAAGAACACATAATACTGTTGTACTTATTTGTTTTAAAAAGTAGTTAAAAAGCAGATTGTTTTCAACTCGTCTATACTTTTTTTTTTTTTGATTTTTATTCATTTTTTTAAAAATTAACGGGCATCCCCATGTAACATATAAAACACATATTATTTTTACATGCCTATTGAGCCGTAACGGCAATCCGTAAACGATTTCAACTATAGCTATCGATAACAAAAAGTAATGCATTATTAACTTAAAAATTAAAGGATGTCCCCATGAGTAACGTATTTTGACTTATATGGTCCTATCTATGGATCCGTTTTAATCAAATACTTGAATATGACACATTATGTGTATAAAGTTTAAAATTCGAAATTAAAGGGCGTCTTATAGGTGATGTAATTTGTGGCTTATGGTCCTATCTTTTGATCCGTTATAATCAAATACTTGAATATAACACATTTTGTGTATAAAGTTTAAAATTCGAAATTAAAGGTTGTGGTCTAGGTGATGTAATCTGCGGCTTATTGACCTATCATCACAGATAGAGAGCAATTAAAATTTAAACAAAACGTGAATTATAATTTTTATTTCGGTTTCAGTGACCTTCTATCTGCCTGTTTTGCAGTCGAGTATAATGTTTAACTGTATAACAGTCGTAAATTAAAGAAACGAGTTTTTCATATTTTTCAAATAATTATGGTCTTTCCCTCACTTTAAAAAAATTATATTGTATATTTACGCATTTTAATCAACTCTCATACACTTCGACGGTGTATCTTTTCACACCATTAAAAACTTAATACACATCAATTATGTTGCGATTAAATTAAATATAAATAACACGATACATCCTCCCCTATAAATCTGACCTCATTCATATCCTTTTAAATCAAAAAATATTACACAGTTTGGCATATTGCTAAAGAAGGAAGCATGTTTAGTCAAGCAAATTCATTTGATTTGATCTACATTTTTTATAACAAGATAATAAATTATTAAGAAAAATAAACACAAACCTTTATTGAGTCAGAAAAATTTTAAAAATAACAAGAAAACCAGAAATTAACCGTGTAACGAAAAATGAAAAAAAATACCAAAAAACCATTACGAAAGTAGAACCGTTAAAAATATTCATTTACAAATACTAAAAAATAATGACTCTAACTGAAATACACACTCACACACACACAAATATACATAAAATGAAATAAAGTTAAGTTTGTTATGGGAAGTCACGTTTATGCAAAGCATATTTTGGTTTAGTAAATATTTGTAAACGTCTGGGTAAGTCAAAATATAGAACAGTGAAGCGCAAAATAAACAATAAACATTTGATAAAAATTATCTTTAAAAAAGACTACGAGTACACAATGACTATGACTATGTTCCAGAAACATGAAATACATCCATGACACGTCAAATAGAACATTGTGTATCAAAGCTTTAGATATTGTAGGTCCCCATAAGGACTATTTTGGAATATTTAAAAATACACAAACCGTCGTCAGGGGCTAAGCTACTTTGACTTCAAATATAATTATTCTTCTGGTATAAAACACTAACACGTAAGTTCGGAATATGCATTTTCTACAGAAGTTTGCTCCAAACAGCTCAGAGGAAAGCAAATACCAACCAAAAATCCAGGTCAACAATAATCTGATTCAACCTTGTTTCGGATAAAGAGGGTAAAGGTCTAACCTATACAACTATGTATATGGCATTCACACGAAGTGCACAAGGCCAGAATTCCAATTCCCGTAAACTAGCATTATAGAAAAAGTTTTTCTATAGTGGCGGTTTAAAAAAGCAAGTGAAACACTTTATGTCAAACATTACCTGTCGCGGGAAATTTGCTATACAAAGTGACTAAAAGGACCTATGAAGGTTTCAAACGTCTTATATAAAACACCATGACCTGTAGCTAAAGTAATGAGTATCCTAAATGAAACGAAAGAAATAAATTGGTTGCCATTCTTGCAGTAAATTCTTGCTAACCCTGAAAGAAAACAGTTTTAAAGCTGAAAGTCGAACAAAAAATACTCTTGTTTGGTGGTTTTTTTTTAGCTGGAGGCATCACCGGACGTTACTTGTTTTGAAAAGGAGGTTGGTAAGCTAATACCTGTTACTCGTGCTTCATTTGATATCGCAACATGATTACACAGCTATTTCTGTCAAAATTAGGTGCTGCAGATATGGTCAATATGTGTCTTCAACAAGATGGTGGTACATATTGGCTTACACGCCAGCGAAGTTGTGGAAGACATATGCCCAATTTACCATAAATAACCCAATTCTATGTACTTGATAATTTAATTAAAAAATAACAATTTAATACTGTATTTACAATGAGACTGCGAATAGACTATGACTATGACTTTACAATGACTAGAATATAAAAAGATTAAAGTTTCACTATGACTATAATTAGTGTTTGTTAAGGATATAACTACAACTGAAGACTAGTTGTGACTAGGCTATGACTATCCCATGACTAAACAATGACTGAGGAACGACCAACTTACAACTGTTCTGCAATGAATTTTTTGCATTCAGAATGAAATTTTATAAAAGTTTTAATAATTAATTAATTGGAAATTTTTGTAATTGTTTTCATATTTTTATTTAATTGACTGAACAAAGTATATAAAAAAGTCAGTCAAAATTTTAATTAAAATCCAATCTGAAAAGTATAAAAAAAAGAAAGGGATTGTAGCAACTTTAAGACAAATCTGTAACTACGCTATGATTAGAAATTTGGCAGAAATTTTGGCAGATAAGACTAAGAATGTTTGTGAGTACACTATAACCAAACAATGACAAAACGTTAATGTATGACTAGACTATGAAAATTGTGAAAACAATCACTGAGATTTCAATAAAATGCACGCAAAAAAAAAACATGTTTGTGACATGGTCACAATAACCATATTATGTTCTTTGTAACATTGTATAGTCGCGGAGAACAAATTATAGTTATTTTCAGCAATACTTCAGTCATCAAAAATATTTTTCTGTAAACATTTGACCATTATATTGTTACTGTTCACAAAAAATACAACATACAACCCACAATCAAAGTTGTATAACTTATTAAAAATAATATAATATATTTAACCATAATATACTTTTATTAATAAGAGTATGATTAACTGTTTTTAGATTTCACCATGTTATTTTTAAGCTAGACAAGAATATGGTTGCAAGACCAGCTATGTTATTGTTAAATCTAACAATGTTATAGTTTGTTGACAACCATATAATAAAACCATAGTATGTTGCTCTTAGATTATGTCTTTTCTTTGCGTGTATAACTCTTACAAACAATAATAACAAAATTTTGCTACTATTTTATTCTGCACTGTCGTTTTAGCATAAAAAATCTTTTACTCATATTTAAACATAAAAAAAAAAAATTTATACAAACCTGACATGCGAGTAAAGCCAAAAAAGAAAATACAGCTAAAACAACAAATAGATGTTGTAAAGATATCAAAATCCAGCTGTTTCTTATTTCCTGTAAGAACAATCTACCAAAATATTTGCACACACTGACAACACAGCATAATATCACAAAATTTGAGAATTTCTGTGTATGTGTAGTACTAACGTAGTGCGTTTAAAATATGATGCTTGCGGGCTACCAATAAAACCGATTTAATCGCACTTAAACTTTGATAAGCATTTTTGGTTTACTTAAATTTTCCCTTTTTTTCTCCTTCTCTCTTTAAGGCCGATGGGAAAACACTTTACAGAGATTTGTTTTTTTGCTATTTATTTTGTAATTTGTTTGCTAAGCCGAACATCTAAAGTATTTTTGACATGGAGGGTAATGAAGAGTACAAAAGAAGAAAGGAATAATATGAAAATGTTAACAAAAGGTGAAAAATATCAAATTATCTTGTGCAAATAAATGCAAAGAAAATCATGTTGCCTGCAGCTATTGTATAAATATGTTTTTAAGAAGCGTTAGATGAGTTTGATGTTCTACAACGAAAAACGTACTACAGATTAATAAGCCATGTAAAACAGAGTGTATAATTACAACCGAGGAGTATTAAGAGAATGTGCAACAGAGCTTGTACGTAGAAGTAAGAATAATCGTTTGTAAGATAAGAAAGCAGAACATTTCTACAAACAAAGATTACGTTAATAAAAGAAATATGCCATAATATATATTTGTTTAATAAAGGCAAAAACTATAGAAGGAATTAAATTACTTAAAACACAATTCTCGCAAAATTTTTAAATAGTTTTAAGTTTGGCATTAAGAACAGATAACATTAAACTTAATTATACTATTATAATATAATGTGATGTCTTTTGTTCATTTATATTACATTAAGGTTATGAAAGTATTTCGTTTAGACTTAACTTAAAGAAAGATAGATATGATTGATTCCATAAATTATATGAATATAAAATTTTCTACTTATTTTTCAACTAAATATATAATTAATTTAATTGCAATTTAAATAAATTTTACTACATACGGCAGTCTATAAAAAGATTGGTACTAGAATACAATGATACTATGGCGGGGCTATGACACCAAACATGACAAGACTATAAATAGGCAACCGGTTGTTCACGAATACAGATTACAATCTCTCTCAATTGCTGTCTAAATAACTACTCAACCATGACAATACAATAATATGACTACGAATAGACTATGACCAGAACAGACGGACCTAAAAACGAAAAGACGTAAATACCATAGAAAAAGATACTTGCAGGGGTTGTTAAAAGCATAATATTATATGCCTTACCTATTTGGGATGACTGTACTAAGCTTAAGTCATACTGTAATGAAATTAATTCAGTATACAAGCTCACATCACTGAGAGTATGCTCTGCTTACAGAGCAGTAACTGATAAGGCATCGTTCGTCTTATCAGGGATGATACAAAATAATGCTCGCTTATATACAAAGATGGTATTGCAAAGGGCGAGGCTAGATCAAGGACCATGGAGATGTGGCACAAAAGCTAGATGGATAAATAAACTAATTCCTGAAGTAGTCAGTTGGTTGGCGGGAAAGTATAGAGGAGACATTGAGTACTATATAACCCAATTTCTTTGCAGACATGGTGCCTTTAAATATTACCTTGGTCTGGTGGCGACGCCGTTTTCTCCGAGACGTAATGATCTGTTTGAAGATGTCGAACACATTTTCTTAGTATGCCCGAGATTTAGTTCGCGGAGGGATTATCTACAAGGACAGTTACGCAGTGAAATAGGAGTTAGTAATATTATACAGCTGATGTTAAACTCTTCTGGTTCAGGTCGCAAATTATGTCAGGCAGGTTATTCTATGATTGTGAAGAATGTAGACAATAGCGGAGGTTAACTAAAACGTACCTATCCAGGTGAGGTAAGAAATATTTCACGGTTGTACCGCCGGGATAGGAGCGTTGTTTGAGGTGTTTAAGCGTGTTGAAGTCCCGCACTATGTCTTTTGATGATTTCACCGCGTTAAAAAAATACCATGAGCATCCTATTAGAAGATTACTACTACAATATAGAGGTAGCTGTAGTCTAGGTGGTAAGCACGTTAACTACAAATCTGGCTGCCCTGGGTTCAACCCTTGCGGCAGTCAAAAAATAAAATTGTTTTTTTCTGTTTAATGGTATAAATACATATTTAGGATGACATTAAAAAACATGCTGCCTCCTTCGTCGGTACTTCTTCTTCATAGCATATTCGCCGGCGAAGTAAAACAATTAATGAAATGGCTATATCTATCTTCTTTCACCACCGATCTATCTCTTATCAATCCCTCTCCTAAAGAATGTAGTACGGTTACTAGTAACTAAATAGGATCAGACTACGAAACGCCTATGAGTACACTGGGCCAAAGTAATGACCAAGCAATGACTAGATTGTGACTAGAATATGACAAAACACTGTTACAAGACTAAGACTGCATTATAACTAGAAGTTTATTATATATAATTTATCTATATTTAGGACATGACTAGACTAGAAAACTGTACGAAAGAATTGAGTTTTTCTTATGCTATGAAAATGCCTGAGACTATGACTAGGCTATGATACGATTATGTCCGGTACGTTACTCTACTGTGATTAGACTATGGTTATGCACAAGCTGTGACTATACTTCGAATACCCTATGAGCAGACTGTGTTTGCACTCCTACTTGAACATGAAGAGATACTGATAGAACTATGAAAAGAAAATGACTACACCATAACATAACTATAATAGACTATAACCATACTATAACAAGGATATTTTTATACTCTGTCTAGACTATGACCAACCTCTCTTACTGGTACTATGAAAACTCAAATAGCAAACTTTTACCAGATTATGACTAGACTTTGAATAAACTATGTAATACGACCAGACTATGATTTGTTTATGACCAGACTATGATTATGTTATTACTATAATAGGATAAGACTATGACTAGACTATGAGTAAAATATGTGATACGGCCGAACTATAACTATGTTAGCAATATAATATGATAAAACTATTACTAGACTGTGAACACGCTATGAATTGGCTACAAGACAATGATTACACTGTATTTTACGACGACAATAGATGTAAGTGTACTCTGTACCTCGTTTCTGTATTTCTCGCATCGTAAAAGTTTTCACATCAAGAGTGAAACAAAAAATTACATCGTTTCTCGATTTGCGAGTAAAAAGTGTTTCTGGTTCTTAATGCGAAAACAGACAACACTGATTCTGTTTTTACTGGAATAATTCCAGTACTAGTGTCAAATAAAAACAAAACGTCAAAATAAAGAAATAAATTATCAACCAATATAGAAAAATAGTGAAAGTGTAGAAAAGAATTAATAAATAAAATTAGTTTTAAACAATATAGCGAAAAAATGTATAGTACAGTGTGGAAGACATGTTTAGAAATTCTTTTTATTTTTTAAATAAAAAGATATAAAACATAAATAAATGCATAAATACTTATTGATAAAACTTTTTAATATTAAGTTAAATTGCTTTTTACCTTTTTGGCTGATTTAGACTCCATGTTTACACAAATTTAAAAATATATTTTAAATCTTACTTGTTCTCGCTCTGTTTTGAAATGTGTGTTATTTCGACAGTTCTTGCGTAAAACTTTTGACAAAATATTGATACAGAAACACTTTTTCTCGCATACTTCCAATAACTGTTGGAAAATAACTTAAATGACATATAGTTCTCGCATTTTAAAGATACAGAAACACTTGTGTGAGAAAACCCATTTCTTGTTTCAATTTACATAGTTTTTCTAAAAATTTACTTGTTTCATGCGAAAACTTTTACGATGCGAGAAATACAGAAACGAGGTACTGATTAGACTCTGTCTGAGCTATGACTAGGTTTTGACTGTGGGACTATGACTCAAATTTTTTATTCTATGCCAAGACTTTTGTTAAAGAATTACTATAACCAGGTTCTAACTCTACCACCATAACCATGATAAAACTGTAAGAAGTACAGCTATGAAACGATCATTTTTTATTTTTAAATTTTTCCATGTTTTAGACAAGATTATATACGACACAAACCGAAAATACACTAAACGTTTTAAGTAGACGCTTCTTTATAATTTCTAATATTTGTTTTTATATTTGTTTTTATCCGTGACCAAACTATAATTATGTTAGCACTATAATATTATAAAACTATTACTAGACTATGCTCGGGCTATGAATTGGCTACAAACCAATGATTACATTACACTGTGATTTTACTATGACAATAGCTGTAAGTGGACAAACTCTGCCTCAGCTATGATTTGGTTTTGACTGTGGGACTATGACTCCAATTTTTTATTCTATGCCAAGACTTTACGAAGACTATTGCTAGAGAACAACTTTTTACTAGAATCGAACTCTACCACCACAACTATGATTAAACTATAAGAAGTACATCTATGAATAGATTATTTTTTTATTATTAAAATTTTCCATTACTTCGACAAGATTATATACGACACAAACCGAATATACACTAAGCGTTTTTAAAAGATGCTTCAGTGCATCAACTTCTTTCTAATTTTGAATAGTTGTTTTTGTCCGTAGGTGATTTACATTTTTTTATACCCTTTACCACAAAAAGTGGAAAAAGGGTATAACTAAGTTTGTCATTCCGTGTGTAATTTCTATAATATCCATTTCCGACCCCATTAAGTGTACATATTCTGACTTCTTGTGCATAGCGAAATTGATTGAGCAATGTCCGTCTGTCCGTCCGTTTTAGTGTTGAATTCAAGTTTCCCGAGGCAAAAAATAAATAGGTTAATCGATCAGATATAGTGTCTAAAGAGGTGCTATTAGAAATCAGAATAATCGGTCCACGTTTTTCGAGGCAGCAGGCAAAAGACAACGCTTACCTCTAGTTTTTTCATGTCATTTGGAACAATAAAATAACTCCAATAAAAATAATATATAGAGCGATAGAGAATAATAAATAATAAATAAAAAAAACATCAAGTTAAAATCTTGCCGCTCGCCCATATTTTCCAAGTTACGGGGCTCCGATGTTTTCAAATTTTTAGGTATCGATATGGAAATACTAAAATTTTTTTCTAAATGCTTAACCCATTAAGAGCCGAAGTCATTTTTATTTAAATATATATATGCAGTACCAAAATTTTTTTCATTTTTTAATTCTTTGTCATCCTAAAATTTGCTTCTTTAATTGGTGTTACTTTACAAAACTAGATTTACATAGATGCTGAAGGGTATATAAGATTCGGCATAGCCAAATATAGCACTCTTACTTGTTTAATTATCATTTTATAACGAAAGTTTTTTATAGCAGTACGCAAATAATTAATACACAAAATACAGTGGCATTTATCTAAAGTAGCTCAGTAAGAACAAAAAATCTTGCTTAATTACATGATTACGAAAACCCAGCTATCATGAAACGTGAAGCAAAACAAAAAAGAAAAATCTTTTCTCTATTGCTGTAAGCGAAAATTTTACGATGGAACTTAATTAATCATTTTAGAATGAAGGTTCAAGGTGGAATAAAATAAAATAAAAAACACTGTTTGAGAAAAAATTATTATTGAGAATATAAAATTAATGAAATTTAATGAGAAGTAATAAATTAATAAAAAAAAAATTAATTTTACGCTTAGAACAAAGAAGAAAACTTAAAGACTATAAATACGATTTTTTTTTACAAAATAAATTTATCTCATGTCTTAGGTATGTTCTCTGTGTCTTAGTTTTGTTTCTAAATTGTTTGAAATTGTTAACTAATTTTCTCTATTTTCCTTTACTTTTGCATTAAACATTTTTTAAATTTGTGTTAACTTAGTATTTTTCATATTTCGTCTGGAATTCATTTGATAATGATATTGACAAGCCTTGCAAAAAATTAAAGTTTATTGTCTGTCGCCTTTCCTGTTCTGTGCTTAAACTAATGATGTTATTATTGCTTCTCATTTTTAAACCACTTTTTTTAGAAAAGAAAAAACTAAAAGTAACAATTTCAATATCCTTCTGATTTATGCTGTGCTAATGCCAGGAAAAGTTTCTTTGCCATCTTGTTGACTACATTTATAGTCATATAAATGGCAGCCACTCTCAGGCAATTAAGCAGAATAATATTGTTATGGAACATTTGACGTTTGTTGTAAAACCCAAATAAATGCATTGGGCAATATAAGTCAATATAAAATGACCCACAAATGTGACCCTCAATGTCTGCATACAGTTTGTTAAAAACTGTTTAATATCCGATAAAATGAGAATTTTGTAGATTTAGCAAAATTTAATTTAAAATCTCTTTCATTGGGAAGATGTACATTTTGATAGCAACATTCGCAAATGTTTGGAACCGTAATAATAAAATGGATGTCTTTTGTAGCAATGTTTAGACAAGTGGCCATTTTACAAGGTTCCCTTGTATTGCATTCAATATTTAGTGTTCAAATTCGGATAAAATTGTTCAGAAGATAAAGCAGACAAAAACAAGTCTTCTTCGCTAAATTAACATTCTTGAGGAATAGAGGCATCTAGAGCTCACGGTATAATAATTTATTTTTTAAACTTCTTTTGAAAAGCTTATAAAAAGCTAGATGAACCAAAAAAAAACCCAGCTAATGAAAGCATAATAACAAAGCGGTGGCGATCATTTGAACAATGGACTTTCATAATGCCACTTTTATTACTTTCAAAAATATTGTTGACATCTTATAGAAAAGTATAGACCAGAGCAGAAGACACCTAATTGAAAATCCTTGCAGATTCTTAGATTTCGTGAATAATATTACTATTACTAATAAAGGTTTTCATATATTCAGATAAAAAGTTTTGCACCTATTAAAGGTTTTAGTTGTTTTCAGACTGAAGTTTTATTAAAGTTTTAATTTTTCCAGCCATATTCTTGTTATTCGTGGCCATATGTCATATAAATAATGCAAACACAGGTTGCCTCCAAGGCATCATATGCTACTAATTTCTCAACCAATGTCAATCAGTAATTTAACGCCAACCCACAAAAGGCAGTAGAGAGGCACCAAATCGCATGACTTTGAGGGCCTGTTATTAAGTCTATTTCTCAAAATCAGTTTATCACCAAAAGTTAATGGTTACGGTCGCCGTATTATTAAAATTTCACCCGCATCAATGTCATCCATATTTTTACAAAACACACAAAAACAAACCCTTGATTATGGTGTGGTAACAATTCAAATCGTTTGCTACGCAAACCACTGCTTTATTTTTAAAGGGAGTACAATGATGCCACAAGCGTTTAAGCCGCAATAAGTGGTTAGTTACTTTTTTGTTGTAATGGAGTCTATATTATCTGCAGTTATTTGGATTCACTGCACATGCGGTAATTTTTTGACAAATCCACTAAGCCAAAATATAGCCTCATCTTATTTATAAGTTGAAAAAATTGATGATTGATTTTGGAAGCAAATCTGGAAAATTTGGTAGCATTGTTCAAGTGTAAATTTCTTCATGATGGTTTCTCAAAGTATTAAAAATTTTAAAAGTGAGTATAGTATGGCAGTTCATTTAATAGTTAACACTTTTGTAAATTACATAGGGCCTACTCGATATCAAAATGTAGCCATATATTAGGTATAGTACTTTCACAGTTTGGTTTTATTTGTGGCATAATCTATCTACAATCTAACTATAGACTAGTAATATTGTAGTCATAGCCTAGTCATAATATAGTTATAGTATCGTCTGATCGTAGTCAGAGTTATAGCGTAGTGAAAATCTGGTAGTAGTCTAATCAAAGCTGTCACAACCTAGTAATAATTATGTCAAAATATTCATTCATTCATATTTAAAATATTCATATTCCTTTAGATTCTACCTAAGTCCTGTCGTAATCTGAGCAAAGTCTTATAACTTTCTAGTATTGCTGACATAGTCTTAACAAATTTCACTGTAAGTTTAACACAAAATGTGGTTAAAATTCAGTCTCAAAATATTTATTGTCTAGTCATATCATAATTTCAGTCTTGCCATACCTTAGTTGTAATCAAGGCAATATGTAGTTGTTGGCAAGTATTTTATTATCACGTTTTTATATTTTTATATGCTACGAATTTTATTTATTTTTTTTTTAACAGCTCTTGTCTCTATCATTTACTTTCATATACTTTCTAATTTATAATGCGAAAAATATGTTGGCTGCAACTAAAAATTGCAAAAAAATAGTCTATTTTTTTACTGCCTCACAACATTAACTTTGTTTGACAATTTGATACCAGAAATAAACACCAAAAAAAAAAAAACAAAAGCAATAATGATTGCAGCAGCAACATAAAGGAGTCAGCATGAATGTAATTTATTAAATAGAACAAAAGTTTATTTTATTTTAGTTTTATGTGACATTTATTAGATTTTAATGTTGTTTATAGGTTTTACAATTTTAATACGATTTCTGTGTTTTTTTTTTTTTTTTTTTTTTTTTTTTTTTTTTTTTTTTTTTGTTAATACAATTTTAAATTGTTTATAAAAGTTTTTTGTTGTTAATGTTTTATTTTGTTGATTTCAATGAACAATTTCTACGCAGTTGGATTGGAAGAGTTTAGGAGCCAGAATTAATTGAGTAATTTGGTTTTACGTCAAATTCTCTTTATATTGTTAAAAGCAGCTTATATTCTAGTGTAGAGGTAAAATATCTTCTATATAAGTTACACTCCGAACAGCGAACGTAGAAAAAATTTTTCTGCATCTATTTCAAACGAAATTTTTTAATTGACTCTATTATGTACAAAATTGAGCAAGTAAGAGTGCTATATTCAGCTATGCCGAATCTTATATACCCTTCACCAAGTATGTAAATTAATGCCAGAATTAATTGAGTAATTTGGTTTTACGTCAAATTCTCTTTATATTGTTAAAAGCAGCTTATATTCCAGTGTAGAGGTAAAATATCTTCTATATAAGTTACACTCCGAACAGCGAACATAGAAAAAATTTTTCTGCATCTATTTCAAACGAAATTTTTTAATTGACTCTATTATGTACAAAATTGAGCAAGTAAGAGTGCTATATTCAGCTATGCCGAATATTATATACCCTTCACCAAGTATGTAAATCTAATTCAGTAAAGTAAATCCAAAATGCAATTATTGGAGTGACAGAGAATAACAAAAAATTCAATACTATATACAATTTTGAACAAAAACGTCCTTTAAGTTTTTTTAAAAGCTTTTACATGATACCCATATTGATATCTAAAAAAATATGGTGCACAATCGTACTTTCAATGAACAGTTCAGAGGAAAATATGGAAAACCACCAATTTTCTTGCACCCGATGTTTTTTTTTTTCTTATTTTTTAATTCTCTATCGCTTCATATATTTGTAATTTTTGTATTGGAGTTACTTCATTAAACTAGATTATATAGAAAAAATTCAGGCAGGCGTTTTGTTTTGTCTGGTACCTCGAAGGACATGGAACGATCTTGCTGATTTTGAAAAGCAAAATTTTCGAAACTATGTCTGAACACTTGGCGTATCTTATCGGAAGTAGATATTGAAAAAATTACACACGGAATTAATTAAAACTTTAATAAAATGTCAATCTAAAAACAAATACAAGCAATAACTTTTTTCTGTTAACTTGGTTTTCATTTATTATCAAAAAAAAAAAATGTTTCGACTCCAAGGCCTCACTCGAAGCAGTTAAAATTTGTCAAATCACATGACCTTGGATGCCAATTGATTTCCATAAGTGGGTGATTGCAGTTGGTATTCACATCTAACCCTGATACCATCCGTCATGTAATCCTTATTTTCAAACGAAAACTCTTTGATAATTATGCGGTAATTATATGAGATTCAGTGATGCCACCAATATGTAAACCGCAACAAACCGTACATTTTTCTGCATTTAATGAAGTGTGAGCGGCCTGGTCCTGTTTGGTGTTACTACATATACAGCAAAATCCGTTAATATGCTCTCCGCTGAGCACAGATAACCGTTATAAAGTTCTAAGCCAAGATCTGTGCACAAAACCGGTAACCGGCAAAGAGTCGTTATACTTTTAAATTTTATTTAGTTTTTTTTCTATACCTCGTACTTTTCAAAAATAAGTTAAAAGTTTTCTAATCAAATTTAGGATAATTTAATTCTATGTGTTGCTAATACGTTTGGCAAATAAAAAGTTTTAGTTTTACAACCACATCTGAACCAAATAATATTGTTGCCCCCTAAAGCTTTAAATATTTCATTAATAGAGTTAATTCATCCATGCTCACTTCCAGCTTAATATACTACAAAAGACAGATTAATTCAGCATTTTTTTTTTATATCACAATTTTACTTGCTCAAAAAAATCGAAATTAAATGAATTTATTTGATTTTAGTCGCAGTTTTTGTGACAGCTGTATTAAATGCAATACACTGATAGTGGAGCTAATAAAATTAGTTACATAATTAATTCTTTAAAATATTACTAATGAAGTTTTTTATTATTTCTGAATGAACTTATAGAAGTCTGTCTGATTTTTCAAATAATTCGAGCAATTAAATTTTTTAAGTATTTTTTATTCTGTGAAATTAATTATTAGTCGATCTATTTTAGTACTACAACCAAAGGAATAATTTTTAATTTGGCTTAAGTTCTCATATATTCTTATTTCTAAAGTTATAGAGAAAAAAATTATTTAAAATGAAAATTTATTATTCGGAATCTTTTAAAAATTAAATTAATTTACTTTATTCGTGCTTGATTCCTTCAAATATAAATATTTCATGATATTCTAATGAAATATTTATTATTTTAAACTAAACTACAAAATGAAATGTATTACTGCAGGGAAAGCATATCCATATGGCCATTTCAGTACTGCTCAAATAGCTCATCAGTGGATTTTACCCAAATTTTGTATAGAAAAACAGAAAGTCTTATATCAAAAGCCAAATTGATTAAATGAGAACTCCATTGAATCAATAAGACAGAAGACAATAACAACTCAAAAATGTTCTACACAAAAACACAGCAAACATTTAGTAACTATTTTTATTTTTTCTTTCATTTTTTTTATTGATTCAATGGAGTTCTAATTAAATCAATTTGGCTTTCGATATAAGACTTTCTGTTTTTCTATACAAAATTTGGGTAAAATCCACTGATGAGCTATTTGAGCAGTAGTGAAATGGCCATATGGATACGCTTTCCCCGCAGTAATACGATTCAATTTGTTAGTTTAGTTTAAAATAATAAATATTTCATTAGAATATCATGAAATATTTATATTTGAAGGAATCAAGCACGAATAAAGTAAATTAATTTAATTGAAAAAAATTATTTATAATATTTTTAGTTATTTATTAAAGAAAATAAGAAAAATTTAATATTATTGACATGTACTCGTATCTATGTACCTTAAGTTTGCCCACTGTTGAAACACATTCGCCACAATCACTTTTGCTATGGTTACACCCTTTATATCTATACATTTATACTTTTATGTTATCGGCCGTATAATACAACTTCCAAGGTTGATATTAATAACCTCATAGATTTTTAACTTACGGATCAATGCAACGAAGCCGTGGGACTACTTTGTAAAAATGAAATACTTTTTAGTTAATGTTTCAATAGAAAAGGCACACCTACTGCTTGCCTTCTTAATTCTTATCAAGTATAAAAATATTGTTACAAAAATAAGTTTTCAAAACCTTATATAAAAATAACAAAAGTAAACAGAACTTCATAAAATATTACTTCCACCACTAAGAAGTGTGGTGTGTATGTCTGTTAAACCACAATAAAAAATCGAGCTAACACACGTTTGGCTGTTACGGTATCTGCGTGATATCTGCGTCTTTTTTGTAAATGCAAGGTCATGAGTTTAAGTCCCAGCAGACCCTTGTTTTTGTAGCAGCCGCGGAAGATAAGTTGTTTAAACAAGGTGAATAAATGAGAAACAAGAGCTTAAGCCTTGTTAAGAGAAAGTAATCATCGCGTAGCTAAGGTGGTGAGTTGTTAAAGGCGCTTGCGTATTAGAACAATAGATGGGATGGTTAGGGCGTTTGTATAGTAAAACCCATAGTCCGTAATTAAACCTCAACGGAGCCTTAGGGTGGGAGGACAAAGAAAGCAAAACAGAAGTCTTAAGTGACTGGGTAAAGGAGTTAAAATCTTAAACGAGACTCTGCTCTGCGTTGGTAAAAGGGGCGATACTCCTACCTGTACCTGGCGTAATATTTTTCATTCAAATAAAACAGGAAATCATTTTTATTGCATATGAAATGATTTAATTTGAAAATAAGATTTTAGACAATCCAATTACATTTAAGGAACTTCAATATTTACAGCCCACAATGTTTGTCAAAACAAACGCATCCAAAAGCAAACGGCTTTTACTTAATTAAATTTATGTACTTCATGGAAAATATTTTATTATTTAATCCGAAAGTGAACTGGAGTTTATGTGTATGTTGTAATTATAGTTTATTCTTCTATTTGCAACAAATTTTGTTTATTTTTAAAATCTTTTTATAACATATTGTACCGCAATTTTTATTATCAGCTGTTTTTACTCCTTTTAAATTTTTTTGTTGAAAAATTTTAATATTTTTTGTGCAAATTTATTTTAGTTTAGTTTTTAGTATAGTTGTGCTATTTATTATTGTATTACTCCAAATCATTAGGGATTTGCTTTTTTTTCTTTTTTTTTTTTTTTTGCTTGTTAACAAAGGGTTGCTTCACAAAAATATATTGCAAAAGCATACAAGTTTAAGCCCAGTAGCCTTAAAAGTTTTTAATCCACACTTTTAGGACAGCACCAAGCACATAGAAAATTTAGTTACACGAGTACAGAACTCATGTTTATAGCTGGTATTTGTTTTACGGTTTATTCCGCTCAAAATTTGATTACAACAGGCAACTTGTCTCTTTCTCATGTCAAGTACAGAAAAAGACTAGATTAACATAGAAATAAATATGGTTCTGGAATGGTTGTTACAAACATATTATTTTTCATTGCTGCAGTCACCTTTATTGTGTATGGCGTCGGCAATACAAGACGAAGGCAATTTTAATCGTTTATTTTTAAATCGGTATTCTCGCTGTCAATATTGCCATTTATCGATGACTAGAAACATGAACTTGATATTTTGTTAGGAAATGTGACGTTGATATTGTTTCGAATTATCGTTGATATTGCCGTCTATAATTATTACTGGAGACGGTATATTTAAGCAACTGGTACTAAGAGCCTTTGAAGAAATTTTGAAAAATCAGCTCCTGTTCCAAAACCAAGTAAGCCATAAGGGTATGTATGGTTCAGGGATTGACACGTGAATGGGATTTCTTGAAATCATAGACAATTCCTATTTGTACGTGCTTAAGTCATTTGAAATTGTAAGCCATGTTCCTCCAAGAGATCCTCTTGAATCTGTTGATTGCTGTTTTATTTAGCCGGAAACAACTTTCGAACCTTAAATGAACAAACAAAGCACTAGTTTAAAATGAATAACTTTAAATGTTTCATTTACTTTTAAATTTCTGTTAACGAAGTCCTCCTTGTACTATTTTTTCTTACGTTTCTCATCAGTGAGTGTCGGAAAAAAGTGAATTTTTCAAATTTTTATAAAACTGTCATTTTTAAAACATTTGAAAATAGTAAACAAATAAATCAACTGACTGAAATATAAAAAGTTAAAATTTTTGCGCAGAGTAAATTTAAAATAATAATTTTTAGGGCGCTCTTACTGCGTCGAATTGAATCATCAACGGTTTATTCTTCATTCACAATTGTTTTATTTTACTATTATTGATTAAAATACAGTTATTAGATCTAGTATTTCAATTTTAATATCTTATTTAGTTTACAGAACTAACTTAACTACTCCGACACACTACTACGACTAACTTCACACACGCCATGGTCAAAACAGCAAACCGCGGCTTATTCGCGGATCACGTTGCACAACCATGTGTGTGCCGACATTGCAATTTGATGAGAACTGCTATTAATGTTACATATTATCAGAACTGTAGGGTAGTTTTTTCTTTGTGCAAATGTATTCAATATCTGCTAAAATTATATGCGGTCGTAGGAACAAAGTTAAACTGAGTATGTTTTTCACAAAATATTGAGATTTATCGTATTGAAATAAACACAAAATAAAATGAAATTAAACTACAAATCAAAGCTGAAAAAAACACAAATATTTTATACTTAATTATTCGAATATTGTCAGGCGTTGATTTTATAACTGATGTAGGGTTTTAAGGAGAGAAAAAAATTATTACGGCACTCGAAATGTGCAGTTTATGTGAAACCCCTTGAAGTTATTTGTATTAAACATTTTAAAATTTTAAACAAGAAGGTGAAGATAAATAAATTTACTACTTCATGAAAAAAAATAAATAATTTATTTTAAACATATTTGCCAAAATATAAGGATTGTAATTTTAAACCCTGCAATAGTTATTTGTTGATTCTCGTTAAGTTAAATATTTCATTTTATTTAAATTAAGGATGAACTAATATGATATTGATGTAACAAGGTTTGCGAACCATAAAAAAAATTCATTTACTTGAGTTATAAAATGTCTGTTAAAAGTTATTTGTCATTTTAAAAAAGTCTGTATCAGTTTCAAAGGTCTATTCATGGCGAAACCATAAACAAGATAATAGCTGTGGCGAAATCATTCAATTTCGCGTCAAACTTCATTTAAACAAAAAATACTTAGATTTTTCATATTTAGAGTTTGACATTTTCAGTCTGGTATACAAGAAATGAAAAAGGGTATATTTAAGTTTGCCATTCCGTTTGGAAGTGAAAATATAGACACTCGCCCATGTTTTCCGAATCACGGACTTTGAACTTTTCATAAAAAAGTACGTTTGTGCACCATATATTTTAAGATATCAATATGGTATAATTTAAAAGCTTTTGGTGCAATCTTTCAGGAAATATTACATTTTTTTTTAATGCTTAACCCCTTAAGAACCGATGACATTTTATGTAAATTTATATATAGTACCTAATTTTTTTCTTATTGTTTAATTCTGTGTCACCCCAATATTTGTTTCTTTTTACAGGATTACATATGATGAAGGGTATATAAGATTCGGCATAGCATAGAACATAGCACTCTTACTTGTCACTTTATCATTGTGACAGAATACAGGTACTCTGCGTATATTTAAAGTGTTTGCCTACAAAGTGTCACAAGAAAAGGCAACGACTGTAAAAATCTTCCTTTCTATGGGGTCACCGTTTGTAATTTTTTGATGTTGTAGCGACCGTACTACAAGATTATTTGTACAAATTTCGAGGGTCTCAGTTGCACACAAATTTAAATTGTACGTTTTGTTCTCATTTGCGTTTTTTGTTCCAATTTACTATAAAAATACTAAGCGTTACAGGTACGTTTGGCTAAAAATCACTGTTTAAACATAATATCTATGTAATAACTGCTAGATTTAAGGGATAAGCAGTCCCGTGATTTTTAAGTAACGTCGTTAATAGTGAACGTGATTTTTAAATCACCGTTCTTTTAAATATTTACCGTGATCACTGATTGCAGCTCTTTTTTTTATTTAAACATACATGTCTAGAATACTAAATATTAGTATCAGGAAGTATATAATACTAAATAATATTGTTACGAAAGTAATATCTGGCAACCCCTGTGGTTGTTAACAGTATGATAGTGGTGAATAAAGTTACTTCCACTAATGGTGTGTATAGAATAATACCACAATTAGCTAACAAAAGCTGAGCAACCTCGATGGTTGCGGAAAAAAATAATTATTGTAATGCAATTAAAAATTAAGAAGCAGCAGTACAAACCTCCCGAGAGGCAAAAGATAATTATTGTATGAAGCCCTGGCAGATAATTTAGTGGAGACGTCTAATTTAATATAAGAGAAACAGATAATTGTCAAGAAGCCCTATATAATAAAAAAGTAAGAACGGTAGCGGTTAGCGCGGGGAAGTGTAACAGCATAACAACAGTGTATGGCAGACGTGTGTTGTGGCTATTTTATAAAGGGGATAACTGGATTGGATAAAAGGCGTAGTGGAGTTGTCTGTGGATGGTTAAGGCTACTAAACAAGGCATCGAGTAGTTCATGTCACGCCGGAGTAACACAGTAGTGTAGCGTGGATGGCTGCGTTTGTAATAATAACGCATGTTTAGTAAATACGAGACCATAGGATTCACAGGAGTGTAGGATCAAGGAATATAGCCAAATAAAGCCACAGAGTAAAGAATACAGAATTAATAATGAGTGGTAATAGTGGTATTTGCATTCAAAAGAATCCGTACATTTGTTCAAAAAGGGAAAAACGTAACAATATTTTATGCAAACATCAATCATAATGAAAAAGGTTTTGTGATCTAAACATTTAAAGCAGCTGTAGTTAAATTGTGCCCAGAAATGTAGAATTCGGTAACAGTGGTTGATTATAGGTTTAAATAAAAAAAGCACAAAACATTTTTTTGAAGTTTGGAAAATAGTTGTTGTTAATAAGTACAAGCAAGAAAAAGCTACGCAGCAAAGAAGCTATTTCTCTTTCACAAAGTAAAATTTAATTTAAGTTTGTGTGTGTGCAATTATAAAAGTACGTTCTTACGCGAAATGTTACTTGATCAACTCAGTCACTGATATTTTAATCCCAGTGATTTAATCACAGGGACTCAAATATCTCTCATCTCTAGTGGATTTGCTACACAAGAAGTTGCCTGCCATAACAGCGATATCAATTTGTAACTATTTAACATTTTTACGTGCGCCAAGATAGCGTCGAAGAAATAGCATTGATTTTGGGAATAAAAAACCGGGAAAAAAACCGGTAAGTAAAATTCCCCGGAATTGGGTATTTTGAATTAAAAAATAAAATTTGAATAAATTTTGGCATCTAGAAGAAGAAAAATTGATTTATATTGTAAGTAAATAAATAAAACATTTGTGTATTTAGAAAATAATTATAAAAAAGCGTTTTTAATGATCACAAAAACCGTTGCTGTCTTTTCCCTTGGAAACTATTATACTCTCGCCCCAAATGGCCATACATTATTAAAATAAAGATATTAATGAACAAAAATTGCCAACCGTGCAACAATTCTGTCGAGCCGTTTTCGAGAAAAGTGGCTTCATCCTGAGTGGGCAGAAAAAGCGTTGCTAATGTTTCCCATGAAAACTAGTATACTCTCGCCCCAAATGGCCATACATTATTAAAATAGAGATATCAATGAAAAAAAATTGCCAACCGTGCAACAATTCCGCCGAGCCGTTTTCGAGAAAAGTGGCTTCATCCTGAGTGGACTAAAAAAGCGTTGCCAATGTTTTCCATGGAAACTATAACACTGTCGCCCCAAATGGCCATATATTATTAAAATAAAAATATTAATGAAAAAAAATTGCCAACCGTGCAACAATTCCGCCGAGCCGTTTTCGAGAAAAGTGGCTTCATCCTGAGTGGGCACAAAAAGCGTTGCTAATGTTTTCCATGGAAACTATAACACTCTCGCCCATAATGGCCATACATTATTAAAATAGAGACATTAATGAACAAAAATTGACAACCGTGCAATAATTCCGCCGAGCAGTTTTCGAGAAAAATGGCTTCATATTGAGTGGACCAAAAAAGCGTTGCTAATGTTTTCCATGGAAACTATAACACTGTCGCCGCAAATGGCCATACATTATTAAAATAAAGATATTAATGAAAAAAAATTGCCAACCGTGCAACAATTCCGCCGAGCCGTTTTGGAGAAAAGTGGCTTCATCCTGAGTGGACCAAAAAAGCGTTGCTAATGTTTTCAATGGAAACTATAACACTGTCGCCCCAAATGGCCATACATTATTAAAATAAAGATATTAATGAACAAAAATTGACAACCGTGCAACAATTCCGCCGAGCCGTTTTCGAGAAAAATGGCTTCATCCTGAGTGGACCAAAAAAGCGTTGCAAATGTTTTCCATGGAAACTATAACACTGTCGCCCCAAATGGGCATACATTATTAAAATAAAGATATTAATGAACAAAAATTGCCAACCGTGCAACAATTCTGCCGAGCCGTTTTCGAGAAAAGTGGCTTCATCCTGAGTGGGCACAAAAAGCGTTGCTAATGTTTTCCATGGAAACTATAACACTCTCGCCAAAAATGACAATACATTATTAAAACAGAGACATTAATGAACAAAAATTGCCAACCGTGCAACAATTCCGCCGAGCCGTTTTCGAGAAAAGTGGCTTCATCCTGAGTGGACCAAAAAAGCGTTGCTAATGTTTTCAATGGAAACTATAACACTGTCGCCCCAAATGGCCATACATTATTAAAATAAAGATATTAATGAACATAAATTGCCAACCGTGCAACAATTCCGCCGAGCCGTTTTCGAGAAAAATGGCTTCATCCTGAGTGGACCAAAAAAGCGTTGCTAATGTTTTCCATGGAAACTATAACACTGTCGCCCCAAATGGCCATACATTATTAAAATAAAGATATTAATGAACAAAAATTGACAACCGTGCAACAATTCCGCCGAGCCGTTTTCGAGAAAAATGGCTTCATCCTGAGTAGGCCAAAAAAGCGTTGCAAATGTTTTCCATGGAAACTATAACACTGTCGCCCCAAATGGGCATACATTATTAAAATAAAGATATTCATGAACAAAAATTGCCAACCGTGCAACAATTCTGCCGAGCCGTTTTCGAGAAAAGTGGCTTCATCCTGAGTGGGCACAAAAAGCGTTGCTAATGTTTTCCATGGAAACTATAACACTCTCGCCAAAAATGGCAATACATTATTAAAATAGAGACATTAATGAACAAAAATTGCCAACCGTGCAACAATTCTGCCGAGCCGTTTTCGAGAAAAGTGGCTTCATCCTGAGTGGGCACAAAAAGCGTTGCTAATGTTTTCCATGGAAACTATAACACTCTCGCCAAAAATGGCAATACATTATTAAAATAGAGACATTAATGAACAAAAATTGCAACCGTGCAACAATTCCGCCGAGCCGTTTTCGAGAAAAATGGCTTCATCCTGAGTGGGCCAAAAAAGCGTTGCTAATGTTTTCCATGGAAACTATAACACTCTCGCCCATAATGGCCATACATTATATATATGTATATGATAAAAAGTGCGCAAGTTATAATTAATTTATTTTTGAATGTCAATGTAATATTTTATTTATAAAAAAATATAATAAAAACATTTTCGTGGCGATAATTATGCAATAAATATTCATTCTTAAATAAGCATAACTAATTTTTTCTTTGTGTTTAAAATCGCTAAAACCTTTAACATTTGAAAAAATACAGCTCTGTTTAATGAAAAATTCTAAACACGTTGGCAACATTACACTACTTTTTTTACTTGGCAATGTGTTATATCTGTGGTCAATGTTTTATCAACTAAAGCATTTTTTAAGTGAAATTTATAAAAAAGTGAAAAATTATAAAAAGAATATAAAAAAGAAAAAATTATAAACACTACTTTATCAAACTAATTGAAATTTATAAAAAAAAGTGAAAAATTATAAAAAGAAAAACCATTAAATAGCAACGCTTTTTTGGCCCACTCAGGATGAAGCCATTTTTCTCGAAAACGGCTCGGCGGAATTGTTGCACGGTTGGCAATTTTTGTTCATTAATATCTCTATTTTAATAATGTATGGCCCTTTTGGGCGAGAGTATAATAGTTTCCAAGGGAAAAGTCAGCAACGGTTTTTGTGATCATTAAGAACGCTTTTTTATGATTATTTTCTAAATACACAAATGTTTTGTTTATTTATTTACAATATAAATCAATTTTTCTTCTTCTAGATGCCAAAATTTATTCAAATTTTATTTTTTAATTCAAAATACCCAATCCCGGGGAATTTTACTTCCCGGTTTTTAATTCCCAAAATCGACGCTATTTCTTCGACGCTATCTTGGCGCACGTTATTATTTTAGAATAATGGCTTACGCAAAATTGAATACAAACAAATGGTATATTTCGTTTGTTGGTTTTTATTACATTACAACATGAATTCAAGTAATCGGTACTTGTTCATAGCATATTCGCCGGCGAAGTAAAATAATTAATAAAATGGCTATATCTATCTCCTTTCACCACCTGTCTTCTCTCTCATCTATCCCTTTTCTAAAGAATGTAGCACGGTTAAAAACTAAGTAGGCATTAATGCCTGAAGTGCTACTTCTCTTTTAACAAAAAAAAAATCTAAAAGACTTGTCATGCCGTTTATATCCCTTACAATTGCACCAATAATAGCAAGGCTTACATCAGTCACGATTCGTTTACATATTGGCCACTTAATCTTATTTTGAAGGCAAAAGGAATGAATGGCTTAAAAAATCTTCCAATATAATAACTAGTATGATTTGATAATATTGCATCTGCCACAGAAAATACAAGCTTTTTATCTTTAATATGAGCAAATATCGAATACAAAAATATTCTCTTAGTTGGAAAATGCATATCTTCAATTACACGTCCTGTTGCGTCAACATGTAGAGTGTAATTGATAGCTTTTAGTATACAATCATTATTTTTTTTTTCTTAAAATACTAATAGAAAGGCTTCTACATCTGTAGATAGATGTTGAATATACATCTTAGGTTCCAATTTGAAAATTAAATAACTATAAATGAATGGATCAGCATCATTATCTTGCTCAGCTGCTGATTCAGCTTTTATATTCCTTATATTGGATAACGACTTCACCATCTGAGATCTACCCACCAAGCGAAGCTCATCGGATTGTTTATTTATTTTTTTTATTTGGTGCGTCGAAGCACTTTTTTGGAAAGCTCTGATTTTTCTAAATACCTTTGTGCTCCTCTGCACTGGAATTTAATTTTCATATGTATGCAATGTTTTATTTCATTTTGTGACCTAAACACACTAATTTCACCATTTTTATGCCCATTGAATGTATACAAATTACATTCAATGTCGGTACAATACCCCTATGCAATAAAAGAGTTCTTGTTTATCCGAGTATGTTTAAAATTAATGTCACACGCATTGTTTTTTGTTAAATAACCTATCCTTATAAAATCTTCTAGGAGTTTTTTAATAGGAATCACAGTATTATTTTTTTAAGAATTTCGCAGATTTCAGGCATATGCATTTCTGTATCATGAATTGGACATTCAAATTTAAATTGTCTTCTCGTTTTTTTTTTTCTCTCCACCATACGAACATTTCTGTTTAAATGTGTATATATTTCAGGTGTTAGATACTTTTTACGAATACTTTTTAAGACTGATACGCTTGCAAAGCTGTCATCTACAAAATCCATTTTTTCATTAAGACTTGACTCGTTAATGAAACGATCAATACTTGCATGACTCCCATTAATATTTTGATTCGTTTCTAAATCATTGGCCAGAAGCATTTAAACAAGTAGTGTTTATATTTTCTGTTAACTTAATTACATTATTATTATTACCATCATTATTAACAATAAAAGTGTCACCTTGGTCAATAATTAGGCCGCAGTTATCACTTTTTTCCATCATATATTTGGCTTCTGCGTGCGGTGTATTGCTGATATATTCATTAATTTTGCTCTGTAATTAAAAGAAAGAAAAAATAAGAGAATACATATAATTATAAAAATAAAACAAAATTAAAAAATCGAATAATTATTACCTTTAAAGATATTATCGGCAAAAAGAACTTACCTCCGAATTGTCAGTATCCTCAAATTGCGAAAAGTTAAAAGAAAACTTCTCGGTGTCGCTTTCCTCTTTTATACTGAGAAATTCTTCTAAGCATTCGTTGGAAACCTAAAAATTTAATTTAACTATTGGTGAAATCCGTATTTTAGTTTTTGATAGAATTTGAGTATTTAAAACTAAAGAATCCTTTAGAAGTTCTCTAGGGTAAATATTTACTGTGAAAATATGTACTTACATGACTCTTTAAGGATACTTCAGAAGAAACGTGGAAGTAATATTTAATACATAAATCAAACAAGATTTTATAGTCCATTTACATTACACCGAAATCTACTAGATTTGATTTGAAATCTCTTTCAAAATCTAGTTCGTCTACACTGTATTTTTTTGACACTAGTAGGAATTCATATTAATATAAAATCAAAAAATGAATAATTAAAATTTTATTTACCATTTTATTTATAGTTTACACATCATTCATTTTTACTTTTGTTTATATTTTCATTTTCTTAACATTTTAAATAATTTTCCTTTTATTGTTTTAATAAAACTGTCATTTTTTCTTGTACAGTGTAATATTTTTTGGTACAATATGAAAAAACCATAGTTGCATTTGCAAATTCTACTAGATTTTGAGTAGGTTTCCTCAAAATCTAATGGCGAAGTAGATTTTGTTTTGTATGGGAAATCTATTTAAAATCAACTAGATTTCGCTTGAAATCTCATTAGTATTAGATTTGGGTATAATGTAAATGCATTATAATAAGTATGTACGGAAGTTAATACAACCATCTCACTGATTAGTTCGCCTTCTACGTTTTCAAAATTTTCATTCGATAAAACACCGAAAGGAATCTTAAAATATAAATATGTACATATATATGTATATTTGTTTATTAGCAAAAAGGAAAAAAAAAACGTCAAAGATACTAAAGTAAATACATACTACTTTTTTAATATCTTGATTTTGTTGATGACTGACGAACTGAAATAAAAGTGATAGCATTTTTTAAATATATGTATATAACAAAAAATGTAATTAATGCAGCAAACACAACTGGGACGATCGACGAAAAATACCAAAATCTTTGGGTAAATTCGTAAATTAGCTTTTAAAGATAATTTTGTTGATATAAGTCAGTTGACAGAGTGACAATGACAATGTATTTTTAAAAAATTAAATAATTCAATATAATTATATGTATAATAAAATTAAACAATATAAAAATTAAACAATATAAAAATTAAACAATATAAAAATTAAACAAACTAGCTTATGTTGTTAACTTATGTTCATTATTAAAGAATGATAAAAGAAGTAAACTAAATAAAAATGTTTTTAAAACTAATATTACACATTTCTATATATTGGCGTCATTCGACAAGCCATTTGGCGAGAAAGCTCGAAAAAAGTGGCAACACTGCCTATCGCGGATTTAGCTACGAATCACGAATTTCGTTTGAAGTACTAATTGTATGCGCTTCATATACACAAATGTGTTTTATTTCTAACGACGAATATTCGTAACGATAACTTCGTCGTTCGTTCAGATGTGTTTATAACATTATTGAAAACAGATAGAGAAAACTACAACATTTTATTACTACACTCACGTGTCTCACACCAGATTTTATTTTTGATTTCATCGTCATTGTTTTTGTAATTTTAACAACCTTATTACTACTCAAGTTGTTTAAAATGAGTAGGATCCTATCATATGGGATATTATTCACATCAAAGCCAGATTCGCAGTAAGCCATCTGAATGGCTTTTTGCATTATACTGAAAAAGGATAATGAACAGTTTACATACATATGTAAGATTCAGTTTTATCAAAAATTAATAGAGTTTAGAACCATATGTATCTTTTAAAATATGTTTAGTAATTTGATTACTTTTATTTACTAAACTGTCAGCACTGATTATGAGAAGAAATTAAACAACTTGCTAAAAGGCAAAATTTAAAAAAAATTTACTCACCTTTTCAATAATACAGTGATTATTATTGATAAAGCACTTTTTATTAATATCTTAAGTATATATTTCAATAGTTTTATTATTTATATTTTTAAGGTTTTAGCTTTTAAGATAAAAAATTCTTTAAAAAGGGAAACAACCACAATGCACAAATCGCAAAATATAACAGATAATGAATAAGTGTTATTTTTTTAAATTACGCATTTGAATTTTAATGTTGTAAGCATTTATGTATATGTAAGTTCAAATTAAAGCAGAATTCAAATTTGCGATTATCCACACAAAAATTTATTTCAGCGATTTTAAACAATAACAACAAAAACTATAGATATTAATAGGTAAACGGATTAGGTTACAGCGATTTATATTTATATGATATATTTGTTAAAACCCTTTTATAACATGAATGCGTATATAATATTTTATTTGTAAAATAATAAGATAAACACATTTTCGTGACGATAATTTTCAGTAAAATGTCATTCTTAAATAAGCATATATATATTTTTTTGTTATAAAATCGCTAAAAAAAATGAAATATTGAAAAAATGCAGTTCTGTTTAATGAAAAACATTCAAAATATTTATTTTTCTCGTTTTCTAATGCTGAGTACAGACAACGCAATTTGTTTCTGCAACACGTTTCACATTCAGGTTTCATGTTTTAACACAAACACTGAAACCAACAGTGAAACATAAACGCAATCTCAGTTCTGTTATTTTATATCATAACATTAACATCGAGTGGAAAAGAGGACACAAAAATTAATCCTGTTTTCAACTTTTTCAATGCTTGCGTTTATATCAATATTTTTATATTCAATTACTAATTTTTCAAATACTGCTGCTTTTATAATTTTATTTTTATATTTATCCCTTTTCGCATCCCATTTTGTTATTTCTTAATTACTTAGATGTTTGCAGCTTGCTTGTTGTGAATGTACTAAACACATAAAATAATGAGACAGCAATACAAACAATGCAATCTGTTTCAATGCAACCAGAAAATATCAAAACATTTTGATGTTAATGAAACCTGGATTGCAACCTGAAGTGACACCTGAAACACGAATTCAGACGACGCAATCTGTAATGAAATGCAACAGATTTCAGAAACACGTTGCGTTGTCTGTAGCTAGCTTAACACTATATTAAACGGTAAATTGTAACTTTAAAATGGCACACAACTAAACAAGACATATTTAATCATACTGCCTGGCCCACGATATCGACTGCTATCGTTCGCATGGATTTTCAACGACAAACAGCTGATTTGCGCCCCACTTAAAGTTTTCAAAACGACAAGTCGATCGACAACAAATGCGTACAAAAACGTAATCATTTTCATACAATTTTGCGCCCCAATATGAAATGTCATGCGATCATAAATGTCAAAATCAATCACTTGTGTTGTGGTTGTCGTTAGACATAAAAGGAAAAAAAATTTAA
The DNA here is from genome assembly GCA_916610165.2 of Gymnosoma rotundatum. NCBI lineage: Eukaryota > Metazoa > Arthropoda > Insecta > Diptera > Tachinidae > Gymnosoma > Gymnosoma rotundatum. Next base: position 36,657,423 of record OU744337.1, read on the forward strand.
CAAAACAAACCAAAAAAATAGTTTATTGTTTATGTTAAAAATATTATAATGGAAAATAAATGGTAAATATATAATTAGTAATATGTTATACAATTTAAACCCACAAAATTTATTTGTTTAGCATAAAAAAATCAAGTTTGAAGCAGCTGCAGGTTCTTGTAGAATATATGGTAGCAAATCCAGAGTTCGCAAGAGGATCTGCTGTTTATGGAAGCAACAAACTCTCAATGGAAGAGCAGTGGGTAAAGCTCACTAAGAAACTAAATTCGCATGGGCCACCAATGCGTAGCGTTGTTGAGTGGAAAAAGGTAAGGAACTGTGTAAATTAGCTGCGCCCAATTGTTCGTAGAACACAGCCAAAAATATCTATAACAATTTTTAAAAAAATATAAATCTTTCCATTTTTTATAAGATAAATTTGGGTGCAACTTTACAAAACTTGTGTATTATTACTCTGAAATGTAGGACTATATCTGATTGAACAACACCATTAATATTTGTGTTATTTCAGACTTGGACTGATTTAAAATCGCGAACAAAAAAAAAAATTGCTGAAAATAAGAAAAGTTTGTGTGAAACTGGTGGTGGTGTCTACCGAATGAACTCACTTTCGGAATTGGAAAAAATTGTGGATCGGACTTTGTTTTTATCCAAAGCTGCAGCACCTAGCGGCAAGGTATTTGGTTTAGATATAGCAAGTCCGAATAAAGCAGATTCCATCCAAAGTTGCTTCTCACTGTTAGTGGATACACCACCCAGGAGTAGCAAATCAGTAGCCGTTGTCTCACCTTCTAGTCAACAGCAGCCTACTCAGCAATCAGCTGTCCTTTCCCCTTCTTTGCAGTATAAGACACAAAAAAACCGACACCACGAAGAAGAAGAAACTGATTTGCCCAGCTGCTCGTCCGCAAAAAAAAAAAATTAGTTGGCCAAGAGCAAATCGGCCTCATTCGCCGACAATTAAGGGTTGGAGAACAGTCAGTTGCTGTAGCAAAACAACATTCAGATGCTGCAGTTACGCTGGCTGAAGCCACAAAAGCTCTTGCGGATGCGGCCAAAAGAATAGCCGATGCTGTAGAAATTCAAGCTGCAACTGCTAAAACAAACGCCGAAATCCAAGCCAAAATTTTGTCGTCCCTGAACACAATAACAATTTTGCTGGCGGAAAAAAATAAATAAAATTTGTAAACAATGATTTAAATTAACAATTTAAATAGCATTATGGGACAAATTTAGAAATATGCAGACTTGACAGAATAGGTTAAATTTCCCTAATATAGGATAGTAAAACCTTATACTCGGTTTGACAAGCTTAGCAGGCAATTTTTTTCAAAGCATATAAAACCCCTAAGCTTGTCAAACCGAGTAAAAGGTTTTACTATCCTATAATAGGGAAATTTAACCTGTATTGTCAAGTCTGTATATTTTTAAATTTGTCCCATAATGCTATTTATATTTTTAATTTAAGTCACTGTTTACAAATTTTCTTTATTTTTATTACTCTTTGTTAATATCGTCAAATTTTTGTATTTTTATCACTATTCCACTGTGCAATGAATATTATTTTGTTTGTTTACTTACTAGTTTTTTTTTTAAATATGCAAAAGAATAAAAGCATAATTTTTGTTACTTTTTTTAAATAATTTTTAATAAACAAAATTGAATTTGTTATTTGTTTTTTAAATTTAAAAAATTTCTATTTATAAATTAATCGCAACGTTTCTTCTAATTGCTGCCTCAGCAGCCTCTTCTTCTTCGCCTTCATCATCAGTTGCAACAATCTCGACTCCTACTTCCACTTCATCTGGAGTTTCTTCTACGCATCTGTATTTTATGCATATGTTGTGGACTGCACAACACGCATTTATAATTTTCGAAGATTGCTCTGGGGAATAGTGAAGCCCTCTTGAGCCGAGGATGCAGCGAAACCTATTTTTGAGCACTCCGAAGCATCGTTCAACTACATTGCGAGTACTGATGTGCTTTGTGTTGAAACGCCTTTCATAGATATCTTTTGGATACCTAAACGGCGTCAATAAATAAGGTTTCAGTTTATAACCACCATCCCCTTTAACAAAGAAAATTAATTTATTAGTTTTTTAAGCATACTTTTATCTTTATATAATAATACACATTACCTAGTATCCAAGCATTACGTCTGCCGCCTTCAAAGTTTTCTTGCAGCTTTTGGTTAGCCAGACTACGTTCCCATATGAACGCATCATGATTGGAGCCGGGATTCCTTGCGTCGACAAACATGATGGTCATTTTGTAGTCACAAATCTAAAATGAAATTCATCATAAATATATATTTAAATGGCAGTGCTATGATTATACTAACCATCATTGCATTTATACTACAGTATCCCTTTCTGTTGTAATATAAACGTTTAAGTTCTTCACCCGGGGACTTTATACGAATATGCGTCCCATCAACACATCCTATTACGCCCGGAAATCCTGTGCGGTCGAAGATATGTTCAATTATTGTAGATTCTTCTTCTGGCCCAGGCATTTTTATCCACTGCGGGCAAATCCAATTCTCGAACAACTCTAAACATTCTGCGATGATCCTGTGCACTGTTGACTTAGCTGTTGAAGAAATATTCTCATTTCCAATAGTTCGTTGGTAGCTCCCAGTGGCCAAAAAGCGCAAAAAAGTCGCTATCTTAATATCCGGCCGAATTTGGCTGCTACGAAATGCTGGTGGCCATTTCTCCTTTAGCATTTCTAAAAGCAAGACAAAAATATCTTTCGAAACCCGAAAATTTGCCACAAATCTAAAAAAACAGGTAAGTTCATATGTAAACATTCTAAATTCGCGTACTCTATTATTTTAACACATGCAATTATATTAACATGTGTATAAGTACTTACTGTGGTGAAAGCATATCCAGAACATTAGAATGATCTCGCAAATATCTGCGAGAAACCTGGACCTCCTCCACATTCTCTTCCAAAAAATGTACCGCCACGGACAAAAACATTATTGCTGCAAATAAATATTTTTATTTACTTCTTTGTTGTCATTTGTAGCAGGTTTAACTAGCGCAGAGCTGCATTTTTATTGCCTAATTTACTAGTTTTGCCGATTTTTTTTTTTCAAACAAGCGTTTAACGTCTGAAATATTTGATGTGGCAATATCATCAACTGACAATAAGTAAATTGATAACGTTTAAAACGTAATTAATGGCGACCGACAAGTCGAAAGACAGTGGGGCCCGCATGAGAACGATAACGAGTGACTTGTTGTCGCTCGCTTTAGTTGTCAATCGACATCGTGGGCCAGGCAGGTAATATTTGTTTAACAATCGATCGGTGGGCATCAGAATGGTAAGTAAAATATCATCATTTTAATTACTATAGTTTTATTAATTTTTGTTAAAAATAATTAATACTATATATATTTTCAGAGTTTAGTTATACCAATTGTTTTCGAAATAAGGGTGGAGGAAGGAAAAAGAAAACGCAAAAAAATTTAGGAGCAAAAAGTTTTTTAAAAAATATGCCAAGAAGCCGGAACGACAGCAAAACGACCAACAGGAGATGCCATCAGCAACTTTACCACCTCCTCTCGAACCGCTTCCGATGAAAGAATCATAACCATCAACATTTATCAAGCTTTAAAATATTAAAAAATGAAATTAAATGTACTATGTACAATCAATTTTTTTAAATAAAAATTAATTTTTATTAATCGGTTAACAAATTGAAAAAAATTTTAGAATTAAAAAAGATTTTAAGTCGCATAAATATTGATTGATGTGGTTCATGGTCTCAGTTTTCATTTTACATGATACGAATGGCGAAAATAAATACAATATTGCTATAGAAACATGTACATTTTGTTTTTGTACAAATAGTTTTCGCCTGTCAAAAACAAAGGAGATAATCAAGGCAGATTTATTGTACTAGGTAGTGTCGTCCGCCCAGCTGGTTTGTAGTTGGAAATGTCAAAAGTTTTTGTATTTTCCTTTGTTTGTTTACGAATTTCAAAAAATTACTAACAACAAGCGTTTGCGAGACAAAGCAAGCTTGTGTATTGAGAGCAATTATCTTCTATTTTTCTTTGTGTTTTTGACGTTTCCAACCCACAAAACAACAATAAAAAGGCATGTTGTTTTTTGTCAATGTTGTATTTGTTGTAGAGCCGCTATTACCTAGTAAAATAAATCTGCCTTGGAGATAATCTTGCCAACCAACGTGTTTAGAATTTTTCATTACACAGAGCTGTATTTTTTCAAACATTAAAGGTTTTAGCGATTTTTAACACAAAAAAAAATAAGATATGCTTATTTAAGAATGACTATTTATTGCATAATTAGCGCCACGAAAATGTTTTTATTTATTTATCCATTAATATCCCTTAAAGTAAATTCATAGAATCTCTTCTGGAAATGTTTTTATTATATTAATTTATAAATAAAATATTACATTGATATTCAAAAATAAATTAATTATAACTTGCGCACTTTTTATCATATACTTAATTAGCAACGCTTTTTTGGCCCACTCAGAATGAAGCCATTTTTCTCGAAAATGGCTCGGCGGAATTGTTGCACGGTTGGCAATTTTTGTTCATTAATATCTTTATTTTAATAATGTATGGCGATTTGGGGCGACAGTGTTATAGTTTCCATGGAAAACTTTAGCAACGCTTTTTGTGCCCATTCAGGATGAAGCCACTTTTCTCGAAAACGGCTCGGCGGAATTGTTGCACGGTTGGCAATTTTTGTTCATTAATGTCTCTATTTTAATAATGTATGGCCATTTGGGGCGAGAGTGTTATAGTTTCCATGGGAAACATTAGCAACACTTTTTTGGCCCACTCAGGATGAAGCTACTTTTCTCGAAAACGGCTCGGCGGAATTGTTGCAGGGTGGTCAATTTTTGTTTATTAATGTCTCTATTTTAATAATGTATGGCCATTTGGGGCGAGAGTGTTATAGTTTCCATGGGAAACATTAGCAACACTTTTTTGGCCCACTCAGGATGAAGCCACTTTTCTCGAAAACGGCTCGGCGGAATTGTTGCACGGTTGGCAATTTTTGTTCATTAATGTCTCTATTTTAATAATGTATTGCCATTTTTGGCGAGAGTGTTATAGTTTCCATGGAAAACATTAGCAACGCTTTTTTGTCGCACTCAGGATGAAGCCATTTTTCTCGAAAACGGCTCGGCGGAATTGTTGCACGGTTGGCAATTTTTGTTCATTAATGCCTCTATTTTAATAATGTATTGCCATTTTTGGCGAGAGTGTTATAGTTTCCATGGAAAACATTAGCAACGCTTTTTTGGCGCACTCAGGATGAAGCCATTTTTTTCGAAAACGGCTCGGCGGAATTGTTGCACGGTTGGCAATTTTTGTTCATTAATGTCTCTATTTTAATAATGTATGGCCATTTGGGGCGAGAGTGTTATAGTTTCCATGGGAAACATTAGCAACACTTTTTTGGCCCACTCAGGATGAAGCCACTTTTCTCGAAAACGGCTCGGCGGAATTGTTGCACGGTTGGCAATTTTTGTTCATTAATGTCTCTATTTTAATAATGTATTGGCATTTTTGGCGAGAGTGTTATAGTTTCCATGGAAAACATTAGCAACGCTTTTTTGGCCCACTCAGGATGAAGCCATTTTTCTCGAAAACGGCTCGGCGGAATTGTTGCACGGTTGGCAATTTTTGTTCATTAATGTCTCTATTTTAATAATGTATGGCCATTTGGGGCGAGAGTGTTATAGTTTCCATGGGAAACATTAGCAACACTTTTTTGGCCCACTCAGGATGAAGCCACTTTTCTCGAAAACGGCTCGGCCGAATTGTTGCACGGTTGTCAATTTTTGTTCATTAATGTCTCTATTTTAATAATGTATGGCCATTTGGGGCGACAGTGTTATAGTTTCCATGGAAAACTTTAGCAACGCTTTTTGTGCCCATTCAGGATGAAGCCACTTTTCTCGAAAACGGCTCGGCGGAATTGTTGCACGGTTGGCAATTTTTGTTCATTAATGTCTCTATTTTAATAATGTATTGCCATTTTTGGCGAGAGTGTTATAGTTTCCATGGAAAACATTAGCAACGCTTTTTTGGCGCACTCAGGATGAAGCCATTTTTCTCGAAAACGGCTCGGCGGAATTGTTGCACGGTTGGCAATTTTTGTTCATTAATGTCTCTATTTTAATAATGTATTGCCATTTTTGGCGAGAGTGTTATAGTTTCCATGGAAAACATTAGCAACGCTTTTTTGGCCCACTCAGGATGAAGCCATTTTTCTCGAAAACGGCTCGGCGGAATTGTTGCACGGTTGGCAATTTTTGTTCATTAATGTCTCTATTTTAATAATGTATTGCCATTTTTGGCGAGAGTGTTATAGTTTCCATGGAAAACATTAGCAACGCTTTTTTGGCGCACTCAGGATGAAGCCATTTTTCTCGAAAACGGCTCGGCGGAATTGTTGCACGATTGGCAATTTTTGTTCATTAATGTCTCTATTTTAATAATGTATTGCCATTTTTGGCGAGAGTGTTATAGTTTCCATGGAAAACATTAGCAACGCTTTTTTGGCCCACTCAGGATGAAGCCATTTTTCTCGAAAACGGCTCGGCGGAATTGTTGCACGGTTGGCAATTTTTGTTCATTAAGGTCTATATTTTAAAAATGTATCACCATTTGGGGCGAAAGTATAATAGTTTCCAAGGGAAAAGTCAGCAACGGTTTTTGTGATCATTAAAAACGCTTTTTTATAATTATTTTCTAAATACAGAAATGTTTTGTTTATTTATTTACAATATAAATCAATTTTTCTTCTTCTAGATGCCAAAATTTATTCAAATTTTATTTTTTAATTCAAAATACCCAATTCCGGGGAATTTTACTTCCCGGTTTTTAATTCCCAAAATCGAGGCTATTTCTTCGACGCTATCTTGGCGCACGTAACATTTTTTATACAATATGCAAATCCGTTTCGCATTTTTTATGCATTCGAAGGAATGTAAGAAATAAATATCTAATGACTTTAATAGGCTTTATTTGATTTCCTTTTCCGTTTAGTACAACTGGTTTTGGTCTATCGTTAGTCCAGCTTAGCTAATACATACAGCTGAAAGTGTCTCTGCTCACTCTTCCTAACAATGCATTCCAATTATAATCCACTACAAAACACAAAGCATACTTATAATATTCAATAATATACGCTGGAAGTGGAAATTGTAGAATATAAAATTTTTATATCCAGGGTTGTTGGCAATTATAATTTAAGGGTGTTATATGGTATAAAGAAATATAAATAAAGTTATGCTAGTGTTGCAAAGAAAACTGCATTTTTGCGTAAGTCGATAATAATGTCTCTATATGAGATTATATTAAAGAAAAAAGGAAAAGGATTATGACTCAATTAGCATGGCTAAAGATTAAGTCATAAGATGTGTTTAAACTAATAGTGTCTAAACTAAGCTAAATGTTGTAAGTTAAAATTATTTTAAACGCAAACCAAAAGCGTCTGAACAAAGTTCAATTTTAAATTATTCCTCAGACGCATGCCAATTGCTTATAAACCAAACTAAATTATTCAATACACAAACTATTGACTTGATAAAAGTGCATGTATGAACACATTATTACATTTTGTCAATAAAGTGAATATTGACTTAATAAAAGTTATGGACATACTATAAGATATCCTTACGAAAAATGTGTCGTTAACAAAGTTAACAACAAGCTTATATATATATTAAAAGGTCCCGATATACCACTTCGAGGAACAAGGCTAAACTTAGATGGAAAATATTAAAAAAATCTCCTGCTTTAGGTATCAATTTTGGAGCATTAGAAAGCTTTCCATCATCATTTAAACTGGTACCGATAAGTTTAGCTTAATTCTGCAAATTATGTCTTCACGTAGGATACTAAAATTTTAAGAATTGATTACGAAAATCGCAAAAAAATTTAGGTTTTCGTGCGGAATAATTCGATAGCGCTCTATTTTCCTGAGTAACTGATTAAGATTCCGTAAAACGACTCTGCATTATCTATGGAAAATGCATACGCTAAAGGAAACCTCTCTTATCGACGCTTCTAACGAAATGAAAAATTATTAGCTAATAAATAAATAAATAGGATTGCTACAAAAACTTAATGTTCAAACTATTTCTTCGTCCTTTTAAAAGCTTTTGGGTCATATATTATAGCTTCGTGCAATAATATGTATAAAATTATTTACTACTTTTTTTTCAGTGTTCAGAAAATACACACATTATACACAACATGTACTGCTCGAAAGCAAAATACACATACTTATATTTAAAGTTTGTTTGGTGTATCGAACACACGATTGGTGTACGATACACACGGCTAAATGTATATAAAATTAAAACTTTTGGCACTACAACAACAAATACTCGACTTAATTTTATTACACCAAATAACACTGTAATTTATAGTGAAAAACTCTTAAAATTTTTTTACATAAAGTAGTATTTTAAATGTCAGAGTAGGTTTACTACAACAATTGAAATTTAAAGGACATTCTATCATTTAAAGTATACAATTTTGATAGTTTGCTGTGTCTTAGAAACCATGAGAGGCAAACTCTTGAAATTTTCTAAAATCTTAAAAATATCAACCAAAAATCCATTGAAAAGCACTTAAAGAAAAAAAGTGCCGATGTTACGAGGTTCCAAACTAAATTTTTTTATTTTTTTAGCTCTTAGAATAAAGTACAGGTATAAATGACATGGATATCATCTTAACTTTCTCTTAAATGCATTTCTACTGGCAAAATAAATTCCGTATTTTATTAAACTGTTGCAAATAAATACGATATTTGTTTCAACGAAATTTATTTAACAACACCAGAAGTTCTGCTTTTGTGATAACCTTAGTTTTTTCGTATTAAATGGATTGTTTATACGAGTAGCTTGATATGTTGTGCTGGTTTAGAGCATGCGTTATTTGACGTACTTGAAGTAATATTTAAAGAAGTTGAAGACTAGAAAATTATATAGTGTCATTTTCGTCTTGCGAAGATGTTAAATTGGATATGTGATTTATAATTTCGTATATTTTTATTAAGTGATCCTGAAAAAGTTATATTTACAATTTATTTATAACTAAAAAGTAAGCATTCGCCACTGTGGCCTTTAAAATACTGCATTATTTAATAAATGTCAAGAGTTTTTTTACTTACCGTTTGCAAGATACAGCTTACTTTCAACATTTTATTATTAAAACTATATTAACTAATAAAATACTGTTAAATATTTATTTTAAATAAATTACAGTGTATTTATGGTTGTAGCACCAGAAGTTTAATTTTATATACAATCAGTCCATGTGTACCGGTCACCAATGGTGTGAATTTCGAATATATATATTGTATCTTTTTCTTTTTTTTCTATTTTCGACACATGATCTTTCTTGTCGAACACGGGGAAAAGGCAAAAGTGAAAAAACTCGCACGGAATTTATGTTTATAATTGGGCTGATTATGTGTATGTTTCTTAGACATGTGCTTTTTTACATTTATGTACGAGTTTTGCATACATTTGTGTATCTTTCGAACTCTGGTTTTATAAGCTTTTACCTTTATTTACATTAAAGCTTAAGTTAACCGCGCAAACTTTTATGCAATACATAAATATCAGCAAGTAGATGGCGCCACACATAATTTGCTTTTTAAGAACTTCCAAATTTTAGCAAAAAGCGTGAAAAAATATAGGTGATAAATTATTACTAAGAAAGCTTTGGGTTGCGTGTGTTCTTCGTCTAACAAAATTTATATTAGCCCAATTCACAATCTTGTGCAAATGGTCTTCCATCATAGCATTTGCAAAATTGTGTAGCATACCTTTTAGTCTACACTAACAAAACATATAGTAATGAGTAAAATATGCTACACAATTTTGCAAATGCTATGATGCAAGACCATTTGCACAAGATTGTGAATTGGGCTATTGTTTGAATATGAATGCAATATTTGCAAAATCACTTGCTTAAATAGATGATGTTTATAGTGTACACAACCTAAGGTAGATATTGTACATGCGAGGAATGTTGATAACGGATGTAGCGATGCAGAATATGCTTCATTATATTCTGTTAGCGTTTAAGTTTTTCTGTTTTCTAATACTAAAATACTTCAACTAATAATTAGAATATAATTTAAAAAGCTCCTCGAAAGAAATTGTTTAACTGCTCTGGCTTGCTTGGTTAAATATTTGACTCGTTTTTAATAATATTCGATCTGAAACCTTTTAAATAGACGTTGAGTATTTGAAGGCAGCAAACATTATTTTTGCTACTTTTACTGAACTCTACTTTTTTTTATTAATTTTTATAACATTTAACACCTCATTCGCCTTATCCGTATCATATTAATAAGAAAGCAATCAAACAGCCCTTAAACCTTAACTCTTTCTATTTTATTTAACAAAAGAAAAACTTTAAACACTTTACTCTACTTGAACCAAGTGCATCTTGAAATTAGTTTTTATTTAAAAATAAAACTGTTAATGACAAGTTTAAGATTAATAAAGAAAAAATTGTTTTGCCTTAGCGAAAACTAGAAAAAAACAAGTATAAATACAAGAATTACAACAAAAAGCTACAACTAAAAATGAGGGTTTGAATTACAGAGAACAAAAGTCAAAGACGCAAAGAACAAGTTTAAATCACACAATTTGGTTTGAGGAATTTCAAAAGGATTTTCATGATACAGAAAAAGAACATTGCTGGTCATATTAATATACTTTAAATCGATTAGTTAGCTCGATATCTTTAATTTATAAAAATATTGCAGTTTTAAAGCTGAATATTTGCTTTTTATTTTGGCGCTGTGATTTATGCCGGTACAGCAAAATCTCATACATATCAAAAAAAATATATCTCGTTCAATTAGTATCAGCTGGGATAAAAACTTTTCACATGCTAGCTATATATGGCTAAAGCACTCTCTGATTCAAAATGAATCGATAGTCCCATGGAACATTTTGTCGTCTCACAACCTCAAGTTCCTTTCCCTTTCATTTTTTACATTTGGTTGCACTTGGCGTTTGAACATTTTAAATAAGCATAGTAAGACATTAAAATAAACAATCTGCACATTACTATAGTCAAGCTTCATTTTTCTGTTTAAATAGTGATTCCAACCATCGCCTCTTATAACATTTTTTGTAAGAACTTACACACTTCAAAAATTCTGTTTAGTGGAAGAGACAAAAGCCAAAATTATCTCGTATAAAAACAATAGAAGAGGTCATAACATGCAGCTTCAACAACAACTTAAAAACAATTCTTGGGCTGAAAAATGAAAGAATATCTAAGACAACCCTTTTAAAACTCTATGTAAAAAAGATCTTAAGAAAATAACAAGTTTATGTTTATGACGTTTAAAAATGTTTTAAGTTCGTTGTTTGCTTTTTTGTATATGAAGACAAAGGGATCTCTAGATGAAAATGAAAAAGAAGATGCAAAATATTAAATATTTTATTTTAGTTTATTACAAAGTAACTTGCAATTATAAACTCCAGTCATAAATAACTCTAAACAGAAGTGGACAAATTACATCAACTAATGTAAAGCTCTGTACAGACGGTAGTCAGGTCTTTTAATAATGTCAGACCTAAAAATATACTGACAATGACAAGGCAAATAAAAATTGTAAACACAATTTAGATTGTCAGTTCACACGATTGCAAGGCATTTGTCAGAAAACTGACAATTCCTGATAATAAATTTATCTGACAACATTGTCAGACAACAAATTGTTAGTTCACACGGTAGTAAGAATTGCCAAGTGTCAGAATTAAAAAATTAAAAAGACAATTTTTTTTTAATTTGTTTAATGTAAATTATTATAAAAGGTACAAATTAATATTATAAATCTTTATCAAATCCAATATTAATCAAAATGAACAAACTGCATCGAAGTTTTTAGCGAGGATCAAAAGTCTCTAAAGGTTCAAATGTTTGGCTACATACATCAACACCTTTATTTTTAGTTTTAACTATTTAATTTTCTTAATATACTATAGAAATTAGTGGACATTTGGTCTAATTTTCAAGTGTTTGAATAAACCGGTTCAAAAGTTAGGGCTATATACATGTAAAATTACATCAAGTATGAGCACACCCTTTGATTTATAAATTCAAATTGTATACTTGCTCTTTTATCGGTCTTAGCAATACAAGTTCCCTGTAAATTTCGGTTGTCTGTCTATAGCCGTTCAAAGGTTTGGTCACATTCACAAAATTACATCAATTATGGGAATACCCTTAAATTTCTTTGTTCCTGAAGAACTATATGCCATTTTCAATTTGCTTAAAAACAGGCAAGTTTTTTCCCACCATTTTTATAACTTTTTTTATCTGATTTAATTTTAATTTTATTTTTTATTTTAAGTTTTTTTAACAGCACTTTTTTACTTTATTGCATTCACATTTATCTGACAATGATATCGTTGTCAGATATTAAAAATTTCCAACATATTACAATTAATTTTATACTGACAATTCTGACAATGTTCTGACAATGCAATGAGGCTGCTGTAGTCTAGGTGGTAAGCACGTTGACTACAAATCTGGCTGCCCTGGGTTCAACCCTTGCGGCAGCCAAAAAATAAAAATGTTTTTTTCTGTTTAATGGTATAAATACATAATTAGAATTAACATAAAAACACGCAGCCTCCTTCGTCGGTACTTCTAAATAGCATATTCGCCGGCGAAGTAAAATAATTAATAAAATGGCTATATCTATCTCCTTTCATCACCTGTCTTCTCTCTCATCTATCCCTTTCCTAAAGAATGTAGCACGGTTTAAAAAAACTAAGTAGGTATTGATGCCTGAAGTGCTACTCCTCTTTAAAAAAAAAAAAAAAAAAAAAAAAATAAAAGCGTTCATACAATTGTAAGATATCTAACAATATTATTGTTAGGTAGAAGTCTAACAATTTTCTGACAATGGTTTTTCTGACAATATTGTCAGACAACAATTGTTAGTTCACACGATTGTTAGGCGTTTTTTGTATATTTTTCTGACAATATTGTAAGATCTTACAACCGTCTGTGCAGAGCTTTATTATACCCATTAATTTATAATTTAAGTATTTATACTTCTTATTGTACTAGATGAAGAAACTAGAACATTTTTTTTTTCAAATTTTCATTAATTGTATATAACAGTTCAGACAATAGGCCCATATAGACCTTAAGTTGTTTTTACTTGTCCTTTTAGTAGAGAAATATAAACTATGTAAATTCTATATTTCTGCCTAAAGTTAAAAACTAAATTATGTCATTAAAGTAATACCCTTTATATTTTACTGTTGTTTTTAATTTTTTCTACTTATAGTGGACATAAAAACACTTAAACTTAGTGTCGGCTTATTGCGGTTCAAAAACAAGGTAATGTGCATTAAAATTATGTCACTATCGCCACACCTTTTAATTTAAAGAGCACTGTGACAGACAGACAGACGTTATAGCGAAAACATTAAGATTAGGTTCTAACGTTGTCTGTTCGGAACCCAAGAAAAAGGCTTAGAGGTTACGAAACTGGCATAAAGCATTAAACTGTGTTAATTGCCATTTTATCCAATATAATTTCGAATCCGAAAATCGTGATAAAGTAGAAAATAAAAAAACACAAACAATGAAAACCGAAGATTTTAATGACCTTAAAGCCCAAAAAATCGGTAAAATTATAAAAGCAACAAAAAATTGTTAAAAGTAAAATCGTTCAAACTACAAAAACACGTCTAAAAAATAAAAAAACGAGACGAGCTAATTTAAGAAATTAAGAACTCCTAAACTGAACAAACCAGTAAAATTAGTGAAATAAGTTATAAATGTAATTATAATAAAAAACAATTAGTTTGAAGTCTCCAAAATATAGTCTTTTAATATTTAATTGTTTTAATCATTTTAAACCTAATTGCAGAAAAGAACATATGTATCCAATAAAAACAGCAACTATCAGTTTCACAACATATTTATTGCATTAACATATTTAATATATTTACATAAATGAGCTATGCACAGTGGGTGATTTATTAAAAAAATTTAAATAATTCTGTAAATTCTAAACGGCTAGTCCGATTGTATTAAAACTACACAGGGGTACAGTAGAAGAATAAAAATTTGGTAACGGTTTAATTTAGTTTCATACAGACAGGTTGTATCATTTTCAGGCATCGCGGCGCCAACTCCCTAAGCAATATAATGACCGCATTTCAAACTTAGCAGGAGTACACCTCTATTATAGCCATCTGACACTATAGAATTATTTAAATTTTTCTTAAAAAATCACCTACTGTACGATATATAAATTACGCTACAGCCAGAGACAGCACTCCCTCGTCTTTTTTACATAAGTTTTTTTTCTTGTTAATTTTTTAAGACATTTTCCATTATATCAACTTTATTTTTATAATGTTTCCTCTGCAATCTTAAACGTTTTCTCATTTTATAATACAACAGAGACTTGCAAGGAAGGTCGACTACAAGAAAGTAAATAATTTCCACCAGACTTAAAAGTGAACAGCCAATACATAAACTAGCCAAACCGCCAAGACTTGCTGAAAATACACAAAATAAATCAATATTAACAATTTTATATTTCTGGTTCAAATTTACCTATCAAATCCATCCAGGTATAAACTACAGTTGTTAAAAATACCATTGTATACTCTTTTTGAAAGGAGACATCTAAATCAATATAACTGTTATTATTATTGTAGACCTCTTCATCAGTATTAATATGAGCTGTAATTACTTTTGTTCCATAATTCAACGATTTGCAATTGTACAAGCACGTACAGTTCGTAGTATCGTAATAAAGATCATTTTTGTTTATTTCTGCCAAAATTTTAAATTTATCTAAAATATTATATATAAAAAAATTAATTTAAATGTTTATCTTTCTCTCTTCCTTTGATGTCGCACCAACCATTATGATAAAATAAACAAGGATAGTCCACGAGTTTGCAGGGTCTGTAAGGGCCTGATGGATAAAATAATGTAAAAGTACAGTTGCAATATTTCATTAAATATTCTTGTTGACATTGTGACCGGCAATTTTCAAACATGTAGGGATGATTTGGTAGAGTTTTGTAATATACATCATCTGATTCATCCTGCAGGTAGAAAGTAAGCAATCTAATTGAAATTTTTTTTGTCAAAGTGATAACTGAACGCTGTGTAAGATCTTAATCAAACACAACTCATATACCCTATTCACAAGCCCCCTAGTACGTGCTAACTGCTAACAAAATACAACGGTGCTAGCTGTGTTGTTGGTAATTTTCATGCAAACATGCGATACAACACTTAGTACTTTTTTTCATATATTTTTCAAACGTTGTATTTGTTAAAATGTTTTATGTTTAAATGAATTATTATTTTTGTGTTCATGTGTGAATTATATTAAATTAAATTGAATTAAAAGATATTTTTATTAGTTTTATTTATTTAATTTATTGATTTGACTGATTTATTAGAAAGTGGAATAAGTCATTTCTGTTGTATATAGTAGGAGTGGGTATATTGGAAACATATGTTAAGGTTTGTTATCTGCCAATATAAAAACTGTTCTTTAAGATTTAATATTGCTTTAATGACTCGATTTAAAATATTTTGTATGGTTTCGCCATCAGCTGTACCAAAAAGAGGTGCTACCTTACGAACACAAGCACCATTTCCTGAAGATCCCAAGCAGTAGAGTACAATTTTAAGCTGCAAGTCAATGCGTAGTTGGAGCCTTTCGCCAATTGTGTGAAAAACATCGTAATTTTTTATAAGGTTGAATATAAAGGCAAATTTCTCTGGCCGTAGTCGTATCATATGAAGAAATCTGTTTTCATCAAAATATCTTAAAACCCGATTATGCCATAATGATGATTTTGGTAGCCCTAAATGTATAATTCTGCGACTGGAGAGCAAGTACATTAGGTTCATCCTAAAAATGTTTTGAATTTCATCCTCACACAAAAAATGTATTAATTTACTTTTTTCTGTTTTCACCCCCATTTGGCTTATAAATAACAAATGATGAATAGCACGTTTCTTCTTGTTATTTACTTTTTGACGTATGAAGTACAATGTACAATGGCACACTGATAAAATGGTTGTTCACAAAGAAGTAAACAAAAGGTAGTATGCAATACTACCTACACCTTAGCAGAGCTTGTGAATACGGCAATAATGTTAGAGTGTACAATGGGACAGCAGTAAAATATTTTGTTTTGTCAGCCATTTATAAAGGGCAAGGCCGATTGATCTTTAATATAACATAAGCATAGTAGAGGAGTATCTAAGCCTTATTTTTGAAGTTGGAAATCATCCCCTTTCCAGGGATGGCGCTCTGTGGTATCAAAGTTGGGTACCTCGCACCTGCAAATTTTTCTAATGCTTGAACTTTTTAAGTTTTTGTCCGATTTTTAAAAATTATATATATATAATGATATATATCTTAAATGTCTTATCTCATTTATATATGTGGGTGTTGGGGCTCCTAGATACCCCATTAACTTTCGAATAAGTATTTACTTTAAAACTTTTTTATTTCGAAAGCAGAAATATCTTGAGAATCCCCTGGTTTTCCACAAAAATTGGAAAAAGGGTATATCTAAGTTTGTCATTCCGTTTGTTATTTGTACAATAACTATTTCCGACCCCATAAAGTATATATATATTATGAGTTCTTATGCATAGCGAAGTCGATTGAGCGATGTCCGTCTGTCCGTCCGTCCATGTTAGTGTTGAAATACGCCAATCGATCAGTCATAGTGCCGAAAGACGTGCTATTGGAAATCAGCAAGATCGGTCCATGTCCTTAGACATGGCAAAAAAATCAACCCTACCTCTAATTTTTCCATATTATTTGGAACAATGAAGTAACTCCAATCAAAGAAACAAATATATGGGGCGATTGAAAATTAAAAATTAAGAAAAAAAACGTCAAGTGAAAAAATTGGCACTCGCCTATATTTTCCGAATTACGGGCCTCTGAAATTTAAAAATTTTTTTAAATATCAATATGGGTATTATTTAAAAGCTTTTTATGAGATCTTTAAGGAAATACTTAAAATTCTTAAAAATGTTTAATCAATTAAGAGCCGATGGCATTTTTATGTAAAATTATGTACATGTAGTAATTATTTTTTTTTTTATTTTTTAATTCTCTGTCATCGCAATATTTGCTTTTTTGATTAGAGTTACCTCACTGAACTAGATTTACTTTTTTTTAATATTCTTAACACAGTGACAGCTTCCGTAGGTACCACGAAAGGTTTTAAGCCATATTAATTAACACTCTACCTTCAATTATACCAATACGCAACTTGCAGCTATGCATAACTCAGCAAAGTATGAAATTAATTGGCAAAAATAAGCCTGTCTCAAGAGGGCTAAGCCTTACTGAGAATAAATGTATACACATCTTTTCTTGAAGTTTTTGATTCTTACCTAGCAAAAAAATTTTTGAAAAGGTAATCGAGTGCGGAATTAAGGATTTTTGGCAGAAGTACTTCCCAACTAGATTGCCAACTTAATGATTTAACAAGGCATGAGACTTTTATAATCAATTACTAACATTATTTATTGTAGGAAATAATGAGTACCATTAGTACGGTAGTCTCTTTAAATATAAAGAACTCGTTCCATTACCGCTTCCTTTTTTGGAAACTAATGTAATGTGTTTTGTAAGCGAGTAACAAAAGATGGCAATCACAAAAGTAAGTCATTATATGGCAAGTACTTTTTATGGTTATGTCAAATTTTTTGCTGGGTATGCAATGTCTAAGACATGAAAAAGTTTAATTCTTCTCAAGTGGACTATACCCTGTAATTTCCTAAGTACGCCTATGATGAAATCTATTTGTTAAAAAAAATCTACCAAGTATGAGGGCAAATCAAACACGAAAAGTTCCGTACCATGTATGGGTTACTCTTCAATTTTTAATTTTGGTTTTTCAACTAGTTACAGCGGACATAGCAACATAGTTTCTGTAAAATTTGCAATAAATCCCTGCGGAAATCACATAAATTGCAACATCTTTTAATATTTTATACTTTTTTTATACTGGCTTGGCAATACACACGCAGCGCTAATTTATAGTCTTAGCTTACACAGGTTTCAAAAAAATAATGCCAAACATGTGAAAATCACGTTACTATCGTGATACCATTCATTTCATTTTAATTTGGTTTTAATTAGTCATATAGAAGACAGAGATGTATATATTCTGTGCAAATTTGCATCGTCTACGGCTGAAAAACTAAAGTCATATAAGCGATAATAGTGTCAATATTGGGCTACCCTGAAATGTAAGTTTTTTTCTAATTGCTGCTATACCGCGCATAATTTTACGTACACTGTGCAAATTTGATGTTATTATGAATAACACGTCACTTTCTAAATACCCTTTATTTTTTAGTATTTGCTATTATAGCGGCTATAAAATACGTCTTCTGCTAAAAATTTAAAAGTCCACGGTACTAGAGATAGAGAGCTGAAAGAAAACAATAGGGTTACGCTTTCAACCGACTAAAAAAAAACAAGAAGGTTATCAATTGGTCTAAATATTGCTTTTTTTTGTAATGTTTGTGCCCGCAGTACACAATCATTTCTGAACCGATTTTGAAATTTTTTGAAAGGCGATGCTTACAGATTGGTCCCGTTTTAAAAACAGTTTATAATCTTAAAGGGTGTCCTCATGTTTCTACGTGTATTAGGAGCCGTAAAGGGCAAAAAGAAATACAAAAGTAAAAGGGTGTCTTCATACGTGACGAAAAGAATGTCAATTACTATGATTGCTATAAAAAAAGTAAAACTAATCAAAATTATAATTTAAAGGGTGTCTCAATAGTTGATGTAATTTTATGTATTAGGCTAAACTTTTGAATCGTTGGAGGCAGACAGCCAAAAGTTACAAGTGACCTCTATAAATATTCCACAATTTGAATTTAGAAATTAAAGGGTGCCCGTATAGTTAATGTAAGTTAATGTATATTGCACAGTTGTAGGCAGATGATTGAAATTAACAAGAAGCTGTAGTACCAAGTTCACTTTAACAAAGTTTGAAGATGGAATGCAAGAGATTTTATGTATGTAGTCAAACTTTTTAACAGACAGATGAAATCTGTTTTGAAGTCGTTTTTTTTTTGCAATAATTATTACACTTTGTGTTAGGAACCTTAAAAAACTGCTCACCTCAAATAAACATTGTCTCACTTTTGGTGAAATAATACGTGTGTAATCACTGTGAGTATTCAGAATGCCTTTAAAAGAAATCGAAGTCCGCGTATAAGCATCAATTTCAATGGGATTAGTAAACCAGACATGAGGTTCCGCAATCATTAGCTAAATAATAGAAAAACTAATTATAACAAAAAAGAAGTCCTGCACCACTAGACTCGGTACTCACCAAAATTCCGTTTTTATTGTTATGAGAAGTAGGTGAATAGTAATGTTGTTGCCTTAAATGAATTCTTACTTTCAAGCCATTATAAAATCCTTGATCTTTGGTTCGCCAAGGCCAAAACGAGTCTAGTCTTTGCTTTTCTAAACCCTCTGGAGACTCGATTGTGTTAAATGCTAAGCAGGTTCCTATCGGAGAATTGCGCAAAAAGAATATTTCACAACAATTATAATCATCATCAACCCACTGACAAATAGACAAAATTTCATGACACTTCCAGGCCATAAATTCTGATAGCCAGTGGAAGTTGATATAGTTTAGTTCCTGCAGCAAGTCGGTTGATATTTTTGTCAGATTTTCAAACTTATAAAATTTTCCATAAGCCAAAGTATCATACGCGTTGACAACTTCCATGAAAAGGTTTTGGTATTTCGGGTTTGTTTGGTGTTCAGGTTTTAGAAACATCTGCTTGGCGATGTTGAAACGTTGCCAGTTGAAACGGTTCCTTATGCAAATAGTAACCTCGGGAAAAGGAATACGAAAGACAGGATAACGAGTGGAAGAGACTACAGTAACCAAAGGTTTTGTCTGATAATCAAGCGCTACCTGAGAGCTAACATAGACAAAAACTAAAAAACAAGTGACTGCACCAACGCTCCATGTAATTCTACGATAAACGAAATTTGCATTATTTTTTTATTTGTTACCAGCTAAGAAATTACCTTTTGAATAGACTTAGATTTTTGTCAAATATTCTATTAATGCCATGCATACTTAAATTGCTTACAAATTCATCTAGAACACCCTGAATATATTGAAAATATCCTTGATCACATCCTTTAGTTATTTTGGGCGTATTTTGCTTCTTCACGGCTTTTGGTGGGAAACTTTGTAACTTATAATTTGATTTCACTCTTAAATAATTAAAGTCTTTTTGTAATAACATGTCCACAGCCCAGTTATTAGCTGTACTAACTAAGAGGTTCAACTACCGAAAAATACAATGAACTGGTTCATTTTATATGATTGCAATGATAAGTCTTATAATAAATTATTGAAATTTCATTAAGTGCGTAATTAAATTTATATTTGACAATCATTTGTCAATTTTCATGTTTAACAAACATTAGGTGGCAAATTCATGGTCAGATTGTTTGTTGGCAACAAAAAATCTGTTTTATTTGTACGCTATAATAACACAATAGGGAAAGGGGCAAGTCTTATTTTGAGGTGAGTTTTTTTTTTAACTCGAAAAATGCAACTTTCTATGAAAAGGTGTAGGTTTTAAGAAAATACTTATTTTTATAAAAAAAGTACTTTAGAAACAGGTAAACTTATTTTTAAAAAAGGAGCTTTTAAATAAAACAAATATAAATTTCAGAGAATTGTTAGGCACTTAATGCCATACCAGGGATTTTTTCATTACCATTGAGATTTCATTGGCATTGTTTGAAATAATGACAATTAAAAAAATTTAACTACCATTTAATGCTAATGATTTTAATTTACTTGATATTCTTATGAAATATTAAAGTAAATTAAATCAAAAAGATTCCAAATAATAAATTTTCATACTGCTAATGATTTTATTTTAATTATAATTTTTTTTTCTAATGATAATGAAATTTTAATGAAATCGTTTTATTACTAATTACATTTGATTCAAAAACAAGTAAGAGTACTATATTCGGCAATACCGAATATTATATACCCTTCACCATCTATGTAAATCTATTATAGTGAAGTAACTCCAATCAAAAAAGCAAATAAAAAACAAAAAATAAAAAACAAAAATTGTTACTGCATATATATAATTTTACATAAAAATGACATCGGCTCTTAATGGGTTAAGAATTTAAAAAAAAAAATTTAGTATTTCCTTAAAGAGCTCTTCAAAAGCTTTTAAATGATTCCCATAATTAAAAAACTTTTGAAAATTTCAGAGCACCGCAACTCGGTAAATATCGGTGAGGGCCATTTATTTTACTTAAGGTTTTTTCTTATTTTTAAATCTCTATCGCTCTATATATTTATTTTTTTGATTGGAATTACTTTATTGTTACAAATGACATGAAAAAATTAGAGATAGCCGTGGTTTTTGGCCTGCTGCCTCGAAGGACATGGACCTCTTTCGACACTATATCTGATCGATTGACATATTTATTTATGCAACACTAACACGGACAGACGGACATCGCTCAATCGACTTCGCTATGCATAAGAAGTCAGAATATATATATACATTATGGGGTCGGAAATGGATATTGTAGAAATAACAGACGGAATGTCCAGTTTTTGCGGTAGATGGTATAATAACTGTTTTTATGAAGCATAAATTTTTATGGCAGAAACTTAAAAAAACTTTGTTTATAATAAATAAATCTTAACACTGTCTGTCTTATTTTTAAGTTATAATAACCAAGATAGGAGATCTATATTTAGTGTAAAATGACAAGGAATAAATTCATTAATGATAAATATTTTAAACCATTAAATCATTAGACAATTGTAATGATTTTGTTTTTTAACTACTTATCAAAGAAACCTTTTAATTAAAAAGCATTACTATTAGTAAAAATAATTATAATGCTAAAAAAAATCATTAGCATTATTTTTCAGTCAATGCTAATGAAATCGACTATTAATTAACCCAACTAATTAATTACTCCAATGTATATGAAACAACTTTTAAGAAAAAATTAAATTTAAATAAACAATCAATTAAATAAAATATGATTTTGTTATGTAGAAGGGAAGTTTAACTTCAAGTGAAAGAAAGAAAGTAAAAGTCTTTTAGAAACTTTTACAATTCTTATGGCACAAGTGTTTTTTTTAAGAAAGTAAATTTATGGGAAGAAATGTTTTTTTTTTTTTTTTTTTTTTTGTAAATAAAGTGAATTTTATGTTATAAAAGTACTTTTTGTAAATGAAGTATTTTTTACTTTTGTTGTGATGAAAGTTAATTTTTCTGATAGAAGTTATTTTTTTTAAATAAAATTAAATGTGAAATTTAGTGAAATAGTGTCTTTTGTGAAAATAAAAACGTGTTGTTAAAAAAGTGACCTAAAAAAATCGTCTTGTGACAAAAGTGACAATTTGTACAAAAAACGTGACTATTTGGAAAAATGCAACTTAATATCACAATATGCTACATATTGTCACAAATATGATTGCTTAGTAAATAAAATTTAAAATATAGTCATTTTGTTAAAAATGAGACCTAAAATCGGAATAACAACCTCTTGTAACAAAAATGTATTTTTTTACAAAACAAGTGCCTAATGCCATTAAAAATGACTTTTTATGCATAACTTTGCTTATTACAACAAACGTGATTATTTGAAATAAAGTGACTTATACTCGCAAAAAAAATACATATTATGCAAAAGCGGGGTTTTGTAGAAAACAGGAACTAATTGCGAAAAAGTTGATTATTTATAAAAAAGTGCCTTATTGTCACAAGTAACCTATTGTCACAAAACGTGACTTAATGTTAAAAAATTGTGAACAAAATTATTTTTCGCAGCAAGTTATTGTTGCGAAAATAGCTACACAAAGTGATAAAAAAGGAACTGTCACTTGTAGTGATATAATTAACTATTTTTTTGAAAAAGTTAGTTTTTGTGACAAAAATGGCTTTTAGTAAAAAAATTTATTGTGACAAAGTCGTCTTTGTAACTAAAAATTACTTCAGTTTTGTGCAAACTTGATTTTTGGCACAGACTTTTTTTTGGAAAAAATATTTTTAATAAATAACGATTTTTTATAAAAAAAAACTGACTTTTTTGATTTATTTTTTGTAAAAAGGAATAAAATATATTATAATTGTGAAAAAGCCAGAATGAATTTTCGTATTTTATTCGAAGAAAAAAAAAAATCGAAACATAATTTACAAAAAATACTACTTTTCCAAAATAACATGTAAGATTTTATTTCATAAACCGAAAGAAAAAATATTCTCTTATTTTAAAATAATTGTTGGTAGTAAAATCTGTCCTACATATTTAAAGTCTTTTATATTCGGTTTATTATCCACAAAAAAGGTAAATTTCTTATAAATTAATTTTTTTTAAGTTACACCAATTTATATTAAGCGTGGCTATAAAAATAGTTCCTTAAGGGGCACTCACATTAAAAGTATATAAATTTTCTAACAATCCCTTGCTTTAATTCTAATCTTTACAACTTGCTGACTCTCCAGAGACTTATTTACAATTTTAGTAACACTTAATAAAGCATTGTATTCGATGACAGTATTTGTTTTCACATTAATCTATGAAAAATAGTAGAAACAAATATTTGGTTCAAATATTTGCCATAATAATTAACAAAATGTAAAAGTAAACGATAAAAAGGTATTTAAGTACCGTATGATTTATTTGTTTCATTAGTTTTATTTAAACTTTCGACAAATAAATTGTAAAAGCTTTAACATTAGGGATATACGAGGACAAATATGGCTTGCATGGATTTTAAACCAGCTCAACCAATAGCATTGCGTGAACTTTCTCAAAAATTTCAGCCGAAATATAAAACTCAACAGGAAAAGAAGGTTTCAAAATTATCGAAAGAATTCAAGAAAAATGCTAAAAATTTAGCGTTGGAATTTGGCCAAAAATCAACAATTCATTGCATGAACAGGATTTTACAGGAAAACGCTAAAAAATTTGACAGGTGATTTCAAAAATGATAATTAATAAAAACATACTTTTCTCTACATAATCGTCTTTATAGATTCTTTTGGCTTTTAACACTTGTCTTGGCACTCTTGGGCTGCATTTATGTCTGCCTTATTCTTTCACAGCGCTTTCGTGCCGGAGTTTTGCAAACTGTGGTGCATAGTACCAACAAAGCAGTATTCGAAATACCTTTTCCCGAAGTAACAATTTGCAACGGAAATCATTTAAATTGGGATCGCATTGAAGAAGCTAAAGCACTATTTTTGCCCCATGAAAATAATACCGAAAAACTACGTCTCTTTGAATTTGTCATCGGTCTGTATGACAATTTGGAATTTGGTGAATTCGATGTTTTTAACGCTCTCAAGGGACAACCGATTTCACTGGTGAATGATGTCAATTTTAGTTTGGTGTTTGATTTTATGACTTGGCGTTGTGAAGAAATTCTAACGGATTGTGTTTGGCGTCAAAGTAAATTGAATTGTTGTGATATATTTTCGAAGAGTCGAGGACTAAATGGTCTTTGCTGGCATTTTAATACACTGTCAACGGAGGAGGGCAGACGTATGAAGTTAATGGATGATAAATATCCCTGGAGAACGGGTAGTGCTGGCATGAGAAGTGGTTTGAATTTACGCGTGATGTTGAATACAGACAAACACTATCGTAAAGACAACGACAAAGGCTTGTGGGTGAGCATTTTGTTGAATATTCCGCCTGGCTTTATTTGAAGAACTGTTTTTTTTTTTTAATTTAATGGCAGGTAAGTTTAATGGAGCCACAAGTTTTTCACAAAGATCCCTATTGGGTACCTGGCAATACCGAAACGCTGATAGAAGTGGAGCCAGTTATTTATTTCTATGATGACGATACGAAAAGTTTATCGTCATCAATAAGGCAATGCATGTTTAATGTAAGTTTTACGATTTGAAACAGAAGCTTAAAAGCTAAAAGTTATCAAAAATAATCAACAGTTTTTCTCACTTTCAAGCGAGTTGTTGTACTAAATTGGGGTTTATTAGAGAGAATGTAATATAGATTTTTGCAGATTAGTTTTGTATCAAAATATTTTTATTTTTTCCATTTCAGGGCCTGCATTATAATAAAATTTGTTCATAAATTTCACATAACTCTGAAAGAAATACCCACAGAAGAAGTAGAATGTTTAAATGGGTGTAATACCGGAGGGTTTATGTAAAAAAATATTTGGATGTCCTGCCTACTGTAAGGTCGTGATAAGCCAATTTTTTTAGTATTCGATTGCCATTCAATTTTACTAAATGTCATAATCTATAAAAAAAAATTAAAAATTTTATATATAGGGGAGGGTCGACGAAGCGTAGCACGACATCTAGAGTTTCCATTTTGAACAACAACTTATTAATTTGGTTGATTTCTAAACTCATGTTAAATTTGAAGACATCGGACGATTTAAGATTGCCGAAATAATATTGCAATTTCGAAAAATGAAAAAAATACAAAATTATAGCTTGTAGGCAATAAATGTCATCTTCGCGAAAAAAAAATCGTAAGAACTTTGGGTGACACCAGGCATCATCGAGCAATAATCAATTACATCATTAAACTGGACCAAAACAAATTGGTTATCAATGATATGTAACGCTTATTATTAACATCAGTAGTCCAAATAACGTCTTTTTTAAGAAAGTATAAAAATATGTTGTTCCGAACCAGATATTGCTGTATGTTTATTTCCAAATGGTAAGCCTTTCTTGGATTAACAATTTTGCTTCTAAGCTCATTCGTTCATGCTTGTATCTGGTTGCTAAAGAAAATTTTTATTTGCAACACATACACTAAAGCTCCAATTTTTTATACAAAATTTTTTCATTTGTACTGCTGCTCTTTCACACTTTGACATGATTATCTGCTCAGTTTCTCTGCATGATTTTAAAGATACTGAAACACCTGAAGGAACCCTTGCAAATTGAACATTACCTTAACTACAATTTAAATATGACTTAAGTAGAATCAGGAACGAAACTTAAATTGCACTTACTAAAGCTAAGGTAAAATTAAACTAACTCAGGCTAGAATCTAAAGAAACCCTGAGCTATAATTAACCTTGGACTTACAAAGATCTGAAATTGAACTGAAAGAGTTGAACTAGACTTGTACCAAGTTAAAATTAAACTTAAACTAAACTGGAACTTAACTAAAATATAATAAATTGTCATAGAAACTAACTTGAAATGGAAATAAAACTAGAACAAGAAGTGAAATATAAAACTGACATACGTTGTACGAAAAACAGAGCTAGAACATAAAATCGACTAGACTTAAAAAATATGTAAATGGAGATAGAATTAGCATGCTAAGAACTGTAAAAGTGACAAACTGGAATTAAATTGAACTTGAAGTTGGAACTCAATCAGAACATAGACGGAACTAGAAGTTAAAGAGAATTGAAATGAAACCAAAAAGAGCTTAAGTAGAATAAAATAGAACTAGGATTGAACAAAAGCTGTTCTGCAACAGAATCAGAACCGCAACTGCATTGAATAAAAACTGAAGTAGAAGAGTTAGGACTAAACCAAAGCTTAAACAAATTTAGGGTTAAACGAAGCTGCATTAGGAGCTAAATTTTAACCTAAAATCAACTAGATCTTTAACTGAACTGCTGGACTGAAACTAAAATTTAATCATATTTATTGATATTAAGACAAGAACTAAAACTCTAAATTAACCAGAGTTTAACATCACTGAACATTACCTGAAACAAAATTGCTTTAGATTCAAACTAGAACTGAGACTACAGCAGTTCTAAATGTTATTATAATAAATTAAAAGCTGAATAAATTCGGAATGAATTAGGTTATTCCTGGATATATTTGTAGGGTGTGCGACAAATAGAAAGAACATTTTTTGTCACTAACCGGTTTTTCAAAGCCACAGATTAAGATGGCTGGGCGAAAAGAACTACAGTAAAAAAAAAGTAATAACTACAAAACGCAAAGTAGTGTAGTGAGTAGTGTAGGGTTTTTTTTTAAGGAATCACAATGAAACTTTTGGGTCTCTAAGTAGATGTGTTAAAGCGAAGCAATCTTACCCAATCTAACCTAACCCAAATATATAGTGGAATTTAGCTGAACTTTAGTATAATTCACATTAACTAAAAATGAAATAAAAATAAAATGAAACAGACACGAAACTGTAACTAATCGAGAGAGCAACTTAAAAGACCTGAATGGAAACTGAATGAGAATTACTAACATCTCTAACTAAGTCTATACAAAAATAAAAAATAACTTTGTTTTACATTTAAATTCTTTCTGTTTACTTAAGGATGAGCGTAAAAATTATGAATTTAAAATCTTGGCCAATTTTACATACATGATTGAGAACTGTGAGACACAGTGTCGTCAAGAATATATACTGAGTTATTGTAATTGTACCATGGACTTGTTATTTCCACAGGGTAAAATACCTAAAACTTTTAAATATTTTCTCTTTAATTAAAGTTTTTATATTTTTTTTTTTCTAGCTGGTTATAAGTCCTGCGAAGTCGAAGATTTATTTTGTTTAGCCAAATACAATGGTAAGTGTCTGTCCATCTAACTGTAGTTGGCATCAAGTCTTAAAAATTATTATTCTATTTGATAATGTTTGCTTTATTGATATTTAAAGATTACTTCCGTTTTATTCATCAGCAAGGTGAAGAGGAGTACGTGAGCAGCAGACATAAAGGAATGGTTTGTAAATGTTTTCGTAATTGTTATTCACTCAATTATATAACGGATGTAAGACCATCATTTTTGCCCTCGTATCTACGTGGCAATAAAACATTCATTGACTTGGATGTGCATTTTCGTTTTGAGCAAATGATGGTTTACCGCACTAGTTTTGTATTTGGCTGGGTGGATTTAATGGGTAAACAAGTACCACTTTAAAAAATATACATAAAGTTTTTTTTAATTTTTTGTGAAATTTTTTCTTTTTTTAGTGGCTTTTGGTGGCATTGCTGGTTTATTTTTAGGCTGTTCTCTTATAAGCGCTATGGAATTACTATATTTTGCTTTAGTCGAATTGCCTATTTTCATATTTAATGAATTCAAGTCTAAACCGAAATTAAGAAGTTTCGAAAGTCAAGATAATAATAAGCTGGCTTCAAAGAAGTTTTGTCGTAAACGCTGTAATTGGGGTGTAAATAATCGTATAAGAGCCGTTCAAAATTTACAAAAATATGATTTATCTTTATATGAGAATAATTTAAATTATAAATATGATGCTGTAGAACAATATTATTTAATAAATAAACAATATTTATAAATATTGCAAACACAAAGGTTGATTTTGTTTTTGTTCGTGTTTGGTTATGGTGCTGAATAAATTTTTACTTTCACCACTAAAAAGTGTGGTGTATGTATATATAATACAACCAAAGGTTAGCTGACTTATGTGGCGGGTGAGGTGGTTGCATTATTCCAATGCAAGTGTCTACTTTTTTTAACAGAATATCTTTATCTTTATCATTTAAAAGAGCAATTAACGGAAAATATACCAGCTCATAACTTCTAAATTTGCATTAAATAGCAGTGGTAGATGAGTTGAGGTATAAGATCAACTCCCATCAGCGGCAAGAATAAAGAAAAAAAAATAATTAATGGTGAATACTCGTACCTCCTGAAAATAATATGCCTAAAAGGCGAATAAACGGAAAATAACAGTTTAACCTTCCAGATTCGCGTCGTTGTTTAAAAAGCGCATAAATAGAAAGAACGTTGCAAACTTCCCTAAGTCTCTATTAAAAGAGGAAAACAATTGTATTTCAGCAAAAGATAAGTTGAGTTATGAATTCAACTCTCATCAGCGCTACGAATAAAGATAATAATATTTATGATTAATAGCAGCAATGGTTTATTTTTTGTTTAGTCAAAAAAATAGAAAACAGTAATAAGCCACGCAGAGTCTCGATTAGAAAAACGCAAAAAACTGTCGTGAAACCACCTGGAGGGGATAGCAAACATACCAGCATATTTTAACAGCAGATGGTAGTTCGTGGTTTAAAATTTAACGGAGCATTAGTGAGTAAAAAAGTATATAAAAACACTACAGTCGCTGAAATGGCTAAAAAAGGATCTGATTGATAAGACTGGATATCGTGAGTTCGAATCTCACCGGAGATACAGCCTATTGTAACCGCCATAGCTGCGCGAATTACTTAAGCCTGTTTTTTCAACAAGACAATGAATATTAAGAGTCTCGTCATAGTCACTGAATGTAGTCTAAGTGCATGTTCAGTAAGCAAGAGATTGTGAAAACAAATCTAGCCAGAATCGCTAAGCAGGATATGTAAGAAAATATTAAGAATAAATATTATTCCAGTGAAGAGTAAAAAAAAAATCGACATGCTTATATTTGTAATCAAGAGAACAACTACTTTTAAAAGGGAAGTACTTGACAATATTGTAGTTTAGAATGAAAAATATGACTTTAAAACGATTTTCTTTATAACTTTGTTAGCCATAATTAGGCTATTTAATGAACACTTTACCTTAATTCACTCTTACAAATAAACTTCAAAACATACATATTTGTCAAACAAATCACTTTTAACTTTATTAGTTTAACAACTCCCTTTTGGAAAGGAAAAAGAAAAGAAACCTTCCCACCAACACCAAACAAACAAAATTTATAGGAAGTAAGCTGAAGAAGAAAAAAGGCAACTAAAGTAAATTACTGTCAATTTGTCACCTAAACTAAACATTTTCTATTTTTATTTTTTTACATTTGAACGATTTCTTCATCTCCTGCTTTAAACAATTTTTCATTTCCAATTTTTTTTATTTAATCATTCATTGTTGGCATTTTATTAGTTGCTGTTGTCGTCGGTTCTAGTGCTTTTGTTATTTATTTGTTGCTTTTAGATTGAGTTGTTAAATGATGTCTAGTAAAACTTAATCAAAATTAAGGGTTACTTTCTTTGGTCCCTTAAGGCTAATAAGTATAGTCTTAGGGTAATTAAGTAGTAAAAACAAAATATGTGGACTTATTGGTATCATTATCATTTTAAGTAATTTGTGTGTTTGAATTGTTTAAATGTCTCCATTCCACATAATAATTCTTAAAATACTTTTTATCATCAAATAATTTAAAATGCGAGGAAAGACTATTACGGCATTTACACTATGCAACTTTTCATGAAACTAACATGAAATTTTTGTTTGTTTGTGAAGCAGGAGGAGTAAGCAATACGGTATGGCTTGAGTTTTGAGGGGATGTTACTGTTGCTAATGTTTACTTTTAGATAACGCATAACCCTGTAACTTAAATAGAAAATTGAGAAAAAATTGCCTCAAAAAATTGCATAGTGTAAATCTGGACTTTATCAAATTTTTTTTTTATTAATTTGTAAAATTTAAAACAATCTCCATCATTTACTTTGTTCTAGAATGCCATTCAAAGCACAGAAGATGTTTTGGAGTACTTATTTAATAGCGACATTCAATGTAGAAAAACTTTGCTTAAAAACATTGATAACAATGACCAACAAAAAATATTTTTGTAATGCTTCCTTCACTTCATGAGTCAAATCTTATTAATTTTGGGTTGAATAAAACGAAAACGAAAATGAGAATAAGCTCCAATTTCTGTGATACACCAAGGGTCAAAATATTATCGTCAACAAATTGCGGCAAATCTATTATTTTAACCAGAAGTTTATCAACATTAAAAATTAGTTTACAATTATTAAATCGTAGTTTATTTTTTTGAATTGAAAATTAATTGCATAATATTTGGCAGGTTGGATATTATAACCATCATATAAATTTCATTTTTCTTTTAGCCTGTTTCTGGTAGGTAACTTCTGGCGCATTCAAACACATGCGCTAACAGTAATCTACAAGCGTTGATTTATTCCAACAACCCGGATATCTTTGTTCCATTACAGAAATATCCTGATGAAATCGGTCAACGTGTTCGTTACTGACCGGACCACAACTAGGAGAAAAAAAGTGAAGATAGCAGTGAGTAAAATAAATTTTGAGAGACATGTTACATGCAAGTTCATGATATCGTTCTAAGCTTCCTTTTCTTTTGCCTCCAAAACTCTGTCAAACGCAGGATCCTTCACAATCTTTAGAATTTGTGGTCCGACAAAAACACCTTGCTTAACTTTTGCATAACTTAAGAAAGGAACATTTTTCCTCAAATATCTAAATGCCTCTTCTTCTTTGTTCATGCCTTTGACACAGTTTTTCATCAAACCGGGTTTTATATCGCTGATGTCATGTAGAAAGACCCTAACTCGAATTTTTACGAAATTGCAATTTTTCGTGATTTCAATACATTTCACACAGATACACCTTGTCACAAAATTTGAATGCAATAGTATCAAAAATAACGGTTTCTAAGCATTTGCATTTTTAATATTACATTGCGATAAATATAGTTTCTATTATGTTTTTACCTTCTCCTGTAAAGTTGCTTATATACGAGTTAGGGCCTTTCTACATGAGACCAGCGATATGTAATAGTGGAAGAAATAAATCTTTCGGGTCGACGAGTGACAGGGAAACAACATTTTTAAACTAGAGCCAAGATTTTTTGCAGACCAGTCTGTTTGAATGAAATGTGATATCCTATTCCTACTGTACTACATACAGAAAAACAGCATTCCCAAGTTGCATTCCTAAAAATATAGCGATACCCTTTAGATCACCGCAGATTTTCTATTTGAGTTCACCATATTTAATTTAGTAGAGAAGGACAAGCAAGCCAAACCACAATATTTTTAGAGTGGCGCATTCTAAACGATGAAAAGTTCTTTTGATTGCAAATACCAGCACTTCCACTAAACTTCTACTCTTTTGAGAGACTTAATTCCATATACATTGTTTTTCTTCCTTCGAAGTCTTCCTAAATTTGCTCCAATATTCTTTTATTTACCAAAGATGAGCTCTAACAAATTTATGCAGTAATCAACACAGTATTTTTTTTTTCGTCGAGACCATCGCAGCCTTTAAAACCTTAATATCATGCGGGTCTAGTAAGACTTGAAATGACAATTTCTTGTTTAACTAACTGAGCTATGACTGACATCCATTATTGTTATTTAAGCTATCTTTTTTCTTACTTACTAATTCTCAGATAAGCTATGGATCAATACAGGTTCTTTCATCCGAATGATTTGCCATTTTTTGATTTTTTCAATTTTCCTGTTTTTTTATACTTCACCATCACAACTGCTGATTTCTAAGTAAACACATCTAAGCCAAATCATCTATTGTGCAAGTATACAGTAGCATTTTTCATTCCATCTAGCGCGACTAAACCAAAATTGCTTTCACTTTTCTAATCAACTCAGCGAAGGGCTTTGAATACTGTTTTCCATTTATTCAGCGCGTCAACTAAACAACAATTCTTTATTGGGTTATCTGGCCAATGTTATTTTGTTTTTAAGTTTCCTGAATAAGCTAATATGAACTGTGTTTCCAAATATAAATAAAGCCAATTAATTTTACATTTTTTCCCGACGTTTCGTCAATTATCTGTTGACTTTCTCAAGGGGATGCCTATTTAATTTTTTCAAAATATATACAATGGCCCCTATTCATAGTTATAGACTAAAGTCGACTCTTGACTCTTGCTAATGTATACTCTAAATAAAAGGCTTCTATTAACTTTTTTGCTTTCATAGTCAAGAATCAAGTATACATTAAGTTCAGCCACCTTCCACTGGGTGGAATGTTTTCATACAATTTCTAAACAAACATTAGAAAAAAGTAACCTTGTGCTTATTTTGTTCACTTTGGTATAAAAATCAGATATAGAGTATTGTGTTCTTAAACCAAATAAAATAATTTTGGAAAAATGAGTTAAAAACAGCTTGAGTGACTTCCCTAAAGGCCCAACTATAATGTGCACAAGTTAGCTTTAGCTTATGTCAAAAATTCAACGAAAAGCCTGTCAAATGCTTAGGTAACTTATTAAAGAAATTTATGTGGCTATAATGTACCTACATAAATTTAGTAACTTATTTGCCACAGTTGCACATTTATGTTTGATTGGTACTTTTGCCAAAAATAATTTCGATATAAATGAACGAAAAGGTTTTAAAGATGATGTATTATATATTTAATAACTTTTACATACACATTTACATATTTTGGTTCATGTTCTAAGAAAAAGTTAAAAAAAAATATTACAAGTTAGTTTCTGTTTTGTGTTTGTGGCCAACCGTACTAAAAAATGCAACGATGTTCATCGCTTATATCGTATGCATATGTGTGTATAAATACATATTTAATTTAAATATATTATATTTGTAAAAAATTAGCCATAAAGAAAAATGTTGTTTTTTCTACTTTTAAAAATTTAACAATTTAGGTCTTAGTTAAAGTTTTTCCTTATCAATGTATAACACAAAGCACAATCAGCTGTTTCCCTACGGAAAGTGCGATCAGTTTCCTACCTTGCATAAAGAAATGAAATTTGACGAAACTTGACGAAAAGTTATCTTATGTACATTATAGTTTACCACATACAATTTAATGTATTTGCACAGTTGTGTAAGCTTGCATAAGTTGTGTTATGCACATTATAGTTGGGCCTTAAATTATCGCGAAAAGCGCAAGATATCTGTCAAAATTTCTCATGTACACACAAAATGTATGAAGCATCCCTAAATAGCACGGCGTTAACGCTTAGCAAATGGAAAATCCAATTTTGACTGTGCGTTAGGAAGTGAAGTGTGCTGCTTGCTGGTTTGTTTTGTTATGGTTGAAAAGTAATGACAATTTAGTTATTTTCAAGGAAGCGGTTTTATCTCTTCTTTATTCTTATACAGCGGGTTTTATAAAATAAAATGAGTTAACATTACTGTTAAACACATAAAGTTGACGCTCTTATTTAGGGATGACATTCCATCGCAAAAGTTATGAATTACATTGCTTTGCGTCTTACGCACTCATTTGGGGATGGGTGTGAGGTAGTTTTAAAATTTAGAGTTGACTCTCGTGCCAAAAATATATTTTAAATTGTCTATGAATGAGTTAGAATCGACTCTAAAGTAAAACCGGCTTTAGTTCCCTTAAAGTATACTTTATTTTAACTATGAATTTGGGCCAATATTTTTACATTTTAAAAAACTTACAGTAAAATTATTTATATAAACAAAAACAAGTGTAAAAATAAAACACTCAAAACAACTTGAAGAATACGTAACATATAAAACAAACGTTACAAAACATTAATTTAAATTAGTTTTTTGTAGAAGTTGTTTAAAGCTCAAGCTAATTGGGCCTACAGTTTTTTTTTCGCCGATTGTTTGTCGACTTTCTCAAGGGTTTTTTGTCTATAATTTTGTTGAATTCAATTTTGATATATAAAAACATTGACATATTATAATATAAATATAGCTTAGTTTGTCATTTCGTTTGTAATTCTACAATATCCATTTGCGAACCCGCAAGGTATATATATTCTTAGCAGTGGCGGTCTGACCGTCCATGATATTGTTGAAATCAAGCTTGCCAAGGCACGACATCAGCTAAAGAAAATTATGGTATGCCAATCTATCAAATATAGTGTCGAAATAGGTGCTATTGGAAATCTACACGATCGGTCCACGTCCACACCATGCCTACCTCTAATTTTTTCATGTCATTTGGATCAATAAAGTAACTCCAATAAAAAAAAAAATAAATGTATGGGGCGATAGAGAATTGAAAATTCAGAAAGAAAAACATCAAGTGAAAAAGTTGGCTCTCGCCTATATTTTCCGATATACGAGCCTCTAAAATTAAATTTTTTTTAAGATATCAAAAGCTTTTGAAGAGATCTTTTAAGTTTTTTTTTTTTTAAATACTTAACTCATTAAGAGCCGATGACACTTTTATATAAAATTATATATAGAACTTTATTTTTTTATATTTTTTAATTCTCTGTCACGACAATACTTGCTATTTTGATTGGAGTTACTTCACGAAACAAGATTTACATAGATGGTGATTGGTGAATAAGATTCGGCATAGCCGTATATAGCACTCTTACTTTTTTTTATTTATTTTTACACACTAAATAACATAGTTTTCTGAAACCTTGACCTTAAAGTTCGTAGCGTTTTAATTTTGTCTTCAACCAAAAAACAAATATTCTTTTAAAGTAAATAGAGCAAAAATATAATGCATAAAGGTTGAGAAACATTTTAAACAAAAGTAAAACAATAACACAACAATTAGAAAATACTTTATCATAAAATATGATTGAAGGAGAACAAATTATGATCACAAGTCATAATTTGGTCATTTGTTACTTAGTTTTTTTTCGGTAGAGCCGTTGCTAAAAATGTTAAAAATAAAATGAACTTAAGCCAAAATAATTTCTATTCATTTAAAAAATATGGCCCATATTCACAGCTAAAATAAAGTATACTTTAAGGGAACTAAAGTCGGTTTTACTTTAGAATCGACTCTAACTCATTCATAGACAATTTGAAATATACTTTTGGAGAGAAAGTCAACTCTAAATATTAAAACTACCTAAAGCTGTTTTTAACTCATTTTTACAAAATTATTTTATTTGGTTTAAGAACACAATACTCTTTATCTGATTTTTATACCAAAGTGAACAAAATAAAAACAAGGTTACTTTTTTCAAATGTTTGTTTAGAAATTGTACATTTATCAAATTACAGTTGGCACCCAGTGGAAGGCGTCTAAACTTAAAGTATACATTATTCTTGACTATGAAAGCAAAAAAGATAATAAGAGCTTTTTATTTTAGAGTATACTTTAGCAAGAGTCGACTTTTTTCTATAACTATGAATTTGGGCCAATAACTTTAAAACGAATATAAATCACTTTTCATATTTTTACACTTTACTTCGTAAGATTCTTTTAGTTGCAAAATAAATCACACTAGCAGTTATGTACTTTGGTGTTACTTTTTTACTCAGTCCTGTAAAATTTAGTTACTGTACATACTTAACTTTTCTGTTTGGCGTTTTTCATAATACTACCATTCCGCTCGCAAATGCGATTTATATTTACAAGCGATTTAAAACGTCTAGATTCTTTTAATAGTGAAATATCAGTCTTTTACTCTAGTTTTTTCACAATAACTGAAATGAACTAAATGCGTAGAAATTTAGAGCAGTTTTTTTTTTTTTTTTTTTAAGTTGTATTAAAATATTTAAATCTACTTTCATAATAACATGAATACTTTACTTTGTCAACAACTATGATTAAATGTATTACAACCATAGCTAAACAAGTGCGGAAAGGGTTTTTTGCTGTCAAAAATTCTCATGCCCGTGCATTTTGTATGTGGCATACCGAGATAACGCGGCGCCAACGCTTTACAATTAGAAATTCAGGTTTTGACAAGGTGTTTAAAATTAAAAATAATTAAAATTAAATAAAAATTTTAATAACTCATGTTCTTTTCTTAAAAATTTTTAATTTACACAATACAAATACCAAAAATGTTATTCTTGTTAAAATTATCAAGTTATATTTATTTTAGAACAAATTTAGTTTACGGACGCTCCTTAAAAATAAAGAAAAAAGTTGCCTATGGGGTGTGAAATGCAATTTTGAGTGAAAATTTTGGGGCTGGCATTTAGTTTCGGAACCACGGACCTCCAAAGATTGTATGTGTAATACGACATATAGCGAGTATTTTTTGGCGGAATATAACAATATTGGAATCCTTAGAAAAGTAAAATAGTTTTTTTTTTTATCATTTTGACATAGCTTTGGCGCTTTTGTTTAGGTATGACATTTAAGCGTTAAAGCTATGCGGAAGAAAACGTTCCGCTTTCCGCTTTTATTTACGTATGACTGTTAGAAGTTTGTTTTTGACTACTGCTTGCCTTATTTACCTTTTAATTGAAGAATTTAAATAAGATCCGATTTTTAAGGAAACATCACTTAGCATATAAAATAGCTTTTCTCTAAAGTACTTTTCCCCAGTGCTGCCATGATATATATGTATGTATGTAAAAATCTTTCATACACAAATCATGTTAAACAATTTGGTCATTTGGCTTAAGAGGTCCTTGACATGTATCCACACATAAAAAACATGAGAAATTCAATATGAAATAATTTCTCCAATAGAATTTTTTCTTTTTATCAGACTCTTATTTTTTTTGTGTCTACGATTCTCTATCATTTGTCAAATTTTTGCTTGCATTTTTGTCTAGCAATTTTACGTTTTTCTTCTAATCTTTCATTGTTCATGTCATTTATTGTTTTTTAGCAAATTGCAATTGATAAATTTTTCACACATAAAATATTTTTTAAGCAGATATTAAGAAAATTTTAAATGCATACTGGAGTGTGTGTGTGCATGTATGTGTGTTTGAAACACATTGATTTTATTTGCTCGAAATAAAATTCTAACACGCACGTAAATATATTGGAAATCTTAAACATTTTTATAATTTAATATACACATAGACAAAAATAAAACAACTTACTACACTTTGGGAAATAAGTTTTATTAAAATCAAACTTTATAAGACGGTCATAGCTCAGCGAAAAGGCGAAGAGCGGTAGTAAACGTAATAATTCCACTCCTAAATAGCTTTACTATCTGCTCCCTTATTAAACTATTATAACTCTCTGCTTAAAGTTTAAAAGATTTAAACAATTGCTTAAAGAATATCAAACAGAGACATTAATTGAAGATAAATAAAAAAAAATAAATAAATAAAAAAACACCTGTAGCGCGATTGAGACCTGTAGCGCGATTCGCTAACTTTAAGCGATACAAAAATCGTTATGTTTGTCAGCATTTTCTGTTGTTTGCAGTAACGATTAAGTGTTTTACTAACTTCAGCTTTACGATAATAGGCATCTTTATTTTTCTATTAACAAAAATTGGAATTGGGTAGATAAGAATATAAACATGTAAATTCAAGCGAGACACATGCATGTGGTTGTTTCTTAGATGTCAATTTACACGCATGAATCAGAGAACTGCAAGAGTGTCTGTTTTTAACACTCTAAGTATACTCATCTTAAATGCGGTTGCGGTGTGATCGCCACCGCATTTCTTTTGTGCGAGTATTTACTATACCCATTCCATTTGAGTATTGATGAGTTTAAGTGTCTAGTATACTCAAGTAAAATGTTTGCGATGCTGGCTTTACTTTATTCGTACTCATATTCACAACAAACACCAAGAGAGAGATTTTAACGTGTGTAGTGAGAGGAAAACAGAATTATCAGATCAGAATTATTAAATCAAACACAATATCAAAAGTCGCCAATGTCTAAATTAGCTAACATACATACTTCTTTGAAATTATGAAAGTTTATTTAATATATAACAGAAAATAAATTAAATAGAACCCGTAAAATTCGCCATATTTTCATTTATTAAAAACACAACAAAAGTTTACTAATAACTCAAGAATAGTTCATTGTTTATTATATTACGTTTTGTTAGGGTTTTTTTTAAGTCACACAGGATAGAAATTTATAAATTCTATTCTTTAAGCAAATAGATTTTTAAAATTACGAGTAATAAATAGGTATAAAAGCAATAATTATATTTAACAAAATGAAATATGTAAACTAAAAACTTTATTGCAAATTATTATTTATGTGGTCTAATGAGATTCAGTCAATGCAATATTACATCTGCGTATATACAGTTTTGTTAAAACTAAAAAAAATTAAGTAATTTTCCTTTTATTCACGGATTCGAAAAAAAATTTATTTTATTTTTTATCATTTTGTTTTCCTAAATACCGTTAGTAGCAGGTTTATGACAACAAGGCGCATAAACTGAAAATATTTGTACATAAAAAATAGCAACAAAATAAGTATACCTGCTTTAAATACTGTACAAAAGCTGTGCCTTTAAGCGGTTTTTATTGCATTTTATTCATTAAATATGTATTGTATTTCATACCTATGAAAACGGTTTCTTGTCTGTTTTTCTGTTTATAATGTTTAAGCAATAAATTTGAACAAATTTTGTTTTTTTTATTGTTTATAAATAGATCTGCATACAATGCAGAATTTCATAAAACGGCAGTAAACAACTTAAATAGGGTAAAAATGTGGCAATGCTGCTTATAAATAAAGAGAATTAAAAAATTCTCGCGTACGAGTATAAAAAATACTTAAAATTCTGATTGCGATATTTTTGAGACTCGTTTTTAGGCTCTTTGTTTTAAATATACCCACACAAAAAAAAAAACACTTACAAGAATGGATAAAATAAAAACACCGCAACTTTTTATTGCGGTGTTTAAAATACTCGAGTATGAAAAATATAGAGTAAGTATGCGGTGTACTCAAGTTGCGGTGTACTCGTGCAGTTTTCTGGCATGAATACTTATTTTCTAATATGCATGTATGGTGTATATCAAGAAGAAAGGCATAATAATTGTCTTGGTTGTAGAGTTGCTTAAATACAGTCAATACATATGTTATGTGCAATTTTTAACAAGTAATTTATTTTTAAAAAAAGTAGATTTTACAAGTGTTAACTCTAATGAAAACAAATTGGCCCATATTCATAGTTATAGAATAAAGTAGACTCTTGCTAAAGTATACTCTAAAATAAAAAGCTCTTATTATCTTTTTTGCTTTAATAGTCAAGAATAAAGTATACTTTAAGTTTAGCCACCTTTCACTGGGTGTCAACTGTAATTTGATAAATTTTTTCATACAATTTCTAAACAAACATTTGAAAAAAGTAACCTTGTTGTTATTTTGTTCGTTTTGGTATAAAAATCAGATAAAGAGTATTGTGTTCTTAAACCAAATAAAATAATTTTGGAAAAATGAGTAAAAACAGCTTTGGGTAGTTTTAAATTTAGAGTTGACTTTCTCGCCAAACGTATATTTTAAATCGTCTATGAATGAATTAGAGTCGACTCTAAAAGAAAACCGACTTTAGTTCTCTTAAAGTATACTTTATTTTAACTATGAATATGGGCCATTGTATTTGTTTTGTGTTCGAATAAATGTATGTGTTGTATGTCGTTTATTTTATCGATAGATTTAACAACGCAAAATTAGAGTAGCTTTCATAACGATAAGCAGCTTGCTAACTATTTTTTAGCAGCGACGAATATCGTTAAATGTGTTATTGAATAGCAAAATTGACAATTTTTTTGTTAAGTCATTAAACCCACCAATAATCGTTAAAAAAGACTAGTGTATGGCACTAGTGGTAACTTTTCCTTTCCTTTTTTTGTTTTTTTTGTTTTTTTTTTTTTTTGAGAAAACGAAGACATTTTCTTAGTGTAACAGCATAAGCTATTTGCTATATGCTTTAAATAGAAAAAATGCTAACAAAATGCAAGAAGGTCAATTACTTAAATGTCTAAAAAATCAAATGGAAAATATGACTAGGAGTTACCACTTGAAAGTTTATTTTGCCGCAGATATAAATGAACGAATCCATATTTTAATTATGGTTAGAAATTTGGGAAAACTTATAGTTATCTAAGAATACACCAAAAATATATCTTTTGGAAATTAAAAGCTCTCATGATGTTAACTTCAAAATTTTTAGAGAATTCCAGTACTGACTCCGACACACTGCTGCATGTCGAAGACTTCAAAAATTTTGTTGATGTTTTATCACAGAATATAATTTGACAAAGAAAATCACCAAAACACATGATGTTTGTTATAGGATATTGCACAAATAGTTTCCCCCTTTTTCCTACCTTTATTGCGATGTCGCGTATTTACATATATTCTAACACACTAAAATAATGAGATTTTCGCTATTGCGAAAAACGTAGTATGTACGAAGGCAAAGAATCGCATACACTGCTTCAAAACCCAGGCAATGTTTCTCCAGTCTTACATTTTAAATTTATTTTTATTAGACATTTGTAATCAAAAGAGGCAAATTGATATCATAAATATTAGCGGAGAAATCGCTCAAAAAAAAAAAACGCGAAATTAAAAAAAA
The DNA here is from genome assembly GCA_916610165.2 of Gymnosoma rotundatum. Lineage (NCBI taxonomy): Eukaryota > Metazoa > Arthropoda > Insecta > Diptera > Tachinidae > Gymnosoma > Gymnosoma rotundatum. The sequence continues at coordinate 36,698,427 of OU744337.1, forward strand.
AGTTTATATTCTTTTTATATATATATTCTTTAATTTAGGAAGGCTATCTATAACAAGATTTATGAATGATTTCTAAATAATTTTATCTTAGAGACCCTTGGTGAATATTGTTTGTAATGTTTATGGTGTCTGAGAGGAATTTTTGTAAGTTCTCCTCTAATACAATCTATTCAGTTACTCTAAATGCTCATATTGTTTGCATAAAATTTAAATTAAGTATTTAATTTAACTTTTACGATTCGCCGGCTTTCGGCGATTTAGTTTTCAAATTTTTTTATTTATTACCTAGTATAACGTAAATTCATTTTTAAACTATTTTTAATAATTGTCACAAGGAAAAGAAATACTCTCTTAACATATATTATTTTAACATGATCACAAAAACTGCGTTATGTTCTCTAAAAAATACTATATATAATACTATATTTTTTTAGCAAACGAAAAACACCACAAGTAATCGTGCTTTGCAATATGCGTTTATATTAATTGAAATCAGTCTCATACCAGAGAAGTGTTTTGTGTTGTAGCAACTAGGAAATACTTTATAAGAAAAATATTTTTTTCTTATATATGTGAAAAGCATAGACAACTTCTGTAAGATTTTATCATATACCGATTGATTTGTAGTTTACAAGCAAAGAAAAAAAATGGTTGATGTAACCATAATCTAAGAGAATCATATTATGGTTGTATTATATAGTCATTAGCAAAATATAGTATTGTTACATTTAATAATTATACAGTTAGCCTTGCAACCATATTGTTTGTTTAGCTTAACAATAACATGGTAAAGAATAATTATAATTATGTTTAAAAGTAAACATTAAATAGTTGAACAAAAATATTAAATGGTTAAATTAAAATATCATAATATGTCATGTCATGTTAAATAATTGAATACAAAGATTTCCTGATATAATAAACTTATTATTATTTATTATTTTCATTTATTAGTGGTTTGTCACAAAAGTTATTTAAAAACATAAATTCACAAAAAAGACAATTATTTGTTACATATAAGTAATAATTAAAAGGCTTTGACGCATAGGCTATAAGAATCATTTCAACAAGAAATATAGTTTATAAGCCTATTCTCGTTTTGAAGATATCATACGATACGTAATGATAATTCGAAACTTACTCCACATTTATCCAAAACCTGTTTTGCTTGCCTTTGTATTCGTTTTCATATTTTGTATATTATTTTTTATAATATTGTACTTATGTACAAGTTTTTAATTTTTTTTTTTCTAACAGTAAAAATCATTTTCAACTTTAAGCTAACAAAAAATTTCTAAACTGATGGAACATCATTCTGTCAAGAGCTAGAACAAAATATGTTTAAACTCATACATTTTTTGTTCGCTTTTAATCATACTTTGATTAATTATGATATATTATGATCAAATATATTATATTATTTTTAATAAGTAATAAACCTTTGGTTGTGGTTCGAATTTTTTAAAGTTACAACTAACCATGTTGCATTATTATTGAGAGTAGCCACATAATGGTTAAATGTTAAGAAAAAAATGTTTGTCGTGACAGAAGATTTATAGAAAATAATTATAATTTGTTCTCCGCAACTATACATTGTTACAAAGAACATAATATTATTGGGACCATATCTTAAACATGTTTTTTCTCTGCGTGCATTTTGCAGGGTGGCTGATGAATACTGCTACATTAAGAAACTCAAATAACTTTTTTTCAGTGTATGGAATATATTTTTATTTATTCATCTTAAAGCTCATTCAATTTTATTAAATATAGTTTAATTTGTTTTAAAAATAATGGAATTTATATGCCACCCCCCTGCTCGTTGATGCATGTGCGGCATCTTAGCAAAAAGTTGTTCATTACTGCTTGGCGAGTTGAGGCAGGAATAGCCGCAATTGTTGCTCGAATGGATTGCTTTAGTTCATTCAAATTTGTTGGTTTTGCTTTGTAAACTTCCTGTTTGCAATTACCCCACAAGAAAAAGTCAGGTGCAGAAAGGTCAGGCGACCTGGGTGGCCAACGGAATATGGAGTTTCTGGATATCAGCTTATTCGGAAATTTTCGTCGCAATTCTGTCATAACAGGTTGGGCTATGTGAGGAGGTGCACCATCTTGCTGAAACCACACAGAGTTAAAAGGAATTCTCTTTCGGCGTAATTCTGGATAGAAAACTCTCTTAACATGCTTAAATAACGGTCTCCAGTAACCGTAAGGGGGTGACCGTTGTCTTCGAAGAAGTAGGGCCCGACAATGCAGCGTGATGAAACTGCACACCACACTGTGACACGAAGTGGATGCAATTCCGTCTCATGGAGTGTCTCTGGGTTGGAAGCACTCCATATTCAACAATTTTGTTTGTTTAAGTTGCCGTTAAAATCGAAATGGGCCTCGTCAGACATGAAAAGACAGTTCAACATGTTTATATCCTCTTCCATCATTTGAAGCATCTTCTGGCAAAATTCCAATCGAATCGGCAAGTCTGCAGCGTTCAGTTTGTTTGCCATTTGAATTTTTTATGGGAATAAGTCCAAATCTTTGTGCATAATTGACCGTAATGCCTGTCTGCTTATACCCATTTGAGCTTCTTGTCGAAACTCTTGGATTGTGTTGTATCGCAGCAGCTACAGCAGCGATTATTTCCTCTGTTCGAACTGAAGGGTTTCGATGGTAAGGTCTTCTGTTGACTGTCCCATGCTCGGCAAAATTGTTTACAAGTCTCATTATGGTCCATCTGCTCGGAGGATTGCCGCCAAATGTGCGTCTATAATCTCTTTAAACCGAAACTACGGACTCCAGTGCGTGATAACGGCGGACATCATCATGGACATCATTCATTAAATAGAAAAAAAGTTACTAAATTTTTTTTGGTATCGGCTTTCATCAGCCACCCTTTAGTTTTAAGAATTTTGTTTGTATTTTAAAATCGACTGAAATCATCAAATCGATCGATTTCTGTCACATCCCTGTATGCTGACACTTTAATTGAGAAGTTAAAGGTTTCGAGTCATCAAAAATTAAATCAAAAACATGATGCTCCAAATTTGATATCATTATTAGTCTTTTGTCTTGATTAAGCGAGAAAAATTTGCAATCCAATATTATGTCAATAACTGTCATAATTTTTCAACCCAATGATCATCCGTATATGTATATCTTACACTGCAAAAGCCACAATAAATGTAAAACGTATCTCCCACAAATAACAGAGATGGGATTACCGGTTTCAATGATACCAATATTAAAATATATGGATATATTTCTCAATACATGTTTAGTTAAATTATGTTAAGGATATGAATGCTAAGTGCTCAAAATCAATATTGACTTAAAATTTCTATCACAAGGGTCACCTGTATAAAACTTTATATTGTTTTCTTGCTGCTATTTCCGGAAGTAAGTCGGAAATTTAAAAATGATGTTCGGGTAGTCTTTCAAAACGAATCAAGATTCTTTTAATCACTTTAACTTATGCAAAATTACCTTAAGTGAGGCAAAAAGCTTGAACAATAGAAATATAGAGAAAAAGAGAGTTATTTTGAAAAGTATAAAATATGAAAAATGCAAATATATTTTAAGAAAATTTATATATTATTTGCCTCAAACGCAATTTTTATCGATCCTGAAAAATCTCTAGATTTCGAAGTTTTCGTTTGGCATTCCTAGACATAATGGACTGCTATTGGCTGGTTTGTAACTCGTACAACAAATTATTTTGTGTTACACATGGAAACTAAATAAAATATAAATAAAAATTATTATTAATATAAACAATCTGAGATTTGCTTAAACTTAAAACTCTACAATTGACAAACTAAAGAGTTACTCTCTAATGCGATACGAAAGAAAAATAGCTCGAAATAGAACGATTTGTACTCTTTAAAGCGTTCTTGCTCTTGTCTTTCGCTTCTGTTCTTTTTCTATTTGCAAAGTTAATAGCACTGCACTTTGTAATGCGAAAAGGTCTCTAAAATTTGTTCGAAAAACACAATTATCTTGCAATAGTAAAAGAGCAAACGCAAAGGAGGAAAACAGGTAAGCACATAGAACAATTTTATGTTTTTTATCTAAATTATTATTTTCAGCAAAATGAAAAAGTACAAAATTGCTATCTTATCGCAATTAGCTTTCGTATCGAAATTATTTTCGAATTGCCCCCTGGCAAAATTTTTCTTCACCAATCCTAGCTTTAATTATTATTAATTATTATTATTTTTATTAATTATTATTTTTATAATATAACTTTGTTACTTAAGCTTTGATTAACGAAATCAATTTATATTTTGAAATATTTTTTTCTTTTTATATACAAAAATTTTATATGTTTCCTTTTTACTTTTTGCAAACTACGTTCTCCATAAACAACAAATCAATCGTGCATTACTAACGACTTCGTTTCATAATACAGGACTTAATTCTGATTTTGTTCTATTACCAAACAGCAAATATTCTAAACAATTTATATTTGTATTTTTTTTAGAATTTATTGTTTTTTTTTTTTTTTGATAAAGTGAGATTTGGTTTTCCCATCAAAAGCTGACATTATCTGCCAGCATATGTTGTGAATTTTAATAAACCTATCATCAGTTTATATTAAACGTAGCTGCAAGGGATACAGTAAACGCGGGTAAAGTGGAAAAAATATTTACTTCACGTAATAATGGAGGGATATGCAAATCAAAGGTTGACTATAAATGTAGGGAAGAAAAAATTTAAAAACAAGTTTTACCGCAAAATTATATTAAAAATTCATGGTTTCTTTCTTATTTTACCTTTTAGCAAACAAAAACATAGTATGAGATTGAAATAGACGCTAATACAAAATACTTCCCTTCTGCACATATTAAAAAAAAAAAAACAACAAAAAATCTTAACCAAATATACGATGCGATGAAACATTTAAGTCAAACCCAGCTACCGTGTTTAACGTTGTTGCACGAACGTATGGTTACTTACGATGCCATTAACATTAAACGTGCCAGCTCAGCCCCATTCTGACATATGTCTTTATTTTTTTTTTTTTTTTTTGTTTGCTTTTTACTGTTTTAAAATCCCGTTGGCTTTTAACAGTTTTTTATTTGGAGTTTAAAAGCATGATTTTTAAGTTGCATGCGAATACGAGTGTATTATAATTTGAACATTTTCTTCTTGCGTTTTCCGCTTATTAACATTTGAACTGACTTATTTAAGTTTCATCTAGATATGTGATAAATATGTGCTTTTATTTATTCATTCGCTAAATAAATTTTTTTTATGTAATTAAATTTTTATTTAAGTACGAATATAGTGAAAGGATTCTTTGTTTTAGAATAAGTATGCCGGGCGGAAAGAACTTAACCCAATAATTTGCGATGACACATCATGAGAGGTGCCCTTTTTATGAAAGAGCTTAACACAATCAAACGATATGAACATTGAAACTTTGCCATGAGTAAATAAAGAAGACTCGGAGCGGTAAAATCTTAAAAACAGAAGACGACAACGGATAATTGGCTTAAGGATATTTACTCTGAATACTATTACTCAAACCAATCATGGATACTAAATTACTTCTTTTCGGTTTTAAGTGAAACATTGCCACTGAATCAAGCCTATTAGATATGTTATGGAAATAGATCTATTTGAAGACGTTCCTTTAAAGTATGTGTTAAATTTAGGTCGATTTCAACACACGAACCAAGAACAAAACTTATGAAAAGAACATATAACATATCTCATCAAAGCTCTTCATTGGAGCCTTCAAAAGCACCCCAATTTTAAATATCTTAGCTGAATCTGGATTACCAACATTCGACAACTTAAAAATCTTAAATACCGCTAAACTTGTCACCAAGTTGCTTTTGCCATCTGAAAACCAAATTCTTTAAATCAATCCAAAGTCAATGCGTAAGAAAAAATTAAAATCTGCAGTGCAGCGCATAACAGAATATATAAACATAGTTGGCATTAGCTCATTCCCTAAAAAAGCTTATATTTCTTTGCGACCGCCTTGGCATCTTCATTATAATAGTATTGATACCTCCTTGTTAGCTTTTCCTAAAAATTCAACTCCAGTTGTAAATTATATCTCCCTATTTTTACAAAAGAAGGAAGAATATAAGCAAAAAGGGTGGTTAATATGTTACACGGATGGGTCAAAGTCCGTCAATGGTGTTTCTTACGCTTTCATTGACGATAACTTTAACGTTATACAACAAGGCCTGCTTCATTCACTCACTCCATTTTTTATTGCGGAAGCAATTGCTATCTTAAATGCCATCAAATGGATTAAAAACCAACCAAATAAATATGTTATCTGCTCTGATTCTAAATCTTGCATAACAGCAATAAAAAACTCTACAAATAGAGATGACATTATTTGTGAAATTAGAGACAACTTAGTTCCATTTCCAAACAAAATTAAGTTAATGTGGATACCTGGACATTCAAATATAGTGGGAAATGAAAGAGCTGACACAGCGGCTAAAGAAGTACCAAAGTTGCCAAGGATAATACAACTTACCCAAAATAAAATGTTGATATACGCAGCTATACGTGAATACATTGATAAAAAAAACAAAATATCCAATGGAGGACTTATACACACTATTATAGTCAACTAAATCCGTGTTGTAAAGCATCAACTTATCCAGTACGAGTTTCTAGGAAATCTTTGCAAAATTACATACGTTTGAGACTCGGCCATAGTAGATTAACTCACCAACATTTGATGGAAAAAAAGCCACCACCGAAATGCCTTTTCTGCCCTGAACCTAAGATGACGATGCAGCACCTTGTCCACGAATGTCACCATATAGCTTCAATATGCAAAGTTAATAAATTTTCATTCTTTAACTTACTTAAAAATATATCAAAAGAAAACGTTAGTAATTTGACTAAACTATTAAAAACTTTAAATATTTATAACAAGATTTAAAATATGTATCTATCGCCTTTTGTACACAGTATATGTTAATCCTTTGTATGTTTTCTTATTAGCTTTTGTTGTTTTGCTTAACATAGAGCTGATGGCCCTAGCAGCTAGTGCTCGTAGTTCTTTAGTAACTTGTAATAATTTATTATTTCTAAGTTATTCATTAAATAAATAAATAAATAAATAAATATGAAAACAATTATTTTAAAACGAAAATAAATTAAACAAATAAGAGTGCTATATTCGGCTATGCGAATCTTATATACCCTTCACCATTTATATAAATCTAGTTTAGTGAAGTAAATCCCATCAAAAAAGCCAATATTGGGGTGACAGAGAATTAAAAAATAAAAATAAAATTGGTACTGCATTAAAATGAGATTGGCTCTCAATGGGTTAAGCATTTTTAGAAATTTTAGTATTTCCTAAAAGATCTTTTCAAAAGGTTTAACATGATACCCATACTGATATTTTAAAAAGTTTTAAAATTTCAGAGCCCCGTAACTTGGAAAATGTGTGCGAGCGCCAATATTTTCACTTGAAGTTCTTTTTTATTTTTTAATTCTCCATCGCCCTATATATTTTTTTTTTATTGGAGTTACTTTATTGTTCCAAATGATATGAACAATTAGAGGTAGGCGTGGTGTTTTGCCTGCTGCCTCGAAAAACATGGACCGATCATGCTGATTTCCAACAACACACCTACAACCGTAATAAGGCTGACTGTCGTTCTAATTTATTTACGCGACATATAGTTTTTTTTCGTAAATTTTTAAATTAACCGTTAACAATTTTTTTTTAAATGCTGCTTTTCATTTTAAGTATAAAAATAAAAACCGTAAGGCTGCTCAATCTGCCGCTGGAGCTAACGCTGGAATGTCTACAATTAAGTAGAAAATTCAGGTTCAATATAAAAAAACAAAAAAAGGGAGATTTAAAAAAAGAACAGCATTGAGAATATCTTCTTAAGATTTCGTCCGATAAAATCGAATAAAAAAAACATGAGAAAGAGTCTAAGACCCAATTTACACCATGCATTTTTTCATGAAACTAGCATGACATTTTTGTTTGGTGATGAAGCCAGATGAGTGAACAATATGGCATGGCTTGAAAGGATGAAAGGATATTTTGAAAGGATGTTATTGTTGCTTGCTTTGTTTAAAATAACGCATATCGCTGCAACTTTTAAAAAAGAGAATTTAAACAAAAACTGGCCAAAAGTGGAATGGCACAAAACTGGATTATGAGAAACTGAAAGGCAGTTTCTACTAAAAAAGTGCATTTTAGGTTCACTAATTTAAGTTTTTTTTTACTTATATACATACATATATTTTTTTTAATTTTATACATAACTTTGCAAACTGCATAAGGAGCTACCCATTTTGTTTTTTATTATTTTTAACTGTTAATTAACACCTAGAAAGCTATTAAAAATATTTTGCGAAAAAAAGGTCAATAACGACTATCAGGCATGTTTTGAAATCCACACGATTGCTGACTTCCAAAACGTCAGTTGCTTTGTATTCGAACAATGTATTTTGTTTCATAATGCCGTGGTACTAAATGTTTACAATGAATACCATTCCAAAATGTCTCAAACAAGTATAAGAAACGTTGCAGCCGATCTGTTCAACAGACAGACATCTTAATTTTTTAACAGCAAAAAATTGAAAGCATATTTGGGCACACTTAATGTGAGAATCCGATTCGAACTTGGCAGATTTACTTTAAATATTGTCCATCAATGAAAGCGTTCGTTTTCACGTAAAACTAAATTTTTTAACCGATTGTTAAATCTTTTTTTTTTAACGAAAGCAGCCAGATATAAACTTTTTTATGCCTAATCGTTTGAATAATATTTAACGGAAAAATGTAATGCATACGTTTTAATATCTTCAGTCGTCAAACACTCATATCATATTTATCCCTTCAAAAATTTTTCTGTGAACAAACAACAATAAAAATATTTCATGAAATTCATAAATACCATTTAACGGCACAGTATTTATCATAAAACTTATATTTATTACTACCGTCAAGTCTAGACTCCAGACATTAACCTTGAAAGACAAACTGTCAAATAAACCTTTATTCTCATACATACCTGCTGCTTGACACTGGAAAATGGCAAAAATGCCAAGGAAAAATAAAGAAACAGGAAGCCACAATCTAGGAAAAAACTGCAATGTCAAATAAATGTAAAATTAATGGTTGTCTTTTTTTAAACATCTGCTCCGTCACTATTTAAACATTTAATCATGTATGTATGTGTGCAAGTGTAAAATTATATTCCGCCAAAGATGTGAGATTAATTGCAAAGATGTGTTTCTTTTTTCTTTTATTTGCTTTGTTTTTATTAAAGATTTGAAAAACTAACAAAAAATTATAAATAAGATTTAACAATTTATTCAATCATAGAAATAAACTCATAATGAAAATCAATAAAAATCCAAACACAGTGGGAATAATGGCGGCCAACATCTTAAAAACAAAATTTATTATTTTTCTGTTCTTTTTTGAACAGGTTAAAAAATATTACTTTTCCTTTGTGTACTTACCATATCCTTAGTTCTAACATCGCCCCAACCCAAAGCAAAACTATTTGCCGGGCTACTCATGGGCAGCAGAAATGTCATGCCAGTTGCCCATGCCATGGGATACAAAAATGGTTTAGCATTTTCTTTGCCACCAGCGGTAATACCCGCAGGCATCATTGTCTCGGTTAAAAAGCCATTTGAAGTTACTATAGTTAACAACATTGTTAATCCTATAAGGCCAATTTTCCGAGCTATCAAATTATCCCAATTTTTTGCACCACATCCCAAAAAATCATATAATTTAGTTCCTTTCAATACCATGCCAAAGCACGAACTACAGCCATGTACAAAATATGTTTTCCAAGGTGTCAGTTTGTGAACGGGTCCCCACGGTAAGACACTGGGAGTAGTTTTAAAATTTTTCGGAGCTTTAAAGGTAAATTTTAAAAGTTATATTTAAAGGTGAAAAATATTGAAAGAATCAAAAAGAAAATAAAACTAAAGGGAATGAAACTAACCGTTACAACAGAAATAATTACAGAAATCACAATCAATTGGTAAAATGAAGTAAAAAAAGCAAAGCACCATGGCGTTCACGGAGAATTTAAGGAGACTGAAAAGAAAAATGTACCACAGATTAAAATGTAAAAAATTTTAGCAAAAATTATGTATTAATAATTTTTTATAATTTAAAAAATTCTTAAATTATTTTATGTATTTCTCTTGGCATTCTTTGATTATGCTCTGTCATGTCTCGGCAAAAAAGTTTCTAGTTAAGTCTGATCAAAAATTGTTTTCAAAGTTTAACAAGAAACATTTATTAGATAATTGATTTTCCCCTAATCAGGAATATTTTCCGGAAAATCTTAAATAATATTTATGTATAAACTTTATACAATAAAGTTTTTAAAATGAGCTTTTAACACATGGATCACAAATATTTCGGCTCGATGCTTGACTTTGTTCATTTTCTAAGCAATCTCGAAAGTTTTATTGTCGGTTGCCGCTTCCAGGTATGGACTGGTCCCCCCACTTGTCTACTTCCTTGCGGGTTCCATTTTAGACATATCGTGGCAATATCGTCGTCTGGTTTACGAAGGGTTGGACCTATTCCAATTTCTGCTTACTTTCGTTCTAATAGACTGCTAGTTTGACTCCATTTAATGTTGATTTTTAAGTTATTTTTAATGGCCAGGAAGTCCATAAGATTTTGCAAAGTCATTTGTTGAAAAATAAGTGTTTGAGTAAAATGATTTGATATTGATTTTGGCATATCATAATTTAACTTTATATTCTATTTTGTCTTCAAGTTAAAAAAAAAACTTATGATTTATTTTTTTCCCCTTTTGATTGACTGCGGAAAGTGAAAAAAATTCGGGGGAAAAATGTAGGTATTATAAATTATAAAATAAAAATTATATGAAAATAAACAAAAAACTCCCTTCAAATTACGATGATGCCGGTGTTTTGTAATTTTATTCCTACGGAATTCATAATTGGAGGAATATTTTCTCGATAAAAAATTTTTCCAAGTGAAAGAAATTCCGCGAGAATATTTATGATTGGGCTGATTATATTATATTATTATTATAACTGTTAATATTGAGAAAAATTTATCACAATTTTTCACGTTTTCAAATCAATCGCTTTCTACCACAGTACTAACAAATGAATCATGATCACACATTTTTTGGTTTATATATAGTTGACATTGATCCAGGTGTGATTCCGTCTTAATAAGATGGCGCTGTGGTTTTACAGCCTCCCCTATCATCGATCTATTAACTTAAAAATGTCGTTATCTGGGGGCTTATTAAGTTTTTCGATTTAAAAAGAAAATTCTTCGAATTTCTACGTCTTAAACATTGTGCTTCGAACGCCTTGTCTGTCATATCGAAATAGAGAATAAGTTCCCTGAACTGTTTCGGCAGCTAACGATGTCAATAGGAGAGAAGTGAGCTATTGAAAAAATTATCCTACTCTATATTAGAACTGTTAAAGTCCAAGTTTTTATGGTCAAGAGATTCTTGTTCGATAGGAATTTCAAGACTTATGAAAGGGGAATATATTTTTTGAAAATTATTAAATTCAAATTATAAGCAAAATTTTCACTTACTTATTATTCACCTCCGGATTCAGAATTGCCAACACTATTGTGCTAGCTAAAGCAGCTATATATAAAATTGTAACACACGACATGTAGAAATTTACGGGCGGCAAATCATTTGCAATTTCATTTAAAGTCGCTTTTGCAGCATTTTTATCATAATTCGAAGGCTTAGTACCAAAGTAAAGCATTTCCAAATAAATGATGGTAATTATAAGTAAAGCTATGGACACAGGCAAGGCAATTTTAAAATAGTCCAAACCAAAAGAACCATCTAACTTATCAAGAGACGCATCTCTAAAAATAAATTTTACAAAGTTAAAAACAAAAAAGACACAATTTTTTTTAAAAATCAACTAACTTCCGTATTATCTCCCTCATAGATAAGCCGGTAGCAGAGGATAAAGACGTCGCCATGTCACCAATATTAATAGCAAAAGCTGTTCCTATAAAAAAAGCAGTGGCTTCTTTAGATGGATAAGGACGTTCATCATCCTTAAGTTCAACATCTTCATCTATAGCCTTGAATATCTGTGCGTTATCTAAGATTCCCATCATGGCCCTAATTGTAGGCATCGCAAAGGCGCACACAAAGGAAGCAGGAAAAATAGTTGTTAGTAAATAACAGCAAATCATTAGCAGTAGAAGTATTCTAAATGGATGGATTGACGTAAGTGAATGCATGTAATCAAATAATAAAATTTCATATACAAACTTTTTGGGATTGCTGCTTAGTTTGGTTAATATAAAAAGCGCATAATATTTGGCAACATTCGAATGTTGTACAGTGACAGCAACAAAATTGCACAAAACAAATAGTGCATTCGCATCTCCAAAATAGCTCATGCACGTAGGATTAGAGGCCTAAATTTTAAAAGAAAACAATATTTTATAAAGTGCCATTTTTAATTTTTATCTCTACCACAAACCGACACTCCTAGAAGGGGTAAAAATACTATGGGTAAACAAGCAGTGGCCGCTTGAGGCGCCGCATCTACCACAAACCAAATGAAGACCCACAAAAAAACAAATGAAGCGCGACATTCCTGCCATTTTTTAATATAATAAATTTTCTTTTTCATATCCAGCCTCCAATATTCCTATACTTACCACCTTCGGATCAAGAAATATCAAAGGTACAATCACTAAAGGTGATAGTAAAAAGAAAAATCCATTCCAATGTACCTTGAAACAGTTACTGCAGCGTCCACAGAGACTATTCAAATAATAACATTTTTCATAAAAAATTGTTTTTCTTTTTATTTTAATTTGAATCTTACCCCATCTTGGTAAATTTCTAATTTTTTACGTTTTTTTTTTAATAAAAATTTCTTATATTTTTATTTTTTAATTAAAGTACGACATAACTGTATTGACAACTATTTCTTGGAATTTATGATAAAAAAAAGTAAAGCGATTAATAAAATAAAATTCTCATTAGTGCCAGTTTAGAGTAGAAATACAACCAAACCCAGTTAGCATTTGGAAGATTGTTTTTACAAAAATCACTAAAGTGAGTCTTTTAAGACTACCCAAGATAACTTAAAACTGATTAATCAGTTGTGCGTTTAAAAAGAGAATCGAATATAATTCCAAAAAACGAAAAAAAGCGACTTGTTTAAAAAACAAAAAGTACAAAAAGCAAATGCTTGAAATGCGACTGTTTTTAGCATTATTTTCGAGACATATTAAACGCAGCATAACGATGAAAAAATAATTTAAATACACTTAAAAAAATAGACACAAATGTAAAATAATTTTTTTTTAATTTTTTTAAAATTCATTTTCTTAAACTTGAATTTTAAGAAAATTAGGAATAACATGCTAACGAATGTAACACTACGTCTTGACGAGTAATTGATCGGTTCGCACATGAACAAAACGTCAGCAGAATAGCTTACAAACATTTGTTATGTTTGTCTGCGTGGAGAAAACTTGGCGATGTTAATGCTTCGTTTTCTCGCTGTTTAAACACGACATGCCATCGACACAAGCCATTTTAATGTGCGCACATGATTCGTTCAATGTTTGAACAAATCCATGGCTCGTCAAGACGACGTGTAATAAAAAATAAGCAAAACGTTGTTTGCAAACAACACGACATGACATCGACACAAGCCATTTTAATGTGCGCACATAAAATTGTTCAATGTTTGATTGCAATGTTTCATTTTGAGAAAATATAATTAGAAATGTTCGTATAATACGATTCGAAGAAGACTCGCATACGGCTAGTAGTACGATCAAAAATTGACTCGAAAAAGTATCGTATTTGATTATAAGTACAATTAAATACAGTATCGAAAATCAGTCGAAAACGCGAGACATAAGGAACTCGTTTAGAAGAGTCGCGGCTGGGGTACCATTTTCTACCGACAAAACAATCTTTTTCGACTCTAAAACGAGCGCATAAACGATTATTTTAATCGTGTAGAAGAGTCAAAAAAGACTTGAATATGATCAATAATTCAAAAAAATTTTATATGGGAAGTATATCTATATCAAGTACATGCAAGTCTACAACAAATACAACATTAAAACAACAACAGGAATTTTGCTAGTGTAAAATCGTGTATTATGTCAAAAAAAAGTTCAGAGATAGCAAAGTAGGTAATATTTTATCATTTTTCTAGCTACAAAATTATAATGATTTTCACTTAATTATTAAAGAAAGTGAGAGAGTGACCTTTTAACGACTATATCAATGTATATTTAAACAAGAATTCAATTAAAGGATGTTTAATGCAACTTGAGCTGGAAAAGTGTATTTGTAGATTTCGTTTACCATCCCTGATAAAACAAAATAAAAAAATAAAAGAAAAATAAACAAACAAGAGAAATGTATAGGAAAATAAAAATAAAAAAAATTTCAACAAATTTTGACACGAAAATTGATAAACACACACACAAACAAAACTATCAGCTGAACTCCTGCATGTACTTGTTATAGATATACTTTGAATATAAACGGCGGCGACGGATACCGCATGTCAGAAAAAAGAAATAAACTGATTTGCGTCGACGGATGCGGATTTTATTGTCATTTTTTATTATTTTTTACCAATTTTTTTTATTGAAATATATTAAAAAAAAAAAAATTTTAATGTAAATAAGCAATCAATTGAAAAATTGCAAAATTATTGTTGATTTTCAAGGACTTTTGACATTTTCTTTCTCTTTGTTTTTCGTAATATTTAAAAAAAAATATTAACAAATAGTATTTTTTGTTAGAAAAACAATAAAACTGTGGCAACAAGCTAAAAGAAAAAATGTTTAAAATTGCGTGTTTAAGAGAAAACGCACTCAAATTAAAATAGGTTCTAATTACATGCGAAATCGTCGAACGTTTTATATTGTCAAAGCTTCATAAAAAACACAACCGCATCCGCAGCCGTGAGATTGTATTTCGATTCTTACATTGGACAATTTTTGTCGCTGCAATTCATAGTTTGTCGGCGAGAAGAGAGAGAAGAATTAAAGGTCGTACTCATATGCGTGTGCTCTTGGAATTCGTTTCGTTTTCTCATTCGTTTTCAAACATGAATTTAGCACACGTACACACGAATGTAAACATCTATAAAAATTGCTGCAATAAAAATTGTACAATGTAGAAGCAAATGCGATTTAAAAAAAAGAAAAGACAAAAATGCAGCGACAAAAGTTGCATAATGTAAATGCGGACTTATTAATTTATATATTTCACAAATAGGAAAAATGAAAAATGTGAGAAAAAGTAGAAGCGCGTTAAAATGATTAAACAGAGATTGCGACATCGATCAAGAATACAAAAATGTTTTTGCGCATGATGGAACTGTGACGTCATTTAATCCTTGTGCTGATTGACTAATAAAACTCAGCTGTAGAACTATTATCAAGGCGAATCAATTACCAGGTGTCAGCGTAGACGAATTCATAAATTTTTGCCGTGAGCACTACTGTCAAACTCCATTTATAAAAATTCTGTGTACTATTTTTTATATATGAAGTTTGGCATTCGTTTCTACCAGCAAAAAATTATAAATTCTCCAACGCTGCCACCTGGTTATTGATTCGCCTTGACTATTATATTCAATGTGAATAAATTATAAGGTGGTAGCGATGGCGAGTTCGTTTATTTTCGCCGTAAGCACGAATGTCAAACTACATATAAAAAAATAGTATGCAGATTTTTTGTATATGGAGTTTGACAGTTAGGCTACCGGCAAAAATCAATGAATTCACCATCGCTATGACCAAGGCGAATTAATACAGGTGACCGCACGGCTACAACAATCCAACAACACAAAAAACAACAGGCAACTTGTTGCTACAAACTTATGTATGTTGTCAAAAAAATATTGTAAAAAAACAAACAAAATAAAAAAATATATTTGATGAAAAAAGTAGTTGTAATTATCAGAGTAAGAAAATTTTAAAAATTAAGCTACATAAAAATAAAAATACAGGAAAAGTGACCAAAATTCTTTTGTACCACTAGTTTGCCCAAATCACATGCATCGTTCCATTCTTGCACATTGACCATTTGAAGACTAACATAATCTTCCACAAAAAAACCAAGGAATTAAATGTGTTAACAATAATTTCATTATCTTTTTACGCATATTTTGATTATACACATCAGGAACTGCAAATACGGTCCGATGTTGTGGTAGTTTTCTCTAGGAATTTAAATAGTTTGTTTTCCATTAGCAATCAAAAAAAAATTTTAACAAATTTTTTTATTTTTGACAAATTTTTTTGACAACTGCAATGTATACAGCTGATGGGCTTTTTCGCCCGTGCGTTCACCTGTATTATTTCGCCATGGCTATGACCTTATAATTAATTCGCCTTGATTATATGTATGTAAAAGGATGACAGTGGGACAAAGTGTTTTATTTTTAATTAAAGTTTTTTGAAAGCAACAATTTTTTATATTATATAGAATTTTTTTATAATTTAATTTTTATTGAATTATTATTTGAACTATGAATATTATAAATGAATAGAAATTATTTTGGCTTAAGTTCATTTATTCATGCTTACATCATAACAATCAAAATGATACTGGAACAGCATCTATAATGTTATGAGTAAGCAAGTAAGAATGATTAAAAACAAATTTACATTCGTGTTCAATCGATGATTGAAATAAAGCAAAAACAAATGTACAAGACGAAATACAGAGAGAACAGTAAAGAAATATGTTGGTTTGTGTGTAAATTTCGTCTAACCAAATTAATGTTGATATGAGTTATGAGTTTTCTCGTATTCTTATTTACAAAGTTAGTTGGTTAAATAGATGATGTTTATAAAATACACAACTAAGGTAGATAGATGCAAAGAATGCTGATGAAGGTCGTAGCGGTCCAGAAAGTGCAGAATTTCATTTCGCTAGCGTCTAATTTTTCTTGTTTTCTTTGGAAAACGTCCGCATACATTTGTAAAATAAATTTTCTTTCTAAAAAAGATTTTTAGAAATTAAAAAAAATAAATGAACTTAAGCCAAAATAATTTCTATTCATTTAGAATTTTTTTATTTAATTTTTTTTTATTAAATTAGGAGTTGAACTGCGGATATTATAAATGAATTGAAATTGATTTTGGCTTAAGTTGCAAAGATTGGTCAACAATTGTTTGAAAATTTTATAAGAGGCTTTAATAAAAAAGTTGTTATATCCAATTCCTTCGACCATTTTTGCAACATTCTCACATATAAAAGTGGGAAATGTTTTTTCACTAACAATCTATAAGTCGTGGCACTTGCTGGGTATAAGGTGATTGATTGGGAAATATCTCCTTCAGTAAAATTCTGATTTTTTTCACCGCTGTTAAGTTTTTTTATGTTCAATGTTTTAAGATAAGCATATATTTTCATTTCCATAGTTCTAATGTAAGCTTGGAGATCATTTTCTTGAAAATCGGTCGACCTTGGAGATTATCTGCACACAAGTTTTCTTTAAAACTGTTCGGAAGATCATTTTGTTCTTTAGTTTCACCAACTTTAGTCTCACTAAAAGTTTTCATTGAACTTTCAAGACTATAGGAATCTAAACACGGAACTGCATGGGATTTTATTACTTTTACACGCCGTTGGTAAATTGTATTCCATTCGCCCTAACAATGTACTGTAAGAATAGCCTTTGTTTTAACTTAACCATCTACAAATCCTCTTGCTTAAATTGCACAAATTTTTCTTTATCTTCATTTACAGGCTTCTCTCGTTTGGAGAAATTGTAAAATGATACAGCTTTTTCAAAAAGCAAAAGTTTTATTAAAAATGCCCGAAATATAAGGTTTTCATGAAATTTCTCACTTGTTTTTTTGATGTTACTTTGGTTGCATTTTCCCACTGCATGTTTCATATATGCTGTTTTTCCTCTCTCTGCTCTCTTCACTTTTTTTTTCTTTTGTAGTTTAACAGCTTTTTCGCCATCAAATTAACACACTTTGTAAATAACTATAATTATTTTAATATTATTTTGTGTAATTTTTATAAAATATGCCAGTTTATTAAAAACGATTTAATTTTGTTTTTTTTTTAATCTCTCTGAAAAAATTAAGTGAAGGATTGCCAAAAATTACCTTTTTCAACTAGAAAATTTAAATTTTCCTATTAATCTCTTCGAGGGAATAACTACGTCATCAAACGAAAAATCACGCGCAAGGCGTAATTTTTATTTTTTTTTTATTCTTGGAAGTGCGTATAAAGGTACGGTCAGATTATTTAAACATTTGACCAAAAAAGATTTAAGTACTAAAATCACATTTATTATATTATAAATCGTCAATTTTTCGTTGCAAAAAGTCGCTTATTTGCATCAAATTTGAGATTTTTGGGTTTTATTTCGCACCAAAAAAAAGTTATTTAATACCCACCAAAGTAATGCGTGACTACTAAAAACTAGAAAACTTGATATAAGACTTTTAAGTTGTCTATACAAAATTTAGGTAAAATCTACTGATGAGCTATGAGCAGTAGTGAAATGGCTGTATGGATATGCTTTTCCCGCAGTAATACATTTAAATTTGTATCTTTAAATAAAAAACATTTCATAAGAATATCATAAAATATTTATATAAGAATTTTTTTTCTTAAAAATGGTATAAATGGAAGTAGTAAACAGGAACAACCGTACAGTGTTTAATATTATATATTACAATACGATAAATTACAAAATAAAGAAATTGTGCCAACAGGTGTAATTTGTCAGACTATGATAAACGGTTTTGTTTGAAGCTAATCAAGAACAAGAAAAAATTGTATGAAATAAAAAATGTTAGTGCTGAAACAGTCCGCCGAATTTTTAGAAGTAATAATTTACGTGGAAAGTCTCGCCAACGAAAGCCATTAGTATCAGAGAAAAATCAGCCTCAAAATTTGAATGTTATTAATATATGTGTACGCAGATTTATAAAAAAGAGTATCTAATCGGAGGCCAAAAAGTATTGCCGCATTAAAGGAAGCAACAGAAGAGTGGTACACTACTGCTGTTTTTAAGCATTTGGTGGAAAGCACACCGCGATGTCTTTAAGCTCTGATTGACAGCAAAAAAAAAAGGCACCCAAGTATTGAAAATTTATTTAACAAGAAATAAAAATACGAAAACGGCAATGTCCCACTTTAAGTGTGAGCTTCAATTTTAGGAGTTGCAATACAAAATGGCAAATATTGCTGACTAAATTGTTTTGGTGCAAAATTGTGCTAGTGTAAGTAACATTTTTTTAAATGATCTCCTTATTTTCCACTTGTTTTACAAAAAAAAAGATTTTTAAAATTTATTAATTACATATTTTTTCTTCTCTTTAAAAATTAATAGACATAAATTTATTCGGTCTCTTATTCAGAATATATTGATCTCTTTAACTCAGTTGCATTGGCTCACTTTTGCACCAGCCAAAAATTTCTCAATTAACGATGCTTAAGTAAATAAGTTTTTGCGTTTAATATTATTAGTTTGAAAAACTTGAAGGTTGTGTGTATATTAAAAATTATGAGGCCATTATATATTGATTTAAAAAATGCCGTTATAGAAAAGGCTGAATATGACGATTGAACTCGAAAAACTGGAAATTTTTGTAAAATAGGCCGGCGGTCAGTGGCTAGAATAATTGCTAATTACAAAAACTCTAATCCTGATCAAAATTTTCTAAAGAAAAAATAAATGTCCGAAAAAAAATTAATTACACCGAAGTCAGAGCTCTTCGACGTTCATTATTTCAGGGAAAATAAGAGGCAGTTTTTGTCTGTTCTGTTAATGTTAGCAGTTGGACTTTACAGAGGGCTCTTAAAAATGCTGGATACAAGGCTTCTATAAAAAAGAAAAAGTCTAAACTAATTCCTGAAAATATAAAACTGTGAAAATATTTTTTTGAAAAATACAAGTCATATACAGCACAAGATTGGCAAACGGTGAGTATTTGATTTATTTTATTTTTTCAACATATGACCTTTTCTTTTCATAACTCAATAGATACCAATCGAATGGGAAGGTTAAGTATTGGGCTAAGCCATCAACCACACCGAATCCTGCTCATGTATTTCAAACCATTAAGCACGGAGGCGGTTCTCTTATGGTATGGGGATGCACAACACCAGATGGTGGTGGTTCATTTGTACCGATCGAAGGTATAATGCAAAAGGAAGACTATCCTCACAAACTGGAAGATAATATGCCTTTAGCCCTTGCCAAAATGCCAGATAGACCAGAAAATGTAAAATGAATGGCTTAATTCTCAGATGTTTCGGGTCATGGAGTGGCCACCGCTGAGTCCAGATGTGAACCCGACAGAAAACCTGTGGGAGTATTTGAAGCGGCGGTTGGCGAGAATACAAAGCCCTGAAAAGTATTAATGAGCTATGGGGGGTGGTTCGTGTTGAATGGGACAAAATTCTGCAGATTTTGTGGCTAAGCTTTACCAATCGATGCAAAACAGCATGGATCAGATAAAGAAAGAATAAGGATACTGGGCAAATTATTAAATTTAAATGGTCAAAAGTATGCCAGTGGTCTGAAGTAGAAAATGTTTTGTATCCCATAAACATAAAGTTGTGAATAAATGTTTCTGTTCTTGTTTTATATTTTCTACATATCCAAAGTTTTAATTTATGTAGCATAAAGTTTACAAATAATTTAAGAAAAACTATAAAAAATTGAGTTACGTGTATCGATTTAAATATTGGCAAATTTTCGCACCACAGTGTACGTTAAACGTAAGTTCTTAAAGTTAAACTAAGGCCTTTATATTCCGTTACAAACTTGGCAACATAATTTTTTCTCTGTGTCCCACCTTCAAGTATGAGTAACTGTATTAAAAAATTATAACATTTTAGGGGCCCGCAACTCGGAAAATATGTTTTGATGTTATTTTCTTATTTTTAAATTCTCTTTCGCTCCATGTATTTGTTTTTTTGATTGGAGGTACTTCATTGTTCCAAAAATATGTGTGTTTTGCCCTCTGCGTCTTGTTGATTTCCGATAGCACCTCATTCGACACAATGTCTGATCAATTGGCGACAGCAAACTTGATTTCATCACTAAAACGGACGGGCAGACGAACAGACAGACAGACAGACGGACATCACTTAATCGACTTCGCTAAACACAAGAACTCGGAATATATATACTTTATGGGGTCGGAAATGGATATTGGAGAAATTACAAGCGGAATGACAAACTTAGATATGCCCTTTTTCCGCTTTTTGTGGCGAAGGGTATAAAACGTTTTTTCCCTAATAAGTCAGTTCTCCATAATAAATACATTTTATTCTTGCCAATTTTTCAAAAAGAATTAAGTTTTTCGAAACTTTAATTTATGTGCTCGTCTGAAAAATGTATATGGAAATAACAAAAAACTGAGTGCTTTTCATATAATTTTTTCAAACGAGTTGATCGCCTGTAATTTAGAAACAGCACATTTAACTATATTTTCCTTTATTGAAAAAATATATTCGCTCAAAAAATGGGAAAATATTGAGGGTAATTCATATTATTTACTTCTGTTATCCTCAATAGTTAATATGTTTGGACATAAATAAAAATTTAAAATTTTTTTAATAGATAAAATCTCTCAAGAGAATAAAACACAAGTGGAGTGAGTTGTTTACATTGACTTCTTGCGAAAAAAAATCTTTTAAATATGTGAAGGATAAAGGACATTTTGTCTGTGTCATGCTGACTCAAGCAATGTATTCTTTGTTTTATTTTTTTTAACTTACATTGGAACTTGATGCTAAATTCTGCATCTTCTTGTGAATTTAAATTCATTTACGAGTATTTGGTAAAAACGGGAGGGAAATCGTCAAACAACAGTGGGCCAAATTTTTTGGTATATTTTAGCAAATCGATGAATTAATAATTAAATCAGGATAAAAAAATAACACGATAGAACAAAAACTATCATAGTGTTTTGTAATATTTTATTTTTTATCATCTTTTAATTTTATAAAATAACCGAAAAAAGGTCTGCCGGGTACAGTGGATAAAACAAAAAAAATCATAGTTGATTATTGTTGCTTTTGCTTAAACTTTAATTTTTTTCTTTGATTTACTGTTTGAAAAAAATCTTTGCTTTATTTAAAATATTTGTAAGAAATTTCCTAAAGGGCTAAGTAGGTGTTAGCGAAATGGCGGCTGAGACGTGTTTTTACCCTCAATAATCAATATCGGTCATTTAATAATTAAACCGGAATAAAAAAATAATACGATATTTTTTAAAAATTTATTAATTTAATTCAGTGTTTCAGTGGTTTCATTTAATTTGATAATCATTTTTTTTCTTTTTAGAAAAATACATATAAAAATTATCATTGAAATGTTATTTTTAAAAAATGTTTGCCTCGTTTTATGTTCTTCTCTGCTTTAGCTGTTCAATGCTTAAATGTCAAGCATAATATTAATTTAAGCAAAACAAACAAACCATTGCAAAATATTTCTTTAAGTAACCACAGTTTTCTTTTTACGTAAATGTTGTATTTATAATTTTTCTATTACTCGTATCACAATACACTTACAAATAAACATGTCTGGTGTTAAAATGACAGCATGTAGTATTTTGAAATACATACATGCGTGTTGAGGAAACTGTCTATTTAGTTTTCATTAGGTTCAATTTTAACACTTTTAAATGTCTCTGGCTCAAAAATCTTTAATCTAAATTCTTACAATTTCACTAATTAAAAACAAGTTTTCTTTCATTTACATATACAAACTGTTAAGCGCATACACTTGCATACACATATACACACATGCAAATTTATGTAAATATTTAGAACATCCTTTTAAATGTACTAACTAAAATGCACAAATGTTCTTTTTTATGACAAAATGAAATCATGCTCTTGCTTTTAGTCACATATTTTAAGTGAGAAAGTCAGTAAATTGGATATATTGTCACTGTTAATATATGTATGCACACAAATTGTCACTAATAACTACTACAAATATATTACATAAACATCACTAGTACCCTGCCAGCATTTTGCAGGCCATTCTTCGCTAGAAGTAACTTTTTCGTTACTTCTGCAGATAAAAAAAAATCAATTCTACAAAAAACATTAATGTCAAATTAAGATCTTTTAACAATCATTATTTCGTCTCTACCAGATATTAATTGGACAAAAAGACTCGTTATGTTTGTGGATTTTACCCAAATTTTATATAGAAACTTGAAAGTCTTATATCAAAAGCCAAATTGATTAAATGAATGTTTGCTGTGTTTTTGTATAAAACATTTTTAAATTGTTGTTTTAGAACTCGAAAAAAATACTTTATTTATAGCTATGATTATGGGCCAATATTTTTATTAAAAAATTTATTTGTATACTTACTTTAAATGCTATAAAATAAAAATTAATTACTATTTAAGTAAAATAATTTTATTTACTGCAATACTTCGAAACTACAGCCAAACGCGGTCACATTATACCATCGATGTACTTTTTCGAGAAGAAATGCTTGCAAGGATAGCAGATGTAGTTAAAGGTTTTCTATTTTCTATGTGTTTAGAAATGAATATGCATTTTTTGCATATTGGTGCACACTTGCACCAGTACTTCCAAGTTTTGCCACTTCTTCATACTTGCATCAACATTTACTGTCTTGAGAATAAAGGGCTGCTATGGATGACGTCCGCATGTGTGTGTATTATTTAGAGTTAGAGTTGGTAATGTGTTTATTTAGTAAAAATAATTTACAAAATGTTATTTTCTTTGTTTAATTTCTTGTTTTATTTTTTTGTGAATGTCTTCCCTGCTGTTGTTTTAAATGCTTTGATTTAACTGCAATTTTTTAAACATAAATTAGTATAAAAAATTGATTAAAATTCAAGTGTCTATAGCGGTTTAAGAAATAAGACCCTTTCTAATTTATACTTCTTGCTATAGCGGATATAGAAGTACACATGGGCGTTTGCCCATCTTATCCGAGTTATGGGCCTCTGAACTTTTCATATAAAAGTAAGAGTGTGCGCCATATTTTTTAAAATATCAAGGAAATAATAAAATTAAAAAAAAAATGCTTAACGCATTAAGAGCCGATGACAGTTTTATGAAACATTATATATATGCAGAACTTAATTTTTTTCTTATTTCTTAATTCTTTGTCACCGCAATATTTGTTTTTTTTTTTTTTGTTAGAGTTACTTCAGTAAACAAGATTTACATATATGTTGAAGGATATATAAGATTCAGTATAGCCGAACCTATTACTCTTCCTTGTTTTGTAATAATTTAGTAACGGTAGTAAAATACGTACAGAAAAATAATGGTTTTGTTATGGTCATAAGTTACGATGAACTAATTACAGTTATATTAAACAATATTTTATTTAGTATAAAAACTGTTTTTTTTAACGTTTGATCGTATAATAATTATTACTCATAAAAAGAGCAACATGATACCTTAACCATGTGTATATTTTTCATTCAAATTTAGCAACAGGTTTTGATAAATTAGATACATATTAACTTCAAGAATAATAAAAGAAATTTTGGAGTAGTTTGGTACTAAATTATCCTTTCTCTTATCAAGTTGGACGAAGTGGCGTCTAACTATTTCATATTTAAATATACATTAAATAATATTACCTATAGAGACACTTAAAAATTTTCAATTTTCACTTATGGGAAAACCCTTTAATTTTTAATTTGAAATATTTATATTAAATTAATTGGATTGATTCCGCTAGTACGAGGGCTGCTATATATTTCTGGCCTAATAGTGAAAATGCGAATATTTTTAATCAAAAATGGTTTTATTGTTTTTCAAAGTATTCTCCAGCATGATTTATACACTTTTGCATGAGCTCAAACCATTTGTCGAAGCACTTTTTCCACTCCGCTTGAGACACCTCTAAAACATGGTTTTTGAACACTTCAACAGCTTCTTCTGGCGACGAAAATCTTGATGTGCGGAAACAAGAAGAAGTCATTAGGTGCCACGTCAGGACTGTACGGCGGATGACCCATTAATTCGACGTTTTTGCCGGTCAAAAACGCTCTGGTTTGAGCCGATGTGTGAGAGCTCGCATTGTCATGGTGAACAATGATTCGTCTTCTCTTGTTGGTTTTTCGAATTTGTCCGATGACTTCAGGCAAACAAATTGTAGTGTACCACTCAGAAGTGACCGTCCTACGTTGCTCAAGCGGAACAGTCGCCACATGACCAGTTTTGCCGAAGAAACACGAACAACTTTCGTTGGATTTTGCTCGTCCTTGAAGACCCACACGGTCGATTGTTGTTTCGTTTCGCGCTCATACGCATAAATCCATGATTCGTCACCTGTGACGATCTTATAAACGTCTTTTGAAGCACCGCAATCGTATTTTTGCAACATTTCTTTGCACCAATCGACACGAGCCTGTTTTTGAGCGACTTTCAAATTGTGCGGAATCCAACGAGAACAAACCTTTTTTACGGCCAGGTGTTCATGCAGTATCGAATGTATGCTGGTGGAAGAAATGACCAAGGATGTCTCTATCTCTCGGTATGTCGCATGTCGATCTTGCATTATGAGTTCACGCACGGCATCAATGTTCTCTGGCACAACAGCCGTTTTTGGACGACCTTCACGGAATTCGTCTTTGAGCGAGTTCGGCCACGATTAAATTCATTATACCAATTTTTCACAGTGCTATAGGATGGTGCTTCATCGCCATACAAAGATTTAAGTTCATAAATGCACTCTTGTCGTGATAATCCACGTCGAAAGTTGTGAAAAATGATGGCACGAAAATGTTCACGAGTTAATTCCATTTTTTTCTATATTAATTTTTTCAAGTCACTGTAAACAACACAAATAATGGTCGTACGTCAAAACGTTTTGAGTACGATTATGCTTAAAAATGACAAACTTTCCAATGGAAATGTCAGATTGCACTTGGCAGCATTTAGTGTTGCCAGGCCAGAAATATATATAGCAGCCCTCGTACATATTAAACTGTTGTTATAATTTTCGATAAAACCCGACGTCACTGGCTGTGTACTTCGTACGTTCGGCGAGCGCTTTCGATGTGATAACATCATTTTCAAGCCACGTGTTTATTAAAACTGAAGAGATGGTGTTAAAAATAGATAGTGTTAAGAATAAAATGTGGTGGGTTTAGGTAATTTTTTGTCCGTTTAAATGGTATTATGTAAGTAGATTTTCTGTTATCTGTCCTGTTTATTGGGGTAAATTGTTTAATATTTGGGTCTTTTATTATTGGATAGGTAAGTGTGATCGTCTGTGGGAGTTTTTCGTTTGTAGGAGTGTTTTAGTAATTTTAGTGGTGTAAAAATCGTGTCAGAGGTTGTGTTTACCTATTCGTTAATAATTTCTCTGCTAGACGTTCGTGTTTTGTAAATTTCCATGTTTTCAAGAATGTCTAGTCTTTGTCCTTTTTTACTTGGGTGTAATACTGTCACACATTCATCTATTTCCCTTGGTTCGTGTCCATGTGTGTTAAGGTGTATTGCGAAATTGGAGTCTTCCCTTTTTCTTTTGTATGATCGTATGTATTCTATAAAACTTGTTTTTATTGTGCGTCCAGTTTGTTTGATGTATGTATGGTTGCAGGTACAAGTAAGTCTATATACTCCGCTGGTGCTAAATTTATCAGTTGTTTCTATTGATGTCTTGAGATTGTTGCGTAGAGCGTTGGTCTTTTTTAGTGTTGTGTGTAAACCTTCTTTCCGGAAAAGGTTAGTTAATCTATATATTTCTGGTCCTGTGTAAGTAAAGATGTGTCGTCGTGTTGTGTCGATTGTTTCCTTGTCTTCTTTCGTCTTGTTTTTGTTGTTGTATTGTCTGAGTAGTTTGTCGATGGTTGCGTGGTATCCAATAATAAAAGACCCAAATATTAAACTATTTACCCCAATAAACAGGACAGATATCAGAAAATCTATCTATATAATACCATTTAAAAAATCTACCTACATAATACCATTTAAACGGACAAAAAATTACCTAAACCCACCACCTTTTATTCTTAACACAATCTATTTTTAACAATATCTCTTCAGTTTTAATAAACACGTGGCTTGAAAATGATGTTATCACATGGAAAGCGCTCGCTGAACGCACGAAGTACACAGCCAGTGACGACGGTTTTTACCGAAAATTATAACAACAGTGAAATATTTATACTTAGATGAAGAACGCAAACTGTGTAGTTTTCAAATATTTGTGTATAAGTCAAATTACGTCGACGTTAGGAACATCCTTTATTTACTCTGACTTTCTGGTATTAGCAACTAAACTCAAGGCGAACACGTGCATAAAAATTCGAAAAAATTGGTATCACTTTACTCAAGGCGAATCAATTAAATTTCGCCGTTAGTCCGAATGTCAAACTACATAGAAAAAAAATTATACATATTTTTTATATATGAAGTTTGACATTTAGTGTTTACAGCGAAATTAATGTATTCGCCACCGAGACCACCTGTATTATTTTGCCATGGTAGAGGTGGTCCCGATGGCGAATTCATTGATTTTCGCCATTTACGCCCAATGTCAAACACCATATAAAAAAAATTATACATATTTTTATGTATGGAGTTTGACATTTAGCATTTACGGCTAAATCAATGAATTCGCAATCGAGACCACTTGTATTATTTCACCATGAAAACTAGATTTTTTATATATAGAGTTTGACAGGCTACCGGCAAAATCAATGAATTCGCCATCACTGCCACCTGATAATTGATTCGCCGTGAGCTAAAGTGATGCCAATTTTTTTCGAATTTGTATGCACGTGTTCATAACCGTTCAGTAGACATATAGAAGTCATGTATGTTGTATGGGAAGAAACTTTTATTTTAAAATTATGAACTTTTTTGTTAATGCGGCCAATCTGTAAGTATTATCTTGCAAATAATAAAGATCTAAGGGAATTTTTCTTATAAGTCTTCTTTTTGATATAAGTTTTTTTTTTAATTTTTTATTAACCACTTCAATATGGGTGCTATTAAGCTCCAGTCGACTGATGTATGCAACAGTAAAAAAAAAACTTAGCCCACTTTGAGTCGCTTAGAGTTTCATAATTTTACTTTTCTTCAAAAATCTTTAACAATCCTTGAAGTTAAAAAAAGTTTAAAGTAGATAAGTTATGGATTTTTTTTAATAATTTCTTTGACCTTAACAATATGCATTTTAGTTACTGCATATTTAGTCTAGAGGTCGCTATCTATTTTCTTATTCCATTTTATGTGAACAAACCTCTGTAATTTTTTTGAATATCTTCGGTTCTTTCTGAAAGGAATAATTAAAAGTACTTTAAAATTGGTGGCTGGATGACTGAATTAAAAAGAAAACTTAAAATTGTATATCCATTTTTTCATACAATCTTTGCTTAATTTAGAGTATTTTCTTAATTTAGTATTACTAATATTCTAAATTTAATATGTATATGAAATTTATACCATATTGCTCTCCTAAGCTTCGTTAATAAAATTAGTCTAACGCCTTAAGGTTGATTCTTATTTATCATATCTAATGCAATTTATTTGCGAAAAAATTATGTCGCATACTTTTTGGCATCTTAACAAATTTATTTTTCTTTTCCAACTGATTTTTGTGTTTCTTCAAACGAAATTTTGCTACATATTTTTGTTTTTTTTTTTATCTTAAATCAGTGAACCACAACAATTGGCAAAAATTGTTTTTTTATTCTATTTTTTACAGAAATTAAAGAATTCTTACAAATTACAAACGCACATAAATATACACACAGTTAAGCATCCCAACGTACTAAAAATTCTTTAACTTAACCCTGCGCTGTTGCTTTTCTTTTATATACAACTAAGCAATCACCCGAAAAATGTGTTTTCGAAATTAAATTCTCCTAAAATAAACAGCATAGTTTTAGGCTTTTTATGATTTCACTTGTGCTTATTTTCTTTTAAGTGGGTGGGTTGGCTTCATAAACACTAAAGTTCAACATTTTTTTATGACTAGAGGGTGTTTTTTTCTTTTTTGTCTAAATTAAATTTGTAGGATTTTATTCCACTGCTTGTCTAATAAAAATGTTTAACATATTGCGTAAAACTGAGGACCTCAAGCGAATATATGAGTAACCTTAGTTTAGCGGTACGGTTTCTTTTGTAAGAGCTCTATTATATAACTCATATAACTTATATGGTAATAAAGACATATATGTTAATGGCCTTGTTTTTTTTTACTTCTTCTGAGAGAGTGAGTCCATGTGATTATATGAAATTAATTGTAATATAAAAAGTATCTAAAAAGTTATAATAGCAGGTCTTATTATTAGCAGTCTTATGATATATTGCTTAAAATATTTATAATATGTTAATCTTAACTGAATATTATTACTGAAAATATAATAAAGTTTTTGTGGCTAAAGACTCAAATACAGCCCAATCATGAATATTCTCACGGAATTTCTTTCCCACGGAAAAAATTTTTCTCGAAAAGATTCCTCCAATTATGGCATCATCGTAATTTGAAGGGAGTTAATTCGTTTATTTACATATAATTTTTCTTTTATAATTCATAAACCTACTTTTTTCCCTGAATTTTTTCACTTTCCGGTACTTGTTATATGAGTTTAAAAAGTTCTTAATTTTTTTATAATAGACATTGAGAATTTAAATAAATAACCAATTTTATTTTTGTTTAAGCAGTATGCTGTTCAAAATAAAAAATAAAAAAATAAGTATAAAATGACATAAAAGGACTTAAAAAAAGTTTCTTAGCACTTATTTTAACTGACATAATAAAATTAGCCTAAATGTCAAGTTCGTTGTAGTTACATTATTTTTCACATGCAAACTCAAAAAAATTTTTTTTAACTTTCTACATACTTTGCGTCATAATTAATTATATTTTTACGACTTCATGAGTCATCATCATTATTGAGCAAAAATATTTTTTCATTATTGTTATAACCAGCTAATTAAAGCATAACAAGGAATAACAGAAGCTACGTGTATGAGGCAACCGAAAAGTCAAACCAAACAAACATGAACGTTGAAAGGAAGTAGAGGCAGGAATATTGAGATTCAGAAATATATGACAGTCATTTTATAATGACTGCATACACTAGTTAATAAAGTAATTAAGTAAATTAAGCACAAAGTTTAAGCAGGTATTAAAAGTAATTAAGAACCACTATCAATGAATGTAGAAGACCAAATTTGATATAAGTAAAAAATTTTAAAAGCGTAACTACTTTGTTTGAAAAACAGACTACCTAACAACAGTCTGTGGTTAAAAATGGTCCTTATGAAGGGTCATCTTAATCAGTAGATAAGAATTCGGGCGAAAGAGCTTGCGACGCCACTTCTTTCGCAATTTATTTTTAGCTCATATTTATTTTTTCAGTAAATCAGTGGTTAAGTGTCTGGCTCAAAATTTGGAATTTTTTATTTTATCTAAATTACTTCAGAGTCTTTTTATAAACATTTAAAGTTATTAGCTTTTAATTACAAATAAAATTTTAACTTACTTATTATTAACCTCTGGAATCCGCCTAGCAACCACTATTGTGCTAACTAAAGCACATATATATAATGCAATTATACACAACATATGTGACTTTAGGGGTGGCACATCTTTTGCCATTCCAGTCAGAGCCTTTTTTGGAGCGACTTCATCAAAATTGCCCTCAAGTTTAAGGCCAAAGTAAATTCTTTGTAAATAAAGTATGGTAATTCCTAGTAACAGTAGGGAGACAGGCAAGGTAGTGATAAAATATACAAAACCAAAAGAACCATCCATCTTATATAGAGACGGATCTCTAAAAGTAAATTATTAAAAAGTGATTAAAAAAATTAATCTTAAATGAAAAAATTAACTGACTTCTTTATTTTTTGCCTCACA
Organism: Gymnosoma rotundatum; assembly: GCA_916610165.2. Classification (NCBI taxonomy): domain Eukaryota; kingdom Metazoa; phylum Arthropoda; class Insecta; order Diptera; family Tachinidae; genus Gymnosoma; species Gymnosoma rotundatum. Next base: position 36,729,288 of record OU744337.1, read on the forward strand.
GTCAAACCGCTATCTGAGCAAAGAGCCGTCGTTATGTCACCAATGTTAATAGCAAAAGCTGTTCCTATGAAAAATGCAGTGGCTTCTTTAGATGGATAAGGACGTTCATCATCTTGAATTTTAACACTTTCATCTACAGCCTTGCAAACTTTTATTTTATCTAAAGTTTCCAACATGGCTTTAATTGTAGGCATCGCAAATGCACACACAAACGAAGCAGGCAAAATAGTTGCAAGTAAATAAGAGCCAATCATTAGCATTAACAGTATTCTAAAAATGGATTGACTTAAGTTAATTCATGTAAATAAATAATAAAATTTCATTAACAAACTTTTTGGGATTGCAGCCTAATTGGGATAATATTAAGAAGGCACCACGTTTGGCAACGTCCGCATGTTGTATAGAAACCGCAACAAAATTGCATAAAATAAATAATGCATTTGCATCTCCAAAATATGTCATGCAAACAAAATCAGAGCTCTAAAATTAAAAGAAAGCAAAATTTTATAAAATAATCATTTTTAATAATTATTTCTACTACTAACCGCCACTTCTAAGAGAGGAAAAGCTACAATAGGTATTAAAGAAATAGCCACCACAGGTGCCGCATCTACTGCAAACCATATAACGACCAAAAAAATTACATATAAAGTGCAACATTTCTGCCATTTTTAAATAAAAAGTAATTTTTCTTTTCTTTATTCATCTTTTATATTCATCTTTCAATATTCCTATACTTACCACCCTCGGGCGCAAAAATATTATAGGTAGTAATACTAAAGGAGATATTAAAAGGAAAAATCCTCTCCAATGGAATTTGGCACAGTTAATGAGGCGCTCACGAAGACTGATCAAATAACACAATCTTATATAAAAAATTTTTTCTTTATTTCATTTAATTAGAAATCTTACACAATTTTTTTAGGAGGTGGTGGTGGGGGTGGTACTGGTATATTTGGAGTTTTTGGCTTTCCCATTTTTCAAACAAATTAAAATGTAAACATGTTGACAAATATTTTATTGATTTTTTATCAAGGCAAATTGTTAATTCGCCTTGATTTTTTATTAAGGCAAGTTCAAGGCGAATTTATAACCAGGTGGTATCATGGCGAAATAATACAAGGTGGTCCCGATGGCGAATTCATTAATTTCGCCGTAAACTCTAAATGTCAAACCATGGCGAAATAATACAGGTGGTCTCGATAGCGAATTCATTAATTTCGCCGTAAACTCTAAATGTCAAACTCCAAGGCAAATTGAATACTAGGTAAAACTAGTAGCGCAGGTGATCGAATTCGCTTTACACATTTCTCCGAGCTAACGTCAAAATTTATTTACATTTTCGTGACGCGCCATTTAAAAAAACTAAAAAATAATGAACTTGAAAATAAAATTGAATAATTAATTTGAAAAAAATTTAATGTGCAAAAAAACGTTGTTTAAAAAGTGAAAAGTGTGTGTGCCAAAAAGTGCGGTAGGAATATAAAAAAAAGAACAAAAAACTAAAAAAGAAAACGTTTCTTTATAAAACATTTGTAAATTAAAAACATTTTTAACAAAATATACATTTTTAAAAATGTGTTATTGTGCGGTTGGCAAGAAAAAGTACGAACGCGGGAACTTTGTTCGATATGCCAAAGGACACTAAAAGAAAAATGAAGTGGAGTAGCATTTGTGGAATCAAATTTCTGCAGCGGCGCGTATATGTCTAACATGCCAGTGATAATAAACAACTTACCTCCATATTTTTCATTTAATTGGACACCACAGTGTACAAATATATACGCCTTAAATCTAGTTTACGGACGCAGCTTAAAAATTAAAGAAAAAAATTCTACGGGGTGTAAAATTTAATTTTAAGCACAAAATGTAAAGCGACAAATTTGGGGTTGACCCATAGTTACCGAGTTACGGGCCTCCAAAGTTCGTACGTACAATATGGAATATATCGAGTATTTTTTGGTGAAATAAGACAATATCTTTTCAATTGAAAAGGAAAATAGTAAAAAAATACAATAAAAACAGATAACGACCAAAAAAAATATATATTAAATAAATTAAGTTTAGTGACAATACCATACGAAAAGAGATAAAAAAATCTTTAGCAAGCGAAGCCGGTGTTGTTCATACCATAGAGGAGAAAAGTTTTGCGCCCGGTAGAAGGCCGGCTACGCAGATAATCTTTAGTAAGCGAAGCTAAAACTAAGAGCTGTCCAAAAAACTTTCATATACAAATTTTTTTTTTACTATTTTCCTTATAAATTGAAAAGATATTGAAATTACCTTTCCAATGATACCCATATTGTCTTATTTAACCAAAAAATACTCGATATATTTCATATTGTACATACAAACTTTGGAGGCCCGTAACTCGAAAACTAAGGGTCAGCCTCAAATTTAGCACTTAACATTTTTTGCTTAAAATTAAATTCTACACCCCGTAGGCAACCTTTTTTTAATTTAAAGTTGCGTCCGTAAACTAGATTTGTTCCATATATACAAACACTTTTTTATAAATTTGTTTTTATTTTTTGTTTTTTTATATTTTTCGTCAGTTGTTAACTGACAAGTACAAGTAAATTTACACAAACAAAATACATGCGTTTTTTGTTTTTGTCCTCATGCGATTACCTAGTATTCAATTCGCCTTGGTCAAACTCCATATATAAAAAATATGTATAACTGTTATACATATTTTTTATATATGGAGTTTGACATTTAGAGTTTACGGCGAAATTAATGAATTCGCTATCGAGACCACCTGTATTATTTCGCTATGTGTCAAACTCCATATAATAAACTGTTATACATAGTTTTTATGTATGGAGCAAGGCGAATTAATTATAAGGTGATAGCGGCGGCGAATTCATATATTTTCGCCTGTATTCTAACTGTCAAACTCCATATATAAAAAATTCATCTAACTGTTATACAGATTTTTTTATATATGGAGTTTGACAGTTATAATACAGGCGAAAATATATGAATTCGCCACCGCTATCACCTTATAATTAATTCGCCTTGGTATGGAGTTTCACATTAAGCGTATACTGCAAAAATAATGAATTCGCCATCGCGACCACCTTGTATTATTTCGCCATGGGTGGTATCAAGGCGAATCAATTACCAGATGGCAGCGTAGGCGAATTCATACGTTTTCGCCGTGAACACTACTGTCAAACTCCATACATAAAAAATTTGTGTACTATTTTTTATATATGAAGTTCGACATTCGTTTCTACCAGCAAAAAATAATAAATTCTCTAACGCTGCAACCTGGTAATTGATTCGCCTTGTGTGGTATCAAGGAGAATTAATTATAAGGTGATAGCGGTGACAAATTCATTTATTTTCGCCGTTATTCTAACTGTCAAACTCCATATCTAAAAAATGTATCTAACCGTTATACAGATTTTTTATATATGGAGTTAGACAGTTAGGATACCGTCTAAAATGACTGAATTCGCCATTTCTTCCACCTTATAATTAATTTGCCTTGGGTGGTATCATCAGCATCAAAACGAATAAATTTAGTTTAGTTTAACTGGCAAACTCAACATATTAAAAAACTGTATACTATTTTTTATATGTAGTTCAAGGTGGTCGCGATGGCAAATTCATTAATTTTCGCCATGGCTACTACCGAATCAATTACCAGGTGGCAGCGTAGGCGAAAATTAATGAATTCGACTACGCTGCCACTTGGTAGTTGACTCGCCTTGGCTACAACCAAAGTATATCTATATTAAGTAGTTGCAAGTCTACAACAAATACAACATTAGAACAACAACAGGCATTTTGTTTGTGTAAAATCATGTATTATGTCAAAAAACAGTTCAGAGACGGTAAAGTGGCTAACATTTTATCATTTTTCTAACTAAAAAATTAATATGAATTTTTCTTAATTATTATAAAAAAAAGTAAGAGAATGACCTCTAAATGACTATATCAATGTAAATTTAAACAAAAATTCAATAAAAGGATGTTCAATGAAACTTGAGTTCGAAAAGTGTAATTTGAATATTTCGTTTACCATCCCTGATAGAACATAATAAAAATGAAAAGAAACACGTAAAAAACAAGAGCAAAATAAAAATTGAAATAAATGTAAACAAATTTTGACACAATACATGATAAACACGCACACCAATAAAACTATCACCTGAACTCCTGCATGTACTTAATATAGATATACTTTGGCTACAACCAAGGCGAATTAAATACAAGGTGATAGCGGTGGCGAATTCAATTCTTTTCCCTGGTATTCTAACTGTCAAACTCCATATATAAAAAATTTATCTAACTGTTATACAGATTTTTTATATATAGTTTGACACATGGCGAAATAATACCAGGTGGTCGCAATGGCGAATTCATAATTTTTGCCGCAAACGTGAAATGTCAAACTCCATACAATAAACTGTTATACATATTTTTTATATATGGAGTTTGACATTTAGAGTTTACGGCGAAATTAATGAATTCGCCATTGCGGCCACCTGGTATATTTTCGCCATGGTTTGACAGTTAGAATACCAGGGAAAAGAATTGAATTCGCCACCGCTATCACCTTGTATTTAATTCGCCTTGGCTACAACCATGGCGAAATAATACAGGTTGATATATATATATATATATATATATATATATATATATATATATATATATATATATATATATACATATATACATAACCAACCAATATGGCAGCCTTGTAATACCGACAGTTGTCTGTTCTTCTTTCATCTTTCTTTCTTCACTGTCTGTTCGTGTGCCATCCGCACAGCATCTAACCACACAATTAAATCTCTCATTAACAAAAAATCAATTGAATTATAAATTTAAAAGACAAATTAAATGAATTAAATAAAGTCTTACAAAAATCAAATATCGCAAAAAACGTTTCTGGTTCTTTTGCAAAACAAATACATAACAACTGGCGAACGAGGCTTGAGGATTTAAGTTAAACACGGCATTCGTATATGCTACATGCAGGAAGTGAGGTTAAATCGAATCCACATGGTACTGGTGTGAAGGTAATTTCCAAATGGATGAAACACTAAAAAAATTGGCTGATACGTTATTGCAGTTGCCTGCAAGAATACAACCAGCTGCACCATCACACGGCATAAATTTACAGCCGTTCGACGAAAACAACGAAACATTCGATTCATATTTACAAAGAATTGAAAACTATCTGGATTTAAGAGGCTGGACAAACGAAAGTGAAGAAGGGGACAAAATCTGTGTAAAAATTCTTCTAAACTGTTTAAGTCCAAAACTTTACCACACATTAACATGCTTAACGGCACCGGACAGCCCAAAATCAAAAAGATTTGAAGAATTAATAAATTTACTACGCTCCCATTTGTGCCCAATACCAAGCGAAATTGCAGAACAGCATAAATTTTCTAATCGAATTCAGCACGAAGGTGAATCCATTGCAAATTTCCAAGCAGATTTGAAAAAACTATCAACAAATTGTAACTTCAAATGCGGAAATTGCAATACTTCTACAAATTCAACTCACTTAAGGTCACAATTTGTAAGAGGCATTCGTGATAACGACATACGTGAACGACTCTTGCAACAAGATGCAAGCAAAACGTTTGATGATGCTGTAAAGCTTGCATTGGCAATAGAAACCTCCAAACTAGAGAGCAAAGAAATGCGAAATCAACAGTTACAAGTAAATCAGATAAAAAACAAGTTTAAGGAAAATAAAAACCGAAAACCTTTCCGTGGCATTTTTGAAAAATTGAAAGGTAAATATTTCAAATGCGGTAAAACGAATCATAAAGCCAACAAATGTTCAGCAAAAAACTTAAAATGTATTAAGTGTCATAAGTCCGGGCACATTCAAGAAGTCTGTCTCAATAGAAACATAGCAGAGAACCGCGCAATAGAGATCACAAGTGACGTTCAAGAATATTCGGACTCAGACTCACTGGGAAGTATTAATACAATACAAATAGTTCAGGTAAATAGTATTCATGGCATACACGACAAATTCTTAGCGAACTTAATCGTAGAAAAATCACATTGCCGCATGGAAGTAGATACAGGTGCAGCTGTATCTACCATGTCGCTACAAACACAGAAAAAGTTATTGCCAAAAATAAAATTAAAGCCGACGTCTTTACAATTACGAACATATACCGGCCAGATAATACAGCCAATTGGCAAGGCAAAGGTAAACATCACGCACAAAAATGCACGCACACAGGCTGACTTGTATGTTATTGATGCGAAGGTCGATTCCATACTGGGAAGAGAATGGATCAGGCAATTAAATCTGAATATATCGGACCTAAATGTAATCGACAATGTTATGAATGAGGCTCAATGTAGGGAAGAAATTAGTAAAATAATGAATGAGTATAAAGAAACGTTTACGCAAACTAGAGGTACGATACCAAATTACAAATGCAAGCTCGAGCTTAAAGAAAGTATTACACCCAAATTCATACGACATCGGCCAGTACCATATGCCTTAAAAGACAGAATTGAAGAAGAATTAATTCGGCTGGAAAACGATGGAATTATACAGAAAGTGGAATTTTCCGAATGGGGAACACCAATAGTTCCAGTAGTGAAAAAGAACGGTGACATCCGTATATGCGCCGACTATAAAGTTACAATTAACAATGCCATAAAAGATGACAGTTACCCTATACCAACAGTTGAAGATATATTTGCAAGGATGAGCGGAGGAAAATATTTTATGACCTTAGATTTACATCAGGCATATCTACACATGCAGGTCGACGAGGAAACGTCAATATTGCAAGCAATAAGCACACATAAAGGAACAAACAAGGTAAACAGGCTAATGTTCGGTATCAAAGCAGCCCCAAAAATATGGCAAAGGTTTATGGATTCCATATTGCAAGGCATAGATGGCGTGTCATGTTTTTTTGACGATACTAAGCTACAAGGTAATTGTTATGAAGAATTAATTAAAAGTTTTAAACAGGTTTTGCAAAGGTTACAGTTGCATGGATTACATTTGAACAAAGATAAATGTCAATTTTTACTTGATCACGTTACATACTTGGGGCATCACATTGATAAGTTTGGTATCAAACCAATGAATGATAAAGTTCAAAGCATACAAAGGTGCACGAGACCAACCAACGTATCGGAAACAAGGGCGTTTTTAGGTCTGGTAAACTATTACCATAAATTTCTATCTAATCTGGCCAGCCGGCTGCAACCAATTTACAAGTTGTTAAGGAAAGGTACCAAGTATTCGTGGTCATCTGAATGTGAAAAAATATTCAATGAAATTAAACGTGAGATTACCAGTGCAAAAGTATTGATACCATTTGATGACAAATTGCCACTTGTTCTGGCAACAGACGCATCATCACACGGACTAGGAGCCGTAATATCGCATATAGACAGCAAAAACGAAGAAAGAGCTATAGCTTTCGCCTCACGATCTCTAACACAAGCCGAAAAAAATTACTCGCAAATCGACAAAGAGGCCACCGCGATTTTCTGGGGTCTAAATAAATTTTTTCAATACTGCTACGGGCGCCGCTTTACGCTGATAACGGACCACAAACCCTTAACAAGAATTTTTCATCCAAATAAAGATTTACCCGCCATGTCAGCTGTGCGATTGCTACACTATGCAAATTTTTTATCGGGTTTCGATTATATCATACAATACCGGCCAACAAAGGAACATAGCAATGCAGATTTTTTATCAAGATTTCCTGTTGATAATCCGAGCAATAACGTACGCAAAGATAAAGCAACAATATTCCAAATGAATCAAATAGAAACACTTCCAGTTACACAAAAAGAAATCCAACGCGAAGTAATTAAAGATGAGGAGTGCAGGAAATATTTTAACGCCTTACAAACAGGCACGACATTACCTCATGGCGAATCTATCGAGGAATTTTCATTGGAAAATCGTTGTATATTCAAGGGAATACGAGTAATGATACCGAAGTCCCTACAAAAGAGAGTCCTTGACGAACTACACACTGGACATTCGGGTATAGTTCGAATGAAAGAATTGGCTCGAAGCTATGTCTGGTGGAGGGGAATTGACAGGGACATCGAGGCCGTATCAAGAGCATGCTATGACTGCTGTAAAAACAAAAGCAACCCACCGAAAGAAATGTCACATCCGTGGGAGTACCCAACAGGCCCGTGGCAGAGGGTACACATTGACTACGCTGGACCCTTCATGAACACGTATATTCTAATCGCAGTCGACGCGTATACAAAGTGGGTGGAAGCCATACCAACACAAACAATCAGCTCTACAAAAACGGTTAAGATACTTCGCGAAATGTTTTCAAGATTTGGCCTTCCCCTAGTACTAGTTTCAGACAACGGCACAAGCTTCACAGCACAAGAGTTTCAAAACTTCATCACGTCGAATGGCATCCGCCATAAATTTTGTCCCCCTTATCATCCTGCCTCAAATGGTCAGGCGGAAAGATACGTGGCAACAGTTAAAGCGGGGTTGCGATCAATGCTTAGCGAGAACGGCGACGTTAACGATAAACTATGCAAGTTTTTAATGCAGTATCGTAAAATACCAAACGCATCAACAGGATTGTCTCCTGCGGAACTTATGTTCAAAAGAACAATTAGAACAAGAATTGACCTAATCAAAGGTGATGTAGCACACCGAATAATGTATAACCAAAATAACTATAAACAACCGAGACAGTTTTCAAAAGGTGAGTCAGTGAAAGTACGATTCTACAATAATAAAACTTGCAAATGGAAATTCGGAAGGATACTACAGAAAATAGGAAGTCGAATGTACGAGGTTCTGATCGATGGTGACAAACATAGGCGCCATTTCGATCAAATAAGAAGTTCTGACTGCCAAGGATCTAACAAGAAAAATTATTAGGACACCGAATCAGAAAATAAGCTCCAAGACGGAAAAACAACTGAACAAGACATTGTACTGCATACTGACGTACAAAATACAGACGCAATACTGGATTTACCGGCTATCACGCCCACTATACGAGAGCAACCACCACCTTCAGGATTGGCCACACCATCCCCGTCAGAAGTGGCACCTATGTCGTTACCAAAACCTGTTTTGTCATCATCACAAGACAACAACAACAAGCAACAAAACCCAACCAGCCTAAGAAGATCAAACAGACCAAGAAAAGCACCAAAACGCCTGGATTTGTGAGAGAGAGAAAGGTTGATATATATATATATATATATATATATATATATATATATATATATATATATATATATATATATATATATACATATATACATAACCAACCAATATGGCAGCCTTGTAATACCGACAGTTGTCTGTTCTTCTTTCATCTTTCTTTCTTCACTGTCTGTTCGTGTGCCATCCGCACAGCATCTAACCACACGATTAAATCTCTCATTAACAAAAAATCAATTGAATTATAAATTTAAAAGACAAATTAAATGAATTAAATAAAGTCTTACAAAAATCAAATATCGCAAAAAACGTTTCTGGTTCTTTTGCAAAACAAATACATAACACAGGTGGTCTCGATAGCGAATTCATTAATTTTGGCGAAATCACACTTGGTGGTAGCGATGGCGAATTTGTTGATTTTCGCTCATGGCGAAATAATACCAGGTGGTCGCAATGGCGAATTCATAATTTTTGCCGCAAACATGAAATGTCAAACTCCATACAATAAACTGTTATACATATTTTTTATATATGGAGTTTGACATTTAGAGTTTACGGCGAAATTCATGAATTCGCCATTGCGGCCACCTGGTATATTTTCGCCATGTTTTCGCTCTTAGCACGAATGTAAAATGACATAAAAAATTTGTATGCGAAAATCAATGAATCCTCCATTGCTACCATTTTATAATTGATCAGCATGAAGTACTGTTGAAGGCGTATCTACAAAGTGTAGTCAGCGGCGAATTGATTGGTGGAGTCCAAGGCGTATTAATAACCAGGTGGTATATTCAGCATGAAGTACTGTTCGAAAGAACATACTCGGTGGTCGACACCAAGACGAGTTAATACAGGTTACCGCACGGCTACAAAAATCCTCCAACACAAAAAACAACAGGCAATTTGTTGCTACAAAATCTAAGTATTTTGTCAAAAAATATTGTTGAAAAAAAATTATAAAATATATTTAATGAACAAAAGTGGTTGTAATTTTAAGACAAAAAAAAATTTTATATAAATCCAGGCAACTTGTGACCAAAATTATATTGTACACACTAGTTAGCCCAAATCACATGCATCGTTCCATACTTGTTCATTTAACATTAATTTTTTAGTTTTTGAAAATGTAGCGCAAAAAGAAAATAATTACAATACTGTTACGTTTTTCCCTTTTAGAACAAACGTACGGATTGTTTTGATTGCAAATACCACCTTGGATAAATTCTGTCTTCTTTTACTTTATGGCTTTCTCTGGCTCTACTTCTCGATCCTACCGGTCAGCTAAAGTACTGTTCAAAGCGAATATACAAAGTGTAGTCAGCGGCGAATTGATTGGTGGAGCCAAGGCGAATTGAATTAATACAGGTTACCGCACGGCTACAAAAATCCAACAACACAAAAAACAACAGGCAATTTGTTGCTACAAAATCTAAGTATGTTGTCAAAAAATATTGTTAAAAAAAACAAAATAAGAAAATATATTTTATGAACAAAAGTGGTTTTAATTTTAAGAATAAAAAAATTTAAAAAATTAAGTTACTGCCATCTTTAAATAAGCGCGTAAAGCGCAAGATATCAGTCAAAATTGGCAAATGGCGAATTTATCATTTTTGCCTTAAACGCTAAATGTCAAACTCCATACATAAAAAAATGTGTATATATTTTTTTATATGGTGTTTGACATTTCACGTTTGCGGCGAAAATTATGAATTCGCCATTGCGACCACCTAGTATATTTTTGCCATGGTGCGTTAGAAAGTGAAGTTGGCTGCTTGTTGGTTTGTTTTGTTATGGTTAAAAAGTAATGACAATTTAGTTATTTTCAAGGCAATCTAGCGGTTTTATCTTTTCTTTATTCTTATACAGCGAGTTTTAAAGAATAAAATGAGTTAAAGTTACTGTTAAAGACACAAAGTTGACGCTTTTATTTAGGGATGACATTCCAGCGCAAAAGCTATGAATTACGTTGCTTTGCGTCTTACGCGCTAATTTAGGGATGCCATTTATACAAAAATGAAAATCCAGGCAAGGTGTGACCAAATTTATACTGTACCACTAGTTAGCCCAAATCACATGCATCGTTCCATTCTCGTTCGTTTAACATTAATTTTTCAGTTTTTGAAAATGTAGCGCAAAAAGGAATTAATTACAATATTATTAATCTAGATGTCATACGCTTTCCTTTGATTCTACTTACACGCATATATTTAAGCTAGAGGAGCTTCCTAAACCTCGCATCCTCGTGACAATGTTAGCTTATTTTTTATATGTAAAAACCAATAATGTGTATAAACACATTTTGTATCAAACTTCCTGATTTTAACATCTAAAATGAGCAAACAAAATCATGAGAAGGCGAGATCTACAATTTTTAAATAAAATCCAGTTTCAAGTGTGTGATACTTTTTTGTTTTATGAAATATATTTCCAAAACACCAATGTATGAAACAAATTTTGTAGGAAAAAAATAATAAGTGTAAACAAAATTTGACATCTGATAACAAGAAAGTCAACTGATATACTGCCACTACCTAGTATATTAATCTGCCTTGATCTATATTCTAGACGAATTCATAAGCAGGTGGCTGCAATAACCCAGCTAAATTTAAATTTAATTTTACTTTCTTAAACTTTTTATAAACTTAAATAAAAAACAAGTAAGAGTGCTATATTCGGCTATGCCGAATCTTTTGTACCTTTCACTATCTATGTAAAACTAGTTTTGTGAAGTAACTCCAATTAGAAAAGCAAATATTGGGGTGGCGCTGCATCCGTCGTTATAATTTTTCGCAATTATTTTTTATCTCTAAAAGAAAAATGGCCTTTGTTTTTTATTGCTTATTTTAAACGTAGTAAATGTGAAGTATGATATTAAATTTAACAAAGCAAACAATGCAAAATATTTCCTTAAGTAACCATCGTTTTCTTTTAGAATTATTTCAAAGCGATTTATGGTTGGTTAGTGAAATAAATCTTAAGAAATAAACACACGAACTAAGTCAGACATTTACTGCTCGCATTAATGCAACCTTTTTTCTGTGTTGCACAGTAAATAAGCAAATAAGAATTTAAAAAAGGAATTACGTTTAAAAATTAAAATTTTTCTGTACGTTATAACGGTGTCTGAAAACATCAATCCCTTAAAGCAGGCTACAGAATTTTTGAATTAAACGGGATAGTTTCCAATTTTTTTTGTTCTTACATGTTTCTTAGTTCAATTTGACATAATGTCAAAGAAGTTCTTATTTAAATTTTGCCTGCTTAGTTGAGTTCTCTAATGAATTAAAGCGTATTCTTGTGATCACCAAAAAAAGCAAAAAAAAAGCAGGCAAACAGACAAACAAACAAAGCAAACAAAACTCAAATCTGCTGCCATATGCTTTTCCTTCCAGCTCCCAAGACGTTTGACATTTGCCAAAACTTCGTAGGTATTAACTAATATACGTAACTTCTAGGTCAGAAAAAACGTTTTTAGCTAGAACTATTAAAAAAAAAAAAATCTTCACAAGACATTTCTATACATCTTGTTTAGCAAAGATTCCAATCAACAGGAGATCATAAAAGAGTCATCTTGTGCAAACTGGTTTATTAAAAACACAGGTCGTCCTAATCTAAATACATTGTTAATAATTGAAGCTAAGTAAGTTCTGTGATACTCACAGAGCTCCTCGACAAAAATTCTATAAAAAATTTTGGATAAACTAGAAGAACCTTAAGCTGAATAATTGCGTTATTGAGAGGTGATATGAACTAAAACTATCATCTGGCCAAAACGAGGATCATCGCATACGATATTTATAGACTCTTATGTGAAAGTAAGCTCATCCCGGAAATAATAATGAATGGGGTCACCATTATGCATTCAACTGCGTTAAACTTAAAGACCATAGTATGCTATCGACTAATAGATTTAATTTTCATGATTTCACGCTTGCACTCATCGTTTCATATAGCAGCTCTAAATTATGCACTTGTTAGTGAATGTTAGACCTAAAGTGATTAGAATATATCTAAAAACTTTTTTTCTTCACCCGATTGATTACACTACTTACACATAAAATCTTTCTCCTCGATATATAACACAAACAAGCACACTGAAAAGCGTAATTATTTTCTTCAAATATAGCTCTATGAGATCGGTTTAAATTTAGATTAAATGCAAAATCGTGCGATAATAACAAACAGAAAAACAAACTTGGAAATAAATAAAGAAAAACACTTTTTTATAGATAATGTGATTACAGATATTTGTTTACATAAATTATTAATTTATGTTTAAAATACCCTTACCCACAAAAAGTGGAAAAAGTTTGTCATTCCGCGTGTAATTTCTTCAATTGCCATTTTCGACTCCATAAAGTATATATATTCTGACTTCTTATGCATAGCGAAGTCAATTGAGCAATGTCCGTCTGACCGTACGTATTAGTGTTGAAATCAAGCTTACCTCGGCAAAAAAAAGGTCATTCGAACAGACATAGTGTCGAAATAGGTGCTATGGGAAATCAGCATGATTGATTCATGTCCTTCGAGACAGCAGGCAAAACACCACGCCTACCTCTAATTTTTGCATGTCATTTGGAACAATAAAGTAACTCCAATCAAATAAATATATAGGGCGATAGAGAAATAAAAAATAAGAAAAAAACATCAATTGAAAAAAATTGTCTCATGCCCATATTTTTCGAGTTATGGCTCTAAAATTTTTTAAAATATCAATATGGGTATCATTTGAAAGCTTTTGAAGAGTTCTTTAAGGAAGTGTTAAAATTTTTTAAAAATGCTTAATTTATTATGAACCGATGGCATACAATTTTTTTAATTTTAATTCTATCTTTTTTGATTGGAGTTACTTCACTAAACTAGATTTACATAGATGGTGAAGGGTATATAAGATTTGGCATAGCCGAATATAGCACTCTTACTTACCCAAACATACTCCTTTTCTGTTAAAGTGGTAGCATTCTGTATTTACATATACATAAATTTTTTTTTTTTTTTTTAAAGAGAAGTAGCACTTCAGACATCAATACCCACTTAGTTCGCAACCGTGCTACATTCTTTAGGAAAGGGATAGATGAGAGAGAAGAAAGGTGGTGAAAGGAGATAGATATAGCCATTTTATTAATTATTTTACTTCGCCGGCGAATATGCTATAGAGAATTACCGACGAAGGAGGCTGCATGTTTTAATTTTTAGATCTGAATATGTATATATACCATTAAACAGAAAAAAAAACATTTTTTTTATTTTTTGACTACCGCAAGGATTGAACCCATGGCAGCTGGTTTGTAGTCAACGTGTTTACCACTTAGACTACGGCAGCCTCTAAGCCTGTTAAGGAAACTGACTGTTTAGTTTTTATTAAGTTCAAATTTAACACTTTTAAATATGTCCTGCTAAATGATCTTTAGTCTGAATTCTTACATTTTCTCTAATTAAAAACAAATTGTAAGCACAAGTTTTCGTTCACTTTAATATACGAACTATTAAGCACATACACTAACATACATATACAAACACATGCAGACACAAATTTATGTAAATATTCAGAACATCCATTCAATTATATAAACTAAAATGCACAAATGTCCTTTTTTTATAACAAAATGAATCCAAGCTCTTGATTTGAGTCACATATTTTATGTGAGAGTCAGTAAATTGCTGTTATTGTCACTGTTAAAATATGCATACAAATTGCCACTAATTACTACCACAAATACATTACATAAACATCACTAGTAGTTGTATTTAAAATTTAAAATATGCTTGTGTTTGCGTGCATGTAGTAGTCATAGCACAAGTAGCTAAAGGTTTCCTATTTTCTATTTATTTAGAACTAAATATGCATTATTTGGAATGCACACCAACGCCAGCACATCCAAATTTCGCAAGTGCTTGACATCTCGTTGTATTTGCATTGACTCTTGAGATTAAAGAGCCGCTGTTGATGGTATTTGCATGTGTATTAAGTCAAAATAATTTACAAAGTCTCATTTTATTAGTTAAATTCCTTGTTTTATTTTATTTCTGCATGTCTTTCCTGCTGTTGTTTACAATGTTTTTCGTATTGCAGCATTGTGCCAAAATGTCTTCGCTATTTTCTTGTATTTTTCTACTGATTTTTTTTTCTTTAAATTAGTGTGAGAAGAAAAGTGTGAAAATATCTATTTAAGTCGGTTTATTGAACAGTGAAAACAAAGAATTTCAAATTATCAAATAATGTTACATTATATGTATTAAAATTATCTGCCTGTCGCAAGAAGACAACAAATTTGCTTATTCGAGCATTTTTCCTTTTATCATACATCTTGGTCTTCAGGTAAAAAAAATAATTTAAAACATTTTTGACATTTAATTAAAAATTGTCTTGGTTAAATAAATTAAAGATTTTTTACGAATTCCCTTTGTATTAATTTAATGTGAGCCTGTGTGAACACACTAAGCATTAATATGCTTATAACACCATGTATTTCCTGCACTTCTTTAATAAAATTTTTCTAACACCTTAAGGTTGATATTTATTTATCATAAATAATGTAGTTTATTTACAAAAATATTATGTTGCACACTTTTTGAGATTTTAACAGAGATATTTATATTTTCTTACTGATTTTTCTGCTAATTCAAAGGAAATTGAAATGAAATTTTTATTTGCTTCATATTTTTGTATTTTGTATCTTAAATCTGTGAACCACAATAATTGGTAAAAGTGGTCTTTTATAGAAATAAAAGAATTCCTTAAAATTACAAACGCACATAAACACACACACTCTTAAGCATCGCCACATACAAAACTTTTTTAAAGCTTTACGTGCTCTGTTGTTTTTGTTTTGCAAAAAATCAAACAACTACCAGAAAAATGTGTTTTAGAAATAAAATCCTGCTTAAATAAACTTCATATTTTCATATTTTTTATGTTTTCACTTGTATTTATTTTTGGCTTTTCTTTAAGCTCAATAATTTTTTTATTCCTATAGAGTGTTTTCTGCGTAAACTAAATCTACATGAATTTATTTTACTATTTGTTTATAAAATGTTTGATAATAACTTTCTTTGGATTCAAAATCATTTACAGATAAATGAAAGATTTAATAAATATCGATTTTATATAAGAACTATTTTGAAACATTCTTAGACATATGCTGAACATTTCTTTGCATCGGGATTAACTCAGCCTTAAATTTAAATTCGTTACAAGAAAAAACTTTTTTTATTTGATCGAGAGTGTAAAAAAAAATTAATCGTGACTAAAATTTTTTCTTAAAATAACTTGAATATGTTCAATGTAACCATATTTTTGCTTTACAGAGCTCTTGTCTGGTGGAAGGCACTGGACTCTGCAGCGAATGTCTCTATCTTGGAGAAGGTGCTGCGCAGTATGGCGATCTTAATGACTGGGGCTATTATATTATCGCCCACAAAGACGCTTTTCGCCATGCTTAACTGGCTGCCCGTGGATCTTTTGGCCAAGAGGGTGGCGCTGAGGACGGCAGTCAGATTGAATGTTATAGATTTATGGAAACACAGATCAAGGGGACATGCTAGCGTATTACGGAAAACGGATGTAATTATTAATATTGTAGATTATTGCACCACAGAACCTTCCCTTACAAGATTTCTTTTTAACCATCTCAAGCACTCTGTATATACTGTATATATTGCAGAATTTGGGATAAGGATGATTTTCACAGTCCCAAATGACTGTAGTGTTTTATAGGCGGAAATATCTGCCACTAGAAGGGCGGTGTGCTCGTTGAGGTACTTTAATATATATCCAACATGAATATTTTCATCTGTAGTAACAGCACGCAGAAAAAAAACATGCTTGTGATATGGTCACAATAACCAAATTATGTTCTTTGTAACAATGTATAGTTGCGGAGAACAAATTATAGTTGTTTTCACCAAAACTTTAGTGACGACAAACATTTTTTGTTAACTTTTAACGATTATATGGTTACTGTGCACAAAAAATGCAACACGGTTGGTTTTAGCTTAAAAAAAATTTCAACCACAACCAAAGTTTTATAACTTATTAATAATAATATAAAATATTTAACCATAATATGTTATTATTAATCAAAGTATGGTAAAAAGCAACAGAGTAATGTTTGCGCTAAAAAATATTTTGTTCTAGTATTTGACAGTTTAGAAATTTTACTGGTAACTAAAATTTGTAATTGCTTTTTATTGCAAAAAAAGAGTGAAAAAGATAAAAATTTATGTACAAAATAAATAATTAAAAATAATCGGCAAAATACGAAAAAAATAAAAAGGGAACCAAACAATTAAAAAAAGTTGAAGTAAATATGTATATATATATATAACATATAAATCTTTATTTTTGTGTTTGAAGCTTAATTGTGAAATTATTTATTTGGGCTTATAAACTATATTTTTATGTAACTGATTCTTGTAGCCTATGATCTAAGCGTTATTTTAAGCAAATAATTGCACGTACGATACTATTTTATTATTATAATTCAGTTATATAACATTGCATTTTCAGCCACATTATTATATTTTAATTTAACCATTTAATGTTTATATTTGAACATAATTATGTTTATATTTTGGACAGCAATATGGTTGCAAGTGTAACAATTTGTGACAATAAGTCTGTTTCTTTATTTTTTGGTAAAGTTGGCGAAAAGAGGAGCAAGCATTGTTTTCTCTCATAAAGAGACAAAATTATAAAAAAAGTACGGAAACACAAAATCTAAATTTCGAACACAAAATTAAAACTTAAAGTATTTTGACTGTTTTAATAACAAAAATTAATTTCAATAAATCAGCAAAAAGAAATAATAATATAATTTTTATTTTCTTTGTGCTTTAAGTTTAAATAACTTTCACGAAGAAAAAGTTTGGGCTGTTTTGTGCAACATGAAGAAGAACTTTATTTTCTCAAAACAGCTCTCATTAACACAATTTTGAAGTAAGAAAACAATTTTCGTGCAAATTGGGATCCCGTGGGATCCCAAAGTAGAGTAAAGAAATAGATCTAATATGAAACAGGTCAACCAGTAATTTCATAGAAACTAAATATTAAAAATATTCAATATTCAATAATTTCACTATTCATTACGAGCAGAATAAATATTTTTGGCGTAACTCATGTTTTCTTTAAAAAAAAAAATATGTTTACCGTAACCAAATATTGATACATTTATGACCACAACACAAGTGTGATTTTTCCGTGCGTATAGAGACTAAGACGGCATTATAAATCATGTGTGATTAAGGACTGCAAGAATATTGAAAATTTAAACTGTTCTTCAAGAAACAATTATTGTATGAAAACCGACTTTAAAACAGATTTCAGCTATACGTCTACATATAACGGATCAAAAGTTTGGCATTATATACCAAATTACATAAGCTTTTGGGGCACCCTTTAATTTTCATTCCCATTTTTTTACTTGCTGCACCGGACTGTTTTAACGGACTTAGGTTTTTTATAAATTTCAACCGTCTGTCTATAATGCTTTAACAGTGTGGTCATAAAAAACAAATTGCATCAACTATTGTAACACCCTTTAATTTATTATAACAATCATAGTAATCGACATTTTGTCCAATTTTCAAGCGTTTGTCTATAACGTTTCAAAAGATAGGCCCATATAGCTTAATTTAATTTATAAGGACAACCTTAAATTTTTAGATTTATTTTTGTGTTACTATTAGGAGCTATTATAATACGTAGTGGAGCCCTTTACTTTTCATAATACACGTAAAAAATATTTTTGTTGTATGGGGACACCCTTTAATTTTCAAAATTATGATCTGTTTTTAAAACGGAACTATGGATAGTTTCAAAAAGACCTTTCAAAGCAAGAAAAAAATGTCACAAACATAAAAGAGCAACACCTTGACAAATTGATAACCATATTCTTTTTTGGAAGTCGATTAAAAATAGGAATAATCCTTATTTTACTCAGCATAATAAAAAGTTTATTGACCCTAAAACAACTTTAAATAAACCTAAATATCAAGCATTTTTTTAATTACACTTTTTCCCACATTCAACCCCGATAAAACTTTTCTTCAAACTTCATACATACTTTCTGTCATAATTCATTATATTGTTATGACTTAATGTGTCATCATCATTCTTGTGCAAAAATATTTTATCATAATTGTTATAAACAGATAATTAAAGCGTAACGAAAAATAACGGAAACGAAAAGGAAAACTATGTGTATGAGGCAACCAAAAACATAAACCAAACAAACGTAATTGTTGAAAGGAAGTAGTGACAGGAATAATGAAATTCCAAATTATATGACAGTCATGCTACAATGACTACATGTCGTCTACAAGAGCCAAAGATAATTTTCTTTAATAAAGTAATTAAATTAAGTTCAAAGTTTAAGCAGGTATTGAAATTAATTAAGAAACACAATGAATGAATGTGGACACACACGTTTGTTATAAGTGAAAATTAAATAAACGTGACAATTTTTAATGGGTAAATTTCACAGCAAGACATGTGAGAGTTAAAGTAGATGAAAATTTTAGTTTAATGTGAGACAGACTATCTAACAACAGCCTGAGGTTTCAAAAACATTACTATTAATGACGTATAATTAGAAGTAAAGAATTCTGATCAATGAGATTGCAATGTGAGGAATATATTTCTATACATTTGTAGACTGGAGCATAAAGAATGAGACAAATGGTAAGGCCTGGTAGAAGATATAATAATTATTTATTATAAATTTCAATAACAGAAGTTTCAAAGATAAAGTAGAAGATGAATACCCTAGAAGCCCGAATAAGGAAGTTGCAAATTACTCGCGTATACAATTACAGTAACCGATGCATTGCTGCGGCTCTGCTGTGATACAGATCAAGAAGTTCAGGTCAGAGCAGCAATTTGTAAGCCAATCCTTTAGACAAGGTTCATAAAACGCTGCTCTAAATATTTTTATAAAAATCAAAAAAGATTCATGTTTGAGAAAGAGCCAAACGTGTAGCTAGCTAATTTTTGTAGAGGGAGAGGTAGCCATGTCATAAAAACACTGGGGGTAGCTTAGACGTAGGCATGCCCATGTCAGTAGTAAGGGTGACAGTGCACAATTTCTATGTGTGCGTGTGTGTTTCTTTGGATCATAGCTGAACACAATAGCCAATAATTAAAAGTCTCTTTAAGGGGAATTTATATTAGTGGACAACTAAAAATTATTCTGTAAAATAATAATTTTTATAATTTTTTTAAATCATTTATTTTAAACTAAAATTTTAGTTTATGACAAAATGAAAACTAAAAATGTTTCATTCATTTGTGGCTTTGCTTTGGAGTCAATTTATTATTCTAGTTTAAACCACCATAATTTATTTAACTTTTTGGTTTCATTGTATTTATAGCCAGTAATGAACGCATTTGTTTTATGTTTCTTTTTTTTTTTTAATTTTCACTTTATACTACACTTTGTGCACGTTGTTGTCAACATTTCCATAACAGATCTCTAAATTTATGCAAAATGCATTCAGCATAAAATGTTACAATCGTATGGAATGTTTAAGTGTTATTCAAAGTGAACAACAGGCTGCTGCACATTTAATTTACATTTTTAGTTACATGTGGGGCTACACAGATGTATGAAAGGGCATACACTTTCATCAAGAATTAGTTAGACAAGAGTTTGGCCAAAGGTTAAAAATTAGTATGAGCCGATAAACCTAAAAGGCATAAACGATGACATTGTTTAGCAATAATAATAAAGAGCGCCTAATTAATCAATAATGTAGAATTTCAGAAAAAATTTATTAAATGGTAAGCCTTAAGGCAGGCTATACTTCCTGACTCATATAATACAAAATTTTAAAAAGAGCAATCAATGCATTAATACTCTAAATTTTACTTTTGCACAAAAACATTTTATAAAATATATTCACAATACAATACAAAGAGTTTTCCAGCAAGAATAAATCGCTATCGTAACGAAATAAAACCACCAGCGTTTAAAAAGAAATATCTGTAAATATAAAGTAATAATAATTAATTTTATGAATTTTCTGATAAAACTATGCTTTAGTAAAAATTAGTTAAACTATCCCTAAGGTACGCTACATAATCATTTATTTTTTTATCTTATTACTTAACGATAGTGCAAAAAATGTATTTAGTTAATTATCTTATTTTGCTGTTTTACCATTTAAAATTCATTTGGGAAATCCTGCTATGAAGCTGTTGAAAAATTTGTTGTACTTATCAGTTGTTTATAAATGACCCTTCAATAAACAAGTGCTTGTAGAGGAAAGAACAATCAACAATTAATTACGTTTAAGTTGCTTAAGCTCAAGTATAAGAAATTGCTTTAATGAATTTTTTCTCAGTTTAGTATTTCTTTTAGTTTAGGACGTTAAATATTTAGCCTAACAAAGGACTTAGCTTTTATCTCCGTTATTTTTAATTTAAATAGAACAATAGTAAAATAAAAGTAACTAAAAGTAAATAAAAGTAGCAATAATAAATTGATTTAAAAAATTGTATAGCATACTTTAGGAATGTTACAAATTCATCAGATATAAATAATGCAGATTTAATTTTTTTAACATAAACTATACTGTTTAATGTTTATGTCGTAAGAATTTACAAAAAATTAAAAAAAGATCAACTAATAATTAAAAATCTGACAAATACACATGCAACGGACATTTTTGTAAAAACAAAAATAATAAAATCGGGGTATTTAAAAAAATGTTATTGAAAAGATCATAATTACCAAGAGAATATCCGCGATAACAGATTTAAGATGTCAGCAGAATGTTATACATTTACTGTTCTCTTAATAATTAATCAGAATTGATAATGCACTTAAACCACGCTGCCAAATAATTTAAATAAAATTAAATTTAAATACTACAATAAATATATTGAGAAATTACTAAATTAAGCAACAAAAGTAAGAATTAATAATTTGGAAATATATAAAAAATAGTATTTTACTCAAAATGATGTTCTGAGAAAAAATGTGAGATTTAACGAAAAAATAAATATTTTCAAAAACCAGGATTTAAAAAAAAAATGAAACAGAATTTAAAAATATGAATAATTTATTATAGAAAGATAATACATGAATATATCGAAAATTCCCTAAATATAAGTAAACTCAAAGAAAAAACAAAGTTCAAAATTCAATCGCCAAATCAAAATTATACGGTGAACAAAAAAAAATTTACACACAAACCAACGTATTTCTTTACTGTTCTCTCTGTAAATTTCGTCTAACCAAATTAATGTTGATATGAGTTATGAGTTTTCTCGTATTCTTATTTACAAAGTTAGTTGGTTAAATAGATGATGTTTATTAAAATACACAACTAAGGTAGATAGATGCGAAGAATGCTGATGAAGGTCGTAGCGGTCCAGAAAGTGCAGCATTTCATTCTGCTGGCGTCTAATTTTTCTTGTTTTCTTTGGAAAACGTCCGCATACATTTGTAAAATAAATTTTCTTTCTAAAAAAGATTTTAAGAAATTAGAAAATAAATGAACTTGAGCCAAAAATAATTTCTATTCAGAAAAATAAATAAAAATAAATTTGCTTTGTAAAATTGAATTTCTTTTGTTTCAAAAAAATAAGGTACTATTATTATTATTTGTGCCATGTCATAGTGTCCAAGGACAAAATTTCCATGAACTATATGTAGCACTAAAAAGTGACATAATATCTATTGACAATATGTCACTTTGAAAAACGTCATAGTGTCCATGGACATTGTGTCGTTTTTAGTATGGACATAGTGTCAGATATGAAAGCTTCCTAATGTCCGCACTTGAAACAACAACGCCTTTACTTACCAAAGATTTTCTACAAGCGTTGCATCTTTCTTAGAATAACATAAAATATACCCATAAAACCCATTATGGACATTATGTCAATTTCAGTTGCCACATATTGGTATACATACAGTTATGACATGACACCATTATTATTATTATATACACGCAAAGAAAAAACATGGTTGAGGTAACCGTAATCTTAGAGCAACATAGTATGGTTGTATTATATAGTTATAAGCAAAACATGATATTGTTACTGTAGCTGGTTTTGCAACCATAATGTTTTTCTAACTTAACAATAACATAATAAAGTATAAACATAATTATGTTTAAATATAAATATTAAATGGTTAAATTATAATATCATAATACAGTTGAAAATGTCATGTTATATAATTGAATGCAAAGATTTCCTGATATAATAGACTTATTATTTCATAGTTGTGTTATTTAGTAATATTATTACATACACTCCTATGTGAACATCCATTTATGGACTAAACGTTATATTCTCGTATTGAAGATATCATACGATACATAATATTAATCCGGAACTGAGTCCACATTTATTACAAACTTCTAACGCGTTAATTTGGCATCTGTGGGGATACATTTTGTTACATAATAGCCAATGGCAATTGTTGTTGATGTAAAATATGACAACTTTAATTGAAAAATATGTAAATGGTTTCACAATTGTGCCTAAAACTTAAATATATTTATTTCAACTGTTTTGACATCTTTCGCTTACCTTTTTATATATTGTATATTATTTTTTATTTTTCTCTAACAGTAAAAAACATTTCAAACTTAAGCTAACAAGAAAATTACTAAACTGATAGAAAAGTATTCTCTCAAGGCATAAAAAAAAATATTTTTTTAGCGCAACATTATTTTGTTTGCTTTTAATCATACTTTGATTAATAATAATAATATATTATGATTAAATATATTATATTATTTTTACCAAGTGATAAAACTTTAATTGTGGTTCGAATTTTTTAAAGTAAAAACCAGCCATGTTTCATTTTTGTGCAACACATGGTTAAATGATAACAAAAAAAAAGTAAGTTGTAACTGATGCTTGTTGAAAACAATTATAATTTGTTTTCCGAAACTATACATTGTTGCAAAGAACATAATATGGTTATTGGGACCATATCACAGCATGTTTTTTCTCTGCGTGTATATTTGATCTGAAGTGAAATATAAAACACTTATTTACTTTTAAAAATATTTAAATTTTTATTTTAATTATGTATTTATAATTATTCCTTAATAACTACATTTATGATTTTTTAAGTAAAGAGTTTTAAGCCTTACAGCTAATAATGGTTTTTTGTTATTTAAAACAACAAACCAACAAAAAACGATAAAAGTCTTCTCTAAACTTTAGCTTTACCTGGCTTTACCTGTCATTTCAATTTCCTTTTTTCTTGCATGTTTTATAACCCGAAAATAATATTATCACGTTTAATTTTTATAGAAAAAGTGACAAGAGAATGAGAGAGGGATGTATATGTGAAGTAAAAAAAAATATTCCTTTTTAAATGCTCATTATTGTGTTAACGGCAAGCAATAACAGTTACAGTAAAATTATATTAGAACATTTTCAACAATACAAATATACTTATGATAAAACGTTTGTAGTATGCAAACACAAACACTAACACATAAAGATAATTATATAGAATTGAGTTCGGGCGTAATATAGGTGAAAACAGTGCTTTTTATATTAACAACATTCGTAATAACTTTAATGGAATTAAGCCAACATAATGTTCACGCAATTATAATGAATAAATTACCAATGGGAAGGTAAAATGAAAAGTCGTTTAGATATTTGCTGATGGATACTTTTAGTTCCATTGAATGGTATAAGAAAAATTAAACAGCCCTTGATATCACTTGTAATAGAACCACTTATTTTAAAATACAATAAAAAACGATGCGTTATACAGGAAATAGTTTTTGCACCTGTTAAGTAATTAATTGAATTTTTTATTGTTGCAATTACATTATTAATTCAGAAATAAACAAATAATTTTTTAAATAAATAAATAATATTTATTTGTAGTTGATCAAATTAATTGAAATTACAATTTAAAAGCAGGAAGTTATTTTCCTGTGTAAAATATCATCGACACTTTTAAGTTTTCCGAGGCAAATTTGATTTCACAAAACAAATAAACATGTTAATCGATCAGATATAGTGTCGAAAGAGGTGATATTGGAAATCAGCATGTTCGGTCCATATCCTTCGAGGTAGCAGGCAAAACACCACGCCTACCTCTAATGATTTCATGTCATTTGGAACAATAAAGTAACTCCAATAAAGAAATATATATATTTAGGGCGATAGAGAATCAAAAAACAAGAAAAAAAAACATCAGGTGGAAAATTGGCGTTCGCCCGTATTTTACGAGTTACGGGGCACTGAAATTTTCAAATTTGCTAAAATATCAATATGGGTATCATTTTAAAGCCTTTGAAGAGTTCTTTAAGTAAATGCAGAGATTTTCTAAAAATGCTTAACCCATTAACAGCCGATGTCATTTTTATGTAAAATTATATATATGCAGTACCAACAGACGGACGTTTTCAAAAGAAAACAGGACAAATAGGACACCAGCAAAATATTATTCGGCATTTTCTGGATCGCTATATCAATCATAAGCCTGTTTGTAAATAATTTTTTTTTCTTAATTTTAAATAAAATTAAAATAAAAAATTAACTTTCTTAATAACTTTAAAAACCTTCTTCGTTAATTCCAGCTCACAAACATTAGTATGCGTGCTTTTAAAATAACTTGCGTGACTTTTTATATGATAATGTGACTTTTGACAGCCAGTGCGTGTCGTTTTTTAAACAAAAAAAAAAGATTTTTAATTTACTTACAAAAAAGTTATTTCTAAAAGAAATATTCCACTTTCGCATGTCTATTTATGAAATGAAATTGAGTTTGTGTGTGTACTTATGTGAATGTGTAAATGATAAAAGTTTATACTTTCCGGTTTGGCTTAACATTTGCGCCATAAGAGGAAGTTGTGAAAAACTGTAGCTTCCAAACAAACAAACAAACAAACAATTCAACTTTATGTGCAGTGATTTCTGAAATGTATTTAAAACTGTACAAATAAAAATGTTGCCTACCTTAGGGAGGACATTCATGGTGTGCTTTTTGGCATCAAATGAAGAAATTAAATTATAACATAAAATTAAACAAGAAAATCTACTGCAAAGTTTTAAAGCAGTTTTGTTTAAAAAGTAATAAATATTAATAATCTTTAAATAAATTAGTAGGCGAATCATTTAAGAATTAAAGCCCAATTATATTGTGCATAAAATGACTTAAGCAAACTTAAACAATTGTGCAAATTCATTAAATTATATGTTGTAAACTATAATGTACATAAAATAACCTTTCGTCAAGTTTCGTTGAATGTCATTTCTTTAAGCAAGCTACGAAACCGATCGCACTTTCCGTACGGAAACAGCTCATTGTGCTTTGTATTATACATTTATAAAGAACAATTTTTTTTTTTTTTTTTTTTTTTTTTTAAAGAGAAGTAGCACTTCAGGCATCAATAAATACCTACTTAGTTCGCAACCGTACTACATTCTTTAGGAAAGGGATAGATGAGAGAGAAGAAAGGTGGTGAAAGGAGATAGATATAGCCATTTTATTAATTATTTTACTTCGCCGGCGAATATGCTATAGAGAAGTACCGACGAAGGAGGCTGCATGTTTTTAATTTTAGATCTGAATATGTATATATACCATTAAACAGAAAAAAACATTTTTATTTTTCTACTTACCGCAAGGATTGAACCCAGGGCAGCTGGTTTGTAGTCAACGTGTTTACCACTTAGACTACGGCAGCCTTAATTTTAATTAAGACCTACAGTATTAAACTTTTAGTTTTTAATTAAAGAAAATGTACACTGAGAAAATTAAATCGTAAAATTAAAGAAAATACCATTTGTTGCAAAGACTTTTATTGGTCAGATTGTGCCCAAAGACAAAACATCTTTACCGGAAAGGCGCAAAGATCTTTAGATTCCCATAAAATATATACTTAAAATCAAAGACTTAAAATTTTGTGGCAAGGATGTACGTCTTTGGAAACACATGAAAAAATTCCTTAAACTAAAGAAAAAGTATTCTGGTTTAAAGACTTTCATTCGTTAGTCTTAAGACTTTCATTCGTTAGTCTTAAGACTTGAATTTTTGATTTTAAGTACAATTTTCATTGTAACAAAGACGTAATTTTAACATTATTACAAAGAAACACAATTTAATTCAACGAAATATTTCTTTGAAATACTACAGACTGATATGTAGAAACAAAGGCAATTTTCTTTGAAATCTGCTATAGAAATGTTTTGAAAAATTAAAATTTTGCTGCAAAATAAAATATTCAATAAAACCAAATACAGCATTTTTATACAATTTTTTTTATTTAATAAAGTTTAATGTAATAAAAATAAAAAATAGTTCATATACAGCATAACTTAACTTAAATAATTAAAATCTAACAACTTTTTCAAATGAGAAAGAAAATTTTCTGAACATTGGTAAGAATTTTTACATATAAAGCAAATATGCATGGATTTCGGTGACAACATGTTGTTTTTATTCATTTTCTGAGTTTATTTATAAGTGTTCCTATTTTTGGAATTTTTTCATTTGAAGGAATTTCATATATATACTCCTGCAAAAAAATCCACACATATTTACTTTTTGCTGAATATTCTAAGTTGAAGACAAAACAGCATTTAACAACTAAGTCGATAGCGCTTACCAATGTTGGAACTTTATATCTATTGCCGTCTAAATAAATGTAAAATTCTTTTAAATTTTCAATTGTGTCACCTATGGCTATTATTTTGGGTTGTACTCTTACTTTTTCATAAATTGCAACTTCCCGTAATTCGTCTAGTTTTTGTTGTATGTTGTTGATGTTATTTAAATGGATGATCATGTCGTGTTGTGCATCGGAAATTGATGGCTTGCATGTGTTGCTCAAACGTGGAGGCAAAATAACAGCATGAAGCAGATAAAAGAGATAAAAGTGTATTGAATCTGAAAAAAAAATATATATAAAACAAAAAATTAGATAAAATGTCTATTGGTTTTTAAAGACTATGCAGAATATCGGTTTGCTTTCGTACGCACCTGTTTGCATATTTTTTTCTTTCATTTTTTCAAAGTAATTTAAATTTAGCTTATCCTTTATATGTGTAGGGAATATGAGAACACACATATCTGCTTCAAGTAGAGCTATTTTATTGAAAAGATTGTTTTCCTTGCCAGGGAAAAGCCAGGCAAAATCTACATTGATAAGCTCGCAACCAATGGGATCCTTATACCTTGGCCAATTGTTAAAAATAGTGCTGAGGTTTTCTCTTTGTTCCTTCATTCTTAGTTCACGTGTTTCTTTCCATATGTCGAGGAGATTGGATGGCTGATTATGAATTAAAAATTGTTTTTTGTTGGTCAACTCTACGGAATTGTTTTCATCTTGCACTGCATCATCAGTCTCAAGCCTAATATTTTTTGCTGACGTTTTTAATGGCTTTCGCTTGTACATGGAATTGAAGTACCTGTCAAATATTTTTCCGGATGGTTTTTTTTTTATTTTGTCTGGGTATATAGTAAGTTGATTCAACTTCAGTTGGAAATAATGCCACTATGGACTTGGAAACCATTAGCATGTGCCTCGGTTGCATTTTGATATTTTTGAGTATGAAGTAATCGACAATAATTCGTGAAATTGCTGACTGATCTTGTTCGTTTAGGTGGATTTTTGATTCATATTTTTGTAGCACATCTTGTCCAGCAACTGATGTTGAAAGCACTTCTTTTAAATCAAATGTTGACTCACAATCATTTTGCAACCAATCAGAAATTGTTGAGCTGCTATTTGTCACTGTTTTGTCGCTACCGCAGCAAGATATTGCATCAAACTGAAGAAAAACAGAAACAGAAAAAATTATTACACGCCACGATAGTTAACAAATAAATAATTAATAAAGTATCACCCTATACTTACATTATTTTGTAAACGCCACTTTTGCAAGTGGTAGCGAAATATAATTTTGCGGTTTATATCACATCGGTTTATGAAAATTTCATTAATGTCACAAGATCGCATCATTTTTAATACATTGATCGTAGAAATGCCGCTTTCCGAAAAAATTTTGATTCCTTCATCATCGATGCCCCACTCACGGAGTAAATTTTCAAGTTCAGCTTCCATTTCTAAAAAAGAATTAAATTTCATGTAAAGGTAAAATAAATCTTAAAATTTGAGGTATGTTTCTTGGCATTTTTCCTTTACCATAGAAATAATTGTATGCCAAAACATAACACATAAATCATAAGTGATCTTTAGAAGCAATAAAAATTTTTTAAAAAGTTAAATTACTTGAAAATTTTACCACATAATTTTTCTAGAACTATCTTGATTCAGTTTTTGTGATTAAACTAAACTAGGAGCGCCGGCAGTTGTCGAAATTCAACTAACAAAACACACACATAATCACGCAGCTAGTAAGCAAAAACGAAAACAATAACAACAATATGATGCTACTGCGTAAAAAAAAGATCAGAAAGCAAATATAAGAACTCACATGAAATAGAATCAAAAAAACAAATATTGCTTAAATGCATGTGACCAAATATTTTCATATAATTATAAAAAAACACAACACTTCATTTAATATGTAACTTTTTTAATTAACTTACCTTTTATTCACCTTTCACCTACTAATAGTTATAAGTACATTGACAAAGGTCAAGCGCTGCCACGACAATTGAGCGTTCCTGTCGACTGACTTACAATTAATGACAACCACGAAAACAATTCTTTTTATTTTTTACATATATTGTAGTCAATCGGCCACAATTGTTTCGTTATGCATTCGTAAACAAATTTAACTTTGAAGACTAAATTCTTTAAAGATACAGACTTTATCTTTATTTTTTTTTTAACATCTCTTGTTTACCGTTACAAGCAAACATGTGTGGACAAGCAACATCTTCACCTATGCATTGAAGACAAAATTCTTTAAAGTTACAGACAAGCAAGGATGCTAAGCTTTAAAAAAACAAAGAAAAGTCTTTAATTTTAAATACGTTTTTCAATCCCTTATTAGCAAAGAAGTTAATCGTTGTAGCAAATATTTTATCTTCACGGAAAAGATAATTTCTTTGATTAAGATTCAACGAATTTTAGTCGTTTGTGTTAAAGACGCACCATTTGCTTGTTTAAAGAATAAATCATTGGTGCAAGGATTTTTTCCTCCTAACAAAGATATTTTCGTTACAATTTTACAAAGACGTTTTTTCTTTGATTTTAAAGCTTTTAATTTTCTCAGTGTAGAAAAAACAAAAAGGACATTTTAGTTTCTGACTAATTTTTAACAAATATAAATTAACTTATAATATTTTTTATGAAAATTTATCTTAAAAATGTAAATGTGTATGTCAACGTTATTAAGAACAAATAAAACATAAATGTGCAACCGGTGCAAATAAGTTACTAAATTCATGTAAGTACATTGTAGTCACCTACATTTGCTAAAAATGGTACCTATGCATTTGACAGGCTTTTCGTTGGATTTTTAAAACATAAGCTAAAGCTAACACACACTAAGCCCACTATAGTTGAGCCTTAAGTTAGCTTACGCGCATTATAGTTAGGCCTTTATAACTAAGTGAATAACTTTAATACGGCTTCACATATATATTTAAATTTCTTCATTTATTTCTGATAATTTTTTCAGAAGCCATTAAAAATAAGACATTCACAGAATGTATTGACACATTTTCTTGCATTTTTTGAGTTTATATACCTTAATATGTTTTGATTATCATATACTTACTAAATTAATTGCAGAAATCATAATACAAGGAATAACTCACATCAATCAGTATTAGATAATTGATTTTTGACTCTTCATAAAAACAGAAATTTATGTATAAGTGAACTTAACCTGGATTAAAATTATTTATTTGGTTATAATACCAAAATTGTATTCTATTAAGTTCTTCTGCAGATTCCATTCAAAATGAAATTTATTGCGTATCTGTCATTCCAAAAGAGTTCATTTTTGGCGCTGTCCCTTAGATTTAATAAATCAAAAAAAGTTTTTATTTTTAAAAATCTGGCAATACAATATAGGAACAAGCATAGTGTGGCTTGACTTTAGGTGGATTTTAATTCTGTCATTTCTGGATTTCTTTCTATTGTGTATAAAATAATGATATGGCAGTGCCAAAAAAACGAACTTCGTATAATTTAGTAAACTGATTTCATTTTAAAAAATGTTCGAGTAAATAAATTAAAATAAATAGTACTCTTTATTAAAAGAAGTTTATTCAAATGTTTTTCTATCCTTTACGACAAAAAGTGGAAAAAGGATATATATTAGTTTGTCATTCCGTGTATAATTTCTGAAATATTCATTTCGACCCCATAAAGTATATATATATTCTAACTTCTTATGAATAGCTACGTCAATTGAGCGACATCCGTCTGTCCTTCTGTATTAATCGATCAGATATGGTGCCGAAAGAGGTGCTATTGGAAATCCGCATGATCGGTTGATGTCCTTCGAAGCAGCAGGCAAAACACCTTACTCATTTGGAGTAACTCCAATCCAAAAATTAAATATATGGGGCACATTTTTTAAAATATCAATATGAGTGCCATTTTAAAATTTTTGAAGAGATATTTAAGAAAATACAAAAATTTTTAAAAAATGCTTGGCCTATCAAGAGCCGATGACATTTTGATGTAAAATTATAAATATGCAATACTAAATTTTTTAATTTTTTAATTCTATGTCACTCTAATATTTGCTTATTTTGTTAAAGTTACTTCACTAGAGTAGATTTACACAGATGGTGAAGGGTATATAAGATTCGGCACAGCCGAATATAGCACTCTGACTTGTTGCATTATAAGATTGAAGGTTTTTGTATATTCGATTTTGTCTTCGATTCATTTGTAAGAAGCCTCGAGTACAAAGAAAACTCATTGTAATAAACTTTTAATTTAAAACTTACATTATTATATAAATTAAATCTTAAAGCAGCCAGCTAAAAACTTCTCGAGAACAAAAATCAAGTTGTCTGCGGCTTAAAATTTCTATATAAAAATCTAGAAGTTACAAGAAAAGAGTTTCTAAATACAAAAATTCCAAAGCCAACGAACTAAAGTCTGTCTAAATAATAATAAAGCCTATTTCTGTTAATTAAATTTAATTCTTGTTTAGAATTACTGCTCTTAGATTTCTTTAAGCTGCCTGGTATTTTTTATAAGACTTTAAAGATTTATAAACTGCTGAAGTTTCTGAAGAGGCTTTAATTTTTTTATAAGAAAATTTTCAAAACTACTGTCTAAGAAATCCTAAAGCTGATCGAAATTTTTAGAATCTTTGGTTTATTAGTTTTCGTCAAGGAATTAGTTTTAAAATTTATTTGGATTGAAGAATAGTTTTTTCACAGATATTAACTTGTTTTAATACGAGTGCAAACAAAATCGAAAAACTTAATTTAATGTCGTGTTTATTAAAATTCCGTTTCTTGAAATTTTCTGCAATTACTTAGTTTATACAAAAAAAAAGTACAAAAAATATATAAAAATCATTTTTATGATCATCAACTTCAACACGAACGATGTCCATCAACAGCTTTTATCTGCAAATAAATGAAATTGAAATAAAATACTATAAACACATATGTAATAGTGCTGATATATTCGAAGTTATAAGCACCATTAGGGTTTTCGCATGTAATGCATCTGTTCCAAGTAGAACTTATAAAAAATAAGTTCTTTCTTTTATATATCTACTTACTTGTGTAAAATATTTTACAGTTGTGTAACTTTTTTTTTTTGTATTGTAAGAAATGTGAAAATGTTTCGAGTGTGTTGCTACTCTGGTCATTTGTACGTGTAGTGCAGATTTTGTCTCAAATGTAATTTAAAATAATTTTGGGCATTGTATGTGATTTTTTATTACATTTTGTACGTTTTTCTTTCTTCGTTAATGTTATTGGTGGCAAAGTAGTTTTTTAAGTTTTTTTGTTTTGTTTTTGTTTGGAAACAAAATTAATAAAAAATTAAATCGCAGACGTTAAATTAAATATATGTTGTTTCAAGTCGCTAAAAAAAATAACATTCTAAAATATTTTAAATAATCATAAAGTGTACGAGGGCTGCTATATATATTTCTGGCCTGGCAACACTGAGTGCTGCCAAGTGCAATCTGACATTTCCATTGGAAAGTTTGTCATTTTTAAGCATAACCGTACTCAAAACGTTTTGGAGTACGACCATTATTTGTGTTGTTAACAGTGACTTGACAAAATTAATATAGAAAAAAATGGAATTAACTCGTGAACATTTTCGTGCCATCATTTTTCACAACTTTCGACGTGGATTATCACGACAAAAGTGCATTGATGAACTTAAATCTTTGTATGGCGATGAAGCACCATCCTATAGCACTATGAAAAATTGGTATAATGAATTTAATCGTGGCCGAAGCTCGCTCAAAGACGAATTCCGTGAAGGTTGTCCAAAAACGGCTGTTGTGCCAGAAAACATTGATGCCGTGCGTGAACTCATAATGCAAGATCGACATGCGACATACCGAGAGATAAAGACATCCTTGGACATTTCTTCCACCAGCATACATTCGATACTGCATGAACACCTGGCCGTAAAAAAGGTTTTTCTCGTTGAATCCCGCACAATTTGAAAGTCGCTCAAAAAACGGCTCGTGTCGATTGGTGCAAAGAAATGTTGCAAAAATACGATTGCGGTGCTTCAAAAGACGTTTATAATATCGTCACAGTTGGCGAATCATGGATCTATGTGTATGAGCCCGAAACGAAACAACAATCGACCGTGTGGGTCTTCAAAGACGAGCAAAATCCAACGAAAGTTGTTCGTGGAAGAAGCACTTCGAAGCAAATGGTCGCCTGTTTCTTCGGCAAAACTGGTCATGTGGCGACTGTTCCGCTTGAGCAACGTAGGACGGTCACTTCTGAGTGGTACGCTACAATTTGTTTGCCTGAAGTCATTGGAGAAATTCGAATAACCAACAAGAGAAGACGAATCATTGTTCACCATGACAATGCGAGCTCTCACACATCGGCTCAAACCAGAGCGTTTTTGACCGGCCAAAACGTCGAACTAATGGGTCATCCGCCGTACAGCCCTGACTTGGCACCTAATGCCTTCTTCTTGTTTCCGCACATCAAGAAAAAAATGCGTGGTCAACGATTTTCGTCGCCAGAAGAAGCTGTTGAAGAGTTCAAAAACCATGTTTTAGAGGTGTCTCAATCGGAGTGGAAAAAGTGCTTCGACAACTGGTTTGAGCGCATGCAAAAGTGTATTAATCATGCTGGAGAATACTTTGAAAAACAATAAAACCATTTTTGATTATAAATATTCGCATTTTCACTATTAGGCCAGAAATATATAGAGCAGCCCTCGTATTTTAAATATATATTTTTAATTTTTACATATAAAACAAAAAATAAATTATGTGTAGACGATGTTTAGTAAGCTCCCATAGCTTTAATATGTGCTCTATATACACGTAAGTGGTATCACATGAAATCTTTTGACTTCTAGGTTAATAATATTATAATGTTTTTTTTCGCCCAAAAAAAAGTTTATTACATTTTTGGGGAAAATCCTCATAAAATGGTATTTTTTATATTTTTACTGCCGTATTCATAAAATATTAAAATAGATTTGAAATGTATTTTATGACAAATTTGTATGGAAATTTCTTCATAAAACATGTGTCAAATTCATTTTAATTTTTATGAATATGACACATTGAAAAACTTTCGGAAAATCCTTTAATTTTTAGTGATTCTTGTTATATAGCCTACAGTTGTAAATCTTCTGCGAAGATATCAGAAGTCTACTGATTACGGTTGCAGAGATTAAAGGCTGCAACAAAAAGACATTCATCATTGTAGTGAAAACAATAGGGTTATGGTTTTGCCCTCTGGATATCGAAACCTAAAAAATTTTTAATTTTTGTATATTTAAAAGTAGTCTATGGTTTCCTTCTTATGGCTTTCGAATATAATATTTTTTTAATTAACAAACAAAAAGTATTAGTTTTATGCCCGGAAAGTTTTGTTGCCATTTTTGGTAAACATTACTCTTGACAGTTCATGTTTGGCAGTCGTGAAGTATGCATGTGGAAAAATATTCGTTTAACCAACGTTCTTTAATCGTTAAAATATTTTATCAAAATCAATAATCCATTACTGTGACGATGAGAAATATATGTTAAATTTTTAGAAGAAACAACGTGCCAACAAAACCCATTATGTATCGTGTAGGGAATGATTTCGAACAAAGAGGGTCTGTAGGTGAAAGGCACAAGCATGGACCACTGTTTTTGCTCAAGAAAGTGTTCAAAACAAGCTATCAACCTCCGTTCGACGCCGCCCTCAGCAGGAACAACTTAGGCCACAATTTTGCACAAGGATTTGCATTTGTTTCCATTCAAGATTCACTTGACACAAGAGCTTCTTCCACTGAATCGCCCATTGGCATTTCGATGGGTATGTGAATAAACATGAAGCCGGTTGTGGGCAATGGAAAACCCTCAAATTACTCATCAGTTACCCTTGCATTCATTAAACGTGATAGTCTGGTGTGCAATTTTGTCAGAAGGAATCAATGGACCCTACTCCTGTGAAAATAAAAAGTCGTAACAGTTACTGTGAATGGGGAGCGATATTGTGATATGATTAAAAACTTTTTAACTGTATAACGGTATGCTTTGGGCTTAATTAATATGAGTTATCAATAAGACGGTGCCATATAGCATATAGCCAGAATTACAATGGAATTGCTGGGAGACCTCTCTCCACAGCAACTTATTTCAAGAAATGTCGATGTTGATTAGCCTCCGCAGTCGCCTGCTTGACTACTCTGGACTTTTTTTGTGGGTACATCTTAAAAGAAAGGTTTATGTAAACAAAACAGAAACGCTTGAACAACTCAAAAAAATGTGTAAGAATGTAATGAAAAATTTGCTCAAAAGGCGGATATACGAGTATATTCTGATACATAATTTTCTACACTAAATAAAACATTTATCAATATGAGTTCTATTCCTTTCATTTAATCAAAAATTTTAAACAAATACTATAGGATACCTTCCGGGTGGACACCCTGTAAAGCAACCAGTTTTCAACTGAAAAATTATCACTAATTCTGCAAAAAAAAAAGAAAAAATATGGCAAAACACATGGTTACGGTAACCATAATCTAAGAGCAAAGGCAAGGGCATATTGTTATGATTAACAGTAGGAAAAATATTTTTATTAGCACCATATTATAACATATTTTATTTTCATAGTATTATAAAAAAAAATTAAAATTAAAGGCTGTCTCATTAATGACTTGGCCTTATTTTCATACAGTAGCAGACAAATATTTTTAGCTTTAATTTTTTTTTGTGTCCGCTATAAGAATTACTATAAATAATCCTTACAAAAAACCGACTTCAATACGGATTTCATTTGTCGGTCTATAACGATACAAGAGCATGGCCACATTCATCAAATTACAATAACTGTTGGGACACATTTATATTCCATCTCCAACGTTTATACTTGATCAATTGTTCTACACTTTGGAAATATACATGAAATTAGAGCAACTATAGGTCCACCCTTTTACTTGCAAAGTAAAATTATATACTTGCTGTTGCCATAGACTTAGCAACCAACTTCTTTGTAAATTTCAAACGTCTGTTTAAACAGGTTCAGTAGTTTAGCCATATACATCAGACAACATCAACCATTGTAGAACCCTTTAATTTATAGTTAAGAATATTTATACTTCTTATAATAAACAACAATGTGGTGGATATTCTGGCTACTTTTCAAGTGTTTGTATATAACGCTGCAAAAGATACGGCCATATAAGCCAAATTACATTAATTTTGGGAACACCATTAAAATTGTAAATTCAAATTATAACCTTGCTGTTATAGCAACGTTAGCAGTACAGGTTCGTTGTAAATTTCAAACGTCTTTCTATAACTTCAAATGTATGACCATATACATAAAATTTAATGAATTATTGGGGCACCCTTTAATTTATAATTTTAAAATTTAATACTTGTAACTATAACGGTAATAAAAATTGAAAGGCTGTCCAATTTGCAAGCATTTGTCTACAACGGTTCAAAAGATAGGCCCATATAAGTCAATTCACCTCAATTATGGGAACACCCTATAATTTCTAAGTTAAAATTATAAACTTGTTGATAAAGTGGGCTTTGCAATTCAGATCCCTTTTTAGTTTCAGCGCTCTGTCTATAACGGTTCAAAAGTTCGGACACATGCATCATATTATATCAACTATGGTGTTTAGGGACACCCTTTAATTTTTTAAATTATGAACTGTATTTTAAACAGGACCAATCTGTAAGCATAATCTATCAAATTACAAACAATTTTCAAAATCGTTTAATAAAAAGCAACATTCAGACGAATTTATAGCCTCCTTCCTTTTTTGAAGTCGTTTAAAATTTGAAAATAAAACCATAATGCAAAGGATGTTCAATAAGAGGACTGATTGTAATGTGAATTGTAATATAAGTTTTTCACCCGTTGTCATCAATCATTCATAATTTAAACCGTTACAGACAGAGGCCTTAAAGTTACACAGAATAAGTGTTGCTATAATTGCTTTTGGGACAGGTAGAAGAAAATGAAGGGTATTCCGATAGTAAAGTTATTTTCATATATGTGGCCTAATTGTTAAAGCTGCAATAATCTGATATTATAAATTTATGCAGAGTATCTATTGTTAGTTCACTGTTAAAGTTGGTACAAGAAAATTAAAGTAAAAGGTGAACCTATTGTAGCGTAATTTGTACAAAGCACTTTCTTAAATTTACCCTAAGAAAGTATTGCTGTGAACGCTGTGACAAGTTTAAAAAATAATAATAATTGAAGGGTGATCCATATAAAGTAAGGAACCCTTGATATGTGCATCCAACTCGCATTTGGAGAATTTATTTTTTTAAGTTTACGAGTATGGCACTTGAAGTGAACACAAAATTTCATTAATATTTCATTTAAACATTCAATCTCTCGAAGCATGCCAAAGAATTCACAACAGGTTTTCAATCTTTTCCGCTACATAATAAATTTCTACAATAATTTAATAATTTAAAGCATATTTTGTTCAATAAATCATTGAATCTTTTCGGCCAATTCAATTATGGTTTGCATTTAAATAAAAAAGCCTTCATGCTGGTGTAAATTGAATAAGACACTTCAAGTAATTTAATATTAATTAATTTTTCAAAATTAAACACACACACATGCATACATAAAGAAACTTACTCAGGCGTAAGTATAGACATTCATACAGCAATGCATATCAGGTACACTTGTGCATTTATAAACTTCTCAAATACACTTGTAATTGAAAACCATAAAAAAAATTAAAAAGAAGAAAAAATGTATTAAAACAACAACAAAAACTGTAGCCAATATGAAAACGTGCTAAAGGAGTTTATCTGTTTAAAACACAATCATACAAATATGCAAATACTGAAATACATAAATACAAATAAAATGACTCTAATGTCGTAAAAAAATGTTGGCTCTAGCCAGCAAATGATTGCATGCCATTGTGCACTTATTCATCAAATATTTCATACTCCTGGCAAATCTCCATAGACTTAATCTCCTGTACTCTTACACACATACAACGTACAAAGGCCTAATTTAATAGTTTTTGATTTGGAAATGGCTTGAAATTATAATGCCATAATTAAGCACCTTGTTTGTCAATCACTACGATAGACATTAAACTTGCGCACACACATCAGTAGACAAAAGGAAAAGCAGTACAATCTAGAAATTTATTTTGCATTAAACGTATAATGCTCCCTTAAAAGGTAACTTTACCGTTGGCCCATTACATAACAACAAGAATCCCCTCTTACAGACAATAGATGAGAAGTATTTGAACATTCATCAATATGAGATAATTTGAGTTTGTAAAATGTTTGCGGTTTTTTTTTCTTCTCCCTTTATATGCCTCTTTTTTGTTGCATTATCCTATGCTCCTTTTGGTAGTTGTTTTGCGATTCAATAAAACTGTAATGGTGTTATTGTTGAATGATTTTTCAATAGTTTTTCATTTGCTCTAGCACACTCATCTAATAAATTCTGACAATTGGCAACGTTTCATCTACTGAAATAATATTGAATACACATTTTAAACTTTATTTGTAATCATGTTCATTTTATTGTAGTTGTTTGCATAAACTTTATACAATTAAGCTGTTGAAGATTTAAACTCTTTTTTTTTTCTTGTTGAAGATAAGTCCATGAAGTTCTATTGAAGCAGGGATGGAAAAAGGTTTTTTAAGCTAAAAAAATTTATGCCGAGGATTTTATTTTTTAAATGTTATTTATATTTCTATAAATGACCTATTAATGATTTCCTTCTTAAAAATCAAACTTATTTCCTCGTCTTTATTTAAAAATCTTTGGTACACTTTTTCCAGATCGTTTTTTCTTTATTGTTGTAATTATTTCATTTTTTTTTTTTTGTTTTGTTTTTGAGCGGTTCCATATAAAAACACCATAAAAGAAGTAAAATCATTTCTAAACTTTTTAAGATTTTGCTCAATATAATGTTTTTATAAAATTAGGAGTTGAACTATGGATATTATAAATGAATTGACCTTGGTTTAAGTTTATTTTTTTTTATTTACTAAAAAACTTTTTTTAGAAAGAAAAATTATTGTACAAATGTATGTGAACGTCTTCCAAAGAAAACAAGAAAAATTGGGCGCTAGCAGAATGCTGTATTTTCTGGATCGCTACATCTTTCATCATCATAGAAAGAGAACAGTAAAAAAATACTTTATTTTGTGAGTAGACTTCGTCTCACCAAATTAATATTGATATGAATACTCCTCGTATTTTTATTTACAAAGTTAGTTGGTTAAATAGATGATGTTTACAATGTACACAAACTAAGCTACATAGGCGTGTCATTCAACTAACAATCTACAATCGAAACAAAAGGACTAAAAATTCTTTTAGATAAAATCGACATGTTAATCACGTTCGACTAAAAGTGAAACTTAGAAA
This sequence comes from Gymnosoma rotundatum, assembly GCA_916610165.2. NCBI lineage: Eukaryota > Metazoa > Arthropoda > Insecta > Diptera > Tachinidae > Gymnosoma > Gymnosoma rotundatum. The sequence continues at coordinate 36,769,440 of OU744337.1, forward strand.
AATACACGATGATAAGTTCTTACGCTCAACTTGAAAAAAATATCTTTTTGCAGTTTTTATCACCCATACAAAAACAACAAAAGCACAAATTATTTAATTTTCATATAAAACTTTGCCCCTTTTTTTAAATTATTCCGATTTAATTAAATACCGATATTTTTTATTGAACGTCAAAGCACGTCTCGATGCCCGTTTCGTTACCGCTTACATAACTCTTCAGGAAACTTCCGTCAATCGTTTTAAATAAACTTGAAATTTTTGTCCAAACAATAAAGAAAGCCAAAAGGAACGTTTAAGCAAAAAAAAAAAAAACAATAACCAACAGTAATTCTATTTTTCTTTCTCCACTGTATACGGCTGTCCTTTTTTCGGCTCTTTTATACAGTTGAAGAGGAAAAACACTTAAAAGGGCTTTTTTCTAGAAGTAAATAACTTTATAGAGGTGATAACACTTTTAAAAATAAAGCTACAGTTTTTTTTTACTTAATTTCTATATTTATTAAAAAAAATGTTATTTTTGTTTTTGTAAAGAATGATGTTTTTTCTTTTTATTTTCCTTGACAAAATATATTTTACATATTTCAAAATTCATTTTTTTGGTAGAAGAAAAGTTATGTCTTTCTTCCTTTAAATTAACTTCCATCTCTGCTTAAATCTGTAAATTAAATCTTTACCGCTTTTTAAATCATCTTCATTGCATACAATTTAACATAACTTTGAACTGTAAATTCTTCAATTAGTTATTGGTAAATGAAGTAAAATAATTATTTAAGTAGAGAGAAAATTAGAACTCAAGAAATAAATGTAATTAATTTCATTTAAAATAAAAGACTGTTGAAGACTTTAGACTCAAAGAAGTATTGCATGATTTATGAACTTAAAATAAAATAGAAATCAAGGATCTATATTATTTATAGGGGTTAATCATTTGAGCAGCATTTTAATGGAAATATCATATGAAATTTTAAATAATTCCTATCTAGAAAATTGTATATATTTTGAAGTAAGAAAATAAACAGAATAAAATTGATTATGGAAATAATGGAACAACATTTTAATTTCTTTTAAATCGTTTAAATTAAATTTTATATTTTTTTAGTTTTTAAAATATATAAAACTTCGTGTATATAAACAAATAAAGAATAAATTCTATTAAAATACGTTATAAGTACCAACTATAAAGGCTTTAAAGTCTGTGACATATTTTTATATAATTCTTATTACTTTTCCCCAAACATTTTTCCCTAAAAACGTCTTGGAGTATCTTTAAAAAAATGAAGCGTTTATTTAATACCAATTTATTATTGTTGCTGCTTTAATTCCCTTTAGATTCTCATTCTTTTCAATTTGTACTTAAAAATAATAACTCTACGTTAATGGCTCGAAAGGAGATGGAGAAAAGGTCTAAAAAAATAAAATACGACAACATATTAAGAAGCAAAATTGACATTAACAATGATCATAAAAACTTAACAAACTGCCATAAAAGAATTCAATGACTCTCTTAGCCACAATTGAAATGCCAACAATTACCAGTGGTAATATGCCAACATTTACTTTCAAAACAACCGACAATATAAAGAAATAATAAAAAGGTAAGAAAAACAACAAAACAGCAAAACACACCACACACACAAACACATTCCTTCAGACCATGAAAGCCATTCAAATGAAATACAACATTTTCTTTAGATTCTTTTTAACATTTTACCGCAATTATTTTTGTAAAGTAATAGAATTTTACTATTTACACAAATCAACACATGCCCTCACACACATATGCATTGTTTATGCTACAAGAGGAACAAACAATAATATGATACAAGCAAAATACAAAAAAATATAATCAAATAAAAGTTTCCAGTTAAGTGATTTCATAGCAATTTGCACTTTTGTTTTAAATGTTTTATGTTCTAATGTTAAATAACAGCAACAAAAGGAAATATAATACCGAAAAACAAGAACAATAAAATGCAAATAAAAACAACAAAAGTAGTTGTAGTAAAACTTCACAAAAAAGAACTACAAAATCTTCACATTCACCTTCGACTAACAGACGAACACTTGTTCGATATCCTTGTATTATTATTAATATTATTAATAAAAAGAAACAAAACAACGTTTTGTTTGGAGACACCCTTTAATTTTTTAATTTATTTTTTTAAGTTTTTATCATAGTGTGTCACACTGTGTGTCAAATTGACACTGTCAATTTCAAAAGAAAGCCTGTTGCGTTTCAAAGGAAAAGCTGTTACACTATGATCACCCTTTAAATTTTAATTATAAGTTTTTTATCTTTATGGCGAACATAGTATTGCATAATCTTTGTAAATTTTAAATGTCTGCATATTATGGCTCAAAAAGGAAATCATGATTCTTTGGGGACACCCTTTAGTTTTTTCACTGCACTTTTTAGTTTATTGCGTTGCAATGGCCATCGATACGTGCTTTGACCCTCAATAATCAATATCCTTAATTAATTTAATCGGGATAAAAATAAAATAAAAAAATAGCACGAAGTCTTTTTATTAAAATTAAATATTAAAAAAATATTTCCGTGTCTTTAATTAAATAATAATAATAATAACAATAATAATAATAATACGCGTATTCCGGAAGCATCAATTGTCTCGCTTTTACTGTTAAAGAGATAAAAGCTCCTGACAGACAAACACTGTATGGATAGAAATAGTATGCTTTTTAACGTACAGAAACGTAATAAAAAATTTTTCTTAAACAGGAATATTATCATAAAAATACTTTTTTTTAATAACCTTTTCAAAATAAGGAATGCTTTTCACAAAAAAAAATCACTTATTTCGAAAAATCTCACAAGTCATCAAAAGCATTTATCGATAAAAAAAAACATCTTGAAAAAAAGAGATATTATCTTAAAAAAAGAGTCACTTTTAACTAAAATTTAATCTTTCCTTATTAATGTCACTTTCTTTCATCGTTCGATAAAGAGGCATCTTTATAATTAATAAGTGGATTCTATATAATGGAGATATAAAAGTCCCAAAAAACTTTTGAAAGAGCAAACATTCTACAGTAGAGAAGCAAGAAAATATGTGGAAGTAGTGGCTGTATCTTTTCAATAAAAACGGTCTAAGCTTTACTCAAGATTGTGCAGTCTGGCGTGAATCGGGTATGAACGTTAAAGAAAATTACAACAGCAAGCCATAGCAATTTCAACTTAATCTAGGCTAAATAAACTATAATTCTAAGTAGGCGATCAGAGCTTACAAATCTAGACCAAAAGACTATTTAGTGCCGCTGGTCACAATTATTATTATAGTCTCTTTGCTATATAAAAGCCATTTTTTTAATTACAAAATTTTTTCTTACAAAAAATCACTTTTTCTTCGGAAAATTACTTTTCTTGAAAAAAGTTTTGTGTTCATAACACTGGTTTACAGCCAAAAAATACCAAGAAAACCACATGGCTAGATAAGTTAATTAAGACCTCCTCAAAAATTTGTAAAGCTGTGTAATTAAAACAAAAAATAAAATAAAATCCACTGTTCATCAAAAGTTTTCGTTTCACATAAAAAAATACATTCTTCAAAATTAAGTAAAATTTTAAGTACGTTTTTTATAAAAAAATTTTAAAGAAAATTATTATTCTCTGTTTTTTTTTCTATACGCTTCACCACAAGAAGTGGAAAAAGAGGATAACTAAGTTTTTCATTCCGTGTGTATTTTCCACAATATCCATTTTTCACCCCGTAAAGTATATGTATATGGTCTGCCTTCATTTGTATAGCGAAGCCAATTGAGGGAGATCCGTCTGCCCATCCGTGTTAGTGATGAAATTAAGTTTGCCTCGGTAAAAAAATAAATGTGTAAATCAATCAGATATAGTGGCAAAAAAGGTGCTATTGAAAATCAGCATGATTGGTCCATGTCCTTCGAGACAGCAGGCAGAACTCCACGCCTACCTCTAACTTGTTCATTTCATTTGGAACAATAAAGTAATTCCAATCAAAAAAAATAATATATGGGGCGATAGAGAATTAAAAAATAAGAAGAAAATATCAAGTACAAAAATTGGCGCTCGGCCATATTTTCCGAGTTACGGGGCTCTGAAATTTCCAAATTTTTTATAACATCAATATGGGTGCAATTTTAAAGCTTTTGAAAAGATATTTAAGGAAATACTAATTTTTTTTTAATGATTAACCTGATGTCACTTTTATGTAAAATTATATATATGCGTTTCTTTTTTTATTTAATTCTCTGTCACCCCAATATTTACTTTTTTGATTGGAGTTACTTCACTAAACTAGATTTACATGTATGGTGAAGAGTATTTAAGATTCGGCACATCAGAATATAGCATTCTTACTTGTTGTTAGTTAAATTTGCATTAACAGGCTGTTTTTCACCCAAAAAATAAAGCTTAATTTTTCCTACAAAAACTCACTTTAATCGTTAAAAAGTCCCACGTTCGCCTTAACAAGAAGGAAAGTTCATAACTCACCAAGAAAAACTTAATTTTTTCCCTAAAAATATCACTTTTTAAGGAAAGGATTTTTTTAATTAGATATTCCAGCAGAAATTAATTTTTTCATGTGTGCATTGAAAAACAATTTTAACTTTTTAGTTAAAACACAAAGAAAAAAATTGTGTGATCAGTAATGTCCCGACCTGTGTGTGATCAGTAATGTCCCGACCTTGCCATTGTATGATATTTTGTAATTGTTTCCGCTGCGTTGACTTATTTGTATATGTGCATGTTTAACTCCATACATAGAAACATTATATTATAATGTGTGTGTTCATATGTTTTCACACATTGTTTACCTTTCATTCTTGTGGTTGTATGAATGATGAAACCTACCGATTTTCATGTCCCTGTGTGTTTGGTGTTCTCTTCAGATTTGTATTCTATTCTTCTTCTTCTTATGGAATTTCTAATGGAAAAAAGTCATTTTATTTGTAACAAGACAACAATTGTTGTTAAAGGCAGCAAAAATCACAACAAATAAAAGAAGGTATAAATAAAATTAAATATTTCTTTTAGCAACAATTGTTCAACGCGCAAACACACTCTTACTTAGAAGAAATGTTAAGACCTACATCATTATGTGAGGATAATTTGAAAAGTAATTGAGCAAATAAGTTATTTTGTGATATGTTTAGAAAAAATAAGGAATTGGATTTATAAAAAAAAAACCAAAATCACCATTATGACCATTATTTCCTAGAATATTTAGTGTAATCAAAAAAGTCTCATGGCTTGTGAAAATCATAAGGTTGGTAATGTAGCTGGGAAGTGCTTCCACCAAAATTGCTTAATTCCGTATTCAATAACCTTTTCTAAAATTTTTTGCTGGGTAACTCTATTGATATCGCAACAATGTTTCTATCTGTATACAGTAGGCCGGCGTTGTTGGAACTGTATTACATAAATACACACAAAATTTTAAGAAGTCGTGTCAATAGAGCCTCTACAACAACAACAAAATTTAAAAATAAAGGGTTTCTTCCACAGACTCGTTATTTTAGCATAAACAATTTTATATTGTAAACCGTTATGAGCAAATACTTAAAATGTACCCAGAGTCCAAAATAATGACAAGTATACAAATAAAATTAGTTAATAATAAAAACTTAAACGGTTCCCCACACAAGCATTACCTTAACGTATGTAGGGTTAACTTTTGAACAAGCAGTACTTTGTAGCTTCTGTAGAGTGATGACAACAATAAAATACAAAAATAAAAAATTAAAGGGTTTCCTGAAAGAAAACATGATTTTGACGTAATATAGCTTATCGTTTACACTTTTAAAGGACACATCTGAAATTGATAACTAGCTTGGAAAGTTCATATAGGACTTTAGCAACAAGAATAGAATAATAAAATTAAAACCTAAACTTAAAGGGTGTCCCCCAGAAGACATATTTTTACAGAATATTTTATTATCTTTTGGATTCTGTTATGTAGAGATTTTAAGTTTTCAACACGATTTAATGAACTTATCGAAATAAATAGTTAGACGGTGGCCCACTAGTAGTACAGAAAATATCCAGATCCATAATTTAAGTATTTTTTATCAAACCTATTTAAAGTATCTATCTGCTTGACTTGTAGAACGATTTGCACTCGAAACGATGGAAACAAAATTCACGATCGTAGATAGAAGATTTGGCAATTCATAGGTATGTATCCTTTGAGTATAAGAAAGCTTTCCGCTAGATGGGTGCCGCGTTTGCCCAAGATCATCTATTGCAGTATAATTTAACTAATAAGTCGATTTAATAAGGACTAGCAAAAAAAAATGAATGCACTTGTCACACAAAAAAACTTTATTTTGCTTGAGGGCAGCTTCAGTTTTCTTGGAAAAAATACATATATTTTATGCTAAAAATTGCTTCTTCTTCTACCCAATTTTTTGGACTACTTTTTGCTGTTAAAACTGCAGAAATCGGTCGACGAAATAATTTTTTAATCCAACAAGGACGTCAGCTTACAAAAAAGTAACTAATTTGATGACTAACTGGAACTGGAGAAACGTTGGACAAAGTATATGGAGCTTTAAAATTAATCTTTTTATCCAAACACCTGTTTTTCATTAAAAAGAAATGTCATGGATATTTAAAAAAATGTTTTTTTGCGAGCTTTGCATTCAAAAAAAGTTATCCGTATGGTCTGCCAAATGCTTGACGTAAATGTTTGCTCTCACAATCGTTATCCTGTATTCTCAGATTTGCTTCACTTTAGTCCACTTTTTGATGGGTCATGCGGTTTTACTATATGTTGTCGGTGGCCTAATGCCGTTTTTTAATTAAGGCCTTGGATAGTTTTGCAATTAATAGTTTTACTTCTGGCCGTTTTAAGCTTAAATTGCTTGTTCATTTTAAATTACTAAAATGTGCACTATTATAAAAATGATGTGCAGGCTGCTCTATGACGAGGACACTTCTGCGGTAATAGCCTGGCACTGCGTGTGTTTAATAGAGACGCTCTTCAATACTTTAGTTTGAAAAAGATAAAATGCTGTTTAGAAAAAAATGGAAAAATTCTAATCATTCGAAAAAGTAAATTTTACGTCTAACTTCGTTAAAACAGTTTGTCTGTGTATTTTGTACAAGACAACCGCACACTAACAAACGCATATTAGTTAGCTACAAGACAACAACAACAACAACAAAGAATAACATGCTACTACTTGTGTAAATTCAATTTATTTAAAAGCTTGTCAACACCGGAAGTAAGATTTTTTGTCTTTTCCTGTTAAACACACACATGTTTCGTTCTTTTCCTCCTCGCGTGCCTCTTTTCCTTCTAACATCTCCTTCAATTATTTTTCCCTCTGGCAGGTGATTCAGTGTTAAAGTAACATATATAAGGAGCAGATTTACAGAAGTAATTTTCTCAATTTGCCTGCCTTTTTCCTTTTTTCGTTTTCTTTGATGGTGGGTTATGAAGCAATAAAAGTGATTTATTTATTTAAAGCTGAGTTCTGCTTTTTATCCACTACGACTTATTATATACAATATTCATTTGTTTGTTTGACTGACTGTGTATATGAGAGATAATAAAAATATAGAAAAAACAGAGCATATAATTGATGGGTATTATTTGATAAAGGAAAATATTTATTTGAGAATAAGAAAAATGCGATTTTTATTTGATTGCTTTTCTAGAGATTTTTAGATTGAAACATAAAATTTTAAAACTTTTTTCGATAAGAGAATTAAATGATTTATAGGAAATTTGCTTAAGCTTTTAGAGAGGATTGATAAAAGAAAAGAATTTTAATTTAGTTATTCGATTCTCTTTTATTTTCTTTCTTTTTTGCACTTGGTAATAAAAATATAAAATTAACACCTTGTAATCAATTAAGATTAATAATCGCCAAACAAGACCGAGCAAAATACATCGCACACACACATGCTAGCTCTCCACAAAGAAAAAACACTTGTCAAAGACACTTTGAGTCTATACATCTGTTACTTTTTTCTATTTATTTATTTTTCTAATTTAAAAATAAAAAGATAATTGTTTAAGCTGTAGGTCACTTTTTTTGTTATGTAAATATTTCTTAATTATCTTATATATTGATATTCTTGGAATATCATCTTCAAGGATTTTTTCTGAAACAATTTTATTAACAGTAAAACAAAACCAGAAAGTACAATAAATAACAATCAGAATAAAAATAAACTTTCACTAAAAGAAAGAAAAAACTATTTACATAACAAAAAACTGACCTATTATAGTTGGAAATTATTATATTAGTAGCAGTTCCCACGACTTCGTCTAGGCGTTAATTTTAATTTTCTTAAAATCAAAATTTATAAAAATGTGGTTTTCAATATTTATCGCAGAGTTCTATTAACAGTGTTAAAATAATTCCATTTTAAAAATATAATGTGCTCACAACTGCTTCAATACCATTAAATCGGTAAAATTCGGTACTTTCACATTTGTATCTCTATTTTCTCCACGGAGTGTCATAATTATTTTCACGGAAAAAAAAGTATTCTATATTTGAGCCAAAGTTCTTAGGGACATCTTCACAAAATTTTATTAAAATCCATCCAGCAGTTTTTATGTGATGCGAACACAGACAGACAAAAATTCTAAAAAATAGGTTTTTTGTATTCTAAATTATAGCAGGGCTTAAATTGCTTTCTTAAAATAGCAACAGCACTAAAATCTTTGCTTTGGTTACATGTGTTTCAGCAAATAGAAAAACTAAATGTCTCAACATTACAGTTTAAAAAAAAAACTCATTTTGGTATTTAATGAAAATCGATGGACTTAAAACGTTCGTTTTTAAAACTGGGATGAATTTCGGTAGATTTTACAATACAAACCAAAAACGAACATTTATGAAAATTAAAGAAAACAAGATATAAGTAACAAACTTAAAAGTAGTTGTTGCGGCCAAAATCCTTCTTGGGATATTGCCATCAACCCTAATATTATCCGCGCGATTGATATTTGCCTGACTAAAGGAAGCTGAATGATATATATGGCAGCATTCGCTTCTATCTTACTCTAATGATCAACGCCTAACTTAAATGTAAAAAAACCGTCAATTTAATACTTGTTTCCTTTTGCTCAATATATTTTTTGGCTAGTATCTTGAAAACATACTTACCACCATGTTGGCAAGAAATTATTCCATCCTTCCATATGTATTTATCTGTATATTGTTGTACCTAATTAATAAGAAGAAATAATAAACGTTGGTACACCTTTTAATTTCTTTCTATTGTTATATTTCTGTACATCCGGGGCTTTTGCTTACTAAACTTCGTTGAATAACAAAATCACTTACGAGTTTGTTTTAGTCCAGAGATTTTCAATTTTCTAGATTCCAAAAAAAACCCCTACGACTATTGACATCTACATTCGATCCAGCGACCCGGATTGTTGTTGCTCTCTGGGATTACTTATCATCCATTGGCAAGTTTCTTACATATTTCATTGCGTAAAGTATTAATACATTTTTAGATTGATCAATTTCCATTACATACCTGACTAATTTATAAAAAAAAATTCATATGATTTTTAAAATACTAACGCATTGTTTCAACAGATCTGTATATTTTAAATAATTAAATAAAAAGAGCTAAACTTATTTCTGTTGGTTTGTTGTGGATTTTAAGAATAAGCAAATATTCTCATTATTTGAGAGAGACCCTTTCATTTATGTGACTGTCGCAGTTGGTGTCACAATGCCTTAACATGTTAAAATAGCCATCGAAATAAAAATGTGCCTCGACGGACAAAATTTTATTCAGCTAAATTTTGTGTCCACTTTAGGTATCTGAAAGTCCCAAACAAAGATGCGGTAGCGAAGCGGTTAGTGGACTTATCTTCTGATATCTTTGTGTAAAACTCTCGTTATTCTATTGCGTAATATGCCGAGCTGTTGAGCTCATTGACGAATTGATGCTCTTTACGCCTATGACTTTTTTACACAAACTTGTGTACATTACTCATGGTTGGTGTCTTAACTTTGAAAGTAATATTGAATTTCTTTCCAAGTTGTTCAATTTCGAATAAAAATAAATTCTGTTAGTGCCAATATAATTTACGATACAAAAAGGTACATTGTTTTAAGCATAGTTACAGCCGACAAACGTAACTGAGAAGGAACAAACTTTTATTTACTAAAATTGCTGACAAAATGAATTTTTCATTTCTTACTGTCTTTAGCATTTAATGCATTTATATTGCAAAATTTCTTAATTTATTTTTAAATCAGCTTCTATCAGCGATTTTGTTGTAAACGACTTGAAAGTCTACTTCTTATATAATCAAATTTTTATGAAGTTTGAAATGACTGAATTATACCGTCGTACTGAACCAAATACTACTTCTTCTTTAATGCCTTATAATATGCGTATACTTCGTTTAAGTTTCCTTTGCATTCAAGATAATAAATTTCGTTAAAATGTTATCAGACACATTTTAAGTGTTGTATTTTTTATCATGCCTTAACTTTTAATTAATTAAATTCAGTTCAAGCACATACAGCACATTTAAATTAATCAAATAAAATTAAATTAAAAACTAAATAAAATAAAACTACTAAACAAAGAATTATTCAACATTAAAATATTAAACACACTTGGAAGACAGAAAAAATTAAAAATTTGAATAGTGGAAAATCGCTCTTAAGGTTATTTTAAGAAGCAAGATGTATGAAATTTTGCAAAATAGTTTAGTCTTTATTTCTATATTCAGCAATATTGCGCGATCTATAAAAGAGTGTTCAGACAAAGACAGCATTTTTATTATTTGTCTAAGACAATTTATCTATGTCAAAATAAGATGTAGATCAGCTTGTAATCAATACTTCCGGTGAGAACCCCACAATTTCAAATTAGCAAGAATTTTAACATTCAAGGAATAACCGCAATTTTTTTCAAAAATGTATTTGTAGTTAAGAATTAATAATATTAAGATAAAAAAGGTTTTAAAATGAATTAAGATTTAATTTTAAGGGCATATGAATATATATTTTTCAAAATAAAATCCCATAAATACAAGGGACAAAATTTCCATAAAATTTACCGTTTCACACTATTTTTTAAAAATCTCTTTTTTTAATTATTCGTTGCAACAATTATCTATTTGCTAAGTTTTTTATAACATCTATCCTCTTTAAATAATAATTTTATTTTTAACTATGTGCGTTATATACTCGTACTATTCTGTAAACATTATACCACATAAGTTCCTCTTTTAAACTTAAAGCTCCCCCAAGAGTATTTTTTTTAATATTAAAAGCTAACCATAGTTTTAGCAACAACCCACAGAAAAAAAATTTAATGCCGAACAGGATTCACAAAGAAACAAAAAACTAAGTCAACATTTTGATTATAGCATACATACAAACAACCATCCACTTTTAATAATAATAATTTTGCAACAAAAAATTATTAAAATAAAACTAATAATAAATAAAGTATGGAAATAATAAAAAATCAATAAACTCCCTAGAGTAGAAAAGTTTACTTTAAATAAAATATATTTCTCTTTTAAAAAGAACTAATGTTTATTATTAAAAAAATAAACAAATACAACTGCATTCATAAAAGTACTTACTTACGCACAGAAAGCAAAACCCATGCAAACATACTTTAAAAACAAATATTTTATTTATTTGTGTGTGTTTGTTTGCATTTAGTACTTAAATACCCTGTAGTGCTACTTTACACTTTGTTGTACTTAGTGCAATTCTACTTAAAAAAGCTTTGAAAAGTTGTTGCAAATGCATGAGTTTTCTTTTTTTGTGTGAAATATTTAATAATGCAACAAAATGTTGGAAGTTTTGCCAAGCAAGTGTTTCAGTTTAAATGTTTAGAATATTTGCACACCCGGCATCTATTGTGGATATACACAAAAGAATGATAATAAATAAAAATATTAACACTTGCCTAAAAGGCAGCTATTAAAAGGAATAAAAAGGAAAAAAATTGTTTAATTAATAGAAACAAATGTGATGACATTTGCCCCTCCTGTTCATTTCTACAAAAGTAAGCTCTACGAACAACAAGAATTATCTTTCAACTTTAAGTACTTTTTTTAACAAAAAAAATTCCTATTTTTCAAAAGATATATTTTAGCAACAGATACTTCAAAGAATAAAAAACAAAACTACCTTTTTATAAAAAGTACACTTTTTAAAGAGGTACTTAACGGATAAAAATAATCTATTCACTAAAAGTATTTTCTATTAAAAAATGTATTACAACAAGAAGTACTTTAAAAAAAATTATCTACATTTAAGCAAAAAACTTCTATGAATAAAAAAAAACTTTCTATACAAAAAATACTTTTTATACAAAAGCTTTTTTCAACACAGAAAGTGGCATTATAAAAAAGAGCGTCTTAAAAACGAACCAATTTGTTCAGAAAAATATTCAAGAAACAATCCTATCAAAAAATTTCTTAATAAGAAATGCTTGCTTTAAAGGAAACTTTAAACCAAAATGTACTATTTGAATAACATAAATTTTATTTTAATTTTTTATCAAACGTTAGCTTTTTAAAAATATAAAAACTTTAAAACAATATAATTTATAACAAAAGATAACAGCAAATTATAAAACTTTAAACTTAAATAAAAGGTACCAAGAAGAGGAGAAACTATTAAAAAAAAGTACCTACAAAAGTAATTACAAATTTTTTGTAAACAAAAATTAGCTTTAAGAAAACAAGAAGAAACTATTTGAATGTAATTTAAAAAAGGTAATTTCTATCAAAATGGAAATTTTCAGTAAAAATTAGCTTTTTATAAATAATTATTTTTAATTAAATATAAACACAAAAAAAGTACTCTATAACAATATTCGCTTTTTTAACACAAAGTGTATTTTAAAAACATAACATCCGTACCAGAAATGCCATGAAAAATCAAAAAATTTTTAAAAAGGTAAGAAAACATAATATATTTTTAAAACAAAATAAATCAACATTGCCAATGTTATGTTTTTAGTATAGGTATTTTAAGTCAAGGTACCTTACCTTCCCATAAGAAGAAAATTTAAAATAAAAAGAAACAAAACAGCACCTTATAAAAAAAACCAATTTATTTCCCATAATATTTCTCTAAGCAATCATATCATATAAACAAAATATACTATTAAAATGAGCTTTAATAAATAGTACTGTTTAAGAAAGTACATTTTTATAAGGCAGACATTTTCCTATCATAAAGAATTATTAAAAAAATATATATTCTTTTTTATTTTTTGAACAAAAAGTGTTATGTAGAAAAATTTCCTTCAAGGAAGAAGTTTTTTTATCCAAAATTATCTTTAAAAAGCAAACTATTGTTAAAAATTTATCTCAACAAAATTATGTTTTTTAAAACCTAGAAAGTGTCTACGGTATTTATTTCAAAGAGAAATTATCTAAAAATTTTACTTTTAAATAAAGTAAAGTCTTGAGCAAAACATGCCGTTTCAACAAGCAAAAATTTTATTTTTTAAAATAATGCATTTCAACAATTTTGAGCAAAATAATGCATTTCAAATTTTAGACCTCTTTAAGAACGGTTAAATTTTCGATATAAAATCCTTTTTTGTTTAAAAAAAAGTTCTTGTTGATAATAACTACATTTTGATAGGAGTGTACCTTTTTAATAAATTTGCTTCTATAGCTAAAGACATACTTTAAGCACAAGGTACTTTTTTCGTAAAAATTACGTTTAAACGAATAGAAATTTTGTTTGACTTTTTGTTAAGAAGTACCATTAAAAAAAATCCCTTTTGAGAAAAAGTCCAATGTTTACAAACAAAAATAAAATATTAACAACGAACAGCTTTTAGCACAAACGTAACACTTATATAATAAAAATAAAGGTCGTACAACAAAGAGTTCCTTTTTCAGAAAAGTATTTCAAAGCTCTGTAGCTATTAATTAATTAAAATTTTTTTTTTACAAAAAGGGAAACTTAAAGAGGCCATGTTTTAAAGGTAACTATCAATTAAATATAAGTTAGCCTCTGTAAGAAGAAACAACTTTGCATTTTTTGTAAAAATAAATTTAATTGCTTCAATTCATTTTAGAAAACATATTTTCAAATTACTGATGCTTTCTCATTTAAACGACTTTAATCCAGTTAAGGCAAAGATTTATGAAGTGCTTAAACACACAAATAAGAACGGACTCTACACACTTAATATTCTTAATGTACAAATATTGATGTTTCTATGTGGACTAGTAATAGAAGATATACTATATGAAGAGAAATTTGTTGTAAAGTAGCAGAAATGAAGTGGCCATAAATAAAATAAAGTCAATGTACTAGAAAACAATGAATAAATAATGCAAAATACTAAACAATAAAAATTTAACTTGTAATGGCAGCTTAAACGACAGACAAACTAGCAAAAATTTAATATTTAATTTACATTTTCCTTAAAGTATGCTTTAAAAAAGCTAAGTAACGAACATTATAACTGCTGCTTTAACAAATTTATGCTGCTTGGTTAGAAAAAACGAAACATAAATAATTTATAGCTTAAACGAAATTAACTTTTTCCTTTTCTGTTGAAAAATCATAATTCATTGAACAATTTTTTTTTTTTCGTTGGCCATAATATCAGCAACTCCAACATCAGTCGGTGGCTGTTGGAGTCAACTTTATAAGAAAAACTATTTATTTATGCAAAGCACATTGACATTATGGTTTTACTTTGGTTTATTTCACTTTTTAATTTTATTTCTTACTTACGTTTCCCTAGATTTTATTTCATATCTTTTTTATTTTGCTACCTTAGCATACATTTAGGAGGAAAAAACATTTTATTAATACTTATACAGCAATGATTTGAGGCATGAGCAACTGTTTACCTTTAGTATTACAACGAATGTAGAAAAATAAACAGGTGACATATAGCCCCACCTTGCTGTCGTTGTTTGTGGTGCCACAAAATTTCAGATTTTATTAATAAACGAAAATATACCATAAATTTTATTATAAATGTCTGGCAAGCGACCAAAGTATAAATGTGAGACGTATCCAAAACATTGCTTGACATTTTGAAATTTGAATTATTTTAACACGAAGACTGAGAAAAGCTAAAATTGAACTTAAAATTTATTAAAAAAATATAATGTATGTATGTTTATTTCTTGAACGGTAAAAAATATAATTCAAATATTTAAACTTTTCTTTGAGAAATCTAAAAACAGAAAGTAAAAAATTTTGTTCTTTAAGAAAAAAATGTGTATATTTATCTTATTCACTCTTGACTGTTCTTTTTATAGGAAAAGGATGTAGATGATAGCTATTACACATGTCGACATTTTATAAATATAAAATTTTTTTGGAGAACAGAAAATTAATAATGGGAAAAAGTGAAAAAATGTTAAATATCTATTATTATTATTTGCCGAAAGAACTTTTCGCTTAAAGCTTCCATTTGTTAACATGTATGTTTCACTATTGATCATGAAAAAAAATTTTAAAAGTACTTTTTAGCAAAAAGTACTTTTTGTTAAAAAATGTATTTATTGTATTTTATTGATTATTTTTGTTTAAAAAATTTTGTATATGGTTTTTTTAGCCGAAAGTTCGTTTTGTTAAAAGGGTTTTTATTAATAAATTTTCAAAATAAAATATTTTTTTTCGTGCTATTTTCTATTATCCCAATTAATTATTTAAATTACGGAAATTGATTATTGAGGGTCAAAGCACATCTCGATGGCCATTTCGTTACCGCTTACTTAACTCTTCGGGAAACTACTGACAAACATTTTAAATAAACTAAAAATTTGTGTCCAAACAATAAAGCAATGACAAAAATCAAAGTTTAAGCAAAAACAATAACCAACGGTAATTCTATTTTTCTTCTCCACTGTATATGGCTGACTTTTTTCGGCTCTTTTATACAGCTGAAAGAAGATTTTTTTGTTTATTTTATTTGCAATCTATTTTACAATTATAAAATAATAAGCAAATTTCATAACTTTAAAGTAACATATATTGAGCTTCTATTAAACTAAAAAAAAAAATCAAAAAAGTATAAAGGAAGTATTAATTCAATGTAACAAGTTAACAATTTTCCTATTTCCTAAAGGATAGGTCAAGTACGTGTAACCTTTTAAGTCTCTGAATTTCATTGCTATCTTTTAACAGATTTATTGCTAACACATTGCAATGATTACTGAGTCTATTTAGGTATCGTTCGCTGTAATTATTAATCTCATCTTTGACCATTAAGATTCCTAGATCTCTGGGTATATTATTGTTGGTGATATACCAAGGCGCTTTTTTTATTAATCTGAGGGTTTTTGACTGGTTTCTTTGTAATATTTCAACATTGGAATTACTTGTTGTTCCCCAAAGTTGGATACCGTATGTCCATATCGGTTTAAGTATTGCTTTGTATAAAAGAGTCTTGTTTTCTAAGCTTAAGCTAGACCTTGGACATAAGAGCCAAAACTTGTTTTTATATTAAGTTGTTTACCTTTCATTTTGACATCCTTTTGCCAGGTAAGTCTCCGACCAATACGAAGGCCGAGATATTTAACAGAATTGTTGCTTGGAATAACTGTGCCATGTAAATAAACTGGTGAGCAATCATTTTTTCTTAAGGTAAATGTTACGTAGACAGACTTTGCATTATTAACTTTTATATTTCATTTTTGCAGCCACTCTTGAAGAAGATTTAGTTGATTTTGCAGCAACTCAGAAGCTATGACGGGCGATTCATTTGAAGCTCAAAGTGCAGTATCGTCCGCATACGTAGCAGTGGTTATATTATCAATTGTTGGCATATCAGCGGTAAAGATGTTATTCAAAATTGGTCCCACAACACTCCCTTGTGGAATACTCGCATTAATGCACCCAAAACTCGAATAATTTTCGTTAATGCTTACAAAAAAAGGATCTACCTTCAATATATGTTTTAAGCATTAAGTAATATGGAGCTGGAATGAGATTTTTTAATTTATACAAAAGCCCACTGTGCCAAACTCTATCAAAAGCCTGTTGAACAACTAAAAAACTGCAGAACAATATAATTTTCTTTCTAAGGCATTTGAAATGTAATTAACAATCCTATGACACTGTTCTGGTGTTCCATGCTTATTTCTGAATCCGAACTGATAATCGGGTAAAATTTTTTGTTTTTGTAATATTGGCAGGTGAAAGAGAATGAAAAATAAAATATCACAAAACAATACGATAATTTATATATATGTACGGGCACTTTGCAAATATTAAATTACCTCAATAATCAATATCGTAATTTAAATAATTAATCGGGATAATACACGCACAAAAAAAACATGGTTGTGATATGGTCACAATAACCATAGTATGTTCTTTGTAACAATGTATGGTTGCGGAGAACCAATTATAGTTGTTTTCAACAAAACTTTAGTCACGATAAACATTTTTTGTTAACTTTTAACGATTATATGGTTACTGTGCACAAAAAATGCAACATGGTTGGTTTTAACTTAAAAAAATTTCAACCACAACCAAAGTTTTATAACTTATTTAAAATAATATAAAATATTTAATCATAATATATTATTATTAATCAAAGTATGGTTAAAATCAACAGAATAATGTTTGCGCTAAAAAATATTTTGTTCTAGTTCTTGACAGTTTAGTAATTTTTCTGGTAGCTAAAATTTGAAATTGTTTTTTATTGTTAAAGAAAGTGAAAAAAATTAAAATTTATGTACAAAATAAATAATCAAAAATAAAATGCAAGATATGAAAACAAATAAAAAGGGAACCAAAACATTTAAAAAAAGTTGAAGTAAATATGTATGTATTGTAAGCATATAAATCTTTATTTTTTTGTTTGAAGCATAATTGTGAAATCATTTATTTGGGCTTATAAACAATATTTTTTAATAACTGATTCTTGTATTCTACGATATAAGCTTTTATGTTTTTAAATAATTTTTATGACAAATCGTTAATGAATAAAACAATAATAGGTTTTTTATATCAGGAAAATTTTTCACCTACGAGACTATATTATAATTTATTTATATAACATGACATTTTCAGCCATATTATTATATTTTAATTTAACCATTTAATGTTTATATTTGAACATAATTATGTTTATACTTAGGACAACAATATGGTTGCAAATGTAACAATACTATGTTTTGTTAGCATGTAGAAAATAGCACGATAAAAAAATTTTATTTTGAAAATATATTAATATAATAAAAAATTCCCGTTTATAATCAAATTAAAAAGTTTTTTGTTTTTAGCCATTGCCTTTTAACCGTAGTTTTTAATTTCTTTAAATTCTCGTAAGTACTTTATCTTTAGAGGTTTGCAAATTTATTGATTTCTTCAAAAATTATTTCTTTAAAAAGGTTGTTTATATAAATTGATCCCTTTGCTCACAAAAAGGTACTTTTTGCAAAAGTAAGTTATTTCTAATCGATTATTTTTTAAAAGTGCTCTTTGTTAAAAGTAACTGTTTTAAACACTTTTAGCTATATAGTCATGTAATAATACTTGCTGTAAAGAGAGCTCTTTTTGTATAAATGCATATTTTTAAATAATCATTATTTAAAATTTTCTTCACTGCTAAAGTTAGTTTTTCTGTTATTTTTTATAAAAATTTATTTTCGTTTCTTTTGTCCTTTGTTTAAAAGTTACCTTTTACCAAAATTTAGCTGAAACGTATTACAATATCAAATAGCCAATAATTTTATTTTCTTCTTGTTCTGGCTATGCAAATTCTATAAAAACTATAACTCAATTGTTCTTAAAAAGCATTCTACCAAATAACATATAAATTGGCATTTACAGAAAATCTTATTTAAAAATTCTTTTAAACAAATCTGTACTTAATTCTCCAACTATTTAAAATAACTCATATATTTTCCTTTTTATAACAACACTTAAACTATTTTGACACTAGTCCCCTTTAACTTATAAACGACAGATTAGCTTCTGCTTTCTAAAATAAAACCTTTTTTAGTTACGATAAACCCAAATACTTACCCATCAAAAACAGTTACAAACAGTACAGATAAATTATTTACACATACATATTAACATGGAGAAAAGCAAAAATACGCATTTCATGGCAAAACAAACGCCTCAAGGTATACAACAATGATATTTGTATTAACAAAACATCAAATGAAGAACTAAAAAACAACTTCAGAACACAAACCAACAACTATGAAAGCAAACTTTTCTGTCTAGGAAGCCATCATGAGAATGAAATAAAACGAGAAGGTAACAAAATTAAATGAGGGAAACAATAGAAAAACAAAATTAAAATTTAGTTAGATAAACGTAGAATTTAAGACGCTTTACACAGTTATTGAATAATTGTACAATTCCTATTCTTTTAGAATAAAAGGAAAAAATCAAGAAATTATTGTATTAATAAGAAAATTTATTATACGAGGGCTGCTATTTATATTTCTGGCCTGGCAACACTGGGTGCTGCCAAGTGCAATCTGACATTTCCATTGAAAAGTTTGTCATTTTTAAGCATAATCGTACTCAAAACGTTTTGACGTACGACCATTATTTGTGTTGTTTACAGTGACTTGAAAAAATTAATATAGAAAAAAATGGAATTAACTCGTGAACATTTTCGTGCCATCATTTTTCACAACTTCCGACGTGGATTATCACGACAAGAGTGCATTGATGAACTTAAATCTTTGTATGGCAATGAAGCACCATCCTATAGCACTGTGACAAATTGGTATAATGAATTTAATCGTGGCCGAAGCTCGCTCAAAGACGAATTCCGTGAAGGTCGTCCAAAAACGGCTGTTGTGCCAGAGAACATTGATGCCGTGCGTGAACTCATAATGCAAGATCGACATGCGACATACCGAGAGATAGAGACATCGTTGGACATTTCTTCCACCGGCATACATTCGATACTGCATGAACACCTGGCCGTAAAAAAGGTTTGTTCTCGTTGGATCCCGCACAATTTGAAAGTCGCTCAAAAAAAAGGCTCGTGTCGATTGGTGCAAAGAAATGTTGCAAAAATACGATTGCGGTGCTTCAAAAGACGTTTATAAGATCGCCACAGGTGACGAATCATGGATCTATGCGTATGAGCCCAAAACGAAACAACAATCGACCGTGTGGGTCTTCAAAGACGAGCAAAATCCAACAAGTTGTTCGTGGAAGAAGCACTTCGAAGCAAATGGTCGCCTGTTTCTTCGGCAAAACTGGTAATGTGGCGACTGTTCCGCTTGAGCAACGTAGGACGGTCACTGCTGAGTGGTACACTACAATTTGTTTGCCTGAAGTATTCGGAGATATTCTAAAAACCAACAAGAGAAGACGAATCATTGTTCACCATGACAATGCAAGCTCTCACATATCGGCTCAAACCAGAGCGTTTTTGACCGGCCAAAACGTCGAATTAATGGGTCATCCGCCGTACAGCCCTGACTTGGCATCTAATGACTTCTTCTTGTTTCCGCACATCAAGAAAAAAATGCGTGGTCAATGATTTTCGTCGCCAGAAGAAGCTGTTGAAGTGTTCAAAAACCATGTTTTAGAGGTGTCTCAATCGGAGTGGAAAAAGTGCTTCGACAACTGGTTTGAGCGCATGCAAAAGTATATAAATCATGCTGGAGAATACTTTGAAAAACAATAAAACCATTTTTGATTATAAATATTCGCATTTTCTCTATTAGGCCAGAAATATATAGAGCAGCCCTCGTATGGAATCTTTTTATATTAATTGTCTTTACAATTGTTTTTTTCCTAAAATCAATAGTTTCGACACACGAGCGTCGTAAAGTGTAGTTCAACAAACGTTTCGGCAGAAATACTTATTTCCACATCACCATGAGGTAAAGAAAAGGACGCTTTTTTATCGCGGTATCCCCAATAGGATTTATCCACATCTGACTATTTCCAATTTTAGTACAACCTCCGTCGCTTCATTGTTGTTGATAAACCAGGTGTTGTGCTTTTATCGTCTTAAATAGTTATTGAAATATCAAAGACAGAATTTTCTACTTTATCATCGGCGACGGGATCAACAGTATCTATCAATTTTAACAAGTATCTATTAATTGTCGAGATCTATATTTTTTAATAAAAATACTGCTACTCCTAATTAAATTACAACATTCAGGAAAATTCTCAATGTTTCAGGTATATCTGACTTAACATCTTGAAAAAAGTTGTCTAATGGTAGATAAT
Source organism: Gymnosoma rotundatum (assembly GCA_916610165.2). Taxonomy (NCBI): domain Eukaryota; kingdom Metazoa; phylum Arthropoda; class Insecta; order Diptera; family Tachinidae; genus Gymnosoma; species Gymnosoma rotundatum. The sequence continues at coordinate 36,790,599 of OU744337.1, forward strand.
AATCCTAGACCGCATATCCTTTCTAACAATTACTGCTGCTGCCTACGCAATACGCTTACATTTTTCTATCTTGTTGTCAATTGTTTTATTGTACCAGGCTGCTGTCAATAATTTTAATCCTCTACTTCGGAAGCAAACCACAGGCGCCTTATTGACAATGACAGCAATTAAAATATCATCACCATTGTTTTTTATCTCGCTAGCATACGGACCTATTTATTATTATTTATTTATGACATAAATTGCAGGTAATTTGTTTGTTTAAATAGATATGCTTTTCTTGTAAAATGCGGCCGGAACGGCAAGGGTTCGAGGCAGCAAAGCTTAAATTTGGAAAATTAACATCGAAATCCATACAGATGCCAATTTTTATATGCCGAAACAATTTCCAAAAATGCTCCTTCTATCGTCGATAGTGAAACTAAAAGGATATTTCGCGATTTTGGAGCCTCAAGCAGAATCTGTGAGTTTTAAAAATTAATTCGTGAAAACATTAAGATGTTTCTCCTAGGAAGACGTGACTTTCAAGATCCTATGATAGAATAATATAAAACTTCCAATCAAAAAAGTGGTAATGACTGATGTAGCCCTTGAGTTCTGGGATTTCGATGCAAAGTCTACTATGTCGTCATATCTCGATAAAGGCTAGTTTAAGCATTTCATAGTATTCACTAGTAACGCTTGTAAAAGTAATAAAAAAAAAACAAGACAGAGAGTAAATTGAAGTCATATAGAGTAACAATGTAATTTTGTCATTTTTATTTAAATATTAGTCAATTGGCTCAAAAAGTCATCAAGACTTCGTCCAAATAGCATTTTTTGAATGCAACAATAATGACTTGGTCCATAAATTAAATAAGAGTAACATGGCTCTTGGAGGTAAAAAAATTTTTATGTTATTATTTATGCTATAAAAATTTATGGAGTGATCAAAGTATCAATTTAAAGAAGTAATTTGTTATTCGTTTCGAAATATATCTTTACTTTCGGAAAAAATTTATAAATAAACCAATTGTCAAAGTGTTTACTAATGAACTACGGGAATATTTTATTCTGTAAAAGTCTTTCATTACGCTTAGGATTTTAAACTTCTATATTATCAAGGTCATACACCCAGAAAATAAACATGGTTATAATAAGGTCACAATAACCATATTATATTCTTTGTAACGATGTATAGTTACGGAGAACCAATTATAGTTGTTTCCACCAAAATTTTAGTCACGATAAACATTTTTTGTTAACTTTTAACGATTTTATGGTTACTGTGCACAAAAAATGCCTCATGGTTGGTTTTAACTTAAAAAAATTTCCATTCCAACTAAAGTTTATTTATTTTATATTCACCCTTATCGCGGTTGGCAATTTTGTGTCGTTTTTAAAAAATCGCATTGCGGTTGGCAAAAACGCCAGTAGATACGACAAAGATTGTAAATCTATCACAAGATGGCGTATTTGCCTGTCAAATGCGCTTAAAATTGTCGTTAAGTTTTTTGCTCACGAAAGCGTTTATTTTTGAACAAAAATTATTTTAAAATAGAGTCAAACAAATGGTAAGTAAAATAAAAAGCAGGTTTAAAAACATTGGCCCATATTCATAGTTTAAATAAAGTATACTTTAAGGGAACTAAAGTCGGTTTTACTTCAGAGTCGACTCTAAAGGTACAATTATGCGAACGTCCACGTAAGCTAACCTAACGGCCGTTTGTTTTTAAATATACTAAAACAATGCAATCGCTTACTGAAATTAACTGTCACGTTTCCGGAACGCTTCTACCTGTATAAAGGTACAATTATGCGATCGTCCACGTAAGCTAACCTAACGGCCGTTTGTTTTTAAATATACTAAAACAATGCAAACGCTTACCGAAATTAACTGTCACGTTTCCGGAACGCTTCAACCTGTATAAAATAGGTTTTGACGGCATTGTTACGTGACATTCGTAAGACAGTGCTGGAATTCTACGTGTTAAGTACCATTGCGGGACATTTGCCCGTTTTAGGTACTTTTGAAGTAATTGATAATAATTGTATCATTCATCAGTTTTTATCATTTTGCTTAATAAAAGTATAATAAATAAATAGTTATATTAAATACATAATAATATTTTTTAAAATAGATAATTAAATTAGTCAATGCATTGCACATATTGCAATGTCAAATATCTTTCGAAGCTAATTTAGTACCTTTTCCAAATTTACATGTACGAAACAGTGCCCGCAACTATGCCACAAATCTCAACACTGTTCTGAACAGCTGCAGCAAATTGAAAATTGTGTTAGGTTTTGTAATTTTATATTTTAGCTTTTATAGTTTTTTTTGCGAAACAATTGTACTTATTCCTTTTTGGGTTTTTGAAATTAAAATTACAAACAAAATTATAATCACACGCGAACAAATTGTGCTGCACAATGTTTTATTTTTGTTTATTTTATTGACATGCGTCACATTTGAAAAGTTTCTATAAGTACATGAACGACCGTACGTTAAAATACGTTAAGTTTTTCTTACATCAACGTTCGCATAACGAGGCCTTTAAATAGGTTTTGACGGCATTGTTACGTGACATTCATAAGATAGTGATGGAATTATATGTGATAAGTACCATTGCGGCACATTTGCCCGTTTTAGGTACTTTAGTACTTTTTCTAAATTTACATGTACGGAACAGTGCCCGTAACTATGCCACAAATCTCAACACTGTTCTGAACAGCTGCAGCAAATTGAAAATTGTGTTAGGTTTTGTAATTTAATATTTTGGCTTTATAGTTTTTTTTTTTTTTTTTGCAAAACAATTGTACTTATTTCATGGACATTAGCAAATAAATCCTCAATATCCATTTTTAAATTCTTTTCGGGCTTTTGAAATTAAAATTACAAACAAATTGTGCTGCACAATGCTTGTTTTTGTTTATTTTATTGACATGCGTCACATTTGTAAAGTTTCTATAAGTACATAAACGACCGTACGTTAAAATACGTTGGGTTTTTCTTACATCAACGTTCGCATAACGAGGCCTTAATTCATTCATAGACAATTTAAAATATACTTTTGGAGAGAAAGTCAACTCTAAATTTAAAACTACCAAAAGCTGTTTTTAACTCATTTATCAAAAATTATTTTATTTGGCTTAAGAACACAATACTCTTTATCTGATTTTTATACCAAAGTGAACAAAATAAAAACAAGGTTACTTTTTTCAAATGTTTGCTTAGAAATTGTATGAAAACATTTATCAAATAACAGTTGACACCCAGTGGAAGGCGTCTAAACTTAAAGTATACTTTATTCTTGACTATGAAAGCAAAAAAGATAATAAGAGCTTTTTATTTTAGAGTATACTTTAGCAAGAGTCGACTTTATTCTATAACTATGAATATGGGCCATTTATTTTAATATTTGTATTTTTCCTTTCTATCTTTAATGTTTTAGTATAAAAACTAATACACCCGCACAGCTTTCCAAGTTGGTAGAAATAATGAAAAAAAACCATACTTGGGTATAATAAAGGATTGAATAAAATTAATACGAAAGATGAATGGAATGATGCCGCAGAAGAACTAAATATTATAGGCCCTCCATTCCGCACAGGAGAAGGTTGGTTAAAGGTGTGGGGAGACTTCAAATTTAAATTAAAAAAAAACTGTCGCACAACAAGGCCGAAAGCCATACAACAGGTGGAGGAGCTTTTAAGCAATTTGTTTTGACACCAGTTGAAGAGGCTGCAGTAAATTTATTGGATTTACACTCTATTGTCCAGCATAAAGAACCTTTCGGCCTTAAACGTGCTCGTTGCAGTTCCCCAGACACTAGTACTCCTGAAAAAAAAAAAAATATTTCGGAAATCAATGGAAATTTATGTTTAATTAAAGAACCTTGCTCTTATTTCAAAAAATTTTCAATTTCCTATAATGATGAGAGCGTGGATCCAAATAACTCAAAAAAAGTTCGCAAAAATAGAAAATGTGATAAACTATTATTATTAGAAAACAAGTGGAATATCAAAAAGAAACTAGTTCAGAATTAAAAAAAAAATTTGACCGAAGTAGAAAAACATACAAGAAGAATTTACCAAATTAAAGAAGAAAAACTGAAACTATATAAAGAGGAGTTAAAAAGGAAAGAATTACGTCGTTAAGAACTTTTAAAAATCTGGGCAGCTGAACTTGAAATTAAAAAAAAGAAAATGAAAATTGATCTTTTAGAAAATGACTTGTAGTCTTTTTTATTTATATTTTTTAGTAAATTAATTATTTTCTTTTAGAAATTTTGTTTTGTTTTGCTTCCATAAATGTCAAACAGGGTGTTCCATAAAAAAATAAAATTGAGTAATCTTTTACAATACGACTCCCTTACAAAAAAGAGAGTCGTAGGCGTAGGCGAAAAGTGTTCACGATACCATTGAGTTTTAAATACGACAACAAATACGACATTCGCATAAATACGCCTACGCCAACCGCGATAAGGGTGATTTTAAATTATATATAGAATATTTAAACATAATATATAATTATTAATCACAGTATCGTTAAAAGCAACAGAATAATGTTTGAGCTAAAAGTATTTTGTTCTAGGTTTTGACAGTTTAGTAATTTTTCTGGTAGCTCAGATTTGATATTGTTTTTTATTGTTAGAGAAAGTGATAAAAATAAAAATTTATGTACTAGATAAATAATTAAAAATAATGTGCAAAATATGAAAACAAATAAAAAGGGAACATATAAATCTTTATTTTTGTGTTTGAAGCACAATTGTCAAATCATTTATTTCGGCTCATGAACTTTATATTTATATGAGTATAACTGATTCATGTAGCCTATAATCTAAACGTTATTAAAAGTAAATAATTGATTTTTTTGTGAGTGTAAGTTTTAAAATAATTTGTATGACAAATCGTTAATAAAGAAAACAATGATGAGTCTCCTATACCAGGATAATTTTGCCATTACGAGACTATATTAAAAATCAATTATATAACATGATATTTTCAGCCACATTATTATATTTTAGTTTAATATTTATATTTAAACATTATGGCCAATATTCATAGTTATAGAATAAAGTCGACTCTTGCTAAAGTATACTCTAAAATAAAAAGCTCTTATTATCTTTCTTGCTTTCATAGTCAAGAATAAAGTATACTTTAAGTTTAGACGCCTTCCACTGGGTGTCAACTGTTATTTGATAAATGTTTTCATACAATTTCTAAGCAAACATTTGAAAAAAGTAACCTTGTTTTTATTTTGTTCACTTTGGTATAGAAATCAGATAAAGAGTATTGTATTCTTAAGCCAAATATAATAATTTTTGAAAAATGAGTTAAAAACAGCTTTTGGTAGTTTTAAATTTAGAGTTGACTTTCTTGCCTATAAGTATATTTTAAATTGTTTATGAATGAATTAGAGTCGACTCTAAAGTAAAATCGACTTTAGTTTCCTTAAGGTATACTTTATTTTAACTATGAATATGGGCCTATATTTTTTTTTTTTTAGAAACTTATTGTTTTGCTAGACAACAATATGGTTGCAAGTGTGCCATGTTGCAATACCATGTTTTGTTAACAACCATAATATGCAACCATAATATGTTGCTCTTAAATTATGGTTACCTCAACTATGTTTTTTCTTTGCGTGTAAGCTTGCAAACTCGTGCTGCATTCATATCAAGCAATAAGTCCCTGTTCTCTCTTACAGAAAAATCCGGAATCGAAAACTATGCTGGAGGCATCGCCACCTTCATAAGTTCTTAAATTTAATATTCTCTAAAGATTTTATTCTACACTTGAAGATACTAAAACAACTTTTATCTTATGAATTTAAGCTCTTCTTTTCTTTGCTTTTTGCATAAACTTTGCATTCTTTATAGTCTGCAGCTTTTACTGTGTGCAGGCGTGCTTAAAGTGTATCCTCTCGAACGTGGTGAATTTTAAAATGAATCTTTTTTTTTCAGGATCATACAATTTCATATGGAAAATACTGCAAAGTTTCAAAAAATACAAAACTCTATTGGTTATCTGAGGTAAGTTTTTTTTAGCTTCGTTTTCTGAGTTCATAAATGCCGATAAGATTTCTTCATTCTTACTTGCTAGACTATTTACAAGTTTCTTACAGATCTTTTTTAAATATCAATTAGACGATATATGTATATATATATGTATTTTGGCATCTGACAATTGAATTGGAATTTGCTGTGAACTTTAATTTCTATGTGCCAGCTGTTACAAACGCCTTCTAAAAGCACATTGCCGTCAATTACACGAATAATATTGTGTAAAAGAATATACGACATTTTGTATAAAACTTTGCAGACAAAACACTTTATTTTATAAATGAGTCAAAAATCCCTAGAGGCAACAACAATAACAAACAAACAAAATAATATCATACATAAATGACGACCTTTTACATTTAGTTTGAAGAACCTTTTTTTATACTTGTTAGTCTGTCTGTGTTTATTTCAACTCATATGTTTTTGTGTTAAATGCAATAGTATATCATGTGGATAATGCGTAAAAATGTGACACACACAAACACCTGAGTTTAGTTTTAATGAAGGGAAGTTAGTAAAACAATTTTTTGTTTAATAATATTTCCAAAGAGATAGTAATTTAAAAATAGACAAATAGTAAAATAATAAAATTTAAAGGGAAAATAGGTAGGCTTGATACTACTTAAACCTAAAAGAAACTGTAAACAAAAAAAAGGTGATTTTATTTTGTACCACGAATTGTAAAGGAATTGTTTGTTTATTAAAAAAAGGCATCAATTTTCTCTTTTGCTACCTTAGAACTTTGAACCCAACTAAATGTTTTATTAAAATTTAATTTTTAGTCCCTTTTTTTGATGACAAATAAGTTGTTGTTTCCTTTTTCATTTGATTGCCTTCCTTTAGCTGTCGTCACATTTTCTTTTTCAGCAATCGATTTACATAGACCAATTTTAATTATTTGTGATATTGAGCATATGTTGTTGACATAATTACAAAGTTAAAGTAAAGTTGTTTAGAGAATAAAAAGAACATTATGGACAGGTATTGCGAGTGTTGAATGCTATGAATTGTTAATACAATAAATGAAAAACTAAAAAGTTGATTTTAAATCGATGTTTTATTTAGTTGGGTCAAATTGTGTTTGTTGCCTTTTCAATTGAACTTTAAACTGTTTTAACGAAGTTAAACCCATCCAAAACATTAGCTTCATTTTTAAGCACCTTTGTGCAAGAATGGAAGAGTGCTACACAATAATTACATTTACAATCTACGACACAGGCATAGAAGTAATAACATGGTTGTGGTATGGTCACCACACTCAAAAAAAAGTTTACTAAATTTAAGTTATTTTAACTTAATTTAAAGAAATTCAGGCACGATTTGGCTCCAAAGAAAGTGCTACTTAAATTAAGTATACAATTTTCGTAAAAAATAGTAGTAAAAACGTTCTTGCAAAAACTAAGATTTAGTAATCCTTTACTCAAAAACTTAACTTACTTAAATTATACATTTTAGCGCCCGAAAATTGCTTTGCGAAAGTAAAATCTCTAATATAATTGAGTACACTTTTACAGAAAAAGAGTAAATTTTTCATAATATTAAGTTTAACATTTTTGCACGTATTCTTAATATTAAGTTAATTTTTTCTAGTTCTAACAATGTCTTTGACTCTCTTTTAAGTCGAACATTTCTTAGCGGAAGTTAAAATGATCCTATTTTACTCTATATAATTTATACTTATAATACGCGAGTTTTCTTATAATAATTAAGCTTTACCTACGTTCTAGTATACTATGATCTTAGTAAAAAAAAATGTTTTAAAATTGAGTACCTGTTTGTACTCAAAGTAAGTAAAAAAATTTTTATTACTAAAAATAGTTTTACTATTAAAGTTAAGTTTACTTTAAAAAAGGAAAAGGAATTCTAAATTTAACTACAAAAATTTATTAAATTTTAGTATAACTTTACTTCTTAAAAAAAATTATATAATGTTTTAAAAGCTGTTTATATTTAAAAGGAACGTGCACTTGCACGTTCTTGCTTATAAAGTTTTTCTAGACAAATAATAAAACCTTTAAATTACCATTTTTGAGATTTATAAAAAGTTACCTTATTTTTTCTACATGATTTGAAATAAAAAACAAATTTAAATAAAAACTCTATTTTTTAATTAAGCAATATACAAATAAATTAAAACATATGTACATAAGTATGTATATAGTTTTTAGGGTTTATTGAGAATATATATATAAAGATGTGTAAAGTAGTACAAATGCTTGGATTTCTATAAGAAATAAAGTAAAGATTTAGTTATCTAATTTAAAAAATTAAATAATTTACGATTTACATATTTTTAGTAATTTTATTATTATTATAAAATTGATTTTGGTCACCCTACTGTTTAAATTAAATAGGTGAATTGAAGGAGATTTATTGGATTTAACAAAAATATTTTAAGCTCTTCTGAATTTGCCTATACAATATATGACAAAAAGTTTTCTTCATAAGATATAACATTTATTTTTTTACAAAGAGTTACTATATTGCTATGTTGTACAAATATTTTTTGAATTTTGAATGCCTCAAATTTAGGAATATAAAAAAAATACTATAAAACTAACTTTATACAATGTGCCACAATGGCTAAAGTTTTTATAGCATTTATAATCAGTAATGTCGATACTGTTTAGAAGTTTTTGTATCTCTAATAAAAAATGGGTCTTTTTGATATTGTTCGTTATCTGACCAAGAATAAAACTTGTTGTTCAAATTTATGAATAAACTCTAAAAATGAAGTGCAAAATTTTATAGGTATGGACAAAGATATATTTTTTCTTGAAGTTATTATAAGCTTATAAAAAACATTACCATTAAATACATAATATTCATCTAATTTAAATAAAGATTTACCAATGGAACAAATAATCGGTTGAAGGGTTTCTTTTTTGGTGCATATATCATCAATTAACAACTTAATTTTTGTGTTTCATGCTATCAGTGTTGGAGCCCACAATAAAAATTAATTTTTTAAATCTTCAATTGTTGTCTTGATAAATTTTCCTTTTCGATTGATTGCTTTCATTGATTACACATTTCCTGGAGTTTGGTTTCAACGAAGCATGTAAAGATGAACAATAATGATATTTCTTAATTCTGAAAGAATTGTATAAAATAGTTTTTTTTTTGTTTTAATAAAATTTTATCTTCTTAGGTTAGAATTATACACGCAAATGTGTATATACGAAAGGCAAAAATTAGTTTTTGGTAATAGCAGTAAAAAAGTGGAATAACTTCCCAATTTGTATCCAAATGCTTGCTTTAAAAGTGGCCATTCTTCCAAAATTTCCAACAAGCTATGTTGTTCTTTAATATACTTTGTTCTTAACGAAAACGTTTCTTCCCATTTTTACATCACTATATCTAAAGCTTCGACGTTGTATTGAGGCCAGTCTATGCTTGATATTTGATTTTCTTCTAAATAATGTTTAGAAAATACCCATCGTATGAGGTTAGATAATTGCACTAGTCTTATTGTTCAGATTGAATTGTTAGTAAATTTATTTTTTACAAGTTTAAAAAATAAAACGATGTACTTAGGATAACCTGTAGCTGAATAAATCGGGGTTTAAAAATAAACAGGCTGTTACATGCTATCGTATATTTACCAGTCACATTTGTGACCTTGGCTCATTGAAGTAAGTGAAAATCATTTAGATCCAGAAGATTGTTTTATTCTAGAGAAACAAGTGTAGAACAAATATCTTATAGATTTAAATGTGAATCCACCTACCCTCTTGCGAGATTATAAATGGGAATTGATAAGAGCAATTGTTCTATGACCTGCATCTACAATTCTTTAAACCAATAATTCAATGGCCTAGTGAAAATTCCGAACCTTACAGCAAACAGAACCAATTAAAAGCATTCCCTCCTTATTCACTAAAGCTCAACCGTAATATTTTTTGACTTGTAAAAATAAAACTTACGTAATAATGCAAAAATATTACATAAAATACCCCTAGATATTCGACTAGATAATACCTTGGGAAGTGTCTTGCAGACAAGAGATACTTTCTTCGATATCTTGCGTTTCAAAAGAACTTTCATAAACGCCTTCTTTTTTCAACTTTGAGATGGAGTTGTGATATTTGCTGTATAAATAACCAGCAGGCTTTCTACCTTTGATCGGTATGAAATATATATCCTAAAAATGAGTTTTAATAAATTTTCATCCTTAAAAAAAATATATGTACATATATGTATTGTTTAATATACATATGATTTTATTACCTTTAAGAATTTGGATAAACTTTTCTCCTTTCAACAATGTTAAAAGTTCTTCAAAATTTTTAGCCATAGCACAAATTCTGTAAATATATAAACTTTTATTACAATAATCTATACATACATATAATAAACCCCATTGGTCATCATTTCTGTAAATGAAATATTTTTTAAAAATTTTGTTGTTGGTATGTTTTATATTGTATATCAATTAATATACAATACAAAACTGGAAAGATAATTTAAGCGGCTACCTATTAAACAGGAAAAGCGAGAAAATCTTTACGTTAAAATGAAAAAATTCATTTTTTGGTCTTTAGCAGATTTTTTACCTTTTTTCTGTTTAATTAGAAAGCCGGTTAAATTACCTTGTAATATTGTCCCATTCTGCCATCAAATACACTTTTACACTTTTCACTTTTACACTTTTAAAGTTTTAAATTAAACCGCAATGAATATAATAAATAACAAAAAATTAAACTTACCTTTTATAATCACACAATTTATAAATTTATTTTTACAATTTTTTTATTACGTTTGCACTTTTTTCAGTCTTGTTGCAATTCTTTCAACGCTTAAATCTTTACTGACAATGAAAAAAAGCAAACTCATTATTCTTGATATACATAAGATTTGTTTACAGTTATTCCTTTTTGCCAAATGTTTCCAAAGATGGCAAAGGGATTATGTTAATTGTATAAAAAAGGAACCAAAATTCGAAAAGTACTAATATATGAATATTTATGTAATATCTACGTTTCTTCATATTAAAAGTACCAAAATACACCTTTTCGTGCATTATATATTTTGTAATTATACTAAAGGCCTTATTCACAATCAATTTTTTAATTTTTTCCCGGTTTATAAAACCAATTTTGTATGGAAATTTTGTTTAAAAATTGTTTGTGAATAAGGCTTTAAAAATATTTTTTATATTTTTAAGTTTTTATTTAATAATACATCATTCCAAATTTTAGAAAAGCTGATTAAAAAGTAAATAACTTAGTTCAAATACATGACACTTATTTGAAGATAATTGGTTGCTGAAGGAAGTGCCGTATTGATTGTTGGTCAATTTATCTGCCATAATATAATTGCAATGTGTTTCTTTCTATAAATTGATAAATAGATTAATTATAAACAAAAAACTTCTAATAATTTAAAATAAAATTAGGAAGAATCAAAAAAGTACCAAATTTATTTATTTCACCATCACCGCTCTCTGTATATCGTCATATTAAATGCAAACGGACGTAACTACACTTTTGGTTTTTTTACAGGAGAAGCAAAAAACCTTCTAAAATCCACAAATATAAAGTATTTTTTACAATTTTTTTAAAGTATACTTAAATTATGGAGCTTTATTTGTTGGTGGAGATATTTTTAATTTTTTTTAAATATTTAAGTTTTTATGTTAGTTACGTCCTTTTGACTTGCCGTTTTTTGAAACAAGAGGACGTAAGTACAACGGTTCTAATTCATTAACTTATAAATTACCGAACGGATTTTGAAGAAATTTGGAGAATTAGTAGAAGAGATATTTGTCTACCAAATTGATATTGTGTATTGCAAGTACAGTGGAATTTGCAGTGAAAAAAATTTGCCAAATGGGTATATGAAACCTATGGTCCGTATAACTTTTTGGCATGTTTTTTTTTCTTATAAATATTTATTTGGTAAGACGAACATTTTTAGTTGACCAGAAAACCGCCCAAAAATCTTACATATTGTTTTGTATTCTACCATTATAACATTGTTCATGGTATTAGTATATTAATAAACCGTTAAAGCTTTTGAATAAAAATATATTTTTTTATTAAATTTTTTAAAAATAAAATAGTTATGTACGAGGGCTGCTCTATATATTTCTGGCGTAATAGTGAAAATGCGAATATTTATAATCAAAAATGGTTTTATTGTCTTTCAAAGTATTCTTTAGCATGATTTATACACTTTTGCATGCGCTCAAACCAGTAGTCGAAGCACTTTTTCCACACCGATTGAGACACCTCTAAAACATGGTTTTTGAACACTTCAACAGATTCTTCTGGCGACGAAAATCGTTGACCACGTTGATTCGTCACCTGTGACGATCTAGTCCAGAAATATATATAGCAGCCCTCGTAATTCATTTTTAAAGTAAAAACTACAGATATGTCTCAAATTTTATATAATCAATTCTATATATTTTATACATATAACAAAAATACAGTTCATTTAAAAGAAATCGAAAGCAAATAGTTAATTTTCAAAAGGAATACTATCATAAAAATTATGACAATCGGCTGGTATTAATGATTTTAAGTCTTGGAGATTTTGCCACTTTTTCTTAGATATTTTAATTCTCTCAGTATGCAATGGGTTGAGTTCATGATCAACATATTTCTTTATAACTCTTTGCGGAAGCACATCATAATCGTCGTTAATATTTGTTTTGAAGTAAATAACACCAGTGCAATCGTATCCCAAAGCGCGAATCATATTTACTGTGGAATCACCAGATTTTTTGCCTGTTTAAAATATCCAGTTTTAAAATCAATAATTATATTAAAACTAATTGTATTTTACCTGGTCTTATTGACGAATAACGTTTTGGAACGGACTCGAAGTCAAGAAAATACTCATGGCTCAAATGATGCACTTGTAGAGGAAAAGGATTTTTTCGGGCGTCTTTTATGAAGTCCACAAGTTGTGATGGCAGATTAATTTGCTTATTGTTAATATTTCTCTGAATTAAAGAGTGGGTTGAGTCACACTCCACTTGAGTGTGACCAACTATTAAATATTTCTGTTCAATTGTAATATTTCTTTTTATGCATAAAGATAACAAAGCGTTAGATAGAATAACGTTCCGATTTTGGAAAAAGCACCCATCAGAATAGATTATAATATGGTTAGTCTCAGGAGATTTATTAATCGCATTTGTTAAATGTTTTAAAATGCACGTTGCAAACGTAGATGCGACGAGATTACCTTCGGTCTCATCCCATACATAATTATCAGATTCATGGGTGATTACATTATATATCGTGAAATTATGAACTTGCAGCTTCATCTTGTAATACGACGCATTTGCGTTTGATTGAGGAATTAGTTTCACTGCCTGCATATCCATACAAAACAATAGAAAAAGTCCCGACTTTGCATTTTCGATGTCATTAGCCTTCTCAGTTCTCATCATTTCGATTTCCTTTCTGTGAATATCAAATTCATCTTTTGATATGTTATTTGCCTTATATGAGACACATAAATTACACTGATCATTTCTCGGTTTGAATATTGAGAAATTACTTTTTTTCAACTTTTCCAAAAAAATGGGAAAGGATATAGGTGCAATTTCATTTTCCTTTTGTGCTTTGCATTCCAATGAATATAGTTCATACAGTTGATGATAAGACTTAATTTGTGTATCGAAATATAATTTATTTGTGTACTTTCGACGATAATGTGACTCCAACTTTGGAATCTCTGCTAACCATTTTTCAAAAAAGCCGAGTCGTTTTTTATATTTGGAATGTTCAATTTTTTTTCGGTTCGATATTAGTGATCTTCGATTTTCAGGAATTGTTTGTATACAATGTAAGCCACTGCTATCAATCCAGCCTCTCACCATTTTTTCCGATAAGCCTAGAGTTGAGAAAAACATTTTACTACAAACTTGAACTCGGTTCGTATTGAGCTTTAAGTGATAGCGCTTTGTATTTAATCGTCTTGAGCTTTCTGCACAAATACGTTTTCTATTTGCGCTTTCAATAAGATTTACCACATAAAGCTTCTTCTGTTCCCAGGCCATCTTCCAGAAAAGTGAAAATATTGCTCTACGCGTGTCTTCAGAAAATAATGCACAATGTCTAACAGAACTTTTTAGGCAAAAGTTAGATTTGCAAGTTTCTCCCATCTTTCTCGGCATTCTTTCACAGGTAACATTTCCTTTGGACAAACCTTCATATTTCATTCCATTCATTCTCTTTATTTTATTTGAAAGTCTCTTATTTTTAGTAATTTTCGCCAAATCACAACTTTCTAAATTATTTTCAAAATTATTTTCGTAATCAGAATCCATTTTTATTGCTTTTACTTTTTATTAATTATTATACATATGTATGTACGCATGTGTCACTAAAACTAAGAACACTTGATTCAAACGATAATTTTTGCACAAAGTGCGTATTCGAATTTAAATTCTATTTATGAATGAGAGAACATACAGAAAAACAAAAAAAAAATCAATGTACCGTTAGTTAACAACCAGGGCTACCATTAGGAATCATGTGTTTGGGAGTTTAAAATTCCAAATGTTGATAAATCCCGCAAATCATGTAATTTTCAGGATCAAGGCTTAAGAGTTGGCACCTCTGTGTAAGGTTTTCATATAAATGTGTAGTTACGTCTTCTTGCATTTAGAAATACACACGCCCGTAGTTACGTCCGTTTGAATTTCGTTAATAAAGTCGCCACTTTTGATCGTAGGAGTCTAAAATTATGCATGAACATGTATTTTGATAAAACGTACCATAATCGATGAAAAACTCAATTTCGAATTTTTGTGTAGTTACGTCCGTTTGCATTTAATATGACGATATGTAGTTTGCTTTAGGCGTGCCATATTTGCTGATTTATCGACATTTTGGCGATTTTTGCTCCACAAATGCCGATTTTTTCGACAAACTTTTAAAGCTCGGTAATTTTATTTGTGTTAGTAAGAAATGTTACTTTTGGCCATTACTAGAATACTCTTTTTCTGGCACAACGAATGTTGCAGTAGAATTTTATTTAAAAAAAAGATTTAATAACAAGAAGAGTGAATAATACCGCTTGTGAATTTGCACCAAATCTAATGGAAGAGATTCTAAAAAAAATTAACGTTATGAAATGTTATATAAAACTATATTAAGTGACTCTAATGACCATATAGAAATATTGGATTATTTCCACTCTATACGACCAATTGACCAATAACGGAACCAATTTATTTGTAAAACGATTGTTTTTATTTACCTTGTGTTATTTTATATATTGGTTTGTTTGTTCTTAGTTCAGAAAATCATATTTTATTGTTTTTAAAATTGGTATTTTAATTTTTGGTTTTTATTTTAACTTAAATTGCCGATAATTCCGATGTTTTTTGCATTATGCCTATTTCTTATCAAAATAATCTGGCATCCCTAGTTAATTGGCTAAATTTTCAAGTTAATTTAATCTTATTACAAGAAACCATAATGTACTAAAACTTAGTTCATATATTTATATAATTTTGTTCAATATAGCAACTAAATATTCTTATATAAAGAAAAATTTTTCTTAATTTTAGTAATCTGTATAATATTTCCGATCTGTTTTTTTATGCAAATGGTAAAACAATCCAATGTATTTTCTTTGTTTTTAAGAAAAATTGGTCAGAAAAATATGAAATCCGTAATCTTCTTTTAAGTTAATGAATTAAGTTTGACTATATTTAAGGACGCTTTTAACTAAATTTTCTATTTTTAGTACAAACTTAAAATTTCTTATTTTAATGTAAAAAAACCTAAATATTGGAAAGAGTTTCATATATGTATGAACATTTATAATTAGGTTAAGTAAAACTGTAATCCATTAAAGTAAGAAAAATTGAGTAAAATTGAGTGATATTTTTTAGTTTATATAATTTTTCTTTGTACTTTGAACAAGTATAGTTTCTTACGGATTAGTATAAATTCTTATTTTTAAGTAAATTTAAACTAAATTCAAGAAAATTTCCTATATTAAAACTAAGTTCATGTCTAACTTAAATTTAGTTTAAGTTTTTTTTTTTCAGTGCAAAGCTTCAAATTTAACATAAAAACAAAAAATAGTATACAATTGAAATCGGCTGAAACTCTATTCTGTATTCTTTCAGAATTGGTATTAAAATATTACACAAAAAGGAATTTTGAAAGGCTTGTTTACACAGCAAAATATATTTTCACCCTTTTAAGGTTTTGTTTTATATTTAGATTTGAAATTGATTAAAGTTTTAATTTATTTCATTATACCAATACCCCGATTTGCGTCGCTTCAGTTTGCGTCGCTTCGAAGTTGCGTCTTTTTTCAAGTTTCTGGAATTTCAATGTTGCGTCGTTTTTGTTTTAGTTTGCGTCGCATGTCTTCGAAGTTGCGTCGTAAATGCTTCGATTTGCGTCGTTGGTATGAAAATGTTTTTACAAAGCTAGAGCAGAAAAAGGGAATTTCCCGTTTAGTAGAAAGCAAATTTGCAGGTGTTCGTTGTTTACATGTTAAGCGTAGTTATTAGTTTCGAATTACATATATGTTGTGGAGAGAAGTTCTGTCTGAAAGTTAAAAAATAAGCCAAAAAAGAAAGCAAATAACTTTAGGATAGCCCCTTCTACAATTAAATCCATTGTTATATTTTTATTTTAATAAAATCTGTTATTCAAAAAATAATAAGAAAATATTTTGATTTAAAAACCCTTTTTCTAAGCTAAAATGTTTAAAATCTGTATTGACTAAACGAAAATCAAATACATACTTAAACAATTGAAAATTCTGTTTCAGTTTGTGTCGTTTCGGTTTGCGTCTCATTTTTTCAGTTCCAATTAGCGACGCAAACCGGGGTATTGGTGTATTTATTTATTAGTTTATTTTTTTTAATTAAATATAGGTTTTTACTCTCATATTGAAACTTTTTCGATTCAAGTTCAAACTTTTTCAAATCAAATTATTATTATTAAAAACAAATTAAATTATTTTAAACACAAATTAAACTTTTTACAAGTCGTATTGAATCTTTTTCCTTTCAAATTCATTTTGTTTCATTTTGCATTATTTTTATAACTTCAAATTAATTGTTTTTAAATAAACACAAAATACTTAAAAAAGTATTTTTATTTATACAAAATTAAATATAGAATAAGCTTCAATTACTTGCTATACAAAATTTTCAATGTAGCAGTTCTCCAGTTGCACCTAATGACAAATTCATAGTCAAATCAACATAATAATTATTGCAATCTGAAGGTGTTACGGATTCTACTGATCGGTTAATTATGGTGACCAAGTCCATATTACTCTCTGGATCAGCTAACATATTACGAGCACAGAGCTTAGTTTTTGAGAAACTTTTTCAATTGGGTTTAGCAAATGGGGGTATGTAGGAAGAAAAACTAAAATGTGACCGGACTCAGCAATTTTATTTTTTACTACTTGCGTTTTGCGTATCTTTGCATTGTCAAGGATCAGCCAAGCACCTGTGATGTTGGATTCACCTAATATATCGAATAATTCTTCAAGGAAACATGTGAAAATGTTGGTATCAACCGAGGAATTAGCAATTATTTTTTAAGGTAAAATGCCACGTATGTTCATAGCTGCAATAAGGTAAACATTGCGTCTTCTAACGGTAGGAACAATTACATGTGCTGCGGTATTTACTTTGGATCTAGCCTTGTTTCTCCGAAGGTGGTAATTGAAACCGGATTCGTCAATTAATATTATTTTTTCTTTTACTTCTGGAGCGTTTTGGGTAAAATTCACTGAATACGGTATACGTCGTTGAATTTGTCGCAGTTTTTAAGGTAATTCGCAAAGACTTTAATGCAGCATGTATGCTGGTTGTACTTAGATCCACATTATGAATTTTTAGAATCTTTCCGCGAATGCCTTTTAATGTTATGCATAGATTTCTTTTTATAATCTCTTAAATTTTTTCCAATATTTCAGGAGTCAATTTGGAGTGACGTCTTCCACCACGGTTTTTCATGATAACGCACCCTTCCTTCTTGTAGAGATTTATAATGGATGTAGCTGTATTTTTGTTTATACCAGCTATTTCGGCTGATTCAACAATGATTTTTCCTTCGTTATAAAACTTGATCAAAATATTTTTTTTATCTACTCTGATATAGTTATATTTTCCACGTCTTACGCGATGACGGTTAGGCGATGTTATTTCACATATATTTTTCTCGGAAAATATACACCAGATACACCAGAACTAGCAGCTTGAATACTTTCTTCGCTAGATGGCATTTTGAACTTCTTTAAAATTGTAAAACTTTAATTTCACTTTATCTACCAACTAATTGACTTAGTATTCAAACACTTTAATGTTAAACGTTACAAAATGCTTTTTATTATTGTACTGGAAAATATTTTCTAGTATTATAAATAACTCAATAATAAGAATGCTAAAAGAAAAAAAGTTCATTTGAAATGAAAAAAAAAATTTAATATGTGTTGAAAATAATTTAATTTATTCAGAATAAAATTGAAGTTGAATTTGAGTTTGATTTGAAAAAAAAAATTTAATTTGAATAAAAAAAGTGTTAATTTGAGAATAAAAACCTATATATCTTAAATATATTCAGTAAGTTAACAAATTAGAAAAATTTTGTATTTCTTTTTCAATTAAATATTTTATTGAGTCAATTAAAAATTTAATTAAATTATAAATAAAACCTATAGTATGTGTGTATAAAAATACAACGTAAATTTCACAACAAGTTACCACATAAAATCCACTGTTGGAACACTGCAATTTTGGAAAGAGTTTTCTAATTTTGTACACTGTCATTAATGCTTTTTATTACAGGTCTCTCATATTATCTGCATTTAATATAGTTCAACCAATACATGCTGAGGAAAGATATGATTGTAGTATGGGTAGCTAAAAAAATTCATCATTCCGACAAGTGAAAATTAGTTATTTTAAACATAATAAATGAATAGTTCTTGAGTCGAAATTAAATTTTATTGTGAAAGAAAAATAAAAAAAAAATAATTCCTTTCTTAGTTTTTAAAGAAAACAGAAGAAAATTAGACACCAGCAGAATGTAGGTCAGCATTTTCAAGATGGCTACATATCTTACCAGTATTCTTCGCAATTATCTACATCATCTCGTTAACTAACTCTTTTGATGTATAAGAATACAAAGAAGAACTCACAATCACACAATATAAGTTGGTTTTAACAAAGTCCACATACAACCCAAAGCATTTATCATTGTTCTCCTTATTAATTGTCACATATATTTGATTTTGCTTTCTGCTAAAGGTCGGTGTAGCAACGAATAAATTTTATTTTTTCATATGAATAAATTTTTTTGCTTAGAAATTAAATGTTGAAAATTAAAATGTGCGTAAACTTAAACCGGAAAAAGAGTTAAACATTTAGTTATAGTTTTAAACGTGTTCTGGTCACGATAAATAATTTTAAATTTAATATTTACCAGACGTAATAAATATGGTTAAGTCTGGCAATATATTTTTGCCTAAATTTAATTATTTTTAAATTTTTCTAATCATGTGTAATCAAATAATGACTGAGAAACAGAAAAATTATTTGTAATTAGTCTGTAAGCTATCTGTTCATTTATGTACGCTTAGTGAAAAAAATATTTATTTAAGTTAAGATAATCGCGCCTTCGGCAATACACTACACACTAACAGTTTCAGTTTTTATTGAAGAATCCCAGAGGGTTTGAATTATTTCTTTCCATTTATTCGCCGTTTAAATAACTCAACCACTGCAGTTGCTCTCGTTTTTAAATATCAAGATTATATACGCATTATTTACAGCTTGCATGGAGACAGCCTGTTTTATATTTTGTTTTATTATATTTGATGTAGGTAACTACACAATTAAGGCATATACATTGTCCAATTTTTCATGAAACTAGCATAAAATTTCTGTTTGTTTGTGAAGCAGGAGGAGTAAGCAATATGGTATTGCATGAGTTTTGAAGGGATGTTATTGTTGCTTATATTTACTTTTAGATAACACCTAACGCTGTAACTTAAATAGATAATTCAGAAAAAATGCCTCAAAAAATTGCATAGTGTAAATCTGGACAATATCAAAAAATCAAGGTTCTATTGGGACACCTATTTTTTTTTATGCAATAAGTCACATCCACAGCAATAATTGCAAGTGTTAAGTTAGCATAGTTCAAGATACAAAGGCCTATGAGAGATATGTATTAATAGGGTTAAATTTTTACCACTGAGGTATGAAATCCTTAAAAGAAAATTCTCAAAAAGTTTAGGCGTCCTTATTTTTAGAGACTTTATAAAAAAAGAAAGTCATCTATTCATCTGTACTCGTCAGAACTCTTCTAAAGCGTTGGAGACAGACAGTAAAAATTTTATAAACAGATCCAATTATTTCATATTCTATAACCTACTGCCTCTTTCTCTATTTTAAATCAAAAAAAATATTTTTTTAAATACTTATTGACTTATTGTCCTGTGACTCCATAAATAACCAAACCCTTAAAGAGTCTTTAATTGTAAAATCATAAAAAAACTGATTAAAAACTATAAATCCCAAAAAGCAACTTGTTTGCAACTAAAAGGCAAGTTAAAATACAACTAAATGCTTGTGCAATCATTATAATGTCACTAACGACTACAAAAAATAATAAGACAGATATATATTTTCAATTTAAGGCAGACAAACAAGTTAAAACCGAGTGTGTACTTGAACCATTTAGTGTTTTATTTATTAAAATTGCTAGATAAGTTGTAAAGAAATATAGTTTTTAGGAATGGCTAAAGGGTGCTGCAATAAGAGGTGAGTAGAGCTTAACTTTAGAAAAAAAATTTAAATCATCTTCTTTATTTACATTTAATGTCACAACATTTGAAATAAAATTTATTAGAAATTTTACAAATTCTAAAAATTAATTTTATTATTTTACAGTTGCTGCTTAAGATTACACTGTTATTTTTAATAGCAAATACTAACAAACTGATTGTTTTTAAAAAATAAAAAGAAAACCTGTACACTGAATAGTCATTCAGTTAGTGTAGCCCTTGTATCATTGTAAACTTTCATTTTAGTTGTTACTTTAACAATTGTTCGAACTTTCAAACTTTACTTAACTTTGTATTGTTTTGTTATTGTTTTCATGGAAACAAATATAACAGTAGTACTGATTGCAGCAGAAGCGATTGGTTTAAGAGTTGTAATTGTTACAGCTTTAAAATGTTTTTATTTTTATTACAACAATCAGTACTTTGAAGTTAAACTTATCGTTAAGTATTTTGTTTAAATAAGACCAATAAATGCACGTTTATATTGAAAAGAAGCATGAAAATTGAATTGATAAAAAAAAAGTTTATTTTACAATTTTATTTAAAAGTTTGCTTTGTTTTGTCATTTCGAACAAAACAAAGAAGAGACAAATGCATGCATCTTTTGATTTATTGCTTTGAAGAAATTTTACTTTTTAATTACTTTTTTACTTTGATTTTTCTTTGATTTGTTTAGCAAAAAAATCTACAAACTTTATCCTGCTTTCTTATTCATTAGTTTCTTTTGCTTCCATTTATTCTATTTGTAAAGTATCATCATTATTATTTGTTTTTCTTTGCTATAAAAAGTCACGTCACTTTATTCGCCTTATCATTATCAATTAAATTGTTAAGTTATTTTTTCTGGGTTTAATTTTCTTGTTGGCGTTAAATTATTCTTGTGCTAATGACAGTGTGAATTTAGGAAACAAAATTTGGAAAGTTATAAGAATTAAAAAATGATGTACATATAATTAAATAAAATATAATACACAAAGTTAAATGGCAATTCAAACAGCAAAATTCTGTGACTGTTAGGAAACTTGAACGTATCCTACGACGGGATTTTAAAGTACAAACTACTGTTTTACATACAACATACATCTGATAATGATATTTTACCCACTAACTTACGCTTAATGATGGTTTAGTATATAATATTTGCAAATGCGATTCCATTTTATAGGCGAGATAAAACGCCTACCGTCATCTAATGTGTAAAAATCTGGCAATGTAAGTGGGAGTATAAACCTTTTAAATACTTTTTGCAACTAAAACTAAAAGATTCTTAACTATGCAGTTTAATTAACATCGGTGAATAAAACTCAAGAGAGTGTCTATCTAAGCTTATACTTATTTGTAATCTTTTAAAAAGTTGACAATAATGGCGTAGTAGAGCTCACTAAAACTCATTAATTGAAAATTGTATGTAAGAATCGAAAATAAAAAGGAAATAATTCTGTTCCAGTAGAATTTTCTAGCCTTTATTAAATTTCTATTTTGTTTCATATTAAAACTTGACTAGTTTTTCATTTGATTTAGTTACTTATTTAATTAGAAAAATTTTTATTTCAATTAATATTTAATTGAAAAAATTATTTCTTTAATTAGAAAACTATTTATTTCTTTTTGAATTAAATGTATATTTGAATCAATTTAAAATAATTAAATTTAAATGATTGAATTTCAAAATAACAACAAATAAAACCTCTAATAGGAGCAAGAATTTTTTTCTGGGTCACAAGTTGCATGATTATTTTCATATAGATAGAGTTAAGCTTTCTCAATGCACTATCATTAAGTATGAAACTACCAACTTCTTTCATAAATTATTCCATGAATATATTTTTTATAATTAATAAAGTTTAGGACGGCCTTTAATGCGAACTGAACTTTTGGAGTCTTTCGTTTTCCTTCTTCAATTAGAAGTACATAGTTTGACTTTACACCTCATTAAAAAGTCTCATGCTATTCTACAATTGTTTATTCTATGCTAATGATTTCCGGTTGTTGAATGATAATTTCCAACGTGCCTGGTATTTGCTTGATATTGAGATCACAAATAGCATTCTTATCTAAGAGATTGCTACTAATAATCCTGGTTTACGCTGTCATCTCAGTTTCTGCTAAGTGGTTAGGTTTGGCTGCACAGGCTGCCAGTGTGCTAAAAGCAACTTACTTGAGTCCTAAATAGGCTGCTTGAAAAGGGATGTATATACTACTACCAAATCCATCGCCAAACCACCCCAAAGATCGGATAAACAAGTTTATCCTAGCAACATCACAGACCGATAGTTCTGCAATACTATGCAGTCTCGGATTGCCGAGAAAAGAAGGTCTGTTCCTTCTTTTCCTCATCCTAACTACTTCTATAGAATTCATGATATGGAAGATTCAGTCTCCTTGTAAGGGTACCGATAATACAGTGCCCTATAGGCACAGTCACCAGTGTGCCCAGATGTTCCTGGAGAAACCTCAGCAGATTTGTAGACCTCCAACTATCATACTGAGACCATAATATCGTCGAAATTCTGTAGGTGGCCTCGTTAGACCATCGGGTCTTCGGTGGTTCAAAAAGTTTTTGCTAAAATAAAGCCCCACAGCAGTTTAACGAGACTATCCCGGTCTCTCAGCTGAGTTCCAGATCTAGCCAGCTCGTCTGCAACTATGCCCGAGCTTTACTAGATACTAATCCGCTATTCGCAAATTATTCGCTATCTCTCTGTGGTGTTTCGTTTCACCGTTAGAATAGAATGTCTGCCAGTTTGCACAGAAGCTTATTCTATATTTTGGTTTTTCGTTCACTTCAGAATTACCGTCACCGTTTATTAATCTATTACATCGTTTGAATACTTTTACTTTGAAATTGCCGGCCAGGGCTACCATTTGCCCGACTAAAGTCGCAGTTTAATCCCTTTTTGCGGTCTGCAACATTTTGTGAGAATTTTTTTGTCACCGACTTTTACCACTTTTTTAATTTTGTTGCGACTTCTTATCCTTTTTTCGTGTTTCTCGCAAAAATATTTCATATCCAGTATATTAAAAATTTTCTTGTTATTAAAAATCGCGCAAAAAGATTTGGTCAATATTTTAAAGCAATTCACATATTATTTTTCTTTTTGCAAAACTTCAGTAAAAGTTTAAAAGATCTAAGCAGAAAAGCTTTTTAAATAAACAAATTTGGGTTTAGTGAATCAAAACGACCATATTCAAACAGCAATAATCAACAATAACCAACTGTAAGTCAATTTTTCTTTCTCCACTGTATACGGCTGACTTTTTTTGCTTAAACTGTGATTTTTGTCTTTGCTTTATTGTTTGGACAAAAATCTTTAGTTTATTGAAAATGTTTGTCAGAAGTTTCCTGACGAATTAAGTAAGCGTTAACGAAATGGCCATCAAGACGTACTTTCACTCTCAATAGTCAATACCGGGGGTTAATTTAATAGGGATAATTTACAAAATAGCGCGAGGTTTTTTGTAAGGGTTGATTAAAAACATTTCTAATTTTTGATTGCCGCAGGGGTTGAACCCCGACCAACCAGATTTGTAGTCAACGTACTTACCACCATAACTACAGCAGTTTCAGAAGCAGAAATGAATTCAGCTTAACGTGTTATTTAAGTCTGCAGACGCTTCAAGATAAATCAACACAAAAACTTTTCCAGACTCGAATATAGCAAAAGCAGTAAGTAAAGTAAACTATAACTAAAAGTATATGTGAAAGATTTTAGTAACCTAGCAAACATGTTATTATTTCAGGTAACGTGCGGTCGATTTAAGTGTTGCAAAGTTTCTTGGAAAGGAAGGACATATGTCATCACAAAATGAAGAGTCAAGAGTTTAATCTCATTCTTGACGAAACAACAGACATTTCAGCCGATAAATGCCTTGTCTTTGTAATAAGACAGTTCAAAATTTATTCATGGCAAGGAAGAAGATATTTTTTTTCAATTAGATCAGTCTGAAAATGGAACTATATGCAATTCTGTACAAGAAGCACTTAAAACAATAACATTCCATTGCTTAATTTCAATGGGCTTGCAACTGATAATATTTCAACTATAGCGTGTGATCTTGGCAGGTCCGTTTAGTCCTTCAGCTTCTTCCATTACAGCTGCGACTAAAGTGATTGACATCTGACCTTTTGCTAAGTGATTATTAAAAATTTATCGAACATTCTTAGGTCTTTGATAGAATTCTGCATTTATATCCCATTATCGGAGAAGGAGGGTCAATTATACAGTGCTCCATTACACAGCTTTTTGTATATTTACAATAGACGTCAACAGGTATTTGTATCCTAAAAAAACCGGCTCTCTCTTTACCACGTCTTCCCAGTGCAGTGAAACAACGTCTTCAAATAAGGCGTTATTTAATAGCGCCCTCTTCTCTTTATTCGCCATATTCATCTACAAATTTTGACAGAAATATTTTTTTTTAATAAAAGTCCATTTTCCAAAAGGTATAAATTGCACTTCCGGCAAATAGCAGCTTACGGCATTAATTCTATTAACAGGCATTAAATACTATAACACACAGAATTTACAACAAATATTAAATATTAAAGACATCTATGTACATGCACTTCTTTATTTTCCAAGCACGTTTATTGTAGTGTATACAAAACGCATTTGAAAAGAGAGTGTGATGGTGAAGAAAGAGAGACGTGTTCGAAAAACGATTTAATTCAACGTGAATGTCGTAATGAATGTTTCAAATACAACAAAAATATTTAACGTGAATAAAATTGCAAATCACGTACAAAAGTGTTACACTAATGTATTGCCAAAGCTAATTGCAAAATCAACTCAAATAGACAATTAGTCTGGTACACACATACATATATGAAAGAGAGGGAGGAAGTAAGAGAAAATATAAAAACATAAAAAGGAAATCTGTTTTTTATTTCCTGTTAATAAAAGAAGGTGCATTAAAAGATAAAATATAATTAAAAAATCTAGCGCTAAAGAAAATAAACCCAGCAGCTTTTTTCTGTGGACTTTATAAAAGAATTAACACTTTTTTACGTTTTCTCAAAATTTCAAACAAAAAGTGTATGCTGCTTTTTTCATAAATTTTAATTCAGTGCTGCATTTTTATTTGTTGTTTCTTCTGGCAGCTAGTTTTTTATCAAATGTAATTAATTTACACATTTACATGCTGTGCTGAAACTTTGCCTACTTTTTCTTTATTGAGTTTTAATAAGAAAATGAAGACTTTATGAAAAGAAAGCTGCTAAGAATTAAACTTAGTTCTCAAGAATTTTTTATCACGCCTTTTAAAGAGCATGAAATTTCTTTTGTTTAAAAAAGAAAATTTTTTTATATTAAGACGGATGCTGAATGCCAGAAAATAAGGGACAAAACAACATTTTTTTTTTATTCTTTAATAAAAACGGCAGGCATGGAGCGAGACAAAAATTAATATCACATTGTTTTTTTTTTTATAATAGGCCTTTTAAGATCAGAGAGAGAGTGGGTGTTAATTCGTGTCCGATAGAAATATATATATTACTTCTTGACATTTATGACCAGTATACTCTAACCCATTATTATGAATACATTAAAACTTGTTGTTGCTACCACTTTGAATATCACTCATCAATTTGGGAAATTTGTTGATGCTAAATTATGTTCAGCGAAGGCTAAAGGATTGGTTAATAAAACAAAACTGCAGCACTTGGATTGGAACTAATTTAAAAAAAGCCTTAATAGACTGTAATAGGTGGAATATTACAGTCTACACGCGACACGTTCGATGGACATCTTTACCGCATTATGGCAACTTTATTAGTTCAACAGGATGGCACAACTTGCAATACGGCAACAACAACCATCGACTTATTAAGTTAAGAATTGGCGATAAAATTATCTCGAGAAATGGATCCGTCGAATGGCCTACAAGGTTGTACGATTTAAAACCTCTCATTTATTTGTTGTGGGCCTACATCAAGTCACGAATTTAAGCAGATAAACCAGCAATTCTTGTCACTTTGGTTTCCAATATGTTCTTGTTTTTCGTGATATATGTACAACAAACATGCTTTAATTACCCTTTCGTTTGATTCTATCAACCCAATATGCAGGATAAAGATAGCACTTATTAACTGTCAACTGAATATATTTACAAAAGAAGTCAATCTATTTTTTTCATTTCACTCCCAAATAAACCATAGAAAAAAATAATGCCAACTTAAAATTTTATCGTACAGATGCAATAAATATATTTAAAAGCATATGAAAACACATGACTGGCGTACAAATTATATGGAACATGATGTTGTCCAATCTATTGTCGTATTTAAAGCAGGCATTTACAAGACACGAATGGATTTATATGATTCAAACTAAATACAAAATTACACTTTTAAATGTTTGCATGTGTACAAACATATTCTCAGCAGGACATTAAAATTGACATTATATTACCTAGGTCATGACATGCATTTGGAATTGAATTGAAGTTTTTCGTAGTCCAAAAAAGAAATAGAAATGCATTTGTAAGTCTTGTGTGAAGTAAACGAAATACTTGAGTGGGGGTGTGTGTTCATTTAAAAATGTCTCTTAGGATTTCTGTTGCTACATAATCGATAAATACATGCAGGGATATGAAAACATTTTTAAATTTGTTCAAGTTTTGAAAAAACTTCAATACTGACTTTTTTAGATTGCAGCAAATTGAGACCATAAATTATTATACGAAGTTGTCTTCAATTTAAAGTGGCTTAATAAGGTTAGCAAGTTTGTTAGTTGTTTCCATAAACGATAACACTTACTGTTTGGGGCCAAAGCCAAATCCAAGGCTGTAAACTTGACTTTTAAATAAAATTTTGGCACAGAATATTTTTTATTTTCTTCCTTTACTTCTCTCTTATGCCTTTCAGCTGCAAAAAATAAAGCCAAGAAAAAGAACTGTTTACAACATATATTTTGTGTTTAATTTTCTACATCTAATTCAACTGCTTTAAAATTTGTGAAATAAATATTACTTTTCTGTTTTTTATGTGATTACAATTTAATGTAGTGTAAAATTAATACAAAATAAATACTTCTAAATAACATAAATATTTGTCTAAATCTTTTTGTTTTAGATTGTACATTAAAATAAATCTATTTAGACATAAATTTCTTTTATTTATAAATTTAAAATGAAAAACATGTTAAATTGCTTAGAATAAAATAACTTGCATGAATCAGGGATAAAGTTTCTTAAAAGGAATAATGGGGAAGGAAGTATTTTTAAATAGAATAATAAAAACCACATTGCGTATGGCTATTATTGAATTTTTCTAAATTAATTCAATAATACTCATACGCCCGGGGGGGTATATATTAAAAAACACGTATGAATTAAACATTTAAGGAGCAGCAATCTAACGCCTTCAATACTTCAAAACTAAAATACACACATCTGTATGAAAATTATTATTTAGAAGACAAAAAAGCTGCATGTTGTCGATGCTGCTTTTGTCGTTGTAGTCATTTTAATTAAATTTTTATTTGTGTTGGCAACAAACCAAAACAGTGTTGACCATATAACAAAATATCTAAAACATATTAATGCCAGACGAAATAAGTAAGAATGATTAAAAATAAAAATTGCATTTTAGACCAACCGACGGTTGGCATAAAGCAAAAACAAATGTACAAATCGAGTTATAGAAAGAACAGTGAAGAAATAAATGGTGTTTTAAATATACACAACCTACGGTAAATAGACGAGTAGAATGCTGATGAAGGATGCAGCGATCCAGAAAATGCATCATTACATTCTGCTGGTTTCTAATTTTTCCTATTTTTATTATATTTGTAAAATATTTTTTGTCTCAAAAAAATAGTTTTTGGAAATCAAAAAATTGAATTTAAGCTAAAATTTATTTCAACTCATTTATAATATCCACAGTTTAACTCCAGATTTGATCGTAATCCTAACTTTGAAGATGCATCTGTTTTAAATATAGAAAATAATTATAAGCGTCGGTATATGTTAGAGATGTTACAAATAATTAAAATACCAGCAACAAAAAGAATAAACTTTAAGGCTGATACTGATAATGTTGCGCAATGTTATAGACATTTAGTGCATAAAAAATAATTAACGTTTGAGAGTATATGATTGCTTGTAACATTTCTAACGTGAAAGTTTATGTTAATGTATTTGTATTAAGTTTTTTAAAATTTTTAAATAATTTAAATGTTTTTCTGTTTTCTAAATTTTTATAAGAATGTAAATGTTTAAAATTTTTGAGTTATTTTACTTGAATGTTTTTGAGTTTTAAATTTATAAAAATGTAAATTTTAAATATTTGAGTTTTTTGTCGTTTGGTTTTTGATTTTTCTGTTTTTGTTTGAAAAAATAATTTCATTTTAATTTTGTTATTTAAAAAAAAAGAAAATCTAATTTTTTGTTTCCTGTTTCCTGTTTCCTGATGATGCCACCCAAAGGTGTGGCGAAATATTGAAAATATAAATAAACATTTTTATTATTTATAAAACTGACCTAGTGCTTAATAAATTAGAAAAGAAAAACTATTTAAAAAGGTAAAAAAAACATTTATATATGTTTTAAATTATATTTATTTAATTAGTCCCAATTTTCACTAGGCAATTCTTCCGTAGCCGTAATGTTTAAGGGAAGGCGGAAACATATTTACCCAAATTGCAGACAATATATTCCATGTTTGACTATTGGACAAGAACGAATTGGGACTTCGGACAGGATTAAGTACCTAGGTGTCACCTTTCACGAGAATTTTGAATTCTATCGACATATTGATGATATTCTCGAAAGAGCCAAGAGAATCTACTCTTCTTACCAGGGCGTATTGAAGCGTACGGGAGGTCTGGACAGGAAAGTGCGTCTTTTGGTTTATCGCCAAGTCATCCGCCCTGTCATCTCCTACGACTTTCCTGCTTGGTTTGGAATTTCTTCTCACCAGATGGAGAGGCTTAGGTTATGGGAGAGAAGGGTGTTGGTTGCTTGCCTCGGCTTGAGGCCATATTTAGGACCAAATGGCGAATTTCGCAGGCCATCATGTAGGTCAATCTACAGCGCGATTAATTTTGAGCGCGTAGATGCCTACATGGTGAAAATGGCTGTGAAATTTCTAGAAGGCGCACGAACCTCAGAGAACTCCCTGGTAAGGGAGTGCTTCTCCAGAGTAGGTGGTTTGGAGACCGTTCAAATGTCAAGGTATCTTTCTCCTGTAGACCTATTAACTCTTAGGGGAGCTGGCCTTCTCTACGAGGATGCAGACCTCATGTTCTACCATAGGAGGCTGCGCTCATTTGATATAGGGAGCACGGTTTACAATACTGCTCAATAGTTTATTTTGTATTTATTTATTTTTATTTTTTATATAATTGTTAACTCATGTTTTTTTTTTATATATTAATATGAATTTGTTTTTTGTTTTAATCTTTTTAAATAGTTAATTTTTTGTATTGATTGTAAATTCATAATGTTTTGTTTAATATGAATTTGCTTTGTTTACTTTTTTATTCTTGTTATTATTTTTTCTTTTTTGTTGTTCTTTGTTATTTAGTTATTTAAGTTTTAGTTTGTAAGCATTTTTATTTTTAAGTACATTTTTGAGCGCCTCCTTTTTTAACCCCTTTTTTTTGGAAATTTCGTAAATTGTATTTTAATTTTTTTGAGAGATGTGCAAAAGAATACGCACTTTTAGTTTAGAAGTAGGAAGTTCTTGAAAAATACTTTAGTATGTAAGAAATTTTGTTTTTTGACTGTTTATTTTTAATTTAATTGTTAAAATTTTTGGAAAAATTTTATTTTCATAGAGGTCGGACGTGTTTTGTCTCTTGAAAAAAAAAATATAAATAAAATATTCATAGAAAAAATTTGAATAATATTTAACCGTCATAGAAGGAAAATTTTTTCTTTATATACATATATAATAAATATATATTTGTGAAATAAAAATAAAAAGAGATTAATTTTATCCATTTTTAATATGGATTCAACGCCAACTTCTTGGGAAGATAATGTGCCTCCTGATAAATGTCAGGAGAGATTACCTCCGGATAGGAAAAATTTGGATGCTCTCTCTTCAATCAAATCCGGTAATAAAAAGAACTATAAATCCAAAAAAGAAAGTATTTCAAGAAAGAAGTTTGATTCTACACATCTGAGTGCAAAAGCGGTTATAGTCAAAGATGTTGGATTAAATATGGAAATTTCATCACATCACAACAAATCAGTATCCCAGGATAACCTGTCCGAAATAGAGTCTTTTCAAAACACAGATCGTTTTGAAAAGCCAATGGATGATGATTCAATTATTACCTCATCATCGGAAGATAAAGAGTTTCAACATCTACAAAAGCGTAAGCGTTGTAATAATGATATATCTAATTTTAACATATCAAATAAAAATTGTAACACTCAGACTTTATTCGATAGTAGTACACAAAATTCTCAAAACAGATTTGCTATATTAGGTGAATTAGAAATTCATCAAGAAAAGATTGTTGAGGGAAAAATTGATGTCTCAAATAGAACTAGTAATTCAAGAAAAAAAGATAAATCGTTTTGTCCACCCATATTTCTCTTTAATGTTGATATTGAAGATTTACTTAAGCAACTTAATTCAAAGAAAATTGAATATAAAATTATTAACAAAAATAGACATAAAAGTAAACTGTTTCTAAAAGATGCATTAGTTCATAATGAAATGATGCAAATACTTCGGAAAAAAAATATAGATTCATACTCATACACACCAATTGAGCAAAAACGTTTAAGCGTGGTCTTACGAGGTTTATATTTTAAGACTGATATACAATTAATGAAAAATGAAATTGATTTATTAATTCCTAATACAGTAGCGACCGTCTCGAAATTTTCCACTGTTTTTTCAAGGAAAAATAATTTTGATACCGGTCTATTTTTACTTTCATTATTGCCTGGTAAAACTTATAATGAATTAACTAGTTTAAGATACATTCTGAATCAAAAAGTTTCGTGGGAATCACCAAAAAAAAATTCAAGGGAAATACAATGTTGGCGTTGTCAGCAATGGGGTCACATGTCACGAAATTGCAATCGTCCATTTGCTTGTGTAAAATGTGATAAAAGTCATGGACCAGGAGAGTGTAAGTTTGTTTCGGATAAAGAGAATCCACCGTTTTGCATCAATTGTAAACAACATGGTCATCCCACCAATTTTAAGGGTTGCTCTGCTTATAAAAAGTATGTAAACATGAAAAAAAGAATTTTATTTGAGGCCAGAGAAAGAAATCTTAAAGTGAATAATAATGTTACTTCAGCTTTAAAGAGTAATAACATTATTACTTCGGGTAAAAGTTTTTCCAGTCTTTTCAAATCTCACAATTTGAACAAGTTTACAGATGCTAAGACTGTTCCTCCTTTAGTTAAAGAGTTTTTAAAAATTGCTAAAATACTTTGTGAACCTGAAACATTATCACTAGAGGATAAAATAAATAAATTTATACAAAACTATAAAAAAATATCATTTGATGAGGCAAAACGACAATGCCGAGATCTTCTATCTGAAGTTAAAAATATATATGATCCATAATGTATTAAACTTACTCACATTTAATGTTAGATCGCTCATCGAGGTGAGTCGAAGAGTAGATCTATTAAACATTTTAATTTATAATAACATTGATATTGCCTTTGTGCAGGAGACACACTTGAAGGATAAACACAGAGTAGCTCTTGAAAGTTATACTTTCTTTAGAGACTATAGTTCACAAGGAGTAGCAATTGTTTTACGAAAAAGTTATAAATATACTAGGATAAATATTTCAAATTTAGAAATTCCAAACGTATTTTTAGTTGTTGAAATATTATTTAGTGGTTCAATTAAAAAGGTCTTAATAGGATCAGTTTATATTCCGTGTAATTTTAACTCGGCAAAACTGACAAATGACTTAGGAATTCTTAGTAACATATCTCAAAATTTTGATGGGATTTTTATAGGAGGAGATTTCAATGCGAGACACATCTCTTGGGGTGATTCAATGTGCAACGCTAATGGAAATTTGTTTTTTAATTTTTTACAACAGAACACTTTAATTTTTGAGCGATTTTGTCATGTGGAACCAACATACCCTAATAATTCCTCTTTCCTTGATCATTTTTTGGTTAGTAAAAATTTTATAAATTCTTTTAACCAAAATTTTAAAATGTCTTCTTTACCTACATTTTCAAATTAAATTGTCAAGCTTTGAGATTGTATTGAGCGCACCGGCTACATATGTTTCTTATAAAAGGACAAATTGGGAAAACTTTAAAAATGATATTAGAAATGGAATTTTAAATCATTATCCGAGTAAGAGTAGAAATCTTATGAATGAGGAAATTGATAAACATATTGAAGATTTTACAAACACAGTGCAATTAGCTAATAATAACCATTCGGAAATAATTGAACATAAAAATAGAACATTTTTAATTTCAGATGAAATTAGAAATTTGTTTAGAATTAAATATAGATGGCAGAAAGAGTTGAAAAGAATTTACCGTCGAAATTTATGTCGTACCAATCCAGATTATCTACTTTTGTCTAAACAAATTCAACTTTTAAATATAATTATTAAAAGGCAGGTTGAGCTTGAACAGTCTGCTTTGTTTAGCAGGAAATTACAACAAATTAGACCTGGTCCTAATGCTCATCGACAAGTTTATAACTTAATAGGATACAAAAGGAACAAAAGTCTAAAGACTTTGTCTGTTAATGGAACTGTAATTGAGGATAATTCGTTAATATTGAGCAACTTAAAAGATTTCTTCTCAAATATTTATTCGGGTTCTGTTACAGAAAATGATTCGGAAGTTTCTAATACTATATATAATACTGTTAATGAAGTTACAAGTTTGCATAATTTTTCGGATAATTTTTTATCGTCCAACGAACAGAATTGTGAAAATCTCACAAATTTAAATGATATGTTTTTCCATATTAAATCAATTAACAATAAAAAATCATGTGGTCTAGATAAAATTTCCAATTTTCTTTTAAGAAAACTGCCAGTGAAGGCAATAGAATATTTAATGATAATTTTTAACAATTGTCTAAATAACTCGTATTTTCCAGATGCATGGAAGGTTTCTAAGATTGTTCCTATACAAAAACAATCAAACAATATTGATATAAACAACTTAAGACCAATTTCTTTACTATCGAATTTGGGAAAAGTTTTTGAGAAAATTATTAGAGGAAAAATGGACAATCCATTTACTGAACCATACATTCCAGATCTTCAGTTTGGTTTTAAAAAAGGACATTCTACTACAGATGCTTTATTAAAGTTTCAAAATGATATAGTTTGCAATCTTCGTAAACGTTATTGTACAGTAGCAATTTCTTTGGATGTTGAAAAGGCTTTTGATCATGCATTGCACAACGGAATTCTCTTTAAGATGATTCAAATAGGATTTAGTCCAGCTACAGTTAAACTCTTTCAGAGTTTTTTTTCAAGAAGAACTTTTTGTGTACAGTTTAATAATGAATTATCTAGTGTTGGATACGTTAATTGTGGTGTTCCCCAGGGTTCAATTTTGGCACCGCACCTTTACAACATTTTTATGTTTGATTTTCCTTATACATCACTAGACTCTACTGGTATACTATATGCTGATGACTCTCTTCTGTATTCCCATAGCGAATCTCCAATTAATGCTCTTAGACAAGTTTCGAATCACCTTCAACTTGTTAAAACCTTTTATGGAAATTGGGGAATAAAATTAAATATTTCTAAATGTAAAGCTATATGTATCCGCAATGCATCAGGAAAATGTAAAAATTTTGTTGTTCCAGAGAGTAAAAGTCTAGCTTTGTTTCTGGATGGTGTAGAAATCCCCTTCGTTAATAATCTAAAATACCTTGGTATTACCTTTAATAATCTTCTTAAATTTAATAACCACGCAAGAATTGTTTTAAAAAAATCCTATAAGATTGTAGGTGCATTCTCTAAGATTTTATATAACAAAAACATATCAACTAAAACTAAGCTTCTTTTATATAAGACTAGTATACGGCCGGTTTTCTTGTATGGTTTTCCAATATGGTTTAGTGTTTCTCCTATTATAGTGAGAGAAATGGAAATACTTGAAAGGAAAATTTTAAGATGCTGCATTGGGAAAAATTTTGCCTTTTTAAATAGGCGTTATTCAAATTTTTATATCTACTCTCATTCAAAAATAACTCCTATAGGTTTGTATGTGTGTGATATCTTGAAAAAATTTATAAATAGATTAGAAGTACATCAAAATAATAACATTAAAGAAATATTTGATATACAAAGAAATTTTGATTGGTGTAATACTAATTATATCTCGCCTATCGGTTTTAGCAATGAAGAATCTGTCAACTTTAATTTAAATAATAATTTAAGACATCACTTTTTTACAAAAAGTACCCACGGTACTCACAGAGGATAGTTTGTTTTTGTTTTGTTTATTATTCTTATTTTAATTTTTATTTTAATGTAGATGTAAGTAAATTTAAAAGATTTATACTCTTTAGTTATGTTAGCCCCGGGAGCAAGGGCATATTTCCTTTTTAACTTAGATAGTTTTCATTTTATGTACAATTTCATGTTAAAGCATGGTGCTGTGTCAAATATACTGCTTTTAAGATAATACATTATAGTCTTAAGTTTTCCTGGTTTCACTTTTAATTATAAAAATAATATTTAATTTATTGTAAGAAAAGAAGGCTCAAATAAATGTAAATTGAATTGAAATTGAAAATTGTTAAAATTTTTATTTGTAAATATTTGGGAAAATAAACTTGAAACTTGAAACTTGCTACTAGGCAATTCTTATCGGCTTATCCCTTCTGCTTGTTGGTGAGGGCGACAAGGGAAAAAGAAACGAGTACACAAGCTGATGTACTCGTTCAATTCGTTTTGCTTTCTTATTCGTAATTTTAAGCTGAATAAATTTAATTAATGTGTTTTATACAAAAGAAGAAGAACCGCTAAAACAATAAGCTAATAAGCTAAGAGTTGTAAAAACGACAAGGCAAGTTCAAAGAAGAATAAGCGATAAGTTTATTAATAAGAATTGCTTCGTGAAAATTGGGACTTATTTTAAAAATCTTGAGTGATGTTTATGTCCATAGCTGGAGTCATGCAATCATGTGTGATTTTTCGGCTTTATTGTCGTTTATGTGCACCTACGCAATCATACCCTTACAGCACTGATTGTTACTTCTATTTTAATTATAAAACTAATATAATTGCTTGGAGCAATGTCTATATTAAGATGGGCGGAAAATTGTTTACCCTAAATTTATAGAAACACTGGATCGAAAAGAACAGACTTACCGTTATATAAATACTCTTTGGGGATTTCCAAGAAGGTTTATTCAGGCTACTTTCAATTAATATAATTAATAATATAGATTTCTAGGTGCTTTAGCTATGTTAGTTTTATAAAAACAAAATACTTCATTGGATTAAAATCTTTAACGCAATACGGAAAATGCTTCGTAAGAATTTTTTCAGATAGTTTAAAAAACAGTTGACTAAAAATTTATTTCAAAAAAGTTGTTCTATTTTGGTCCGAAGTATTGTTATAAAGGTCATTTTATAAGCTTTAATTTGATATCTATGGTGATTATTCTCATCTTAGTTATATTTTTGACTTGGAGGTCAACCATTTTAACTTTTTAATCCCTTTTATGAAATTCTATTTTTCCGAGAAATTTTAGAAAATTAAATCATTTACATTTTTTACTGTTGCAACATCTGTTTATACTATATCGCTGTAGTTTTCAAAATAATTAGCAGAATCAAAAGCATTTGTAGTCGTATAGTCTTCTGTAGTCTATAAGTTTATTGCATTAATATAAATTTGCCGTCATATGTAGCAGCATATATTTATTTCACTGTTAGATTTTATATAGTGCTTTTTGAGGGTTAAAAAAGCTAACTGTATGTATGTGTGTATGCTAAACAAAGAAAAGTCAATTTTTGTAATTATTTTTATTTTAGAGCATAATTTTCACTTCAAAGTAAGAAGTGACCAAACCCCTGCAAAGATCAATTCAATTATTCATTCATAGAATATTTAATTGGCCGCATCTTCGTATAGGTTCGAAGATTTGGAACCTTACCCATTTATTCTCTTTAAGCTCTTCTCATAGTTAAAAGTTTTACAAAGTAGAGATCATCTAGTGGTTTATAGACGACAAGCCAACTTACGTTTTTTTAAGCTCTCCATATAGGAAGATGTTTTAAAACCCAGCACAGATCAGCTGCTCATTCATACAGGATTAGCTAGTCATAAAAGGGTAGACGAACTGAATTCGGTCTTAATTTTGATCTGGGCCAAAACTGTTTGCGGCATCAACTAATAACGAAAGGTGGTGCGATAGAATCTGTAGCATTCAGACTCCTCCTGCTAGAATAATATCTGAATAGGAATATACTATTCACAGGATTTCTCTCCAAATACGTCAGAGAAAGCTATCGCGCCTGGCAGAGCATAAGGTAATGGCATATATTCTCTATTAAAAAAAAACGGAGATTATCAATTGGACTGAATAATGCTTTTTTATGTTTGTACCTCCATAACTCAGTTATTACTGGATCGATTTCGATTTTTTTTTTTTTTTGGAAGGTAATGGTTACACATGGTCCTATTTTAAATACAGTTCATAATCTTAAAAATTAAAGGGTTTTCTATACAATATACATGTTTTTTACGTGTATTATGAACCGTAAAGACCACCACTTTAAAGTTAAAAAAAACTGTGTATCGCTATAGCTTTCAATTAAAAAAAATTAACACAAAAATTTCTCTTAAATTAAAGGGTGTCCTCATAGATAACGTAAATTGACATATATGGGCCTATATTTGGAACCGTTATAGACAAACCTTTGCAAATTTGACAGAATGTCGATTGCTATGACCGTTGTATTACAAATAATTATATTCAAAATTAAAAGTTAAAGGGTGCCCCATTTAGTTCATTAATTTTATGTATATGGCCATACTTTTGAACAGTTGTTGAGGGATGCTTGAAATTTACAACGAACCTGTAGTGCTAACTCAGCTAACAATAGGTATAAAATTTGGATTTAGAAATTAAAGGATGCCCCTATATTTGCTGTAATTTGATGTATATTACCAAACTATTAACCAGTTGTAGACAGACGATTGATATTAGCAAGCAATTGTTGTGCTACGTCTGCTATAACTAGTTAAAAGTTTGGAGATGGAATATAAGAGTGTCCCAATAGCTAATGTAATTTGATATATGTGCCAATACTTTTGAACCTATCTGAGACAGACAGATAAAATCTTTTTTGAAGTCGGTTTTTACAAGAATTATTATAAGTGCTTTGAGTTTTAAAGATCTGTATTTTTAGGCCGGTTTTTAACTTAAAAAACAGAACCATTCATAGAGTCCGTACTATCTAATTTTTATACCATTATTTCCTTTTTTAAGAATTTTATATTTAATTTTATTAAAATATATCAAGTCTTCATTATTTTTATATTGTAAACGAATCTTCATTGCAAAATCTTCTACTGTTTTCATTGTTAGTTCTTTTGAATTGTTAATTTTCCTACACAACTACTTAATCTTTAATACACTCTATCGTAGCAACCATGTTTTATCCTTTTATGCGTCATAAATATTAAAGTAAATGAATACACAATTACAACAAAACAACAAAATGTTATAAAGACATTGTGATTATGATTTTAAAAGCAGACTTTTAGCATTTATAATAAATAATTAAAATCATTAGAAATTTATAAGAATTTGTTATGTTCTTTAAAACTAAATTTGTTTGGAAGAAAACTTACCACAACCACACAGGCGCACACAAACACAAACACATCTGCCAAATCTATTAGGTTTTTAGAAGACAAAATAATCTCAAGGAAAATGTTACAAAAACAACAAACAAAATATATTTTTATGCACAAAACACACAACTTATAAATAAATCTATTTTGAAAACACATGTAAGTGGTTTTAGCTCTATTTATAGCTGGTATAAAATAATTTTTCATACAAACTTTTAAGTAGCATGCTAGAGCCACTCATGAGTCTAAACTACTTAAATGCATAAAACAGACAACAAACTTATGCAAACACATACTTAAGCCCACATACAAACGTGCACCGAAAAAGTGAACAGAAGATTCACATATGACTAATAAACACATACTTATGTACTTACGCAATTCATCATAAATACAAAACACAACAAAAATAATTTAACACTTGTGAAAAAAAAAACTGATAACATCAAAAAGATTCTACAAAATATAAAAACAAAAGCACAAATATAAGCTGAAGATAAAAAGGGGATTTTTTTCAAATTTTTCTTAATTATTTTGGTCTGGTGATTGATGTATGTAAAAGCAGCTATCTTTGTGTGATGAATGATATTATTTATTTACAAAAGCAAAATACTAATAAATATTTTTTATTTCGTAATACTTGTTAAGAAGTACTTTTTGACATGGAATTAAAAAAAATGTTTTAGTAATTGAACAAAATAGATTTTAAGCAGCCATTGATATAAAAAATCGATTTTGATCAATATTTTTTAAAAGTACTTTTTGAAATGGAACTTATTAAAAAAAATTTTTAATATTTTAAACAACGGGGTTTTTTTAAATAATTATATTAATTAATTTTTAAATTTTAAAAAATAAATCGGGAGAATAGCATGAAAAAAATTTTAAGTTTAATTAAAATTCAATTAAAAAAAAACTATTTTATTAATATTTAGTTCATGTTAAAATAACCTCTTTGATTAAAACGTAGTTTTTTAAAATAACATTTTTCCAAATATATTTCGAAAAACATTTTTTAGACGTTTCTAAGATAATTTTTGCTCGAACTACTTTTTTGATAGAGCAAAAATTTCAATGACGTACTTTTTTGATAACATGCTTTTTTCTTAAAATATTGTTTTTATAAACACTTTTTTTTAATAGTTAATTTTTCTTTAAAAATGCAACTTTTTGAATAATTAGCTTCTTGATAGAAAATTGTTGTAAATAAATTTTCTTTGAAAAATATAAATCTTTTCATGGCAATCTTCGAGAGACTCCTAACGGCATTATGTAAAAATGTATTTTTTAATATGGTACTTCGCGAGAAAGTACTGTTTTAATAAATTTAACAAAATAACTTTTTCAAAACGTATTGCCTCAAAGCATATTTGGTTTTTTCTTTTAAACACATTTTTGAAAATGCAAATCCGTTCTCTTAAAAAGTGTCTTAAAAAAAAGTACCAAAAAAACGTATGTATGAAATTAACTTCTTGCATACTAATCTTATTAAAAGCAATTGTTTGAAAATAATATAAAAGTAATTTTCATAAAAAATATTTCAAAAAGTACTTTTACAAAAGTAAACTTTGAAAATATTTCTATTAAAAGTATTTTTAATTTTGAATGACTGCGTTTGAAAAACAAATTTCTAAGAAAATCTGTATTCTTTTGAAATGTATTTTTTAACATTCCCATATTTTTAAACACTTTTTTATATAAATAAATTTTGCTTATGTAAGGAAAATTAAAAATACCGTTAAACCTTCTTCTTTCATTTTGGGTAATGTTTGTTCTAAAAATATTAAAACAATTTTTCCAAGAAATTTATTGTTTGTAAAAACAAATTCTTGGAAGAACATTTTTAAATAAAAATTTTTATTTACTGTAAAAATCAGCTATTTAATCTATAACCACGTTATTTATTTTTTAATTTTTCCTTAGCATCATCATGTGCATCATTGGAGTAAAAACTACATTTTCTAAAATCGTTGCTAGTTCCCTCACACTCACACGCATACAAGCCATAAGCCAATATTCGTCTACAAATTTTCATTTTCGCAGACATCTTAATGTGCTAACGTATTTTAAGCTCTTAATAAAATGTTTTACTATACAAATTTCCATATTCTAACAATTTTATACTCATTTTCAACTCAACATTTATGTTTTTTTCGTTTTTCAGTTTTTAAACAGTTTTGCACAATTTAACGCTTCATCGCCTAAAATCACACTATGTTTAATATGATTATTAGTTTTTTTTAGTATAAGCTTAAACAGAATAATCTACTTAATTTTGTTTTGAAGGAAAGTGAAATAAAAAAATTTATTGATAGGTAAATAGTTTTTAGGCACAAGAATAAAACCTGAATAAATTTTAAAACACATCATAGATTTCTTAACTAAAGCTTAGGTCTTAGACTCACAATTCGTAAATAAATAAAATTCTCTCTTATGGCCTTAAAATCGAATTTTCTCTAAATCTTATAAATGATCACAATATGCAAAATTTTGGCCCAAAAAATCAATTTTGTATATGAAAAACTTCAAACTCATTTTTCTGGATAACTAAGCGTCACAAAGAAAGGGAGATTAATCTTAAAAACTTAAAACAATGCGATTTTTGATACTAAAAATTAATTTTTGCACAAAAAATTCAGTTTTTATATGAACAAGTAAGAGTGATATATTCGAATGATATATCTATGTAATTCTAATTTAGTGAAGTAACTCCATTCACAAAAGCAAATATTGACGTGACAAAAAATTAACAAATAAAAACAAATGGTACTTCATACATATTATTTGGCAAAAAAATACTATCGGCTCTTAATGGGTTAAGCATTTTTAAAAAATATTGGTATTTTCTTAAAGATCACTTCAAAAGCTTTAAAATGATACTCGTATTGATATTTTAAAAAATTTGAAAATTTCAGAGCACTGTAACCAGGAAAATATGGGTGAGCGCCAATTTTTTTTACTTTTTTTATTTTTTTAATCCTTAATCGCCCTATATATATATTTTTTTGATTAATGTCACTTTATTGTTCCAAATAACATAAACAAATTAGAGGTAGGCGTGGTGTTTTGCCTGCTGCCTCGAAGGACATGGACCGATCGTGCTGATTTCCAATAGCACCTCTTCCGATACTATATCTGATCGATTAAAATATTTATTTTTGTTGTGAAATCAAGTTTGCCTCGGCGGACGGATAGACAGATAGACGGGCAGATGGACAGACGGATATACGGACAGACGGATATCGCCCAATCGACTACGGTATGCGTAAGAAGTCTAAATATATATACTTTATATGTTCTGATACGGATATTATAGAAATTACACACAGAATGCTGAACTTATATATACCCCTTTTCAACTTTTTGTGGTGAAGGGAGTAAAAACTTAAAGCCCATTTGTATCGATAATTATGCGTCCCACTGAGAAAACAACTCTCATCCGATATAACTCAAAATATTTAAAAAGGCGATGTTTGTCCCACAAGGAAAAGGGCTTTTATATGTGATCGCAAAAAAAATTATAAAAATTCAATTCTTTACTCAAAAAAAATTGACTTTTTACTCAAAAATGCAAGTCTTTATTTAAAAACTTAAACCCCATTTATCTCAATAAGTATGAGTCCTTTAAGCAAAAGAGCTTTAATCATCTATAATTCAGTAATTGATCAATCAATCTATCTTTAAATATTTATAGTTCACAATATTATTCCAATAACAAAATTAATAATTAATAGACAAAATACTTAAAAAAACCACTCTCTAGGAAGAATTAATTTTCCCAAACCAATAAGGCTTCAGCAAAGGCTATGGAACTGAAGAGACGGTGATAAACGTTGTGAACTTTCTATTTGACAATTTGAATAAGAGCTTTAAGGGTTTCGGTGGTATGTTTTATGATTTTTCTAAGGCGTTTAATCTCATTGATCACACAACAACAATTCGGAAATTACAGTTTTGTGAAATAACACCCCGTCTCTTAGAACTACTCTAAAGTTATTTAAATAAGCTAAAGTAATTTGTTCAAATTAAAAACTGTAAAAGTCAAATTGCACAGTTTGTTAAAGAGTCCCTCAAGGAAGCGTCTCAGTTCTTTGTTATTTGTCATATATTTAAATTGTATAAAAACTTAGGACTAATTGAAAAAATTTTATGTATGCAGGTGATTTAGGTATAAAGAAATCCTAATGTTAAAAACATTTGCAGAACATGTTGTAACGCTAAGATATGAGTATGCTACACAGAGAAAAGAGATTCGTTGCGACAACCGAATTTGTTTCCAATCGAATTTGGGCGGTTGTGAGTATTATTTGAAATTCGGTTATGATGACTGAGTAAATATGGTACTCACAACTTTTTCAAAAATTCATTCGACAGTCGATATTAAATATTATTTTGTGGTGAAAAAAACAACTTTTACAACTTTCATATGTACTTTTATTTAAAAAAATAAGTTACAGAAATAATATAACGCAATATTTCATTAACATTCTTTTTATAAATACCGAAATTCTTGTCGCTACAAAGTAAATAAAACATTTTATTTTTATTTGCAAATATCTTTTTTAAGACAATTTAAAACTTACCTTTGAAGGAAATTTTTTAAACCTAAATATCACTTACATTTTTTCTTATATTTTTTATTATAATTATTTTTTTTACTTATGTCAAAAACTTTTTTGAAGAAGTAAAGCAAACGATTTATATATCTCTGACTACCAAAATTCTGTTTTCAGTAGTAATGTGCTGAATTAGTTTGGTTGCCTCTCTCAATTAATAGAATTAATTTGAGTAAAGCCATAAATCAGTAAGGTGAACTTTCTAAACAGTTGTTGCA
The DNA here is from genome assembly GCA_916610165.2 of Gymnosoma rotundatum. Taxonomy (NCBI): domain Eukaryota; kingdom Metazoa; phylum Arthropoda; class Insecta; order Diptera; family Tachinidae; genus Gymnosoma; species Gymnosoma rotundatum. Next base: position 36,834,075 of record OU744337.1, read on the forward strand.
GCTAACCTTCAGTAATAAATATTATTTTCTAGTTTTTAGTATAAAAAGTATGTCATTATTATATTTTATTAATCACAAGAAATAAATTGTGGTAGTAGTAGTTAAATTTTGAATATATCAACCGAATATTTACAAATCATTTTTTTGTGTGTAGGTTAAATAAACTTATTCGCTGAAAAAACAAAATTTTTAAGATGCAAGCCTCAACCAAACCAATTTAAAATGATGTCAATATTAATGATATTAACATTGATTCAAAGTCAATAAAATTATTTATCTCTAGTTTATGGTTCAAAAAAAAATTCAGATTAAAAATTGCTCCAGATTCGGCAGAACAAAATCCTAAAACCCGTTTTTAATCTTCCACGAAAGTATAACTAAACAACAAACCAACCAACAAAGTATAACTAAAAACAGAGAAAAATTGTTTAATTAAATATTTTTTTTTTCAAGCTATACGTTAAAATAAATAAAAAGAATTGAAATATTTTGCAGATATCTTATTTCAAAAATAAAATTCTTTTTTTGTAATAAGCAAAACAAAAAATATTGAAAAAAAAATTAAAATTTTGTATAAATGACAGTTTAGAATAAAAAATATTTACGAGTAACATACAAAGAGGTACGGCGATTTAAATATAAGTTGGCTGCTACAAAAACTTAATGTACTGTTTTTTTGCAGGATACGTTCTATACTTATTTCGTACTTTGAATGACGATTTACCGGTTGGTTTTCTTAAATTTCTGTTACTCATATATGCTTGGTTTTAATACTTAGTTTCCGTTACGTGTTAATTATTATTAGTTTCAGATTGCTAAGAGAAGATTTATTGGAAATACTTAGTTCAATTATTAAAATATTTCCCTCAGAGGTAGCGGCAACATATTATGCACCATTTGCAAAAGGACATTTATCAAAAGAGAAGGAAGCTGATTTTGATGCAAACAACAAAGTTCTTCAAAATGAAAAAAATTGAATTGGTAAGAAAATTATTTGAATTATTTAATTAATTTGCTACAGACTATAAAGTTTTGTATCCTGAATCAAAGAACATTTATCAAAAACTCATTGAAATGTCAAAAAGATTAAGAGACAGCCCTGTACAAGAAATATTAAAATATATGGATAAAACAGAAGAAGAAGGTAAGTCAAAAATAAATATTTCAAATTAACACTAAATGGGATACTGACATACCTGCGATAAATACATTAAAATAGTTCTAAGAAGGCACATTTTTTTGTTGAATTTATTTTCTTATAATACTTATGTGTTCTAGAAAATAATTTATTTAATTACCAAAACAAATTCAATGAGTCACTTTGATTGCAAAAAGCAAATAAACGCCCGCATACATTTGTAAATAATTTATCTTTCTAAAATTTTTTAGAAATTAAATTAAAAAATGAACCAAGGCCGAAAACAATCAATTTTAATTTATTTTACAACAACCATACAAAAATGATTCTCTAAGATTATGGTTATCTCACCAATGTTTTTTCTTTACATACAATACTGGGACTAATTAAAATGCAATTACTGATATACGTTTTCCAATTCTTACATTAAATTGGTCGTCAAACAATAAATTTTTCGAGAAACCAAAACTATTTTAACACTCGTAATAATAGCAATTAATGAGCTCAAAGCCGTAGGCTGGAAAGAACTAAGCAAGGAGTAGTAGTCTTGAAAATAACAATTTGCCGCAGTACTTAAAAGTATATTGTTCTATATCATCTCTTAAAAAGAGGTTGAAAGAATATCTTTCACAAAATTAAGAAAAGCTTTTAATAACTTAGTTTGCTACGCTTTTTTGATTGCAAAAAATATTATAGTAGTTTGATTATAAATGGTCATATGTCAACTTGTTCTTAGTAGTGCAGAGGCAAATATTAAAAAAAAAAAACAAAAATAATTATTTTATATATGTATATTTATCTATCTTCTTTTTTTTTTTTTTTTGTTTTAAATGCACTTAAAATTTTCGATACCAAAAAAAATCGATATACCCAAAAAAATTGTTGGCTTAAAAATTAATTTTTTATATGAAAAACTTTAAACTTTATCTCCATAACTGTGAGTCCTACAAAGAAAAGGGCTTAATCTGTGATAATATTTTTGACCAAACATAGTTTTAAGACCCACTTATTTATATCTTATATGAAAAACTTTAAACCCATTTATCTGGATAACTAAGAGTCATACAAATTAGAAAAAATTAAATTTTGACCCAAAAATTCAAATTTTTATATAAAAAGCCATTAAGCCCACTTATCTCAATAACTATGGATCACATAAAAGTTTACAAAAATTAGATTTCTAACTAAAAAGATAAAGGTTTTGCCCCAAATATTCATTTTTTATATTAAAAAAAAATTTAAACCCATTTATCTCGTGATTACTCAAAAAATTAAAAAAAAAATTGATTTTTTTACCAAAAAAAAAATGTATATGAAACATAATAAATCCATTTATCTTGATAAATAAGGACCCTACAAGAAAACACACTTGTATCTGTGGTGACTTAAAATATTAAAAAATCGATATTTCACCAAAAAACCAATAGTTTTATATGAAATACTTTTAACCCATTTTGCTAAGCGTTCTATAAGGAAAAGAGCTTTAACCTGTAATCGCTTATAAATTTAAAAAAAATCGTTTTTTTTTTCCTAAAATGGAGTTTATATAAACTTTATTACACATTACAAATTTTCCTTATTTTGTCTTTAGGATGTATAATTCACAACAAAATGTGTTAATATATTTAACATATTTTAAAAATTAAGTAAATTTTTTACAAGAAATTTAAAGTCAGTTAATGCAAGAAACAGAAACAGCCAGTTATATGACAAAATGAAAAATCCTTGTAATTTATACGTTATTTATTTATACAGTGTTTACACCTAAAAAGACTTTATTTATTTATTTTTTTTAATTTATTCCTCCTACCAAACTTAGTTAACACATTTAGGCAAAGTCATTAATTTTATTTCTTAATCCGAGTGTTTATTTTAATTTTTATATAAAATTTTGTCTTTGATCTTTATTTCTTGTCTTTATTCAGTATTTAGTGCAAGTTTTTTCTGGCTGTAAATATATTTGAAGTCATTTTCTTTTCGTTTTCATTTACTCGAGATTAAGTGACATTTGTCGCAAAGATTTCTACTTTAAACGACTTAAACGCAGACTAACACACCCTTCAAATTGAATTTAAAATTAAAAAGGACATACTTTTATATAAGGACTTCTTGTCGTATATATAATACGATAGAAAAACCTTACACACAGTTGTTGTTAAAAAAGAAAACGCATGTATCTTTTTTTATATCCAGTCTTTACAGTTTATTTACTTTGATTACCGTTAACAATTTTTTTGTTGCGTTGTATTTCAATTTACAGTTGGCGTTTAAGAGACATCATCCTTCATCAGGCTCATTATGGTTTGGTGTGGGTAGTTTTTTAATAAATGATTGTTGTTTGGTTGTTTCCTTTTTTGTCAGAAATCTATGTACTTTTTTCTGTATTTTTTTTTTTTTATTTATTAATTCATACGCTACAATAAATATCGCATTGCTATCAGCACAATTCATAAGCATTGATGATTATTTACACAAGATTTTTTATCAATTCGATTTCATTTTATTTTAATTTTTATTAAATTTTTGTAGCAGAAGTGGAAATTTTGTTTGCTATTCTCTGGAAATTAATTTCTACAGTTTTTTGTGTTTCTCTTACTAAATAGAATTTTTTTTTTAAATGAATTAAATATGAAACTGAACAAACCATTAACACTGCTTACCAAAGACTGCTTTAATTAATAATTGATTGAAATTCACATCAAAAACTTTACTAGAAACAACCCGCCTGATTTTCACCCTAGAATGTTGTTTTTATTATTCTAAGAGTCTAATTTCCAGCAAAAAAAGACATGTAAAAGAAGTTAATACTTCACAGTTTCTATTTAAAATGAACTGGTTTAATTTAATGGAAAAACGCATGATTTTAGCATTAGATTGTCATTGGCGAATATGGGTTCACATTAATTAAACGCCGTGACATGTAAATAAGTACTTTAAACCAGTGAAAATTCGATGTTATAATACATTTTTTCATTATTTTTTTTTTTATAATTTTGAATGCAAGCAACTCGTAAATATTGTAAGCTTGAAGAAGTTTCAATAATATTAATTTTTGTTATTAAATCTAATTTTGAAGCTGTTTAGAATAACTGAACTTACTAAAAATTAATTATAGAAAATAATTGCAAGAGAAGCAATGAAAATACCCTGCTGGGTACTTATGTTTCTAATTGACATTATAGATTAGGTACTTTGGTTATTAGCATTTTTCCGAGATTTTTTCTGTATGGAACACTATCTGTACTTAATTTTTAAAAACATTAAATTACTCGCCTGATGTTTATTTAGCGCCTAAAAGCATGCTAGGATTTCTTTTTTATCCATCCCATTTTTATGGCTTTAAAACCACAGTTCTTTTAGACAATAGGTACCCTATATCCAGTTCCATATCACAAACAATTTGTGTGTAAAATTTTATGATAATCAGTTATCTAAACAAAGTAAATCACTTCCGCTTCTAATTTTAATAATAAAATTTAGTTAAGAAACATGTTTTGGAATATAAACTTGACGACCTCTCACCAAAGGCTAAATAGTACAAAGCTTACAAAGGGTGTATTTGGTCAGAACACGGGCGTTGTTTTGGTAGAGTAAAAAAAGTAAATTATTTCTTTATTTTGAAACTGACCGAGCAAACAAACAATCAATTTTCAATCTCAACGAAAAGCAAGATTTATTTAGTTTCAATCGGTCCTTAAGCTACCCTTAGAAGTAATTTAGCATTCGCTGAATTCTTTCCTCTCAAAGACCTCTATGCTCCTCCAAAAACAACTCTTTCTCTTTTTCATTCAATTGAATCGGACTTATTGCAAGCAATGAATTTCGACATTATAATGGTTCTAACAAAAGATATCTTAAACAACCGAGTTAATGACATGATTATGTTAAGCAGAGGTAACCTTAATTAGCCACAGGGATCACATTGTCTGACCTTGCTATCTTCTTCAAATGAGAGACTTAAGTAAAAATAGAAGCATAAGCACTCGAAAGAGGAGTTATTGAAAGATTACGTATAACAGGCATACCCAGTAAAAAAAGTGAGGAAAAAGATTTCATTAAAACACTACATCTATACTAACGACGTGGTGCAAATTCCGGTGAAAACCCTATGAATTTTACATTGGGCTGTCATTGAAGGCATGTTGTTCGTTTTTAATAAAATTGTACTGCTTTTAAGTCGGTTTCTAAATGCTAAAAAGTTTCTGTGATGAGAATTTATTTTTAAGTAATTAAATTGCGTTACATTATATGTAGTTTTAAGAATATAACTTTAGAGCATCTCTTAAATTAGACAAACGATTTTTAATTCGAGTGCTTATCATACGTTCTATCTAACAAATAAATTAAAATTGTACCATTAAGAACAAAATAAGAAAAAAAATTCTTTATAAAACGTGCAGTCGTATTAAAAATTTGCATTTTTTTGATAAGCACGTTAGGAAATTAAATTATTTTTGAAATAAATTGGCACTTTTTGTAATACACACGAAATAATATATTAAGAAAATTGGTGTAGTTTAAGACAAGCTGTTTGTTATGACTACCATTAAAATTGTATTGTGGTCTATTAAAAGCTTTGGACATACTGCCATTCTTATAGAGGACTCTAAAATAAAATTGTAAACCAAAAAAAATCCTAAAATTCGTCCTCTAATTCCTTAAGAGATTTAATAGTGATCGTTTTTATTTGTTTCGAATTTTTTGCCTTTCAAAAAAATGTTTGATTGTTTCTTATTATAACTTGGAAAGTTTAGCACCAAAGAATTTTAACTTTTGATTTCTTAAATATCGATGGTTGGAACAAAAACAAATGTACAAGACGAAATACAGAGAGAACAGTGAAGAAGTATTTTGGTTGGGTGTAAACTTCGTGTAACCAAATTAATATTGATAAGAATACTACTCGTATTCTTATTTATAAAGTTTTTTAAACAGATGATGTTTACAATGAACACAACATAAAGTAGATAGATGCGAAGAATGGTCATGAAGGATGTAGCGATCCAGAAAATGCAGCATTACATTCTGCTGGCGTCTACTTTTTCTAGTTTTCTTTGGAAAACGTCGCATTTATAAAATAAGTTTTCTTTCTACGAAAAGTATTTTAAAATTAAAATATATTAATTAAAGCCAACTTCATGTTGAACTTTTGTTCATTCTGTTTTGCTATTTAAGATCTAAACTTTAGTTTTATTTAAAATTCTTATAGTCGTGCAAGGAAAAAGGTAAATCTAAGAAGTAGTTCAACATGTTATTTGAAAAACTATTGTAAAAATAACTTACGAAATCTAGAAAAGGTGTATTAGCATTTTTGGATGTAAATAAGATGCCGTTCACTAAGAATGACATACATTATTTTTTATGGGTAGCTAATGCTTTTATATGGATATTTTATGAACGAAGAAGTGTGTTCATGTGTTTAGCAGAATGAAACTTGTTTTGCTCTTAATGTTTGGAAAGTATGTACTAGTTTACCAGGCAGAGATTAAAGGACTGCTTCAACAGATTATCTGTACAGCCAGATGTAAGAAAGCTAAACTTTAAAAGCCCTAGACCATGTACCATTAAATATAGGCCTGCCATGAACAAATATGATTTTAAAGATGATGCTTGAATGTATCCTGAAGCTCAACAGATCCACGTCAATAAACGAAGCAACGATGTTGTGGATAACAGACACATTGGAACAACGAGAAATGATATCTTGGTTTCCACCGCCAAAAAAGTGTTAAGAGACTGAGTCCTGTATACTAGAGCCCACAATAGCTTTTGGCCGATATTTGCCAATTATATAGGGGTTGATATGCACGAACTTCATAACACTAATAAGTGCGGCGACCGGCAGGCACAAACAGGAATAAGGAATTTGTGAGTTAATGAACGGAAGACTTGATTATGGCCGAAGTAGCGTAAGCTACGCTGATGTCCTGGTGAGAATAAAAATTTTATTGAGGTCCAAATGCCAAATGCTGATCACTTGTTTTACAGCAAGTTTGATGCTAAAAAGACACCAACCCGACTTTTCAACTTTGACTGTGTAAGCGATGTAGATGTTTTGAGAAGCTGCCTTTCTATTAAATCAATGGCTACGGGAGCTGATGAAATACATCCAGCTTTCCTTAAAATGATTCTCCCATTTATCTTACCATTTTTAACACATATATTTAATTTTATATTCACAACCAGTACCTATCCAAAAATGTGGAAACTGGCAAAAGTCCGTCCTATTCCAAAATCATCCACAGATTATCGCCCAATTACCATTCTACCCTATCTATCTAAAGCTTTTGAAAAAATTCTACATAAACAAATTACAGAATATCTTAATGAATACAAACTTTTAACATGTAAACAATCAGGTTTTCGCGCCGGACACAGTTGTATCACTGCCCTCGTTGATGTAACTGAAGGCATAAGGAAGGAGCTGGATGATAGTCATATGGTCTTGTTGGTTTTACTTGACCACTCCAAGGCTTTTGATACTGTTGATCATACTGTCCTGCTTCAAAAGTTAGAAAAGATGATGCATTTTTCTTCTACATCTACAAAGCTAATACGAACTTATCTTAGTTATCGAGAGCAATACGTAGAGGTTACCAAAATGGCTACATCAGTTTCACTTCCTGTCACTAGAGGTGTCCCACAGGGTTCAATCTTGGGGCCTTTACTTTTCTCTGTATATACAAACGATTTGCCGGATCAACTTAGTTATTGTAATATTAGAATGTATGCGGACGACGTCCAAATATTTATCAGTGACAAAAGCGAAAATTTTGTAGATAAACTTAACGAAGATTTAAAAAGAATTTCGTCATGGGCTGCCGTTAATGGTCTGAGTCTTAACCCAAAAAAATCAAAATGTGTTCTGATCCATAAAAGATCCCAACAAATAACTATAAAACCAAATGTTATTGTAGACTGTGAAAAAATTGAAATAGTGAATAAAGCTAAGAATTTAGGAATTATATTCAACAGCACATTAACATGGTCGGATCATATTTCAACCGCTTGTGGGAAAACATTTTCAATACTCCGGACATTATGGCCTACACAATATTGCACGCCTTTAAGAATCAGACTTCTTCTTGCAAAAACATATCTGATTCCAGTATTAACATATGGCAGTGAGCTTTTCGGAAACTGTGATGCAAAAAGCAAGTCAAGGCTTAATGTTACTTTTAATAACATAACAAGATATGTTTTTGGGCTTAAGTCGTATGGAAATCATCATCATATAAGCTTTTATGCAAGACAAATTTTTGGTGTCCAGTTTGACGATTTTTTGAAAATTAAAGTGTTAATATTCCTACGTAAAATAGTAACTGCTCGTCAGCCTGAAGAATTATATAACCGACTTAGTTTCAGTCGCTTCGGTAGAAACAAAGCGATTGTACCCTTAATAAGGAAGTCACTAATTTCAAATTGGCAATTTTTTATATTCGCAATACGTCTTTGGAACACTGTCCCACCGGATATTAGAAGCATTAGCAACGTCTTATCTTTTAAAAGGCAAATTTTACAATATTATTCTTAGCTACAATTTAGTGATTGAAATAACAATAACTGATTAAAACTCTTTATGACCTCTTATCCATTTATTTGTCTTAACCTCTTATAATTAAGTATTTTTAATTTAATATGTATAATTCTTATCGTTAATTTTATTCCAATTTTATTTTAGTTGTAACAATGTTTGTTTTGTATCCTAATTTTTGTACTATTGTTATAATAAATGTTAAAATAACGGTTTGTAAACTTTTGCTACTTTAAGACTTAAGTTTTGCTGCAGAAGATACCAAAATAAATAAATAAATAAATAAATAAAAACAGTGTAAATGCATACATAAAATCTGCTTAGGTAAAAATCGAAGAAGAAAAGGTTGTAGGTCATTTAATCTCGTAAGGCAGGATTTGGATGTCATAAGTGACCTTCATGTTAAACAAATGTTGTAAATTTCGAGGGTCTATGTGTCGAAATAGACAGTCAATAATTATCACTCCCAAATATGGATATTATGTTCAGAGAATTAAATATTTTCTTTTTACAAAAGATGAAGAGAAAATATCAAGAAAAATGAAAAAATCGTTGCAAAAATTTAATCGATGTTTTTTTTTAATTTTTTAAAAGTGAACATGGTCTTAGATACATATGTTGAAATAAGTTTTTTTTTATAAAGTACAAAAAACAAATTTTCACTTTGAAAATTTTTAAATATTAAAAAAAATTATTATTTTTCATACAAATGTTCACAGCCGTTTTCACAATGTATGATTAAAATTTAACATGAACTTTAACCGCAAGTTAGAGTAATTGATATTTCACAATGTTCGGTTTACTTTTAACTGACACCATTTAATCAAAAATTTGTTATTAAATATAACCGACAAAAATTTACCGGTTAAAATATTTATAGGTATACATAATGGACAGAAATATTCATACACATTTATATTTTTGCTATATTTTTAACTTTAAAAATGCAAATAAAAAAAGAAAAACAATACTTCGTCGCAGAAACCACTTATCTTTATCAGATGAGGAATTTAGGCAAAGGTATAGACTTTCAAAATCTGCAACAAAATATATTATCAGTCTCGTAAACAACGACGTTAAGTCTACAACAACTAGGTATGTATGCATATTCAATATATTTCCAGTTATTAATAGTATAATCGTTCTAATTTTTCAATAATTTGAAGAAATCGTGCATTATCTCCTACACAAAAGGTTCTATTAACCTTAAGATTTTATGCTACAGGCAGTTTCCTGATTGTGATAGGTGATTATTGTGGGGTATCAATTGCAACAGCTTGTCGTGTTATAAAGGCAGTTTCAATAGCAATCGCAAAGCGGTTAAAGAAATTTATAAGAATGCCAGACACAGAAGAGGACATGAGAAAAACAGCCATAAATTTTTATAATGTTGCAGTATTTCCTAAACTAATAGGAGCTATTGATTGTACCCATGTAAAAATACAATCTCCGGGTGGTGTTGATGCCGAAGTATTTAGATGTAGAAAAGGTTATTTTTCGTTTGGTTGTTAACAAAACATAGTATGGTTAAATTAAAGCTGTTGTTGCAACCATATTGTTGTCTAGAGTAAAAATCACATGGTAAAATCTAAAATAGTTATGTTAAAATATAAACAATAAATGGTTAAATTAAAACATCATCATATCGTTGAAAAGGTCATATTATATAATTGAATTATTATTATTGTTATTATTACTATTGATTTGTTAAAAAATTTATTCAATAACATAAATACACAAAAATAACAATTCATTGCTTATTATATGTAATTAAAAAGCTTAAACACACAGGCTACAAAAATCATTTATAAAAAATATAATTTATAAGCCCAAATAAAGGCATCTTATCTGCATACATTCCCATGTGAATATCCATTTATGGAGTAAACGTGATATTCTCGTATTGAAGATATACGGAACGTAATGGTACTTCGGTGCTGACTACACATTTATCCAAGACTTCTAATACGTTAATCTGGCAATTATTGTTGATGTATAACATGATAGCTTTAAATAAAAAATATGTAAATGGTTTCAAAATTGTGCTTAAAACACCAAAGTAAAGATTTATATGCTAACATACATACATATGTATATTTTAAGTATTTTTGAAATGCTTTGCTTACCTTTTTATTTGTTGTCATATTTTCTGTATTATTTGTAATTGTTTATTGTGTACATACATTTTTATTTTTTTCTTTTTCTCTAACAATAAAAACAATTTCAACTTCAAGCTGACGAAAAATTGTTGAATTGATAGAAAAGCATTCTGTCAAGACCAAGAACAAAATATTTTTAAGTGCAAACATTATTTTGTTTGCTTTTAATCATACTCTGATTAATTTTATAATATTATAGTTACATATATTATATTATTTTTAATAAGTTATAAGACTTTGGTCGTAGTTCAAATTTTTTTACGCTAAACCAACCATTTTGTATTTTTTGTGCTCAGTAACTATATAATGGTTAAATAACAACAAAAATGTGTTTATCGTGACTGAAGTATTGCTGAAAACAACTATAATTTGTTGTCTGCAACTTCACAATGTTACAAAGAACATATTATGATTATTGTGACCATATCACAACCATGTTTTTTCTTTGCGTGTACAGGTGCGTTATTTTGAAAACTTTTATAATTTGTGCAATATTATACATTTGAAATTTTTTAAAGGCAATCTGCAACTCAAACCTTGAAATAACGGATATAGTAGCAAGATGGCCAGGATCGGCACATGACAGCTACATTTTTAATAACAGTCGTATTAAAGCCAGATTCGAAAGTGGAGAATTTGGGTCCTATTTGCTCTTAGGCGATAGTGGCTATGGCGTTAAATCTTATTTAATGACGCCGCTATCAAACCCACAGACTGAGGGAGAAAAATTATATAACGAATCACAAATTAGGACAAGAAATGTGATAGAACGTTGCTTTGGGGTGTTAAAGCGATTTTCAAAAACGCGTAATAATCTTATTGAAAATTATTTTTCAAAATTGTAAAAATACACAAAAAACTAGTTTTTTTAAGTATATAGAGTGAAGCTAAAACTCTAGATTAATAAAAACAAATTCCAAAATCTTGTTTTTAAAAAAAATCTTGTTTTTAAAAAAAAAATTTTTTTTAATTCACAGGTACATATGATTAACAAATATAACAAAAAAAATTAAATTAATCAAAAAGAACTTAAACATATTCAACAAAAAATTAAAGGAACTTAAAAATTCAATTGCTTGCATATAATTAAAAAATATTACTATACATTAAATTTTATGAAAATTTTTCAATTTCTAATTTTTTTAGAACTATCTCTAATTCTAATAATTCCTTTTTTAAATTTAGCTCAGTGACTTGAAGTTTATGTCTCTCTTCGGCCCTTTTTTCCTCGTTTTCAAAAAATATAGCTTGCTTTGCTAATGCGCCCTCATCCTTGTCTGTTAAAACACGATTTTTGAAATTGAGCTTTTCAGCTTTCTTTGTTTTTAATTTTGAGGGATTCCAATTATTCCATGTGTTTGACTAAAAGAATTAAAAGGAATGTATGTAAATATTTATCTATGTAGTTAAAATGTAAATATCTTTTATTTACGTACCTTGTTAAAACTTTTCTCAGCACATTGGGGGATTGGATCTGTTAGCTCCAAGTTTCCGCTAAAGCCATCCTCCAGAAATTCAACTTCAATTAAACTGTCTTCGTTTTGCTTTTCACCTGAAACAAATAAGTTTGGTGTAATTATTATATACATGTATTATTTGTACATAAGTATATACATAGATTAATCAAATTTAAACATTTTTTAAAAATCAATTGTTATAAACTTACTCATATCACAATCAAATTGATTATGTAGACCAGTTGTTGACTTTCCTAATAAGGCATTAACTCTTTTGTCTTTATCGGAGACTTTGCTTTTGTAAGATCCTCCACCGGTTTTATAAAATTCGTTACGATCGTTAGAAATTGCTATTTTCGCCTTACGCTTCATATTTTCGTACTTGTCTCTTAGATTTTTGGACGACCTGACAATGCCGCATTGTGATCCAAACTCCAGTGAGATTTTTTCCCAAGCTTCATTCTTTTTTTGCCAACTCACTGCGTTTGTTGTTTTGTTCTCTACAATATGGGCGAATTTCTCTACCAACGACATAAGCACATCTTCCTCTTGCGATGTGAAGTTTGAGGATCTATAATGGTGTGTTTTTAAGTATATCACAATGCTTAATTTTAACAAATAAATACCTACCTGGATCGCTTTTCCTTTGGTGTGCTTGAAATAAATTCATCGAAGGAATCTTCTTCGTTTTTCATTGTGCTCAAATCTACGTAAAATAGCATTATTATATATAAATTTATCATTTATTTATTTTTACTTACCAGTATATTCGTTTAATAAAAAATCCTATGCTTTTAATCCGAATTCTTGCATATGCCGCCTTTTTGTTTTTTCAGTCACTTTTTTATAAACAAGCCAATAGCATTGCCATACTTTTAATCAAATTGTTTTGTCAAGTAACCGGACGATGGTGAAACGTAAAATACTAACTCTGGGTTAAATAGTACTCGTTAAACAAACCGCCAGTTATTTAACTTACTGCTAAAATTAAATTAATGCTACATTGTGAAAACAAACGCTATAAATTTAATAGTGTTGATTCGATTTTGAATTTTGTGAGAAGGAAAAACAAAATCCTAAATATTTTGAATTTTATTAATGTTTCCAAAAGAAATTCTGGGCTTGTTTTGCGTTTTATAAAATAAGGAAAGAAAGAAAGAAAAGACAACGAAAAAAACATGTTTCTAAAAAAATATTTTGATTAACTTTATTATCCTAAATTTATTTCTAAAGACTTTTGTTAAAATCTAAAGCTTAAGCCCTTCTAAATGCATCACAATAGAAATATCAAACATTAAACCATCACACCACCATTTACATTTCCCAAAGGCATCATATAATTGTAATTAACATTGCAATTTTAAGCATTAAATGCAAATTTTTTTTTGTTGGTCATAAATCAACTATAAAACTGGAGAACACTTGCCACCCTCCACAACGCCTTAACTTACAATAAAATGGTGATTTTGTCTGCACGTTTTACCTACGACAATTCAAAGGAATGAAGGATGGGCAAAATGCAAGCAAATCTCATGTATTAAATGTAGCGGTAAAAAGCAAATGAAATGAAAATTAAAGGAACCAAAGTTATAAATTATAAAATCACCCTTAGATGACGCTGTTTAAAGAAAAAAGTGTAAAAAATAAATTAAGAGATTTAAATCTTGAATTTATAAATAGTTGTGGCAACAACACGAAATTATTACGTAATAAAGATTCTTGGTGGTTTTGAACTAAAAATGCAATCACAATAAATAAAGGGCGATATAAAATATGACCTAATTATTTAATAATATAATATTTTCTGAAAAATACTCCATTTTAAAGAAATTAGTTTTTATTTTTTAATAGAGATTTGTTTTTATAAAATATAATAAAAATAAAAAAAATTCTCGTTTAACTTAGATTAATATTTGCAAAGTGCCTGTGCATATAAAAAAAATTATCGTAGGGTTTTGTGATATTTTATTTTTCATCATCTTTTAACTGTATAAAAGAGTCAAAAAAAAAGTCAGCCGTATGCAGGGTTAAAAGAAAAATAAAATCATAGTTGATTATTGTTGGTTTTTGCTTTATTTTTGTCTTTACCTTATTTGTACAAAAATCTTTAGTTTTTTTTTAAATGTTTGTGAGAAATTTCCTAAAAATAAATTAATATTTTTTTTAATTTTCAAAGAAATATTTTTCCCCATGCTGTCCCCCACCCCCACTAACCCGATTAATTATTTAAAACTTTTTTTAATTAATTAATATATTCCCGTTGTTTTATTTTTAAGTTTAAAAATTCATTTTTCTTCTTAAAAAATCAGTTATTTCCAAATACTTACTTTTTCATTTATTTTAAAATTTAAAAAACTAAAATAAAAATTCCTTCTTTTCTAAATTTCCTTTTATATGTTTTTCTTAAATTCAGTTTAAATTAAGAAGTTAGACATCTGCACAGTTTTAAATTTGTTGTAAAACTCGAAACATTTTTTTATCGAAATTCATAATTAAAATTCTTTTCCTAATGTGGAAATCGAAAAAAAAGTTAATTTTTCTTTAATATTCAAATATTTCCTCTATTTTCATAGTTATTAAAAACAGAGAAATTACAATTGCATTTCGAAAAAAAATTTAAGAGTGTGTTTTAAACGAGAAATTAATAATATCTGACAATAATTTTTCAACAACCTTTTTTGAAAATAGGAATACTTTTATCGCCAATAATTCAAAAATAATAAGTTTGTCATAAAATATTTTATTTACCCTCTTTTGCTTGTAAAGACAATTTTTCTAGCAAATAAAACTTTATTCGAAAATCAGTTTTGCTTTTAAATATCACTTTCTTCCAAACAAGAAAATCTCTTATTGGCCAAAAAAAAATAATTTCTTCACACCTTAATTAAAAATATATTTTCACAAAATGTTACTTATTTATTTTACTTCTCTTTGTGATTCACCCTTTTTTTAATATATTATTTTACACTTTTGCTATCAGCCAAATCTCTAACGCTTTGTTTTGTTTTGTTTTGTTTTTCTCGTTCTTAACTCTCTTAAGCTCTCACACTTAAGTTCCTAAACGCATTTAGTTTGCATTTTAAGTAGCAGCAACGTAAATGTTGCTAAGACCAATTGAAACTGTGATGGTGGTGCTTGATTTTTATTTGATGGCTGCTAAGCATTAGTAACCGGAGATTTATTTTTCTTATTATTCTATGCAAATATTTGCAATGACACGTCCAATTTACACTATTGCATTAAGATTTGATATTAAAGATAATAGAAAAAACAAATAAATAGCGAAAGAATAAAAGATAAAATAAACTGTAATGAAGACAAATCTAATTGAGAAATATACTCGAATGAATAAAAGTTGATGTTGCTGACCGCAGCGAAGGACAGGAGGTTTGCGATTTTTAACAAATACAAACGAGAATTTAATGTTAGTAATGACGTTTATTTCTATAAAAAATGACCGTTAGAAAATAATTACATATAAAATTAACAAGAAAACACTTACCGTAGTTTTGTACCTCCTTCTTCGACGACAAATATAAAATAGAACGCGTTCGCTTTCTTGTATTTGAAAACAAAAAGGAAGATCAAAGAAGAGGACAAAAGAGCGGTTTACAAAACAAATGTCAAAAAACAATCATAACAAATAAAAAGTCAAACAAATAAACCGCTGTTCATGAAGAACGTTGAGATCAATGGTTCTCTAACAGTTGATAAGAATTAAGGAAAAACTGTAAGGCTGTTGAAAATAAAAAATACTAATTATATAAATTTATTTTGCTAATCAAGTATAACTTTAATTACAGTGTGTTGCACGACTATAAGTACACTTAATAATTGATGCCCTTTTTTTATTGCATTGTAATACTAAAAAATTAAATTCTTATTATATGTAGGTTAAGTAAGGCAATATTTATAAAAACCCGCTAGGAAGAGGTACCTGCGCACACATGGGTTTTTCGCGTCTAAAAGTACTGGTAGGCTAATTTGCATAATATTTTTTTTTTTAATATTTAATTACTGCATTAGAAAAGAACAAAATTGCTGATTACAAAGAAGAAAGTAATAAAAAGTAGAAGCACTTATTAGAAGAACACAACAAAAAAGAGATTTTTTGCACGAGGTACCATAATTTTGTGCATCATTTCTAGCTGTTGTAATGCAAAAGGTGTACAGATTGTATATCAGTGGATAGATATGCTTAATTTTTTACATTAGTTTTTAAAATAAAAAATAAGCTGTAAAAAATACTGCTAAAAACCAATAAATAATCAAAAGTCAAATTTTCGAATGAAATTTTACCTTGAATATCTCGGAACATATAAAAGATATTAAATCAGGTTTTCATCTCATTAAAGACCAATATGTAAATAACTAAAATCCATAAAAATTTTGGCAAACAATATAAAAAGTATTTTTTTTTTGTGTAGATAAAAAATTTTCTTCCCGAAAATTTTAATTTTTTTTCAATCGCCTCCCCAGACCCCATTTATGGAAAGGATATCTTCAAAATTTGGGAAACTACCGAAAACCAACCGTACTAGAATAGTTGGCTATAAAAACAGTGAAAATCCGCGTGCAATTTTTTTTACAGTCTCGAGCATTTAGATTTTTGTTAAAAAATTTCCCATATTCGAACAATGCTGGCTGTAGGGTGCTTTACAAAAATTCCATAAAAACTAATCAGATGGATTACACAAGGCCTTTTCTTAAAGAAAGAGTTAAAATTTTTATAAATTTACTAAAAACACGTAAAAATCCTGAAAAAAACTGAAAGTACTTTTTTAACAAAATTTCACCTTTTTTTAAACTTTTTTATGAAATTTCAAATTAAAAAAATTATTTTAGTGGTAATAAGTAAGGACGTTAAAGAAAAAAGTTTTTCTACAAGTTATTTCCTATAGTATTAGCTTTCTAAATCTATTTTAAAATAGTTCTATCTTGTATTTTTAAAAAACTACAGTTGAAAAGCTAAAAAATGTCGAGGTAAAAATTGTAATTTTTGAAATCGGTTCACTTGTGGTAAAGTTATAAGCACTGAAACCTTTTTTTAATTCGAGGTTACCTCTATAAATCGGGCAAGTAGTTTAGAAATTACAGACTTTTGTTCCATTTTTTTGTATTTCACGCCACTTGTAATAAATTACAAGAGTGTGATATTTGTTCTATGTATTTAAAAAATGTGAAAATCATTACTTATAGCCCTCATTCCATTAAGCTTAATATTAATGCTGTTCATTTAATATTTACGGATGTATTATTTTTTATTGCCAAATTTACCACTGTGTATTAGTAGTCACTTGAGAGTTAAGGAACGCTGTTCCAACAAGAGCTTACATCTGTGAAAATATTAAATGTTTTTCTTTTAAGCCCGATAAAACTTGCGAAAGAATTAACTGTCAAACGAACTGCCCTACTTCGCTCACATTTCGCATATATGCTCAGTATACTTTGGCCGTTTTCCTTTATATATAAAGACAAATGTCGAGTAACTTTCGATAGAAATCGGTACCGCACCATGATTAATATATTTTTTTTTTAAATATGGATGACATTGATACAGGTTTAAACAGAATGAAGTTACTTGCTTTGCGGTGACCGCAACCATCGATTTATTGAAATTAGAAGTTGATTTTGAGCTTTGAACCTCTTGAAGGCCAAATAGGTAATAGGATAACTTTGTTATTTGCTGTGAGGTCACGTTAAATCTCTGGCCACTGTTAATAAACTAGCAAAAATAGACATATACCTTTTTTATCTTTTTCGTGACATACAGTCAGCAGTGCTTTAAAAAAAGCTAAAAATTGGGCAGCGGTGACTATATGTCGGAAATCATTTTTAAATTTTAATGTCATGCATTGTTTTTTCTATTAAAAATATTTTGAATTATAATTTAATTCTTAAGTGTTGTTTTTTTTTTTTTTTTTTTTTTAATTTAAAGTTCTACGGGCATATTAACGCTCTTTAATACTCTGGCTCATTATATCTCAAATTGGTACTTAATGGCAAAAATTTTGTAAAGAAACAGGATTTTTTAAATAAAAAATTTCGAGTTATTTTGCTTATGCTCTCCTTCTGTTCTCATCCACCAGAATAACATTTTCGAAAGTAAAATTTAAGAATAAATTACTCCTCAACAACTTAACATCTCTGCCTGTAAGCTCTCTAAATACTACTTTTATAGAAGTCTCATTCATCTCAAAACCGTAATTTTTATTACCATAAGAATTTAAAAAAAATCAAAAGACTTTTTGAATTGTCTAAAGTTAAATAGGCGGCTTTATATGTAATAAAATCTAAGAAATGAATTTTTATTAAAAATGAAATTAAAATTTATTTTAAATATGAAAAGTCATTGCTACCTTAGAGTTCAGATAAGTATAGGAGATTTTTTTGATAAAGTAATGACAAGTGTATTTATAATAACGCAACGCAGTGTATTATTGTTGTGTGTGAAAGCAGAGAGTGAGAAAATTATACAACCGTAACATCTATTATTGTTTACCTGTTTAAAAATTACAATAATAATAGCATAGTTTTAGGAATGAGTATTTTAATAATTAGGAATATATTTATGATTGTGGGTATGGTTGTCAGATTATTTTAATCAAATTTTAATTACTATTAACAAGTATGTTTTCTTTTATCTTCTTCTTTCAGTTTCTGTTTAATCAGTAATTGTTTCTTTGAATTTATAATTGAAGCTTATTTGTTTATGTCATTGAAAATGTTAATTAATTTAAAAAAATTATTATAATAAAAAAAGAAACAGAATTATAAAAGGTGAAATATTGAGCCATAAAGGAGGAAATATTATGAAAGGCTTAAAATTTTAAATTTACAAATCTTAAGATATAAATTTTAATTTTATTAAGATTTTAAAAATCTTTAAATAAATTACGTTTGTGAAAATTGTTCTATCCTTTTTTACTAAAAAACAATTATATTAATAATTACCCCTTTGAAGGGCGAGATTGTACCATTTTAAATTATTTTAGCTCCATAACAATAACTTCGTACAAAAATGCCTATTCCCTGCTACAACATGGTTCATTCTCAATGTGAATGCAATTTCAAAAATTGTTTGCTTTCTTTCAAACAGAATTCAATTAGCTACATAAGAATTTGTGTGTTAGTTATTAAAAACTGTACTACAAAAACAGGTAGAAATTTTTTTAAGCGCTCCTTAAAGTATACTCTACTTATCTGTTCCAGTTTTAGTAACGCAAAATATAAACAAAATTGCATGCATGTACAAACTCTGTTCGGAACACACCTTTAAGCTACAAAATAAAATGTCAAAACCAATTTTTCCATAACAGGCTTTCACATAAATACACACATTCATAAAACAACACACAAGCTAGGCAAATTATACAAGTACTTTGTACGTATTCTATGAACATGAATGAAATTGAAGCCAGTTTAAACTAAACCAAAAGCCATTATGCATTTAACAAACAAATAACTACAAAAAAGGAAGGCAGGCAGACAGGTTGGCAGGCTGGCAGGCGAAATAATACAACATACACAAAATCAAATGCAAAACAGAGAAGCAAAACAAACACAGAGCAACAGAGTGTCATGAATAGAGAGCTTAAGTAACCATAAGCAACTGGTGTTTTATACAAAACACACATGCACACTCTAACTTACTTCACTTACTTTCTCATTTACCTTTAAATCGTCAAACAACCACTATATTGTTAATGTGATAGTAGTAATAAAGGATAGTAAACTTATCCTTGCCTTTACCTTCCATCTAACTGGACAGGAAGTTAGAATTATAGAAACTTTTTATAAACGTTGCAATCATTGTTTTACCATGAAAATAAACCACCAGTATAAACATGGCAATAATGGTTTCTTTATTACAGTGGTTTTGTTGTGACTGAGCCTGCCATTCAAGATAGCAATCCAGCTTAAGTACACTAACACGACACAACAAAATTATTTTTATCATTTTTTAAATAACATAAAAAAGAAATAAAATAAATGTTTTAATTTTTTTGAACTATTGAAAAAGAAAAAAATTTCCCTTAATAAAAGAGAATAAGAGAACACAAGAGAGGTAATTTCTTGTCTGAGAATAAAGGAGAGATTACAAACAAAAAATAAAGCCATTGGAAGGAAGGGGTAGTTTATATGGAATTATTTCTCCTTAAAGTGTGACGTCGAAAGGTTAATTGTAGACTGGTATTAAAATAAAAAGGAAATTTTATGGAGTAACATAATGTGCAAAAAACATTTTATTTTGATAAAAAAGAAGTAAATCTTTTAAAATAGAAGTTTTATTAAACTTTGAATTTATTGTGCTATTTTCCCTTTATTGATTATTGAAGGTGAAAGCACGTCTCGATGGCCATTTCGCTACCGCTTAATTAGCTCGTCAGGAATATTCTCACAATTATTTTAAATGAACTAAAGATTTTTGTCTTAACTATAAAGAAAAGACAAAAATCAAAGTTCAAGCAAAAACAAACATAATCAACATTGATTTTATTTTTCTTTATACACTGCATACGGTCGACTTTTTCGGCTCTTTTATATAGTTTAAAGATGTTGAAAAATAAAAACAACAAAACACGGAAATATTAAATAATATAAATTAAACTTTGAATTTATTGTGCAAGATTTTCCCGGTATTGATTATTGAAGAAGTTTTTTTTTTGTTTTTATTTTTTTTAAACTTTTGTAAAAAGGACTTTTAGAAAACAAGTGCTCGAAAACAAATTAAAAATTTTCAAAATTAAAACTTTTGCAAGATAGACATTCAAAGCAATCATAAGATTTTTTGTTTAAATTGAACTTTATGCTTAAAAGTTACCAAGGCGATATATAAAAGATGGCAGCGCCGCTACAACAATACAAAGGAAACAAAGCGCTTAAATGTGTGGGAAATTTTAATACAAATTATTACTGCACTTTTATCAATCTTTTTTTATTGAAATAAAACTTATTACAATTTTATTTTACAGAAATGTGTTTTATGACAAATTTTCCATACAAATTTGTCGTAAAATACATTTGAAATCTATTTTAATATTTTATGAATACGGCAGTAACAAATTAAAATTAAATGAGTTACGAAATCTTACTTTAATAGTTCAGAACTTTGGGATAAAATTCTTGTTCCTTAATTTACCCCTTTGGTACTTACTAGAGATCTGCATGAATGCATTCAAAACGCCTTTTAAATCATTCGTTGTTTTCATGTCATAATTTGTTTTCTTCGAATGAAACAAATCACGCATTACAAAAATTACAAAAATGAATCAAATGTGTAGAATGAGTTTTACACTAAAATAATTCTTGCAAAAAAAAGCGACTTCAAAATAGATTTCGTCTGTCTGCTTATAACAGTTCAAGTGTATGGTCACATAAATTAGATTACATTAACTATTGGGACACCCTTATATCTCCAAACTTTATACTGGTTCAACTGTTCAATAGTTTGGCAATATACATCAAATTGCAGCAACTATAGGGTCACTCTTTAATTTCGAAATTCAAATTATATACTTGCTGTTGTAGTAGATTAAGCAATCAGGTTCTGTGTAAATTTAAAACTTCTGTCTTTAACGGTTCAACAGTTTGCCCATATACATCAGATTATATCAACTATTTAATTTATAATATAACATTTTTATACTTCTTATTATACCAAATAAAGTAGTGGACATTCTGTCCAAAATTAAGGCGTTTGTATACAACGGTTGAAAAAATATGGCCATATAGAACAAATTACAATAATTTTGGGAACACCCTTTAATTTCTAAATTCAAATTATAAGCTTCTTGTTATAGCAGACTAAGCAAAACATGTCCCTTTTAAATTTAGCTGTCTGTCTACAACGGTTCAAAAGTCCGGCCACATACACCATATTATATCAACTATTGCGACACCCATTTATTTCCAAATCCAAATAACGGTTGTTTGTAAATTTCAATCGTCTATCTACAACTGTTCAAAAGTATCGCCATATACATAATAATTTAATGAACTATTGGCGCACCCTTTAATTTATAATTTGTAATATTAATACTTGTTACTATAACGGCCATAGCAATCGACATTGTGTCCAATTTGCAAGCATTTGTCTATAACGGTTCAAAAGAAAGCCCCATATAAGTAAATTTACATCAACTATGGGGCACCCTTTAATTTTTAAATTTATTTTTGTATAATTTTTTGTTTTTGGGAGCCATAGTAATACACAGTCATCAGAATCGCCCTTTAGAGATATTATACACGTAAAAAATACGTATGCTGTATGGGGACACCCTTTAATTTTTTGATTATGAACTGTTTTAAAACGGGACCTATCTGTAAGCATAATCTATCATATTACCAAAAATTTTTAAAATCGGATCAGAAATGACTGAGTTCTGGAAGCACAAATATAAAAAAAAATCAACATTCAGCCGAATTGTATAAACTCCTTCTTTTATTGAAGTCGGTTAAAAACATATTAGGTTTTTACTTGTAAATTAATCGATTTATATTTATTTTTAAAACATCATTTTGTTATTCATGCATATATTACATTGAAAATATACATATTCCAAATAATTAGTATGTTTTCCTCATTACAATGACGAATGAATCACAACTGTGAATTGTGTCTTTTTTGCTTAAATAATAACAATGTTGACAAACAACCGTTGTTTTGATTTGATTTGGTTTGAAAAAAACCAACCAAATAATGGCATGATGCTCTTAAAACAGGCAATGTTTTGATTTATTCAACATCTTTATATTTATCATTCAATTATCTTTGCTTTACTTTTTAACAAGAGAGTATTCGGTGTTAGTCTAATGGTTTAGTGTGAGTTGTAAAACGAATGTACTCATTCAGATCTCTAGTACTTACCCCTTTTTTAAATATTATTAAATATTCATATATTTTTTTAATGTATATAAAAAATATTTAATTAAAGACGTGCTTTGACCCTGAATAATCAATATCGGCAATTAATTTAATCGGGATAATTATATAAAAAAATAGCACGAACTTTTTATGAAAATTATATATGAAAAATATTTGAATAAAAATATGCGATTTTGCCTAATTCACACTTCTCAAATGTGCCACTAAATTTTACTATTCTTTCAGAAGAGAAAAAATAGAAATTATGAGCCGTTTTTCTGTTTTTTTTTACCTTAGAATCTAATTTCGATACTAAAAAGTAACAAATAAGAGTTTCTTCCTTTTTAACTCATTGAGGATAAAAATAAATTCGCTTAAATATTATTCTTTACAGCCTTCTCCACAAAAAGTGGAAAAATGGTTTGCAATTTCTACAATATCCATTTCCGACCCCATAAAGTATCTATGTATATTCTGAGTTCTCATAAATAAAAATCGATTGAGCGATGTCCGTCTGTCCGTCCGTGTTAGTGTTAAAATCAAGTATGCCTCGACGAAATAATAAATACGTCAATCGATTAGACATAGTGTCGAAAGAGGTGCTATTGGAAATCAGCTATATCGGTCCGTGTCCTTAGACGCAGCGGGCAAAACACCACGCCTACCTCTAAATTTTCCTTATTTTTTGGAACAATAAAGTAACTGCAATGAAAAAAAAAACAAATATATGGGACGATACAGAATTAAAGAATAAGCAAAAACAACAGCAAGTGAAAAAATTGGCGCTCGCCCATATTTTCCGAGCTACGGGCCTCAGAAATTTTAAAATTTTTGAAATTTCAATATGAATATTATTTAAAAGCTTTTGAAAAGATCTTTAAGAAAATAATCAATTTTTAAAAAACGCTTAACCCATTAAGAGCCGATGGCATTTTATATAAATTTATTTGTATGTAGTACTTAAAATTTATCACTCCAATATTTGCTTTTTTGATTGGAGTTACTTCACTAAACTAGATTTATATAGATGGTGAAGGGTATATAAGAACCGGCATAGCCGAATATAGCAATCTTACTTTATTTTTATTTTCAATATTCTCTCATTTTCGCTTTTTTAAACAGAAAAGATTTTTTCCTTTTTCTCTACGTTCTTAAATAGGAAAAAATCTGTTCATTTAAAATTTAAATTGTCATGCTATCGTCCATTTGAGTCATCAAACTGGCAATCGAAACTGTCATTTTCATAATAGTCAAACACCGAAAAAATATACACACATATGTATTTTTATATAAAAAATTTTCTTTGAAATATAAACTTTTTTTTTTGATTGTTGTTTGCATCAATTTATAGTGACATCTCATTGAACAGACCATTGAGACATCCGACCAAATTGTAGGAATCCTTTAGTGTTTGTGTAAATATTTTCTACTTTATCATGTTCCATAAAGACAGAAGATTGATTTTTAATGCCAGTTGGTAAAACAACAACAAAACCTTTTTTTCGCTGATATTCATCGAGTCATTTTGGTGCTTTGTCAAGGGGTCAATTTACATTTCTTTGCCTGAATTCATGCAACTTAATTAACTCATGTTCCTTCAAAATATTTTTCAGCATTTTGTCATATCGCCAGTGGCATGAAGTGCATTGGAAAAAAAAATCACTAGCATCTTTGTGAAAATCGTTGTCACTGTAATAGTATAAGAATTTCATTAGGTCTTATTGAATATTAAAAGTAGAATCAAATACAAAAAAATTAATGCAGACTTTATTATGAAAGTCATAAATATCCCTTTTTTGTTTTTGTTGTTTTTTTTTATTCTTTTCATTTTTTTATTTTTATTTGTATTTGTTTTTTTTTTTTTTTTTTTTTTTTTTTTAAAAAATCAAAATAAATCTTTTAATAAAGTTTCTCTGTGCTTTTGACTTAAAAAATATAAAAAAAATTTGTTTATTTCAAATTTTTCTTAAGTCTTCAGATTTTTCTGAAACATTTATTTCAAAAGAGCGCTTACAGTGGCAAGAAAAAACTATTACGAATCAATTGATTTCTTAAAGATTAATAAGGGATTTGTTTCATTTTTTATAATTTTAAATATTTTCGTGATAAAGCTAATATGATTTTGAGACCTGAGTTAATATCCCAACAGCCGCCCATTTAACAACATAAATTTTTCGACATGTTAAAAGGTTAAAGTCCGATAGAGGTTTAAATTAAAAAAAAAACAGGATAAAAAATTTAATTTTAAAGTTCAGTCATGCCGCCGTTGTCTAAGCTGCACCAAACAGTGTGTATTTCTGAACATAATGAATACTAGAGGGTCTGTTGTGGCTTAGTTTTACCCCATATGTGATAGTTTTTTTAATAACCTATTAAGATAACAACTGATTATTGACTGACTTTCAAAGATTTTTTATTTTCATCATTCTTCATTTGTATTAAAGAGCCGAAAAAAAGTCAGCTGCAAACAAAATAAAATTATTGTTGATTATTGCTGTTTTTTGCTTAAAGTTTGACTTTTGTCTTTACTTTATAGTATGGACAAAAATCTTAAGTTTATTTAAAATGTTTGTGGGTCGTTTCCCAAAGAGCTAAATAAGCATTAGCAAATTGACCACCAAGATGTGCTCTAAACCTCAATATCAATATCGGCTTGCAAAGGCAAACTTGATTTCAACAAAAATTAAAATACGGCAATAGATCAGATATAGTGTCAAAAGAGGTTATATTAACAGTCAGCCAGATCGGTCCATGTTCCTCGACGCAGCGGGCAAAACACCACACCTACCTCAATATGGGTGTCACTTAAAAGCTTTTGATGAGATCTTGAGGGAAGGAATAAAAATTTTAGGAACTGCTTAACCAATTAAAAGCCGATGACATTTTCATGTCAAAATTATTCATTAATTTTTTTTCTTTGTTTCTTATTTATTATTCTCTGTCACCCCAACATTTGCTTTGTGATTGGAGTTACTTCTAAAACTAGGGAGACATAGACGGTGAAAGGAAAATAAGAATCGGCATAGCCGAGTATAGCACTTGTTTTCTTTATGAACTGGTAAAAAAATTTAGTTAAAGGAACACCTCTGAATGCTATAAACTCTTTGGCTAATTAGTAAAATCTTAAAATTTTTATAACCACCCCCAACCTCGTTTAAGTTTATTAATTATTATTTTGATTGAAACATATTATCTAAAGTATTCCTATTGTTACAATTTATAACTGAGATTATGGCTCTGTTTTAATTATAGCTATGAAATAGTTATTTTTATGTTTATCTTACGGCTTTCTCAATTCAATTTTTCTACAAAATATTTTTCTATGAAATATTGGATTTTAATGTTTTTTATATCAATTTTGTAATTTCTCTTTAAAGTTTTCTTTCACTTGATTACTTTTTCGTTCCAAACGTAATTATCCATTTTTTATTACTTTTGATAATTTTAGCGATTAATATTTTAAGTGCTGCGATTTGATTGTTATTTGCCCTCTTGATCTTAATTTTTAACCTTACATTTTCTATTTTCAAGATTATTGTATTTGAACATTTGAGTTAAAAAAAATATAAAAACTTTTGAGCCACCATTACCAAAAAAATTTCCAACTCCCTTATTAATGACAGTGTGTGACATTAATACCAGCATTTGCTTTAAACTAATGTCCCTCATGCTGCTGTCCGTGAATTTAACCCTACTGTTTGTCAGTAATCGGACCTGTACAGGATGTACGTTAAAAATACTCAAAAGTCTAATATAATACGCAAGAAGCTCTTGAGCAAAAATTAAATTCAATCTGATTTCAAGATGCCTCAAAGAGAGATTTTACCAAAATTATATTTTCGATACAGATTGTAGAGCTTCAAAACTTTTTTGAAATATTGGTATAAAAATGGCATCCTCTCTAAAAGTTTACTCCACCGTCTTTTATATCATTTAAGTCACTAATTTATTTTAATTTTTTCATATGCTTTGTTGTTGCTGATTTCTCTTTTTTAACAAATTGCTTTAATGTCTTAAATCGCTGCAGGTAAACTACATGATCTGAAAGCTCCATTGAAATAATAACAAGCGATTAATGTATTTTATAAATATAAATAAGAAAAAAAACAGCGTAATTCTGCGTCCATAGAAACGTAAACACTGCAACAAAAAATCACTAAATATTTAAATCTTAAATAAAAAAATAAATAAGTAGTATAAAATTAAACCATGGCAACAAATGAGCAAAAACACAAGTTGCCAAAGTACCAAACAGACACACGATTATAGAAAAAAATTAAAATATGTACATCGCTGTAAATTTAAATGTGTGTGTGTAAATGAAAAAAAAAAACAATTATTGAATGATTGAATAAGCAAATGAATGAATGAAAAGTATTAAGGGAACAAAAGGATGGGATGTATGACTGGATACACAACAACAATTTAATATATGAATGCTAAATGACTGATAAAGCATGACAATAATTTCTCTATCTTCAATTTTTACTTTCTTATACCAAATTTAAAAACAATATACGTTGCGATACCCCAGGCTATAGGCTACAGGCACACAATACACAGTTGTCAATGATAAAAGGACAAAGGAATTTTTTAATAAAACAAGAACAACTAAAAGTAAACAAACACCACATCTATAACAATCCTTAGGTAAAGAATTTACAGAGCAAGTACGTGGTCACACACAGTACGTCATCAAGTCCGTAATGGCAAAAAGGGTAATTGTGAATTTAACGAACAAACAAACATAAAATACTTTTCTCTACTACTTCATCAGCTAGTGAGAATTTGTAAATAAACAGTAATTGAGTGTGCGGAAAAAGCAAAAAATAAAAAAGAAAAAATTAACGCACACTTTTCCAAAGCATATGCTAAGGTATACCCAAATGTAAAATAAAGCACATAGGGAAAAAAACATATTAAATTTAAATTTTTTCTTTTTTTGCTATTACTTAAAGCAATTTGCTTTTTTGTTACTTTTTGTATTTCGCTATTCTGCTACTTTTTTACTCTTTTTGAAAATATAATATTTTTAAAACTTTAATAATTTTAAAATAACTAGCCCTACTGTGCTACCTTTTGTATTTTCCTGTATATTTGTGCTCGTACCATTACAGCTTATTTAAATGAATAGACCTGGGAGTTAGTATTTCAACTTCTTTTGATGTATGAATGCTAGACACAAAATGTCACATTGTCATTTTGTGCAGTTACAAACTCTATGAATGCATACTTATGTTCCATGTTGTTGTTGAAATGAAATCAATTATTCATGCACTCAACTCTTTACTCCCACACCTACATGTTGTTGAAACAGCAAACAAAATATTAGCTAACGTTTATTAAACGCATCTAAAAGTATGCAAAGTATTTGGTTTTCTACACTGTGTGTAAAGGTATGCAACAGTTTTTTTTTCTATATAATATATATACGTATATAATTTTTTTATTTTTGCTTTTGGTTAATAAAACAACAAAATGGTTTACTGTCTGCTAGCAGACTTTTTTAACTTGTACTGTATTTAAGGGAAGTATTTTTTTTATAAATAAAATTATGTCTGCTGCTTTAACTGAGGCTTAATCTATTAGAAATAATGTTCAAATAAAAATTGACAGCATAAAAACCCGAGTAATCAATGTTTTAAGGGTTAAAACTAAATTTCTTAATATAATAACTTACAATTTATTTTAATTAAAATAAGTTTATTCATGATGTATAAAGTTTTCTTTATTCGATAAAGTAAATAAAAGCAGTTGAAAATTTTTTTAAAATTAAAAAACAGCATCCGTGCATGTGTGTATTTCTTAAAGTAGTCTTTACAAGAGAACATAAATTTCAGGTTTATACAAACCAAAAGCTTAAATTCCCAAATCATGCATCAAAACTCCCGAAATTGGAATTGAGAATAAATAAAGTTTTAGTTTTTGAAACTTTCTCAAAGAAATCCGTATTCGAGGAGATGCAAGATAACATACACATTGAGCAAATTAATAATATTTTTAATGTCATAGTAGAGAATTGGGAAGAGTTAGAAAAAATGTTAATTACGAAATTATTTATATATTGTTACGAATATAAGATCTGGCAACCCCTGTTGTTGTTATCCGTATGAGCGTGGTGAATAAGTTAATCCAACTAATGGTGTATGTATAGAATAAAAACCACAATTAGTTAACAAAAGCTGAGCAGCTTCAATAGCTGCGTTGGTAGAGGTGTGTACTGAGTTCGATACCGCATTCGGACATGCGTGCAACGAAAAAATAATAATTGTTATAATGCAATTAAAATTAAGAAAACAGCAGTACAAGCCTCCCGAGAGGCAAAAGGCAATTATTGTGTGAAGCCATGGCAGATATTTAGTGGAGACGTCCAATTTAATATAAGAGCAATAGATAATTGTCAAGAAGCCCTTTATAACAAAAAGTAATAGCAATAGCGGTTAGCACAGGGAAGTGTAACAGCATAACAACAGTGTATGGCAGACATGTGTTGTGGCTACTGGATTAAAAAGAGATGACTGGCTTGATAAAAGGAGAAGTGGAGATGTCTGTGAATGGTTAAGGTTACTTAACAAAGCATCGAGGAGTTCATGTCTCGCCGGAGTAACACAGTAGTTAGCGTTGATGGCTGCGTTTGTAGTAATTACGCATGTTTAGTAAATACGAGACCAAAGGTTCACAAGACCGGTAGAATCAAGAAGTATAGTCAGAGAAAGTAAAAGAATACAGAAATTATAATAAGCCACAGTGGAATTTTCAATCAAAAGAATCCGAGCGTTTGTTCTAAAAGAGAAAAACATAACAATATGAAAAAAACACCAGCCAATTTTTGAAATCATGCCCAAAATTAAGAAAAAACCGTTCAAAAGTCTCGAAAAATTTAGAACATAAATTTTTTTAAATGCAAATTACTCGTCAAGTGTAAATAACAGTATTACGACTTATACTTGGTTTTTAAGGCCTTGTAAATCTGCTGAAAACCCACAATGTTAGCCGTGCTCTTTATTAGGACTCTATTGCACCGCTTCCGAAAGCTTTTATTTTAGCTTTATTATATCTTTACTGGCTGTTACTTCGTTTGGCGTGAAATAGCCAGCACCCATGCTAGAGGCATACCTTTAAACACTGTAGTAGGAAAAGTAGTGAAATTTGGTCATATAATCAAAGTCAAGGTTACATTAGGTTTTGCTGGTCAATCGAATTAGGCAAATTCACGCGGAGATCATTACGCCCACTATGTTGCCCCAATGACCATCTGCCTCCACACTTCAATATAGAAGTGCAAATCGTTAGAACCGACTTTATCTGTTAGGCCAGTCAATATTAAATCTTGAAGAAAAATCAGGTTGTAGTAAAATCTTTTATCCAAATATTTGAACCTACACTCTTGCAGAGTCGAAGAGTCGTAAAAACCGTTTTGAGCTGACTCGTTTTCTTCGTAACCGAAAAGTTCTTGCAGCTCATAAAAGGTTCCCATACATTCCGACTTGCTATAAATTATACAGTACCTAGTTATAATGCTTACTACTCGTAGAAGCGAAATTAAGTCAAATGTCAGCAGACGTCAATTCTGCTAAAAAAAATTCCCTTATTCTTTTTACAGCCTTAATCTGATGTCAATGATGCCACATCTAACACGATCATGATTTATTAAACCTGTCTCGCATAGGGCCGATATTTAATTTAATATACACATCGTTGAGGTTAGATCGCCAAACTGTTCTGAGCACTTAACTTCTTTGCACTAGAGTCCACCACTTTTCGCTGAGTAAATGACGATGGATGTCAATATGTCTGATTACTGCCGCGTACATGTAATGCAAAATGAACGATTAAATACCCAATCTAATTAATTGAGTAGTTCGTCCAGTTCCGATTCCATGAGCTAACTTATAATGAATAGACTTTCCGTGTGATTAGAATCACAAAGTTATGTGGATATGAGACAATCTTAATGCCTCTGTCGTTTTACTTGTAACAGGATCATATTTACAACAGAGTACCACAGTAGTGAACGTATTACTTCTCCATGCGGTGTGTCTCTGTCACATGCTTGCTCAAAGTCTATCCGAAGGATAAATTTTATTATTTATTATATTATGTTAATATCCCATAATATATAATATATAATATTTGTCAAATAAAAAAGCAAAATGCTATACGTGTTTCGCCGGTTGCTTAAGCAGCTCATAAGGAAACCTTTATCCAAATTTTGAGAAAAACCAAAAACATTTCCTTCAAAAACAACATGAGAGTTATTTTAGAAGCCAAAATAGAAATATTAGGGCTTTAACAAAAATTACCAGGATAAATTTTAATGTTTTAGTGAATTTTCACCAGAATTGAGCAATCATAATTAATTTGTTAAAAAATTATTATATATTGTGTAAACACTTTTAAATATACCTTTTATTTATTTGCTTTTTAATTTCATTCATACTCCGTTCAGCACAAAATAAATCGTCTCAACTTAAGTAAACTAAATCATTTTATCGTGTTTCCTGTTCCATTGTTAGTATAAAAGACGTTATGTTAAGTATACAGGTATAAAAAAAACTATAATCTTATAAGAGTATCATATCAAGATATCATAATAATAGTAATCATGATGTGCATTTTACTCAGCCTTATCAACAGGGTCATATTAAAGGATGAAGGAAAAAAACCAACCTCCCCCGTCTTATGAAATATAAGCCACCCTTCTTGAATATTTACTATTTTTTCAATCATTACTATAGCAGCTAACGTACATACATATATGCTTGCTATAGTTAAGTTATGATATGAAGGTTCTTAGAAACTTAAAGACAGTCAGAGAAAAGTGTTAGAGGGTGTGAGATTTAATAACATATTACATCAGTCAAAGTTGATAGATTAGATTGGAAAAATTTGTGATACCTTTTATTACAAAATCAAATTATATATTTTACTTAAAGAGATTATTGTGATTTCTTTTAAAAATTAAACAGAGATGAAAATTTTATCATTTAAGAGACTTTATTTAGTTATAAATGATTTTAGTTTAGTTTAGATAACTTTGGCTGTTTAAATTGTGAAGAATTTATCAACTGTCAATTAATGTGTCACTTTGCAACTAACCATTTGTACTTTGCTACTTAATTATTTGTGGCTTATTACTTTTAAAACAAAGAACAACATGCATTTGGGCAAATCCCCCACTGTACACTTAAATACTTACTTACTTGCTTACTTTCTGTGGGGGAGTACCACTATTCTATATATTTCTAATTATTACTTCGTACGGGACGATTCCATCTTGTTTATTTCGATTCTGCTACATAATGGAAATATTTATTAACTTCCATTTTTTTTTTCTCTATAAAAAATGAATAAAAATACAATAATCATATCTTTGTCTATTGGAAGACCATATCTCATCGCAAAACTACTTCTTATCTTTTTAAACTGAAACACGTCACACATATTTTTGCTACCTTGCTCTAAAGCAAAGCGTATTTTTGGTGAGCCACTCCGCATCAAATAAACGGTTAGCATGTAGGTTATACCGCAGTAGGGAGGAAATTTTCTTGCCCACTATTTTCCAAATAGTTTTTATTTGGTGGCGAAACATGAGGCTTAACATTAATGGACAATAAAACTCGAAAAACCGGTCCACCTTAACACTTTTGTCGCCCCTATTAATACAAAGCATTACTTTGGCTGCTTAAGTGCTGTGGGGTTGCTGTTTGGTCGAGATTTATATAAGAATTTCTAGAGCTATCCCAATACATGTGGCCTTATAAATTAAGGCCTTTCAACGTGTCTCGGCTTCAGCAACTAAGGCAATCAATATGCTTACTTTTGAATGAAGTCAAGTGCTTTTATGCTTGCTTGCCATTTCTAATTTAATGATCTCTTTAATCAAATCAATAATTTTTGACACCGGTCTTCTGTGATCATTTCATCTGGTTTTATTAGCTCATTATATACGAGATCCTTTTTTTCCTCACCAAAAACAAAGCACCTTGGAGTAATAAATATTTGGTCTTGATATGGATTTTACTTTTTGGCCGTATTTTACTTAGATTTAATTACACTTTGGATATTCATAATAGATTCAACTCTAATCTTTCTTTTTCATACGAAAGCTGTTTATTTTTGTGACGCTTTATGAGTATTTCAGACATGCAAAATAGCCCCTCGATGTGTCTTGGCTTCAGTTAATATGGCATCGAATATTTTTTTCTTTGGATGATGTCAAATGCTTCTTAACGTCTAGATATGATATTTATTTCTCTCTTCAAGCCGATCAGCTATGTTCGGTACGTATCTCTCTTTAACATTTTATACGATTTAAATAGCTCTTCATAGATGAAATCAATCTAAAAGGCTTCATGGAAGTTTGGTGTCGATTTTTACGACAGGCCGTGTTTCCGTCGATACACTTTTTGCTTAATGCATTAGAGATTTCTTACCATAATTTTCTTCATTTAAAATGCATGTAAATGCTTTTACATAACTACAGCATGTTTCTCGATCTACTTACTACTAACGACTCTAACAGATTGACTCTAATTGTAGCACTAGTCTCGATTAGGCAAAGAGTTCAATTCTTTATCTTTAAAGTGTTTCATATAAAGTGTTTCATATAAAGTTATCATACGCAGCAAAAAATTGGACATTACCTTAAAAAGTACTTGCCATATAATGACTTACTTTTGTGATTGCCATATTTTGTTACCCGCTTACAAAACACATTACATTAGTTTCCAAAAAAGGAAGTAGTAATGGAACTAGTTCTTTATGTTAAAAGAGACTATCGTACTAATGGTACTCATTACTTTCTACAATAAATAATGTAATCGATTCTCAGTAATTGATTTTAAAAGTCTCATGCCTTGTTAAAATCATTAAGTTAGCAATCTAGTTGGTAAGTACTTCTGCCAAAAATGCTTAATTCCACACTCGATTACCTTTTCAAAAATTTTTTGCTGGGTATAAAGTAAACACACCACCTTGAAACTATTTCAGTGACTCACGACGAACTGTAAAAAACTGTAACTAAAAGATTGAAGGTTTTTGATTAGCTAGTAATACAAATGGTTTTTTCTTAATGAACTCATTTAACAAAAGTAAATTGGAACTGAAATTGTCAGTAACAAATTACACTTCCGTAAATTTTTCAACACCCTTTCTAAAAAAACAAAAACTTTGATTTTTAAGCAACTGTTTGAGCTTTTAATGTTTCGAATTTAAATTGAAATTTGATTTCTTTTTTATTAATTGCTTGTCTAATTGTACATTTCTTGTATTCAACAGACATTGCTCAATCATTAAACAACAAATTATATAACTTCTATAGCCAAACATCAAAGAAAATCGTTTATTAAATGCTTTGATTTTACCGAAAATGCGTTTAATTACCCAATAGTTTAAGCCCAAAAATATGCTATGAATGTTTAGACCACGAAGCACAAACGCGTTAGGCAATGTAATATATTTTAATAGAATTGAAAATATGTACATTAGAAGGGAAACAGAGATAAATACAAATGAAGGGCACAATGAAAAAGGTCAGATTTAAATCATACCAATTATTTACTGTAAAATAGAGTGTAATAAATGTTAACGCCATCAAATGAGTGCGTGATAAATGCCACAACAAATTAAATTACCTGTTATAAATTAAAGCATACTTTAAGGAGTGAAATAATTAAGTAACAGATTTACAAACACTAATAGTTTAAGCTTTAGTGGAAGAATGAAATTTATGGAATAAATTTATGAAAATTTGTTTTAAACTGATACTTTTTTTTGTATAAGTCTTTGTCTGAAACTTTGTCTTTGTCTATGCAGTATTAATAAATGACCAACGAAATCTAACACTTTACGCTTGATTGTACTTAAATTGAATTTGCAAATGAACACAAACTACAACAACAACAAATATTCTTTTAAAAAAACCTAAGAATAAGTTTGTTGTAGTTTGCTTTGTATGTATCTCTGACTCCTTCAAAGTTTGTTTTTTTTTTCGAGTATGCTTAAAAGTATGCTGTGCTTTCGTTATACCTTAACGAACAATAATCCAATAATACTTTAAACTTTTTTCCTTCACATAAGAGTCTGTAGATTTATTTAGCTGAGTATTTATTTGGCTCTTAACCTTATTCAAATATTAACGACAAACTCTTCAACTGGCCACTTATGCCATTGTTTTTGTGACTAGACATCATGTCTAGTTGCCTGTCAATACCTTCAACATCATTTCATCATTTGACATAAAATAAATGTTTTTGTATTACTGTTGTATTGTGTAATATTGCATATACCAGCTAACCTTGATGTTGGTGGGGTCATCTATTAAGCTTTTACTGTCTGCGAAAGGGAAATTTATTTGTTTTTAGTCTGTACAATTTTGAGCTTTTAATTGTGTACAACAATAGAAATTCAAATCTTTGAAGAGCAAAACAAAAACGAACACCACAACAATAAAAGCATACTTTAAGGATTAAAAAAAATAATGATTTAAATTTTAAGCATTAATTAGGGGATTGTGGTAAAAGTTTTAAAAAGGGATTTTAATTAAATCCATGTTTTTAGTTTAAATATATATTTAAAAAAAATCTAAATACGTAGAGAAAAATGCACAAAAGAGGGTTTTTCTTCTGTTAATATATTAAATAAATATCAAATTGTTTTTAAGCTGAAATATGCACTTCTTTCGTAGAGATTTTTTATTTGATATATTACGAAAAAATCCAAAATTTTAAAAGAATATTGATTAAAAAAATTAAGTTATTATATGGGATGTTACAAGAATTCGAAACATTAAGATCGATAACTCATATTGATATTAAAATTTTTAGAAAAATACATCAGTTTTATCGATATTGAAATATATAAAACAAAAAAAATTTTGAAGACTGTATCCCGGGCTATTTTTGGTCAGATTTGTTAAAAAAAAAATAGCCCGGGATAAAGTCTTCACAATAACAAAGGTAATTGGTCATAAACAAACAAAAAAAAATATTTTAAAAAGAAATCAAGAATTTGCGAAAAAATCCTTATTAAGTCAAAAATGAAAATTCAATATAAAAAAATCAATATCTATTTTAAAAAAAATTGACAGGCGGGCAAATAGATGGTCATCGAAGTGGACGATTCAAAAGATAAGGCAAATTCTTTAAGTCACATTATATAAATAAGGACAAGTTTTACCGAACATAAAACTACATATTTGGTTTAATTTTCAAGTGCTTAATAAAGCAAATTACGTCACCTATAGGGACACTCTTAAATTTTTATGTTAATTTTTTTTATTACATTCTGTTATTATTTAATATGGATTTACCCCTCTAATTTATAAAATATTAAACATTAATTTTAAAATGGAGCTAATCTGTAAGCATCACCTCTCAATTAAAAAAATTCAATATTGCTTCAGAAGTCAGTGAAGTAAAATACAGAAAAATTCATAATCTACTACCGGTTTAAAAAAGAGACTATCTCTTTCGAGAATTCGAAATTTTAGTACAAACAGAAAATGAACTTTAACAGTCTTAATCGTATAATCACCAATCACTAATAATCCATTTTATTGAAAATAAATTTTCAGGAAAAAAGCCATTTGCACAAATCTCGAAAAATGTCTCAAATAAAATCAAGGTTTCAGGGATAAAATCCAAATTTGGCCACACAATGAAATTTGAAAAAAGAAATTAGACTTTTCACAGAAATAGTTGATAAAACTACCAAAAATATTAAAATTTTATAAGAAAAAAAACTGATTTTAGCGAATCAGAATTTATTTTTACATTAAAATTACTTTTAGCTTGAAAAATACAATATTGCAAAGTATTGAACTTTCCCCAAAAATTGATTACAATAGTCGATGAAAGAACCTAATTGCTAAGTCTACTACAACAGCAAGTGTGTTTATATTTTGAATTTGAAAATTAAATGGTGCCCCTATTGTTGCTGTAATTTGACGTATACTACCAAACTGTTGAAGAGTTGTAGACAGACGATTTAAATTAACAAGGAGCTGTAGTACTAAGTCCGCTATAACAAATATAAAATTTGGAGATGGAATATAAAGGTGTCCCAATAGTTAATGTACTTCGATGTATATGGCCATACTTTTGAACCATAATGGACAGACAGAAAAAATCCTTTTTGAGGTCGGTTTTGTTTTTGCAAGAATTAAACTGATTGCAAGTGCATTTCTAAATTTTCCAGTGGGTTTTTCTAAATTGAGGTGAATTTTTCTTTTTGTCCAGTTTTTTTACTTTTGGTATCTAGCAGTCCTAGTTTGTACGAAGATGAAAAGAATTTAATCGCTTTTGTATGAAAGTACTATGGTATTGAAGATTCAGATAAATTAACCAAAAAGGACTCTGCATTAAGTATTGAAAATGCTGTGAATGTCGCCGTGAATGAATTTCGTTGGGGCCTATTAAAAGTTTTTTCTGCAGAATTAATTGGCTTAATTATATTATATTTAATGACAAAATTTATAAAAAAATTTCTTAATAGATAATTAATTGTCGCGATTAAATATTTAATTAAAAGATAATTTTCTAATTAAATAAATAACTGAATCAAATTATTAATTTAAATTCTACCTGAAATAAACTAAAAGTTAAATAGGTACAAAATATTGTTCTGTGTTGGGTAGTCTGACTATGTTTTAAAAGCATCATGTCAATTTAGACTCCTTTAATAAGACATTCTTTACATTATCTGCCAATGCATTTTGTGATCTGTGTCTAACTTAAGTGAGTTTTTAGGATATGTTACTACTTCATAGCTTTCTTGACATGTAATTTACTAGTTTGTACGAATGCTTGTTAAAGTGAGATCTTTTCGAGGAATTTCTACTAAATTTCCAATTAATTTAATATAACAGTTTTACTTTATGTTAACATGCCTATCAGTACTTTTTTTCCAAATATACATACAACGAAATGAAGCGAGTTTTTAGAGCGTGACGCCAAATCACGCATCCTCTTAAATTTTAAAATTTTTATAAATCGTTTTATTAAATATAAAATAAATAATATTAATAAAAATGAACTAAACTACATTAAAAGAAGTTTTTTGAACCTGTTTAAATTTTATTTGTTCTTTGATTGAAATTTAGTTACCATTGTAAGTGGCTCAATTATATATTTAATAGACAAACACAAAAAAAATCATAAATGAATAATTAACTGAATCAAATACTTATATATATTAAAAAAATTGTAATTAAATAAATAATTGATTTAAGTAAAACTTCAATCCAAAACTCAAATAAAATCTTTAAAAGCTGCCAAAACTTTTTCCTGTATACAAAAATCACTTAAAAGAACCACTATTCCTTTTTGATATCTTGTTTTACACATGTTTTTTTTTAATTATCTAATGCATAATTTCACCTTAAGCTTCAATTTTAAATGGTCAGCACTTAGAATTTACTATCATAAAACCATTTCACTTTAAATTAACATTAATTTTCGTTCTTAAACTCAGCTACCGAATAAAGTTGAGGCATTAAAAAACAAATTAAACTGTCTAAAGTGTGTGTTTAATATTTTTAAGGTATTTCAAAAACAAATTTTATCTATGTTGTAATTACCAGTCTGATATTTATTATCCACTCGCATCAACTGTTAATATCTTCTTAATACATGCTACAGTTATCTAATGTTTATTTCCCAACAACATGTAAAAATCTCTAAAATTTTATCACTCCATTAAAAAGAAAGAAAATAAAAAACACACACAGATATAAACATACAGATGTAAGCACACAAAAAAAAACTACACAGGCATGCATGTATAATATAAAGTGGCAGGAAAGATTTCATATGCGCACGTTTAACAGGGAACAGCAGGAAACTACAACCAGCCAGTATTGAAAAGAAAAAAAAAACAAGTAAGAGTGATATATTCGGCTATGCTGAATCTTATATACCCTTCGTCATCTATGTTAATCTAGTTTAGTGAAGTCAGTTCAATCAAACAAGAATATATTGTGGTAACAGAGAATCACAAATCGAAATAATAAAAAAATTAAGTACTATATATATACATTACTTTACATAAAAATGTCATCGGCTCTTAATAGGTTAAGCATTTTAATAATTTTTAGTATTTTCTTAAAGATCTCATCAAAAGCTTTTAAAATTTCAAAGGCACGTAACTCGGAAAATATGGGCGAACGCCGTTTTTTTACTTAATGTTTTTGTCCTTAATTTCAAATTCTCTATAGCCCCAGAAATTAATTTTTTATTGTTCCAAATAAATTAGAGAAAGGCGTGCTGTTTTGCCCGCAGCGTCTAAGGATATGGACCGATCTTGCTGATTCCGAATAGCACCTCTTTTGACACTATGTCGGATCTATTGGCGTATTTAAATTTTTCTTGAAATCAAGTTTGCCCATGCCAACCTTACACTAAATCAGACGAACAGACGGACATCACTCAATCGACTTGGCTATGCATAAAAATTCAGAATATATATACTTTATGGGATCGGAAATGGATATTGTAGAAATTACAAATGGAATGACAAACCTTGTTCCACTTTTTGTGGTAAAGGGTATAACAAGACAATCTAAAAAAGTAAATAGATAGAGAAATGTATAGACCAACAAACACATTAGTATTGGTGCCTTAACATGTCAGGTTTTTAGTATATGACTTTATAAGCCAAACATAGTCTACTGTCACTGTGTTAGCATGTTGAGAATTTGTCACTGTATAAAGTCCACTAGATAAAAATAGCGATATTTAGCTATTATTATCCTCCAAAAATTCTACAACAAACATTTGTCTAATAGTGCGCCATAAAGTATGCAACTTATGCTGTGTTTTGTACACAAAACAAAATATGTAAACGCAATACAACATTTTTTTGGCTAAGGCCTCTTCCTGTCTCCTCTAGCTTTTTTTGCGCTTGTTGCACTTGTCTTTAATAAACACACAACAGACATAGTGATTTTCGGCAAACAGGAATTACTACTACTACATGCACTTCCGTTATTTAGAGGATTTTTCTTTCCATATGCAAGTTTGTTCTTTTTTTTTTGTATGCAGGGTTATAACGAATGATGCTGCCTTATTTGGCACAATATTATGTGTGACATATTCAAGGTTTTTACTTCAAGCTGTACTTTCAAAAGTTCATTTACTACTGACGTGCCTCACGATTCAAAGTTTAAATAGAGTTAAAGAGTTAAAGCTGTATTTATATAAAGTCAAATTTAAATTACACAAACATGCAAATTAGTTCTTACTGACCTTATAAGTCGCCCGAAAAAAGTAGACTCTTTAAGTAGCATCCTCTTTAAGTAGCACAGTGGAACATCATTCGCCGGAATGTTTATGGACCTATCAACCTTCAAACTATATAAACGTTAACTTGTAGTATATTTCAGCTTAGAAATAGTAGATATAAAATAGCATCGAAATTTTAAACTGAAACAGACTTTTACGAGATGTACTTAGCAAAAAAAAAACGCTAGAAGATAAGCGGACGAGTTTATGTTTCAATAGCAAAACTTCAACCGTAAGCAATTACGTAGACTCAAATGCGTAGAAGGATGTATGCAAACCCTAGAAGCAGATATAAAAAAGGACATGATGTCAGATCTAGAAAGTAATTAAAGAGGTGTCTAACAAACTCAATAGACTAATAAGCGGCGGCCTTTCTCTAAATGAATACGAATCGGTGGAGAAATTCATAACTACGAAATCCGGAACCAATCAAATGAAAAAAGGAAAGTGTAGACATATAACAGATATGCAATTTGATAGATACCCCGAGAATAATCACTATTACTAAGCCAACTGAAAAATATTTTATTCCAGAGTTCAAGCAAAGCGAAAATGTTGGGAACGAACCAAACGTTAGCATGCAGACAGCATCCCAGAAAATACTAAAGCGGCAGTGCATTTACGTGATGAATTACCATATTCTACAGTAAAAGGCCGGGGAAAATAGAAGCCGTCATACGTTGTACTTTGACATATTCACCTGAAGTCAAAGTAACGACGGATAAGGTTGACACAATGAGTACTTTGCTGACGGATATTAAATCAGCTGTATATCTTTTCATCAGTGTTGTCAGAGAAAGATAGAAAAAAAGTTAAATTTTTTTTATTAAAAGTTACATTGTGAAATTTTCCTTAAAAAAATTAGTAAATTAATGTAATTTGTATAAAATCGAATTTAATGTATCCTTTTATCATCATTCGGTACTTCAAATAAAGTTGGTTTCATTCACCTGCATATGCAGCAATACCTTACATTAAATTTTTCGATTTTGAAATTTAATTTTATAAAATTTGTCAAATTATTTGAAAATATTTAATTTTAAAATTATTATGATTAGTTTTACGCACCAAATGCAGCACATATTATTTCACAGTTTGAAAGAATTGTTGCTAGGAACATTTTGCTGTTTCTAAAAATGAATCAAGAAACATTTCGTGATTACTCACGAATTGAACAGAGTAAAACTTCAGCACTGTAATTTTTTTATTTCAAACTAGTTTTTTATATGGG
This sequence comes from Gymnosoma rotundatum, assembly GCA_916610165.2. Taxonomy (NCBI): domain Eukaryota; kingdom Metazoa; phylum Arthropoda; class Insecta; order Diptera; family Tachinidae; genus Gymnosoma; species Gymnosoma rotundatum. Next base: position 36,875,743 of record OU744337.1, read on the forward strand.
ATTTTGACCTTTGGTAACCTTTGCCATCAAAATCAAATTGAAAAGGTTATGTTAAGAGAGATTTTTACATCAAATAATGAAACAAGTACTCTTTTGTTGATATTACTTTATTTCGTGTTTGTATCAGAAGTTACGAAAATTTGGCCTAATATAACAAAATTTTTAAAAGTTACAAACAATGTTAAAAATGTAACCAATAAATATAAAAACAAAATTAAAAAACAAAACGCTTTAAAGGAAATATCCAACGCTAACTAGCTTTTTTTATTAAATATGCTGCAACTGCAGCTGCCTATCTTATTTGGCCACAAGACATTTTTACACTGTCATATTTAAAAAACAAACTACTGGAAGTTGTTTTCACATCATTATGTGTAAACACTCCTGCAATTTCTTGCGCAAGTTCGTCGTTAAAACTTCTAAATACTACTTCCGGAAGTAAACTTCCGCAAGTTTTGCTTTAAGTAAAAACACTCGGGGCAAGTATCTTGCTAGTGGACACACGGCTTAAGAACTGACTTGTCAATTGAATACATTCAAGTCTAGCGCATTACGGATTCTGGCAGTTACACAAAACTATTTCTAAGACATCGCCTTCTAGCGTCAATTTTAGGTATAATTAAATATTGCAAACGAATTAATTGACCCCAAAAACAGTAAGATACCACAACTTTCTTTGCTTGTAAGAAAGCATTCCGAAATAAACAACTTCAATTACGTGTAAAAAAATTCCGCATTAAATTAAAAAAAACCCTTCAAAGTTATGAATACTTTCAACTATCATTTGCCATTAGTCTTATTCCATTACCATTTTGGTTGATACTGTACAAGCACTCAATGAGCAAAAATCATTAGCATAGTGCAACTGGCTATTAAGTAGTGCAGACACTTGTGATAAGGAAGGAACGACGTTATTCTAAATGTGTCATTTTTCTCATCGCTGAAGAATAAAAGGAGATGAAAAAAGTATCTAAAAAGGTTACAATCTGCTTCAATATCGCACCGACCATTCATTACATTAAACTATTTAATTTAAATTAAATTCTACTTTACTTTTAATTCATTGCAATCAAACCACGATTTCGGTCTTATTCTATATTTTATTTCGAAAATACATGACTTTATCTTAGAATATTTGAAAAAATTCAGCGTAATTTTATATTTGAAACTTACCTAAAGTCAATATGTTGAAAAAAAATCAAGAGAAGCGAAAAGACATATATATATATATATATATATATATATTGGTAGAAAAAGGCCGCATAAAAATAAATCAGATGAAGATTATACCTATACGCATTAAACATAGTTTCCGTAGAGCTGTATTGCGATTTCAGCAACTGTATTTAGAAAACATTAGAATTATGACCACAAAGAATGAAAAGGGCTGCTACTTGGCATTACTTTAGTGCAAACCATGATGATGAAGGCTCTTTCGCAACAAATGAAATTTGTCACCACGCTATATATTCAGTCGATGTTAAAATTTATTTAAAAAAATTAGCAAGGACACATACCTCTGTAAACGAGGTTATACCAAGAATAGTGAAAAGACATTTCGTCATTACAATAAGCGTAGCTTTAGATGACCTTGGTGAAAATCAGCTATTAATTTCCACGGGCTTTATGTCTAGAAATGTTTGTAAAAATCTTAAAAGGGCGCTAGAGGCAACTAAAATTTAAATCGAAGGATTTGTTGCTTAAACGATTTTTGTGGAAGATTCTGAAACATATCCTCATAATGTGTACAAGTGTCCAGATCCAATAAGAATAAGAAACATAAATCGCCTGGGTATTCTCAGTTTAAAAAAATTTTGCGTGTCTAAAAGCCAATAAAAAGGCTTGGTGATTAGCTCAGGACTCACAGTGAGTAAAGAATTCTATAATTTCATTCCCGAGGTTTCTCTAGTTAATTTTTAACAGACTTCTAAATTAGTTATATCTTCAGATTTTGCGAAATTTTATCTCAAAATTATTTTAAAATTATTTTTAGTTCAGTTCTTTTTCACTTTCAATTATCTTAAGGTTAAATTCTAATCTTATCAAACTCTTTCTCATTGCAATTCGATTCTAGTTTTTATTTCTAAACTCTAGTCCATTTCTTGTTTAGTTGAAATATAGCTATAGTTCACCCCTTTTTAATTTTTTTTTTTTTTTTTTAATTCAGTACTACTTTCTTTCGAGTTATAGAATTGTTATGGTTTGCATAATTGTTTATTTTTTATTTCTTAATTCTTCTTGATCACTAATTCAGTTTTAATTCAGTTCAACGTCCCTGAAATTCTAGCTCAATGGTAGTTCATGTTTAGTTAAATTCTAAGTTAGTTAGTTAGTTTTGCCTTCGGATGGCAGGCGCATAGATACGGCTCGAAGTAATTGAATCTGCAAAGTTTTCAATTCTGTCTTTTCGAGATGCTGACATGTAACAGACTTCTAGTTAGGTCTGGACTCTTTTAGGAGGCTCTCGTTAGGAATCCAGCGACTCCGCATACCTGTTGATCCTAAACAAAGTATGCATATGCAACATGTTGTAGACATATTTTTTACTTTGCTGAGGATTTTAGAAAAATCTGCAAAGTATGGACAGAAAGGCTTTGCAAAACTTTTGGAGAGTTAAATCTCTCTCTGGCCAAGACGAAAGTTGTAGAAGACGATATTTACAAACTGTAAATAAAAGAGACAGCTGGTAGCTCACATTGTGACTCGTTTTAACTGTAGATGCTATGGGGGACCTTAGCCTTGAAAAATTTTATTAGCTGTTACTTTTCATTTAAGTTTTTTAAAAATAGGGAGAGACAGTCAGATGATAGAGAAAAATGAAAGTGAACAGAATAAACAAATCAAAGAATTAGTTCTTGGAATGTTGAGGAAAATTTTGTGATGCCGACATTGAAATAGATAAGATATGGACAATGGAAAAAGGGTAGCTGGCGGTTGAATTGAAAAAAACATCACTCTGGATTGGATTGCGAAATAAGATGGTTTGTTGGCAGCCATGGTGTAACAAAAAGAAAAGTGTTTTTGTTTAAAAACACAAAGAAGAAGCAATTATTTCTTTTACGTGATTTGCAACCACTAATATAATGAAAATTTTTTTACTGGATGATTTTTGTTTCTTATTTTTAATTGGCCGCATGTATTTGTTTTTTGATTAGAGTTACTTTATTCTTCCAAATGATACGAAAAATTCAGAGGTAGGAGTGATATCTGATCGATTGGCGTATTTCTTTAACTGATCTAGTGCCTCAGCAAACTTGATAGCAACACTAACACGGACGGACATCGCTCAATCGACTTGTTTTTGTAAAAGGTGCCGCTCGTTAAACCATAGTGTTGAGCCGGCAGGTCTTTGTTCTTTGTTGAAAAGGCCTAAGGTAAAAAGTAGGTATATCCTTAATACCAAATAGGGAATTTTGCCTTGTCATCTACAATTAAAATTAAATTTTCTCTGTTTTTTATCATTATTATTTTTTGTTACATATATAAATAATGGAATAATACAATTTATGTTGATGTTTGAAAATAACATAAATTTTGAATAATCCGTTTGATTTAAATAATGTTTTTAAGCAACAGTTTTAAGAGGTAAGTCAGGGGCAACCAGAAGTTCTTAAGGTTTTTAGGTAAGAATTGGTATTAATTCAGAAAGGGGAGGACAATGTATTGGCGAAAACACTGGCCAACTGTTAGTGCAAAAAGGCTAACGTTTGTGTACGAGTATGTGTGTCTTTTTAGTCTTTACTGTACTCAAGTCGGGCCCCGTATCAATATTTTGATAGTTTTTTTTATCAGCAAGTCAAGGGAGCTTGGATTGTTTGGCAAAAACCCCACCCATACTGTGAGCCGGAACATACGCCATTATTCCAACCCTGCCGACAATCTGGCCACAACTTAAATTTTTGTTCACCATCACCATCAGCTGTTTGCCTGTATTTTACTGGCAACACTATTGACATAAAAGTTCCACTAAATGTTGTAAATATAACAACAACAATTTTAAAACTTATTTTCAATAGCGTCGAATATTAACGTATGTTGTAATATCTTGATAATAAATTCTGACTTGTTTTTATTTTTCTTTATTCTGTTTGATATTTATTGTAAAAGAAACTCCACCAGCAGAAAATTAAAAGTAACCCCCTTTTTTGTAACTTAAAAATTTGTTGTCATATGTATTGTTCTGCGTATGTTATCACAATATTTATGACTCAAGATAAAGTGGACCTTTGGGGCAAATATTTTTACTTTTTTTCTTTTGTCGATATTTATTTGAAACACAAATAAGAGACTTAAAACAATTTTAAAAATTGTCTTTAATGTATTTTACTGTTCAACAGTTAAATTTCCAATTTATATAGTATTTTTATAAAAGTAAAATTGTCGTTAATGTTTATGTCTAAGTGTAAGCAGCATTTTACTATAACGAAAATATGAATAAAGTTCTCTTTATTTTTTTAATTGACAAAAGGAAATAAATTGCTTAAATGCAGCTAAAATAAAAATGTATGTAAATTTCGTGGAACAATAAATAAATAACTAAAAAGAAATGTGTCTGCAATAGTTAAACAATTTATTTTTATGATTATTGTCAAAAAATGAAGGTTAAAATAATATTTACCCTTGTGTGACAAGGTTTGAATCTGTCTGTCTTTTTTATAGGCAGTTGAAAGTATCTGCAATTTGATGAAAGTATGTGGTTAATTTAGTGGTTGTTATCGCAACTAATACAGTAGAAAAGTGTTTTCAACTCGTAGATGATTTTTACGTTCTCATATTCTCCATTTGGAGAAAAATATAACTATTTATGTGACATTTTTATGTTTTGTAATTTTTGTGTCTAGTCGAGGCTCATAAATTTTACATAATATTCTAAATTTTAATTTAGAATATATAGATGAGTGTTATTTAATGTTAGGAGTCAGGAAAAAATTTAGGTTTTTAAAATTATTTAAAACAATTATTAAATAAAAAATATTTAAATTTCATTAATATTCATAAAGATTTAAATATATATATATATATATATATATATATATATATATATATATATATATATATATATATATATTTATTTATTTATTTATTTATTTAGGCGGTTGGTTAAAGAAATTGAATAACTAAACTTAAGCAAGAGCTGATTCCGCATAAATATAAATGTTATAAACAAAACTAGGACGGGCACTACAAGTTCGTCATTAACAAATCTTTGCGTAAATGCAACAACTGAAATTCAATTATTTTCTTCTTTATGTGCCAGTTAATAGAATGACCATGTATTTGATATTTCTTGCAAAAGAAAACTGACTTCTAAACAGTTTTCAGAAATTTTCAAATCAAATTAACTATTGGGACAACCCTTTATTTCCAAATTCATATTTTATACTAATTGTAATACCGCACTTAGCAACACAAAAACTAAATTTCTACCCTCTGTCTACAAAAGTTTTACCATATACATCAAATTACATCAACTATAGAGGCACCCCCTTATTCCAGCCTTGTGTACAACCGTTAAAATTTCAACTTGCTGTCTGTAACGGTTTAATACTTTGGTCATATACATTAAATTACATAAACTTTAATTTATAATTTTAAATATTTATATTTCTTTTTATACCAGACAGAAGTTATAGATGTCTGTCTTATGTTCAAGCGCTTGCATTTAGCGATTTCTATATGCAATTATACTCGTTGTTATAGCGGACTTAGCAAAGCAGGGTCCTTTTCAGCTGTCTGTCTAAAACGGTTCAAAAGTTTGGCCACATACAACAAATTACATTAACTATTGCGACACACTTTATGTTCAAGATCACCATTTTATACTTGTTGTTATATCTGATTTAGAAATACAGTTTCATTAACAATTTCAAACGTCTGTCTAAAATTGTTCAACAGTTTGGCCTTACACTTCAAATTACATCAACTATGGGGGCACTCTTTAATTTCCAAATTAAAACTTTGTATTTTGCTCTTTGTAAACTACAACTATCTGTCTATAACGGTTCAGCAGTGTTGCCATACACATCAAATTAAATCAACTATCATAAAACCTTTTAAGTTATAATTTTAAATGTTTATACTTCTATATTTAATTTTTAAGTGTTTATGCATACATATGTGTATATAACGATTTGAAAGATGGGGCCATATAGCATACTTGTTGTTATAGCGAACGTAGGAATTGAGGTTCCTTTTTAGTTTTAGCTGTCTGTCTATAACGGTTCAAAACTTTGGCCACATACATCAAATTACATCGTCTATTGGGACATCCTTTGATTTTCAAATCTAAACTTTATTCTTGTTGTTATAGTGGAATAAGCAATACAGGGGCAAATTTCGGCATTCAATATTGATCGAAATTTACATTTAAATTCTATTGAAATTTCGATCGATATCGAATGCAGTAATTTGGCCCTAGGTTCCTTGTAAATTTCTATCGCTTGTGTACAACCGTTCAACATGAGTTGTACATCGTGTCAAAATGTTTCGTAATTTAAAAGAAAACCTATTCGTGTTTTAGGCACTGACATCTTTTTGAAACTGAACAGTTTAACTTAATTTTCTTTCCTGGTGAAGAGCACAGAGAAATTTTAATTTAAATAACAAAATTTACTTTAATTTTTTATGAAATTAGGAGTTGCAAAGAAGAAGAAGAAGAAATGGGATGTCAAAACGAAAAATAATAAAAAAAAAAAAACAAAAATTATAATGGAGAAGTATTTTTAAAACCAAATTTTTATTTAATCCTGCAAACACCCAAATATGACCCATAGTTGAGTTACGAAAATTTTTAATCTGTGACAACGAAATTAAATAATAATATCTGAACATATTAATTTTGATTTATTTATATTTAGTTGTTGGTTAGTAATCTTTTTATTGTTTTAGATCTTTTTTTTTTTATTAATATTGTAATGAATATACCCGAAATGTTTTTTTTTTTTTTTTAATTTTTAATCATGATGAATTTTTCGCTTATATAATCTTTAAATTCTGTTCAGTGCATCTTGAAAAATTCATTTTGTTCTTTAAACGACTAACAAAAGAGTATAAGAATGTGTTTGACTTTCGCTAGCACAATTGTGCTATGGATGACATCAATGACAATGAAAGCATTTGTCATCTTAATATTAAAAAAAAAAACTTTTACACTTAACAGCTGCACTTTTAGTCCTTTTTCCCATTTGTCCTTTCAATATTTTATTTATTTTTATACAATATTTAGCGTAATTTATGTACCAAGTTTTGTGCTCCTTTGCGAAATAATTAAGATTTTCTGCAATTCGTTTGTTTATTAAGAGGACTTCGTATGATTAACATTAATTGTTTTATAATAAAAGTTACGGGCATTTAATCGTATATAAATCAGTTATAAACATAATGTAAAAAATATCAAGAAAAAACTTAAAGAAAATTTTTAGATTTTTTTATAAATATTCTGTATAATGAAATGTTAATAAAGTAATAAAAGTAAAGAAATATAAGTAAAAATAAGCCTTAAAAAACAAAATGCATTTTTTTTCCTTTAATTTTCTCAACAAAATGTGCTTTTCTTTATATTTAAATATATTTATTTCCATTTCTTTTTAACATTATATTAATCATGTCTGAGGAAATACTCGAAGTCTGCTGCCATAGTTACCCATTTATAATCGACTTTTTTGATGTTTTGAATTACATAGGATTTTGTTTGATACATCTCAAAAGAAAGTAATAAGAAAGTAAGAATTAAGTTTCATGCTGGCAGGGTGGGAAGCAAAAAAAGACAAAAAGAAAAATCAAATCGAATTATGTATAAATTTTGTGAACACATGCGAACAATAGACATTTAAATGCTGCCGCCTTCTATATATTAAAAACACATAATATTTGTTGAAATAATCAGAGAACACACAAGTACATTTATATTTGCTATGCCACTTGTAGACCTTGTTTCCTATGAATGCATTACCTGTCTTCTTAAATAACTGCTCTCACATGCTACTGATGCCATACAAATACTCATGCTCATTTGAGTAAAAGTTGAAATATGAGTTAATGATTACTGGTTTGTTAAGATTTTCTACAAAATAAAATATAGGTGTTTTTTTTTTCTTTTGCTAAATAAAATATAATTATTTTAGTTTTGATTCTATGATAAGAATATTTTCTAAGCTCCTTAAGTGAGAACGATATGGAGTGGGTTACTTACGCTATACAGAGAAAAAGTTATTTGTTAAAGGTTGTCAAAAAAAGAATGTCTAACTTAAAACCTTAGAACCTTTGTTGTATAAATCACAATTTAATCTCAATTTATGAAAGTATGTAATATTAGTTATAAAAACATTTTTATTTTATTTACTTCTTTTGTCATAAAGCATACATTCAATCAAAACTTTCATACACAGTTTCTTCAATGTTATTCTTGGCTTTTCTATTCATACTGCGGTACATTTCATTTATATTAAATCTACTTAACATTTCATTGGTAGGAATGTATGTGTTACAACATATCGCACACATAGTTCAAAAGTGACTGAACTCAAAACCTAATTAAATTGTTTATTATCTATTTTTATATAAAATACGGTATGGATTTTCTACTAAATAGTCCAAAAAAAAACTGCTTAAACTGAAATTTAAGTTTATTGTAGATACAGAGGTACAGCATATGAAAACTGAAAAATTGATATTAAACTTTAAACATGTTTTCCGGAAGTCGATCAAGCATTTTTTTAAATATAGGAAACAACTTTCTTGTAAAATCAACGTAGCAGTTACATTTAAAACAGTATCGTTAAATTCAGTTTGAAATTCTGTGCCTAAATCAATGGTGTCCAAATTAAAAAACGAATTTTGTAAATGTTTTTCTGCTTCTAGTTTTTATTAATTCATGGCTATTTTTGTATTATTACCTGTTTTTGTTTTTGTTTTTTTTTTTTTTTTTTTGAGATCGATGCCACTTCTCATTTAAAATTTACAATTTTGATTTTTTTTATCTCAATGCCTTTTGCTTTAAGCGCCTTAACCATTCTACGTTGAAACCAAAAATTAATATACTTTTGTAAATACAAGGAGGATAAAAAGGTACGTACAAATATAGGAGTCAAAGCGAATACATGCATTTAAATAAATCTGCAAGGTTTTTTATCTTTTTTTAAATGCAAAATAGCCAAAAATTTCGAAAAGTATTTTAAAAACCGCTAAGTATCTCGCCTCTCAGCATTTCGAAATTTTTATCGATACAAAGGGTTTTTTATCGTCACGTTTGGTAATAAATCGTCATAACTGACAACACTGCTGGCATGTCATAGTCATGTCATAATGCCTTTTCTGTTTAAAAGCGAATTTTTTCTTTAAAAGTGACTTTTTTGTTTAAAAGGCCCTTTTTTCTAAAACTAATTTTTAGTGTAAAATTTTTTTTACAGACCTTTTTGTTTAAATGTGATTTTTTGTTTTAAAGTGATATTTTTTTGTTTAAAAGTGACTTTTTTGCACAAAAGGGAATTTTTTGTTAAAAGTAAATTTTTTGTGTAAAAGTGGCTTTTCTGTTTTGCTTAAAAGTGCCTTTTTTGTTTAAAAGTGGCTTTTTTGTTCAAAAGTGACTTTATTGTTAAAAAGTGACTTTTTGTGTAAAAGTAACTGTTTTGTTTGTAATAAAAATACAGTTTTGTGAAAAAAGGAATTCATATTTGAAAAAAAAAAATTGGGGAAAATGTGATTTATTAGAAAAAAATTTTTTGTATAAATAAAACTGTTGAATTATCTTTTTCAGCGTCATAAAAAAAGAAGATTTTGTTTGTGAAATTAGAAAATAAAGACTATACGTGGCTAACACGTGGTATTTAATGTAAAAGTTACTTTTCGCTTTTGCTTTTTTCAAAATAAAAATTTTTATGCATAAATCGTCTCTGCTTGCGTATGAATTATATAAATTTTCTGCTTTGAATTTAAATTAAGAAACGTAATCTAAAGGGAAAAAAATTATAAATACTATTCAAAATTTCCTATGTAATTAAACAAACAAAGTGACCCATTTTTTAAGGACTTAACCTTTAAGGTATTAAAAGGCATGGAAAAAATATTTCTTTAAAATTCAAGGAATTACAGCCCTTAAAACCTGCAAAATTTACTTTAAAATTTTTTATTTTAAACATATAAATTACTTTTTATATGGCAGATCAGCTTTCATTTTATTTATGTCCTTTATTTAAATAAATTAAATTACAAAACAAAGAACATCGTTATTAACAATACCTCGAAATTTAAATATGTATGAAAAATAATATTAAAACAAAAAAACAACTCTTTCACATGCTGTAAACTCATGCAAAAATTTCAATAATTTCCAATAAACATAATAAATATTTAAAAACAACTGCTGTTAAATGAAATCCGACGCCAACATTTAAAGGCGGATAAAAATGTAAATATTTTATTTACAAAATATTTATTACAATGGATTTTTTTCACACATTTATTACGAATTTTTATTTAATTAAAAGTAAATAAGATTTTTTTGTTTGCTGGTAAAATTAAATTATATAAAAAATATTACAACTATTTAATTTAAATTTTTTATATTTTGACATTTAGAATCATAACTTCAGCTAAAAGTACTATTTTTTATTTGATTAAAAGTACTTAACTGTAAGGCTAGCATTTTTTTATGAAAAGTGAGATTTCCTGTTGAACAATATATGACAAAAGGGCTTTAAAAAACGAAGATTTGTGCAAAAGAAAACTTTTTTCGAAAAAAGTACTTTTCGTTTAGAAAAAATAATCTTTTTATAAAAGGATTAAGTACAGTGCAGTAAGTACATTTATAAGTTGCAAAAACAATGAACTTTTGAAATAAAAGTAAGTTATGTAAAAAAGGGACTTTTGAGAAAAAAGTACTTTGATACTTTTGAAAGAAGCGTTATATAAAATTTTTCTAAAGAAAATATCAAATGTTTTTTATCTAAAAATAGATCAAGTAATTTTTGGGAAAAATATGAAGGTTTTGTGTATGATTTTTTAATGAAGAAGAAATGTTTTAATAAAATTGATTTTGAATTTTAAAAAAGTAGATGTGTTCAACAAATTTTTTAATAAAAATTAATTTTAAAATTAAATTCAAATTCAAATTAAATTTATTGAGCCTTTTTTTCATTTCTTTATATGTACAAACTATGCAGAAATGGAAAAAGCATCAAGCTTTCCGGAAAATAGTTAAATAAAAGTTAAATGAAAAGATGTGTTAAAAAGTTAATTCGCTTTTGCTCCCGAAGCTTTCATAACGAAGGCAGTATTATAGATAACTTCAAAATATTCCTAAAACTAACTTAAAACTAAACTTAGAAACTAGTTAGAACAATAGAAGAAAAAAAAATAAATAAATAAATAAAATAAACGAAAAAAAACGAATTTAATCAAAATTGACAAAATACACTGTCAACCCCTATGAGTACCAGGAGTAGTCCTATCATAAAATTCACACCGAATTGATTCATTTATATTAAAAGAAGGAGGAAGCTCATTAATGTAACCTAAAGGTGATAAATAATTAACATTATACCAATTAAAACTAGATTGGGTGCTGTATATTCTTTTTATGCAAATATTATCATGGTTCAAGACCCTAAGCGCAAATCGTTTTAACAAATCACAAACATATAAACCGACGGGAACAACTTTTGACTTTGAATAAACAAATACATTAGAGTATCTTTTATTTGGCGAAATGTAGTATTTCCCGATACAACATCTTAAAATCCTCCTTTCAAAAATCTCAAATTCTTTAATTGCAGTAGGAGAAATATTAAACCAAATTGGAAAGGCATATAACAATACAGGTCTGATACTTGTTTTATATAGAAGAAGTTTGGTTTTTATAGGCAAATTTTTATTTTTAAACACTTTGGAAAAAATTCCCATTAATTTGCAGGCTGCTCCAAGAGAAATACGAGCATGTTTATTAAATTTCAGAAGATTACTAAAATTTATGCCAAGATATTTTATTTTATCCCTTATTGGAATTTCTACTTCTTCAAGATAAAGACGAAGTAATTTGCTCTCCGGGACCACGAAACTTCTGCATTTACCAGAAGCATTACGAATGCAAATTGCTTCACTTTTTGGTATATTTATTTTAATTCCCCAGTCATCGTAAAAGGCTTTGACAATTTGTAAATGAGCTGAAACTTTTTGAAGGGCCCTATTGGGAGATTCATCGTGTGCACATAATAAAGAATCATCGGCATATAATATAAAAGTAGATTCCCTAAAAACGTGGGGAAAGTCAAACAATAAGATGTTAAAAAGATGTGGAGCCAAAATTGAGCCTTGTGGAACTCCACATTTAACATCGCCCTTATTAGATAATTTATTATTAAATAAAACTTGAAATGATCTATTAGCAAAAAAACTTTTAAACAATTTGATAATAGGGGTGCTAAAACCAATTTGAATCATTTTATAAAGAATTCCGTTGTGGTATGAATGATCAAACGCTTTTTCAATATCCAAGGAAATGGCAACAGTACAGTGACATTTACGAAGATTTTCAACCAAATCGTTTTAAAATTAAAGAAAAATTGTTTTTTAACAAAAAATTATATAGTGTTGCCGTCTCTATTAATTGCTAAATCTATTATTCGTAATATACTGCATTAATGTAAGAAAAGGACAACATATTGTATAAATTTTGTTAAAAACGTGCAAAAGCTAAGTAAAATGGCGTGATTTGTCTTTAGTCATTACTCAAGAGAAGTACAACTCGCAATATTCTTGGCTATTTCAACATAGTGTAATATAATTTAAAATACTTAAGAAATAATTAATAATGGGTTGTATATAACTTTTAGGAAATTTAATGCTGAATTAACTTGCAATTGAAGATTAAAGTTTTACAATTCATTCAAGTTCGAAAGGGATTAATCGTTAGTAAACGCCTTTCGTTTACAGGGAGTATTTAATTAAAAGCAAAAAGAAATTATTCTACCAAAAGAAAATCTTTGTAAAAAAGAAGCAAAAAAAAACTCATTAGGAAATAATTAGCTTTTTCGATAATCTTATATAAAAAGAAAATATTTAAGTTGAATAATACTTAGTTAATTAATACTTAATAAAAAAAATATCTAACTTAAATCTAGTGAAGTAAAGTTTAACCAATCAGGAATTTTGTATATTAACTATTTAACATCACACCCACACACACACACAAATTGCAATAATTTAAATAAAATGTAAATTTAATATTAAAAAATTCAATCTCTGTAACAAGATTCTTTAAATAAATTTATATTTCCAGTACTTTTTTTGCGCTCGTATTTTAACGTAACACAATTAAATAACGTTTGCTTATCTGCTGGATATTTAAAAAAAATTTTGATTAATACAATGAAAAACGTATATTTTATAAACTTTATCTCACGGATACAGTTAACATGTGTTTACGGTCATAAAACACCTAGAAAGGAGTGAGGAAATGTTGTTTATAAATCTGGCATATGAAATGTAATAAAATTAAAATCGTCCTTCTCATAGGTGAATATTCAAATTTATGGGAGAAAATATATATTAAACACAGTCGCGCTCAAAATATGCGTAACTACATTTGGCTTAAATTTTTTTCTCATTTAATTTTTTTTATAATTTTCCTATTTCTAAAATTAAGATTAACTTTCACGTTAAAATTATAAAAAAAAAATAAAAGAAATTCCTATTGTTATCAATTTTGTTGCATTTAAAATGACTTTTAAAAAACTACAAAAATGGAAAAATCATCAAAATTGTCTTCAAAACATTCACTTAAAAGCCTAATTTAATGCAAACCTCAAGGAATTTTATCACTGAGTCTATTTTTAGCTATGGTAGCGTAGCCACTTGTACAACTTCGATAAAATATAAAAAAATGTCTTTGTTAACCTCGCAGAAAATCGTTTCACTAAGAATTCGCTGCTCAACATGCAACGCCGCAGACTCTTAGAGCTATCAGAAGAGTTTAAAAACAGTAAAAATATACATATCTCGTTAACTTAAAATTTCTGTAAAGGAAGACATGAAATGCCTGCAGAAGCTACAAGAATTCCGAAGATCTATATTTCTGTATACATAAAGGACATCAAAGAAACTCTGCAGTCGGACTATTTAAAATGACGTACAAGAAGAAAACTAATAACATAACATAATACGTCGTCTCCTGAGCACCTTGATTGGTGATTGGGAAAGAAGAGATACGGGAATATGCAATTTATATGTTGAATATTTAAAAATGATTTTTAGGCCGAAAAAATTGGCATGCGAATGTCGGCCGTTAATCCTTCATTGTGTCAAGAATGTATACAGGTGTCCCTCTATAAACGAGCTAACGTTGGCGAGAAGACTTACAGCATTGAAGAAATGAAGCAATATATATATAGAGGTCATTGCAAAAAGTGCATCAGCTTCTACGTTTTTAGAAGTAAGATTCAGAATAATTTTGATGGGGTTATAATACCTGATCCCTTAGATAGTAGAGCAGCAGCAGCGCGAACAAAGTAATTGGTTACAGTCGAACTATAGAGAGCTGAGTTACTGTCTTGGCAACAGGGCGAAACAAATTAAGATACCATTCGGCTTAAGTGAGGATCGAGGAAGATAATTTTTGAAGGGTATGCATGACATCGGCTAAGTCAGCAATGTACATCAAGGTCAGTAACGTACTTAACGTGAATGACATGAGTGACATCACTAATGATTTGGTAAAAAAGATAAAAGATTTGGTCTTTTATTTTGTTTTTATTAATAATTTTTTGTAAAAAAGTTTTTAAAAAAAATTGTTAAGATCACAAATAATCAATTATATTGAGCCATAATCCTAGCCCAAAATAAAGTTCACTTTAAAAGAACTAAAGTCGGTTTTAGTTTATAGTCGACTCTAGCGCATTCATAGACAATTCAAAATATACTTTCGGCGTTAAGTCGACTCTAAATTTAAAATTAGCTAAGGCTGGTTTTAACTCTTTTTTTTGTAACATAACAAAGTTTGTGAGAGTTTGTGTTTTATATTTTATGTTGCTCACATCTTCAAGTCAATATTTCGGAGGACTCTTTTAAATTTGATCCAAATTTGTAGCAATTTTGTCACTAAAACTTTCAGTGCAATCAATTTCCATCATCTAATCCATAAGCCGTTATCAAATCCATAAACAATCATAGCCTCAACAAGACTGTCTTCTGCGCTTAATTCTTAAATAGGATATGAATTAATACAGCTTTTTGGCATTAACTTTCATACGCACTCATTGCACCATAAGCTGAGAACACTCCCACTGGTAGCCTGCAGAATGCATTCCTGTATGGCTTTCTATTACTTTTTCTTTTTGTCCATCGCTGACACGTCATTACCTATGTTTTTTACCGTATACAAATCCAGGCTTGAATGTTGACGGAGGCATTCCTTTTCATCGGCACACCAGTTGGCTTCTCTTTAGACTCTATAAAAAAAATCTATAATTAATTACCACCAAAATATCAAGAGGTATATATGAAAACACCTTTTATAATTAATCTATTATTTATTTTTCTTATGTTTGTTAATAAATTGTATGAAAACATTTGTCAAATTGCAGTTAACGCCCAGTTTATGTCTGTTCTAATTAAAGTATACTTAATTTTTAATGTGAATTTAAGAAAGAGTATACTTTATGAAGAGTCGACTTAAGTCCATAACTATGAATATGGGCGATTGATTTTATTTATTTGTTTTGTATATTAAATTTCTTCAGTTTCTGCAACAATAAATAACTTTTTCAATTTAAGCGTTTTCACATGAACTGCCAGTAATGGAATACTTTAATTTAATTGCTGTGGTTCGAATTTTTTTATTTAAAACCAACTATGTTGCATTTTATGTGCATGATAGCCATAATGATTGCATGTTTACAAAAAATTCTTTATCATGACTGAAGTATTGTTGAAAACAACTATAATTTGTTTCCGCAACTATATATTGTTACAGAGAACTTAATAGGGTTTTTGTGATCATATTACAAACATGTTTTTTGTCTGCGTGTAAACGATACAATAAGCTATACTTTATTTCACAATTTAAATTTTTGGGGGAGGATAGAGTGGAAAATGAAAAATGTTTATAAAATTTTACATATTTCAAGTACATTAAGTGGAGATACAGGGTGGACAAATGCTTAAATAGACCTTAAAATAAACTCAGTCATCGCCGGGCATAGAAAGCTATAACAATGTACTTATCTATAATTTGGAAGATTTTTTCCCGGATTTTAAATTATAAATGCAAGCTTGGCGTTTCATCTTAAACTGTTTTGGTAACAACTGTGCAGTAAAAAAAACTGTACATAAAGCAGGAGCGGGGATATATATAAATATTAATAATAAAGGCAGCATAGTAAAAAAATATGTAACTAAGTAAATAACCCAAAGGTAAAAAAATATCGTATTTTTAAAATGAAATTTGTATGTTGGAAAAAATACTATCAGCAATTGCAAATAATAATTTTGTAAAAAAAAAATAGAAAGGAACTAAATTCTGAGGTTAAAACCTCTGTCGTCTGTTTTCAAATGAAACTTATTTAAAGCACTATTAACATAAATACAAAAAATAGAACAAAAAAAGGAAATCCTGAAATGTATGCATCAAGTACGAGTTTCTTCGGCATTTTTGTGCTTAAAAAAATGCAATCAATTTTCAGCTGCGTTGTGGATATCTTTCCTAAAAAAGTCTGTGATTGCACCCGAGTTTTAGGAAAGTCCCAAAGGCAACAATATTAAATTACTTTTAGACAAAATATACTGTTTGATAGCTATATAAAATTATTTAAAATTGTAAAAAAAAATGTAATAAATAAATAGGTCTGTTTCTTTACTTTTTGGGTAAAGTTCGTGAAAATGAGCGCAAGCATTGTTTTCTCTCATAAAGAGACAAAATTATATAAAAACTCTAAAGTATTTTGACTGTTTTAATAAAAAAAATTAACTTCAATAAATCAACAAAAAGAAATAATAATTTGTTTTGTATTTTGTTTGTGTTTTCAGGTTGTTGTACAAGTTTAAATAACTTGCACGAAGAAAAAGTTTGGGCTGTTTCGTGTAAGAAGAAGAAGAACTTTATTCTCTCAAACCCGCTCTCATTTACCCAATTTTAAAGTAAGAAAACAATTTTCGTGCAAATTGGGATCCCACGGGATCCCAAAGTAGAGTAAAGAAAGAGACCTAATGCTTTCTTAATTCTCAAATTTGACAAAATTTTTTACTAGCCGAATAATTTCAAAAGCTTTCATATCTAGAGTAACTTAAAGTGATATAGCATAAGATTATACGTTTTTTTATATTAACTATTAATGTAAAATCTAGCTTTGTGGGACAATTTTTTGCCAATGGTTAATAAGTATGACAGACTTTTTAACAGATCTATACGATTTTATAATCTTTTGAAATAATTAAAAAAAAAATTATTCTCTATGCGATCAGAGTTGATTTGTTTAAGATTATGATAAAAAAAACAACAAAATATTAAAACCATATGTTATTTGCGTCTTTTTTGTATAATAGGACGAAAAGTAGGACAAAAATCCTGTTAGATTTTTGTGTGTTTATATCGTACGATTTTGTATGATAGTATATCATGGCCTTTAGACACACTTTAATTTTTAACTTATTTCTTGAACTTTGAACTTAATGTATTCACAGACATATAGTAGAATATTATAAAAAAAATATCTTTATTATACAAGTCAATTCATTACATCTCTGTTCTTAAGGAAGTTTTTATAATTTTTCAGAAAAGGGATAAACTAGTACCGCATATTAAAAAGTTAGATGGTGAATATATTGCACAAAAATGTCCCAGGTAGTATTTTACATAGATCAGCTGGAAATATCGAGACATGAGAAGACTTTACTCTAACTCGAGCAGGAATTTTGAAAAACGTTATCATTCAGTTCGCAATTAGACTGGGAAAGTTTTATAAAGTGTTATATATTAGTACCTACAGTACCAAGTCACTTTTAAATTGATTAACATTCACTAGGCTGTTTTTTTGTGTAACTGCTGTAACCAGTATTTTCTGGAATAGACATAATTTTTAGGAAAATTTTTACTTTAAATTTTAAGTCAGATTTTTTAAAGTCAAAAAGCTGGTCTCAAAAAAACAAAGTAGTGTTTTAAGCTTGCCTTTATTGATTAAGGTACCCTGCTAGATTGACAACCCGAAAAGAAGATTTTGAGTTCAAATCTGAACAAAACCTTACATAGCCAAACAGCAACCAGCATAGCCTTAAGCAAGCTAATCGTAAATGAAAATTTCGCCAAAGAGTCTTCAATTGAAAATCTGGTTGGAACAACAGCAAATCGTAGCCCAAATCTCGTGGAAATCATGCCAGATCACCAAAATATTGTGGTCCAAATCAGGGTTTAATATTCAGCACCAACAAAATTTTTTTTGACTGGCGACTGAACTAAAAATAGTTTAAGTATTCATTTTCAACTATTTGACTGCTTAAAATAGTTTAACTGAGCACACACAAAACTAAAAACCAACTGAATTCAGTCTACTATTTTCAGGAGGAAAACGAACACACAGCGACCGAGTTTTGAGCTTGTAAGTTAACAGTACGCAACTGAGAAGCCAGTTCGTGTGCGTTAAGCAGACGTAGTTATGTTTTTCTAGTAACGCAACACAACTGAAAATGTGTGTGGATAGTCTGACTGAATAGTTTGATTGTGTGTTTGTACACAGTTTTTTAACAAATAGATATGTGTATTATCATTGTTGTTACAAATAGAAAATAATTTTATTTCATACTGTTTGTATGAAAGTTTGATTGAAAATGTCTTGTTACATGCGCGTGTAAATAATTTTGAAGATTAATTAATTTAATTAATATATATAAAATATTAAAATGGTTTTACACGATTAGAATAATTTTACTTAAAATTAATTTTTGGTATACATGATTTTGTTTTTAACTTGGAACTTTATTAATAAATTAACCTTAAACTTAGTAAATCACTATATAACTTAATATGTATTAATGAAACATAGCTATTCATATTAAATCGTCAATAATTTCATCGAGAAGTATAGAATTAAGTTAAGCCCATAAAATATTTTCAATATTTTCTACGTCTAACCGATTTTTGCAGTCTGTTAAAATTAGCTTTAGCGCGCCTGTTAAGTGTAGTCTACTAACCTATTTTATACAAAAGTCTCAGTTGGGTGGATTTTGTTTGGGGTTTTTACACCCATAAAATTTAAATATATCTATGTTTTTTCTTTTGCGATTTTGTTTACAACTATAATAAATTCGAAATTCCCACAAATTGAAATTTTAAAGATTTATGCCTGTTACAAAGTAACCGCCGCTCATCCGCAATTTTACTACCTAGCTTAATGGTCAAGCAAATAAATATTCTTCGCCGTTTTTTTCATAATTCATTTTTTAGTTTACTTACATACATACAGATAAAAGCAGAAAAGAATAACTCCCATATTCATTAGAAATAAAATAACTTTGAAATGTTTTTTATGACAAATTTTCCAAAATATATTTTAAATCTATTTTAATATTTAATGAATACGGCAGTGTGAATTTAAGATGACTTTATTACTGAAAAAACTTTTGTGCAGATTTAAAATGAATTAATTAAGATAATTATTAAGAAAAAATTTAATGTCTTCTAATAAATAAATGAGATTATTACCAACAGGCGTTTTCGAGCAAACTTACACGAAATGGATGTAGCTCTTTATTATTCATTTAATGCAAAAACAGTAAAATGTTTTCGCTTTAAGAAAATATTAATAACATACAATGTGAGCTCTTGGTCTCTTTAACTAAATCAATTTTATGAAAGAAAAAGAAAGAACACTCCAAAAGAAGAGGAACGTACACCACCTAATGTAAAGAAATCATATGTAATAAATGTACAAAACACTAACGGGAACCTTTTAACTGTGGGATTTTGTTAACACCAGGTAGATTGATTTTGTATTGTTGTTGTTGTAATATATTAATAATTTTGCAAACGCTGCAGTTTCTTTAAAATAGGCAGAGGACAAGAGGACGTTTTTTTTTCAAATGGCAAAAGGCCTCTAAAATTAATGAAGCATTCACATTTTAATTCCACTCATAATTTCTACAAATTAATTAATAGTTAATTAAAGCCCAAATGTGAATGTTTCTTCTAAAGCACTGCTGTACAATACTATTCAAAAACTATTAATATTGTCAGTTAAAAAATTTATAATTTTCCTACAATTTTTTTTTAATCAAAATAAATTTACATTTTATAACTCAAATATTCAAAAAATATAAATTAAAGCATTTTCGAGCAACAGCACAAAGTAGTAATGCATGTATATATTTTTCGTTAATTTGTTGAACAAAAAAATGTATACGAACGCTCACTTTTCTACTTTGTTTAACCACCCCATTCACATCATCCAGTCATATTTCTAGTTTTGTTACGATACTAAAAAAACATAACTACGTCTGTTAAACGCACACGAACTGGCTTCTCAGTTGCGTACTGTTAACTTACTAACTCAAAACTCAGTCACTGTGTGTTCGTTTTGCTCCTGAAAACAGTAAACTGAATTCAGTTGGTTTTTAGTTGTGTGTGTGCTCAGTTCAACTATTTTCAGTTGGCGTAAAATAGAAAACTGATTTCAGTTGATTATTTTCAGTATGTAACTGAAAAAAGATGAACTGGTTAGTAAAATGTGACTGCTAATAGCAGTTTTTCGAAACCCTGGTCCAAATAGCTGCACTAGGTTGGACAAATGTTTGGAAAACTAGAGAGTTAACAAGAGTGTAATAAGAGCGAAAGAAAAATTTAAAAAAGTTAGTTTAGTTATAACCGAATTCAGAAGAACTGCAACATTTAAAGAGTAAATTCATAACTATACATTCATCTTTTATCTGCCGTATTTGTTTACGTACATTCCATTCCACAAAGTATTTACTCGATGAGATATTTCTTGGTATATCTTGAGAAGCTACGCTCCAAAAAATCCATGCAAGTCCTTTTCCCAATTTGCTTACCCACACATAACCGTATCCTATATTATTTACTGATCAGTTACAAAAATAACCTGCTTAAGAAATAAAAACTGTGTATTTTATTTATTCAAAATTATGTAAAAATTTAAAACATACCTTCAATATCCCTATTAAATTTCAAATGCATTCTTCGTATTTTTGTTTTAATAATTTTCCTTAACATATTCCTGTTTACATAAATAATTCCGCAAAAATATGAACTTTAAATTTTAAGTAATTTAAACAAATGTAATAATGTAAACTAAACGCACAATTTTCAGATGTTGGCAAATAATCATTTATTTATTTTACTACCAGCCACACAACATAAATATACAATCATTATGATTTCGACTTGTCTATAAACAACAATCATAATAACAAATAAATAATTCAACAGTACAAACAACAATATCAGCTGAACTATGAATTTAGTGAATCTTGTAAATATTGTATTACATTAAAATTACTAAATGGCTGACATTTGTAAATAAAACAAAGCCACTACAATTTACGAATTCTGTATTTCATTTTAAAATTATATAAATTTTAAAATACTTCTTAAATGTAAAAACCTTTTAAGGATTTAAAACTTAATACTCAAATGTAAAATATAATTATTTATACACAAATTAAGTTGCATATGTATATCAGCAAAATATAAATAATGTTTGTTGTTGTTCTTAAATAGTCAAAAGCGTTGAAATATTTTCATTCACATGACGTTAAAATTAATTAAATATTTAAGCTGCTTGAAAAGTTATATGGTTTTCATTAGACATACTTAAAGTTTATATGAATTAATATTAATCATACGCCACACAGTTCACAATCGAAATTTTGAACCAACGTATTGTTTTAAATTAAACCATTTGCTGTTTATTCCACATATGAATACTCCAACAAGTCAATAAATATAACTAAATAATGTTGAAATATCCTCTGGCAACCGAACGGTAATTTTTTAATATATAAAAACTTAAAAGCGACACAATGTGAAAGATTTAAATTTTTTACGTTTGTTATTGTTTAACGAATATAATACTAATAAGAGCAACTACTAATAAATACTGAAGACTGAAATGAAATTATTTTACTAAATGAAGCTTATAACGTACTTCGAGGTTTCTATATCCTTCACGAGATGGACTCCTTTGGGAGTAGATTTGATATTTTCGGCGTTATCCTTTCTCAAGGTGTAGCCAATCCATTTCCAGTTTCTGCTTTTGATTTTTATGTCCCATTTTAATAGAGCAAAAGGCTGATTTAATGCGGGTAGTCAATAAAAATGTCGAGTTACTCGATAACTCTGAGGACTGCTATATCCTGGTGAGTGAAGTATATCCGTAACTTGCCTCTCTTCGGCTATTGACATTCCCAGTAGCTCCTCGTCAGAAGCTGTGTGTTCCTTCTGCCATACTGTTCTATAATCAGTCGCATCATATTATTGCGTTGCAAGCATGATCGGTATCCTCTACGACCAACTTTTTGTCAATAGGAATATGTTTCCGGGTATTAAGCACCACACCTTTTGCCTTAAGATAATTTATGCTGCATTCTAACCTAAAAATTACGCATTTTACACAAAATGTAAAATCAATGTGTTTGGTCGCAAGGAACAACTGAAAGTATGTAGGCCAGAATTAAAACCGCGTAAAATTTTCACGATGTTACTAATTGATATGGCCTTTTATGTAAAGAAATGATATTTCATATAATGTTTCGAAAAAGATGGAGAAAAACACAATCACTCGAATTTTATGCCTTGTCAGAAAATATATATGTTTTTTCCAAAAGTACTTAATTAATGGGATTTGAACCTTTTTTAAAAGGGAAGTTTTTATTAGAAAGATACATTTTGAAAACATTTTTTAAAGTAAATTTGTATTTTTCTGTAAAAAAAATTTTGTTATCAATTAAACTGCTGTTTCCGAAAGTATTATGTGAGAAAGGTACTATTTCGGAAAGTTCTTTTACTGAACATAAATTTTAAGAAATTTTAAAAAGGTGGTACTTTTTGCCGAAAGGTACTATATGCTAAAAAGTACTTACCATGGCAAAAATATTGTTTTCCTAATATTAGAGATAAAGTTTGTTACATAATGTATTTCTTCTTCTAAAATTGTTTTTCATGTTTAATTCAATGAAATATAAAACTCCCACTTGTTATTTAATGTCATTTGTTCCTTTTAATTTGATTACTTAACACAAGCAAGTAAAACAATATTTATTTCTATATTCCAAACATTTTTCTTAACAATTATTAAAACACTTATAATCTAAATGTAATTAAATTAAATTTTATTTTACAAAAAAAAAATCCATACTGAAACTTTAGCTTCACACACAAAAACAATGAATCCTTTCAAATCCTTTTCATTTTATCGCCCATTTAAAAACAAAAGCACATAAATACCAAAACATCTAACAAGCTCGTTTACAAAGAAAAGAAATAGAACAAATTAAACTTATTTTTCTAATTACATTTCAAATTTATGTCACGAATTCGTAGAAAAATTTTTCGAGACACTGAATAAACTTTATCCTGTTCAAATAATAATGCAAAGCCAAAACCCACACATAAGTTTGCATTCCAAAACATATAACTTTAACTGAATAAAAGAAAAATTTGAAAAAAGTCCAAGACAAATAAACTTTTTAAACACAAAAAGGCAATAAATACAAACATGGTTAGAAAAAATATTTAAATCCTTTTTTAAGTTTAAAAACAATAATATTATTTCATTCACACAAAATCTTGTTGGTGCTTGTTCAAAGCCAAGTACTTCTTAGAACGGGATAAAATTATTGCATTCTTAAATTTAATTACAAAAAAAAACACAAGCTGTAATAAATGTTCTTGGAAATATGAATATACTAAAAATTGGTCTCCTGTTTTGTATTTTTTTCATACACCGTTTTGATATATGTTCTATTTCCTGTGAACTCTATCTAATAAAAAATGATTTTTAAGAAATTTGTATTTTCATACGAGGAACAAAAAAGTACCAAAAAGGGTTAACATGAACTTTGGCCAATGTTTACTTTATAATAACAATTCGCTCTTACGTAACTGGCAAAGAAAAATTGTTAAACGGGACACAAATGACACAGTTCAGGAGAAGAATAATAAATTATATTTTTTAATTAACAAAAGGCGAAAATATTTGAATTATTAGAGATTTTTGATTTTTTATATATATAACATAAAGGTACTTTTTGGAAAATCATAAAACAAAACAAATGATATTCTTTAAGAAGAAGAAAAGGCTCAGTAGGAAGAAAATCAAAATAATAGTACTTTTTCTTTGGGTAAGAGTTATTTTAAAATTTTTATTAAAAAAAGCACGAGCTCTAATTTTGATTAAATTCGTATACCATAAATTCGTATACTAAAAACTCAATTAAGTACTATTTAAGCTTCTAAATAACTAAAGCTAAAGCTACAATAATCCCGTTTAAAATAGAATTATTACTTCATTTTAGTTGTAATTTTTCTACTTTACAAAGTAAAAGCGCGTGTTATTTTGAAAAAAAAAACTCAATTTGTAATGAAAAATAATTCAGAGTGAAGAGTTAATCACTAAAATATTAAAAACATAGTTACCCATTATTGGCAGCAAGAACTACTGAATTGTATAAAAAAAAAGTAAAATATATCTTTTTATAACATAAGAAAAAACAAAAAAGGACCAAAATGGTAATTTTTTTCATTAATGTAATAGTTTCATATTTTTTATATATATTTTTTTCATAAAAACCTTAAAAACCTATGCCCAAATGATCCTTAACGTAAAGGAAAATCGTAAATGATACAAAATAGTACTTTTTCTAAAATAGTACTTTAAACTTTTTTTGTTTTACTGTTTGTTTTTATTTTTTCAATAAACATGGCAGTTTCAGAATTAGACTTAAATTATTTTAAGCGAAGCGGTAATTGGTAAAACTGGATAAAGAGTTAATTTTAGTTTTGACAATTTTTAATAAAATAATTATTTAAGTGAAAGAAGCCTCAATTAAGTATACGAAATATATTTTGAAATAAATTTTGCAAATAAAACTATTTTATTCGTTCTTTTTAAACTCCTTTGTTTCCTCAGTGTATACGTTGAAGGCACTTCTGCTCAAATGCGTATTTAAGGTTTTTTTCTTGTTGAAGCTTAACTTAAATAGACAGTTTTTTATTTGAAGCTACAAAACTTGTTTTAAGTTTGCAACTTAACCTAAAAAAATAGTTTTATATTAAATTGAGGATCAGACTTGCAACTGACTCTAATATAGTTCAAGACATTGAAACCAATATATTTGCGTTTTTTTAATTCGCTGTATATTTTTTATGTCCTCTTGATAGGAACTAAAATTGCGCACAAAAAAGTGATTTGTTTCGCAAAGAAAAAACAGAAGAAGTAGGAGTATTTATTTCTATAGTTTTACATCCTTGTGTTTAACAAGACTTCGCATGCCTTAATGCTGCTTTAAAATGTAAAATGCAAACAGGGTTGTCAGATATTTTTTTCACCAAATATTAATCTGCATATCGCCAAAATCTCCATAATGATTGTTTCTAAAAAATATATAAAATCAATTGCTAAAAGTAAAAAAAAATTGTTATTATATGTTGTACACTTCATTCTCAAGGCATGCGACAGCGTTTCTTTTTTTTTCTGTAAAATACAGTGAATCGAATTTATTTAACATTTTTTAAAGGGAAACAATTTGTGTAACATGCGCTATTTTTATTTATACAAAAATAACATGCAATAAAGAAGTTCATATTGAATTCTATATAGGAAAGGATACGTTGTTGAAGTCATTATTGAAACAAAAAAACCTGTTGAATTTTACCAAATAAGTCAATAAAGTTTTACTTTCATTTTCAGAATGTACAAAAAAATTAAATAGTTCTAATTATACTAATTGAATCTTAAAGAGTTGCCAGATTATGATACTGACATGAAAATTACTGAAGTAAATTATTTGTAACATTCGATTTCTATTTCGTATCGACATTTGTTATATAATAAATCGATAAAAAGTCACCTAATCGCCAAATCAAAGTATTTTACAGCAAAAAAAAGTTTAGAAATCGCCATAACTGAAATCTCTAGCTGCAATTGCAAGAATGTAGTGCTGCATGCAAGTACTTGACATAAAGTTAACGCAGTAACAATTCTTAAAACTACCATCCCCCAGTGTATTAAACTCTTTTACTTTTCTTAACACTACTATACGTCTACGAAATATATGCGTAGGTGTGTATGTGTATATTTAAAGCTCGTGCATGCATTACCATGATTGTATCAGCTCTTGTGTTTGCACGAGTTTGCTTAAATCTAAGGTTTCTCGTCTCTATTACAGCCCTTTGGCTAAAATTAATGAGGTGATAGATTCTTATTTAAATATAAACGACAAAAAAAGGTATGACGAGCAACGAGCTGGGTAAGAGGAGTAAAAACTTCTGTTATTGTTTTAAACTTTACAGCGGTAGGCAAATTTATTTACAAAGATTTTTTTCTACTTTTAAGGGGGTGTTTTTGGTTGAGGTTTGTGCTGCTGGTTAAGTCTACTGGTTTGCTTAACTTTGCAATTTGTGTGACTTTTTGATAATATAAATTTACTTCTTATTTGGTTTTTAAATGAATTTTAAAGTGTTTAGCAAGTTTATGTTTATGAGACAATAAACTTTACTTAAACCAAATGAGACTGTTTGCTATATTTGGCAATAATGAATCTTAAATTCTATTTAATGAAATAGCATTAGTTGAAGGATTTATTTGTGAATAAGGGCAGCCCAATGAATTACCTGACCTTTAAAATGAAGAGAGTTTTCCAATAAGGACGGACACGTTGGTCATAAAATATTGTAAATAATTCAGAGTTTTTTTTTAACTTAAATAAATAAATAAATTCATTAAAATTGCGCAATGGTGCAATCTCAAAAGACTGTTCCAGTTGTAGCAAAATTCAGGCTTTTGATATAAAGTTTTGAAGACCTTAATAATAGATTGAAGACCATATTATATATTTATAAAATCAGTTGAAAACCCTAAAGAAATTAAATGTCTAAGATGCCACAGAGTTTCGAATTCTTTACCTGGAAACTAAAGCTGGCAGACTCGTCCCCTTTAAGCAAGTGTATTAACAACCGCTTTTTTAAAAATATTTCTTTTAAAAAACTTGTGGTTCTTTCCATTGAACAGAGGTGAATTTTTTATTATAACATAAATAATAGAACGAGCAACCAAGTGAAAGAAGCTAATTATTTATAAACGTTAACACCTGTTCTTAGAGATGGAAAAATTGTGTTCGTATTTTGACTTTAAGAAAAATTTTCGTATTTGCATAATGTAGATATTTTCATTTCCTTCGATAAATTTTGTGTTTTTGTTGTTATGCTTTTCAGGGCTCCGTAACGAAAGGATAAAAATGCAACCCTGTTGTTATCACTAAAATGTCTGCCGCCTGTTACAGTCCTTCACAGAAAGTGTGTTACTATAGCCACTATAACAATAAATACTAAATATTAAAGGGTGCCCCGATAGTTGATGCAATTTGATGTATGTATATGGCCAATCTTCAGAAAAACGGATAAAATTTACAAAGCAACAACAAGTATAAAATTTAGATTTAGAAATTAAACGACGTGCCAATAGTTAATGTAATTTTATGTATGTAACTTAAGTTTTTAAACGTTAGAGAGAGACAGCTTAAATTTACAAGGAACCTGTACTGCTAGGTCCCTATAACAAGAAGTATACAATTTGAATTTGGAAGTTTAAGAGTGCCCCTATAGTTGATCTAATTATATGCACATGGCCCCACTGTTATACAGTTGTCGATAGACGGTTGAAATTAACAAAGAAACTGTATTACTAAATCCTCTATAACAACAAATATAGAATTTCCGTTTGGAAATTAAAGGGTATCCCAATGGTTAATGTAATTTGTAGCCAAACTTTTGAATCATGAAAGGCAGACAGCTTAAATCTATTTTAAAGTCTATTTTTTTTTTGCATGTACTAAAAGGCAGACACGGCAAGCTTAAACGAAAAAGAAATTAGCTGTAAGTTAAGGGCGCCCCAAAAGTTACGTAATTTTCACTACATTGTCTTGTTTTTAGACCGTTAGTATTTTTATGTTCGCTATAAGAACAAGTATTCAGAAATTATAAATAAAATTATAAAATAATAATAAAAAATTATAAAATGATTAAATAAACGTATAAGACGTAAGTATTTAACTGCAGTAGTCTGATATTTACATTTTACCCAGAATATGTACAAATATCCCTGCTATTAAAGTAAGTGTAAATAATCACTTTAAAAATAATATGGTTTTTCCATACAAATATATTCTTAGAGTTTTTTTTTTTTTTTTTTGTTTTTTTGTTGAGAATTTAAATTTTGTATTTATGTTTAATAGACTTTTTAGTAAATCTTTTTTATTTATTAACTTTTAATTTTTTTTTTTTTTTTTTTTGTTAATTATACCTAAATAGATAATTCTTAATTCGACTTAAATTCACCTATGATTTAATTTGTAACTTTATTTGGAAAGAAAAATTATTTTAAAATTTTTGTGTAAACTTGTAAAGAAAACAAAAAATTAAACATTATCAGAATTTTTTCGTTGTAAACATAATTTTGTTTAATTTTTCAAGCTAATTTTATGTTTCGAATTTTTTAGAAATTCTCATTATATAAATTTGTATTTACTTTGTTGGTGAAATTTAAGTTCAACTTCTAATTTCATAAATAATTAAATTAAAAAACGCGAGGCACAGCGCAAGTACGTTCATGCTCATAACTCATAACAAACAATGTTACTAAAACATCATCTATAATGTTGTGTGAAAACAAACAAGAATGATTAAAAATTAAAATTGAATTGCAAAAACAAATGTACAAGACGAGTTACAGAGAGAACAGTAAAGAAATACTTTGGTTTGAGTGTAGACTTCGTCTAACCAAATAAATCTTGATATGAATACTTCTCGTATTCTTATTTACAAAACTATTTGATTAAATAGATGATGTTTTCAATGTACACAACCTAAGGCAGATAGACGCGAAGAATGCTGATGAATGATGTATTGATCCAGAAAATGCAGCATTACATTTTGCTGGTGTCTAAGTTTTCTTCTTTTCTCTGGAAAACGTCCGCATATATTTGAAAAAAATGTCAATTGATCAGATATAGTGTCGGTAGAGGTGCTATTGGAAATCAGCGTGATCGGTCCGTGTCCTTCGAGGCAGCAGGCAAAACACCACGCCTACTGCTAATTTTTTAATGCCATTTGGAACAATAAAGTAACTCCAATCAAAAAAATAAATATATAGGGCGTTAGAGAATTAAAAAGTTAGAAAAAAAGATTAAGTAAAAAAAATTGGCGTTCACCCATATATTCCGAGTTATGGGGCTTTGAAATTTTTTAATTTTTTTAAATATAAATATGGGTATCATTTTAAAGATTTTGAAGAGATATTTAAGGAATTACTAAAAATTTTTCAAAATGCTCAACCTATTAAGAGCCGATGTCATTTTTATGTAAAATTCATATTTTATACAATTATTTTTTTATTATTATTTTTTAATTAAAAAATTGTTCATCTTTTAACTGTATAGAACAGCCGAAAAAAAGTCAGTCGTTTAAAGTAGATAAGAAAAATTAAATCAGTGTTGATTATTGTTGTTTTTGCTTAAACTTTGATTTTTGTCTTAACTTTATTTGTTTGGACAAACATTTTTAGTTTATTTAAAATGTTTGTGAGCAGTTTCCTGAAGAGCTAAGTAGGCGGTAGCGAAATGGACAACGAGACGAGCTTTCACCTTCAATAACCAAAATCGGTGATTTTAATAATTTGTTCGGGATAATCAGCACAATATTAATTAATAAAATTTACATAAAAAACACAAACAAAAAAAGTATATGTTTTACCCTATTTTAGTACTCGTTGCTAAAAATTGTATTTATTTTTTTATTTAAAATCGCTTATTTTAAATAGAAACTACAATATTAGAAAATTTTAGCGATGACAATAAAGGCTAAAATTACGGCGAATTGGATTTTTAGAGATCGCCAAATTAAGCAATAAACATTACAGAATTGCTTTTACAGCTAAAAATCGCTAAACGGATTTTATAGATTTTTAGCGATGGAGTTTAAGCTTTAGCGACTTACAGAATAAGGCTGCTGATTGGGTTTTAATAACAAAGGTTACCTGCGAATGCAATAAACGAAAAATAAATTTGCTGAAGTTTTACTCTGTGCAATTCGTGAGAAATCACAAAATGTTTCTTGCTTTATGTTTAGAAACAGCAAAATGATTCTGGTAACAATTTCCGCATTTCGTGCGGAAAACTAAGCATTTGTTCTAACTTGCAAAAATTGTTAGCAACTTTAGTTACACCGCTTGAAATATTTGTCAACCGTACTAATACCTCGAATTAGAACAAAGTTGTCTCTTAATTTCCCGCTTATATTAAGTGCCCGATTATATTACGAAAAAATTGTCATCAATTTTGTGTTGAAGTTTTAAGCAAATAATACTCAAATTTGTCTCTAATAACGATACTTTTTCAACAATAAGTTGTGTAGTAATTTCTATCGAAGCTCAATCTTTTAAGGAAAAAAGGTTAAACGGATCTATTTAAAAAATCTTACTTTAACAAATTTTATTGAATGGTGAGAGCATGCACTATTCCATACCAAAATATTACCAAAACAAAATATTAGTATTAAGTACTAATTGAAGTTATCATGAGTATCATCGGCAGCGTTGTCAACTTGGTGCGTTTCGCACCATTTTGGGTGCTTTTTTGAATTTTTTGTGCGAAAATTTTACGTCTTGGTGCGTGGTGCGTTTTTTTTTTTTTTAATTTGGGTGCTTTTCTTAATTTGTGGTGGCACCAAAGCAAATTTAACACCACTTTTTTTTAGTGTGAGAAAAAAATTTTTGTACAAAAAATACACCTGTTTTAATACCATTTCGTTCAAGACGTACCAAATCTTAAGCACAAAATGAAACGGTATTGTTGTTGTATTAATTTATGTTATGATAAAAAAGAAACATTTCGCTGTATGGAAAATATTATCCCTTTTAGATTTTCATGGTCATTGCTTTTGTAGTAAAGGCTGCTGTCGTATCTGTTAAACAGCTTAGCAAAAGCTCAGTTTTGTCGTGATCAGTTAACCGACTTCAAAAAAAGAAGGAGGTTATACAATTCGGCTGAATGTTGCTTTTTTTATGTTTTGCCTGCAGAACTCAGTCATTTCTGAACCGATTTTGAAAATTGTTGGTAATATGATAGATTATGCTTACAGATTGGTACCGTTTAATAAACAGTTCATAATCTTAAAAATTAAAGGGTGCCCCCATACATATTTTTTACGTGTATTATGAAGTGTAAAGGACGATTCTGTAAAATATAAAATGTCTGTCTATTACTATGGCTCCCAATAACAAAAATCTAAAACTGAAAGGGTGCCCCCGTTATAGACAAATGCGTGTAAATTGGACAGAATGTCGGTTGCTATGGCCGATAAAGTAACAAGTATTAATACTAAAAATAATAAACTAAAGGGTGCGCCTATAGTTCACTTAATTTGATGTATATGGCCATACTTTTTAACAGTTGTAGACAGACGCTTGAAATTTACAACGAACCTGAAAAAACAAGTATAAAATTTGGATTTGGAAGTTAAAGGGTGTCCCAATAGTTAATGTAATGACAAATTATTCATAATTTTTTGTTGCTTTTATAAGCCTTTAATAAATGAATTTTGTAGGGAATTTTACTCATTAAACTGTATGTATGTTATAATACAGAAATATTTTTTTTATTTTTTGAATGATCGCTGTTTTTTATTTCAAAAGTTGTGTATGCAATATATGAAAAAATGTATTATCTAGTACAATTTAACACAAACATATATGTTTATTTTTTTATTTTTGTTAAGTTTTATTTTTTAATTTTGTTTGACTGTAAAAACCTTGAACTTTAAGACAGCTTTATTGTCATATTTTTAATACAAAAAATTGCGCTTTATTTGAAAAACTAAATCATTAAAGATTAAAAAAAAAGAAATTCTAAAACTTGGTGCGTTTTCTCTTAAATGGTGCGTTTTTTTCTCCACTTTGGTGCGTTTTGTAATTTCAAAGTTGACAGCGCTGATCATCGGACTAAATTTTTCTCATAGGTTTTTCTATTTTTAATACTCTTCACTACAAAAAGTGGAAAAAGGTCATATCTTGAATTTTTATATTTTTTGATAATATCAAACGAATAATTTTATTATAAACTTTTGAATTTTTATGAGTTTTAGAATTTTGTGATGCTTCTGATTTATTATTTTCAAGTTTGTATTTAGTTTATTTTTATTCTACTCCTAAGGTAAAAGAAATCAAAGGTAAGTTTATTATTATTATTATTATTATTATTATTATTATTATTATTTTGCATATGCATTAACTGAATGTTTTCATTAAGCTTAAGTTCGAAATTGTTCATGCTGCTGACGTTTAAAATAAAATATTCGATATAAAAATAAAAAGTATAATTTTTAATTTTCACCCTGACCAGGATTCGAACCATCGATTTTATAAATTAATGAAATTTTACTTTATTTTCGGCTTTTTGGTTCTTTTTAATTAATTTTCTAAACATTTTTAGAAAGAAAAATTATTTACAAATGTATGCGGACGTTTTCCAAAGAAAACAAGAAAAATTAGACGCTAGCAGAATGATATGCAGCATTTTCTGGACCGCCACATCCTTCATCAGCATTCTTTGCATCTATCTACCTTATGTTATGTACATCGTAAACATCATCTATTTAACAAACTAATCTTAATGTTAATTTGGTGAGACGTAGTTCACACACAACTTAAAGCTTTTCTTTGTCATTCTCTTTGTAACTCGTCTTGTACATTTGTTGTTGCTTTTTTGTACTAGCAATTTGATAGTCACAAATGCAACCTTTTTTTTCTTTGGAAAACGTCCGCATACATTTGTAAATAATTTTTCTTTCTAAAAATGTTTAGAAAATTAATTAAAAAGAACCAAAAAGCCGAAAATAAAGTAAAATTTCAATAAAAAGTATATAAATATAAAGATACTCCTTTTCCTAAAATAATTACAAAGTATAAACTACTTTCTTAATTTAATTTAGTTAATTTTTTTTATTAATTTTTATTCCCCTTAAGATGAATAGCGAAGCTATTCGAAATATTGGGAATAAAAATTAATAAAAAAAATTAAATAACATTAACAAAGTGTTTTAATTACCCAAAGCGACCTTAAGCCGAACAATGAATTTAAATCATTTATCAAAAAATAAAAGGCCAACAATACACCACATTTTCATTTTAGGAAATTGTATTCTTTATTTTTTAAATGGTGTATTTTTGACAAGGAACTGGAATTCCTTTAATTTTAATTAATCACCTTTAAATTTTAGATGGATTTCAGATATTAATATTTTTACTGAAATATAAAGATTTATAAGATTTCATGTTAAATTGTAAGTCTTTCGGTGTTTGATTTTTTATTTTTCTTTGTTATGGTAAAATTAGATTATTGTTAAAATTTTTTTTTTTTTTTTTTTGTAAAATTTCGAATTTTTTATAAAAATTACATTTCTGTTCAAATTAAATTTTTAAAAGAATATCAACGCAAGCAAAGTACTAATAAACTGCTACAAAGTATAAAAATTTAACTGTCATCCCTAAATTAGCGCGTAAGACGCAAAGCAATGTAATTCATAGCTTTTGCGCTGAAATATTAAATAACAGCGTTAACTTCGTGTCGTTAAAAGTAATGTTAACTCATTTTATTTCATAAAACCCGCTGTATAAGAATAAAGAAGAGATAAAACCGCTAGATTGCCTTGAAAATTACTAAATTGCCACTACTTTTCAACCATAACAAAACAAAACAAACCAACAAACCAACAAACCAACAAACAGCAAACTTCACTTCCTAACGCACTGTCAAAATTGGATTTTCCAATTGCTAAGCGTTGACGCCAAGCTATTTAGGGATGCTTCATACATTTTGTATGTACATGAGAAATTTTGACAGTTATCTTGAGCTTTACGCGCTAATTTAGGGATGGCAGTAAGAAAAACTTTATCGCAGAGCTTCAGGAATGATACTTATTTACAGGGTTCCCAGATTTCTTTCCATTCGCATACCCAATATGAGAAATTTTAACCCCACAATTCCTCAACAAACATTTTCAACTATTTCCAAAAATTCCACTACAAGTAACAACATTTATTTTTAAATTCAATTTAAATTTACTTCGAAGGGATTGGGGCTCTGTCCGTCTACTACATGGAAAATATTGCGCAAAGATCTTGGCCTACGCCCGTATAAAATCCAGCTAGTGCAGGAATTTAAGCCACGAGGCCATTATATGCGTCGTTCTCGCCGATTGGGCTCTAGAACAGTAAGTAACTGACCCATTGTTTTATCGCCAAATTGTTTTATCGCCAAATTGTGTTCAGCGATGAGGCTCATTTTGTTGATAAGCGAAATTGCAGCATATGGAGTGAGACCAATCCACAATATTCCCTACAGATTCCACTGCATCCAGAAAAATGCATCGTTTGGTGTGGTTTACACGCTAATAGCATCATCGGACCTTGTTTCTTCAAAAATGAGGCCGGATCTAACGTTACCATCAATGAAGATCTTTACCGAATCATGATTAATAATTTTTTTTGTTTGAAAATATGGATCACATTGTTCCGGAGAAAATGCGGTTTCAACAAGAAGGCGCTACATGCTGTAAGGCGACCGCAACCACCGAGTAATGGAAATCAAAATTTGGCACTAAGTTGATTCCGAGAAATTGACCTGTCAATAAGCCTCCAAATTCATGCGATTTGACATCTCTAGATTATTTCCTGTAGGACCACGTGAAGTCACTGGTTTATGCTGATAAACCAGCAACAATTGAAGCTTTGGAGGTCAACATTGTTCGTGTTATCCTTGAGATACTTAAAAAAGTGACTCGAAATTGGACGTCTAGAATGCGCTTCGTCATTAGCAGCCACGGTGGCCATATGCCCGAATTCATTTTGAAATATTAATGCCATGTTCTGATCTATCGTATAAAAAAATTTCTTTATTACAATTTAATTTTTTTACAATTTAGGGTTCTATCGGGCTTAAATAAATACGCGATATATCCTTAAAGAACTCCTCAATCCCCAAATTAAAATTTTCCTTCCTGTTTTGTAAATAAAATCCCCAATTTTGCATAAATAGCCTAATTTGACAACACTGTTTATGCATTGTAAATTTAGAAACACAGACACAGTCAGTCAAATCCCCAGTGTATGTATTTTATCAGGCTTTCTTATTTAAAAAAAACATATCGCATGTATTTCGGTCGGCTAATAGTATGGAAGTTTAAAGGTCTAATTAATTAAAACTAAGTTATGAAAGTATTAAATTAACATTCGAGTAGGTCAACCATGAAGTTTTGTAGTATATACAATCAATAAAATAACATCTGTAAAGTAAAAGAATTTAACATTAAGTTGATTTACAAATAACATAACAAAAAAGAAAAGAATTTAACATAAAGTTGATTTACAATTAACTTAACAATAACAGTGCACTATAACAGCACATTAAGACATTTTGGTTATGTGCATTCCACGATACTATTGTGAATAGTTAACATTATTAATTAGTCAGTTTTGCAACCCATATTGAAAGAAACTCCTTAATGTATTTTAAAATATCCAATATCCCTTACGTCTTATGTTATGGGTCATTATTATAGCACAAGTATTCATTTTATAGCATAGTTTCTAAAAACCCCTTATTTAGAGAACCGTTTGATTTACGAACAACTCCGAACTTTTGTATTTCGAAACGTGGATAAAAATCTATTGTTATTGTTTTTTTATTAAGAAAAGTGTTTCCTTATAATTGTCAAAACAATTGTGATTTACTAACAAGAAGGTTCGTGATTTTACTACAATAAAAAAATACTATCCAACGGAGGACAAACTAATGTCGTTGGTACGTAAGTCTATCCTATTCACTTAATGTGTTAAAAAAGTACAATAGGGTTTTTGATGAAAGTAACATACTTGAAAGAAATGTGATTATAATATTGTTAGTTTTAACTGACTTCAAAAAAAGAAGGAGGTTATACAATTCGGCTGAATGTTACTTTTTAATATTTGTGCCTCCAGAACCCAGTCATTTCTGACCCGATTTTAAAAATTTTTGATCATATGATTACAGATTGGTCCCGTTTTAAAAACAGCTCGAAACCTTAAAAATTGAAGGGTGTCCCCATACAACATACATATTTCTTACGTGTATTATGAATTGTAAAGGCAACTTCTGTAAAATTTAAAATGACTAACAAAAAATTATACAAAAATAAATCTTATAAATAAAGGGTGCCCCCATAAATGATGTAAATTAACTTATATGGGCCTGTCTTTTGAACCGTCATAGACAAACGCTTGCTATGGCCGTTATATCAACAAGTATTAATAATGCAAATTATAAATTAAAGGGTGCAATAGTTCATTAAATTTGATGTCTATGGCCATTCTTTTGAATAGTGTAGACAGACGCTTAGAATTTTCAACGAACCTGTATTTGTCCGCTATAACAACAAATATAAAATATGGATTTGGAAGTTAAAGGGTGTTTCAATAGTTGATGTAATTTCAAGTGTGTGGCCGTACTTTTGAACCGTTATAAACAGAACGCTGAAACTTAAAAGGGACCTGTTTTCCAAGTCCGCTATATCAACGAGTTTGAATTTAGAAATTAAAGGGTGTGCCATAATTACTGTAGATTTACCCTATATAGGCCTATGTTTTGAACCGTTATAGACAAACGCTTGTAAATTTGATGCAATGTCGATTGCTATGGCCGTTATAGTAACAACTGATAATATTTAAAATTATAAATTAAAGGGTGCACCAATAGAACTTTTAAACAGTTGTAGACAGACGATCGAAATTTACAAACAGCATTTATTACCAACTCCTCTATAACAACAAGTATAAAATTTGGATTTGGAAATAAACGGGTGTCCCAATAGTTGATATAATATGGTATATGTGGCCAGTCTTTTAAACCGTTATAGAAAGACAGCTGAAATTTACAAGGGACATGTTTTGCAAAGTCCGCTATAACAAGAAGCTTATAATTTGAATTTAGAAATTAAAGGGTATTCCCAAAATTAATGTAATTTGTTTTATGTGGCCGTATATTTTTAACCGTTGTATGCAAACATCCTAATTTTAGACAGAATGTCCACTACTTTATTTGGTATAATAAGAAGAATAAAAATTTTATATTTTAAATTAAATAGTTGATATAATCTGATGTATATGGGCAAACTGTTGAACCGTTACAGGCAGACGGTTGAAATTTACACAGAACCTGATTGCTAAATCTACTACAACACCAAGTATATAATTTGAATTTGGAAATTAATTGCTGCAATATGATGTATATTGCCAAACTATTGAACAGTTGAAAAAGTATAAAGCTTGAAGATATAAGTACGTCCCAATAGTTAATGTAACCTAATTTATGTGGCCATACACTTGAACTGTTATAGACAGACATATGAAACTGTTTTGAAGTCGGTTTTTTCGCAAGAATTATTTGAGGCATATTTTAAAGTTTAAATATATTAGGAAGACAACTTTTTTTATAAATTTTTATGTTTATTTTAATTGAAAACAATGAATTCGCTACATTAATTTTTTTTAATAAATTTTGATCTTAATCTGAATTAAGATTAACATAAAACAAGAAGAAACACATGTGACGATTAATGAAGGGAACAACAAAAACATTTTGGATTGTATGTAGACTCTATTTTTTTAACACTCTGCGTTTTTATACCCTTCACCACAAAAAGTGGAAAAACGGTAAAACTAAGTTCGTTTCATTGAATATGTGTATATTTCCGACCCCATAAGTAGATATATTCTGACTTCGTATGCATAGCGAAGTCGAGTGAGCGATTTCCGTCTGTCCATCTGTCCTTCTGTCCGTCCGTGTTACTGTTGAAATCAAACTTGAATTTACAAAAAATAAATATGTCAATCGATCAGATATAGTGTCGAAAGAGGTGTTACTGAAAATCAGCATAATCGGTCCATGTCCTTCGAGGCAGCGGTCAAATCACCACGCCTCCCTCTCATTCGAAACAATTAAGTAACTCCAATCAAATAAATAAATATATGGGTCGATAGAGAATTAAAAAATAAGAAAAAAACCTAAAGTGAATAAATTCGCGATCGCCCATATTTTCCGAGTTACAGGGCGCTAAAATTTTTTAAAATCAATATGGGTATCATTTGAAGAGTTCCTTAAGGAAATACTAAAATTAAGAGCCATTAAGAGCCGATGTCATTTTTATGTAAGATTATACATATATGTATATGCAGTGCCAATATTTTTTGTTTTATTTTTTATTCATGAGCTATATGATCAGTAGTGAAATGGCCATATAGACAAGCTTTCTCTGCAGTAATACATTTCAGTTTGTAGTTTTAAATAAAAAATATTTCATGAGAATATCAAAAAGATTCCAAATAATAAATTTTCATATTAATATATTTTTAGTTTAAGAAACATATTAAGAAATTGTTTTTTTTTTTTTTTTTTTTGTAATTGACAAAACTTCTCCCTGCTCAAGTCTTTAATATTTCTTGCTTAATTTTAAGTAAACTATAAATTTGTTTGTCGATAAGAGAATATAAGGAATCACAATTTTGTACTTAAACTTTCCCACAAAGTTAGAAAAAGAATTCTACCGAAAGCTTTATTCCACACACACAAGATCTATTCGGCTGAAAACAAATCTTCTACCTAAAGCAAAATCCGATTTTATGGCCAATTAACTATTAACAGAGTGTCTCTTCAAAAAAATCATATCGTACGGAAAAACCTGAGTAGAATAAGGGAACAATTTCGTCGCTTATAGCAATGATAAAACAGTTGCGTTGATGTTTTAGTGACTTAATAAGTTTGAATATCCCGCTGCTGGGTAACTCCACAATGGATTTTATGGCACTAGCCAGGCCTTTGGTGAATATATATGGTATAATAAGTAAGTTATTTAAGTGAATCGAAAAATACACTGAATTTTTATGGAACGGACATCAAGAGCTTCTTATCCTTTCCTTAAAAAAAGACTATAACTACAAATTAACTATTAGTTTCGGTCGCAAGTCTAGAACTTTGGATTTTAAGCGAATAAAAATTGACCCTTTTCGCAAGGCTTTATGCAAAGATTATTACGATATCTTAAAAAGCATGGCTATTCAGTTTTCCATTCATGCCCACCGTCTCGAACAGCTTCGGCTTATTATTGATTGAATTTTTACAGGAACTGTCGCTGTACCGCTATATTCTTATTCCTTTACATTCTTAGCTATCTTCAACAAAAGCTGGCTCTGGTTATCCATTGTCCACTTAACTGCAAAGAAAACTTTCTATCATTGACTGAAAAAATTTTAACCAGTGTCCCGTTGAGAAAAAAATAAAAAAATTATAAAAAAAAATTGAAAACATTTTCTTTGTCTACAGATTCTTAATTAAACGTCATTCTGCCGTAATTAAACACATTTTGCCTGTTTTGCATTGATTGCATTTCCGGTTTTATTTGCGGCAGTTTAAATTTTATTTGTTCATAATTTAACGGTAAAAATATTAAAAAAAATTAATTAATTTAAATGTTTACAAACAAAGTGCGTAAAATAAAAACAAACAACGCAAAAATTAATAGGTTTTCGTATAAAATTATAGGCAGACGAGTTTTTTTAACTCGTCAGAGTCATTGAACTTGATTATAATATTAATATGTATTTTATTGTATTATGAGTATTAAGTTAAACAAATGTTAATTGTTTATATATTATTATTTAATGATGTTTTTCTTTCTAAAAAAAGTTGAAAATATGACAACTTTTAAACAAATATTTGCTGTTTTCATTAGTGCAATTAACGCTTCCAAATGACTGACCTTCTTTCCGCTTTTAATTATTAACATTTTTTCATGTCTATAGTTTCGCTATTGTTGTTGTCGTACAAATAGTAAACTATGATTTTAGTATTAAATATACACCCAATTCTGTTTTTACACGGTATATTGGTTCCTGAAAAAACCAGTATGAAAAAAGACATTGATCGTGTGCAAAAATAGGTGATTGGCACCTTTGTATCTAAAACCTTAAAAATTATTGAAAAACAAGAAATTTTTGAGAACAAGTATTATTGTTTTTTTACTAACCCTGCAGATAATATTAGGCTACGTGGTCCATTGTAACTGAAATGGACTAGCTACAACATGGTCCTATGTAATGCAGTCATGGACCATGTTATTTTTCAACAAGTGTTGCCAAAAGCTGTACAGTTCGTGCAGTTAGAACATATAGTATGATATTTGTTGAAAGATTACATAATGGTAACTCTGATGCCATCCACTATTTATTTTCGTAAACAATTTTGTGTGTGTACATTTTACAATACAAAGTGGTAAAATTAAAATTATTGTAAAAGTATGTAATTAAAATAAAAGTATTAATAATAGTAGTTTTAAAACTACTCCCATGTAATGCAAACCCCTAGGACATCGTAATGTTAAGTGGCTCATGTTTTCTCTATACACTTGGGTTACCTTTGTACTAGTCCTAGTCCCTTATAGAATATAATTTACATGCGTGTATGGACCAGTCACGTTATCTCCAGGGAAATTAAACGCATTTGTATAATATGTTTATTTGCACAAACATAATTATGAAAGAAAGAAAAAAATATGTGCACTCTAGCTTAAAAGAATTTCAAATTAAATGTATGACAAGTTCAGAAACTAGAAATAATAAAACTTTTATTGAGTCAATATTCTGTGTAGTGACAAAATTGGTTTGCCTTAGACGCAATTGCTTTGTGTCTGAGAATTAATTTCAAAATTTAACTTAGTTTAGACGCAATTGGTTTGTGTGTGAGGTTTCAATTTCGAAATTTTGCTTCAAACATATCTTCTGAACAGTGTTGTATTTTAATTTCTACTCAATATTATAACAATTTCGTACTTATTGCGCAATAAATTATTGAGATTTTGGATAAAATATTGAGCTCAATAATGGCTTTAAAAAAATAGGTTATTCAATTTTAAGAAAAAAATACATTGATAGTTCACAAAATATTTAAAAAATTTAATTATTGGGACAATTAAATTTGTTTGTATCCAAAAAAGGAAATTTCCTTAATTTAAATTTGCAAAAAAATTTTAGCCCTAAAATTTGGAATCGTGATGAATGCAAAAAAAAAACCTTTATATAAAATTAAAACTCTTCATTTTCTTAACTGTGTAAAAACAGAATTAGGTGTACACTTATGAGAAAAACGATATGAATTCTTTCTTGTTCGTGTATTAAAGTCTTAAAATGTTACTGAAAAAAAACAAAATATTTAAATGAAGTAAGTAAGAGGTAATAATATATTAGTAAAATATTAAAATTTCACTTAAAATAAAAGATCTCAAAAATGATTATTTATTTAGAAAAATTAAAGCTTTAAATTTAAATAATTCTTCCAGTATGAAATAAAAATTGTTACACAGACTTTGTTTAAATCACCTATGTCACACCCTTTAACTTTTAAGTTTACTTTTGTATTACATTTTGTGATTGGGAGGTATAGTGATACCAACTATGTTAAAATTTTATATTAAAATCGTATGCATTTTACGTGGACACCCTTTAATATGTAAGCTTTTGATTTTTTATTTTTTTTTTTTTTTTATTTATTCGAAAAATCTGTAAGCGTCACCTTTTTTAAAGTCGATTAAAAACAATGGCCCTACTCAATTTTGTCACTCATGCCAACTTATGTTCAGATTTTATTATTCATAAGTAAAAATTAAAAAATAATTCAAAACGTTACGCAATTGAAAATTTACAAACATGCAAATATAGTATCATTTTGAAATAAAGCGCTATAGTCACACATCAAACTTTATGCCTGCATTGGCTATTTTAGTTTTATTTAGACCAGCAACACGTCAAATTTATTCCATCAATCCTCATTTCAAGAAGAATGAACGTATCACAGAAAAAACTGGGAGTCACAAATTGGCTACAATATTTTTTTTAATTTTTTGATTAAAAATATAATTGAATTGATAGTTAATTAGTTGAAATCGTTCTTCTAAAAAAAACCAACAAATCGATTTGATAAAGGATTTGTCACTTTAAAACTAATTTTGATTAAAAAATTAATTTATTGAATAAAAACATTAATTCCTGCATTTGCTGATGTTACTAACCAACAAACCAAAACGATGTAGAAACAACTTGTAACAAGCTTACTAACATAAGCCTTAAGCTTGGAAAAGTGTAGTGAATACTCGTACTATTGTAAAAGGCTTATTAACAATTATTTAATAAAGAAAACTGAACCCTTGCGATAATATTACTTACCTATAATACACAGCAAGCTAAGAAGAATAAGCTAACAGAAAAATTGTTTTATAATCATGTTTATACGAGGGCTGCTATATATATTTCTGGCCTGGCAACACTGAGTGCTGCCAAGTGCAATCTGACATTTCCATTGGAAAGTTTGTCATTTTTAAGCATAATCGTACTCAAAACGTTTTGACGTACGACCATTATTTGTGTTGTTTACAGTGACTTGAAAAAATTAATATAGAAAAAAATGGAATTAACTCGTGAACATTTTCGTGCCATCATTTTTCACAACAAGAGTGCATTGATTAACTTAAATCTTTGTATGGCGATGAAGCACCATCCTATAGCACTGTGAAAAATTGGTATAATGAATTTTATCGTAACCGAAGCTCGCTCAAAGACGAATTCCGTGAAGGTCGTCTAAAAACGGCTGTTGTGCCAGAGAACATTGATGCCGTGCGTGAACTCATAATGCAAGATCGACAGGCGACATACCGAGAGATAGAGACACCCTTGGACATTTCTTCTACCAGCATACATTCGATACTGCATGAACACCTGGCCGTAAAAAAGGTTTGTTCTCGTTGGATCCCGCACAATTTGAAAGTCGCTCAAAAAAAGGC
The DNA here is from genome assembly GCA_916610165.2 of Gymnosoma rotundatum. Taxonomy (NCBI): domain Eukaryota; kingdom Metazoa; phylum Arthropoda; class Insecta; order Diptera; family Tachinidae; genus Gymnosoma; species Gymnosoma rotundatum. The sequence continues at coordinate 36,918,869 of OU744337.1, forward strand.
TCGTGTCGATTGGTGCAAAGAAATGTTACAAAAATACGATTGCGGTGCTTCAAAAGACGTTTATAAGATCGTCACGGGTGACGAATCATGGATCTATGCGTATGAGCCCGAAATGAAACAACAATCGATCGTGTGGGTCTTCAAAGTCGAGCAAAATCCAACGAAAATTGTTCGTGGAAGAAGCACTTCGAAGCAAATGGTCGCCTGTTTCTTCGACAAAACTGGTGATGTGGCGACTGTTCCGCTTGAGCAACGTAGGACGGTCAATTCTGAGTGGTACACCACAATTTGTTTGCCTGAAGTCATCGGAGAAATTCAAAAAACCAACAAAAGAAGACGAATCATTGTTCACCATGACAATGCGAGCTCTCACACATCGGCTCAAACCAAAGCGTTTTTGACCGGCCAAAACGTCGAATTAATGGGTCATCCGCCGTACAGCCCTGACTTCGCACCTAATGACTTCTTTTTGTTTCCGCACATCAAGAAAAAAATGCGTGGTCAACGATTTTCGTCGCCAATAGAAGCTGTTGAAGTGTTCAAAAACCATGTTTTAGAGGTGTCTCAATCGGAGTTGAAAAAGTGCTTCGACAACTGGTTTGAGCGCATGCAAAAGTGTATAAATCATGCTGAAAAACAATAAAACCATTTTTGATTATAAATATTCGCATTTTCACTATTAGGCCAGAAATATATAGAGCAGCCCTCGTAATAAGCTTACGATCGTAATATTTTTGTAAGTTTAAGAATATTACCAAATAATATTTGCACAGTGAACTACGAAGTTATTTTTTCATTCGAATTTTATTAATTTTTTTTGTTCATAAAATATAACATTTAAAATAATTTTTTTTGTTTACCCACATATGTTTTGCGGGACTCTTGCCTATTATTGGCGAACTGAAAGAAAGATTTTGTGCTTTTCACAAAATTGTCCTCTCCCACTCCAATAGAAATTGCAGCATGTGTAAAAATTAAAAAGTAAATGAATATATTAATAAATGCACTATAGGAAATTTCACCCATTTTGTTCTGAACTGGAAAACTCGTAATCACTATTGTCAAAATCTTCTTTACTGGAAGATCGAATCTTAATGGAGCTGGCTGGTAATTACTTGAATTGCTTCTCTTTCTTTTATTAGAATTTAAAAGTAATTCAACAATTTCTTTTGATTCTTTACGAACACTCTGTTTAAATTTATAGGGCATATTTACAATAAGTTTTTTACTTATATAAAAATTTATTACTTTTTTTTAATATTTCACTGTTTAAAACACTTTAAATAAACTTCACTTGTCGAACAAAGCACAAAAAATGAACACTTTAACTAATAATACAAAATTCAGGCACGCGCCCAATAACGGTATATCATTCTCAAAAACACTTATAAAACTGTACCGAGAATAAGTCATTTACAAACATTCTTGGTAAACTGTTATCTAAACTAATTGTATAGCAAATAATATTGTAAAAGGTGTTGTCATGTGAAGCATTTTCAAAGCTTATAAAATGTATGCTTATAAAAAGTTGTATGAAATCTCTTATGATAAGCTTATTCTACAACTCATTTACATTTTGCTCGCGAAATGGTCTGTTGGGTATGCTTAAGGTTATATATATGTATGTATGTATGCACATACATATGTGCATATACATAAATGCGAATTGATAACTTATAAAATTATTCCCTACATTTGTTTTGTTAATAAAGTTAAATACCTTAAGTATATTCATTTAATAAGTTACCTTTGCATAAAAAGTAAAAAATAAGAGTCACAAAAAAATGAAGTATGGTTTTTTTTCTGTTGAATGAATATAAAGTTTTTTATATTAAAAAAATTTAAAGTGAAGAAACATTTATTATAAATTTTTATTGTTCTGAAAGAAATTGCATTAGAATGGTTAATATAATTAAGTGTTCATTTTGTAATGAGGCATTTTATTCTGCTCAAGTTTTTTTGTGCATTTAAAAACCCATTGCACACCCTTCGAGACCCATTTCGTTTGCAAATTTGGAGAATGTTACCATAATTTTTCTTGAAACGACAGCTTTAAAAGACATGTGTTAAATCATTTTAAAAATAATGAATTAAATAATTTATTGACGGAAGAAGAAACATACAAATGCTGCGAACCATAACGTCAAAAATGCCAAAAGAGTTGTCATGTTATAACGATGGTAAATAAATTTTTTCAGAATCAAGGATTTTTTCGATTTTAGTTTTATGCATTTTTTGTTCCCACCGCAGCAAAAAGTTTTAACGGATTAATTCGGGGCCAAAATCCGGAAGAAATATACAGTAGAAGATTCTCAAAATTCTTTTGCTTTAATTACTGAAATAAAAAAGGAATTGCGTATGAAAATCAATCTTTTAAAAGTCCAAAAATGCAACTTTCAACCAAGGTTACTTATTATTGATGATATTTCATCATTAAAGAAATGTTTATTTACTTTGATGACATAGTTACGGCTGTAGATATGCTTTTAAATTTTTTTCGTATTTAATTTGGAGTTGCCTAAAGAATCCGATTTGTTTTATAACTTTATTCAAAACTTTTTTTATGAATTCAACAAAAAAATATTCAAAAATATATACTGTAAATAATAAAATTTTAAGCTTATATACTTCCCAGGGGGGAGTGCACATACATACAAACCAGTGTTGCCGTTTGGTAATATTTTTTACTTTTTTGCAACTTTTGAAGGCTCTACGTAACATGTATAATTTAGTTATATTTGACAAAATTTTCGTAACTTTTGCAACAGGCACGAAGTAAAAAAATATCATTAAAAAAGTACTTGTTTCATAATCTTAGGTAATAATCTCTCCTAACGTCTCAACCTTTTTTAGAATATCAATTCGATTTTAATAACAAAGGTTACCTACAAATGCAATCACACAGAGAAAAGAAATTCATTATAAGAACCGAATTTGTTGCCAATCGAATTGTGTCGGTTGTGTGTATTATATTGAATTTGATTATAGTAACTGAATGAATATAGTTGTCACAACTATCGTAAAAAATAATTCTTGGGTGACTATAAAATATTATTGTGAATTAAACAAAAGAATATATTAATTTAATGTTTACTTTTATTTTAATGTTTACTTTAATTATAAAAATAAGATAATACATTATTAGTTTCATAATTCGAACCACTGAATTCAGTTTTATCCTTCCTTAACATCATGATTTCTTTTTTTACACATAATTTATTCAACTTGCCAGCCCATACCGCACGTTTTGCCGCTGCGAAATATTAAATATTTTAAAATTATATAAAATTTAGTTTTATGTATATAAATGTCTTTCTGAGATAATTTTCAACTTACCATTTACCAATATTGGAGAACTTTTCACCACCTTTAATAAATCTTTGTATTTTTGAACTAAAATATTCTTGATTTTTTTAATGTGTACAAATTTTATTTTAATTGTGTCAAACAGTTTTCGATTTCAGAATATACAATTGAGTTTTATTATTCTTACGACCAAAATTTGGTTTTCAGTAATAATGTGCTGAATAAGTTTAGTTGCATCTTCCATTTAATAGAATTGATTTTAGTAAAGACACAAATCAGTCAGGTTAACTTTTACAACTAACATTGAGAAGCAAATATGATTTGTTAACTTTTAATATAAAAAATAAATCAAGACTATAAATTATTAATAATAAAAATCAAATTATTATATTAGTAATTGAGTTTTTAACATATCAAGCGAATTGTTACCAATCTTTTTTCTGTGTGCACATTAAAAATTAATTTGAAATGAATAAAAAATAATATTGCTAAAGTTCCGTTCGATTAAGAAGAAATTTGATTTTTAATGTCCTTCCTTCAGGAAGGTCCGGATGATATTACGGAAAATTTTTCAGTCATTTCATGTTCGAAGCTCAATCTTTCAGAGATAAAGATCAAACGGATTTATTAAAAAATACTACTTTAACTAATTTTACTAAATGGCGAAAGCATGCATTTTTCTACACCGAAATATTAGTATTACGTCCTAATTTAAATCCTCATTTAAATTTTTTGAAGGAAAAGCGTAACATTTTCTTGTCTTTCCCTGGCAACACTGATACAAGCATTTTAGTTTTTTATACAAAATGAAAATAAAACAAGCAAAGGTAGAATAGAGATATTTTAGCGGAATATTTCCTCTATATAACGAGTTTTTTGGTTTCCTTACCTATTTCCTTCAATTCAAAGCGTAAGATATAAATCATTTCCCGTCCTTCTATCACCGACCATTCTCTGAGGTTAATTGCCCCTTAGTAATTTTCTAGCCTTCTCATTTAATTTCACTAAACGCCATTCTTACAACTGTTTTACGCATCCTGTGATTTAAAATGTCTCTCCTTTGAGATCGACCCGTGTGTTGACTTAATTTTCTACACAATTTAATCGCTACAAAAGCGTTAAAACTTAAAAAAGAAAACAAACAGAATTGGTGTTTTAAAAAAGAAGAAAAATAAGGAGTGCTCGAAATTACGTCGGACAAATTTAGAATTTTAATTTAAAAATTCTTTGGACATATAAAGCGTAAGTAATACGTAAAAGAAAGGATGCAATTATTTCGTTAGAAATTACAAATAGAATAACAACTTAGATATTCTTTCCACCTAAACTGAAGTATATAAAGAATTTAATCTCTTCTTGATTTCTTACTTTAAACTATATTTAACTATTTAAAATGTCATTCCACATGAAATAATTGTCGTTCACATTATTTCACAAGTTGGTAACCGTAACCATTGCCATATTTATAATAATATTTACTGCCAGCAAATAGTGGTGCTATAGCGCAACCAAAAATTTTAATTAAATTTTACCAATAAAATGTAGTGAACGTAAATAATATTAACGAAACAAACATTTAATACCTTAATTTAATATTCAATTTTATATGGTTATGGTAAAAGATAAAAATTTAATTGATATCTATGGATGGCTCAAATACAGTGTTTCCCATAAGGTAGATTTGAACAGCTGTTTAATACGTTTGTGCTTATTGTCTAACGAACCTTAAAGAACAATTGCCCTATTCACAAGCCCCCTAGTACGTGCTAAGTGCTAACAAAATACAACGGTGCTAGCTGTGTTGTTGGTAATTTTCATGAAAACATGCGATACAACACTTAGTACTTTTTTTCATATGTTTTTCAAACGTTGTATTTGTTTAAATGTTTTGTGTTTAAATGAATTATTATTTTTGTGTGAATTATATTAAATTAAATTGAATTAAAAGATATTTTTATTAGTTTTATTTATTTAATTTATTGATTTGACTGATTTATTAGAAAGTTGAAGTTGAAAGTTGCCAATATAAAAACTGTTCTTTAAGATTTAATATTGCTTTAATGACTCGATTTCTAATATTTTGTATGGAACCGCCATCACCTATACCAAAAAGAGATGTTACCTTACGAACACAACCACCATTTCCTGAAGATCCCAAGCAGTAAAGTACAATTTTAAGCTGCAAGTCAATGCGTAGTTGGAGCCTTTCGCCAATTGTGTGAAAAACATCGTCATTTTTTATAAGGTTGAATATATAGGCAAATTCCTCTGGCCGTAGTCGTATCATATGAAGAAATCTGTTTTCATCAAAATATCTTAAAACCCGATTATGCCATAATGATGATTTTGGTAGCCCTAAATGTATAATTCTGCGACTGGAGAGCAGGTACATTAGGTTCATCCTAAAAATGTCTTGAATTTCATCCTCACACAAAAAATGTATTAATTTGCTTTTTTCTGTTTTCTCCTCCATTTGGCTTATAAATAACAAATAATGAATAGCACTTTTCTTCTTCTTATTTACTTTTTGACGTATGAAGTACAATGTACAATGGCATACTGATACAATGGTTGTTCACAAAGAAGTAAACAAAAGGTAGTATGCAATGCTACCTACACCTTAGCAGAGCTTGTGAATACGGCAAATATTTTTCATAAACAGTTAATTTTATTTATATGTATTTTAATTTTTACTAGCTCTTAACAAAAACAGTATTTTCACAGAAATATTTTAAAACAATCATAAAATATATATGTTTACAATTTATTGAGAATTTTAATTTTAACAATTGTAAAAATGCACATTCGGATATTGAATAACTCAATCATTTTATGTATATTAAATGTTCTTGTGTTTGTTAGGGCCATAGTTAAAACTTGCCGTTAGTTAAAAGCAGTGTTGTCAGATTAGGGGATTTATCTCTAAATCGGGGATTTTATTTTTAAAATGGGGATACAAATTTCATATTAAGGGATTGAAGATATATTTTGTCTTTTGGAGATTTTAAAATGTTTTTGGGGATTTTTTCTTTTTAAGAAATAAAATGTGATAGAATCTGCTCGAATCTTTATTGATTTAGAACTTTTCGATTTTGTTAGTCAACTTACCTAATATAATATAATAGAATATAATATAATATAATTAATGGGTTGAAATTTTTTTCAAAATTTTAGTATTTCCTTGAAGATCTCTTCAAATGATACCCATATTGATATCTTAAAAAATAGTGATTTTCTATGAAAATATCAGAGACCCGTAACTCGAAAAAAACTTAATGTTTTAATCTCATTTTTTTATTGGAGTTCGAAATGATATGGAAAAATTTGAGGTAGGCATGGTGTTTTCTCATGACACTGACATGAACGGTTTTTGTTAAATTTTCAGAAGCACCTCTTTCGACAGTATGTCTGATCGATTAGTGTATTTAAATTATCTCTAGCTGATCTAGTGCCTGGGAAAACTTAATTTCAACACTAACACGGACGGACAGATGGACATCGCTCATTCGATTTCGCTAAGACCTCAGAATATATATACTTTATGGGGTCGGAAATGAATATTGTAGAAATTACAAACGGAATGACGAACTTTGTTATACCTGGAGGGTTATTGTGGTGGAGGGTATAATAAATAGCATTATTTGTAGTGAGGATTTATAGGGATAGTTCAAATTGTTTTTGGGGAAATGTGGGGATAAAATTTCCCTAATTGGGGATACGACTCGAAAAAATCTGGGAACCCTGGTTAAAGGCAGGATTTAGTCGGACCGATAAATGATTTTCCATTATTAAACCTTCACTTATAATTTTTTTTCCATTAAATATTATTATTATTAATAATATTTACAATAAAAAAAAAGCAAGTTTAAATAACGGCGTTCTCTGGTTTAATTGGAAAACGCTGATGTGTTGGTTTGCCGCTTAAAAGACTTAAACATTATTTGTATTAAAGTTTAAAAACGAATAAATTAAAATAATTTGTTGTTGCTTTGCAGGTCTATAAATAACTTAAGCTTACAAATAAAACGCAGTATGTTGTGTATTCTACTTACTGGCTTTTACTAAAATCTTCCTAATTTGTCAAACAAACCCACTTTTTATTTTAATCACTTAATGTGGGGACGTTTCCCCATTATAAATAAAAACAAAGAACGATATAAATTGTGCGTGCTTTGAATATTTATTTCAATGTAAGTTTGTGTTTATTATTGTTTTATTACAAAAGAAGAAATTTGAAAAACAGACAATTTAAATAACAAATAAACTTTTTTTATAAAGTAAGAATTATTAATATTTAAATACGTTCTGCGATTGTTAACTGATTCGAAATCACTTAATTGGAAAATTGTTTTTATTAAAGAAAAAAAACTTAAGAAAGATACGTCAAGCACACAACTTTTATAATTAACGAGGCGTGTTTAATAATTAACGAAAATTTTAACATTGCCAAGATGTATACGAACAAAAGTTTGTGAAACATAAAATTGTTCATAGCAATAACTAAAAAAATTATTATAATTATTCAAAATTTTAAATTATTTAATTGTTAATCTTAGGACTTTTCGACTGTACAGCGAGAATTTTTAACATCTACCTCGCAGCGGAAAATTTTGAATATAAGCAAAATAGACGAATAAATAAACAAATATGTAGACACGTTCATTTCTAGAATTAAATCGCCAATCTAGATGATATGAGCGAGGGCCCGACATCGGAAGTGAGAGTGCAAGGGTGACAACTGTATGTTAGCTTAGATATAAGTAACTGGTGAAGAAATATCTATACAAGACACATAAGCAATTGGTGCTAAACAATGATCACTAACGAACGAGTGATTAGTTCATACTCTCTCGCATCTTGGAAATAACAAAAAGAATCATTATTTATAATTTCCGAGCATTGTGCTAGTTTTCCTATGACACAATCTCCAGTAAAAGCGAAGATATGGCTTTTAGTTATAAAAAAACCGTTGACTGGTATGATTACGTTTTTTCCTTTTTAAAACGTAGAGATTTCTGTGCTATCAAGTATGATTTTTCAACTTTTCTATGGCATTTTATTTATTCTCTATATCTTTTACTTCTTGCTCTTTAGTTCTGCCTAGATTTGTTCCCATTATCTGCTGTTCACTAATCATGATCTCCAACAAAACTTTTCCACGTTATAGCAGCAACCGCATGCTGCTTAGAACTTGAACTTCTTAATATTACTAACTTTTCTTAACTAATTAATGTTCTGTTGAGATTTGAAATACGATTTTCTGATTTCATTATACTGGCGCTTCAGCCTTCTCATATGCTGTTCTAATACACAGCTGCCTTCAACAATTCATCTAAAGTGGCGACACTATAATAGTTTTCCTTTTCATATCGAGAAAACTCATCCATCACAGCAACTTAATAAAAAAAAAATTCGTTTTCAGGATTTGAACTCAGAACTGTTACACCAACGCAGTCATAATTCAATTCACAAACACACAATACTTTGTTTGTAGTGAAAACATAACAATTTTTCCTGATTTTGTGGTTGCAAGAAAAACACTTATTTAAGTTCTTTATTGCAATAATATTATTTATTTAAAATCGTTTAACCTTACAAAATAAAGGTTCGTATAAATTAAAATTTTACTATAAATAATATAAATTTAAAAACTTTTAAAATGTGGTTTAAATAGTTTAAATAGAAAAAAATCTTAAACTAAGCAATTAAACTAAGCAGTCCATTTATTTTACCTTAATTATGAAACCCAAATAAATAATGAAGAAATTATTTTCTAATAACCTTCGATCTCCCGACAAACACCATAACTATCACGTCTCTTGCCCGGAGCACAGCGTTCTATGCCATCGCTTAGCAAAGCCTTGGCCTCACCTTCCAACAGACTGTCATCATTAAAAGACAATTCTATGTCATCCTCCAAAGGCAAATGGGCTGGAGGTACAATAATTTCACTATAAGACAAATCCGAGTCCAAAGACTGTTTGCTGTCAATTTCATCGGTCAAGGAATGAGGTGAAGAAGCGAATGTTGTACCAAAATTACGTGCTGACTGATAGTTGTAGTGTGGCACATCCAATGGAGGATATAATTGAGCAGCTCCCATTGAAAGATCTGAACGATAAACTGGTAATTGTTGTCGTCTAAAAATGGTGGATGGTGAACCTAAACGATTGGAAGAGGTAACACGATTTGAATCCAAAAAATTGTCACCTCTTATGTAACGGGCAAAGCGATAGAAGCCAGAATTATGGGAGGGGGTAGATTCTAGTTAAAAAATTTTCATAATTAAAATAACACAAAGGAAAGGAAAATTATGTTTAGTTTTAAGATAATGAAAATAGAATTCTACCTGCATTGTGGTGTTGAACACTAGATTCCGAGGGTGGTAGCAACGAAGATTCAGCTTCTAAATGATAGGGCTTCATAAGATGTTGATAGGCCAATGGATAAGAGGGTGGCAAAACATCTACTTGTTTGTCGGGATTTAAACGTGGCTGTACCTCTTCTTCATTTAAAGAGGCTATATCGGCATGATAGGTAGAACGACCATCTATAAATTCTCCTGCCCTTGAGACACCACCATTTAGCTGGTCACTTGTTCGATAATAATTTAAATGTTTAAAAGCATCTGGTTTTAAGCCGGTGGCGGTAGAATAATGTTTCTTCTTATTTTTGGAAGTATGAGAGGTGCGACGTAAAGATGATTTGGTTAACAAGTCCAAAAGACCTAAACCTTCCGAAGGTCCAGGAGGTATTAAAACGATCATAAAATTATCCAAATCTGCACGTATATTATATTGACCCTCTTGACGTTGATCATAGGTAACAACACGTCTACTGGGTAAGTTTGGTAAATCAACAACTTCCAAAATGGGTGGCAAGGACACCGGCAGTTCTGATGCAATCTCTTCTACCAAATTCGCTTCACTTGAGGTGGCAACTGTAGTAGAGGAAGATGAACTTGCTGGTTCTTCAGTTGTTGTAGAAGACATTTCTAATTTTAAAGTTGTAATTTCTGGCTGCAGGGAAGTGGCAGCAACCTTATTGTTTATTGCTGCATAAGATGGCGACTTAGAACCCGCTACAGCGCCTAAAAACGCTGCATATAAAATTAGACAATGCATTCTTTTTTTTTATTTTGTTTTGTTTTTTATAAATAATATTGTTTATATTGCGTCTTCATACAATTGTTTTCTTTTTTATTTCATTTGAAATTTCACTGACTTTCTTTTTTTATACCACAATTTACGTTATACGTTATTCTTTTCGCATCTTAAATTTTACTAGCAAATAAAAACGTTCTTTACTCTTACTCGAGTTGTTAACAACTAAATGGCTTGAACTGTTGTTAGCCAAGTTTACACTTCGTCTTAAGAGTTCTATACTAAACCAAAAAGTAATATACAAAATAAATTTTACTGAAATACAAACGAACGCAATACTCTCGCTCAATTTTTTATTTCTGCCAGTTAATCTTCTAAAGAGATATATAGACTTGTAATGTGATCAAGCTTCGACTAAAAAATGTAATAAAAACTTGACCATTTTTAAAACGATAAACATCATTATGAGCATCTGCTTTTTAAAGTTAAGGGTTTGCCGATGAATCGGCAGAAAATATTATAGAAATTTTTCATGTGGCTAATTTAACATTTTTATGTTTTATAATTATGAAGAAAAATTCAGTTTTTTAATTAAAAAAAAAGTCGGTTTAAAAACTGTCTCTTTAAATCAGTTTATTGAGACAACAACTGTTCTGTTTTTGAATATACTGTCCTCAAATACTTCTTGCTGAAAATCAACACTTTAAAAGAAATCCAATATAATATAATTGAAGTATATCTAAAACCATTTAGTTGAGGCTCTAACTATGAGAACTATCCATCAAATTTACTAATTACTTGTGGGACGCTGACATAATAAAGTAAGCGAAAAGTCTGACCTCAATGAATTATATTTTGCATAAGCTTTCGAAAAAATGTTTACTGCATTTGCTTTATAATAAAAAACAAAACTAATCGTGTCTAAAATTAAATTTAATTTAATAGGAATTCACTGCTCCACATTCTAAATTTAAAGAAAATATCCATTGAAATAAATCTTACCAGATGAGTCTTCTTGATTAATGAAGGAGGTGGTTCATTAGTTGTTCATTGATATGATGCTTGTTACTTAATATCATCTTCATATTGGCAGAACTAAGAATGGATTTATACACACCTCCAATTGATCACGCTGAGTTTGGAAGGTTTTAATGGCCTTCGTCTTTCCAATAAAGTTTAGGTCGTTCCCCTTGGTGTCTTCCTATTCTTTGTTACAACGTGGCAAGCCGACACAATCTGGAGTTTGGAGTTTTACGCGTTTTCTACATCAATGTCGGCGGAGAGTTCATATAGCTTTTGGTTCCTATGGTACCAATATTCTCCGCCGATCCAGATTGGTTCATATATCTTGCAAAGTATTTTCTTTTGCAGCACGCCAAGTATAGTTTTTCTCTCAATTTCTAAACTGATGTCATTCGCGTTATCTACCTCGAAATTGAAGTTACAGCGTTCACAGATCGTCTTTATTTTGTGGATTCGTTTAAACCATTAACTTAGCTTTGTTTTCGCTTACTGCCAGACTTATGTGTCACGAAAGTCAGCATGACAAGCTGTCACTTTGTTTAAGGCCGGTAAACGATAATGAATGGCTCAGAAAGATCCTTTCCAATTTTCACTGATTCTTCTGTATCTGTTAAAATTATAGTGAAATTATACATGGCCTCGAACTCCTTTACACATATCGGTCAGTAAATAGCAGCCTTTTAATCAGCGATTAGGGTTTTCTCTAAAATTTAAAGTAGAAAAGATATCTTATCGCTGCTAGATTTGATAGGTCTAAGCCCACATGAACTAAATCCAATAATATTGTCATCTCTAGTTTCTGATTTTTTCATAATTTTTGATGTCATCTTCATATAGTTGTGCTTTTAAACTATGCCAAATCAAAATACTAAAAAACATGTTTCTAATGAATTATAAATGAATATTTTTTAGTCTTGTACTTGTTTCAGTTAAATTTTGCGTTTGAGGGGAAATTAAACTCTTAGTTCTGCAAACCCTACACCTGACAAACACAAACTATTAATTGAAGTTGCTGTTGCTTTTTAATTCTTACAATCTTTACAACAACATCTTCACAACAACTACAATAAATAAGAACATGGATAAATTCTGTTAAATATTTTTTTTTTTTTTGTGTTTGTTTTGCTTTATTTAATTTTGTTTTGCTTTGTTAACTTTTGCCAAGTTCTTGTTGCCAGTGCATTTGTTGTTTGCTCATAGAGCTGTTGATATTGGTGGTTGTTGGTCCCAACTTGTTACTCACATTAACTGTTGATGTCGCAAACATCATCTCACTCGCTCAGATTACATGGAAACCTATAAACAAAGTACAACAAAACTTTTATTAAGACTTTCTTTATATGAATCTTCAAGATATTTTGTTTCTTATTCATCATTTGGGCTCATTTCACAAACTCTTGGTTTCAGAGTTTGTTATTTATATTTTGAATAACTGTGAATGGTGGTTATATTGGTAAATGTGGCTTATATTCCGTTTTGATTTCATTTTTCAGTCCAAAGAAAACAGAATTATTTTCAATAATTTTATCTTGTGGGAAACTTTTTACAATTTGTTGTGTACAATTTTTTTAATATTATTGTATAAACAGTTATTTTATAAAGTCTGTTTTAATATTTTAAGTCACAGAAGGATGAAGTTAAGTGGCTCAACAGCATGCAGAAAATTTATTCGGAGGCCTTTTACCTGTTTTATTTCCTGAGGCTATGTTGCTGTTGTAGTCGACTTAGTAATCAGGTTCTTTGTAAATTTCAACCGTCTGTCTATAACGGTTTATCAGATTATATCAACTATTATAAAACTTTTTAATTAAAAATTTGTATACTTCTTATTATACCAAACAAAGTTTGGTGTTTGTATATAACGCTTCAGAAACTACGGCCATATATGTAGGTTAAATCACATTTAATTTGGGAAACCCCTTTAATTTCTTAGTTCAAATTATAAGCTTCTTGTTATAGCGGACTTAGAGATACAGGTCCCTTGTAAGTTTCAGCTGTCTGTCCATAACGGTTTAAAAAGTCGGCCACAAACACCAAAATATATCAACTATTGGGACACCCGTTAATTTCCAAATCCAAATTTTATACTGGTTCTTATAGCGGAGTAAGTAATACAGGTTCTTTGTAAATTTGAATCGTCTGTCTACAACTGTTCAAAAGCATGGCCATATACATTAAATTAATTGAACTATTGGGGCACCCTTTAATTTATAATTTTTAATATTAATACTTGTTACTATAACAGCAATAGCAATCGACATTCTGTCCAATTTGCAACCGTTTGTCTATAACGGTTCAAAATATAGGTCTATCTAAGTAAATCAACATCAATTATTGGACACTCTTTAATTTCTAAATATAAATTATAAACTCGTGGATAAAACGGGCTTAACAATACAGGTCCCTTTTAAGTTTCAGCGTTCTGTCTATAACGGTTCAAAAGTTCGACCACATAATTGAAATTATATCAGCTAGTGGGTCACTCTTTAACTTCCAAAACCAAGCTTAATACTTGTTGGTTAGCAATACAGGTTCGTCGTTAACTGCAAGCGTATGTCTACAACTTTAAAAAAGTATGGCTATCTACATAAAATTAAAGGATCTGTTGGCGCACCCTTTAATTTTTAATATTAATACTTGTTACTAAAACGGCCAATTTGCTAGCGTTTGTCTATAACAGTTCAAAAGATAGTCCAATATAACTCAATTTACGTCACCCATGGAGGAATCTTTTAATTTTTAAATTTATTTTTTATTACTTTTTGCTATTGCCAAAATTCATAAAACACTTAAAAAACATGTACATCACATGGGGACACCCTTTATTTTTTAAGATTATGAACTGCTTTTAGAACGGGAAATGACTGAGTTCTGCAAGTTAAAACATAAAAAAGCAACATTCATTCAAATGGATAACCTCCTTTTTTAAATTCGGTTAAAAAACGATAGTAACTATCTTTTAATTCTGCTGCTGTAGTCTAGGTGGTAAGCACGTTGACTACAAATCTGGCTGCCCTGGGTTCAACCCTTGCGGCAGTCAAAAAATAAAAAAAAAATGTTTTTTTCTGTTTAATGGTATAAATACATAATCAGAATTAACATAAAAACATGCAGCCTCCTTCGTCGGTACTTCTTCATAGCATATTCGCCGGCGAAGTAAAATAATTAATAAAATGGCTATACTATCTCCTTTCACCACCTGTCTTCTATCCCCTTTCATAAAGAATGTAGCACGGTTACAAAAACTAAGTAGCCTGAAGTGCTACTTCTCTTTAAAAAAAAAAAAAAAAAAAAAAAAAAAAAAAAACACATTATTAAATTATATAGACCATTAATTTATTTCAACAAACGAAACAAATCAAAAGGCTAATAATATAAGCATACATTTACATACATTTATTTGTGGCGGTTTTTGACGTTAATTTTCTGAATTGATATAGATTTATTTGAAATTAGAAACGGGTTAGAGAAGGAGACAAGTTTTGTAAATCGTATCTTGTTAGCTCTGTAGCTTAATACAGTAGGACATGTTTGACAAAATTCTTATATGTTATCCGAATTTTAAAATTTTAATTGTTTTAAGTTATAAAATATGAAGAAATAATGTTCAATTGTTACTTTATTTCCCTTTATGAAAAAAAAAAATTAATTTAAAATTTCAGTAAATGTTGAGAAAAACAAGTTTTTGCATTTTTTAAGTCAGAAAGAAATTTCGAAATCGACGTTGAAAAAACATGTCGTTTCAAAAAGAAAAAAAATATTATTATCATTATTTTTCCGTTTCTAAAAATTAAGTTAAACTCATAAATTCTTTTATTACATACCACGAAAGGCGATCTATAAGAGATGTACGTAATCTCCACTTGCATCAATGAAGCCTTAAGTTGCTGAGTCCGCTACAGAAATGAATATTATATAAATATGTACAATATACAGTTTATTATTAAAACAAATAATACTTTTAATACTTTGGTCGAATAAAGTGAAAATAATTTTGGTAAGAGGACTTTTTTGTAACAAATTTTAATTTAAAACATTAAGCAAAGCCTGGTACTCCGTTCAGTTATTCATGCGGATGCTGTCAAACTACACACATAAAAAATATCTATGAAAAAGTCATGAAAAAATGTTGCGGAAGTTGTACTCTGTTTTACTGTGAAAAATTATATGAAATGTTTCTGGCAGCATTTTATCAAAGCTGTGAAATAAAGCAAGTAGGCATTATTTCATGCGGAATTTTTCAAACAAAAATTCTTCCATATGGCGAGATAGACACCACATTTAAAATGTCAAATTTTCATGAATATTTGCTCAACAATTTTCACAAATTCAAACAGAGTACCAGGCTTAAAACTTAAATTCTTGTAAAAAATTATCGGGCGTAAAAGTTACATTTTTGAAAGGGTTGTTTTTTGACGTAGTTTATTTTGTAAAAATAATTAGAATAGTTAAATTTCTAGGTACCAAATTTCTTTTTTTGAAATAAGGACACTTTGAAAAAAGGACCTTATTAAAAAATGGAACTATTTTACAAAAAAATATATTTTTAAAAACGTTTTTAACTTCCTTTCTGTAACAAAAAAATACATTTTACAGTAGAGATACTTTTCGTGAAGAAGGAAATTTGATTAAGAAACTTTTTTTGTAAAAAGTGAGTAAGTAATTTTTGCTAAAAAGTTGTGAAAATCGCCAACCTTTATTTAAAATTTAACTTTATAAGTAAAAATTATAATTTTGGTGTTAAATGGGTTATAAAAAAGTTTTATTACGGATTTTCAAGATTCCATCGAATATGTTTTATAGCGTGGAAAGTCTTAAAACCCTGGAAATATTATTAAACATACTGTTTATAAATATTGACACACTCTCAAATTTTCTGAGAAAATAAGATTTGTATTATAAAATAGTAAAATAATTTTATTTTTTCAAGCCGACATTTTCGATTTATAGGACATTTTTGACTATGGGAACCTTTTTACAACATGTGAAAAACTTATTCAAATATCTTTAACTGATCTTTAGAAAACTTCTTATAAAGCATAGGGAATTGTGTTAAAAGATGAAAAAGGTAAGACTTCGTATTCTTTAGAGCATTGTCAACTTTTCTGTCTAATATTGTCAGTTTGATATCAAACACATACACATGTACAACATTTTATAAAATTTTATACCTTTTTCTTCCTAATTCAACAATTATTAATAGATATCAACCTATTTTCATAAATTCTTAAGAAAACACTCAATTATGATAATTTCATAACCGTCAAAGACAATTTAAACGTTTGGCACTTAAAATAACCATCGATCGGTTTGAAAAATTAAAGACTCTTATAATTGAATAAATACTTAACAAATCCCAAGACTTGGTTTGAGTGAATGTTACGTGCCTTAGAAGAAATAGCTAGTTCACTGACATTTAATAGGTTTTCCTGAAACTTGCGTTTAAAGAAAAATAAAGATAATTATGCATTCACTCCATGTTCAAATCACGAAAAAAAATGTTTTGTTTTTCCGCAGAACTAAAAACTAACCAATGCCAAAAGATAAGTGCTTTAGAACATAAATTGAAATAAACAAAAAAAAATAAAACAAACAAGTTTATTTGGTCATCATGATCGTAATGCCACTGGAAAATGTTGTATGAAAAAGTGGAAAATTTTATTTTAGAATGCAACAGGTTAATTGAAAAAGATGTTTATTGCAATAGAAAAGGGAAGGAATGCTTCATGGCACAAATAAAATTTTATCAAAAAAAAGAAAAAAAATCTATAAATAAAATAACCAATTTTTTGACACTTAAGCAAAGAAAGTGGAAAAAAATATTAAAAAAATAAATAAAATTGTTAATTTAACATTCAGAGAGGTAATGTTTTTAGTTGCATGCTGGGATGTATGAAATAATAAAAACCCCTCTTAAAAAGAAACAAAGTTTTTTTTGAAAAAGTATACTGTGAAGAAAAATGGACCTTTTGTGCAAAACTAGTAATTTTTTTTTTTTGCAAAAAAATAACTTCTTGTTGTAAAAG
Organism: Gymnosoma rotundatum; assembly: GCA_916610165.2. NCBI lineage: Eukaryota > Metazoa > Arthropoda > Insecta > Diptera > Tachinidae > Gymnosoma > Gymnosoma rotundatum. The sequence goes on from OU744337.1 coordinate 36,936,327, forward strand.
GACTTTTTTGTAATAATTTTTAATTTAAAACATTAAGAAAAGCCTGGTACTCTAGCTTTTCATTCGGATGCTTTCAAACTACATACATAAAAAATTTGTATGAAAAAGTCATGAAAAAATGTTGCAGAAGTTGTACTCTGTTTTTACTGTGAAAAATTATATGAAATGTTTCTGGCAGTATTTTATCAAAGCTTTGAAATAAAGCAAGTAGGCATTATTTCATGCGGAATATTTGAAACAACAACTGATGATATGTCTTTTGCTTACATTTTTAAAACAATGTAGTACACGTAAAAACAATAAAACGTTAAATTCTTCTAAATCGCGAGATAGACACCACATTTTAAATGTCAAATTTTCCAGATGAAATAATTAATGTTGCCCAACAATTTTCACAAATTCAAACAGAACACCAGGCTTAAAACTTTAATTCTTGTAAAAAATTATCTTGCGGTAAAAGTTACCTTTTTGAAAGGGGTGTTTTTTGACGTAGTGTATATTGAAGACACTTTTCATGAAGAAGGAAATTTGCTAAAGAAACTTTTTTTGTAGAACAGTACTAGCTGTGAAAATCGCCAACCTTTTTTTAAAATTTAACTTTATAAATAAAAAGAATAATTTTAAAAATTTCATGTTTTAAAGGAAGTTTATGAAAACAAGTAATTATATCAATTTACTTTAATCGTGTTTAATTCCTTCAAACATAAATATTTCATGATATTGTCATGATTTTTTTTATTTTAAAACTACAAATTAATGTGTATTACTGCGGAGAAAGCATATCCATATGGCTGCTCATATAGCTTATCAGTGGATTTTACCCAAATTTTTTATAGAAAGCTTGAAAGTCTTATATCAAAAGCCAAATTGATTAAATGTGATCTCCATTGAATCAATGAATCAATCAAAAATATTTTATAAAAAAAACATTGCAAACATTCAGTAACTATTTTTATTTTTCTCTCATTTGATACATAAGGGATGCTACTGGGAACCAATTAATACAAGTAATTATTTTGAAAAAAAGCACTTTTTGAGTAAATACGTAATTTTCTTTAAGAAAAGACTTTTAGTTTTTTACAGTACACATTAAAAAAATAGTTTTTTTTTGTTAAAAAAACATAATAAAAGGAAATTTTGTTGATTTTGTGTTTCGTGTAAAAAACGCATTTTTTCAAGAAAAGGATGGTTTTTGTGAAAAATTAAAAAAACTGGTATTTTTTAACGAGGAAAGTTTTTTATAAAAAATACTCTATTTTAAAAAAGAGGAGTTTCTGTGATTAAGGTACTTTTTGCAAATAATGAAATCTTTTATTTAATGATTTTGGTAAAACGTATTGAAAAATCTTTTTGTTGATTAAAGTACACTTTTTCCTTAGAATTCTTTGTTATGAGCTTTTTGTAAAAAAAAACGCTTTTCGTGAAAAAGTAAATTTTTCGATTGTATCTTTTGGCAAAAAGTCTTTAAACTTTAGTAACAAATAATGTTGTTTATAAAAAATAGTCTAGTTTTTTGTAATTAAGGTACTTTTTGTTAATAAGAATATGCATTGATAAAGCTTTTTGAATAAAAGAAACATTTTAAGTACTTTTGAGGTTTAAATTATAAATTTTTATTTTCTCACAATGCTTTCATATGAAGCTTTAGCACAAAATTTAAATGTTTTTCGAAAAAAACGTGTTATAGAATTCAGCTGTTCTATTTTTGTATTTCAAAAGGGAAACCTTCTCCAAATTAATGTAAACTTCTTTTTCTTAAAAATTTGTTCGTGTTCTTAACAATCAATTTTATTGAAAGAAAATATTTAACTTTGAAATTATAATGATTACATGAATTAATGAAAAACACTTCCTTGTTCGATTAGAAATAATTTCATCTAATCTAAGATTATTTCTAACATTCTAAGTTCCACAATAATTTATAAAAAAAAAACTTAAAAATGTATGTATAAGTTTTTAGAAAGTCTGTGTAATAAATATTTGACAATACCAATGTTTAAAAATGCAATTAAGCCAAGTCATTATACACTTGATATTTAGACGTGTAATATTTTAAATCAATGTTAAGTTTTACGAACTGAAATGTAAAACTCATCTTCTAAAGATGCTTGAAAAATAACATAAATAAAATACAAAAAAAACTGAAATATAACTCATATTTTCAGTTATGTTTACCCTGAAGATTTAACGGAAATTAAATAAAATTTAATGATGCTAACGAATGTAAACATTAAAATTATTACAAACTGATAAGTTTGTTAAGTTAAGATAGAAAAATAATAAATGTGATAATTGATTTGAGAGAATACTACTACAAAAAAGTAAGTTTAAATATTACAGTCTTTTTTTTTACTACAAACAAGTGGCATCAATCGTTTGAATTGTGTTTGTTAAATTTTATTACGTTAACTAACTTGCTTATTGAAAAACTATTTAATTTTAGTACAAACATTGAACAAAACGCTCAAATTAGAATGTCAATTTTAATAAAAAATAATTAATTCTCTTATAAAAAATATTTGTTTGTCATTGCTGAAGTATTATTATAATTAACAAGTTAAAGGAGAATGGAAATGAATTGAAATATAACATAACGATGTAAGAAAATGTTTTAGGTTTTAGTTCTTTAAAATTTAACTTTAAATTATAAATTAAAAAAAATTATTTATATTATATTCAGCATTTTAGATGTCCCTTAATAACTTTATAGTCGAAGAAATCTTATTGTACTAAAAAAATTAGAATGAAAACGAAAATGTACCTTAAGTTTCCCGAAAAATTTGGTATTTTTCAAAAACTGTTTATAATTTCATCGAAACGTCTTATATGCATTCAAATATTAAAACTTAAAATATATACACATCACGGCAACACTAAATATGCGAAGATTCAAAATTTATCATAAAAAAAGTTTGAAACGGGATTTATGACAAAATTTTCATACAAACGTGTCCTAAAACACATTTCAAATCAATTTTAATGTTTTACGAATACGCCAGTAAATTTTTACTGCCGTATTCATAGAAAATAAAAATAGATTTGATATTTTCTATGAATACAGCAGTTAAAATTTTTCTAAAACTTAACAATTAACCAATAAACCAATAAACAATTGCATTAAATTTAAAATTTATTTAAAATATTCAAGTTCGAAATCATTCGAAAAGCCGAAAATTAAAACATTGTAATTTCGATAATAATTTGAATATTCAGTAAAACAAAACAAAAATATATCAAAAATTAATAGCCCTATTCACGATCTTTGTGCAATGGTCTTGCATCATAGCATTTGCAAAAAAGTGTAACATACTTTTAGTTTACACCAACAAAACACACAGTAATAAGTAAAATATGCTACACATTTTGCAAATGCTATGATGCAAGACCATTGGACAAAGATCGTGAATAGAGCTAATATTTCATTTTAAAGCGAAGCAAAAAATCAAATATCTATATACATGTATAAAAAATTGTTGCAAGTGTATTGTGACTTTATAACTCACGAACGATCAAACCGAATTCGATTAAATTTTTAGGATTTATTCGTATAGTCGTGTGGATGCTTTATGTAAAGTTTTCACGCATTCAGACGAGTTATGACGTTCGTGGGTTATGACTAAAACAGCTTCACCGTTTAAAAAAATTAAAACAGAGATAGATATTTATTTAAAAGTTCCAAGAGGGTATGCTTATTAAAAAAAAAAAAGGAACCGAACGGGTAAAATGCACGGAATCGATTTTAACAAAAAAAAGTTTTTTAATATTTGAAAGAAAAATAAATCCAGATCCATAAGTTTCAATAGGCAGACGCAAATCTGTTAACTAGATAAAATACTTGCTTTGAAAAGTGGTGGTGGTACGATTATCCTTATTGGGGTAGCAAAGCTCTCCAGGAACAGGTAAGTCTTACCAAAATTAATATTTTATCAAAAACAGGAAATTAAGAATAAAGCGAAGTTTCGTTAAGAACTTGATTTTTTATTTTTTTTTTTTTTGTATTTTGTTATTATCGAAAATTCGAACTTAAAAAAAAAAGTTTGTAAAATGCCAAACATATATGTAGTTTAAATAAGTTAACAAAGCATAATTACTTAAGGGTGGTTTGCATTATACTACAAGCTATACGACATGTCAAATTTTTGTGTAGAAGAGTACAAGTAGTATCGTCTAAACATAATGCGTAATGAAACTGTCAGATATTAAGAGAAAATACGGATGGAAATTTGATAGTCGTACGGCTCTCTTTATTTTTTGAAATTTTTCAAAAACTATTCTACTTCATTAGATCAGGGTTGCATTTTCTTATTAATGCTAACTTTTTAAAGGTAAAACTCGTCAAAATAGCACAAAAACCGCTGAATACAGTGCAAAATAGACTCAGTTGGCATCACAAATATTTTAGTAAACAATTATTGTTTTAACAACAGCTGTTCCAATTTTATTTCATTTTATTCAACGCCAATGGTTTAAACATAAGAAAAAAAAATCATACGATTTTTAATCTCTATTTTTTCATACGGATAGATTTTCATTTTATTTTCTCTTAGATTTTACGTACGTTAGATCTTACCGTCTAAACTCGCCTTTAGTGACGTATTAAAAAAAATTTTAATAGATTTGAATACTCTAAAAAACGAAACAACGGAAATTTAGCCTGGCGGCTGTATTGTGAAAATACATCTGAGTATAATCGCCAAATTTCAAACAAATATCGTAAAAAGGTGAAGGCTGTAATCAGGCATGTTAGGAGACAATATCGTATTCACGATTTCAAGGGACATTCGCAACAGCAATTTTGGAGTAAGCCAAGGTCCAGTGGCATCAATGCCAAGGCAGAGTTGTTGACAAAATTAGATATTGAAGGTTTTTTTTCCCCCTTTACAGAACTCTAACAATCTACTGCATTATTTAGATAACACTGCGTTTGCGTTTTTGCAAAGTAGATGATGTCGAAGTCATCATACGGACTATTAAAAGCAACGCGCTTAAGCCTTATGGCATACTACCTTAGTTTTTATAAGTAATAATTCAAAGTATCTCTAGAACAATGGTTTTTATTATCAGCAGCATTATAACGACTGCCAACTTTTCAACCTGTTGGAAAATAGCAAGAGTTATTCTAGCTCCAAAGATTAAGTTCTTTCGTATTGCATCAGATTTTAGTCAAGTAAGTGTGTTAAATGTTACTTTTAAAATACTCGAAATTTTATTTAGGATACTAGGAGTTACATTAATTTTTACCAATCCGGATTTAGGATAAATTATAATATCATAGGCTGAATTTTAGATCCTTTGGAGCCATTTAGAGGCAACTTAGACAAGAAATTAAACACTGCTATTGTGTTCTTAGATTTTAGCAAGGCTTTCTATTTTATTAATCATAACACATTAAGAATTTAACAGTTTCGAAGCAACAGCTACCGGCTGCAAAATGTCAAAAATAGAATACATGTGTTTATATGAGAATGATTATTTTGACGACAGCAAGGTTGTTGTCTAGGCTAAAGTTTCCGCTGCAGTTAAATTAAGCTAATTTCTATTTTTGTTGGTGACAATAAAAATTTGAGTGATGTCAGTACTATAAGACATGAAAAATAATAAGTGCTTAAAATTTCTTGTTATGAAAAACGAAAAGAACAATAAAAATTTAAAATAAAAATTATTTATTCAAATTTTTTAGTGTACATCTGTAATAAAACTGTACATGAAATATTTTAGGATAATATTGTTGTTGGTAAAGATAGTACCTGATTTGGAATGCAAAACAATTACCTTTAAAATTTTTGTGTCTGTCTGTGTTCGCATCACGTTAAATTGAATGAATTGTTTGAACAAAATTTTGTTTGGAAGTCCCTTAGAACCTTGAATCAAACATAGAATACTTTTGTTTTCGTAGAAAATTAGAGATAAAAATATAAAATAACTCGATTTTAGCAGTATAATTTTACTTAAACAGTTGCCAGCACATATTATTTTCGTAGATAGAAAGTTTTTAACACTTTTTACATACATTGCAATAAATATTTAAAACATATTTTTCAAATTTGAATTAAAAAAAAATAGAACTGCCACACCGACATAGTAGTGGGCACCGCTAGTATTTTATAATTAAAGATACTAAAATTTTTCAAAGGAATGTATTAAGATTTATATACATCTACAATTTCTTTTTGTACTTGCTGGTTGAAGTACTTTTAGTAATTTCAGTTATCGTTTATAAGTAAAAAGTTTCTTGTATGGGACATCTGTAAATATTTAACACGATTGGTTTTAACAGATATCATAGAAATGTAAAGATTTCAATATTGTTGTTTTTAGTATTTTTTTTATTTTAGTGGGCAAGCAACTTCGTGTTATTAATACTGACCGACAGATTACTGTACTTATTATTGCTTCTGAAAACTACTTCAAAAAATGTTTAATTTTAAAGACAATCCAAACGAAAAATCGACGTGTCCTCTAAAGGTATTATTTTACTCTTCTTATAGCCTCTTCTTTCAAAATCGCTAAAGTGACATCACTGAAAAAATGAAACCATATTTTTATTATACAGCTGCTGCCTTCAAAATAATTATGTAGCTGCGTACAAGGCAACAAATTTTGCTAGCGTCATTTGCTGTCGTGTGTTCATGTATCCTGCTGCGATTACCAAAGGGATCAATATCAAGTCCAACGCTATTTACGATTTAAAAATGTAAAATGTATGATTTTCAATTACATGCTGACAATAGAGGTCAATGATCGAGTTTCTTCGAGGAATACGTTTATATGGACTTACAAAGTGTCATGAATTGGTCGGTATCGAATTTTCTTAACTCAAGTCCTCTAAAAACAAGAACAATTTAGTTTTCTCAGAATTTTGCCACACCTTGTCTAAGAGCAGGTAATAATACAATCGTGTTTGTGACGTATTATTAAGCCTTAGGAGGGTACCTTAACAATTGTCTTAAGTTTGATTTTCATGTCAATCGCATTATCTTTAATGTAAATGTTATTTGAAGACGATTATACAATATTACAAAAAAAGTTGCTCTATTACTAACCTTACCTGTTTTCTTATAATGGTTAGAAATATACTCGGGCATGTCGCAGCATAACATGACGAAAGTTAGGCTATATTTTAACAGAGTTGTGAGTTATTTTTTTCGTTTTAGGTACAAGAATAATACACATATGACCTTCTATGTAACTTGCTTATTAGGATGTGGCTTTAAAGTTTTCGGTAAGTTGATAATACTGATACAGTTTAATAAAATTTGTAAATTTAGATCCCCGAAAGATTGGCCAGTCGACTAGAACGCATTCTCTAAATTGTCCGAGATACCCTTCTCTTTTCACGAATAGATCGTTCATGGTTCGGGTAAAAAGATTGTGGAATCAAGTAGCGGCTTGTGAGGAGAGAAGGTTTCCGAGATCGATAGCTTTAAACATATGCTATTATCATGATTATAAAGAAAAAATTACAATGCTGCTAATTTGAGGCTACTTTTTTACTTTGATCTCTTGTTATTTCATTTTCAATCAAGGTATTATTACAAAAGTTATATGAATTTCACTTTGATAAAATAATTAAATGAATAATTAATAAAGAAATTTATGCGCAATAATGGTTAATATGTATAAAAAAATAATATTTGATGCCAAATGGATATTCTTGAATAATCAGCCCTATGGACTTATGATCTATTATATATAAATAAATAAGAGGATTTTTTTGTAATTTCAATTTAATAAAATAAATTATGTTGAACCAAGTGTAGTTAAAAATTGTATGTCCCACAGTTGCATTTTTGATGCTTACAACCGATATTACAACCAGCATTAAAAAAAACATTCTGTCTTTATTTTCAGACTTCTCCTATATACGGGTGGTATATGTAATTAATTTTTGAAAGACCAACCAGCGCGCTGCAGTGGTTAAGTAGCATTTTGTAGTCTTTGCTTTAACGTTGTGTAATGAGCAGGGGGCTAATTACGGCATTCGACATCGATCGAAATTTACAATTAAATTCTATTAAATTGTTAATTCTTTTTGTCAATAACTCCGAAATTATATTTTTTTAAAATCGCTGTGAAAATCGATTTTGTATGAGCATTAGAACCGCCCGTCTCACAGATTTTGTTTTGGCTGTTATTTGAGCTTTTTAATTTCGCGAACATTATTTCTTTTCTTACCTGCAAAGTAATTAGAAATAATGACTATTTTCTTTACTTTTTACATATGTAATAATATTTCATTCTAAAATTTTACAAATTCTGTTTTTCAAATAGTTTATTAATTGTGCTATTAGAAAGAGAATGCTATTAAACACTAAAGTGCTAAAAACTCGGTGTTAGTAGTTGTCGGTGTCAACTAGATGTTTTTTCAATAATTATAATTTCGTTATTCTCCAAATTATTCCTTCATAGCTGAGAGTAAAGCGTTATAAGAAAAGGCCGTCCTTAATATCTTTGTATAAAAAAAAACTATAGTAATAAAAAAAACAAAACGCTGTATTTAAAAAGAAACGTACATAAACCAACAAATTACAATCCACTTGAAAAAAGGGAGCCCTCAAAATGGACAATCTTTGTGAACGCATTAAAGGTAACAACATCAGTTTTTTCTCCTTGGTTGTCATTGAATGCCAGGGAAACTTTATATAAAAATCTTCGCTCAACATTAAACTCTGCAAGAATTAAAATAGCACTTGAATACCAAACACAGATACCTTGTTTCTTCATCTTAACTCAACTCACCTCATTCTTGATTTTCTCACCACCAAAGCAATAGATAACCATTTGTATAACCATGGCTAAAAGGGACGGAAAATTAAAAGGCATATTCAAAATATTTTCATCATTAGAAACAGTATAAAAGGCAAAACAAATTTGCAAAGAACTTAACACAACTTCAGCCCATAAAATCTCACCAAAGGCGTTATTTAGATCTTGAACAAATTTTAAAATTCGAGTGTGATAATGCACTATTAAGCCAATGTCGTTAGTAAAGTTGGAATACTCATTGTTTTGTAACTGTAAGGCCACGCTCTCTACTTTGCATCTTAATATACGAAAATGACCGGATATACTATATATATACCAACCATAGAGAGTATCAATGCCCACTGTCATATTCAAGAGGGCATATACATACATCAAGGATAAAATATAATTGATACTGAAGGCCAATAAACCACCCTCGTCCCACGGGAATCTTAAACAAAAATGTAATAATTTTTAATTTCAAAACTTTTCAATTCCTAAGTATAAATTATACTTACTTGCCTCCAAAGGGTAGTTTTTGATCAAAAGTTTTATTTTGTTTGTAGTCAAAGGCCATAAGTATTAAGGGAAATATCCCACTAGCGCCCACTGCTATCCAACAGGAATAAAAATATACTTTTCCTACCAACTGAGACCTTAAGTTTTGCGACAACCATTTTTTGTTTTCACTTGGATTGGCTTAAGAAAATATTTTTAAAAAGTCATGCTAAAATCTCTAATATGCCTACTTACCCTTCATGGCCAAATGCTTAATATCCCTTATAAGATTCTTAAATTTATCTCCCTTCACAAGAAATATTGTCATCTTAGTTAAAATTAAACATCCCTGGTTGAAGATTGATAAGGATCTGGAGGCCACATCTATGTTCGAAACACCACTGTAAACTACAAAATTTAACAATCCAAATTGCAAATAAATAACACAACTTATCAAAAATAAAAACTTCCAATAATTTTTTAATAATTTCTCTCCTTTGAAACTGTTAATATCAATTCCCATTTGTTTTAAAGTTAAATTTGAAATTGAAAGTAATTTCAAATTTTTCTTGCTTTGAGCCGAAAACATTTCCTTAGACGTTTAAGAGTAATTAACGTTTGAGCCAATAATACATTGTGTAGGAGTAGTGTATTGTTTCGGATAATTAATGAAGAAATTGCGAAAATAGCAATTAAATTTTTTGCGCAATTATTTAAGGCTACAGTGTACAGCAAATATAAATAAATTTAATTGCTCATGACACAAAAAAAAATTGTTTTTAATGCGGTCATTCCAGGGATAAACAAAACAAACATACTTTGTAGAAGTTATGTTATGCGAAGTTTGAAAAGTTCAAAATTTAATTGAAACATTTAAACATACATATTACACTTTAATTTAAATAGCTAAACTTAAAAATGTTTCACGTTTTGTTAAAAAGAAGCAAGATTTAAAATGTGTTCTTTATAATTTATATTCTATTAAAAATAATCTCGAAATATCGTACTTGCTATTTAAGAACTATTATTATTGACCATTAAAGGCTTAATCTAAGTTTGTCATTCCGTTTGTAATTATAAAAATTTAAATATGCCAATGGACCAGACATAGTGTCCATGTCCTTAGACACAGCGGGCAAAACAACCGAAGTGACTCCAATCAAAATAAAAATATATGGGGCAATAGAGAATTAAAAATAAGGGCCCCTAAAATTTTCAAATTCTTTAAAATATCAATATAGATATAATTTAAATACTTTTGAAGAAATCTTTAAGGAAATACTAAAATTTCTTAAAAATGCTTAACCCACTAAGAGCCGATGACATTTTTATGTAAAATTATATGTATATAGATCTCAACTTTTTTTCTTATTTTTTAATTCTCCGTCACGCCAACATTTGTTTTTTTTTTTTTTTTTTTTTTGATTGAAGTTACTTCACTAAACTAGATTTACTTAGATGGTGAAGGGTATATAAAATTCGCCATAGCCTAACTATAAACTAAACTAAAAATATTTTGGCGATAAAACTAATCCTTAAACAAATTCTGCAAAAAGTTCGGATTTTCGAACATAGTTTTTTTCGAACACTTTTTATAAAATGTGTATTAATAATTCATGTTATATTTAAATAAACGTCAAAGTTTCAAGAGACTTATTATTATGCCCATTTGCAAAAAAATATTTTTATCTACAAATTATGCAAAAAATTTTCCTTTTACACACAGTGAAAATATGAAATGTTGCGTTTTTGTCAAAACATTACATTTGGAAAAACTTGGTCTTAATAAATAATAATTTTGAAGTGGATATTAAAAACTATTACTGCCAATTCGTATTTAAACATATTTTTTATTTATTCGCTAAGCAGTTCTAAATGGAAATAATAATATTATGGCCATAAAGTACACAATTCTAAAAATAAATGCAAACCTTTAAAAATAATGGGAGTAAAAAAAGTCTTAGCTTTTAATTAAAAAGAAGTAAGATTTTTATGCATTTGTGATTAATGGAGGATATTTTACTTTAAAATTTTTTTCGAAATTCGAATATACTTTGGAAAGCGACTTTTTGTGCGGCAAATAAATTAAAAATACTTCGTATTTAAATCATACACTTTTTAGAAAAAGATACTGTAGTTCGAATTTTCGAATACATTTTACTTTTTTTGGTTTTATGCCGATTTCCAATTAAATTTAAGACTTTCAAAAGTAAATAACTTATATATTTTGCACTTTGTGAATAAATGTTAAGTTTTTAATATTTAGGATTAAAATTCCTTAATTTACTTAAGTTTGAAATAAAGTTCGAAATTTCGAAAACGATAATAGCGTAATATTTTTTATTTTTTTCCTTTATTGGTAATATTTTCTATAACTTTTAGACAAAAAGTAACTTTATCTACAAAAATAACTTATTTCCTTCTCCATAAGGACAGTAAAATAAATCTAAACTGAAAAATACTTTTATATTGAATTTGTTTGCATTAAAGTTAATGTAAATTTTGATAATGCAAATATTTTCAAATTCAAGAAATAATATTTTTAATTTTTTACATAAAACGAAACCGATTCACTAAATGACACTGGAAAAAGTACCCATGGTAAGTATGGACTGACTGTTTTAAACTTCAATTGCTTATTATAACCAGTGATTAAAAATGCTTGACTATTTTCAATGCATATGTAGTTGCTTAACTGTTGCTGTGGAAAAATGTGCAGCAAAAAGCTAATGAAAAAAGAAGCATTTGCTGACTATATGTTTCTTTCTGCAGCAAAGCAATTAACTTGAAAACATTTGCTGTTGGTTGAGCAATCAGTTTTTCTTTATTTTTATTTTTGCTTAACTCTTTACTATGAAGTTGTGGTTGACTACGATTGCTATTTCTTGCTGTAACTCGCTGCTTTTCCTCCTCTTAACATTGGAAACGTATTTATGTATTTATTCCTTACAATACATAAGAAAGTACATTTTAAAAACGTTGTTTTTATTACACCATTAAATTGTGTTTTTTTTTTCTCAAAAAGCAACAGCAAAAGAAGAAACAAACATCAAATTATTGCTTAAGCAACAGCAAACATTTTCAAAATAAATGCTTTGCTGATAGCTTTGCTGCAGAAAGAAACACATAGTCAGCTGAAGCAAATGCGTTTCTTTCTCTTTTTTTTTTGCATTTGCTGTTGCTTCGTTAATAATGAAATGTTTTGTAAATGCTGAGACATTTAGTGTTTTAATTTGCTGAAAATCATTTAAGCAAAGTAAAAATTTTAATGCTATTTCTATTTTTAAGCAAGCAATTTAAACACTGATTATAATTTTTAATGGCTTTGCTACCATGCAATATTTAAAAACAACTGTGTAGTTTCTTTGTTTTATTTTTATAATTACAAAAAAAATGATAGCGTAAGAAAAGGGTGCACTAAAACTAAGACTAAAAAGTTATTATTCCTAAATTCGAAAATTACTTCGATATTTCGAACATGTTTCAAGAAATATTGTAATTACAATTTTACGCTAACATATTAACACTTTTCCTTCAAAAATTTCTGGCTTTATACGACAGTCACTTTTTTAACAAAAGAAATAATTTTCTCCAACCCAATTTTCTTTCACAAAAATTAATTGTTCACAAAATTAAGTTTAAATAAATCATATTGCCCCTCCCTCATTGTTTGAAGGAAAGGACTTCTAATTTTTTATTCATCGTTTTTTAATGTTAAATTATAGTGGTAATAGTTTTGTATTATTTGTTGTTTTTTTATTTAGTTTTGCAATATTCAGTAAAAACTTAATTATAGAGTTCTGCCAAAAAAAGTCGTCCTATTTTTTATTTATTATTCTTTTTTCTCTTTTTAAATTTACAATTTAAAACATACCTTACGGTGAAGATATGAACAATAAGCATTTGAATTAACGACAGTTCTCTTTAATTTAAGCATAAATAAAAGAGAAATTTAGGGACTTTAATATTTTGACTTATAAAGATATATGTTGCAGAAATACTTATATATGTGGTATTTAAGCGAGAGCCAGTGCAGCTGTTTATATTTTGAAATAAAATTTGTATAAGTTTTTTATACGATTCTTAGTACAAACATTGATAAAACTACTAAATTCATAAAAAAATATTAGTTTGCTATTGCTGAAGCATAATTATATTTAACAAGTCAAAGGAGAATGAAAATGAATTTGAATACAACACGATAATGTAAGAATATGGTTTAGATTATAGTTCTTTAAAATTCAAGTCTAAGTGCAGCTCCATAACTTATTCATATATATTTAGCATTTTAGGCGTCCCACGTTGAGTTGAAATTCCCAATAATAATATATAATAATAATAATTTCAGGGTATAGTAAACAAAATTGTACATCACTAACTATCTTTTTCATTTTTCTAGGTTATCTACTTTTCGATTTGTGGGTTGTCAAAGTTAAAGTTTTTTTTTTTAAGTTTCGAAAGCAGTGGTAAAAACTGAAAAAAAAATTGTTTTTAATTAAATTTTTGTATTTACCTAGCATAAAAGTAATATTTTTCCAATGAAATCTTCAACTTTAGGTATTTAGAAACTTAAATGTGTATCTCAGTTAAATATTTTCTTTGTAGAAATATTTTTTTTCTTTTGAAAACGGGTGTAAAAATCAGTAATTTTTCACAATTCAAATCCGGTTTGGGCAAGCTTGGTTAAAAAAATAAATTTGGAATTTTCTATGATATTTCTACTTACAAATAATCATATAAAAACATTTTACGGGTTTTTTGCGATAAGAAGGAAAAAATATGTTTTCTTTTTCAACATCGAAGAAAAATTCGTGTATGCTTAGCAACGCACTCACTGCATTAATCATGTATGTAGTAAGTGTGTACATAAACATGTACATAGTTTTGTTATAGTTAAGTAGTGAATGAAATCAGATCAAAAATACAGATCAAGTTTAGACAAAAAACCAGACTTATAGTTGACCAACCAAAACCAAGATTTGTAGCTCAAATAGCGGAAATACAGCCAGACAGTATTTTTTTCAAAATCATGAAGTTACATACTATTTTAGTTGCTGTATCGTGTGGTCATCAGATTAATCCTGAAAATTTACAAAATTTACTTAATCGACTGTAAAACATTTTTTTTAAAATACCCAACATGTTATATCAAACCTGTCTCCCACTTTACATAACTTTTTAATACATGGTACGCAGATTATTACTCATGTACTGTTACCTATTGGCCAGTAATCGGAGAAAGCACAGGAAGCTCGTAATAAAGATTTTAAATCATACAGAGAACATTTTTCACGAAAATGCAGTCGCGAAAAGTCCATTGAAGATATCTTCAATAGAATTTTAATAAGCTGTGATCATATTATTAGTAATAAGAGCAAATATTACAAAAAGAAAATTAGCGTGTTACCACAGCAGGTATTGGTCCTTTTATTATTATTTGAAATTTCTAGAAAAAATGATTCTGATGATATTTAGTGGCTCCAAATTTAAAGATTAATAGTATTAAACACAAAATATAAATTTACATTAATTAAAACTTTTTAATTAAAGATTAGTATGGCCTATTTCCGGGAAAATTTTGTATAGGGGCTAACCTAAAAAAACCAAATTGCCTAATTGGCTTCCAAAGCAATTTAAATATTCATACGATCTGACAAACAAACATCCCTGGCGTCAAAAAAAATTTTTTTTTTCAAAAATGATTTTTTTTAAGTAGTAATAACACACTCAATACAACGAAAGGAAAAAATAAGTGCTATCTCTAACACCTGAATTATAAGCCGTTTTTTGCAATTTCAACCCAGTGTGCGGCAATTTACATCAAATTACATCAACTATAGGGCAACCTTTTAATTTCCAAATTCAAATTATATACTGGCTGTTTTAATAGACTTAGCAATCAGGTCCGTTGTAAATTTCAAGCGCCTGTCTATAAGGGTTCAAAATTAAGACCGTATACATGAAATTAAATTAACTACTGAGGCACCCTTTAATTTATAATTTTAAAAATTAAGACTTGTTTTTATAACGGTCATAGCAATCGATGTTCTGTTCAATTTGAAAACATTTGTCTATAACGGTTCACAAGATAGGCCCATATATGTCAATTTACATCAATTATGGGAACGCCCTTTAATTTCTAAATTCAAATTATAAACTTGTTGATATAGCGGACTTAACAATACAGGTCCCTTTTAAGTTTTAGCGTTCCGTCTATAAGGGTTTAAATGTTAGGCCACATATATCAAATTACATCAACTACTGGGACACTCTTTAATTTTAAAATCCAAATTTTATACTTGTTATTACAGCAGAGTTAATAATATAGGTTTTGTGTAAATCTCCGTTATCAGTCTATAAGGGTTTAAATGTTAGGCCACATATATCAAATTACATTAACTATTAGGACACATTTTAACTTATAATTTTAAATGTTTTTACTTGTTATTATAACGTTCATAGTAATTAACATTCTGTCTAATTTGCAAGCCCATGCAGGTCAATTTGCTTCACTTATATTGTGATTTAGATTTAGATTTAGATATATTTTTTTTTTTTTTTTGTTATTGGGAGCTATTGTAATTAATACTCAGTCATTTTTAACATTTAAAGAAGTGCCCTTTACAGTTCAATATGTATGTTGTATGGGGACACCCTTTAATTTTTCAGATTATAAAGTGACTTTAAAACGGGGCCAATCTTTTAGCATAATCTATTTTTCAAAATCGGTTCAAAAATGACTGAGTTCTGCAGGCACGAACATTAAAAAAGCAACATTCAGATGAATTGATAACATCCGTCTTTTTTTGAAGTCGGTTAATTAACTAATATGGTTAATTCGGTAAAACTCTAATCTACAATTGTACTTTTAATCAGTTACTATAATAAGCGATTTTTTATTATAAACTCGTCTATATAAAATTATCTTTAAGAGTTATTTTTATGTAATTTTATACTTCTGTTAAAATACATTTCAATTTTACTTACATATGTACGTATATTTATGAAAGTTTATTGCACAAATTACACATACTTTTTTGTTAAATATTTCGAAAATATTTTTTTTATTTAAATCTGTGGAAACGCAAATTTTGTTGTCTGCAAAAAAAATTTCAAGTGGAACTACTATACATCATGATGAAAAAAACTTTTAGAAACAAAACTTACGCATGAATAACGTTAATAAATTTTAAAAATTTTGCTTCGTGCCAAAAAAAAAGAGGTAAGAAAGAAAATTAAAGTGTAGCGGACTGCGTAGGCTGTCCTTCGCGGCCGACGGATACTTATGCTCCACTCATTTTCATCCTGTTGACATTAAAGAAATAAATAAATATACATACATATGGTACATACATACATATATTTTCATAACAGATATGAAAAAAAACGATTGGCAGCAAAATATAAATTTTGACATTTAAATATATACATATGTGCCGTTAATTATGAAAGTGGTCTAAGTCAAAATTTAAAAAAATGAATTTACCAGTTATTTTCATACCACATTATTTTAAACTCAATTTATTCAATGTAATTTTTAAAAATTATCAAAAATGAGCGATTAGATAGTGGTTGTCGCATAATGTAAAAATATTTTTTTAATTTATTCAAATGCAATTCATTAAATATTTCGAAACAAGAAATATATGACTTAGACCACTTTCATAATTATGGGCACATATACGATTTTCAACCAACAATAAAAAACATGTTTTTTCTTGTATTTGTTATAGCGACGCTATTATCTGTTTAACTTGCCTTGAATTATGTAACTTTTAACATATTAAAGGAAATCAGCGCGTCAAATATAGCGTTTTTTAGTGCCGTTCTTTAATTTTGTGAATATGGAATATTAACCATTACATTTTAAATATAATATTTTTCTTTTCATAAATGTGTTTATAATTGTGCTGATTTGAGAACAAATTATGTTCAATACTTGGTGTCAAAAATTCGGTGCCAACTAGATGTTTGATTTTTTGGTTTTTTTAATAATAAAAGTTTCGTTACTATCCCTATAAATCCTTCATAGATGAGAGCAAAGCCTTATATGAAAATGCTGCCTTAAAAATCTGTAATAAAAATTAAAAATAAATACAATTGTGGAAAAAACAAAAGCTGTATTAAAAAAAACATACATAAACCAACAAATTTCGATCCACTTCAAAAAATGGAGCCCGTAAAACGGATAATCTTTGTGAACGCATTAAAGGTAACAACATCAGTTTTTTCTCCTTGGGTGTCATTGAATGCCAGGGAAACTTCATATAAAAATCTTCGCTCAACATTAAACTCTGAAAGAATTAAAATAGCACCTGAATACCAAACACAGATACCTTGTTTTTTCATCTTAACTCAACTCACCTCATTCTTGATTTTTTCACCACCAAAGCAATAGATAACCATTTGTACAGCAACGGATAAAGGGGCCAATAAATTAAAAGGCATATTAAAAATATTATCATCATTACAAAACGTAAAGATGGCAAAACACATTTGACTAGAACTAAACACAACTTCAGCCAATAAAATCTCGCTAAAGATGTCATTTAGATCTTGAACAAATATTAAAACCCGATTGTGATAATGCACTATTAAGCCAATGTCGTAAGTAAAGTTGGAATAATCACTGTTTTGTAACTGCAAGGCCACACTCTCCACTTTACATCTTAAGATACGAAAATGACCTGATATACTGTAGATATACCAACCATAGAGAGTATCAACACCCACTGTCATATTTAGCAGGCCATATATAAACACCAAGGATAAAATATAATTGATACTAAAGGCCAATAAACCACCCTGGTCCCAGGGGAATCTTAAACACAAATATCATAATTTTTAATTCTAAAACTTTTAGTTTTTAAAAATAAATTTTACTTACTTGCCTCCAAAAGGCAATTTTTTATCAAATGTTTTATTTTGATTGTAGTCAAAGGCCATAAGTGTTAAGGGAAATATGCCACTAGCGCCCACTGCTATCCAACAGACAGAAAAATAGACTTTTTCTATCATCTGAGACCTTAAGTTTTGCGACAACCATATTTTGCTTTCACTTGGATTGGCTTAAGAACATGGTTTTTAAAAAGTCATGCAAAAACCTCTAATATGCCTACTTACCCTTCGTGGCCAAATGCTTAATATCCCTTATAAGATTCTTAAATTTCTCTCCCTTCACAAGAAATATTATCATCTTAGTTAAAATTAAACATCCCTGGTTAAAGATTGATAAGGATCTAGAGGCCACATCTATGTTCGAAACACCACTGTAAACTACAAAATTTAACAATCCAAATTGCAAATAAATAACACAACTTATCAAAAATAAAAACTTCCAATAATTTTTTAATAATTTCTTTCCTTTGAAACTGTTAATATCGATTCCCATTTTTTTTAAAGTTAAATTTGAAATTTGAAAAAATTCCAAATTTTCCTTGCTTTGAGCCGAAAACATTTCCTTAGACGTTAAAGGATATTTTACGTTTGGGCCAATAATTTATTGTGTAAGAGTAGTGTAGTGTAAATAGTAATTAAATTTTTTGCGCAATTACAGCCAATATCGATATTCTTAAATTTAATTGCTGGTGACATAAAAAAAAAATATTTTTAAGTGCAGTCATTGCAGAGATTAAACCAGAAACAATTTTAAATGGCATTAAGAGAAGCTATGTTTGGCGAAGTTTTGAAAGTTGAAAATTTAATTCACAAATTCAAATATACTTATTACATAGTAATTGTCTTAAAATGAACTATTTTTCTTTAATTGAACATATAAATTTAAACCTTTGGACAAATTTAAACTTAAAAATATTTCACGTCTTGTTGAAAAGAAACCAGATTTAATAAAATGTGTTCCTAATAATTTATATTCTATTTAAAAAAAATAATCTGGAAATATCGAATTAACTATTTAAGAACTACTATTATTGCCTATTATCACTTTAATATATTTTTTCTATTGATTTGAAAATTTAACTAATAAGTAAAACTGTTTTGACAATAAAATTTTGCAAAAAAAAATTTCGAATTTTCGAACATAGTTTTTTCGGACACTTTTTGTTAAAAACAAATAAAATTGTATAAAAGTGTATAATTTATTTTTTTGCAATAATGTATTTTAATTTACAATGTTGGAACTAAATTCAAATTTTACTTTTTGGACACAGTAAAACTAAAAATATTGCACCTTTTGTTTAAAAAAATACATTAAATTTAATAAAAAGTGGTTTTAATAAATAATAATTTCGAACTTGCTATTACGAAGGCTGCTTTATATATTTCTGGCCTAATAGTGAAAATGCGAATATTTATAATCAAAAATGGTTTTATTGTTTTTCAATGTATTCTCCAGCATGATTTAAGCACTTTTGCATGCGCTCAAACCAGTTGTCGAAGCACTTTTTCCACTCCGATTGAGACATCTCTAAAACATGGTTTTTGGACACTTCAACAGCTTCTTCTGGCGACGAAAATCGTTGACCACGCATTTTTTTTTTTTGATGTGCGGAAACAAGAAGAAGTCATTAGGGGCCAAGTCAGGGCTGTACGGCGGATGACCCACTAATTCGACGTTTTGGCCGGTCAAAAACGCTCTGGTTTGAGCCAATGTGTGAGAGCTCGCATTGTCATGGTGAACAATGATTCGTCTTCTCTTGTTGGTTTTTCGAATTTCTCCGATGACTTCAGGCAAACAAATTGTAGTGTACCACTCAGAAGTGACCGTCCTACGTTGCTCAAGCAGAACAGTCGCCACATGACCAGTTTTGCCGAAGAAACAGGCGACCATTTGCTTCGAAGTGCTTCTTACACGAACAGCTTTCGTTGGATTTTGCTCCTCTTTGAAGACCCATACGGTCGATTGTTGTTTCGTTTCGGGCTCATACGCATAGATCCATGATTCGTCACCTATGACGATCTTATAAACGTCTTTTGAAGCACCGCAATCGTATTTTTGCAAAATTTCTTTGCACCAATCGACATGAGCCTTTTTTTGAGCGACTTTCAAATTGTGCGGGATCCAACGAGAACAAACCTTTTTTACGGCCAGGTCTTTATGCAGTATCGAATGTATGCTGGTGGAAGAAATGTCCAAGGATGTCTCTATCTCTCTGTATGTCGCATGTCGATCTTGCATTATGAGTTCACGCACGGCATCAATGTTCTCTGGCACAACAGCCGTTTTTGGACGACCTTCACGGAATTCGTCTTTGAGCGAGCTTCGGCCGCGATTAAATTCATTATACCAATTTTTCACAGTGCTATAGGATGGTGCTTCATCGCCATACAAAGATTTAAGTTCATCAATGCACTCTTGTCGTGACAATCCACGTCGACAGTTGTAAAAAATGATGGCACGAAAATGTTCACGAGTTAATTTCATTTTTTTCTATATTAATTTTTTCAAGTCACTGTAAACAACAAAAATAATGGTCGTACATCAAAACGTTTTGAGTACGATTATGCTTAAAAATGACAAACTCTCCAATGGAAATGTCAGATTGCACTTGGTAGCACTCAGTGTTGCCAGGCCAGAAATATATATAGCAGCCCTCGTACAAACATTTATTGTCAATTCGCATTAAAATACATTTTTTTATTGGCTTTGCAATTAAAAAAGGACATAATAATATTATGGCCATAAAATACATTTTAAACACAATTCCTAAAATTCGAACATAATGAGATTTAAAAACGTCTCAGCTTTTAAGTTAAAAGAAGTAAGATTTTTATGTATTTGGAATAAATGATGTATAAATTATTTTAAAAATAACTTCGAAATTTCGTATATACTTTTCAAAACGGGCAAACAAATAAAAAATACTTTGTAACAAAATCATACTCTTTTTAGAAACAAATAATTAAGTTCGAATTTTCGAATATATTTTGCTTTTTTGGTTTTGTGTCGAATTACAAATTAAATTAAAACTTTCAAATGTTTAACTTAACATTTTATACTTTTTGCATAAGGAAATTATCCTTAAATTTAGGATTTAAATTCGTTAATTTATTTAAGATTAAAATAAAGTTCAAAATTTCGAAAATGCTTCTAGCGTAACCTTTTTTCATTTTTCTTATATTCTTAATAGTTTCTGTAACTCTTAGACAAAAAGAAATTTTATCCATATAAATAACTTATTTTCTTCACCATAAAGACAGTAAAATAAATGCGGACTACTGACCGATTTTTCTAAAAAACTAAATCATAATTAAATTTTCGGATAAACTTTTATATTAAATTTCTTTTTTTTTTTTGTAAGACAAAGAAACAACTTTATAATGTTTTAAACATTATAACAAATTTATCTAAAGTTAGAAAATAACTTCGAATTTATATTTTAAAAAATTTTAATAATTTGCATTAAAGTTCAATGTCTAAAACTTAGACATTAAGAGTAAATTTTGATAATGCAAAAATTCAAGAAATTCAAATTCAAGAAATGATTTGTGAATTTTCACATTAAACGTAACCGACACTGGGAGACAGTACCCATAGTTAATATGGACTGATTTTTTTAAGTTTAAATTTCTAATTATAACTTTGTAATTTCTATGCCTTATTTTGTACAATTCAAAAAAATTATTACAAAAAATCTCTTTTCCTTTCATAAAAAATAGGTTCTCTAAAACTAAGACTAAAATGTTATATTTTCTAAATCGGAAATTTAGTTTGAAATTTTTTAAATGCTTTAAGATATATTACAACAATTTTACGCTAACAGGTTTACACTTTTTCACATAAAATTTTTTGTTTTATAAGACAGTCACTTTTTTAACAAGATATATAATTTTCTCCAAAAGAAAATTTAAAGGACTTCTAATTTTTTATTTATCGTTTTTTTACTGTCAAATTATAGTGCTAATAGATTTTTTTATTGTTTGTTTTTTTTTCAAATTAGTTTTGCAATATATAGTTAAAACTTAATTATAGCATTCTGCCTAAAAAAACAGTCGTCCTCTTCTCAAGAAACTCTTGTTTATATTTTTAAATGCAATAAAAATCTTGAACAAGTTTTATTATACGACAAACTATTTTTTATTCTTTATATATAAATACATGGTAGTTTAATTATTAAAAACATTCCAGAGTAAACTGATTTTTATTGCACTTTTTATTACAAACGGTTTGAAATTTTAAATAAATAAAAATTTTTAAAAATCAATTTTATTACAGTAGTGCCATTAAAACCGTTATTAAATTTTTAAATATTGAAATAAATTTTCAGTGAAAAATTACGTTTAATATTTTTTCTTTAGAAATAATAAGCCTGATTGTTAAATTCTAGCTAAAAATAGTGTGTAGACAAATCAACTGAATAAATACAGGAACATACTCGTACAACATATCTGCCAATAAAAATGTTTATTAATTCTTAAATTGCGAATAAATATCTTCGCAATCGTTGTATTAAAGATTATACAAAAATGCGGAAGTGCTCTTTGAGTGGAAAAGAAGTTCGCAAAAAAATGTATTGACCATTTTGAAGTATCCCAGTAAACAATAGGCCTATTTATTCGAAAACAAATATTTAAGTAATGTGCCGTTCCATCGATATGTATTACAAAGCAGTTTTTAAAAAAGTTATATTAAGGGCCCATAGTGTGGCAATTATCGATCTTCCGCTAAAAAAAAGATATAACCTAATTTAAATGTATATCGGCGAAAAGTCTAGCTTATATAAGAAACAAGTTTTAGTTTTCCTCGGGTTTTTTGCGGGCGGATAATGAGTATTTCAAAAGATAAAAAAAATTAAAACATTACTTACAAAAAAAATTTATTCGAATAGAAAAATTAACAAAAAAAAATATAATTCGAATAAAACAAATTAATCGAATAAAAATATTATTTAAGTAAAAATATTCAAAAAAACTTATTGAAAGAAATACAATTAATAACAAATATTATTCGAATCAAAAATTATTATTCGATTCAAAAATCATTATTCGAAAAATTATTACCCGAAAGTGTGACCGAAAAACAGACAAAACTGTGGTCGCCAATTTGTAATGCATAAATATTGTTTAAAATGATTTCAATATTTCATCCTCAAAAAAAAAAAAACTCGCAAGAATTAGAGAGCTCAAAAAATTTTTTGAAA
Source organism: Gymnosoma rotundatum (assembly GCA_916610165.2). Taxonomy (NCBI): domain Eukaryota; kingdom Metazoa; phylum Arthropoda; class Insecta; order Diptera; family Tachinidae; genus Gymnosoma; species Gymnosoma rotundatum. The sequence goes on from OU744337.1 coordinate 36,959,669, forward strand.
TCCCACACTCAATAGACATTGTGTTAGTGTAAACATGTTGTACAATTTCTATAGAGTAATGACAACATACGAGGAAGAGGATGTCCAAAACCTTCTTAAAAATATCAGATTTCCTCCCTTTTTCTGGACTTAATGTTGAATTAAACTGTAACGTACAAAAACCCAACTACAAATATACAGTTGTGTGTATTGCTATGTATATGTGCAGTTGCGAATGGCAATACCACAAAAAACAGTGAGCACAACTAAAAAGTCAACCATGATTTAAGTTGAGAATGGCAATGCGAATTTATAAACGACTACTTAATTATTTTAAAAGTTGTCAACCGCAATAGAGCACTAAATTGTCGCACCGAAGACCCTATCCGTCACACCAACTGATCTCGCATAGCTTTATTACATTATTTTTTTTTTTTTTTTTCTTTCAATTTACCGTCATCGAACTCAGTGTGTCAATTGTGCTCCTAGAGAGATGAACTGTCTGACCGATCCCCAACATAATTTTAGTTCAAACATATGTTCAGAATATACTTACGCTCTATATTTTTGGCGTGTCCTGTCATGCATACTTGTGATGACACTGCTATCTAATATCCTTTGCTATCTCACTTTAATTTGCGAACACCCGAAAGTAAATATGTCATCTTTTCTGTAGTTTTTGCAAAAATAGTAATATTGTAATTTTATATTTCTGTGAATGAAGTATATTAGAGTCTGCTTTAGTTAAAAAAATATGGCTTTTTAATTTCACCTTTTTTTTAACCGACTTCAAAAAAAAGAGGTTATACAATTCTGCTGAATGTTGATTTTTTTATATTTGTGCCTCCAGAACTCAGTCATTTCTGATCCGATTTTGAAATTTTTTGTTAATATGATAGATTATGCTTACAAATTGGTCCCGTTTTAAAAACAGCTCAAAATCTTAAAAATTAAAGAGTGTCCCCGTAAAGGGCGCTTCTGTAAAATTTAAAATGACTGCGTATTACTATAGCTCCCAAAACCAAAAAATTATACAAAAATAAATCTAAAAATTAAAGGGTGCCCCTATAATTGTGTAAGTTTACTTATAAGAGCCTATCTTTTGAACCGTTATAGACAAACGCTTGCAAATTGGACAGAATGTCGATTGCTATGGACGTTATAGTAACAAGTATTAATATTACAAATTATAAATTAAAAGGTGCGCCAATAGTTCATTAAATTTTATGTCTATGGCCTCTCTTCTGAACAGTTGTAGACAGACGCTTGAAATTTACAACGAACCTGTATTGCTAAGTCCGCTTTAACAAGAAGTATAAAATTTGGATTTGGAAGTTAAAGTGTGTTCCAATAGTTAATGTAATTTTGTGTATGTGATCAAACTTTTAACCCGTTATAGGCAGAACGCTGAAACTTAAAAGCGACCTGTATTGCTAAGTCCGATATATCAACGAGTTTATACTTTGAATTTAGAAATAAAAGGGTGTCCCATAATTGATGCAGATTTACTTATATGAACCTATCTTTTGAACCGTTATAGACAAACGCTTGCAAATTGGACAGAATGTCGATTGCTATGGCCGTTATAAAAACAAGTATTAATATTAAGAATTATAAATTAAAGGGTGCGCCAATAGTTCATTTAATTTGATGTATATTGCCATAATTTTTAACAGTTATAGACAGACGCATGGAATTTACAACGAACCTGTATTTGTAAGTCCGCTATAACAACAAATATAAAATATGGATTTAAAAGTTAAAGGGTGTTTCAATAGTTGATGTAATTTCAAGTGTGTAGCCGTACTTTTGAACCGTTATAGACAGAACGCTGAAACTTAAAAATGACCTGTATTTCCAAGTCCGCTATATCAACGAGTTTATAATTTGAATTAAGAAATTAAAGGGTGTCCCATAATTACTGTAGATTTAGTTATGTAGGCCTATCTTTTGAACCGTTATAGACAAACGCTTGTAAATTTGACGCAATATCGATTGCTATGCCCGTTATAGTAATAACTGATGATATTTAAAATTATAAATTAAAGGGTGCATCAATAGTTCATTAAATTTGGTATATCGCCATACTTTTAAACAGTTGTAGACAGACGATTGTAATTTACAAAGAACCTGTATTACTAACTCCTCAATAACAATAAGTATAAAATTTAGATTTTGAAATAAACGTGTGTCCCGTTTGTTGATATAATATGGTGTACGTGGCCGGACTTTTGAACCGTTATAGACAGCTGAAATTTACAAGGGACATGTTTTGCTAAGTCCGATAACAAGAAGCTTATAATTTGAATTTAGAAATTAAAGTGTATTTTTTGAACCGTTGTATACAAACACCTTAATTTTAGACAGAATATCTATTACTTTATTTGGTATAATAAGAAGTATAAAAATTTTATATTTCAAATTAAATAGTTGATATAATCTGATATATATGGGCAAACTGTTGAACCGTTACAGACAGACGGTTGAAATTTACACAGGATCTGATTGCTAAATCTACTACAACAGCAAGTATATAATTTGAATTTGGAAATTAAAGAGTGACCCTATAGTTGCTGCAATTTGATGTATATTGCCAAACTATTGAACAGTTGAAAAAGTTTGGAGATATAAGTGTGTCCCAATAGTTAATGTAACCTAATTTATATGGCCATACACTTGAGCTGTTATAGGCAGACAGATGAAATCGGTTTTGAAGGCTGTTTTTTTTTCGCAAGAATCATTTTTAAATACTTAAGAAGAGACTTTGTTTGCTGGGTTAAATTTCTTTGGTGGATTTTAAAAGTATAAGCACAAAAACCTTTAAACATAACAAACATAAAACAAATCTACTGCCTCCTTCTCCTGTTAAGACTTTTAAACTTGACTTAAAACCGGATTTCAATTACATGTTATGTAATCACTAAGAAGGCCACAAAAAGTATAATATAAAGAATAAAATACTTGCAATAGAATAGAGCATAACAGGTATTCGTTTAAAGATTCTGGCGTCTAAAGAAAAGCCAAAAACGACACCAAGAACTTAAAAATTGCAAAAGGAATTTTGTTATATGGCTTTTTTTACTTTATATCTTCTTTAGACTCAAGACAAGAAATCATTGCACAATCAAACGTTTAACTAAAAGGTTCTTCGTTCTTTAAACCCACTAAACGGAACAAAATTCAAACAATGTGTAAATTCAATAATCGTTTGTTTGTATTCGCTTTAAATTGTTTAATTGGTCGGGTGTGTATCTTGGCTAAGCCTGTACAAGACTCTGCACTAGATAATGCTGAAGGTCTTGGAGCTTTAGTAGCGTTATCTGCTCTTTTGAATGCTCCACAAGATATACATTATGATCAGCGGCAAAAGGGTGAGGAAAATTATCGCATAAAATTGGATGGTTTCTTTATTGGTCTACCACAGGAGCACAGTTCAGATTTGTTGTTGCTCACAGATGACGTGTTTGAGAATTTAGGTAAGATAAACTAAAGCCCAGATATAGTCTTAACAAAAAATTCTTTATTTAAACTTTACCCTCTAAAGATGATGATAATCTTTTAGCTTTTGGAAAAAATAAACCGGCAACAGATAATTCTTCTACTGACTCTGAACCAAATAAACATCTTTCTTCAAATGCCAATGTTACTGTTAATAGTGAAAAGACCAAGGTAGCGGATATTCCTACACCTATAAAGCATTTAGAAGCTAGACAAAGTGTGGATTCGGTTACAAAAACTAAATCTTATATATCACACTTATTAAGTCTTTTTAAAAGGGTGCACAAACATTAAAATAATATAATTATTTGATAAATAATTAATGTGACTTTAAAAATAAAACTTTGGAGCAATAAAGACTGTTAATTTTATTTGATTGATTTAATTAAGATATTTAATATTAATTATATAGAACGTGTATTAAAGTTATAAAAAAAATTAAATCTTTTAAATAAAACCCCCTCGTTTTTTTCACAAGGTATGCAAAATGTAGAGGCAATAAATGAGCCAGAATTTTAAACAGAAAGATTTTTAGCACCTTTGTAAAATGGTTAAGACAGCCAATTTAGGTCAGGAATTTAAATATTTGGCTATTAGAGTGCCAAAAAAAAACATTGAAAACCAGATTGAAAACTAAAAATCAATTTTAATTGTCTGAATTAGAAAGTAGATCGCCAGTAAATCGTCATTCAGGATCATGCATGCTCACGAAGGAAAAAAGTCGATTGTTAACAAAAAAAAACTTTAAGCTACGATTACGAAAAAATTATGCTTAAGAGCTCACAAAACCAAAATAATGATCAAGAACAACTCATGAAAACATATTTCTTACGAAAAAAGGCGACTTCAAAACAGATTTAATCTCATCTGTCTGTCTAGAACGGTTCAAAAGTATGGCCATCAAATAATTACGAGCTTGTTCGAAAATGCATCAGTTTGCATCACTGCAAATGTCATGTGTTCTAAAATGCATCAATGAAATATTTGATGCACAAAGAAACGTCAAACACGCATCACAAAAATATCTGATTCATTTGATCATAATTAATTTTATTTTGTTAAATTTCTTTTGTTTATACACTTTTAGAAACGAATTTGATAGTTCTTTACTATATTAACATAATCCAGAATTTTTGGGATTCGTCTGTTGTTGGCAGATACGTCTTTTAGCAATGCACTCATTTTTAAAATTTTTTTTTTTCTTTTCTTTTGCGGATTGCACACCTTTATTTTATTTTTGCTTTTATCTAAACCAAGAAATAAATTTATTATTACCATTAGTAGTGTTTAAACCAAGGCATATTAATATACTAGGTAGTGGCAGTAGATCAGTTGACTTTCTTGTCTAAGTTTTCAGATGTCAAATTTCGTATTCATTTTAATATTTTTTGTTTCCTACAAACATTTTTTCCCTACTGTCGAAATATATTTAAAATTTTCATAAAACAAAAAAGTTTCCCACACTTTTTGAATCTGGTTTTTATTTAAAAATTGTAGGCCTCGCCTCCTCATAGTTTTTTTTTTTTTTTTGCTCATTTTATATGTAAAAACCAAAAATTTGTAGAGGACATTTTGTTAGCTGTCTGAGTTTTTCAGTTTGGTACAAAAATGTGTTTATACACATTTTTGGTTTTTACATATAAAATAAGCAAAAAAAATACGAGCAGGCGAGGCTTAGGAAGTTCCTCTAGCTTAAATATATGTTCGATATACATGTAAGTAGCATTAAAATAAAGCGTATGGCATCTAGATTAATAATATTGTAATTATTTTTTTCGCGCTATATTTTCAAAAACTAAAAAAATCATTATAAGGTGATTTTTTGAGAAATTAAATATCATAACGCATCGGTCTATTCCTACAAAATTTTGAAGTGATATAGCTAAAAGAGTTTTTAATCAAATGCTGAAATAAAATTTCAATTTTTTGTTTTAACATATAAATTCCCGGAATGGGGACAAAATGTCCCAAAAAATTGATTTTTTCCAAAAGAAGCCTTAATTAATCTCGGGGCTGTCAAATCCTTTTTGGAGTATGTAGCAAAACTTTGAGGACTTGCCGTTTACCTTTTTTTAAACTGTGCTTTGCACTCTGAGGAATTTTACAGTAATTTTAAAATTTTGTTCCAAAATTGGTAATGTTGGAAAGGGGTGGAGGGGGGACCGTTATAATTGTTGATCTAATTTTGCTTTTATTCGCATTTGCTATAGTTTGTCTTTAAAATTATTTAAACAAATTTGCTAGTACTGAAATAAATTTAAATTTCATAAGCAAAAAAAAAAAAGAATGTGTACAACCTTTTTGGGGGAAATCCTTAAAAAACGATATTTTTTTAACATTTATTCAATTCAGAGGCTTGTAACTTTTTAACAAAAAGTGCTATCAGAACAAAACTTGAAACTTGTTTAAAATTTTATTAAGAATATAGAAAATGCCTTGAAGTAAAAATTGATAAGCGTACTAAGCCAAAAATACCAAGTTAAGATTGGCCAAAATTAACAAAAGAAAAAAAATTGTAGGTATAGATGTTTTCAAAATCTGATTAAATTTAAAAAATCTTAACATTCGAGTTAAAAATAAACTTTTTATGACATTTTCAAAAATTATATGCCCGAGGTACCTAAATTTGGGGCCCTACCCAAAAGCCCTAATTCACCCTAGGAGCCTGACCGTTCGTAGATTCACTGGGAAACACCTCTGCCCTGCTTCTGTAAAATTTCGTGGAGATATATTGAGTGGTTCATAAGATACCGAATTTTGTAAAAAAGAAATCGTTTTCAAACCACTGTGCGTCAGTTGTTTTGACATCTGAAAATAGATTTTACAAAAACATCATACATGTTGTTTACTTATTGTTTTAATTGTTTTAGAATTTCTATTACCTGTAAAATTAATGTGCCTTGGTTTAAATATTTGAAAATTGAAAACAAATGATAGTTTATTTTTGTTTGCGCATCAAGTAAGTATCAGCATAAGCTGTTTTGCATCGGCATCACAAACTAATCACACATACGCATCAGATGCAGTGCAGTGATACATTTTCGAGCAAGCCCTACATTAACTATTGGGTCCTCCTTATATTCCATATCCAAACTTTATACTTGTTATAGCAGATTCAGCACTCAGCTCAATATACATTAAATTAGAGCAACTATAGGAGAACCCTTTATTTTCCAAATTCATATTTTATACTTGCTGTGGTAATAGACTTATCAATCAGTCTATTTGTAAATATTAACTAGAGAGAAGTTATAACTGTTCAACAGTTGGTCATATACATCAAATTACATCAACTATTGTAACACCCTTTAATTTGTAATTTAAAATACTAATACTTCTTCTTAACAGTTCAAAAGATACGGACACACAATTGGTGTACGATACACACGATTGATTTTACACAGAAGAGTATTTTATTACTTAATCCAATTTTAACAATAAATTATAGAAAATTAGCTGTATCTTGGAAACCGTAAGTGAAGAACTCTTGAAATTTTTTATAAAGGTCACGGTAGCGAATGTTTTAAAGAACAATCGGGCGTATTCCCGTTATTGTTATCGTTTTAAAAGTCGTTTTTATGTAGTCGTCGTTTTTATGTCGCTTCGTTTCTAAAATGGTATTCCTGAAACAGGACAAAGTCGACGATAAAAAGTTATCGAAAACTACAATAAAACCAAAAATAAATTTAGTAGCACTACAAAAAATAAGACGTTTTATTAATTAAAAATTAAAAACACGGGATTATTAAATAATATAAATTAAACTTTAAATTTAAATTTACTGTGCTATTTTCCCGGTGTTGATTATTGAAGGTGAAAGCACGTCTCGATGGCCATTTCGCTATTGCTTACTTAGCTCGTCAGGAAACTTCTCACAAATATTTTAAATGAACTAAAGATTTCTGTCCAAACCATAAGAAAAGACAATAATCAAAATTCAAGCAAAAACAACAATAATCAACATTGATTTTATTTTTCTTTACACACTGCATACGGCAGACTTTCTTTCTACTCTTTTATACAGTTTAAAGATGTTGAAAAATAAAAACAACAAAAACACTACGTTATTTTATTTTTTTTATTAATGCACGGGCACTTGCAATTTGAATAATTAAAAATTAAAAACATGGGATTATTAAATAATATAAATTAAACTTTAAATTTAAATTTACTGTGTCTGCCGTATGCAGTGTGTAAAGAAAAATAAAATCAATGTTGATTATTGTTGTTTTTGCTTGAACTTTGATTTTTGTCTTTTCTTATGGTTTGGACAGAAATCTTTAGTTCATTTAAAATATTTGTGAGAAGTTTACTGACGAGCTAAGTAAGCAATAGCGAAATGGCCATCGAGACGTGCTTTCACCTTCAATAATCAACACCGGGAAAATAGCACAGTAAATTTAAAAAAAAAAAAAAAAAAGACGTTTTATTTTTTGTTGTTTTTTATTAAAGCTTACAATTTTTTTTTTTAATTTAAAAGCAAAATCTTTTTCATAAAGTACTAATTTTTAATTGTTTGATCCTTCTAAAGATGGCAGTGAAATCAGCCTCCTCCTTTTGCTCTGGCCACAGATTTGTTGGTCACCAGCTTCTTTTGCACTTTAAATTTCAAATCTTTCCCAACCTTTAAATTAATTTATATATTTTAAAATTTTTAGTAATAACTTGTAGTTTACTTAGTTTTACCTACTTTGTGCCGACCATCTCCGTCACGGACTGGAGGTCCAAATGGATTTATTTTTTCAAAAACCATCGAAATTTAATAGTTTTATGCCTTTTTAAAACCCTTTGCATATTCAGGAGGCTTATTCTGAATTGCGATGCGAAAGTCAATGCGATGCGAAAATACATAAATGCGAACAATTGCTATTCTGTATTGCGATATTCGCAAAGTTCTATTTTAATCGCATTTCAAATGCAAAAAGGTGGTAAATCGGTATTCTAAATTGCGAAAACACATGTCAAATTCGCAAAATTTATTCGACAACAAAGTAGCATTCGCAAAGTACAAACATGTAAGTAAAAAACAATATTTTATTTATGTATTCATCATATATTTATTATTTAATTCAGGGAAGTAAACAATAAAACCAACAAACCGCGTCAACTTTAAATAAAAATAGAATTTATGAATAAGCACAGCCATTTGGCAAGAGGCCATTTAAAAACACCAAATGCACGTTAGTCTGCAAATACTTTGTGGCAAACGTTAACTGAAGAACTAAATATTAATGGACCACCTATTAGAGAAGTTCAAAAATATTTGACCTATTAAATAAATTTTGGACCTATTAAATAAATTTTAGAAACAATTTTCACAGCGAAGCACAAAAAATTTATTTATTTTTAATTTGACGTTTGTTGATACTGATGTTTATTTGAGCAGCGTTACCAACGATTTGAAATAAATTGCGAATGCAATTGCGAAAGTCTAACAGAATACCAATTTTCTTTCGCAACGCATTTCATTTGCGCATCGCATTGATTTTCGCATCGCAATTCAGAATAAGCCCCCAGGACTTTTTTCCATTTCTGAAACTAAAATTTCAAATTTCATTTTCTAGTTTTTAAACCTCTCGTTTTAATGTCGCTACTAAAAGTAAAGACGACAAAATACTAGCGTTTCTTTGTCGTTTCTATCTTCGTTTTTAAATAGAGAATACCGACACGTGTCTATAATAACAACAGTGATTCCAAGTTGTCATTTTTATTTCGTTTGAAAATAAGAACGCCAACGGAAATTTTGCTATATTTTTTAAGCAATAATGAGTCTGTTTCTTTACTTTTTGGGTTAAGTTCGTGAAAATGAGAGCAAGCATTGTTTTCTCTCATAACAAAAAATTGTGTAAAAGTACGGGAACACAAAATCTTAATTTTAAACACAAAATTAAAATTCAAAGTATTTTGACTGTTTTAATAAGAAAAATTAATTTTAGGAAATCAAGATGAAGAAGAACTTTATTCTCTCAAACCCCAATTTTAAAGTAAGAAAACAATTTTGATGTAAATTGGGATCCCACGGGATCCCAAAGTAGAGTAAAGAATCAGACCTAATGTTATATATAAACACCTATTATTTAAATTTTCGAAGTTAGTATATTATTATACAGACTAAATCAATTAAAATTTAAAGGATATTTAATCAGTGTATAAAATTAGAAACCGTAAAAGGAAAGCTCTTGAAATTTTCTCACAAATACCAAAATGACAAACGAAAAATCCTTTTTTTTTTCATTTGCCCCCTGATTTTTTAACACACTCATTCCAGCAAAAACCAAAATCAATTCGCCTCAAAATTTTTAAAAAATGAAAAACTTTCTTTTTTTCAAAAATGTTTTTATTAATTGTAATAAATAAATAATATTTTAATTTAAATTCATATTATTCATTAACTATTGTTTTTTGAGTGATTTTATTATTATAACTATTATTGTTTTAGTACTTTTAGTAATAAATGTATAATTTAATATTTGGTTATGTTTATATTAAATAAATTACTTACAAAAGAATAAGGAATATTAACTACGTAGTATTAATAATATAGATTTTACTTAAAATTGTATGTTTAATTATTTAATAAATTCCAAATATAAATACATTAGCTCCACAACTATTTCTAGAACTCATGCAAAAAATTATAAAAATTGCCACTTGCAGAAAATATTAAGTGTCCCTTAGAAGTCCTTCTTTATTGTGCTGCTGCTGATAAGAAAAAATTTATTTGTTTAATTTTAGTCTTGCAAAAAGTGATAATAAGCTTACAAAGGTACCCAATTCGCCATTTTTCCAAAAAAAACAAAAACTTGAAAGTTTTAAATACAATTTTCGAACAGCAGCTTAAATCAAGAACCATTTTGTAGAAGTTGTTAAAGTTGAATTTTTAGCTTGATATTTTTTGTGGTTTTAGATAAGCTCTCAATTAATATGTCTAAGTAAACCACCGAAGGCTACATATCTAAACAACTTTTTGAAAAGAAAACCGTTAGTGATGTCAATTATCAGCCTTGGTTTTGTGATTAAACGCTGCTAGTTATTTTCTCTGGAATTCTTTAAAATACTGGGTTTACATTAGGAAATTAAAAGCAAATATGAAATTTGTTAAGATGTGACCTCGTGACCTCAAACTGACACACCCTTTTAAAAAAAGAGCCACTGCTATTAAATAAATGCTTCAATAGTTAATTAAAATCCAAAAGGAACTTAACTGCTTTTTAATATTATATTGATGTTGGCATTTATTCTAGAACTAGTTAAACTGGAACATATTCTGGCATAATGTTAATAACTTTTGATTTTAATTAAAACATTGACATTTTTTAAAACAAAAATTAATTCAACTTTAAGCAGAAACATTTAATATTTAATAATTTAATTTAAATTAAAATAAAATACAATATTTGCAATTTTTTTATAACTAGGAGTATTAAAAAGATTTTGTTGTATCTTCATTAAATTTTTACAAAACATCTTTTCTTTTTTTCTACAGCTTAAAAATGTTTAATCCAAAATAACTATCTGTTTGCTTGGTGTTTTGTATAATTAAGCAATTTTTTTTTTTTGTATGTTAAACTTTTTCTGTTTCGACTTAGGACGTTTTGTCTTTGTGTCTTGAATTTTGTGGGTGAGTAAATGTTATTATATTTACGTTAGTTATTACATTATACTTATAAATTAAATGTTTATTTTTTCATTTGTCTTTTAAATAATGGTTATCGAATGTATTTTTTTTAAACATAATTTTGAAAAGAAAACGAATTTAAATTAAAAATCCTTGAAATATTACTGATTCACTTTCAAATATTTTTTATTATTCATTTTATGTATTTCGCTTAAGATGTCTTGTTAAATAAATTATTGATTTCAGTTGTGCCTCAGTCTTTTCCCCAATATTTAAGACACTTGTACTGCATCAATAAGAACTGTATTTAAGACAAAGCGATAGTACGAATGATAATGGAACTAATAAGGTTGTTTCAACCTTAGTTAATTATTTTTTATTATTACTTTAAAATTAATTATTACTTTTAAACATTTCGATAGCTGCTTATTCGCGATTCTTGTTTTTTACCCTTTCCTTCGCTTGGAGCTGGTTTGTTTCGACAAATATTTAATAAATTAACAACTGAAATTAATTCCTCGATTAATTAATTATTGCACCTCACAAAAAATGTGTTTATATTATTATAAATGTAATAAATTCAAACAAAATGTAATTTTAAAAAATAATATAGGAAGGTCCAAAAATAGTCGCATATTTTTTCAACTTACTTTAGTTACAAAAAAAGGGTTTTCGAAGTTCCAAAACTTTCAATTAAAATTGCAAAAATACACCTTCTAAATTGTGACAACGGTCCTTTAATATTTTGGTATTGACATGAGAGAATATTTGCCTTGTCAGTGTACTGGAAAGTTGACGAGCAGCCTCAGGACCTATGCGTAGAGAAATGTCCTTTGAAATCAATGTTTTACGAAAGTTGCCCTTATCGAACCTAATCTACCGTTTTTGTTGCATGCATACTTTATATCTATATACATAAAATATATATACAAATTAATGTTTGTACGTTTAAAGCCCAAAAGCTATAAAAGTTTAGTTTATTAAAATTTTTCACAATTTGTTACCAGCTCTCTGAAAGAAACTATAGTTTTTTGTGATTTCAAGTGAGTGTAGAGCTCTCTAACCAAAAGTTCATATTGATTCCGAGGTCACTAGAGCTCTATAACAGTTTTCAAAATACGACTTCAAATTTTATCTTCATATTTGTATCAATATTCGTGGACGTACCAATTAGAGCAATAGGATAAGTAATGTATAATTATAGAATTTCTCTAGTGTTTTTTTAGCTTGAATCTTAAAACTTTGTACCAATAACTTTATAACAACGATCGGTACTTAACTCAAAGCATATATCGCTCATTTACTTCAATAACGTCATATCTCATAATTTCAAATTTTTGAGTCAATTATACAAAATTGTTCGCCATTTCATCCTTTATATTGTGTATAAGTTTAATCTTTATGTCTTTTGAACTTTCCATGTTTTAAGATAATAATTCGTTATTTCATTTCATGTTTGGAGTCTTTGTTTGTCAATAAGAAGAACACATTTTGAGTTGTGGAATAAACTTCATAACGTAAAGATCATATCGGTTTCTAAAACATTGTCACATTGTCACTGTACATATGAAAAAAATATATTTTTAAAATGTAAGGAATTATTTTCAATTATGGCTGTGTTGATGAAAAATATTAAGTGAAACTCCGTTTTTCATTTGACAAATAACGACATATTTTAGTTTACAACACAGTATCGGATATATTTTTACAGCAATAATGTCATAATTCAAAAATCCCACATAGTTTCTCCCTCTTAATACATAATTGATGAAAGTTTTCTTAAATGTTTTTTTTAATTATGAACCATTTTTCTAATCTTAGTGGGAACTTAAGCAGTCTGATATTTTTATCGATGGTGGAAACAAGTCAAAAACTTAAGCTGTGATTATCTCAAAATTAATTTTTTTGAGTTATGACATTGTTGAAGTAAATGAGCGATGTGTTCGAAAGCTAAAATAAGTATTACGTAAATGGATCAAGACTAGACTTGATTGGAACAGTGAGCATTTTCAATCACATAACGATTGGTTTAGCAAAGAACACTGGGTTTGACCTATTTGTCCTGAAAACTTTGGATTTCTCTTAATATTATACGCATTTAATTGAATTTCTTTTATAATTTGAGATTTCATAACAAAAACACTCTTAAAGCGGTTTAAGTTCTACTAGTTCTGTAACTAATGGTATATAAAGGAGATCAAGGGTTAAAATAAGAACAATAATAATTTAAAATATATAAAAAATTAAAAAAAAAATATATTTATATAATATTTTTATTAAAGCTTTAAGTCTTGTTTTTTAATAAAAAAATATTACATTTTTTAATTTCTAATATTTCGCTAACACATTTAATAGCATCATCTGGAAAAAAAGCAAATTACAAAATATTGCCTCACAAATTTTTTATAAATAATTTTAATAAATAATAAAAAACAAGACATAAAGCTTTAATAAATAGATTATTGCAAAACCGAAAAAAAACTTTGATGTATATAGAAATAAAAAAATAAGTTAAAATCAAATTAAGTAGGCGTGTGTGAAAGGGTAACAAAGTGCTTTTGTAAGTAAAATTGTGAAAGTTCTGAGGTTAATAAAATTTCACTAGCACTGGGGGCTAGTAGAATTTTTGACAAATGAAAGTTATGACAGAAAAAATGTTTATACTTGTGAGCAAATGTAAAAAAACCAATAATTTTCTTAAAAGTAAAATTTTAACTTTTCAAATTTAATGAACATATATACGTACAATGAAAGAAACAAATTAAAAAAAAAATTAGTAACTGCGACGATATCTTTCGCAAAAGAATTGAAATAAGCAACGGAAAATATTTTTTATTCCATTCGTTTTTAAAAATATAAACTTTTCTTCTCATAGAAAAAATTTATTTAACCATGTTACTTTTTGCTACCGTTTCACACACGCCCAATATAGGATTGTAATTTTACAAACTGATTTGAAATTTGTCAAATTTATAATATTATAGATACAAGCACATATTTAAACCTTATATTTATCTAGAAAAATTATCTAAAGAATTTTATTAGATGTAAACATCTAATTAAACCTGATTTTGTACTTACAACATAAATGAATTTGTTATATATAATTATTTTTACAAATAAAAGTTATTTCAGCGTTTAAAAACGTTAATTAGAAAACAATTTACAACATAAATTTTAAAAAGCTAATCAAAAAGGAAACTTTTTAAATAAAAAAAAAAGAAAAGAAGAAACAAAATTTATTTTATATTAATGAAAAAATTGAAACTAACTTTAGTTTATTACTTTTGCATTTGCTTAACAATACTTTTGTTCAAAAAAAATTTTTATCTTAATAGATATTGTAAAAACATAATAAATAAATAACCGTAGTTCTGTCATATTGTACTATTAAAAAATAAATAAATTCTATTTTATACTTAAATAATTAAATATATTATTCTAACTTTTTAGTAGATTCTTCCATATCGAAAGTAGAAGACAAAGAAGTTATTGTTGATACTTTATTGTTAGTATTAGAGATGTTTGAGTTAATTATTGTTGTTGTTGTAGCTTTATTTTCACCATTAGCTTTTATGGAGTTATTAGAAAATGTACTAGATGATATTGATGATGTTGATAAGTTGTCTGCTGGACTACGCATGTAAACACTAAAACATATACGATTAAAATGCTCACACATTTGATTAACTACCGATGCTCCATAATGCCAGTGACTTAATGTTGTCGCAATAAAAAGCAAATATAATATAAAACGTTCTAAACTAGGCAGCCATATACCCATGGCAATGCAGATGACACATATGGGTGTCATCCAGTGAAAAGCTTCACAGCGTGTGTTGGACATTTGGGCTACAATTAGGCGACACTGTAATGTAAGATACATAAAATGATTAAAATGTTTGCTTAGGTAACAAAAAATAATGTAATAAGTTTGGCGTATGGGCTAAAAACTAACTCCTTAATAAAAAATCTTGACTTGACTTTGGAATGGCATAAACTAAATTTACTTCTACAAAAACGCACACATGTTAGTTAAAAATTTCTACCAAATGCCTGTGGCATGCTTTGTTTATGAAGAGACTACACCTGTAGTGCAATTCACTAACTTTATTTGTCGACATTTTCTGTTGTTTGCAATAACGATAATAGACACAAGTTAAAACTGAGGAGCATCTCCGTCAACAAATAAATAAAAAACACAAAAAAGAAGAGTAAAAACATGTCAATTTACACATAGAGTTGCGGTTACCTTTTCTTAAATACGGTCAAAATATGTTTATGTGCAATTTTTTTTAACAAGAATGTATGTATGAATGTTTTTTTTTTGGCGACAGATTTAACAACACAAAAATTATAGTCGCTTTCTCAACGATGAGCAAAGTCGATTGTCGTTAAAAGTGTTACCGAATAGCAAAATCGACAATTTTGTTGTTAAGTCAATTTAAAATAGCGATAATCATTAAGAAAGAGTAGTGAATCGCACTACTGGATTCCAAATTGGTCATTTGCTTACTACCAATGGCTTAAGATTGATTATTAAATATGTAAGCCGTCATTTCATAAGGGACTGTGATTTGGCTGCTTAGCTTAGCTATGATTTAGCTGTGATTTGGCAGCTTAGCTTAGCTATGATTTGACTTAGAACATGACTTTTTAATAAATTTAAGTTACATGACTGTGACTTGCCTATCAGAATTATAAAGTTCCAAAAGTAAAGAAAAAGTAAGAGTTTAAACAATGCAATAATAACAAACGAATGCAGAAAAAATCGGCTCTGTTCTGTAAACCGAATCGTTTTAAAAAACGAGCGATTTTCAAAACTGAAGAAATTACTATTTGGTGTTCTGCAAATCACTCGTTTTGGCATTTTTCGAAATTAAGTTCGAACTTTTACTTAAACGCCAAAGTCAGCTGTTGATTGAAAAAGTAAAAAAAATTATTATTTTAAGGCAAAAATGGAAAATGACCGGAGCATTTGTATTAAGTTACAATTATCTCAGAAACAGAAAAATACGTCAATAAAATATAAAAAGGAGGCAATTAAGGGATGCTTCAAGTCCTATAAGTGTTACAGATCAAAGGTAAGTAGAAATTTTTTCTTGAGATATGTATGTATTTCTTCCTTTTTTAAGATTCGTTGAACTTTACCGGGTAAACAAAGAAACCTTTGTAATGATTCTGGATAGTACTGCTAAATTAAATTTGTTAAAATTGAACTTTTATTGTTAATTTGTGTTTACAAAAGATACTTCGTATGTGCGTTTAAAACTTTTAGCAGGAAAAGTGCTTTTATTCATGCACCTAATTTTCCTCAAGCTTGAGGCAAGAATATGAAGCAATTTAAGAGTGTTTTTAAACTAACTTTTTTATAATATAAAGTACATCAAAATGTATTTAATTTAACTAAGATTAATGATAAAGACTTTAAATTTTTTATTCCAATGGTTCTTTACTTGTGTTTTCAGTCATTTTTAAGAATAAAATTGCATTTGATTTACTTTCGACTAGGTTTGTTTCCTCGATTTTAAAACGAGTAAAATTGTGCGAATTCGGTTTAGAGAAATTACTCGTATTCGTTTTACAGAACAGGCCGAATATATATATGACGATATTCTTTTGTTCTGTTAACGAGAAACTACCGGATGATTAAATTATCTATATCTATAAGTCAGGAAGTTAAATACCATTTTATTAGTTTTCAACAGGCCTTTAAAGTCAAAGGTCTATTTTCACAAGGCAACAGTGCATAGAAAAAGATTTGCCGCCCCATTTATTAAAATTAGATGTGTGAAATTCAAAACAGAAATTAAAAAAACCCGTGACAGCATTGTGGTTTCTGTTAGATCACTCTAAATACAAATATTGTTAATTTTAATTTAGGAAATAATGTTTAATCCTAATATCAATTATAAATCATAAATGCCTATTTTCAACTAAAAATGCTAATAAAATATTTAATTAATAACCTGCCATAAAAATGAAATCATTGTTAGTTTTTCTAATTACTTAATAGTATTTATTAAACACCATTGTGATTCATTATCAGTAGTTCGCCAACCACCTAGACTGCTTATCAGTAAAATAAATTAAATAAACACTACAAAAATAACATCTGATTTATTGTTAATTATTGAATAAATATGAAAAGGAGGCCAATTTAGGAACTAAGGTGAAAAAACCGCATTGAAAGAAACGAAAAAGAATTTGAATATAAATATTGATAAGAAATAAATGAAGACAACTTTAATTGATCATAATAAATTAGAATTAAAAACGTAATTAGAAAGAATGTCGTATAAAAGAAACTTACACTGATGTTTGAAAATATAGTCCCACTGAGCATAAACATGGCTCTAGGATCGTTATCCATAATGTTGTTAGGAGAAATGATAGGCCATAATAACAATAAGCTCATGTAGGTAAAAAATGGCCACAGAGGACGTATGGCTTCTGTAAATGTACGCATTTTACCAGTACGTTGAGCATAAGAACTAAAATAAATTTAAAAACATTTTAATTTGTGAATTTTATAATTTAAAAGACTGTCAACAAAACTCACTTATAAATATTTACAACCACCATGGGCATATTAGACATGGCACTTATGTGTAGCACAAATTCAAGTGCGTTACCCAACGATATACCAAACGGTAAATCACGTTTCCAGAATTCAAAACCAAACCACCATGTTATCAGGTACATAGCTGTTGAGCCCCACATGCTCAAATCATAACCCCATGGCAAATACAATACGCCCGTATTATATTTTTCCCAATGGGATATATAGAAATTGAAGAATACCATAAGGCATACGTAATACATACGCATGGGTTGCACCGAGTATATAGGGGAGCGACCAAAAATACTATACAAACATGTGGGTATCAATACAGCTGTATACGAATCTAATCCATGATCAAACATTTCACCCAATGGCCCCGACAAACCAATTCGTCTCGCCTGTTTTCCATCGATACCGTCTAGTGTGTAGGCCAGAAATATGTTTGTGGCTGTGCATAACCATACCCATGAAGGTATCGGTGTTGTATTTTCCAGGCCTGAACTGGCATAAAAATTCCAATCATAATATGACAGCAGAAAAAAATTCATTGCTGTACACAAAAACCCCAAAAAAGTCATAACGTTCGGTGCTAGCCATCGTGGGAAAAACTGTCAACGAAAGAAGAATAAAAGAAAATAAAATCATGCAAAGTTCTTTTGCTTCACTCGTGTAAATTTGTAATTATTATCATTTTAAGTTTAAAATAATATTCTAAGAAAACATTTCATTTTTTTACATAAAAAACGTCAAATTAATGTCAAATGTACGATATAAATAAACCACTGCAAAACTTATCTTAAATTTTACGATTATTTTGTTTGTCTTGTAATCAAAATCAACCGAACAACTAAACTACGAAAAGGCTTTGACTTTCGACCAAATATTAACCAGAATATTATTGTTCTACAACTAATTATTATTATTATTTAAAGGTGGATTCACCCATTTTGTCCGGACAAAATTTTTGTTGAAACACGATTCACCCATTTCGAAAAATTTTGTCCGGACAAACAAAGCTGCCATATAAATACATAAGTGAACAAGTCATGCTAATTTTACAACGTGTTTTCTTGGTGTGAAATTGTATATTTGTTATTATTTTGGTTATTAAAACATGGATAATAAAAGAAAATTGCTTCTATTAATGGCTGTTGAAATACAAAAAGCTCTTTTACTAGCAAAATATATTTTTTAAAAGAAAAAGAATTGCAGTAAAAGAAATATTAAAGCGAAGAAGAGCAATGAAGTATCTTCACGCATTGATTCCTGAGATACGCTTAAATGGTGTGGAATCCCTTGTTAATTTTTCATCGCATGGACCCCAATTTTATTGAAAAATTATTCTTGGAACAAATCTAGTTTACAGACGCAGCTCAAAAATGAACACAAAGTTATCCACGGGTGTAAAATTAAATTTTAAGCAAAAAATGTTAAAAAAAATTAGCGGCTGACGGTTCGTTTCGGAGTTGCGGACCTCCAAAGTTTGTCTGTATAGTATGGTATATATCGAGTATTTCATGGCGGCATGAGGCAATATGGGTATCATTGGAAAGATAATTTTAATACCTATTTAATTAAAAAGAAAAAATTAAAAACAAAATCAGTTAACAACTTTTTTTTTAAATAAATTAAGTTCAGCGGCAATACAAAACAAGAAAAGTTGTTTAGGAGATGTAAAACGTAGTTAAAAAAAATTAAATGTAAGTTTTCCAAAGTCGGGTGCAAGGATTTTTCTCCTCTGTAGGTAGTATAACAAAAACCAACTTCGATTACTTAAGATTTTCTGTGTAGCCCCAATGTTTTTCTCATCGGCTTCCATTACTAAAGATTTTCTGCTAGATATTTTTTTCGTATACTATTGCCGCTAAACTTAACTTATTTAATATATGTATGTCTATAGAAAAAAAATGTTGTCCTTATTTGAACTTTTTTAATTTGGTTCCTTTTCAATTGAATAGGTATTAAAATTACCTTTCCAATAATACCCGTATTGTCTCATTCCACCATAAAATATTCGATATGTGCCATATTATACAGCCCCAAATTTTTCGCTTAACATTTTTTGCTTAAAAGTACATTTTACACTCCATGGACAACTTTTTTCATTTTTGAGCTGCGTCCATAAACTAGATTTAAGACTTATACTTTATTATGAACACAAACAAAACAAATGCAAGAATTTTATACACTTTGTGACGTGGCAATTCAATTTAGCTGTTTTTTTTTAATTTTTTTTTTAATTGGCAACTCAATTCAATTTTGTGCAGACAAAAATTAAAGTTAAACCAAATCAAGCTGATCGTTGTCTGAATATAATCACTTCTCTTCACTCTCTGAAAGGTCAAGCTACATATAAAAAATGTTGTTCGAACAAAAAATTAGTCCGGACAAAATGGGTCCACCTTTTCTATGATAGTAATATTGTTAAGATTTGTTGTCCGTAAAAATTGCGGTGTCTTAGTTAAATAAGCATATTTCAAGCTGAGATATTTGGCAGTCAGAAGGAATGTGGACTATGTGGACGGCTATGTAAGTGGAAATTTTATCGTGCTTGTTAATAGTCAGGCAACACTTCTATCACTCTGCTTTTACTACCATCCCTAAATTAGCGCGTAAGACGCAAAGCAATCTGATACATAGCTTTTACGCTGGAATGTCATCCCTAAATAAGAGCGTCAACTTTGTTACTGTAAAAGTAATGTGAACTCATTTCATTTTATAAAACCCGCTGTATAAGAATAAAGAAGAGATAAAACCGCTGGATTGCCTTGAAAATAACTGAATTGTCATTGCTTTGCAACCATAACAAAACAAAACAAACCAACAAGCAGCCAACTTCACTTCCTAACGCACTGTCAAAATTGGATTTTCCAATTGCTAAGCGTTAACGCCGAACTATTTAGGGATGATTCATACATTTTGTGTATGTACATGAAAAATTTTGACATATATCTTGCGCTTTACGCGCTAATTTAGGGATGGCAGTTAGGGTCACTATTACAACTTCCAGATAATTAAAAGCAAAATTTTGCCGGACGGATAAATATTTTTACATTTTAAAACGTTTACTTATTTTTTATATCCATTAAATATTATTATTAACAATAACAATAAAAAGTGAAAAAGTGAAACCTATTTATCAGGCACATAGCATCCTACCTTTAGGATGCATTTACGAATAGGACCGTATCAAAGCTAACAAATGGTATAGTCTTGTCAATATGAGGCCCCTGCGATCTTGCTTGTTTTGTGCTAAGCAAAACTACTATGTTAACAAACCAACCATTGAATGGACTAATAGAAAAGTTAGCTAACACATGTTGAGCAACTGCGATAGTTGTATCGGCAGACTATGATTTAAATAAATTATAATTAAGTTAAATTTTTTATTACTCAAGTACCGAAAATAAATATTTATTTTCTATAAAAGATTATTTAATTTTACATAAATATTTATTTTTCTGTTAATATTTTCCTGTTAAAATAATATAAAAATGCTGATTTTATAGAAATAAAATATTGATTTTCCTTTATATGTTTTGCTGAAATATGAACATAAGTCTAGCTGAAGTTAAACTACTCAAACAAACAGTAATAAAAAGGAAAAACTTATTTACACTTTGCATAACTACTGTACATTAAAAAGAAATTAAGAATAAAAATAAATAGATTAATTTAAGCAAATCTAAAATTGATGTCATTACTTTATTTTGAGCCATCATTGATAGATAGAAGAAGATTTCAATGATATACAGCGATGGACATATAAATGGCACACATTTGAATAAGTTTTTTCTTAGGCTAAAATATCGCGAATACTATTATTCAAAAACAAATTTTTGGATTAATCCAAAGGTTTATTATTTGTATTTAAGAATGATATAAACTTAAGTTGAAATTCATTAATTAACAAAAAATATACATAATTTTTAAAAGGAACACTGAATTGAGCTGAACACATAAATGGCACAAACTTAAAAAAGTCATTTTAATACTGCATTTGTTGATTTTTTGGTATGTACAAATGCTCTACCATTAATATTTTGTGCTGTAGCCTTTGTTTTGGATGACAGCTTCGCATCTACGACCCATACTTTCCACAAGTTTTTGGCATTTTGTTTTGGGTATGGCATACCAAGCTTCCTGAACGGCTAACCATAAATCGTCCATATTTTTATAACTTTTTTTTGCGATTTCAACCTTGACTTCTTTCCAGAGGTTTTCAATAGGATTTAAGTCAGGGCTCTGGGCTGGCCAATCCAAAACCGGAATCTGTTCCGAACGAAACCAATTTTTTACTAGGTTTGACGAGTGTTTGGGGTCATTATCTTGCATGAATTTCCACTTAATTGACATAGAATCGAAAGCGAATGGTTCCATATGGTTTTTTAGAATATCGAAATATTGAAACTTGTCCATTTTCCCATTGATTTTTACAAGTGGACCTACGCCATGCCAAGAAAATGCACCCCAAACCATAATGCTACCACCGCCGTGTTTTACCGTCTTCTGCGTGAACCGAGGATTATATTCTTGGCATCTGGGACGACGAACAAAAGTTCTGCCATCTGGTCCAATTCTATTATTTTTTGTCTCATCACTCCATAACACGTTTTTCCAAAAATTAATAGGATTGTCCTTATGGGTTCTGGCGAAGGCTAAACGGTTTGAAACATTTCTTTTTGAGAGCAATGGTTTTTTCCTGGAAATGCGCCCAAACAAATTTGCCTCGTTTAATCTTCTTCTGACAAGCCTGCTAGATATTTCCAAGCCAAAAGATTCATTAATATCAGACGCTATCTCCCGTGAAGACTTGAATGGATCAATTTTTGCCATTCTTACCATTGCTGCATCTGTACGAAAGTTTGTTTTTCGAGGTCTTTTCTTCCGACTTTTGCCCTTAATCAATACTTCGGGATTCTCTTCACATGATTTAATAACATTGTAAACTTTTTTTCTTGAAACTTGCAGTTCTTTAGCAATTTCCGAGAATCTTTTCCCATTTTCATTCATTTTCCATATGATCCGCCTCTCCTCGGTTGTTGTATGCTTGCCTGATCCCATTTTGAAAAAATTTTTCTTTATACTTGTTTTTTTGATTTTTTTTAAACTCTTTAACAAAGTATCAAGTGATCTGTATGAAATCTACGCGTGTAATAACTATTTTTAATAAATTGTGCCATTTACATGTCCACTTAAAATCAGCTTTGTTTACGCACAAATAATAACGGTAAATAATAAGCAGAATATAACGGAATATTTGAGTGCTGCTGAAACAAAAATTCTTAAAGCAACAATCTTAAGAGATAATTGTAGCATTTTATAAAATTTCTAGTTGACAAAACATAAGTTTTTTTCTTAATTAAAATGTGTGCCATTTATATGTCCATAGCTGTATATGTACATTCCAACCTACAAGGTCTATTATGAAAGATGAGTAAAATGGGGGTAAATCATCCGTTTTTATAAAGCTAAACCGATTTTACCGCTTAAACATTTATTTGCCGAATCAGGATTGCCATCCATTGAGGATCGTGTATATGAAGCCAAGACAAAGTTAATTCCAAAGATAGTTTTCCAGAATAATTCTGTAATTGATCAAGAAGTTTTTGAAAATTTGATTGCAAAAAGAAAATACAGAGTTTGCTTCAGATATTAGTGAAATATTCCATTTAGCAAAAATTCTTAATTTGAGTTTGATAACAAAGTCTAATAACAATTCCTGCGATATTTCACTATCAAAATTTGCTAAAGCGAATACCTCAAATGACATCTTTAAAAGGCTGGACATTTTTCTTCACAGATGGGTCTAAGAAGTGGAATAATTTTTTTCGCTGTTGTCGACTTTAATGTCTCAAAAGTCTACCTAATAATTCATCCATATTTACAGCTGAAGCGGCTGCCGTTATTGAAGCTCTGGAAATAGCTCCGCACAATCAGCGCAAAAAAGTTTATATGTTATAGTTTATAAGTTATAAAACCAGTATGCAATCCACGGTCTAATAAATGGACCAACGTTAATTGCATTCGTGATATTTTGATTAAAAACCCTAACACTCTAAAGATTTGATGGTCATGTTAATAAAAAAGGTAATGAATATGCAGATGACACAGCAAAATTCGCTTGTAAAGCTCCCATTGTAATGATAAACCAACCGAAAATGCCTGATCTTCAAAATTTTTTAAAAGATTTCATTTAAAAAAAAAGCCTTAGCATGGTCCAATTACTGCCACCCTCATTACAAGGAATAAAACAAAAAATGTATTCATCCGAAGTACTCCAAAATCTCTAAATCCACGTCTTCTCCCTTCTACGACTAGGACACACATATGCAACACACAGCCACATACTCACCAAAAGTCAAACTCCATCTTGTTCTAAATGTAATTTGCCGCACTGGTGTTCGCACTACTAGAAGCTCAGATGTATCATTTTTGGATCGGATAGCCCAAAAAAATTACTCAAACTTCCTACCCAGGACAATATAACAAAACCCAGGACAATATAACAAAAATATATAAATTTATAAGTCAAATAAGAATATGTGTTTAATCCTTACTATTACTATTATTTTTATTATTTCTAATTATTTTTTTGATTTTTTAATAATAATTATTTAAAACGTAGAGCCGACGGCCTATGTAGCTAGTGCTCCTTGTTATTATTATTATGTTTACTAATTTATTTATAAATCTGATAAAGCATAATAATAATAATATTTTATTTATTTTTATTTTAATAAAACCCGAAGAAAAGCCCATTTCCGCAGCATCACATCCAAAACACATAGATGTAGTTTTTTCTGGGTTAGAGCTAAGCTTTTTACACTTCATCCATTGTGATATCTGACCTATAAAATCATTAACGCTGATAACTAATATGTCTGAAAACTCCAAAAAAAAGACAATCTGGATGTCATAGGACTCAATGAAATCATTAAGGTACATCGTAAATACTAATTTGCCAAAAACCGACCCCTGAGGCACCCCACTAGTAAAAGTCAATAATCTACATTTATAATTACCTACTGCTAGATACTGTGATTTTACAATTAAATATGAATGTGCCAGTTGGCAAGAAAATTTAAACATGCCCAACCTTATCGTATACCTTCGATAAATTTAATGAAAGCAGCACACTAAACTTTTTTCATTGATTTTCTGTTTTATGAAGTCCGTAAGCAGCGCTGTTGTTCTATGGTTCCTTCTAAAGCCTGACTGGTGGGAATAAAGTAAATTGTTTTCATCTATATAGTTTACCATCTAATCTTTCATTGTGTGCTCTACAATTTTAAATAAAATAGGAATAATTGAAGTGGTTCTTAAATTATCCAGCATACTGATACTTCCTTTCTTCTTTATGTTAAAAGGTTTAAAAAAATGTGTTAATAATGAGTGTTAGATGTAAGGGAATATAAATTTAATAAATTTTAATGGAAAGCCACAATGATCTGCAGTTTTATGCAGCGCGGGTTAAACCTCATGCTGATCAACTGCACGAAAAGAAAACGAATTCCCCTGTGCAACGCTTAAATCAGAAATAGGAACAGAACAAAACGCATATTTTATTAACATTTAAAAAATGTAGATCCTTTCCTATAAACTACAAAAGTGTTCGTTGTTTTTCAAAACTCGGAACCAGGAAGAAGAAAAAAATGATAGCGGGTTTTTATACTGCCTGGAAAAGGTTGGAAAAGGAACAAGTGCTAAAAAAAAATCATGTGTTACTGTATTCGTACATGCTAAACTCTGAAACTGCCCAGATTTCAATGAAACTTTTTCTGCGTTAATTTTTATCCACAGACGTGAAATACTTACTGGGAGCGAACCAATGGATTTCATTTTATCAGAGCTACAATAAAGTGCTACGTACAAAAAAACTAGTATCTAATAATATGGTAAGAAAAGTAATTTATGTAAAAATTAAACAAATATTGTATTGATCTAAACTTTTTTTGTTCTCATTGTTTTGTTGAAAATTCTGTTGTAAAATGTCAATCATCCGTTTGTTTCGTTTAAAACCAAAAGGCTCGTAACAGTCTTTGCTGTTACAACCAAAATGGCTTTATTATAGTTTTTCCTGTCTGTTGTTATAAATTTTTATTGTTATGTGGCCTTTAAGGGGCCAACGATATTTGTTTGGGTGATTCAAAACACATATGACCTGTTTTACATACAAAAAATTTCGTTTTGTGATTTTTATAATTGAATTTCTTGGCGCATTTACCTTGACGGTCCAATTCCAAAAGGGGTGCATTACATACACACTTAATGGTGAAGTATCGCGTGCACTATACTGTAAATAAACAAAAATAAGGACAAAAAAATATCAATTAAAATATAAAGTAAGAGAGAATTAAGACAAAGCATTCATATATACATCAACATACATACGCACATATGTATGTTTGTAGGCACGTATAATATATAAATATTTATATGTATGTAAATGGACATTTAAATAGCTAAAATTAAATAGATTAGATATGCAGACCGTCATTCCAAAGCTTTTTTCATAAAGACAAAAAGTTTTTCTTTAATTTTTTCAGCCTTAAAAAATTAAAGACAAAAAATTTTTCTTTAATTTTTTCAGCCTTAAAAAGTAAAGTACTAGGCAGCGAGTCGCAAATTAGGTGTTAGTTTTGTAGTATTAATTAAACCATTAAAAAACTGACATGTTGAACTTATTATGGACAAAATTTGGAATATATTTCTAAAATAGATAAATAATTATAAAAATAAAATAAATATAAAAAATTTATCTAACTGTTATACAAATTTTTTTATATATGAAGCATGGCGAAATAATACAGGTGGTCTCGATAGCGAATTCATTAATTTCGCCGTAAACTCTAAATGTCAAACTCCATATATAAAAAATATGTATAACAGTTATACATATTTTTTATATATGGAGTTTGACATTTAGAGTTTACGGTGAAATTAATGAATTCGCTATCGAGACCACCTGTATTATTTCGACATGATATGGAGTTTGAGTTAGAATACAGGCGAAAATAAATGAATTCGCCACCGCTATCACCTTATAATTAATTCGCCTTGGTATAACTGTTGTTAGCTTTTATATTCGCTCTAATTAAATGTCAGCTAAAACAAATCCGTGCGACAAAAAGTCAAGAAGAAAGAAAATATTGGATTTTCTAAGCCAGGTGGTAGCTATGGCGAATTCAATATTTTTCGCCGGTAGTCTAACTGCGAAACCATGGCGAAATAATACCAGGTGGTCGCAATGGCGAATTCATAATTTTCGCCGCAAACGTGAAATGTCAAACTCCATACAATAAACTGTTATACATATTTTTTATATATGGAGTTTGACATTTAGAGTTTACGGCGAAATTCATGAATTCGCCATTGCGGCCACCTGGTATTATTTCGCCATGTGCGAAACTCCATATATAAAAAATCTGTATAACAGTTATACATGAATGAAATTGCCATATATAAAAAAAATGTATAACAGTTTTTTGTATGGAGTTTGAGATTTAGCGTTTACGGCGAAAGTAATGAGTTCGCTATCGAGACCACCTGTATTATTTCGCCATGGCTACCACCTTATAGTTAATTCGCCTTGCACTTAACTGAGTACGGAGCATTAACTAATCCGAGTTACGGGCCTTTGAACTTTTGATAAAAAAGTGCAATTATGCACCATATTTTTTATATCAAAATGGGAATGTATCATTTTAAAGCTTTTGAAGAGATCTTTTCAACTTTTTTTTTAATTCTTAACCCATTAAGAGCCGAAATTTTTAATATAATTTAATATTTAAACTTACCTTATAATTATCAAATCCATTGAGATGTTCCTGCGTTAAATATTTATAATTTAGCAGCTGCTGTACCAAGGACATGATGAAAATACAAAAATGCTGTGATGATATAATGACAAAACACAATAACCGATATAATATTAGTGATGTTCCTTGTTGGTCTACTTAATGCTTATGTGACAAGTTTGTTTTTTAACGTTTATTAGTAATTGACATCAATTAAAAAATGCGTAAGCAGAGTCACAAAATTATTACATTGAAGTAAGATATAGCAAAAGAAGTTACACTTTTAGAAATCAACCACTTGAAAAGAGGGTGTTTTTTACTTTTATTTTTTTTTTATATATTAAAGTAATAACGTGAGGACATTTTTTGCGATATTAATTAAATTAAATAAACAAAATTTATTATACCAGCGACTTATTTCACACACTAAACAAGCATAGCAGCAGAGGCAGCAGCAGCAACGTCCACACAAATGAGACAACAACGACAATTTATTGTGAACTCTCCCCCACACGCCTTCAAGGAAATCAAAATTTCAGTGAGATTCAGCCAATAGGGGAAAAATTAAACATTAATATTTGACTGGCTAGCCGGAAATAACTTGATTCACAAACAAATTTTTATATTTTATTCACATTTTGTATTAATATCATGCACTTGCAATTAATTTTTTAATATAAGTACATAAAATTTATTGATTTATTCACTATCTTTTTGATGATGTTCTGGGTATGGTAAATTTATAGCACTCTTTAAAAATTTCACTTTTTTGGTTCTCACTTAATAATAAAATTTGTTTATAACACTATCCTATTTTAATATATCTTCTTAATTTAATAAAAAAATAGTTTAATAAAAAATAGTTCTTTTAGCGCCGCGTTGCCACGAATATTTCTTGCTGTTTGTCTGCTTGCGCTCTTGTGCACTATGTCAATCTTACATGTGTTTTGGGATTTATTGCTCCCGTTTTTTGTTTTTTTTTTCTTTTTTGTATATTTGCTTTTGTATATAGTGTTGCCGATTTCTTAAAAATAGCGTTAAATACACGGTACATTTATTTTAGTACGTATGTTCACCGCTCAGCTAGTTTGTAGTTGGAAACGTTAAAATTTGTTTGTATTTTACTACGTTTGTTTACGAATTTCAAAAGCAGCAACAACAAGTATTTGCAAAACAAAGCCATATTGACATTTCCAAGGGACAAAGCAACAATAATAAGCCATGTTGTTTTTCAATCCTGTATTTGTTGTAGAGCCACTACTACCTACCTTGGTAAAAAATTTATTTCTGCAGTAAGCCTCAGTTATACAGAAATCCGTTAAATTAAACATAATTAATCGATAACAGAAAATTGATTTAAATACGTTGTGGCTTGTACAACTATTTCGTTTCAATGAAATTAGTCGCATCAGACGGTAAAAAAATCATGTCAATTAACACGTCCACAGATCTAGCTATTTCTTGTCACTGTTGACATAATAAGGCAAAAAGGAAGTTTATATTTTCAATAAAATGCGAAAATATTTCCAAGTTTATTCTTTCGGATCTAAATCGCTCTTAATTATATTTTATAAAAATATAGTTACCAACCAAACTTCCCTTAGTTTTGATATCGATATTAATTTTCCCCTTAAAAAACTAATATTTTTGGCTGAACTCAGAAGTTCTATAGGTAAAATTCCCTTTTTATTCTTTTAAGATTTCAAAAATATTTGGTAGAGACCACCAGGGCTTGGTAATTAAATAAATAAAACTTTATCCATTTTTCTTAGTCCGTATATTTTTTTAGCTATGATCTATTTTCAGCTAAGGTTGGGTCTTAAATTGTAAACATAATTCAAGCTTAATAAACCTTATTTAATAATAAAACGGCTAAATTCACTTTATACCGGTGAGGAAATCGTTCCTTGTGGATAGATGTATGTAGGCCAAGTATTAATGTGATGAAATTCAGTTTCATGTCTCTTTTTACGAAGAGATATGTTTATGTTATTCAAGCTTATATTTTTGATATAAAAACTATTAACTGGTTGCAGTACTTCATGGATATTCTTCCAGAAGAATAGGCCGTTCTCTTCTGGGTATGAATGTCAGGCATATATGTGCGAGATGGCAAAAATTTTAATATAATGGCTTTTATAGTTTGCTCATAAATATGTAATAAGATAAATCGAAACGACTGCTTACTGAAATCTGCGGCTTAGTAATATTGTATTGTAATGAAGGCATTTTCCCTAACTTTGTGTACTTAATTAACTTTATTGCTAAAAAAAAAAACGAAACCAGAGATTAGCCTAACGTAAAAATTAACAATGGCAACACTTTTAATCGGCATTATCGACATAATGCGGATAAGGTAGTAGCAGCTGTACAACAAATACAATAATGCAAAAACAACTTGGCTTTTTATTGTTGGACTGCATTCAAACAAGGAAATTTTACTTTGACAAAGTTTTGTTAATTTTCTTTTAAACTTTGTTTGGTGTTCAGACACGAAAAGTTTTCTTTTACAAGTTTTTGTTTTCTTCTCTTTGATCGTTCCTTATTTTTGGACGTTTTGTATGTGGTGCTTATATGTATATGTAAATATATACAACTGTGTATAAGTAACGAAAGTAAACCAAAGCAACTTTACGAATACATCAAAGTCTGTACTGATCATCATGATTTCTCCCTCTCTCTCACATAAAATCAAAACTTTGCAAAGTAAAATTTCCCAGTGTGATAGGGGTATTGCTATGTCCGTTGGAAATGTCAAAAACAAAAAGGGAATAAGAGATAATTTCTCTGAATACAACTGCTTGCTTTGTTTTGCAAATAATTGTTGTTAGTTTTAAAATTCGTAAAATAAAAATAGTAAAATACAAATAACTTTTGAAATTTCCAAGTATAAACCAGCTGGGCGGACGACACAACCTAGTAAAATAAATGTACCTTGAGTGCAGAGCTGCAATTTTCTATCCAATCATTTATAATTCACAATGTTCTTATGTCATTTTGAAAATTATACAACAGTTACATTTTGAATTTAAATAGAGAACAGTTTGTTTAATTAATTACTTGTAGTACTTTAAAGTTTTGTTATACCATTTCCTGTAAGCCTTTTAAAAGTAAAAACAGTTGTATATATTTTAAATTTGTTGCAATTTATTTATTGGTAAATTTATTTTATTAACTACAATTATATTGTATTCAATTGTTTCCATAATTGATTTTTTTTAATAATTTTCTAATTTTTTGGATGGGTTTCTAGTAACGGACGTTTACCTATATAATATTAAAAAAAATAAAAAAAACCTTAAAACAATGTTAAGAAAGTTAAAAATATTGCACATAAATTCTATTTAACAAAAATTAATAATTTTTAACATAATATAATATTACTGTTTCTTAAAGATTGTTTTAACTAGTCAGAATATTCAGTTTATAATTGCAAAGAAAGAAATCTGACTAACTCTTGTAACAATAACACAGTAAATAAGTAATTAAATAAATAAATAAAACAAGTTAACTTATCTTAAACTTTTTTTCATAAAAATAATATCATGTTTTGATTTCAATTAGGAACAGAGTTGTTGTTTGATATATATGAAGCACTCAAATCAGTAAAACTCAACAAAATTTTTGCTTTTATTTAAAATTGTCAAACAAATAAAACTTAAAAAATAAGTAACAAAAAATATTCAACTAATAAAAATATGCTTATAAAAAATTTATATGTTTATAAATGTATAAAACTTAATTGTATAGAAATTTTTAATTTTAGCTTTCTGTTTTTTGTTAATGTTTTTTAGAGCTATTTTATTTTTTGTTCTTGTGAAAATTTCACATATTCTGCATTTAATAATTTAAGCTAAAAAAGTTATGCAAAATACTCAATTTATTCAAAGTTTGGTTGTGTTTTAAGACATTTTCATACAAATTGTACTTTTTATGTCTCTAAATAACAAAGAGCCAAAAACATTTTTAATTTTGATGACAAAATAAAAATGTTTAAAGTCGTTTGTTTTCGATTTTATTTGTGTATATTTTCCTTTATTATGTGAAGAAGGCAAAAATGGGTTATTTGTTCAATCAATGGTATATCACTTTAAGAGGATTTTTTTGGACGTCTTCTTGAATTTCCTGGACAACCAGAAGAACTTAATAAGTGTAGTTTCCAACCGCCATCTAACGGCAAATGGACGTCATCATGACACAAGGGACATCGTGCAGCACCAGTTTTAAGTTCTACAATAAAAAAGAAAAAAAGTTGTCTGATTTTCTTTAATAAGTGCTATTTTAAATACCTCTACAATAGTCTTCCATTTGATGTAGATCATAAAGTTGCTTATGTACAGACTCTGTACATCGTTCACACATTATATAGTTGTCTTTAGCTTCACATTCCTCTACAATATAATATTAAAAATTATAAGACAACTAAGAATAAAGTGGGTTGATTTATTGTTACGAAGAGAAGCTATGGCCTTTGCCACCTATATAAATGCCAAATTTGGCAGAATTATAAATGCCAAATTTATCAAAATAGTAAATGTTTTGATTTGAAAATTAAGGTTATAAATCAGCCAAGTGCAAGTTTATCTTACAGACAAAGGGTATCTTGTATGGGCCACCCTTTAATTAGTAGTTAGATGCTTTTATTATTTGTTCTGAAGAATTTAAATTGCCTATCTATTACGGTTTATAAGGTAACGTACTTACGTCTAATCAGGAGTACACTTATTTTAAGTTTTATTTTTATACCCTTTACCCCGAGCCAGCGGGCAAAACATCATGCCTGCCTCTAATTTTTCTATATCATTTGGAACAATAAAGTAACTCCAATTAAAAAACAAGTATCCATATACTTGGATAGGGAATTAAAAAATAAGAAAACAAAAACATCAAGTAAAAAAGATGGCGCTCGCACATATTTTTCGTGTTTTAGGCCTCTGAACTCTTCAAATTTTTCAATATCAATATGGGTATTATTCAAAAGCTTTTAAAGAGATCTTTAAAGAAATACATACAAAATTTTTTTTTAAATGCTTAACCCGTTAAGAGCCGATGATATTTTTATGTAAAATTAATTAATTTTTTTTCTTATTTTCTAATTCTCTGTCAACCCAATACTTGTTTTTTTTTTTTTTTTTTATTGGAGTTACTTCGCTAAACTAGATTTGCATACATGGTGAAGGGTATATAAGATTCGGTATACCCGGATTTAGCATTCTTATTTGTTTCTTTATGAAACTAATACCTCATTTTAAGTCCGCTAATGATTTAAAAAACTCTTACTTGTCAAATGATAGTTTAAAGCCGCCACCTCGAGCACTTGACTGCATTGAGGACACTTTGTAAGGAATGGGCAAGATTTCCAGTAGTGACGATCTAGTTGAGCGTGGTCACTACTTCGCGAGTGCCAATCACAAAATGGACAACGTCTAAAGCAAAAAAAAAAAAAATGAAAATTTTTAATAAATACAAAAAAGTAATGCAATTTTAAACTCACATTAGATCGGCTGCCTCTTCAAATGATTCAGAATTTGAGTTGGAATTTTTCCTAGAGCTACTGGCTGATGCCATGGAACGTTTTAATTGTTCATTATACTGTTGTTTACCATTACATTTGGTCAAGTCTTTGCCTGATTTCAAATAGCCATTGCCATTTCCGGGCTGGGCTATCGTTTGACCACTTTTACTTTTTAAAATACGTGTTTCAGAACGTCTCATTGGACTGGACTGTGAATCGGGGGATTTGCAACCAAAACTGTAGGGACTGGCACGACTATCTGAGCTACCACTTGCTCCACCGACACTATTGCCACCACCCAGTTGTAAGTTCTCTACGGCACTACGGTTTGACGGTGGTGATTGTGGATCACTGGAATTAAGACCACCAACATATTTGTTAGCTTCCAGCATCTCAGCCTTACGTTCCAAATCCAATTTATCGAATTCTGTAAATAACTGACGATACAATAAATTGCGTCGGGTTATATCATCATCTGGCGGTAGCTGTTTACGCACAAGACGAGGATTTACTTTGTACACAAGCAAAAGTATCCTCTCGGCTACTTTACGCACCGGCTCCGCAGGATGATGTATGCCCGAACAGCCACATTCTGAAAGAGCTCTACACGTTAGACCGCTATGTTTATCCGTACTAATGCCTTGACTTAACACCAGTTGTTCTAACATTTGCATACGACTCAAGGCCAAACGAGGATGTGTGCCAGAACTAACAGTTCTTGATAAGGCTGGGGCAACTAAATGTTGTTCTTGAACCTCGGGACAAGAAGCTATGCTTAATATAGTATGCTGAGCCAAGGTGTGTATACGAGCCGAAGGGTCTCCCGATTTAGCCAACAGTTCGGGCAATAAACGATCTACACATCTAGCTACTTCACTTTGGGACACTCTACCCGGAACATATTCTAAAAATAACACTCGTACTGTTTCTGTGGCCTGATTAAATACTGAATACACAGCATCACGTACGGATCGATGGAGCAAAAAAGCGGCACTACGTGCAACTTTGTTGGGACCAGCTGTATTTTCATTGCTTGAATTGTTGGCATTTGAAAGGGTTTCTGTTTCATGTCCCTTAAGGAAATTGCGCAAACGTACCAGCCCATCTTCACGATCTTGAAATTGACGAGAGTAGAATTGCTCAACCTATGGGAACAATAATTATTAATTAATTTAGCTTTTATTTGAATTTTATTAGAATAATATTCTATAAAGTTAAAACGTATGCGACATACTTGATCATATCTGAGATGTTTTATTAAAAACTTTCATGATAATTAAAGGAATTTTGTTAGCTTCCTTGCAAAGTTCTATCAAAAACTAATGGTCTCCTTGGCTCCACTTATTTTCGGTCTTGTGTTGCGGCTTTTATTAGGGTTGCTGATTAATGATTAAATAAGTTAAGTGGAGAAAAAATAACGTCGTAAAACTTTTGTTTTCCAAATCCACGGTGGATAAAGTGAATATATATAACCCATTATACTCTGTACAAAACCAAGGGAAACTGAAAAAAACTCTAGCAAGAGACAAGATGACTACCCAAAAAGGAGGATGTTAAAGTAAATAATGAATTTTCCCAAGAAAGTGCTGAGATATAAATTTCAGCGAAAAGAATATCTACGGATTAGAAAAAATGAAATTGGGGAGAGGCAAAGCAGAAAATGATATGTTGTAGTTTTCTCAAGAACTGACGCCAGAATTGGACTGGATTATAGCACGGACCTGAAACACTCAATGGAAGGCAGAGGACGGCACGAATTCTTTGTAATTTGTACGACAAATCGTGCGGTCCTAGCGGGTGAACTTAAGCGTCAGAAACTGAGAATGTCCGGATGCCGTCAAAGTTTTCACTGTCCGGTGGAAATAACCAACTTTTGGTGGGAGTTCGTATGGCGCCCCAATAGGTGATTGTGGCCAAACGTGTTGTCAACTTAATCTCTTGTATGAAATTTGGCGTTGCTGGGTAACCTCCGAATATACTTTTAATTTTTATTATAATAATTCATTATAAATTTAGACATAAGAAATTCTGATTAATAATGTAAAAGAAACATCAGAGTTTGTTTTATTGGACCGCCGCAGCTAGATCGAAAACATGTCGTTTCAAGTGTTCAAGATTTGCGTGCATAATCCACGATGTTTTTATTTAGTTTTCATAGGAGTTTAAAAAAACTTTATGGAAATCAAAAGCAATATAAAAAGTATAATTAATTTAAAAGAGCTAAGGGGATCTTCGTTTTAACAAAACTAACAAAGCATCTTTTAATTACGAATGAAAGTTTTAAATTGTTTTTAAATACACAATTTGAATAAAATTTTTAACACTTACCATGTCATTGCCGAACACTAGTATTGGTAATGCAGCTTGACGACGTTCACGATCATTCAAACGTGAACGACCACGATTGGGATCAGAATCCAGCAAAGCTGTACCTTGACACTCTCTTAAAAATTCATTAGTATTCGAACTGCATCAGTGAAAGTATTTTATAGCACAACATCAACAGACATCAAAATTAAATTTTTATATGAATACAAATATATTTTTGAATTACAGGATGAAAAGAGTATTAGGAGTAGAGGGAGAACGAATATAATGTATATTCAAGGGCGAGCATGAAAAAACAAATTAATAAAAGTTCCTAGTTAAACTAAATTCTATAAATTAAATGTTAATACAAAAAAGTTATCAATGAATGTATGTATGTGTTATTCTATTACTTAATTACATAAGTATTAGTATGATTTCCTGTTCCTCTAGAGTAGAAAAGGAAACATGCGGTAAAAATATTACATTTACATCTGTATGTGTATGTTTGTTATATGACATCCAAAAATTTAAGGAAATATTCTAGATTCTTAGAATTTGTAGATCACTAAGACTAAAGGAATATTACCAAGAAAATACATCTATTTAAATTAAGGCTTGAGCTTTAAACAATTTTAGGACTACTTACTGCCTTAAAGTCGGAATCGCACGATCTTCATATTCTTCATATGAATTACGTGGAGCGCTTTTGTTGCGCCTTCTCAAAGAGCCCTGATGACTGGACATGGGTGAACTATGACGACTGGGACTGCGTCTTATATTCATTTTAGGTGACAGCGGTATTTCGTCGTGAGATTTACGTAAGCTGGCAGCAGACAGTGTTGATATATTATCACTTATGCTATTGCTATGATTATGATGTGATAGGTTGCCTACTCCGCCAGTGGAACTATTACCATCTGTAGATGATTTATCGTCCTGAACACTTTTCGGACTCATAGTAGCAGCCAAGTGAGCTTCTGCCAAGGCTTGTGCAACATCTTGTAAGCTAGGAGCTACTGGCAGTGTGGGTTTGGTGGCATAAACTTCACAGGCCATATCATTAGAGGCTACGGATTCACCATTTTTTTCTAATAAGTCCTCGATAAGCAAATGCTTAAACACGGAAGATTTGTACATTTCTATTTGCTCTTTTCTTAATTTGGCTGTAGTAAAATCTTCTTGCTGCACTGCCTGACGCTTGGCCAAGGCATAACGGCCAAGTCGCTCTCCTGCTGTACGTAAAGCACTCATGCACAACTTAAGCTTGCGAGCATATTCAAAACGTTCTGTAGTCACCGCCTTTAATTTACGATCTTCCATTTCTCTTATAATATCTGCTATAGATTCTTCCACATACATAGAAAATAATAAATCATCACACATAGAGGCTAAAACTGACTCTCCGCAGTCTTGCTGCTGTTCTTGTGCTATAACTGAACTACCACCATTCTCCTCATTTTCTTTATTTGCTACCATTGCAGCATCCAACTCTTCGCCTAAGACATTCACCGCTATTAAAGCTATTTGTTTATCCGAATTAAACTCATTCTCATAGGGACCACTTAATCTCAATTTCAGATGTGTACCTTTGCGAGGATTAACGGAGACACTTTGCAATTCTCGAGATTTATAGTTGGTTGCTGCATTATCTGATAAGGCCACGAAACCCAGAAAATCAAAACATTGTGAGGAGGGTGTACTGGGTATACTTTTGGGAGAATAATGTAGCCAAAGCTCTACTTTTTCGGCTTTAAAAAAGATAATTTTGTACATTTGCTTCATAAGTCTTTTTAATTTTAATCTTACGTATTAAGTACTGGTGGGCTAATAATTGTATACGACAAATTTTGGCTGGCTTCTGAAATCGCAAAACAATATCGTGCGGTGTTATGGTACTACCAACCGCGCTGCGCCATCCATGAACCGTAGGACCATGTGTATTTAGTTCACTAGCTGGAAAGTTAGGGTCCTCATCTGAATATAAAGAAAATAAAGCGAATACGAATAACTATTCTACACCACAAGAAATTTTTATTAAAAGTTTTACAAAAAAGTTATTATAGAAAAATAATAAAATAAAATTTTTTCAAATGAATTAATCTGTAGTTGAATTCGATATTATTTTTTCAGTGAATTCGATATTATCTCTCCAAAGTATATCAAATTCAATTAAATTTTATTGAGACTTTTTAAAAGTTGGATCACAAAAGCAGCTTAATAAAAAAAATTATAAGGAACGTAAAAAAAACTTAAAACTATAAGTATTGTTTTAATACTCGTATACATTTAAGACATTATTTGTACAGAATAATGCTTCATGCGCAGATTTAGTCGAGAATAAAAAAAAGTTTTACAACATGAGATAAAAAATTAAAATTATATTGCTTAAAATATAATAAAAATTTACGAGGACTATTTGTCAAGTGAGAACTTAAACTAATCTCAGCGTTTCAGATGAGGAGTGTGCCGGACGATTGAGTGACTTGCGCGTATTTTGCTTCTGTAACAAAAACAAAACACGCAAACCACTTAACCGCGCAAAAAAATCGTCATATGGAACGATAGGGTAAATCTTAAAACTAAGACTAAAACTAAACAACATACATACAAGGGAAACAAAAAAAATCATTTAACAAAATTTAGCCTCTATTAAAGCCTGTATTGGTGAGAGAATAAAACTCTGGTAGACTGTATTCATTTAAATCATATAATGAGTTAGTGTTCTCTTGTAAAATTCCCACCGGGGAGTAATACAAACTATTAGACCAATTAAACTCATTTTGGGAGTAAAGAACATTGCGCATAAGACTGTTTCATGATTATGAAGACGGATATTATACTTTTTAAGTAAAACCAAAGCACAAAATGAGAGCGGTAGTATATTTGCTTTACTATAAATTACTGTATTAGAATATCTTTTAACACCGCTCTCATAATTCATATTAACACAGAGTCTCAAGAAGTTTCGCCCATTACAGTTGGAGAAATTGAGAACCAAATAGGAAACCCGTAAAGTATAGCTGAGCGTATACATACTTTGTAAATTAAAAGTTTTATTTTCAAAATCATGTGTCTCTTTATGAGTAATTTAATAAACATACCCTTGATACGCAGCCCTTTAGATTTTCAATTTCAGGATTACTGTCGTGTGCATAAATAAAAGAATCGTCTGCATAGAGGATACTCTTTGAGCCATTGAAAGTATGGGGGACGTCATAAACCAAAAGGCTATATAACAAAGGGGCTAAAATAGCTCCTTGAGGTACACCACATAGAATATTACCCAACTCTCATCTTTTATTATTTACCTCAATACAAAATTTTCAATCTTTTTCTATCTTTAAAATAACTATTAAAATTTTGGTTATTAAAGGATTACAATTAGATTATACCCATGTGATAAGCTCGATCAAAAGCTTTTTCTATATCAAGCGAAACGTCAACAGTACACATTTTATTTCTTAAATTGCAGATCACATCGTTATGTAAGAGTAATAAGGTGTCTACAGAAGAGTGGCCTCTCTTAAAACCAAATTGATATTCAGGTAAAACATTATTTTCTAGCCTAATTTTAATGACTCTTTCAATGTTGGACAATAACGAAATAGGACGAGAATTATTAATATGGAAATCGTTTGGCTTTTTAATTGTGGGGAAAATCTTAGACAGTTTCCAAATAATAGTATAATACCCTATATTTAAAGATTGATTAAAGATTACGACTAGAAGCTTAATTGCTGAAATAGGCAGTTTCTTAACTATAAAATTGGATAAATTATCTACACCTGCAGATTTTTTGAATTTAATGATTTTATTATGTCGCAAATTTCGGAAATATCAGTAGGATGTTCATTTAAAATGGGGTTAAGTGCTGTATTTGAATCTGAAAATTCACAATAAGATAAAGGACAGCTGCTTAGAAATGAATTTACTGCCGTCGGAACATCTGCAAAATCTGTTCTCTCAGGAGCTGCAAATTGGTATATTTCTGAAAAATACTTTTTAAACTGATCAACTTTATCGGCATCTTAATGATAGGTATTATTATCAACTATAAGTTTGTTAGAGATTCTAAATTCATTCAAACAATCACTTTATATTTTGGTTGTTTTACGTAATAGAAAAATAAAAAGTATATTCGAGAAATACTTTGTATAGAATAAATAAATTTTCATTACAAAACAATACTTCCTTTCGTTGTAAAATAAACAAAGTTCTTCCTTAAAATACCAGAATAATTAAGAATAAACGTTCGATCATTTACGCCATGACTGAATTACCCTGAGTCAACTATCTAATATCCATGTAATTGCGTAAACTTAAAGGGTAACTCTAATTAGGTGAACTGGTGGTAATACTGAGCTTATGAGTAGTAATTGATAATTAGTAACTACCTATAAT
Source organism: Gymnosoma rotundatum (assembly GCA_916610165.2). Taxonomy (NCBI): domain Eukaryota; kingdom Metazoa; phylum Arthropoda; class Insecta; order Diptera; family Tachinidae; genus Gymnosoma; species Gymnosoma rotundatum. Next base: position 36,999,355 of record OU744337.1, read on the forward strand.
AATGCAAGCTGTTTCCTCTTTAATTACTCAAGTTTAATGCTCTCTGACATAGTTTAATTTTTTCAACCAACTAAAAAGAAAAAATTAGAGCCATCATATAATACGTTGGGAAAGTTGTAATTAAATTCTTTTAATATACGACTAGGAAGAAAAATTTTTTTCACCATAGTGGTTTTAACCTACATTTTGTTTTGGGTCCACGTGGGTACCTTCTTCTCAAAGTTTAATTCATTATCAGAAATTTAACTGAGGAAATAATTTATTAAGCCGGAAACATTTGATTCTATGAAATCCCACCCGATTTTAAGGTAAATACATTCCATTGTCTAATTAGATGGCACATTATACAAATTGACTATTTTTAATTTGATATTAAAGGAATTCAGGTCTAAGAACAAAATAGGAAAACCAAAATTAAAGAAGAAAATACAATAATCTTCACCTGACGGTGCATGCTGTAGCAGCAACACGGTAGCTCGAATGCAGTTTGTGACGTCACATTCCAAATGAGTATTTGCTAATTATAAATAAATTCCAAAAAGAAGGGAAATTCTATCCTATTATATTAACCACCCATAATTTCTTTACATGGAATGACTGTCAACGTCATTACCACGTTTATAATTTTCCTAACTTTATAATTAAATTAACATATATTTTGAAACAATCATATTTTCAGAATGTATTTAATATTTTATATGTATATTTAAGTTTTAAACACAAAAATCTAACTCATAGGTATATGCTTGTTTTATGTAAAATATGCAACCAATTACTTCTTCCCAGCGCCAATAATTCTCTCATCAGCTATAAATATAACGATGTTCGAAGAGGCCTCTACGTCATCCAATAACTAAGAGTTTAAACGAACTCATACAAGAGTTGAAAGTAAGAGCAAAACTCCTATAACTTTGGTGAGTGATGTAATTTATTTCTACTTGTTTGCATATTCCTTTTTATATATAGAAGTAATAACAAAATTAAAAATATCTTGGATTTAATTTTGTTTGCTTTTTGTTCTTGCTTCTGTTAGATGTTTAATTGTAAAACCTTAAAAATATTTGGGGATATAACCCTTTAAGAAACAATTGCCCCTATTTAATGAAATGATATTAAATGTGTTATATATATTGTTTTCCCTTAATTTAACTTTCTGTTAGTAGCCCTGAATTTATATCTTATTTTTTTTTATTCTCCTTTCTATGTGTAAGTTTTCTTTTTTTTGATTATGAAAATAAACCTAAAAGTTATGAATTGCTAAAAACTTAATTTATATGAGGAATGATTCCAACTAACATGAGAGTCTTGCTGTGATTTAATCAATTGTAGGGAGTAATCATTCAAAACTATGAAGTGTGCCGATTACTACAGGGGTAGGCTGGGAAAAATGCACTTCAGGTGACGTTCTGCCTTGTCACTGCGTAATAGGTTGGTTATTGTTTCTGGTAGTGGAAAAAAAAAATCACATATGCAGAATCCCATTAAAAATACAATGTAGCTCTTGTACTTGTGGTAATAAATAAATGGCATTAGGTACTTTCTATGCGTACTCGTTTTGTAAAATTTCGGTGAATGAACCACGCCACAACCGATAGAGCTAGTCGATGTAACTCCAGCATGCCGCCGACACCATGTTTTACAAAATTTAAATCAGATTAGTTAACACGCGTAACAAGTTTACTGAATCCTTTAGATTCCCTGAAGGCAGTAGGGCCTGGCCTAATATTTTCCATCCTTTCCCTGAACATCTCCGCTTGCTGAATTTCGAGTTGTTACTTAGTGATGATTTGACTACTCACCATGCGATACTCATCACAGTTTCTATTACCATTTTTATTTTACTTTATATCATTTTTGAATATTTTCTGCTGCAATAAGTTTCTTGTTTTTTAATTCTATTTTCCTAGAGTGATTTTCTAGTATAATTGCGCAATATTATCGTCAATTTCATTAGAAATCAAATTTCGTTCGTGTCGTATATCCATGTTTGCCAAACCAAACTCAATATCTTTAATAAACTCTTACCAATTTTTATTTTCAAATGAAGTGAAGACTTTAGGTTGCGCGGTAATGAGGTCAAAATCAGTGAATTTAAAATACAATTTTAAGGGATAATGATCAGAAAAGGTAGGTAAACTTTCGCCGTTTTAGAAATAAATGAGCTACACCTAAGACATTTAGGCATTAAGTGGAATGGTTTTTTAGTTATAAAATCCAAACTAAAAGCCGTACATCAAAACGACTAATGCCAATCGATAGAGCCTATAAATACAAATCAAACGCGGTCCCAATTTTTTTTCTAAAAAAAAAGTTATAGGGAAACAAAGTTTGGAAAATTAGAAAAAAAATTTATTTATAACTCGCCCGCACATATTGCACTACCTGCAACCGATAGAGGACAAAAATACGAGTCAAACTTGGCCTTAATTATTCTCTAAAAAACTCTCTGGAAAAAGTTATAGGGTAGCGAAATTTGGAAAATTTGAAAAAATCGTCGAAATATATTCAATTAGATTATATTATATTTAGCTTATTTAAAATGTTTGTCAGAAGTTTCCTGAAGAGTTAAATAAGCGATAACGAAATGGCCATCGAGACGTGCTTTAACCCTCAATAGCTCAATAGGAAAATAGCACGAAAAAAAGATTTTTTGAAAATTAATTTATATTCAATTAGTTTTTCATTCATTACTCGAAAACTATTTCGCGCGCACATATGCGACTACCTGTAATTGATAGAGGACAAACATACGAATAAAACGTGGTCTTAGTTGTTTTCTAAAAAACTTTCTGGAAAAAGTTATAGGGTAGCAAACATTTGAAAATTAGAAAAAATGGTAAAAATAAATTAAATTAGTTTTTTCATACATTTTATACATTCAAACGAAAAATTTCCCAAATTGTTATTTGTTTAAATGTACTTATTAAAAAAATGTCATTGCAGTAGAAGTGAAAAAAATCAAAGTAAATACAAATTATTGCTTTCCATATAAAATATCCAAGGTATTCTTAATTTTAAATATAATAAATATCTTAAATCATTTATTGTTTGTTTGATGTAATCATTTAATGTACGAAATTTATTTATCATTATAATTATTTGTTTTTCAGTGTATGGTGAGTTCTTTGGTTTCAATTCCATTGAAAAAATAAATAATTATAATGGCATATAAAATTTTAAGTTTCAAGTGATTAAATCAAACAAAACCTAGATGATTTAAGGCATGAATTATATTTAAAATTAAGAATACCTTTGGGTATTTTATACGGAAAGCAATAGTTCTTTTAACTTTTATTTATTTTCACTTCCATTGCATTAACATTTTTATTTATACGAACATTTAAACAAATTTTTTAAATAAATAAATATTTTGATTGAAAGAATATAATGTACGAAAATCTTATTTAATATACATACATATTTAAAATTTTTCAGTTTTCAAATTTTTTCAGAAAGTTTTTCGGAAAATAGCTTGTACCACGTTTTATTCACATTTTTGTCCCTTATCCATTCTGGTTAGTGGAATAAGTGTGCTCAAACCCTTTTAAAGTAATAAACGAAATACTTACTTCATATATTGTGACGTTTTTTTTTTCGCAATTTTCGAAAGTTTGTTGTTTAATAAATTTTTTTAGAAAGTTTTTCAGAAAAAACTTATACCACGTTTCTTCGTATTTTTGTCCCCAATCAATTCTGGGTAGTGGGGTATATGAACACGAAATAGTTTTGGAGTTATTAGCAAAAAAGTGTATTCCGTTTAGCGTATATGTTACTAAAATGACAACGTTAAATTTGATTTTAATATCTTCGATAATTTCAATTCAAGTGTTTAATCCAAAAAACATTAACAAATTACTGTGGAAAATCACATTAAATAATGTACATTTTTCTCATAATTTGTTTTTAAAGAAAAAATAAAGAAAAAACATAAAAACATGCTTAAACAAATGTAAACACCCTTTGACAAAAAATGGCGTTTTAAATGCCATAAAACTTCGTCAGCTTTTAACGTATTTTCTTTATTAAAAAACTGAATAAAAAAGCCACAAGACTGTAGAAACAAATTTTCTGCTTGTCCTTTTCGACATTTTTTTTAATAAGCGAGCTGCACCTTAGGTATTTACTCTCTACGTAAAAATGTGTTTGTCTATATATGAGCAGTAGCGAAATGGCCATATGGATATGCTTTCCCCGCAGTTATACCACAGATGATCTGTGGTAATACATTTCATTGGCAGTGTTGCCAGTCTGTTTTTCGAGTTTTCTCGCCAAATGACCTTTAAATATTGCCAAATCTCGACAATATATAAAAATATGTAATATTAATTATAAAAAACATTTTTATTTAATTTACTTCTTTTATCACAAAACATGAAAATCGCATTGCTTATAACAATCTTAAAACAGTTTTCATTAAAAAAAGGATTTCATTGGAAAAAGGTACACTGGTTTCATATATCTTATTAAAAACATAAAAATACGAGGGCTGCTTCATATATTTCTGGCCTAAGAGTGAAAATGCGAATATTTATAATCAAAAATGGTTTTATTGTTTTTCAAAGTATTCTCCAGCATGATTTATACACTTTTGCATGCGCTCAAACCAGTTGTCGAAGCACTTTTTCCACTGCGATTGAGACACCTCTAAAACATGGTTTTTGAACACTTCAACAGCTTCTTCTGGCAACGACCACGCATTTTTTTCTTGATGTGCGGAAACAAGAAGAAGTCATTAGGTGCCAAATCAGGGCTATACTGCGGATGACCCATTAATTCGACGTTTTGCCCGGTCAAAAACGCTCTGGTTTGAGCCGATGTGTGAGAGCTCGCATTGTCATGGTTAACAATGATTCGTCTTCTCTTGTTGGTTTTCGAATTTCTCCGATGACTTCAGGCAAACAAATTATAGTGTACCACTCAGAAGTGTCCGTCCTACGTTGCTCAAGCGGAACAGTCGCCACATGACCAGTTTTGCCGAAGAAACAGGCGACCATTTGCTTCGAAGTGCTTCTTCCACGAACAACTTTCGTTGGATTTTGCTCGTCTTTGAAGACACACACGGTCGATTGTTGTTTCGTTTCGGGCTCATACGCATAGATCCATGATTCGTCACCTGTGACGATCTTATAAACGTCTTTTGAAGCACCGCAATCGTATTTTTGCAACATTTCTTTGCACCAATCGACACGAGCCTTTTTTTGAGCGACTTTCAAATTGTGCTGGATGTAACGAGAACAAACCTTTTTTACGGCCAGGTGTTCATGCAGTATCGAATGTATGCTGGTGGAAGAAATTTCCAAGGATGTCTCTATCTCTCGGTATGTCGCATGTCGATCTTGCATTATGAGTTCACGCACGGCATCAATGTTCTATGGCACAACAGCCGTTTTTGGACGACCTTCACGGAATTCGTCTTTGAGCGAGTTCGGCCACGATTAAATTCATTATACCAATTTTTCACAGTGCTATAGGATGGTGCTTCATCGCCATACAAAGATTTAAGTTCATCAATGCACTCTTGTTGTGATAATCCACGTCGAAAGTTGTGAAAAATGATGGCACGAAAATGTTCACGAGTTAATTCCATTTTTTTCTATATTAATTTTTTCAAGTCACTGTAAACAACACAAATAATGGTCGTACGTCAAAACGTTTTGAGTACGATTATGCTTAAAAATGAGAAACTTTCCTATGGAAATGTCAGATTGCACTTGGCAGCACTCAGTGTTGCCAGGCCAGAAATATATATAGCAGCCCTCGTAAACTAGTAAGAGTGCTATATTTGGTTATGCCGAATCTTATAAATATAGTTTAATGAAGTAACTCCAATCAAAAAAGCAAATATTCTTATTTTTTAATTCTTATAGCCCTCTATATATATATTTTTTTTTTTTTTTATTTTTATTGGAGTTACTTAATTGTTCCAAATGATATGAAAAAATTAGAGATAGGCGTGGTGTTTTGCCTGCTGCCTAGAAGGACATGGACCAATTACGCTGATTTCCAATATCACCTCTTTCGACACTATATCTAATCGATTGACATATTTATTTATTTTTTTTTTTTTTGTGAAATCAAATTTGCCTTAAGAACACATGTCAATTATTAAATTAAATATTTCATACTCATTTTGTTCAATGTTATTATTGTATTTTATATCCTTATGCAGTACATTCGCTTCCATCTACTTAGCATATATTCCGTAGGAACGAAAGTGTTACAACATATGTTATTTGCAATCGTGTACAATATAGTAGTAAAGAATTGAGAAGTTCATATAGTTTTCATAGAATTCATTATAGAAAAAGTTCTTTCGACACAAGCATTACTTGTGGGAACAATCAACATATTAAAAAGGGCCATCGACAACTCCTTAAAGCGGTAAGTAAATATCCTGGTAATTGTAAACTTTAGGCCAGAACTCATATAGGCTGTTTGTTAGTTTATTGATTTCTTTGATTGATTGATTTCCAAAAGGAAATTTTATCAATTGTGTTTTATAAGTGCCAAGTGCGTAATTAGGGTCTCCAAATCTTTTCAAAACTTCTTCAACTGCAGAAATATTTAATTTGAGTTACAGCATTTTGAAACTGAAAATTGACAATAAACTTCGAAAACAGACATGTTTTCTGGAAGTCGATCAAGCATTTCTATTAGCAACTTTTTTAAATGTAGAAAACAACTTTCTTGTAAAATTAAGGTTTCAGTTACATTTAAAACAGTTTTGTTCAACTTAGTTTAAAATTGTGAGCAAAAATCAATACTGTCAATATTCAAAAAGAATTTTGTAAATGTTTTTCTTTTTTCAATCTTTTATCTTGCTTAATTTTAAGAATTTTGATTTGTTTGTCTTTTTCTCCAAGGGGATACCATTTGACTTTTAATTGTAAAATAAATATATATGTATTTGTATATACCAGGCAGATAAAAAGCTACGTACAAATCAAGGCGAATTAATACAGGTGACCGCACGGCTACAACAATCCAACAACACAAAAAACTACAGGCAATTTGTTGCTACAAAATTATGTATGTTGTCAAAAAAATATTGTAAAAAAACAAACAAAATAAAAAAATATATTTGATGAAAAAAAGTGGTTGTAATTATCAGAATAAGAAAATTATAAAAATTAAGTTACATAAAAATACAGGAAAAGTTACCAAAATTCTTTTGTACCACTAGTTTGCCCAAATCACATGCATCGTTCCATTCTTGCACGTTGACCATTTGAAGAGTAACATAATCTTCCACAAAAAAACCAAGGAAATATAAATGTGTTAACAATAATTTCACTATCTTTTTACGCATATTTTGCAAATACGATTCCATGTTGTGGTAGTTTTCTCTAGGAATTTCAATTGTTTGTTTTCTATTAGCAATAAAAAAAATAAATTAAAAAAATTTAACAAATTATTTATTTTTGACAAATTTTTTTGACAGCTGTAATGTATACAGCGGATGGGCTTTTTCGCCCGTGCGTTCACCTGTATTATTTCGCCATGGTACAAATATAGGAATCAGAGCAAATTTAGGTAATTCGCCGATATACATACATTTTAGTCATGGCGAAATAATAATAGGTAGTTATCAAGGCGAATCAATTACCAGGTGGCAGCTTAGGCGAATTCATTAATATATAAAAAATCTGTGTATAATTTTTTATATATGAAGTTTGACAGTACTTTTTACCAGCAAAAAAATTAATTCGCCTACGCTGCCACCTTTTAATTGATTCGCCTTGGTTCTCATCATGGCGAATTCATTAGTTTTCACCGTAAATGCTTTATATCAAACACCATACAAAAACAAAATAAAGGCGAATCAATTACCAGATAGCAGCGTAGGCGAATTCATTAATTTTCGCCGTCAACACTACTGTCAAACTCCACATATAAAAAATCTGTATATATTTTTGTATATGAAGTTTGACAGTACTTTTTACCAGCAAAAAATAACGAATTTGCCTTCGCTGCCACCTTGTAATTGATTCGCCTTGAACAAAATTATACATATTTTTATATATGGCGTTTGACATTTAGCGCCATCGAGACCAGTCAACCTTAAAATATGTAAAATATTATTTTATGTATTATTTATTTTTTTTAATGCGATGTTATCGTAAAAAAAATTATAAAAAATAGTAAAAATATCGCCAAGTATTTTAAATACCACCAAGAATCTCGCCTCTCAGCTTTTGAAAATTTTTATCGCCAATAGAAATTTTTCTCGACACCACTGACAGTATGTATAAACACCAGGAGTGCCAGATGATTTTGATAAAAAACGGCATATTTGCAATAAAAATCTGCATTATCGGCAATTTAATTTTAAAAAATAGGCAAATTAAAACCTATTTTAAATAAAGTGAAGTATATTTTTACTACTACATATAACAAAACAGAATAATGCATGTTAAATAATGCTCACAAAATAACCGTTTTACAAGTGTTGTGTTTTTGATGTTTTATTTTTCAGTATCATTTAACTATATAAAATAGCCGAAAAAAGTCAGCCGTATACAGTGGATAAAGCAAAACAAAATCATTATTGATTATTGTTGCTTTCTGCTTAAACCAAGGCAAATTAATTATAAGGTGATAGCGGTGGCGAATTCATTTATCGCCTGTATTCTAACTGTCAAACTCCATATAGAATAAAATCTCTATAACAGATAAATTTTTTATATATGGAGTTTGACAGTTAGAATACAGGCGAAAATAAATGAATTAGCCACCGCTATCACCTTATAATTAATTCGCCTTGTGCTTAACTAATTTTTGTATTCACTTTATTGTTTAAACAAAAATCTTTAGTTTATTTAAACTGTTTGTGACAAGTTTTCTGAGAAGGTAAGTAAGCGCTAGCGAAATGGCCATCGAGGCGTGCTTTCACCATCAATAATCAATATCAGTGATTTAATAATTTCATTGGAATAAAAAGTAGCACAATATTTCTTAAAAATTCATTAGTGAATAATTATTCCGCTTTGTTAAAATTTCTTACTAAAACAATGTTTTTATAGGTATTTCTGAAATAGTAGTCGGCTTTCACCCGTTATTGTCGGAATAAAGTTTTATTCATACGGCAACTTTATCAGATTATTCTCTCACTACTTCCTAAGAGTACAATACATACATATGCGTGTATTTATGCATGAAAAATAGATTATTTTTGTATTTCAAGTTTTAGCATTAATCTTAAGAAAAATTTGTTCGCTTAGACAACTTTTGTTTTAGTTGAATTTAAGTTTTTAAATTAAAAGGTTTCGCGGGGTGTGAACTCAAAAATATTAATTAGTTTAAGGTAGAATAAAAATAATTATGACAACTTTCGCAAAGTCTGCCGTACAAACTGAACCAAAAATGACATTTTGGATAAAAGTTCAACGTTTATTAAACACTATTAACCATGTTTTTATATTAATTATTGGCATTTACATTACTTTATTGGTTCGAAGTCTTAACTACCAAGATACTGCCTTGCATATGTTTATGGGTGTTATAGGGGTAAGTAAAATAGCCAAGAAAAATATTTTGTATTTAACACAGGGATGGTAAACGCTTCTTAAATTTGTACCTTTCGTACACTAAATAGTGTATAATAGAAGATATTGTGATGTTAACAAAAATTGCCTGTGATATTTTATAGTTTATATTATTCAATTTATTAAGTTTGTGTTTTGTTTTCTTGTCCACTACACAGCAAATTAATTTTAAATAACAAAAAAGATTATATATTTTTAACAAATTATCCCTGAGGAAGTTGAAAAATACCAACGAAACGTCGGATTAATGTGAAAAATATTTTATTAATTGTATTACTTAATTGATTCTAATAATTTTTTTTATTTAAGTATATTCAAATAAACAATTTTTAGTAGGTCTAAGTTTGTATTTTCAATTAGAAATTTTTTTATTTTAATTAAAATAATTCATTTAATTTAAATAACATTAATTAAACTTTTTATACAGATTTTTTGTTTTCGCAAAGACTTCGATTATATTACGTTAGTTTTTTCTTAGCGAGTCTTTCTTTTCGAAAGAGTAAACAGTGATAAAAAGCAGAAAGTAAATATTATATAGTTTTTATTTCGGCATTCGTAATAAAACTGTTTTCTTATCAACGGAAAAACTAATTTAAAAATAAAACTTGCATATTAAAATCGGCACTATGTTAGTTGTAAATTTGTATTATATGTTAAGAGTAAATACATGAAATACCTATACTTTTTAGTACTACGCTTATGAGCACTAAAAAAATATTTTACGCTTAAAACATTGCTACTAACATTTTTTAGAGCAATACTATTTGATTTATATCGTAATTTTGTTTAATAAAATGTAAGTAACTAAAAACTTAACTATGAAAATATTTAGATGTAAAAAATGACTCATTTCTGTACCATTTTAATGTTTCGGTTCGAAATGTATCACAAAGAAATACAGTTGTACTAACGTTACCATCCCTGAGAGAGCAAATTTTATTTTCCTTATATTAATATATTCTCTGTTGGAAGTATGGTACCCAGACTGATTATTCAACTCAGGTTGGGAAATTTCCGTCGTTGCAAATTTTAGAATCTTTCTTACCTTTTTATTTGCTGTATTTAAAAAATAAAGTTGCAAATTCTTTATTTTTTATTCTAGTGTAGCATTAAAATTTTATTTTTTTATTAGATACTAATTACATTTAAATATGGAACAACATCTCAGCAAAATTTTCATTTCGCTTATCATGGAATAGTGCATATAGTATAGTCCTAGCTCAAAAATGTAAATAGCTGATTGGCATCTTGAGCAAGTTGTTCATTGAATCGTAAAGAACTTATTCGAGCGGTTCAGAAGATACTTTCAATATGAGCAAAAAAATAAGAAAAACTTAAATTTGAAGCAGTTTGGGCGTTATTTTCGTATGCTTGGAAAAACGAAAAAAGTATCTGGCAGTCCTAGTAACACGTCATTATCTGTTTTGTTTTCTTTTAGCCGGTATTGCAAACATTTCGTTCTCTCTTTTTTAAACTAGAGAGAATTAGACCTACATTCAGCGTTGCCGCTTTGGTCCAATCGGACCAAACTTGGTAGTTTTTCGTTTTTTAAAAACAGTTTGGTAGTTTGGTTGGTTTGTTGCATTTTTTTTAATTTTTGGTAGGTTTTCCTCCTGTAGCAATTTTTTAGCAATAGCAAATTGTTTACCTTAAAAATTCAGAACATAAAATAAAAAAATGTAACTTTGAATTAAATAAACAATAACTGTGAATAGTTTTACCACTGTTTTAAAAAACTGTTTTAGGTGTAATAAAAACATCTCTGCTTTTTTGCATAAAGATGATTAAAGCTATAGCCATCTCTGGTTTAAGAAACGCGAACAATATTATGAAATTGAAGTTAACAATATTTTTGGGTGAAGGCTTATTTACAAGTGTTCGTATTAAAAAAATTAACAGACAAAATGGAAAAGTAAGTAAACTTTTTTAATTGTATATATGTACCTATTAATTACATAAATATTTACTAATATTGCATGTAAAGAAACAGTAAAAAAATTTAGAACCGAATGGTTGAGCGAATTTTATTGGCTCCAGGAAAGGGATGGGTGTTCATTCTGCATAGTATGCTCTAAAACTATTTTAAATCATAACATCCATCTTAAAAATCACCAAAAGACAAATTTCCACCTCAACAGTTACGGAAAAAAACCAATTGAGTAAAACAGAGTTTATGTGCAAGAAACGCATTTTTAAATTTTTGGTAGGCTGTGAACGATTTTGGTAGGATTTTTGAAAATTATTGGTAGGAAGTCAATTTCTTGTGTGGCAACGCTGCCTACATTAACAATTTCAACCAATGTTGCCGTTTTGTTACACTTTTTACATTTCTTGTAACTTTGGAAGGCTACACGTAACATGTATAATATTTTTATATTTGGCCAAATTTCGTAACGACACGAAATAAAGTAAATTAGTGAAAAATTACATGTTTCATTACTTGAAGTAAGAATCTCTCCTAACATATCAACCTTTGTTAACATATCAATCGATTTTATCAATTCGATTTCAATAACAAGGGTTGCAAATGCAATCAAAACCCACATAAAAAAATTAATTTGAAATAAATAAAAAATAACATTGCTGAAGTTTTACTCTATTTAGTTCGTGAGAAATCGCGAAATGTTTCTTGCTTCATGTTTAGAAACAGCAAAATGTTTCTGGCAACTGAGAAATAATATGAGCCGGGAAACTTGCGAAAATTGTTAACAACTTTAGTTATTCCGATTAAAAAATTTGGCAACCGTAACAATACCTCTATTTAGAAGAAAGTTGCGTTTTAATTTCCTTCCTTCAAGAACGTTTCGAGTAATTAATGGAAAAATTATCAGTACTTTTATGATGAAGTTTTAAGTAAAATAGGCTAAAATATGACATTAATAACAGTATTTTTTAAATATTAGTGTAGTAAATTCTTTCGGAGTTCAATCTTTTAAAGAAAAATTTTTTATCATACGTTTTTCTATTTTTATTATTTTTATATTTTTAAAGGGTATATCTAAGTCATTTCGTGTGTAGTTTCTACAATATCAATTTCCGGCCCATAAAGTATGTATATTTTGAGTTCTCATGCAAAGCAAAGACGATTGAGCGATGTCCGCCTCTTCGCCCATGTTAGTGTTGAAATGAAGTGATTTCACAACAAAAAAAAAATAACAAAAAATAAATATGTCAATCGATCTGATATAGTGTCGAAAGAAGTGCTTTTGGAAATTAGTATGGTCGGTCCATGCCCTTCGGGGCAGCAGACAAAACACCACGCCTACCTCTAATTTTTTCATGTCATTTGGAACAATAAAGTAACTCAAAAAATTATATGGGGGATAGAAAATTAAAAAATAAGAAAAAAACATCAAGTAAAAAAATATGGGGCCCTGAAATTTAAAATTTTTCAAAATGTCAAAAGGGTATGATTTTAAAGTTCTTAAAGCGATGTTTAAGGAAATACTAAAATTTCTTGAAAATGCTTAACCCATTAAGAAAACTTTTTTTTAATTCTCTTGCATCCGATGGCATTTTATGTAAAATAATACATGTGCCATACCAAAATTTTTTTTAACTCTCCGTCACCCCAATATATGCTTTTTTGGTTGGAGTTACTTCACTAAACTAGATTTACATAGATGGTGAAGGGTATATAAGATTCGGCATTTTTTTTTTTTTTTTTTTTTTTTTTGTTTAGTAAATGAATTTGTTACCTTGTTATTTTCTCTGTAATATGGAATAAATTTTTTTACTATATATTACATAAATTTAATTAAATTACTATAAAAATGTAACCTTTATTGAAAAATTTAACTTTTTTGAAGGGAAAGCGTATTTTTCCCTGCCTTTCCCTGGCAACACTGATTTCAACCTACTTTTTGCGGTCGTGCCCTTTGAACCTAAGAATCGAACATACAAATAAATTTAGATTGATAACGTTTATCAGAAATAGATCATTAGATTGTTACGGAAAAATTCCGGAATTTTATTTTTGACATGAATATAAACAATTTTTGAGTAACACGGCTTTAAAACAAATCCAAAGTAAAATTAAAAATTTCTTATTTAAAATGAGTTGTAATTTTTATTGTACCCTGCATTTTTTTAAGTAAAGGGGCGATCATAAAATTAAAATTAATTAAATTGATTGTGTTAGAAAACTAAGGTGACTTTAAATTCCTAAAAAAAACCTGAGAATCATATAAATTATGCATTTAATCACACTTCGGCGAAATACGCAAATATGATAAATTTTAAAAATAGTTATTCCTGATTTTTAAAAAAGTAAATTTTTAAGTTTCTTGTTCTGCTCACATCTGATTTTTGTTTTATTTTTAATCTACCTATGCACAGTGGTTTTAAAACGATGTTTTTGTTTTTTTGACAAAATTCGGTATTTCATTAACCACTCAAGATATCTCAGCGAAATTTATAGAGGCAAAGCAAAGGTGTTTCTAAGTAAAAAAAAAACTAACAGCTAACAGGAAGCTCTTAAAGCTTAAATACATACTCGATATATGTGTCATCTAGATTAATAATATTGTAAGAATTTTTCGCTACATTTTTTTATTTACATTTACCTCAAAAACTGCAAAATCATGATAAGGTGGTTTTTTGAGAAATAAAATATTGAATGAAAATTGCCACAAAATCATTGTGTAGATAAAAGAGTTTTTATTCAAATGGTAAAATAAAATTCAAATTTTTTTAACATATAAATTTCCGGAACAAGGAAAAAATGTCCCAAAAAATTGTTTATTTTTTTTACAAAAGGCTACCCTTTTATTAATCACGGGGCAGTCAAATCCTTTTGGAGTATGAAGCCAACAATTGGGGACGTTAAAGCCCGTTAACCCTTTTTTAATCGTTGCTTTGCACTTCGTGTAATTTTACAATAATTTTTAAATTTGATTTCAAAATTGGCTCTGTTTGCTTAGGGGTGGAGAGGGAACCGTTTTAATTATTTACCTAATTTTTCTTTTATACGCATTTGCTATAGGTTTTCTGTAAAATGGTTTAAAAAAATGTGCTAGTACTGAAGTAAATTTAAATAACATTAGCAAAAAAAGTATACCACCTTTTTGGAGAAAATAATTTAAAAAAAAACGGTATTTTTACGTTTTCTCAATTCAGAGGCTTGTAACTTTTTGACGAAAAGAGCTATCAGAACAAAACATCCAACTTGTTTATTTAAAATTTTATAAGGATATACATAGCAAATGTCTAAAGTAATAACCAAATAATTAACAGTGCTTCGATAACAAGCCGGAACGTCTACTGGAATATAAAAACAAAACGTTGAAGTTTGCGTGAATTAGTAAAAAAATATATGTTCGAATTTGTGGACCAACGAGTTTCGTTTACCGCACATATTATTGTTCATTCGTAGTTCTTGGCTAAAGGCGACAAACTAATCATTAATAAAATAATTAAAAGTTACTAGAGGATTGAGAAAAGATTTGATTGCAGTGTATTATATTTTATGGGAATCACTTTGAAAAGGCAAAATAATTATTTGTCAAGAAGTTTTAAAAGAAAATTGTAACAAATAATAGGTCTGTTTCTTTACTCTACTTTGGAATCCCATGGGATCCCATTTTGCACGAAAATATTTCCCTTACTTCAAAATTGGATAAATGAGAGCGGTTTTGAGAGAATAAAGTTCTTCTTCTTCTTGCACGAAACAGCCCAAACTTTTTCTTCATGCAAGTTATTTAAATTTGTTAAACAGCATTAAAAAACAAAACAAAACAAAAAATAAACTAATCTTTTTGCTGCTTTATTGAAATAAATTTTTCTTATTTAAACAGTCAAAATAGTTTTTATTTTGCGTTTAAAATTTTGATTTTGTGTTCCGGTACTTTTATATAATTTTGTCTTTTTATAAGAAAAAATTTTAACGAACTTTATCCAAAAAGTAAAGAAACGGACTTAATATTCTTCTTTCTTTTATTTTGTGACGGGTCCTGCTCTATATCGAGGGATAGTTTTGTATATATTTATCGGTATTTGAAAACTAATAAAAAAAGTTTATAACTTAATAGAAAATTAAATCAACCCTTAAAAAATATTTTTTAATTATATTTCTATTTTATTTTTAGTTTCATGTGCTGAGTGCTGAAGCCTTAATGTCTCATTATCCACTCAATCCTATAACAAATCGATTTTCTCATCGCAACAAATCCAGATTTCATGGGATTTTACAGCTCATAGGAGGTTCAATGGTTTTATTGGCGGGCTTAGGTAAAATACAAATTACAGAGGTACATTTTACTACCTGGCATGGTAGATTTGGTAAGGTTTAACTTTAAAATATTTCCTTATTTATACGTAATTTCAATCTTTTATACTTTTCCATTCAGGACTTTTTAGCACGTCGATCTGTTTTGCCAGTTTAATTGGTGGCATCCTCAACTTTTTCCAGCCCAAATTTGTGCACAAAATTTTCACACCCTCTGATCTGAAATTTCGTCATAATTTTTTTGGTATGCTAACCTTCAGTTTGGGCATGGCTACCATAACTTTAGGCTATTTTACCGCTTTCTTTACTAAATATGTGGATGCTGATGTCATACCTGCATTCGTTTTGGCAACTGTATTGGTTTATTTGATGACAATGATTTCTCCAGTACTTTCGTTCTTGGATAAATTGAAATATCGCAAGAAAAAGTGAAAGGATCTAAGGAGAAGGTGGAACAAATATTAAAAGATGGAAATGTAATATGAAAAATTAAATAAAGCGAAATTGTAATATTGTTGACACAGAAGTATTTTTTTTTTTTGCAAAAAAAATGTTATAGGAAGAACATTATCATTTAATATGTAGACATAATTGTTTGATTATAACTCTAATTTATTTAAGCTCTTGTGGCCAAAATGCATATATAAATTGATTTATTCTTTATTTTTTCAATTAACCGCACAAACACTGAATGAACAAATATTGGCATTTCCATCTATGGCACCGTAAGTGTAAGTGGTCGTCTAAAGGCCCAACTATAATGTGCATAAGGTATCTTTTCGGCTACAATATACTTACATACTTTTAGTAACTTATTTGCCACAGTTGCACATTTATGTTTTATTCGTACTTTTGGCAAAAATAATTTCTATATAAATAAACAAAATTTTAAAACGAAAAGGCTTCAAAGAAGATATTTTATATATTTAATAACATTCACATACACATTTACATATTTTGGTTCATGTTCTAAGAAAAAATAAAAAAAAAATATTAAACGTTATTTTGTGTTTGTGGCCAACCGTACTAAAAAATGCAACGATGTTCATCGCTTATATTATACATATGTGTATAAATACAAATTTAATTTATATGTAAAAAATTGGACATAAAGAAAAATGTTGTTTTTTCTACATTTTCTATTGAATTGAAAACTAATAGTTTAGCAATTTAGGTCTTAATTAATTTTTTTTTTTACCAATTTATAACACAAAGCACAATCAGCTGTTTCCGTACGGAAAGTGCGATCAGTTTCGTACCTTGCATAAAGAAATGAAATTTAACGTAACTTGACGAAAAGTTATCTTATGTAATTATAGTTTACCACATATAATTTAATGTATTGCACAGTTGTATAAGCTTGCTTAAGTTGTTTTATGCATAATATAGTTGGGCCCCAAAAGAAGGATATAAATTATGCAACAAAAGTAAAAAGGGCTTTATGTTCCATTCAGTTGATACCATTTTGAAAAGAAACTGAACACATTTTGCAATTGATGGTGACTAAAGACACACCCCTATTCTGCGTTTCGAATCGAAATTTTCGCCGTCTAGCAACTTTAGTATTCTGCATTTCGATTCTGCTCAGTTTCTATCGATTGTATGTATTCTGCATTACGATCGGAGCTCCGTTTTTCTCAGTTGTTTTTTTGTAAACGGAGAGCTTGCTTTATTTGTGTTTTTTTTACTAAAAATTTAAAAAAAGTAAGTAGAAAATGAGATAAAATGTTCAGAAACGATTCTTCGGTATTTTGGCTGGCTTTGATTCTTTTTGTGTTAATTCTTCTACGCTGGTCAGGTGGAACAGTAGGCGAATCAATTTCTTTTTCTATAAAATTTTGTTTGATTTTAAGTTAATTTTTCATTTTCTTGGGGAAATATTGCATGATATTTTATTTGAAGATATTGTGCCACTTACTGAATATTCTAGGGCCGAACAACATCGCTTAAAGTACATAAAATTGAATAGTAACCCAAAAATAATGAATTTATTATTTTGCCTCTTAGCAGATTTATTATTATTATTTTTTTAATAAGCAACAAATTGTCATGTCTATAGAATTCTGTAATCTTAAAAGCAATCCTCTGATAGAATTATATGCCAAACGTAACTCATTTTAATCTTAACTAAGAGATTGATAAGGTAATGAGACTTGTCTGTGCAAGAATTTTGGATAAACAGAAAAAAATCAATTGCAAGTAGCAAAAAAAATAGCCATTAATCTTATAATTTCAAAGAAAAACAATTTATTTTTACATTTTGTATCAAGCAAAAACGAAATACTTATCTCAAAAGTACTACAAATTTTTATCCAGACTTTTTAGCAAAAGGACCAAAAATGCGAAAAAAAAATATTTTGGCGTGTTTCCAATAAAACTGCTTAGTTTTTTATCATCAAAAGTTTTGTGTTTTTAGTTCTTCTGTTTTTTGCATCTCTACATGAACTATATTTTTATAGAGTTCAACATCTTAAAGGTTTGGTTTTAGTTTGTATGGGTGTGTGTTTCATTCTTTCTGTAATTATTTTTTTTTTTTTTGCTCAATAGCAGCCAAAAGAGATTTTCCTTAGCATCCAAGAAGGAAAGAAAAATATAAAATTATTAAAATAAGTAACTGTACTACAATTAGGTTGTCTTTATAAAGAAAGAAAAAAAGTTGCCTTTTGAATTCCCTAAAGTATGCAGTATTTTAATGTTGTACAAAAAGCCTAACAGTATGTTATGATATATTTTTATCAAAATTATATTTTTTATTATCATAAAACAGTAACAGAGTTTTAAACTATTGAGAAGCCAATAAAATTTTATAAAACATAATGATAAAAACTAATTTCTATGATTTAATGCAGTTTCCATTCATTATAAAATAAAGTAACCACAACTTATGGACTCATAAAAAGGAAACAATGAGATTTTATTTTTAACTCCCGTAAAATATGTACTAAAGGGCGGTGTAGTGATATAAATAATACTTCAAACGTAAGGAAAATGGAAAAAAGTTTGCCTAGTGTAGACCCTAAATTATTATATAGTATGTTATGATATATTATTAGATTTATATTTTTATCGCAGTAGAATTAAAAGAAAAATAGTAGTAAAAATAATAATAATAATTATAGTTAACTTTAATTGTGCTTGATTCCAAAAGATTCTAAATAATAAATTTTCTTGTTAAAATAAATATAATAATAATATCTAAAAATAATAACAATAATAAATAAAAATAATAACACTGAATAATTTTTGATTTGTTTTAAAAAAGAAATTAATAAAATATTTAATTGGCTTAGTTATATGTTAAATTGAAAAAAAAAATAAAAAGTTTTCTTATTAAATGAATTAATTGAATTAATTATGTATTTAAAAAAACAAGTAGGAGTGATATATTTGGCTATGCCGAATCCTTATTACTAGAGATGAGCGATATTTTAGTTACCTGTGATTAAACCACTGTGATTAAAAAATCACTGGTCACTACAGTGATTGAGTTGATCAAAAACAGCTCCGCGTAAGAACGTTCTTTTATATTCGCACACTTTATTTGAGCAAAATATCTCTTTATAACTATAAAATTATCCTCTAATTATATTTAATAAATTTCACATAAATTGATTTTGCCGATTTTCCTTTATATTTAGCGATTTTAGTCGTTTCTACTAAAATATTTTGAATTAAGTTATGCTAAGTTCAATAAAAATAATAAAATATTGTTTGGTAGGTTTATGGATTTATGACACTTAATTTGGTTAAATAATACACAAAATAACTGCCAGTCTTAAGGTAAAGTCAGTTTAGTCAAATATTTGACCAAGAAAAAACGTAACCACTAAATTAAGACAAAATGGTTTGTCCTTTTCAAATACTGATTAAGAAATATAAGATCCTACTCAATATAACAAGTAAGATATCGAATTTATTATTATTACGAATTTTTGGTCTAATATTTGACTAATCTGACCGCACCTTTAGTGGTAAAAATCAGACACATAGGGCCAATATGAAGCCATCACTTCCTGGTATTTTAATCCCAAAAAGGAGAAAACGTCCTCATAATAATACTATAAAATTTCATAATTATCTGTATGTGCAGTGACTTTTCAAAAATGTTTCTTTTATTTATACATAATAAAGTAAATTTTTTTAAAATATTTACTAAAATTTTCGCAATTTTCACTTTGAAATACATGATACAAAGTTTAATGGCGTTTATTTGTAATTAGATTTGTTTTGATGAGATCTCCAATGAAAAAGTTCTCACCGTAAACATCATGCAACTGCATTTAATCCAATTAATTACTTTAAAAATTTTTAAGAACCCTGCAGCAAAAACCTTAAACATCGATTTTTAGGCAGATGCTTTTTGGAAACAATATTAATTTTATTGTTACTTAATTTTCAGTCAATTGTATACCTTAAAACCAGCGCTGTTAAATTTTGATTACGATTAGTAATCAATTACATTACTTTTCGAAAACAATTGTAATGGCTACATAATTTCTTTTGAGCAGGTTTTGAAAAGTAATTGATTACGATTACTAGTAATGAAAAAATAATCTGGATTACTGAAAATTACTAAAAAATAATCAAAAAGAATCAGAAGTAGTCAAAAAGTAATCACACTACTTTCAACGATTTCTTTCGATTCTTTTTGATTATTTTCAAAAATTTTGGGTGTATATTACATATTTAATTTTAAAAAAAGTTCTAAGTAAATTTATAAAATTAGTGTTTTTTTTTTTTAAATTATTAACACATTCAGTTATATAACAACACTAACAACTTCAGTCTTACAAAAAAATTATAAAGAAAAACAAAGAAAGTAATACAGAAAAATAAATATTGAATGTATGTTTGTACTACAAATCGCCAAAAAATTTTTCTTTACATGTATTTACTATTGGCCTTCACTAGAACTAATTTTTTCAAAGGAAAAATCAGACAATGATTGCCGCCTGAGACTGTTGACGATCCTGGCAAATGAAAACAGTCGTTCAACTGGAGCTGAAGAAGTTAAGGCTTGTTAAAAAAATATATGCTTTCTTAAGCAAATCGTATTGTTGCCAAATCACATCAGCACTTGTATTATCATTTAAATAACTGAAAAACTGATGTTTTGATTTTGATCCTAGATCAAAATTGTTCTGATCTAAGTTTTCAAAGTTTAAATAATTCAAAATAGTGCACACATTAGCTCAAAATTAAATGTGTGCCATTCAAAAAATTCATAAATAATCAAAAAGAGTAATCATTACTTAACAGCTATGCTTAAAACACAGGACCAATTATTCTAAACAAAATTACAGCAAAATTATATTTTAATATTTATTTGTTCACACTTTAAAAATAATTTATTAAATTTTAATTAGATTTAAAAGATTTTTTTATGAAATTATTTAAGAAATTATTTTTATAAATTATTTTCTTATTATCATCCAAAATTTGTCGAAATAGAGCCAGTAAATCACAGCTTGATAGTTTTCATTATTGATATATTTTTGAAGTACTGAAGTACTTCAAATTATGGTTATAACAAAAATAAATAAAATCTCATTTTATTATTTATTATACTCTTGTTTCAACTAAAGGTTGTTTTCAATGGCAGTGATTTTTACAAACTATTAGACAGTTTTTATTACTCTGGATTTGTAATGTGCTAATAAATATAATTATAGGGTGTTTTATTAAGTGTTGTACAAAACTGAAAACTTAATTTTATTAATCATTGCCTGCTTTTTACCTTTTAAGAAACACGTTATCTGGCGTTTGCCGGAAGTGCGGCTCTTTAGGAATGAATCCTGTAAATTTTTTCAATATTTTGTTTAATCGGGTGTTTTTTTAAGCCTGATAGAACTAACTAAATGGTTAACTGTTGTCATATAGCGCTCACTTTTTGAAATTTTTTATCAGTGACTCTGGCAAATCATCATGAATAGATTGCTGGTAGAACAACGATACCAATTTATTTAGATATAACAACAACTTTGTGGTTTTTATGATGAAACTAATTTGTGATTAACTAGCTTGTTCATTAACAAAATTGGCGCATATAAAGTAGAACTTATATACAACTGACCCTGCAGACTAAAACCGGAGCTTGCATTACAGTTCGATGGAGATCATTACCGCACCATCATCAATAATTTGTTGTTTGAAAATATGTACGACATTATTTCGGGCGGGACGTAATTTCAACAATATAGCGCTACGTAGCATACAGAGACTGCAACTATCGAATTAAAATTTGACAATAACATAATTGATTTTCATGGTTGTGCAATTTAACAACCCTTGGTTATTTATGGTGGGGACACGTGAAATTAGGAAAATGATGATAAACTAGCAACAGTTGATGACGCCTTGGAGGGAGATTATATGTGTTGTTCATAACATACAACGAGCAATGCTCGAAAAAGCAATTAAAAATTCGACGTCCACAATGCGCTTCGTCAAGAACAGGTAGCCAAAAAACAAAAATTAAAGCCATGTATTGTTTTTTTTAATAAAAAATTTGTTATTGATTAAAATTTAATTCTTTCTGTTATTCTTTCAAATTAGTATTCGATAATCAAAGACGATGGACTTTATTTATGTCAAACTACTTTTGTTTATGTGATTTTTCACATTATAAAAATAAATACAAATTTTGGTTTTTTTCCTTTAAATTAAAATTTAATAAAAATAATTTAAAAAATGTAAAAAAAAACCGTTTTATTCATTTATTTTTAATTAATATTAACAAAATTACCTAATGTCAAGAATACAGCACTAGAACTGAAATTAAAGCAAAAAATCAAAAGAAAAAACCAAATTCAACCGCACCCGTTAACTAAAAACTTACCCCCAAAACGGAACTATAATAATTTAAAAGAAAAAATCGATACAAACTAACTAAAGCTTTACCAAATATTTTAAATTAAGGAAATATCTGTAATTGGTCTCGAATTTAAATTTTCAAAATTTACAACAACAAAAACCCCCTTTTAAAGAAAAACCTTAAAATCAAATCGAAATAATATTTCAACATAAATGTTAAAAAAAAAACCTAAGACAAATAATAATCACTTTTGAACAGCGTTGCCAGAAACTTTGAGAAGAAAATCATCATAGGCAGAAAGAAAATCATATTTTATAGAAAGAAATCATAATTTTTTCAATACAAAATTTTATTTAAAAATTATAATTAAAATACATATTTTAACATACATTGTGTATATTTAAATTATTATTGTTAAGAGTGTACGAAATTTTACGAAGAACTTTTACTATAATATATACAGGGTTTCATATTTTTAATAATATCTTGGTTAATTTTCATCTTTTGTGTATAAGATACCTTCGAGAGTGCTGTTGTCTAATTGTTTTAATTAACTGTTGAGAATATTCGTTCGACATTTCCTGAAGAAATGGGAAGACTTATTAAGCTTTGAACAAATTTTGACAACACCGGAAAAGCTGGAATGTTGTCAGCACGAGTTATTTTAAAACTTTGACCAAATTCCTCACAGCTAAGATTATCTAGAGTTGTAAAATAATTACTGAATATTATAAAACGAAGTTCTCTAAAATCGATATCTAAATGTTGAATGTCCTTTTTACTAATTAAATTTGAAAACTTGTCAGAGAATTCATTTTTCTATTTATAATTTTAAAAGGGTCAAGACATGAGAGCTCTTTTAAAAACGTATCGTTAAAATCAAATCGTTTTAATATTTGTTTACACAACTCAATGTAAAATGCCACACAATTTTCAATAAATTCATTTTTTTCATTTGTAGTGAGCTCTGAGCTAGATGTCTTTGTTTAGCAAAAACACCCAGATAGACTTCTACGTTTTATTTTTAAAGTCAAGGTCGTTATTGAGACTCATGTTCACATATTCTGTTTGTATAAAATTGTCTAAAATTTCCTCATACATTCTATATATTTGACAGGAGAAGCTTTGAAAAATTTAACTTTTCTATGTAGTACAATTACAATAAAAGTACTACACACTTGAAATACAAAAATCATAGTTTCCATAAAAAATAAGAAAAGAAAATAGGATTTTTAACTTTTCTATAATTATTGTTTGTTTTTTCATGGATTCTCAAATATGTACATACATATGTATGTATTAATTGTATAAATGATGATTTAAATATATTTGAATAATTGAATACTTCATCTTTTATTTAATAATGTTTGTCGTGTTTCCTCTTAAACTTTACTTTTTTAGTAATAAAAATTTGAGTCGACTTCTGAACATTCCCATTGGCATCTTTGACCATAATCGTTGATGTATCTTTTTCTATTTCTGTATAAACTTTATGACCACAATGAGCGCGTACTAAAACGTGTTCCTTATAAAAAAAAAAATATTAAAAAACTAGACACAAACGCTCGTTAAACAAAAATAACTTACATTATCACGATGAATGTATTGCGATTTAAAGTGTCATAAGGTTCATGATGATTATAATGATTGTAAGCCTGAACAGATCTGGCACAGATAAAACTGGAGCAGCGAGAAGGAAAAATAGTGTGATTTTCATAAACACAATAAAACAAATTATTGTGGTTTGAAGAAAATATATATATATTAAATGCAACAAGTGGTTTAAAAAATCCAATGACTTAAGTTTTTCAAAAAACTTATTAATTACAGATTTATATTTTAATCTTACTTTTTACCATAATTTTTCTAAAAAACAATTAAAATTTGAGACGGAATTTTTAAGTTTAATTAGATTTTTCAAGTTAAAAAAAATTATATTGTAACATTTTATTTTTTCGTTGGCTTCTTTTAAATGCAAAATAACACCCGCCACTTATTATTTTCTGTGATGACACTTTATTTACTCAGTTTTGTATCATGGTGTTGACAGCACTGTTAAACAACACACATTATTCTACAACGCATCTTCACTGTTGCAAATGAGTTAGCTTGAAAACGCAATATTTATTTATAGGCGAGTTAAAGCGTTTAGAGTTCTCTAATACAGAAAGATCTGGCAGCTTTTTCTATACGTTTTTTAAATTATGTATTTGTTTAATCTGCAACAACCAAAAGAAACTTATTAGATTGTTTTCAAATATTTGTTTTTAAGTGTAGATAGCATAAACACCTTAAGCAGTTGTGTTAAGGAATTAATTGTTAATTCAAGTTAATTCAGTCGATTTTACACAAATTCCCTATAAATATTAAAATAAAAAAATACTTGATGGAAAAATTAAAGGTTCAGCGATTAAAAAAAATTGTTCATTTTCAAAAAAAAAAAATATATAAAGAATAAAAAAAATCTTCTTTAGAAAATTTTTGAAACTTTATGGTAAATATAACAATTTCTTTTTTTAATTTTAATGTAAATAAGTGGTGATGAATGATAGATTTCGCCTTTAATTTGATTAAACAAAATATATGATAAGTTTTTCCTTTTTGAAAAATATCAGCTTAAGAGAAATTTTAAATTAATATTTGCTTTATTAATTTGTTTCTAAAAGAATTTAATAATTATTGAAAAATTTATTTTGTATTGTGATTTTTCCTAGCATATTTTAAAATCGACCCTACAGTTAAAATCTTAAATATTTTCCTAAATCTTAGATTTATCTAACGTCATAATAACAGCAATAAATTTCAAATAGTACTCGAGATTAAGTGAATTATAAACAAATAAACCAACCACATGCATTTGCTTATATAAATAGTAAATAAATACAAATAATTATTTTAGTATAAATTTCTTTTCCTTTAAGGTAACAAGGCTTTTAAAATGAAATTACATCTTATACCGTTGCTTATACTTTTAACTGTGTTCGTTAACTTACAGAATTCAGTGGCACAAGATCTCTTAAATGGGAGTTTTAAACAAATTTAAAAATTTTATATTTTACCTTTTTTAAACACTTTAGATGAAATTTTAAAAAATACGAAAAGCAATGTTAGCTTAATAAAAATTTGTTTACAAATCCTTTTAGAATCTTAACATTCTATTTAAACATTTGTAGGATAATATAATTAATAGTAATAATATCAAAAACCGTGTTCAGATTAATGGCAAGGCTTATAATAACGGCAGTGGTGTGGAAAAATTACAAATTGGTCCAGTTACCGAAATATTGTTCGGATCTATTGTTTTATTAATTTTAAGTAGAAATTACATTTTCAATTATTTAAGTATAATTAAAGAGTAGTTCGCAAAAATGCAGTGACTAAATTTTGCATTTATATTTAAGAGCAAAGTTTATAAAAGAGAAACTTGAGAATGAAGATAAAAACACTATTTATTCACAATTAAATTTTTCAAATCTAACTCTAACTTGGAGAGGCATTGTAGAGTCTTTGAAGGTTTATATGGACTTCAGAATGTCTAAAGGCAAACATATTATCTACCGACCATCACTGATTTTTAAGGAATTTCACCTTGTTTGTCGTTGTTCTTAATATACAAATCCGAATACGTTCCCTTTTAAGCTGCTTTTTATTAAACTTAAGAGGATATATCTATATATTTGTATATTTTTAACTCTTCAGTGATTTTGAAACTAATTGTAAAGAGACCGAATTGATTGGACGTCTATGAAACCTATTGAAGTTTTCTATACTGATGACCTACATTATCTGAAATGGGGGCTTAATTTTTAAGTCTAAATAACCTTGCCTTGTTTCTTTACAACATCTGAGGTTAAATAAGAAAGTTATTCTTTTTGACCTTAGTATCTACTGCTTTATATACAAAAAATAAAAAAGGCTCCTAGGTTGAGTTAGGAAGGCATAGAAGGCGTCTAGATTTCGGAGTAAGTTATTTAGTGTGATTCTCTTTTAATTTACTTTAAAAGAACTGCAAAGATCCTGTTCACTGGAGCAGCTTTTTGATCTCTAATAAAGCCATCCGATTCGCACGTATCAACAAGCCTCTAACCTATTGAGGCATTGCTCTCCTAGCAAACGAAGCTTTTGACGTAGCCATCTCAAGAAATGACCTCTTTCAGCTTCTTACTGTTCTTGCATTTCCTGCAAGCTGGCCCTTGCTCCAAGTGCTTGCTATGCCTAATCTGGGCGCTTTATAACATTGTTAGGCACTTTTAAACCATATCAATTACAAATAGCAATAGCTCTTTGGAATATCTTCAAGCTATTTTAGAGAAATCACCCCCGATATAATGATGAAATTGCATTTATGCTTAAGGCCAGTCGTAGCCAAATAACTTATGGCCAATAAGCCTATTGCTTTTCTTCAGAAAATACTGGAGCGTTTAATCGATCTATAACTTGAGAATAGGTCATCTATTAACAGGCTCTAGACTCAGGGTAGAAAGAAAACAAAAACGCTGCACAACTCATACACACACATGCGCCCTGCAGACTCAGATGACAAACCAACTATATTCCCTAGTTAGAAATAGAGATATCACGTAGCTTATTGTAGAAGTTTTCTCTCAGCCATTTACGCGAAAATAAAAACGAATGTAAAATAAAAATTAAACCAGAAAGTCAAAAACGACTGAAGCAAATATTTATGCTACATTTGGACGTTGCCAAATCTTCTATGCCTTTCATCATAGTGATGTTAGATGCTGCCTTACGACACTTTGTTTCCTAATTTTAAACCAGAATATCATCGGTTTTTACTATAATGGCTTTCAAGTTTATTTGACAATTCTAATATAAAACAAGAAGAGTGCTATATTCGCCTATGTCGAATCTTATCTACCCTTCACTATACATGCAAATCTTATAAAATCAGTACTATATATAGTTTTACATAAAATGTCATCGGCTCTTGATGGGTTAAGCATTTGCTTTTAAATTGTAGTATTTTCTGAAAGATCTCTTCAAAAGCTTTTAAAAAAATACCCATATTAATATCTTAAAAAATATGGTGCAAAATTATGAAAAGTTCAGAGGCCCAGAGCTCGGAAAATATGGGCGAGTGCCAATTTTTTCACTTCATGTTTTTCTTTTCTTATTTTTTAATTATCTATCGTCACATGTATGTATTTGTTTATCGATTTGAGTTACTTCACTAAACTAGATAAATAATATGAAAAAATTAGAGGCAAGCGTGGTATTTCGTCCGCTGCCTCGAAGGACATCGACCGATCTTGCAAATTTTCGAAACTATGATCAATTGGCGTATATAAATTTTCTCTAGCCCATCTAGTGCCTTGGCAAAGTTGATTTCAACCCGAACACGGACGGATAGACGGACATTGCTCAATCGACTTCGCTATGCATATACTTTATAGCAAGGCATATTGATGTTTGCGAGTTGTCAAAATTTTTACTCTTTTTCTTACTGTAAGTGTATATTGTGTATTGTGTGTGCATGTGTATTATATGTATGTGTTCAATTATTTGCTTATTTTTAACAAATACATACACACATATTGCCAGACGTTTTTGACAGCTCAACAAAATTTTACAAAAACAAAATACACATCAATGTGCCTTGCTTTATAGCATCGAAAATGGTTATTGTAGAAATTGCAGCACATTTTGCGGTGAAGGATATAACAAAAAAATAATAGCCGTATTCAAACAATATGTATGGTGTAGACAGGAATTAAACTCAAGCCAAAAAATAAATTTCATTGTTATTTAAGTTTTTTGGATAAAAATTTCTTTTTTAGCAAAGCTCGATTGTTTTGGCAAAGTTTTAAATTGTTGATAATTGGTCTGTTAAGTAACTAAAAATTATTACTAATTGTTGCTAATTGTTACTAGAACGTGTTCACGTACTCGAAAAACTTGCAAGTAGAGAGTGAAAAAAGAGCGTAAATATATGAGAGAGAAAAAATTTCTTACAAGTTTTGGCTAGTAAAAATTTTACTAGCAAGAATCATGAATCAAGAAAACAAGATTGCGCATTCAGCCGGTCAAAAAATTTTTCTACTGCGCATCTACGTCATAATAGAATGAAAATGAGTGTTTGTTGTAAAAAGTATTGGAAATTTTTGGCGCAAAACTGGAAATAATTGCATAACTTCTAAACGGGTGCATCTATTTGAACAAAATTTTAAATGGGAAGAAAAAAGATATAGTCGAGTAAAAATTTTGTGTCTGGGATTGAAGCCCAAGAAGAAGAGCTATTTTAGGCTACCAAAGTTTTAAATTTTGTCTTATATGAAAATATTAATTTAGTTATTCTAAATTAATCTTTTTATAAACGAAATACATATAAAATAAATTTGTTTTTAAAATAAAATTAAAACCAAAATATTTAAAAAATAAATTAATATTTTATTTTATTTAATTTTTTTTTGTCATGCTCTAGACTTTAAACTCCGCATTAAGTTTTCGTATCTTAAAATACATTTTTTATTTTAAAAATAGCTTTTTTACTTTTTCATCACATTTTGTAAATCTTTTACAAAATCTTGTTTTTTGTTAAATATTTTTTTCAGTTCTTTAATGTGTTTCATAGTTTCAGGTGTCGGCTTTATTAGTCCGACCTCAGATACATGATCAACCCACGAATACGTTGGACCTTCCTCGTTTTGTGCCACTGCAGTATCTAGGATATAATTTTTGAGTTTGTGGCAAATATAGCCTGCGAGGTTTTCGAGACCATCATACTCTCTCTAATTCGGTTAACTCTTTTTTTATTTTTATTTTTAATAAATTTTCACCGTTTTTACTTTAATTCTGTTGCACTTTCCATCACCGAGTATACAGAGGCGACACGAGAATGCTTAGTGCTTTCCATGCACAAATGAAGTTTGTTTACAAAAAATATTCTATGCCTACGGCACACATAAGAGAGAGAAAGGTATACAACAAATTAACGGATCTACGCAATGCGTTATTTTGTTTTCTTGATTCATGAGCCAGAATTAGTCAACCAGCTGTTTCTTACTTTTGTTTACAAAATCAGTTCATCAGAAAATATCTGAAAAACAAAATTTTTGTAACATTAAAGGAAATTTAGCATTTAAAAGAATATTAAAATAATATTGTTTTGTTGTTATTCTTTAGTTTAGCTTGGGCAGCTTGCAGCAAAAAATCTTAATATATCAGAAATTTGGTTTAGAATCTTCTAGCTTTGTAAGAGTATTTGTTTGTTGAGTAATTAAAAGTAAACAAGCCAGTGATGAAACATTTAATGCAATGTACTTTTTTCGGAACAATTTTAGTAAGAATCGTAAAATTTTTATGTACAATTAAAAATTAGCTATACACATGTATGGAGCTTTTATTATCTTTAATGTTAATATTTTTCCATCTAAATCATAACAAGAATGTTTATAAGAACTAACTGCAAAAAATATTGTATTTATGATGCCCTTAAACATCATAAACGCTTTTGAAAATTACCTAGTAATTAACTTTAAAATATATTATGGTATATATTTTTGTTATTTGGTTACTTACTGTTTTATGCTAAATTTTTTATACAAATTTGTTCCTATATATATTTTAAATCTATTTAAAAATTTTTTTAAATACGGCCGTTAGAGTATAACTTTCAATATTTTCTTGGGGATGTCATTTGTTTGCTGGCTTGTAGTGTTCTACTGTTTTATGTATTATTTCACTCTAGTACATTTTCTTTAAAAATGGTACTATTTAATGGTGATAACGTACAGTTTTTAAGTCTTACATATCATTCCCAAAGCCGCAACAAGTTACTTTGCTAATTTTTGCTAGTAAAGGCCGGGGCACATAGAATCCGTCATACGGTAAACTTCAATTTTTTCAACTGACAACTCAGTTAAAATACATGTTTTCTTATGAGTGTTGTCACAATCAGTACGTCTCCGTCAACACAAAGTATGAGAGTTGAGCAACTTTTACCTTTTGGCGTTTATTGAATACTTTGACACATATCAATTGCTTCTTCTTTGTTGTCTTGCTGTGCTCTTTACTCTCCCTTTGCACATATTTTTTTTGTACATACATTAAAAGCAGTATTGCCGTTTGGTTACAGTTTTAACATTTTTGTAACTTTTGAAAATTTATTTATTCTATAAAATTTTTGTTATATTAGGTCAAATTTTCGCAACTTTTGATACAAACACGAAATAAAGTAATATCAATGAAAAATTACTTGTTTCATTATTTGATGTAAAAATCTCACTTAACATATCAATTCGGTTTTAATTACAAAGGTTACCTCAAATGCAATCAAAATCCCATTAAAAAAATTAGTTTGAATAAACGAAATGTTCTTGTTTCAAGTTTAGAAACAACAATTTTTTCCCGACCGGGAAATAGTATGAGCTGCATTTCGTGCGTTCTGTTCAAACTTGCGAAAAATGGTAGCAACTTTAGTTATTCCGCTTGAAAAATTTGAAAATCGTAGCAATATCTCGATTTAGAAAAAAACTACTCTTTAATTTCCTTCACGAAGTGCTGGATTATGTACTTTAAATAATTTTATTAAACGGTGAGCATGCACTTTTTTCATACCAAGGTATTAGTATTGGGTCCTAATATAAATTCTCATGAGTAGCATCGGCATGAAATTTTATTTCATACGTTCTTTTTTTTTTTTTTTTGTTTTTGTTCGGTAAATGAATTTGTTGCCTTGTTATTTTCCCTGTCATATGGAATAAAACTTTTTACTATATTTTATGCCAAGGCGTATTAATTTACTGGTGGTCTTAATAGCCCAGCTAATTTTTGTTTATGTTCGACGTTTTCAAAATTTTAAAATAGTTTAGAAATTATATAATTTTCAAATAATTTTAAAAAAAGAAACTAACTGGTACAACTTTATTTAAAGTATCGAATGATGAGAAAAGGATAAATTAAATTCGGCTTCCTTCTGTTCAGCCAACTACTTTTGACATCAACATGGTGCTGTGCAACAACAAAATTACATTGAGTTTTTGTTTTTTTAGCCGTGCGGCCACCTTATATTTAACTCGCCTTAATTTTACAAAAATTACATTAAATTACTATTTTCTTAAAGAAAAATTTCAAAATTTAACTTTTATTGAAAAAAAATCATATTTTTTCTGTCTTTCCCTGGCAACACTAATGAAAAGATTAACAGCTGATTTAAACTTCCGTCAGCAAAGTACTCATTGTGCCAACCTCATCCGTCGTTACTTTAACTTCAGGCAAATATGTCAAAGTACAACATATGACGGATTCTATGTGCCCCGGCCTTAAGTCGTTCATTTACTTTTTTACATTTGAGCGAATAATTTTGTAAATTTCTGTTTTACTCTCTCGTTGCTAGTTTTTGCTAGTAAAGTTACTGAACAGACCTAATTATTGTCTATTTGGTCTTTCTATTGATAAAATTTCTTCATTATAAAAAAAATAGAATTGTCAGCTTTTTGTGTCAGCATGGCAAAGTTATTTTAATAGTACTTTTACTTATTTAAAAAAAATTTGTCTTAAGGCAGAACTGAAACAACTCTGCCTGTTGGTAAAAAAATGCAGTAGTCAGTAAAAATTTAATAGTTACTACATTTTCAGTAATCAGTAAAAACTACTGGCAATGTAATCTAACTTTCACTATCAGTAAAAATTTAATGGTTATTGCAGTTTTAAATGCAAAAATTATGAAAAAATTAATTATACATATGTACTTATATTAATAGCTGGGCTAACAGCCTGTTTATAGATTAGGGACTAACGGCACTGGATCCATCTGATCTTATGTTCTAGATCAAATGCGTAGTCCATATCATGTCGAGGTAATTTTGTTTTTAAACCTGCTCCTGCTAGTCTGTTTGCGCGGATTATGCCGGTTGGACAAAAACCTTTTTATTTTAGAAGGCAAAGCAAATGGTATCCGGTAAAAAAGTTGTCAAAATGAACGGTATGTTGTCTAGGATGCTCACATAGTGGCATTAGACTCATAACCACGCTAGCACCCATGCCCAGTTGTTTATCATATCTGCCCGATGCTACAACATATGGCTGGAATTGAAACAGGTAGGGTACCTGTTGAACCCAAACAACAATATTTATATCCGTTGATAAACATATTGCAGCTATGACGACCAAAATATGGTATCAATCAAAAAACCAAGGTGGATAAATCGAGTATTCAGAAGATTAAACAATTAAAATTGAAAATTTTAAATGTAAGCAAAAACGTCTTTCAAATTAATATGAACTTGTAGATTTATAATTTAATTCGACAATTTAGAAAACAAATTCAAAAACATTATTGCTAACTAATTTTTATCTTAAGTATACACCAAACAGTCAGAAAAAAACAAATAATAAATAATGTTACATTTTGTAAATACAAACATCTAAAATAATCAAGTTGAAACATTGTCATAGATCATGTACATAGGTTTAATGTAGGCATAAAATTTTAACAAACGTATCCTTATAAAGGTAAATTGATATTTAAATACAACAAACATCACAAAGGCTGAGATTTATCGATTTCTCAAGTACATAAAGATTACACATTTCAATAAACCAACGAAGGCAAAGCAAGATTTAAGTGACCTTAAGTATATGTATTCTGCATATAAATTGGAGTTAATTTATTATTTATTGGATTGTTACACAAAAATACAGTGTAAGCCTGAAAGCAGTTAAAATATAGACTTACCAGAGGCAAACACAACATTGAAAGGTATCTTTTTAGCCATTATAAAACACAGATTGTTGTTAGGAAAGGATGTATAGGAATTATATATCTAATGAACAATTTTTAGTATAAATTTGTTTACAACACTTGCTGGCTTAAATATAGTTTAAATAATTAAGCTCTTTTTAAAATTATTTTTGTTTGTTAATTTTATTTCATTACTTTTTTTTCTTTTGTTTTATAGCACACTTTCTTCACGTCTGACCAGGATGATAACTACTAGACAACCCCATCATGTTAAAGAATAAAAAGTGACAGTTTTATTAGTGCAAAATTTTGGCATATAAGAACAACACATGCGCAGTAAAAAATTTTTTCTTGTATTAATAATTTTAAAACGTTTTCAACCAATTATTAAAAGTTATTCGTATTTGCTTAAATTTATTAAAAAAAAACCAATGTCTGAATGACATATAAATAATAATACAAAATATTTAAAAACTTTTGTGACATATCTGTTTTAAAAGTTTCTAACTGGAAACTCTTTTACATGTCAAGTGTCGATAACAAAGTTTATAACATCTGTTAGATGTTAAAAATATGTTGTGCCAACATTTCTAAAATAACAAAATTATTAATTAGTAAGTGTTCTTTAAAATGGATCAAAAATATAGCATATTATTGCCCACATACAATGAAAAAGAAAATTTGCCCATTATTATCTGGTTAATAATTAAATATCTTAATGAAAGGTAAGAATATCAAATCATTCTATATCCATTTTCTTAAAAAAAAACATATACGTATTGTTCCGACTGAAGTGGATATAAATTTGAAATAATAATCATTGACGATGGAAGTCCAGATGGTACATTAGAAGTAGCAGAAGATTTACAAAAAATATACGGAGAAGATAAAATTCTTTTAAGGCCCCGCAAGGCAAAACTGGGTTTGGGAACGGCCTATATACATGGAATGCAACATGCCACTGGTGACTTTATTATTATTATGGATGCCGACTTAAGCCATCACGTAAGAATCAAGCAAAAATGCATTTAAAATATAAGCTAAAACACTATATTATTTAATATTCAGCCGAAGTTTATACCAGAGTTTATAAAACTGCAAAAGGAACATAACTACGATATTGTCTCTGGCACACGCTACCAAGGCTCTGGCGGTGTTTTTGGTTGGGATTTTAAACGCAAGCTAATCTCACGAGGTGCTAACTTTCTATCTCAGCTTCTATTGCGCCCCAATGCTTCCGATTTAACTGGATCTTTTCGATTGTATAAGAAACCTGTGTTAGAAAAATGCATTTCCAGTTGCGTTTCAAAGGGTTACGTCTTTCAAATGGAGATGTTAGTCCGCGCTAAACAACATGGTTTTTCTGTTGGTGAGGTACCTATAACGTTTGTTGATCGTGTTTATGGAACTTCCAAACTAGGCGGTACGGAAATCGTACAGTTTGCCAAAAATTTACTGTACTTATTTGCTACTACTTAAAGTGGATTATTTTATTTTCCAATTTAAATAAAAAAATGTGTATAAAAGTTTACTGCATATCTCTCATTTACTAATGGAACGTCATAACTCCAAATTTAAAATTTTGAAGTTAATCATACAGAATTCGCACTTGATCAATTAGATGGTATTAACTCAAACTTTTAATATTTTCAGTAGAGGTTGAAAACTGTTCCATTAGAAATTATATTTACATTGTTTTCTTCTTTAAATCTGTGCAAGTATTTAAAATTTGTAGATCATAAATGAAACAAATTTTACCAACAAAATAGTATCAACTCAAATTGAAACCAAAATTAAATAAAACAATTTGATTATTTTTATTTTGAAAAAAGACTAAGTCCACATTTACACCATGCAATTTTTTGAGGCATTTTTTTCTCAATTTTCTATTTAAGTAACAGTGTTATGCATTATCTCAAAGTAAACAATAGCAACAGTAACATCCCCTCAAAACTCAAGCGATACTATATTGCTTACTCCTCCTGCTTCACAAACAAACAAAAATTTCATGCTAGTTTCATGAAAAATTGCATAGTGTAAATGCTGAATAACTTAAAATGGAAATCTATCGATTTAAAAACGATTCGTTTTGAGAAATTTTTCAAAGAATAATAAAGAAGTCATCCCAAAGTAATTGCAGATTTTGAATGGAAAGTTATTGAAAACTATATTGAAGGAATTAAAAAAACGAAAATAGCAAGCATATCGCAACCATTTTCGGTTTTAAATCGTTTCGAAATCGATTTCCATCACATCCTGAATATGCCTTTTTTATAAAAAAAAAATATACTTTTGTATCAACTCAAAATAATTCAAAATTGGGCTCAAATGTTGTTTTAGAGATGAAAGAGTTATCGAAATGCGTGAAAATTTTTACAGTAGAAAGTTACTGATGTTAGTACAAAAAGTAAAATTTTAAAAATTTCCAGTTAATACCCTCTTCTTAATCACGTGTGAATTGTTCGCCACTTCATGCTTTATATTGTGTCTAGGTATTTTCGGTGCGCTTCGCAACCCCAATGAGAATTATAGTACCACAACCACTCTTTTAAGCAAGTTTTTTCTTTAAATCTATAAAAATGTGCTTACATGTGTAGGTTATCTCTTTTAGTTTGGGAGAAACTTGTCTCTCAATTTTTATAACCTTTTACCACAAAAAGTTAAAGGGGTATATATAAGTTTGTCATTCCATGTGTAATTTCTACTATATCCATTTCTGACCCCATAAAGTGTATATATTCTGACTTCTTATGCATAGCGAAATCGATTGAATGATGTCCGTGTTAGAAGCAAACTTAATTTCACAAAAAATAAATATGTCAATCGATCAGATATAGAGTCGAAAGAGTCGCTATTGGAAATCAGCATGATCGGTCCGTTTCTTTCGAGGCAGCAGGCAGAACACCACGCCTACCTCTTAATTTTTTCATGTCATTTGGAACAATAAAGTAAATCCAACCAAAAAATAAATTTATGGGGCGACAGAGAATTAAAAAATTAGAAAAAACATCAAGTGAAAAAATTGTCGCTCTCCCATATTTTCCGAGTTACTGGGCTCTGAATTTTTAAAATTTCTTGAAATATCAATATGGGTATCATTTTAAAGCTTTTGAAGAGATCTTTAAGGAAATACTAAATTTTTTAAAAAATGCTTAACCCATTAAGAGCCGATGGAATTTTTAATGTAATATATATATATATATGCAGTACCATTTTTTTAATTCTGTCACCCCAATAATTGGTTTTTGATTGGAGTTACTTCGGTTAACTAAATTTACATAGATAGTAAGGGGTATATAAGATTCGGCATAACCGAATATAGCACTCTTACTTGTTTTAGTTAATTTTGGCCGACCTTGGTATTTTTGGCGTAGTACGCTTATTAATTATCTGATTATTACTTAAAGACATTTGTTTTATTCTTAATAATATATTGAATAAACAAGTTTAAAGTTTTGTTCTGATAGCGCTTTTCATTGAATTGAGAAAATGAAAAAATAAAAATAGTTACTAAATGTTTGCTGTGTTTTTGTGTAGAACATTTTTGAGTTGTTATTGTCTTCTGTCTTATTGATTCAATGGAGTTCTCATTTAATCAATTTGGCTTTTGATATGAGACTTTCTGTTTTTCTATACAAAATTTGGGTAAAATCCACTGATGAGCTATTTGAGCAGTAGTGAAATGGCCATATGGATATGCTTTCCCCGCAGTAATACATTTCATTTTGTAGTTTAGTATAAAATAATAAATATTTCATGAGAATATCATGAAATATTTATATTTGAAGGAATCAAG
This sequence comes from Gymnosoma rotundatum, assembly GCA_916610165.2. Classification (NCBI taxonomy): domain Eukaryota; kingdom Metazoa; phylum Arthropoda; class Insecta; order Diptera; family Tachinidae; genus Gymnosoma; species Gymnosoma rotundatum. The sequence continues at coordinate 37,036,438 of OU744337.1, forward strand.
CACGAATAAAGTAAAGTAATTAAAATACCGTTTTTTAAGGATTTTCCCCAAAAAAGTGGTATTCTTTTTTTGTAATTTAAATTTACTTTAGTACTAGCAATTTTTTTTAAACCATTTGAAAGACAACCTACAGCAGATGCGAATAAAAGAAAAATAAGGTAAAAAAATAATAATTGTTCCCCCTCCCGCCCTTTTCAAGCATAGCCAATTTTGTAAAATTCTTCGGTGTGCAAATTAAAAAAAGGTAAACAGACTTCTAAGTCCCCAATTGTTGGCTACATACTCGAAAAAGGATTTGAAAGCCCCGTGATTAATAAAGGCAAGGTAGACTTTTTTTAAAAAAAGTTGTGAGACATTTTTCTCGGTTTCGGAAATTTATATTTTAAAACAAAAAAAAAAATATAAAATTCTTTTTCACCATTTGATTTTATCTGTATAATTTCAACATTTTGTAAGAATAGCTCGATGCGTTATGATTTTGTGGCAATTTTAATTCCATATTTAATTTCTCTAAAAACCACCTAAAAATGATTTTTAATTTAAAACCACGGGAAACTTTTACTAAAGTAATTAATTAAAAAAAATTATTGAGCTATTTTTAAAATTATCCCAATTTTATTAACAAATCACCGATATTGATTATTGAGGGTAAAGGCACGTCTCGATGGCTATTTCGCTAATGCTTACTTAGGTCTTTAGGAAACTTCTTACAAACATGATTTTTTTTTAATTTTTGGGGTAAATGTCATTTCAAATATATAGCGCAAGTAAAATCATTAAAACATTATAAATCTAGAAGTCGTCAGCTCTCCTTTGATGCTACTTACATGTATATCGAGCATATATTTAAGGTATAGGAGCTTCCTAAACCTCGCCTCTTCATGATTTTTTGCTTATTTTACCTGGTATTGATTTGCCCTGGTTAACTGCATCATATTTTTGCATTTTGTCTTTTTTATAGCTGATATAAAAAAGAATTGTGTTATTCATTTATGTATTTTCAGAAATTGTTTTTAATATGTATAACAGAACACATAACAAATAATATGAAAATGAACACAATACGTTCGATTTTTTTTAAACGAGGGAATTTTCGTTTTACTTTTGGGAGTTTTATTAATCAGGCAACTATTGCAAGAAATGACGAAAAGCTTCAAACACAACAAAAGCAATTACTAAAACGTCAAAAGTTACAAAGAACATAGAAAACGCATAAATTTTCGTGGAAATTTCTTCAAAGAACTGTAATTTGTATATATCAAATTTAAAAGACGCACTTCATAATCGGATTATTAAACTCCGAATTAAATTATTGAATAGAAAACAAAATCTAAAATATTTTAGTTAAATACTAAGAAGCAAAAATTAGCAGGCAGCTGACTTCTGTTCAAAGAAAAACTATTAAAATTGAACGGGTAGCAACGTTTTGGAGATGTCGGTAACAGATTTTATAAAGGGCTTACCCTGTCACAATGCAGACAACTTCTCACAATTCAATACGGAACAAGCCATGCGGACATCACAAAAACGGCCATCGGTTTACCTACCAACTGAAGATTATCCCTCGGAACAGCATATAGTTTTAGATAAACGTTCTGTACTTCTGCGCTATCTGACACAACAATGGGATAAAAAGATATTGCCAAAAAAACGTGATCATGCCACTGAAGGTTCCAGTTCAGCTAACGGAGCAGGTGGAAACAGTTGTAAAAAGCGCCCACGTCTCGAAGCTGAATAGATGTAAAAAATACCTACTTTTTTTAAGAAGAGCTTAAAGTCTAACAACCTAAAATGGAAGTGTTCTTTGTAAACTCCTTCCAAATGCTCCTGCTCCCACAACTCAATTTTAGAACCAGCTTATGTTTTACCATTGTTTTCTCGGCACGATTTTTTTCACTTAAACTTTTTTCTGAATTAATTTAATACGTACAACTGAATATGTTTTCCAATTACTTTAATATGTATTGTATTTTTTTAAATAAACTTAAAACAAAAACTGATCTTGTCCTTCTTTTACAATAAAAATATTAGTTAACTTTTCAGCTAACAGGATTGTAACGAGATTTCTTTAATTTTTCTTCGCATGCATTTATTTCCCTTAAATTTTTTCTGAATTTAATACGTACAACTGAAAATAAGTTCTCCAATAACCTTAACATATATTTAGAAGTATTTTTATTTCTTTTATAATATAAAGTTGTTAAGTATTTGGAGCTAATAGAATGGAAATAATGAATATATTTTTTATTTCAACAAATATTCTTTCTTGTGTTTCTCAACCTTCTTATCAATGATGTAAATCTTTGGGATCTGGTTTGCCATATTGCTTTTCCCACCAAGCAACATATTCCTTTTTGCGTTGTTCACGTTTGGCAAAGAACTCTGGGTATTGAGCTTTCTCCAAAGGGTGCCAGTAATCCAAAACCCAGTCTGGAGGTTCGACATCACGTTCAAAAGCGCAACCACCAGGACTGTTAGCAACTAATGGTAGAAAATATACTCAATTAATAAACTGTTTTAAATCTTGAGAACACACACACATTTAATAGGCTGATAGTGTTGAATAGAAAACAATTCCTGTTCACCAGCTTCCAGCAATTGACTTGCTTTAGCCATATCATTCACCTTCCTATTCTCTTCAAAACGCTGGCGCAATAATACAGCTCTGTAGCGGTAACATTCTCTAAAATTACGTTTCCAGATTACATAAGTGTTTTTCTATATGTATCCGAGCTAAAACTTACCTACGATCGTACCAGGCCTCTAAATTACGCAGAGCCCTCTTATACAAGCTCTGCACCTGTCTTGTGTGAGAAACTATACCAGTTGGTATATTCATTTTAAATATTTACTAATTTTATTTGACTTCTCGAATTGATGTTTAATTGAAAAATACTATTCGGCAGAAACTGGAAAACAGCTGTGTACCGCTGTGTTGTTAAATATGTAGTTAAAAGAGACTTTTCCATGCAACACTAGGTGTGGTAGTTTTAATATTAATACAGGGTTGTACAAAAGTAAACCTTATTTATACAGTACTTGAATAAAACTGTACTGTATTAAAAAAATATACTAGTTTCGAGTTTATAAAAGTTAACAAAAAATAACGACATTTGATTTACCTCGTTATGTTGGTGCTTTGTTTTTACACACAGATAAATTATGAACTATTGCAAAAATCATTACCTATTACAGCTTTTATTCTTAAATATACAAGGTCGAGCAGTGTTGTTTTTTAGTTTTTACGTTCCGACTCATAAGTTCACATAGGTTTACTATGGACTCAAATATATTGCTCCTCTTTGGTATGGCAGAGTTTTTAAAGGGCGCCAAATTAATAACAATAATAATAATTAATATTATACACCAACAAAAATATAATATATTTAATATTTATTTCATACATGTTACATATACATATTTAAAAATAATCTTGTATTAGGTTAAAGATTCATAATTTCTGCAAATCAGTCTATAACATCTCCTGCATCAAGTGAAACCTAAACTCTTGCTCTATGAAATCCTTAAGAAGAGGCTCTAAGTCTTCTTGCGTCATTGTAGATCTTAGCTTCGATAGCATTGTTGCGAAATGCTAAGTTAAAATATTATAGTTTATTTGACTTTTATAAAAAATTTTATTTTATAATTTTTCAAGCACTATGTCATTTTTTTAAAACAAAACTATTTTGTTTATTATTTTATTTTCGAAATTTATAAGAGACGGTATATTTTGGAAATGTTACACATTGTAAATACTCCATTGACTAAAAGAATTAATTTTAAAGCAGATACAGATAATGTCGCTCATATATACAGACACTTAATTCACAAAATAACATAAATGTTTTATTCTTAATATATGTATGTAACACAAAACACTTTTTTATATTTTTGTTTTTTGAAAATTTTTTTGAAACATTGTTTTTTAATTTCATTATGACAAAAAATTTTTTCAATTGTTAATTAATTTTGTTATTTTGCTTCAATATCAATATTAATTTTGTTTCCTGAAGAAGGTACGCAGAAAGTACCGAAACATCGAAATATAATATTAATAAAAAAAATATAAGGACCCAAAGCTTAATAAAATAGAAAATAATTTGGCATGAGAAACTTAAAATCAAGTTAGTCAATATACAAGTTTATTTATTTTACTAGGTAATAGCGGCTCTACAACAAATACAATATTGACAAAAACAACATGTCTTTTTATTGTTGTTTTGTGCGTTGGAAACGTCAAAAACACAAAGAGAAATAAAAAATAATTGCTCTCAATACAAATGCTTGCTTTGTTGCGCACACGCTTGTTGTTAGTGTTTTTTGAAATTCGTAAACAAACAAAGGAAAATACAAACAACTTTTGACTTTTCCAACTACAAACCAGCTGCGCGGACGACACTACCTAGTAAAATAAATCTGCCTTGTTAACACCCAAAGTATATCTATATCAAGTACATGCAAGTCTACAACAAATACAACATTAGAACAACAACAGGCATTTTGTTTGTGTAAAATCGTGTTTTATTTCAAAAAATAGTTCAGAGATGGCAAAGTGGGTAACATTTTGTCATTGTGCTAACTAAAAAATTAATATGAATTTTACTTAATTATTAATAGAAAAAAAAAGGAGAAGAATGGACCTTTTAACGACTGTAACAATGTATATTTAAACAAGAATTCAATAAAAGGATGTTTAATGCAACTTGAGCTGAAAAAGTGTATTTGTAGATTTTTAAAAGAAAAACGTGAACAAGCAAGAGAAAAATAAAAATTAAAAAAAATAAACAAATTTTGACACAAAAACTGATAAACACGCACACAAATAAAACTATCAGCTAAATTCCTGCATGTACTTGTTATAGATATACTTTGTTAACACCTTATCTACATATGTCGCTTGTCATGTTCACATAAATTCATCTTTGCATACTTTAAGGCTTTGTGCACATAAATTAATCTTTGATGGATGAAGACAGGAAGTATAAAAATACTAACATTGATCAATATCGAGCACGACATAAGGAAATAAAAGCAGAAATTCGCATGCCCAAAAAAAGTGGCTTAACAAAAAGTGTGACGAAATTGAAATATTGCAGATAATGCATAATGACTTCAATTTACACAAGAAAAAACTCCAAAAAATTGCCCGAATATATCGTAAAACAGTTCCATCTCTTCTCACTAATGATAATATTGAAATTGTTTTTAGCTAGAAGACAAAAAGTTAATGTGGAAAATATATATTGCCGAAGTTTTTGGCGATATATCTCGATCTACAAATGAATAGAAGGACTTAAATGAGTTGTCAGGCCCGAAAATATTAAAAGATGAAATCGTTAAAGACTTAAGATATGCAAAGAACAATATCCTCAGGGCCAGATAATTTGCCATCTGAAATTTTGAAATTAATTGATGACAGTAATATTCCAGTTCGAATGGCTGAAATCTACTTGTATTGCTTTAGTAAAGTGCTACACAAGCATAAGAAAAATGTCTCATAACCAATTACGTAAATTTGAAGTACGAGGGCTGCTATATATATTTCTGGCCTGGCAACACTGTGTGCTGCCAAGTGCAATCTGACATTTCCATTGGAAAGTTTGTCATTTTTAAGCATAATCGTACTCAAAACGTTTTGACGTACGACCATTATTTGTGTTGTTTACAGTGGCTTGAAAAAATTAATATAGAAAAAAATGGAATTAACTCGTGAACATTTTCGTGCCATCATTTTTCACAACTTTCGACGTGGATTATCACGACAAGCGTGCATTGATGAACTTAAATCTTTGTATGGCGATGAAGCACCATCCTATAGCACTGTGAAAAATTGGTATAATGAATTTAATCGTGGCCGAAGCTCGCTCAAAGACGAATTCCGTGAAGGTCGTCCAAAAACGGCTGTTGTGCCAGAGAACATTGATGCCGTGCGTGAACTCATAATGCAAGATCGACATGCGACATACCGAGAGATAGAGACATCCTTGGACATTTCTTCCACCAGCACTCCTTCGATACTGCATGAACACCTGGCCGTAAAAAAGGTCTGTTCTTGTTGGATCCCGCACAATTTGAAAGTCGCTCAAAAAAAGGCTCGTCTCGATTGGTGCAAAGAAATGTTGTAAAAATACGATTGCGGTGCTTCAAAAGACGTTTATAAGATCGTCACAGGTGACGAATCATGGATCTATGCGTATGAGCCCGAAACGAAACAACAATCGACCGTGTGGGTCTTCAAAGACGAGCAAAATCCAACGAAAGTTGTTCGTGAAAGAAGCACTTCGAAGCAAATGGTCGCCTGTTTCTTCGGCAAAACTGGTCATGTGGCGACTGTTCCGCTTGAGGAACGTTGGACGGTCACTTCTGAGTGGTACACTACAATTTGTTTGCCTGAAGTCATCGGAGAAATTCGAAAAACCAACAAGAGAAGACGAATCATTGTTCACCATGATAATGCGAGCTCTCACACTTCGGCTCAAACCAGAGCGTTTTTGACCGGCCAAAACGTCGAATTAATGGGTCAGCCGCCGTACAGCCCTGACTTGGCACCTAATGACTTCTTCTTGTTTCCGCACATCAAGAAAAAAATGCGTGGTCAACGATTTTCGTCGCCAGAAAAAGCTGTTGAAGTGTTCAAAAAGCATGTTCTAGAGGTGTCTCAATCGGAGTGGAAAAAGTGCTTCGACAACTGGTTTGAGCGCATGCAAAAGTGTATAAATCATGCTGGAGAATACTTTGAAAAACAATAAAACCATTTTTGTTTATAAATATTCGCATTTTCACTATAAGGCCAGAAATATATAGAGCAGCCCTCGTAGTGTGTGTATAGAACACTTTCATTTTCAAACACATACCTACTCAGAGAAACAAGTCGTGCGGCTCAACGCCGGCTGAAAGCAGCCGCCGATCTTTTCTTAATAATCGAGCCGCCGCCGAGTGGTGCGGCTTGTCGCGACTCAAAAATGTTAGCCAGCAATTTTCATATATTAAATTTTGTATATTTAAATTAGTTTCAGTAAAGAAATATAAATTAAAATTTACAGCTGTTTTTTAAATTGATTGTTAATAGAAACGTATTTCTATGGTAATTTTAACTTAGAAAACAATGCCACTCTTACAAGTTAATGAGCATATAATTTTTACGACTGGCAATATTAAAATATTAATTGCAACCTTACGATGTTTAAAATTTAACCGTTTTTCAACAGAAATAATCATTACTGATTGTTGAAAATGGCACAAAAAGATATAAAAAGTTTTTTTTCTAAAGAAAGTGTTTCAGAAAGTTTATCCACAGACTATGAAACTGAGGATTTAACAGAAATCTATAAGCATATTTTGCCTTCAAATGATGTGTCATATTATAATGACCTTTTTAAAAGAAACGAACTAAAAAAAATGGACAAAGTGGTAGTGACCACGAACGCAATATCTGAATGCTGGAAATTCTTTGGAGATTTACACATTGCCAACAGAAAAATATTGGATAAATATAAGTTTTGTAAAATTTGTTTTGAAAAAAAGTGAAGTAATTTTAAAAAGGTAAGTTATATAAAAATAATATATGTAAGTAAGAATGTTAGAAATTGTATAATCAAATAATTGAAAAAGTTATATTAAAAGAATATTAATAATAAAATTAATTAAATTTTCCATATAAAGTTTTGGTAAAACCACGTCAACTACGAATTTATTGAACCACCTTAGAGCTGTACATGACATCGACGTTAAATCTATAAATTCTAAGAAAAGCGCTGCTACTACAAAATGTGCCTTAAATCCGAAATCGGTAAAAAATGACAAATTTATAAATGCACGTAGAATTGCGGAAATGTGTTGCATTGACCTGCAGCCTTTCAATATTATCGAACGTGATGGCTTTAGGAAATATTGCAGATTTTTAAATTCTTATGTTGAGTTTGCTAGATCCTGCACAATCGCGACTACAGCTCTAAATGACGTATATGAATTATATCTCCACCGTGTTAAAGACGTTTTATCAAATTCCCCAAAAAACATTTGTTTGGTATTAGATATGTGGTCAGACAAATATAAACGTTTGTCTTACATAAACATCAAGTTACACTACTCTCAAGATTTTATTTTAAAAATTGTAACTTTAAAAACAGAAATATTTCCTCGGCCACATACAGGTATAGCTGTTGCCAATAAAATTAGTGGAACCATTGAAGAATTTAATTTAAAAAATAAAGATATATGTGCTGTTTCAGACGGTGGCACTAACATCGTATATGCTTTAAAAGTTCATAATTTTATTCGATATGGTTCCTGACACAATACACAAGATCTCCTTGATAGTCGGCTTTAGCCGACTTACAGCCGCCGCCGACTAATTTTTGATCAGCCGCCGCCGCCGCGTTTTTATCACGACTTGTTTCTCTGTACCTACTTCCAAACACAAATGTTTTGCTTTGCCACCAAAATAGAGAATTAGAGAACAAAATTGTTTTAGAACAACATTGAAACAAAACAGAACTAGAACAAAAATGATATAGAATATCGAAACTGAAATAGAACATTCAAAACATGCTTGAAGTTTTTGATAGCAGAATTCGGCTAAAGAGAAACTAGAATCATTTTCGTTTTGTTTTAATATGAAAAATGTCAAAATAAAACGTCCTAGCTACAGTGTTATCAACTTTAAAATTTTAAAACGCACAACAATACAGAAAAAACTATTACCATTTCTGTTTTATTTAAAATGTTAATTATATTATTTAAAAAAAAATGAAAAATATTTTTATATTAAAAATATAATAGTAAAATTAGCTTTTACATTTCAGGGTTTTCGGAAAAACGAATAGTAATAAAACTTAACAAAAAAAAAAAAAAAATTTTTTATTCATAAGTTCTGTACAAAAGTTTTTAAAAAGAGTTCAGCGATGATTTAAAAATAATAACAGTGGTTCAGTATTTATCTATACAGTAGTGGTCAAAACATATGGAACTGAGTAAGCATTTGTTCTTTTCATTGATTTATTTTCTTCAAATTACACATAGTTACTAAAATTTATTTTTTTTTATTTTCTTCATACAGTCTTTTTTGTTAAACAAATAAAAAAAAAATTAATTCCGTTAAATTAAAATAAAAAAAAACTAAAAATAATGGATGTATTCTAAATGCAAGTGTTCAAAACATTTGCAACTCTCATTTCTCTCGCTCTTAACGAAGCAATTTATACTAACAAATGATAGGATGTAACGGTAATCGCATTTCTTTTTAACATAAGATTCAGGCAATTATACTTTTTAAACAAATTTGTTATAATTATGGTTTTTAATTAGTTGCAAGAAGAGTTTAAAAGCATAAACATTATCAGAATATTATTGTGTAAAAAATGGCAGGAACTAAGTACAATCCTGATTTTAAATTAAAAGTGTTAAATGATTTTAAAAAGGGACTTTTCCAAAAAGAACTTTCGTTGAAGTACTCTGTTCCAAAATCTACGATTTGCCGCATTGTTAAGAGTGGTAACATCCACACAAGTCAACTGTAAGAGAAGATCGGAAAATAAAGAATTTTTTTTACTAAATATCCCAAAGCAGTCCCCAGAGAAGCCAAAACTGAACTTTTAATAGATGCCAGTATTTCAACCATTAAAAGAAGAGCCCGAGAGTATGGTCTTAGAAGTTACAGATGTACAAAAAAACCGTTCGTGTCAGAAAAAAATAGAAAAGCTCGGCTAGACTTTGCTCGTACTCATTTGAATTGGACTCAACAGCAATGGAAGAATATATTGTGGTCAGATGAGTCTAAATTCAACCTACGGGGATCAGATGGAAGAGCCAATGTTCGACGACCACGAAGCGAAAAGTTCAATCCCAAATACACAACCGCTACAGTGAAGCACGGAGGTGGAAATATTATGGTGTGGGGGTGTTTTTCAGAAAACGGAATTGGCCCAATTCATCGCATTACTACTACAATGACGGCCACTATCTATAGAGATCTTTTGAGCTCAGTTATGCTTCCGTATGCCGAATGGGAAATGCCCCTCGCATGGACCTTCCAGCACGACAACGACCCAAAACACACGGCAGGGGTTGTAAAAGTATGGTTGGAGGAAAATGAAGTTAATGTAATGTCGTGGCCGCCCCAATCTCCCGATCTCAACCCGATTGAGAACATGTGGATGATCATAAAACGAAATATCGGCAATAAAGTATTCCGAAATGGTGATGAACTTTTCGCTGAGTTGGAGAAGCAATGGAGTGCAATTCCTGCGGATTATATTGAAAAGCTAATATCCTCAATGCCTAGAAGGTGTACAGAAGTTATAAAAAATAATGGCTACGCTACCAAATACTGAGCACTAAGTTATCCCTATTAATTACTTCAAAAGTTGCAAATGTTTTGAACACCTGCATTTAGAATACATCCATTATTTTTAGTTTTTTTGTTATTTTAATTTAACGGTATTAATTTTTTTTATTTGTTTAACAAAAAAGACTGAAGAAAATAAAAAAAATAAATTTTAGTAAGTATGTGTAATTTGAAGAAAATAAATCAATGAAAAGAACATTGAATGTCTGTCTTTTTGTTTGTGCTTTATATGAGGCCAAACCCTTGGACCGATCTTCCATATAACCCAAAAATTTCAATCGCCATATTTTGGCCTACGTCGACGATATTTGGTACATATGGTATTGGCATAATTAGGAATACGTACCAGGAGAAAAGTGGGTGGGTGGGACCCCGCCCCTTTTTAGAAAAATTAAAAATCGTAATATAGTCTTAACTACTAGACCAATCGTCATTAAATTTTCGCAATAGGATATTCTTGACTATATAAAGTTGGGAGTGGACAAAGGGGCGTGGCCTCGCCCATATAACCCAAAATTTAATATCGTCATATCTTTTTTCATTGTCGCCTTTTGTTTTGAAGTTCTACTTTGCAGAACTTGTCTGTGACAAGACAAATTGCCATACATAAAGGAGTACGATAAGGATGCCTGTCACCATTACTTGTTAATGTATATTCTGAACGCATATTTCAAGAAGCTCTTTCAAATATAAATGTGGGTTTAAAAGTAAACGGACAAAATATAAAAAAATTTAGATTGATGATACAACACTTGTTGATGATAGTTTAGAAAACCTTCAAATTTTGGTTGATGCTTTAACTTCCTGCAGTAATTCTTAAGGATTAAATATTTATATAAAAAAACAATATATAAGATAATAAGCAGGAAGAATTCATACCAAAACACAATTCTATGTGTCAAAACCAGCCAATCGTAAGAGTCGACCAATTTAAATATCTTGGTTGCTGGGTCAATGATATCTGGGATCCGTCAGTGGTAATAAAACGTCGTATCGAAAACGCAAGAATATCATTTTATAAATATAAGAAGATTCTTACAAACCAGGTGTTTAACCTGAATCTAAAACTTCGATTCGTGAAATGTTATGTGTATCCTGTTTTGTTATATGCAAGGGAAACCTGGACATTGAAAGTATCCCATACGAATCGTTTAGAAGCCTTTGAGATGTGGGTTTTAAGAAGAATATAAAAAATACTATGGACTGATCACATAACAAATACTGAAGTTCTTGCTATTATAAACAAAGCCCGTGAACTTTTAAATTTAATAAAACAGAGGAAAATCAGATACCTAGGACATATCATGCGAAATGAAAAATTCAACAAATTACAGTTAATACTTCAAGGAAAAATTGAAGGAAAACGCAGATTGAGTAGAAAACAGGCATCATGGCTTCGCAACATAAAGCAATGGAGTGGAATCAGAAATGTTGGTGTTCTACTTAATCTAGCAAGGGACAGAGATGGATTCGCCGAACTCATCAGAAATAGCGTTCAGTTAAATAGCAATACTAAAAAAAGAAACATTGTATTGCGATTATGTTTAAAAATAATAATTTAATGAAACTTAATTCAATAAAAAAATTGTATGGTCGCCAATATCCGATTACGGATAGGCAGATCAAAAAGAAGAGTTGACAAGAAAGCACAACGTAATATTTGATGAAATAAAGAGATCTTCAAATTGCCGTTCAAAATTCTGAAAAAAAAACTTCAAGGCAATTACTAAACAATCATTAAATTCTCATATAACACGAAGAATCATATTGCCGACATCAAACTTATCGGCAAAAAATGTTTAGTGGATTGTTTTGAATTGTGTATTAAGCAAATTTCTTTAAATGAACAATTTCTTTAATGAACAACTTCATGCTCTTTCCATAATCAATTAAATTCAAATTTAGTTTTTTCAACAACCTCCAACGCTTGGCTTTTCTACAATAATAACATTTCAAATTTAAAAAGTTAGTTTATTATTAATTCCCACTTGTGTCCATATGTAGAGCACTGTTAAGCATGCAAATTTTAAATTGCTTCTGCAACATTTTATATATTAAAAAGAGCTTTATTTTTAAAATTCTCCATTTATTTAAAATAAAGTCCAAGTTTGAAATTTATACACCATTATTGATACAATGTTGACTTAAAAAGCAACACTGCATAAAAGCAACATTTTTAACTACTCACCATATGTTTATAACTAATTATGTTTATACAGTTCTTTTGTTGACAATCAACATTGGTGTATAAACACAATCGAACAGAGATACACAAAAGAAAAAGAAAATAAACGAGGAAGAGGTGAGTACAACTAAGTTCTTATTTTGGTTGTGCAGAAAAATTCCAATTATTCTCCTTTTCTCGCGTGTTGTATATACGCGCAAAAATAAATTTTGGATTTTAAGCTGCGCAATTATGAAAAATATTAAAAAAAAATACACCTCAAATAAATAATAAACTTAAACAAAGAACTACAAAGCGGGTAAGTGAATAAAGTGTGTATATTAAAATAAAAAGTTTAATTCATGAATTTATTAATGTGTAAAGATTTCACCGCCCTTTTGGCAAACACATTTTTTCCTAATGTCATTTTGATGGTATGTGCTTGTTAAAGGCGGCCATTTTTTTTCATTCTTGTTTACACAACGAGAACCGTATTCTCCACAAAAAGGCGTAGTAAAAAAACGAGAAGTTATTAAAACTATACGACGGAAAAAAGAGCGTTTCTTTGTTCTTTTTTTACTATAGCTAAACAGAATATGTAAATATGTTTACACATAGATACTTGCATATGTATATATGAAACTATTAAATGCCACTCCTGTTAATTTTGTCTGCCGTATTTTTCTTATTTTTTTTGTTTTTTACGCTTTTCACTGTGGTTTTGTTTTTGCGCGATTTTATTTTTGCTATAGTGAATTCTTTCGTATTTGCTTTATATGCCTTCCGTTTGCAGTTCATTCACATTTTGCTTAAAATTCTTGCTTGTTTTTTGTTTTATTTTCTGTTCCTGGTTTCTTTTATGCTGTATGTGTGTGTGTTGCAGGTGAAGTAGCAGTTGCCGACGTTAAATATTAAGTCTCTCCTTTTTATCTTTATTGAAGAAAGTGAGATGTGTACTAAAAAGTCTCTTATTAACATAAATTAAAAAAGCCTTAGAGAGAAGGAGAACATTGCGTATTTTATCGTAGTGTAGTGAAAATAAATTCAGACAAAACAACTTGTACAAAAAGCTACCAGTTCATCAAGGCTTTTTTTAATCGGCAGACGAAACAAGAAACGACTAGAAAAGAAACAACAACAAAACTACTACTATGTCTTTATCACCGGCAAACTCACCATCAGTCAGCGATGATTGTAGCCGGTAAGTTTTGTTATACCATGTGGGGTCTTTATGGAAATATTTCGTTTTAAGAAGATACACATGCGGATAAACATAAATATGTATGAATACGTATTTATTAGAATAGAAGATAATATTGCCAGACTAGTATTTCTTTTTTGAAAAATGAATTAACAGTAGGTGGAAATAAAAACTGAGCATTTTTATCACAGTAAATTTAAATTAGCTTTTACGATAGGTATAAGATTATATGCATATGTGTGTACATATGTATGTATCCAATATTGAAAATAAAGTTAATAAGTAAATTACAGTAAAGGTCAGAATTTTAAACTTTGTGTCACATTGGTGACCGCTGCTTATCCCTAGTCAAGACTAGGGTTATCAATCGTCCCCTGTCTCGGATACCGTACTCTTTAGGAGTATCTGCCCTCAGAATAAATATTATCTGCAAATACCTATTCTATTTTTTGTAGTTAATGTGGAAATAGTTTTTAATTAATGTAGTAAATAGTTATTAATTTGTGTAATGAACCCAGTAGTTATAAACATTCAACTCATATATTGATACAACAAATGTTAAAAAAAATCTACTGATGAAAGTTGCTCTTTAACGAGATGGGAAGACAGTTGGAGCCATTGAAACCTCAAAAAATTATTTAAAAAAACCCGTGTAAGTGAAAAAAACTAGGATTAGTTAGTAGAATGGCCGAAAAGACAGCAAAACTTGTATTTTTTTTGACCAGATGTTAGGTATAACGTGAAGACGGGCCTCAAAACCCTCCCTTCATTGATGTTAGTTTACTGTTTTTTATTTCTCTCTTTTAAACTACTTTTCTCTAACATTATTTGCTACAAAAATAAAGCTTAAAACTATAAACATTAAAAATAATAGTTAGTTCTGTGCGACTATTAGCAACAATAACATCCCCTCAAAACTTGAGCAATGCCATTGCTTACTTCCCCTGCTTCACAAACCTAGGTATACATTTTTATTTATAGGTAGAAAATAGCGAAATTGATTGATTGGACAGACGTAATAAAAAGTCATTGAAGAAAAAAATATATTAAAACATTTTCGTCATTGCAGTTTGAAACTTCTTTAACTAAGGCACTGTAATTTAACTTTTGTTTGCGTAAACTTGCTACTTACCTATAATTAAAAAAAAACTAAGATGATACTGTAAGTTAATAGTAAAAAATTGTTAAAATGCTTTTTCTGCTTTAAGAAACTATTTGATCTAAGTAAGTACGTACGTAGCACATAAACCATTTTTTTTTTTGAAAATCGTTTTCTTTTTACAGCACTAAAATGCTACAAAACACACCACCTGTTAGCCACGAATCACAAAGGCAAACTGAAACACCATCGCCTGCAACAACATCGACGCCATTGTCTACTCCAAATTCTTTACATTCTTCAAGTTTTTTGCATGATCCATCATCGGCTTCAGCAGCAGGTAAACACAAATCTGCCTTTTTACCGTATAGACCACAAGCAACTGTCTTGACAAATCTGCAAAGAGGCAATACAGAGGCTACATTTTGTCCGGTTGAAATAACACTTTCTTTTCATGAAAGAGCTGGTCAAGGTGAGTTAACTGAGGAGCAAATAAATCAACAAAAAGCCACAAACATTGATGCTAAAGACATATTTGAATTTACGGCATTACATTGGGCTTGTTATTATGGACAATTATCTACGGTACACAGTTTAATTGAAGCTGGTTCCAATATAAATGAAGAGGCACCAGAAATGGTTACACCCTTACTGTTGGCCGCTTCTGGTGGACATCACGAAGTTGTTCGTTTACTATTGGAAAAGGGATGCGATTATAAACATATGGATATAGTGGGCAATACAGCGTTAATGTATGCCGCTGCTGGCAATCATCCACATACTTGTAATGAGCTTTTGACGAAAGATCCAGACATGTCAACTGCTAATGAAAATTGTGATACTGCATATTCCTTGGCCATAGAATATGGGGCTACTTTGGCTCAGGCTGTCTTGGAACAATATTTAACATCCATGCTATCGTTGTAGTACTTAGAATTTAAACTGAATGTGAGAACCACAAAAACATCTTTGTAAAAAGGTTAGTATGTAGTAAATTTGTCTGTTTCTACAGTTAAAAACAATAATCTTGCAACTTTTTAAAATGTCTGGAGTATGCCTTTAACATTGAAAAAAAAAAACATTTTTAAAAGAAAAGTTCAAGCTGAGATTTTTTGGAAATCGTACCTAGGTACATGCAATAGAAACAAATACGTTTTGCAATCGCTGCCAAAAAACATTAATTTGTATACCTACAATTAGCTACATGGTATAAATTTTCATTCAAAAGTAAAAAATTGAAATACAAAAAAAGAAGGAACCCTGATATTAAAATTAGTTTATTTCGATTAATAAAACACAATATGCAAAAACGCAAAGAAAAGTACCTTGATTTTATAATATATAATAAAGGGAACAACAGCAATGACAATAACTCTCATAACTAATAAATAAAATTACAGCAATAGCTACAAATACTATGCAATTCATAAAGTACTACTTCCGTTCTTAAACATGACATTTTTTTTTCTTTTAAATTGCACACACACACACAAAACTACAGTAAAAAATGTCTGGTATTTTTCGTTCTCATTTCCATTATTATATTTACCATGGTGCATTCCTATAGAAAAAAAACGCACTTAAATACAAAAAATAAAATGCAGATGTAGAAATGAAGAGAGTAAGTGAATGATGTGTAAATGTGTGCCTGCCTATTGAAGCAATTTTTTTTTGTATATTCATCCATATTTGTATAGTACCGTTACTTCACTTCACTTGGATGTGTGGTGCGATTGTTCTTGTAGCATAAACACAATAATATTTTCATTCATTTAAAATATTAACGTTACACACTTACTCCCTTTCCGCCTCCCACACTCATCGTTTCCTTTTCTTTTCAGACTTTAAACATATTAACACATTCATTTGTAAACTCATCGTAGTATTCATTCGACTGGTGGTGGTGATTTTAGTTGTTTCTTTTTCTTGTGCATTTTGTCTAATTTTTTTAATGCTATTTCTTAATACTGTTGTTATTTTTGTTGTATACACGGTGGCAATATGTCAATGACGTGTTGACGTTGTTGATCTCTTTTTTTTTGTTATTGATGTTACATACTTTTAAATGCAAATTGCATTTATTATTGCTGTTGTTATTCTGTTGTTTACAATTTTTTGTTTGTTGCATGTGGTCGGTGTTGTTGCCCATACAAGCAACCTGAAGATATGTATGGATGTGTGTAAACCGCCCTCTTCGTTAACGTGCATTAACTTCCTGAGTAACAAAATCATTGAGGCTTGTAAGCGTTGCTGATATTACTTCTTTCTCAGTTTGAATGTTTTAATTACTAAAAAATTTATGTAAATACATTAATTCCTTCGCTTACGTTTGGAATAATAAAGTAATGATTAAAGAAAAATGCATCTACAGAATTTACATTTGTATCTTGTTTAAGACATTTTTTGCACGACCTCATTTCTAAATATGTGAAAAAGGAAGGCAGGAAAAAGGAACATCCGGTTTAATAGGGAAAATACAGACTATGCAGAAACTAAATCAATAATGACTTTTATACTTTTTAATTAAATTTTTAACAGTGGTATGGCGAGAAAAAGCGTTGGTATATTTACGACACGAAATTTATGATTTGTATTTTAGAAAATTTAAGACTAGTGTGTGATATTTGACATTTATTTAACAAAAAAAAAATTATTTGTAATGTTTCCTAACCGATATCAAACGTTATTCTTTAAGTATTTCTAATCTTAACTTACATACATATGTTTAAATTCTGTATTAACCCTGCTGTAAGGTTTGGACCAATTTTAGTCGATTTTTTTTTCGTTTTATTATAATTTTTTAAACGGCTAAACCTATCTGTCTGAAATATCAGCTCAGGTGTTATTTTTCCTTAAAAATGCTTATATTAAAATTTCAAATTTTAAACATAAAAGAGAACTGAAAAGACTAAAAAGTTACAAATCATAGGTTAAGGACCATTTTGGTCTACTGCTTTGTTTTTGTAATTTTTTTTTTAAATTACGGCGATGATCCATTTTTATTAAATATGCAAACACATCAGAGGCTAAACAGACTAAACTAAAACTGCTTGTTTTTTATATGTCTACTAGATGAACCCGGTGTGCTTCGCTACCCCCCTCGTTATTAAATAAAATTAAAAGTATTTATATATTTACTTCAAAAAATGCCCAAGATATGACTATATTAAATTTTGGGTTATATGGGCGAGGCCACGCCCCTTTGTCCACTACCAACTTTATATAGTCAAGAATATCCTATTGCGAAAATTTAATGACGATTGGTCCAGTAGTTAAGACTATATTACGATTTTTAATTTTTCTAAAAAGGGGCGGGTTCCCACCCACTTTTCTCCTGGTACTTATTCCTAATTATGCCAATACCATATGTACCAAATATCGTCGACGTAGGTCAAAAAATGGCCAATATATGGCGATTTAAATTTTTGGGTTATATGGGCGGTGCCACGCCCCTTTGTCCAATTAAAACTTCATATAGCCTATTATTCCTTCCAGAGTCACAGTAACATGTTGGTCCAGTAGTTAAGACTATATTACGCTTTTTAATTTTTCTAAAAAGGGGCGGGGTCCCACCCACTTTTCTCCTGGTACGTATTCCTAATTATGCCAATACCATATGTACCAAATATCGTCGACGTAGGTCAAAAAATGGCCAAAATATGGCGATTTAAATTTTTGGGTTATATGGGCGGTGCCACGCCCCTTTGTCCAATTAAAACTTCATATAGCCTATTATTCCTTCCAGAGTCACAGTAACATGCTGTGAAAATTTCAGGAAGATCGGTCCAAGGGTTTGGCCTATATATAGATGCATTAGAGAATTTGGAGGATTTAAAAAAATCATTTTTGTAACGAATATAACAGGCTTACCCCAAAATATTTAAAACACTACTACTTTAGTCTACCCTAATCTTACCGGTCGATGCAAAGATTTTTAAAAAATGTGTATTATAAACGTCAAATAAATATTAATGTAATATTTACCAATCTTTTCTATTGATCATAGAAAATAAATAGTAAAAAAACCGTATTTAATATAGTATTTTGTAAAAAAAATTAACTGGACCAAAATGGTCCGAAACCTATGATTTGTAAGTTTTTTTTAACCTTACAGTAGGGTTAAAAATATTGGCAATTCAAAAAAAGCTCTTTAATATATATATATATAAAGCCTGATCTCCCATTTTACTAAGTTCTCTTTAAATTAGTCCAAAGTATTTGAGTTTTAAACCACTGTGCAAGCGTTGTTATTGTATTACTAGCCTCTTACTTTTCGTTTGATTGTTGATATGTATTGATAAAAAACAGGGACTTGTGTACCTACATAATTACATACATACACATGAATTAAGAAAATTTAAAAAATCTTATTTTTTTTTTACAAAATCTACTACTGGGCGTGTCCTTGACCGCGGTTGTTGTGAATCGCTCGCATGTACCCATGTGGTATTTATATGCATGGAATGTTTAATATCCTTTTTAAAATTTTTTGTGTGTTAAAATTCTTCCTTTCTGTACATGTGTTTTAGTTATTCTGTTCCGTTTGTCTGTTTTGCAAAACGGGTGGTAGTAGCAGCAATCCTAAAGAAAAACAAAGAACAATTCATTTATGCATTTTTCATTTATTTGCTTGTATTTGCAAAACAATTTTAAGGGCACAAGTGCTTTTTAATTTAAGGTTTAGCTTTAGAAAATTTGTTCCCATATAGGCAAGCCTTTCATAGAAAAAGGGATTGAAAATAATAGGAAAACACAAACCACACGCGCACCTATTGACAGAATTGTATACAAAAGCAGCAAAGTAGGTTTACTTTAAAGTAAATTTTAGTACAATGAACTGTTGAGAATAAGTATAACAAACGAATTAAAAACCGCGTGAAATACAAGAGAGCAATGAGACACGATTGTGTGGCAACTCCTTTTAAGGGGAAATTATCTAAATGAGGAAATTTTTTAAAGAGTGAGAGAGTATGAGATGGAGAGCGAAAAAAGTATTACTTCATTTTTAAACGAAAGCATGAATCTGGTTGGTTTCCAATAGTTTGTTCGCTTGAAAATTCGTTTGGATCGAACGCTCGATACATCTGCACGTCTTACGTTTTGTGATAACGTTTTTGTTGTGACGTCGTGTTTTATATATTTTTTTGTTGGTATACCTTTCAATACACATTTTATATGGAACGGTTAATAATGAAAACTGAAAAAATTCATTAAACTCTGAAAGTATTTTTTAACAAAATTACTAAAAAAATTTGTGTTGAATAACAAATTGTATTGTTTAAACTAGGAAAAAAAACTTTAGTGTTCAAGATACTATACTATCTTAATGACTTAAAAAAGTTATTTAAACTGTTTAATTACAAAGAAGTTAATAAAGAAAAAAACACTTGTGAAAGTTTAGTGAAAGCTAGCAACAAAATTTAATATAACGTAAAAAATGTAAGTCTTCTATATTTATTAATAATTTTTGCAACTACAAATGATTGAAAAGGATTTTATATATTTAATTTTTTTTCATATGCATACATATATATGTATGTATATAAATATATTAATATAGAAGTATACAGTAAGCATACATACACAATCGTATTTAAAGTCATACAAACCAAATATTGTATTATTTTCCGTTTGTGTACCTACTCTTTTCTACTTTTGTTATTTTTTTTTTTTATTTTACTTATACTTCCTCCATAAAAGAAATTTAAAAAATGTATGTATGTACTTCAACATGGTCATAAATAACGCCCCGACGTCTGCTTTTGCTTTGTCTGTGTTTTTGTTGTTATTATTAAATGTGTATTTGTGTCTATCCTCACGGATATTTGGCTGTGTTCTCATCTTTAGAATAAATTTTGAGCAAGCATCTGAAAAAAAAATCTTTTTATTATGTTAGAACAGAAATTCTATAAATTGTACTTCTGGGAAAAATGTGCAGCGTTAATTTAAAAAAATTATTGTCTGCTATTTTTTTAAGTTATTAATGTGTGTATTCATATGTATGTACCCCGGTACACTTTTTCGACTTTTAGTTATATATGTATGTCGAAAAAAAACCGTCTGGCTGCCATCTATGCACATGCCACCACCAGTGCTGCCACAACCAAAAAATTTTTACAACCAAAATTTGCTTTAAAAGTTACCAAATGAGAAAAAATAACCAAATTTCATATGTAGTATTTTTATTAAAAAACATTTAAAATGGATACATATTTATAATGTAACTTATGTGATTTGAATTTAGTTAATAATAATAATAACAAAACTAAAATTCTTTTACCTACATATGTATGTATGTATGTAATAAGTAACGATTGTACACGTATGTTTAAAACAATAAAAGTTTGTTTAAAACAAAGTAAACAAAACTTGCAGTTCACAGTATAATAGTTTGAGACCATAGATTTACTTATTAAAAGTTGATTGCATTTTGAAGCGAAATTTCACATTTAGTAAAATTAAAAGCTGTTGACAGTGTTGTAAAAGAAAAGTATTATAACCACTAGCGATTTTAGTCACAGATGTTTTATTTTTAGTTGTCTTGGTAGCAATTCGAAAAATTGAAGAATGTAGAAGCTTAAAAAGTATAACATATATGTACATGTGTGTTATTATTTTGGAGAAAAAATAACCAAAATGAAAAAAATATTCACATCTCCACATTAAAGAAAAAAATAACCACTTTTGGTTAGAAATAACCAAAAACGGCAGCCCTGGCCACCACCATCCATTCCATTTTGCTGTTTTTTTTTCTGTTTGCTGATTTTGCTCAATATCATTTTTAACAAAAAAGACGACGCTGGCGTCTTTGCTAATGTTATTTGATTTTGCTTTTAGATACGAGCAAAAAAATATAAAAGCAGCGGTTAATGCCTTCTTAACATTTCCTCTTTACTGTATAATTTTGGCTCTCAGAAAAGAAAAAAACGCTCTGTATACATTCAATTCCATACTGTTTCACTATTGTTGCGCTCCTGGTTAATTTTGTTGGTCTGTTATAAAGGGTGTTGCCAACTTTTATGTGTTCCTTCTAAGCCGTTATTTTTTTGATATTACATTTGATTTCTTCTGCTGGCCTTTTGTTTTATAAACATCTTTTGGATTTTTTGACTGTGTATTTCATAATGAGCGTTATATTGGTGTAGGTTAGTTTTTTTTATTTACCACTTTGTTATGGCATGTGGGTAAATTATTTTTACATGCTTATGTACTTGGTATGTGCATAACTATAGATACATGCATCCATAAATAAGTACATAGGTTTTTTAATTTTGGGCCTGTTTAATAAACTTCTACGTATGTAGGTTTTTATATTGTATCCAAACCATATAGGTAGGTAGGTAATTGTGTTACTTTTAATTTAAAAAGTCAACACAAGTATTTACAAGTATGTAGGTATGCAGTCCAAATAAATATGAGTAAACGTACATATCCACTAATTAATACATTATACAATTTTTTTAAATTAAAAAATTTTCAAAATAGGTATTAGTAGCCCAAATAGAATGCTACATCCCAAATAAGTGCTGCTTTGTCATCTCGTAATTCTGTCATTTTAATGACTAATATTCTAAACTGAATATTTCTCGTTTACTAGGTATTTAGTTATTTAAATGACAATTTCCGGTTTATTTCTGTTTAGCTATTTAAGACTAAAATCAAACTTAAAATCGCAATGGTTCTCGCCTAATATCATCTGAATTAAACATGTTATTTTTTCTGCAAAAAAAAAAAAAAAAAAATTTGTATCTGTGGAGACACAAATCTCTAAAAAAATGTGTGTGTGTCTCAGAGAAAAAAATTAATGTTTACTCATATGTGAATTACGTAGTAGTAAATTACTGAAATTTCATGGAAAAACTAGGTCGAAATACTTGCCATTAGTTTTAAATATACACACACACAGACGTTAGGCAGGCACAAAAGCGAATCTAAGCAAATATTTTAGTACATGTGCAGTCAGTCACGCCGATGGCCGGACGTAAACAAAAAAAAACGTCATAAACAACAATTTATGTATGTAAAAATGGATGTCAATTCCCAAATTCAATGAATAATACACAATTGCTTTTAGGACTGAAAAAATTAGTAAATACATAACAAGTAAGAGTGCTATATTCGGCTAAGCCGAATCTTATATACGCTTCACCATCTATGTAGTTTGGTGAAGTAACTCCAATAAAAAACGCAAATATTGGGGTGACAGAATTAAGAAATACATATACATATTTTATATAAAATGTCATCGGCTCTTAATATATTAAGCATTTTAACAAATTATTAGTAATTCCTTAAAGATCTCTTCAAAAGTTTTTAAATGATAACCATGATACCCATATTGATATTTGAAAAAATTTTAAATTTCAGAGGTCCGTAACTCGGAAAATATGGGCGAGCGCCAACTTATTTACTTGATGCTTTTTTTCCTTATTTTTTAATTCTCTATTCCCCCCATATATTTGTTTTTTAATTGGAGTTTCTTCATTGTTTCAATAAAATGGATAATTAGAGTTAGCCGTGGTCGCTGCGTCTAAGGACATGGACCGATCTTGCTGATTTCCAATAGAACCTCTTTCGATACTGCGTCTGATCGATTGGCGTATTTAATTTTTTTTGCCTCGGCAAACTTGAATTCAACACTAACACAGACGGACATCGCTCAATTTGTGGTGAGGGTATAAAAATAAATTAGAAATAGATTTAACATATATGTCAGTGCGACTCGTATATCTGGACTTTTACTAGATGATAGTTCTATATCTATTCCACTCGGAATTCAAATCACTCTTATTGGGGTGAAAAGACTGCGAAAATACTATGAATGCCTACTAAACAAATACATGACTTAAGGCTGGTTCACCCACAAGTTTCTGAAACATTTTTGGTTCGCACAACATTTTTTTTATATGTAGTTTGACGTTTCTCTCAGAGAGCGAAGAAATTATTTTGTGCGAACGACTCTCAGTGTGAATTAAATTAATTTTAAATTTGGTCCGAACCATTTTAAAAAAGGTTGTCACACCATGTGAATTTTGTACAAGAGACATGCCATATTGTTTGGAATTTGTATTACAAATTCAGTATGGTAAACTAAAAATCGTAAACAAAAAGCAAAAAAGAAAAAAAAACATATAAAGAAAAAAGTATTGGCGGCAAAAATAAAAAACTTGGCCGCTCAAAAAATTTTATATATTTGACTCTTGAGAAAATAACAATTTTTTTTTTTTTGCAAAATAACACATTAATAAGTAAATAACATATTAATGTGAGGAGTATTAACTCGAAATCTTTTTGTTTGTCACCCAGGGTTATGACATTTTTTGTTGTTGTTTCGCAAAACTAAACAAAAGTAAACAAACATTTTAGCCATTGATAGAACAATATTTTATGTTTTGCATACATTTCTTAATGAAAATATTAATTAAAAAGTTAAATCAATAAATAAAATAAGTTTAGGTGGTGAATACATGAGTATCACTGACATTTTTTAATATATTTAAAATATTTTTCACAAAATTTGCAATTCATTGTGTTTGTTAGCAGCTGTTTTTCATAAACAATGGAGATTTATTTTGATATTTCGTAATGCTACCATATTTTTGTGGTATTTAAATGAGAACTTAAATAAGAACTGAAAAAATGAAACTGCATTTAAATACAACTTAAATTTAAATGAAAATTAACTAAATGCGTATTTAAATACGAACTAAATTTATGCACATATGTATTTACTTCATTTACAATTATATATGGCAGCACTGTTTTTACGAACCAAGTTTCTGAAATGGGTGAACCATGCTGTAGAAAACTCTCAGTAAACAATAAATTTCTCCGAACCAAAAATGTTTCAGAAACTTGTGGGTGAACCAGCCTTTAGTGACCAATGAGTACCCTAGATTTAGATCCTGTCCTATAATGCTCGCGAACTTTAGTGGCATATATAAAAAGGTTTGGAGGAATTGTTTACCTTGTTACGAGTAGTGATTGGCTTCTCAATTAACACCTTACCGCACTTCATCGCTTTGGCCGATTGTGCTCTTCCGCACCATAGTTGATAAGGGCTTATTCGTGACCAGAGTCACCAAAAACCATTTGCAAAACAAAGCAAGCACTTATATTCAGAGAAATTATATTTTATTTTTCTTTTTGTTTTCGACATTTCCAACGGCAAAGCAACAATAAAAAGCCATATTGTTTTTGCAATGTTGTGTTTGTTGTAGAGCCGCTACTACCTAGTAAAATAAATATACCTTGGTTGCGAGCATCAAACTTTTTTGTGCTCGTGTGAAATCAACACAATGAATGGGCTTTGGTCTTATTCGAGGTTGTTCTATTTAAACATTCTTTTGTTCTGCATCCACTTTAAAAGTGAAAGCTAAGTTCCTTAAGCTCTCCGGAAACACCTTTCACACAGCGCAATCGGCAAACAAATAAAAAACTTGATGTCTGAAGGTAAAATTATTTTGACGGTTTTAGCTGACGTTTGCATTTGTTTCTTAAACTCACGAAATCTATAAAGGTGACACAACTATCATTCAAAAAATGCAATTTTAAAGCGCTGCCAAGAACAAAATCTATTTTCGATTTTTTTGTCTATAAACCACCAGCTTTTTATTACGGAAGTTAATGTGTTCTTAATTCTGAGATTTTTTTCCTAACTAAATATGTGTTTAAAATTGTTTTTGTTGTATTTATTTTTTTTTATATTTCTCTTTTTTTGTTTTTTATTGACACAATGGATTGGCTGTGTGTAATACTTTTTCATTCATTCACATTTTTTAACGTTTCTATTTTACGATTCTCAGAAATACATTTTTTACTTTTAATGCAACGTCTCAGCAGAAAGGCGTCGTCGCCAGACTGACTTTTATTGAATTTTCATGTTTTGTTTTTATTCACTCTACAGTTGCTTGACATACAAATATACCAGCCAGCTTTATTGTAAACAAGTGGTAACATATTCCTCAATGAAGAATAACAAATAACTTGTAGAAAACCGTTTCGATTTATTTTGAATTAAAAATCTAAAAAACTAAATTAATTAAATATATGATATGATAAATAACATCTCCCTCCATCCTTATACCTATAATATTTTTATAATGTCAATTTTAAAAATACGTCGCAGTATACTTTCAACCAGTATGAGCTGATGAGGGGCGTCTTAAAAAAAACAGGTGTTAATTTTTAAGAAAATAAAAAAAATATGTGTATACCTACTCTACCCATAATAAAGGTACAGTTTTTTTTTAAATATATTTCCATCATTTAAGTAGTATCACATTATGACTGAAATACACTTTAATATTTTAAAAAGACAACAGAAGACTTAGAAAGACAACTTCACTAAATGAAAAAAAGCTGGGTTGAGAAACAGAAAGAAAAAAATATATTATAAGAGATATGCGGCCATGTGTTCACATGTCGTATGGCCTTATGGTTTTCTTATAGTTCTACAAACACAGCTGTTTTAATTATGCAAGTCTGTAGTAAGTTTAAAATACTCATGACCGTTAAAAGCCATAGAATACAAGTGCAGCTACGTCCACATGTTTACGACTTGCAAATTTTTTAATAATATTGAGAGACTCAGTAAGTGGCGGTCAGACGGCTAGCTGTAGTAGAATAACTGTAACAAGACAAAAATATTTTTTGTTTGTCGAGTAGAATTGAAAACACCAAATTTTGTATACTTATCTGACCCTGTGTACGCATCACGCAAAAACTACTGGATGAGTTTTGTTTAATAATATTTAGGATACTTTTCACCCCAGAAGATATCTTATTTTAAAAGGAAAAAAAGTAGAGAAAAAATTGATAGTACGGAAATTTATCGACAGTAATGACACTGGAAACACGAAAAAAAAAATATTAATAACTAGTTTTTTTGTTTCCTGTTTCCTGATGATACTATCCAATGGTGTGGCGAAATATTAAAAATATTAAAATAAAAACACTATTCTTATTTTGTATAATAAAACTAATATGGGGTCATTTCTGTAGATAAAATCTTTTTTGAAAGTTTTGATGGAATTTTTGTCCATTTATGTTCGCATCACGTAAAAACTACTGGATGAATTTGAACAAAATTTTTGAAGAGGTCTATTAGAACCTTGATTCCAATATAGAATACTTCTTTTTCGTAAAAATAAGTAATTTAGTAGAGAAAATAAATATAAAATTGTCAAAGGAACCAATTTTATTTACCGGTATAATGTTACTATAATGGTACTGTTGTCTGCACATTTTACTTTTGAGAATGGAAAATTTTTAACACTGTCTACATAACTTTGGAAAAAATCTTTAAAAACACATTTTTCTAAATTTGAATTTTAAGAAAATTAGAAATGACATCAAGACGAAATCGTGGGCACTGCTAGTATTAAATAAATACACAATAGAGGTGTGGGCTATATATTCTAAATCAAGCAATAGTTTTTAAGGATAAAATAACGAAATTTATTTCGGCAACAATAAAACATGGTCGACATTCATGTTGGCAATAGTCAATCTATCTTTTGTCTTATACTGGACACCGTGGAAATGTCCCCGTTAGCGAACTTACGTTTCTTAATGCTTCTAGTTTCCCTTTACGAAATCAAGCCAAATTATTTATTGCGACGGTCCTGTTTGTGGTGCTAGAATTCGCTTTTTTCTGTTGATATTTCCGCAAGCAGTAAGTTTGCAATTTTTCTGCTGTATCAGCTCTTATCTTGCAATCTTTTGTTTGTTTTTTGGCGCAAAATAGATCTAGTTCGTTTCTATATAAAAGTTTATATTTAAATTTGTTACCAATAAGATTTTTTTTAGAGAATTTCTTTTTTTAAACATTGTACCAACATTTGAAAAGTTTAAACTGTTGTGAATGAAAGTAGACAGGGAAGACATATGTAAAATATTAAAAACTACTTGTAAATGATTCGAACAAGTGACTGTTTTATTTGAAGATAACTATTTGTATAAATTTTGATTATTAGAAAGTTGGCACTTTTATGTTATATTCTCTGACTAGGTATACTATATTCTTTCAGAACATGACACATTTCTTGTCTCTTTGGTATATGCTTTCTAATTAGTAAATAATACAATTATCAAATCTCATTTTGTGGATTTATTGAATTTCTCCGGTTCAAAGTGCAAGAATGTTGCCAAATTTCTCTGAAAATTGTAAACCAACATTTTTTGCTCTTCAATAAGATTTTTGCCTTGGAATTATTTCTCTTTTTATTTTATTGCTATTTAGTTATATTTCATTTCCTGTTTTACAGACATTTCCTGTTTTTAATGAGGTTTCATAAATGTGTTTAGCATTTGCTGCTTTCTTTAATAATTTATTTTCATAAACACTCTCTTCTGGCATGTTCTCTCAATCATCACTGTTGTTTTCGTGAAAGAGCTGAGGGACTGTTTGTAAATTAACAGCAGACTAGTTTGCAGCATTCCTTCTTGCTCTGTCTTACTGTGGTTATGTGTTTGTTTATTGTATTTGTTGTCTTTCTCTTATCATGGTCATTCATTCTGTATTTTTTCCTGGCTTGTTTTTTTGCATTTCGTTTTCTACACATGTTTCGTATTATCGTAGTAATTTTGTAGTATTTTTGTTGTGTACTGTACACATAATAAAAATAAGAATTGTATGTTTTGTTTTTACTCTTTAAATTTTGTTGTTGGTATATTTGGCTTATTTTATGCATTGCCAACCTTTATGTTTATGTGTTTTGTTCTCGTTTACAACGCCGGTTCCTTTCTGTATATTCTCTTTGCTCGTTTCATTCACCCTTGTTAATAATAATAATAGCTTGCTCTCCTTGAGCATAACACAATGTTTTGTTAGTTATGTTTATGTACAGTCTCTTGTTGGTTTTTGCACCAACAAAATTCCTCTTTTGATGTTGTTTTTTCGGATGTGTGTTTGTTGTGTCTGCTTCAATCCTATTTTTATGTTTTGTTACTGTTTGTATATTTTCTGCATTTTCCTTTAACCTTTATGTCAACCAGCAGAAAAATAATACGTAAAACTAAATCAGCATAACCCGGCTATGCTCAGGGATACATTAAAAAATTGAATATGTTTTGGAAAAAAAAATTTTATTTTAGGTATTTGGAAAAATGTGTGTTTTTAATATTCAGATACCTATAAATATAAAATTTACTTTTCAGTTACCTAAATCAACAGCATAAGCATTTATTTGAAATCTTTATTATGAACATACATGTATGTATCTGGCACTTCGTTGACATTGGCGTTTGTAACGAATTAAATAGTGATATGTTGCAAAACAATATTTCAAAATTTCATGCTCATGTAGATACCCAAGAATATTGGTTTTATCACCAGGTTTAATTGAACTCTTAAAGTATGCTGTGTTGGACTTGCTAAGCAAACAAGATTTGTTTTTAATTTACCTATTGGTTTAAAATCTGTTCTTTTAAGTTCTTTTTTGACACTTCGGATGAGAAGGTATTTGTGGTTTTCGTCAACTGAATCTTGTTGTACAACAATATGTTGGTTTGTTTATATTTTTTGCGCAATAGAATCGTGCATAACTCGAATTTATATGAAATTGAGTTTTTTCTTTATTACATAAAAAATGCACCACGCAAAAGCATTTTCATTTTGAAGATTATATTGTGATACAGTTTCTATTATGTTTTTACCTCCTCCTGTAAAGCTATAATTATCCGAGTTAGGGCCTTTCTACATGAAACCAACGATATGAATTCATTTTATATGGAAACTTTGTTCACATATTTTTTATTCTGTTAATTTCAATATTAATCTTGGCAGCACTGTTATATTACGTATGTTTTATCATCATTTTGATTTAAGGTTGTTGATAAATTATATATTTTAGGATTTTATTTGACAATTTCTTGGTGATAAATTTTATTGTAAATTTTGTGGTGTCTTTCTGAAATGTGCTTTCTACATACAGCACCTACATAGGTACATACCGTGTAATTTCATATTCATAAAAAACTATTTGATTTGCAATTTTAAGGTTCTGTAAACAACAGCCGATTTTTTTTAATTCTTTTATAGTTTTTTTATGGAGGGTTTGATATTTGTTTTTGTTAAAACTGTTAAGAAGTGAATAAATTATAAAAGGTGTTTGAGTTCAGAAGTTTCATTATCAAATTATTAGGTTAATGTTAGAGATGAGGAATTAATTTTGTATGGAAAAGTTATGCATCGAAGTAAAATTATTTATTTAAAATTATTTATCCTCTGGAATATTACATTACTGTCAAGCTTCCTGTATCTTTTATCTGGAATAATTCACTAAACAGATTTTTATCACGTTTAACAATTCTAGCT
The DNA here is from genome assembly GCA_916610165.2 of Gymnosoma rotundatum. Classification (NCBI taxonomy): domain Eukaryota; kingdom Metazoa; phylum Arthropoda; class Insecta; order Diptera; family Tachinidae; genus Gymnosoma; species Gymnosoma rotundatum. The sequence continues at coordinate 37,066,566 of OU744337.1, forward strand.
CATGTTTTCCTTTGTAGATGTGTATTTCAAATATGTGTAGGAATAAAAACCTAATTTTGTTCTATGCGTTTTTAAAAGTTATGACGTGATACAATATTTGAAAGTTTTAATTGAAAAGAAGAATGGTCTATCGCCAGAGCATCGAATACTAATTTTTAATATTGACAATAAAAATATCTTTCAAGAAAAAAGAAAAACGGACTTTGGAACACTTGCGACCGATCAAAAACAAATGACTTTGACAAATATAACGGCATTGTAATAAAATCTAAGACAAATAAAAAAGAATACCACTAATCAAACAGTATCAATTTCCCCATGTAAAAAATAGTGCAACCTCATTTATTTCAATTTATTTATTTTCCATGTTCCACAGTGTGTAATTTAGTTTAAACATGATGTGGATAAAATGCAATATTATCTTTAAACCTGACTGATTGAATGTTATTCCTGCTGACGAAAATTTACCATTTTGGTCTTATCCAACCTTAAATATTAGTATTCATTCAGTTTTTTATAATGCTTTTAAGCTGAGGTACTGGACTTTACGTGGATATTTTGATTCTAGCAGAACTGTGATTATCGGAGGAAATTAATGTTACTAATTGATTTTAGCTCTCTGGGTGAAAATTTAGCCTTAACGTTTATAGTTCGTATGTTTGTCTTTGATACTTTGTATCGTTTGTATTTATTTATTTTTTATTTTATTTAATATTATTTTCACAAAATTATTTTGTAAAACATGCTGTGCCGCTATTAACTTATACGTTACTGTATGTTAAGATACATATATGATGTATATACACCAGCTAGAAAACGTTTTTCATTCTTATTTTTTCGATTACAATTTGTTAATTGAATAGGAAATGTTGCAAAAACAATTCTTTAATATATAATGACTGTTCATAAATGTGTAGATATGTTGTTATGCTCTCTTCCATACATAAATACATAGATATATACATACAATGTTTCTTTTGTTGTTGTTGTTTTATCTATATTTAAACAAAAACTGTTGTTGTTTTGAGTTCAATACCCTTTAAAAAGCAAAATAATGTAAATAGTTGGAAGGGTTAATATTGTTGTTGTTGTGTACGTCTGGTTTGATTACGATTTTTTTGCACGTTGTTTTGTTATTTTTCGAATTTCTAGTTCACGTACAAAACTAAATAAAAAGTTTTAAATTAAAAAAATATATACAAATGTGCCAATTTTACTCTTGAAAGCTTTTTACTATTTTATCAGGCTTGTTCTGAAAATACATTTTAGTGAATATAATTTTAAATCACAAAATGGATGTTCTGCCACCAAAAATTTTGAAATAATGTATGTGATTTTAAAGTGGTTGGTTAACTAGCTGCCGATTTCAAATCGAATTTCTTTTATGCCATTCACCACAAGAAGTGAAAAAATGGTATAACTAAGTTTGTAATACCGTTTGTAATTTCTACATATCAAAGTATCATCGAGTGAAAAAATTGGCCCCTGCCTATATTTTCCGAGTTAAGGGGCTCTGAAATTTTCAAATTTTTTAAAATATCAATGTGGGAAATACTAATATTTCTAAAAAATGCTTAACCCATGAAGAGACGATGGCATTTTTATATAAAATTATATATATTACTTATTTTTTTTATTAGATTTACTTCACGAAATAAGATTTACATACATGGTGAATATAAAACTCTTACTTGTTTATTGGACGTCCAAAGAAACTAAGCAGTGAATTGAAGGATATATAAGGTTCGACAAAGCCAAATATTACACTCTTAATTGTTTTTTTTTTGTTTGCGTTTTATACAAAATGAGATTTAAAATTTAGGTTTTTTAAAGTCACTGGCCCATATTCATAGTTAAAGTTTACTTTAAGGGAACTAAAGTCGGTTTTACTTTAGAGTCGATTCTAACTCATTCATAGACAATTTAAAATATACTTTTGGCGTTAAAGTCAACTCTAAATTTAAAATTAGCTAAAACTGTTTTTAACTCATTTTTCCATAATTATTTTATTTGGTTTAAGAACACTATACTCTATATCTGATTTATATACCAAAGTGAACAAAATAAAAATAACCATATTTTTTCTAATGTTTGTTTAGAAATTGTTTGAAAACATTTATCAAATTACAGTTAAAACCTAGTGGAAGCCGGCTAAACTTAAACTATACTTTATTCTAGACTAGCAAAAAAGTTAAAAAGAACCTTTTATTTTAGAGTATACTTTAGCAAGAGTCAACTTAAACTATGAATATGCGCCACTGTCTCTTACAAAACAGATTTGTAATTTTGAGACTATTTATTTACATTTTTTTAAGGTATGGTCAGATTAGTCAAATATATACATTTATTAATGGTCAATGATACGTGTATGGAAAGATTAAATAAACATTTGTAAAAATAGTGGTTACGCATTTTTGGTCAAATATTTAACTTATATGAACCAGCCCTTAGATCTTTAGGTTACCATTTCTAGTTTCGTTTTTATTTTTAATATTTCGCTGTCTCTTTAAATAATTCAAAGTGTTGCCAAATGGTAATTGCAAAGTTTTACGTTTTCATTATCGAATACATATTAAATGTTAAACGTTTGCGTTTGTATATTTACAAATATGTACATGTTTATTTATGTACACATAATTATGTGTATAGAAATTTTAATGATTTATGTTTTTTTTTCTTATCTTTTAGACAAAAATTTGTATGACATTTCACTGGTCACGTATGAAATTTGGGGTAAGTTTTACATTAGTTTTGGGTCGACTAATTTCCAGAATTTCGCTATTATGTGTGATTAATAAATGCTAAAACTTAGAATCACAGTTCAGATACTAAAAAGGCAGATAAGAGTGCAATAGTAAAAAAAAAGATGGAAAAAACAAAGCTTCAAAGAAAGTCACGTTTATTTATTTTTATATTCTCTTATTATGGCCTTGTGTTTCTTACAACTAAACGTAAAGGCGCAATCTATCTTTTAAAAATTCTCATGTACATACAAAATTTATGAATCGCACTTTGCATTACAGGAAATTTTGTTTTTTAGCCGAACAGTCGTATGCAGAATCATATTCCGACAGAGGTCTTACTGTCACTTTCAATGTAGAAAAATTCAAATCGAATGTCCACAAACACTTCTCTTATTTGAATAAATTTTTTTTTTTTTTGAATATTCGGTCAGGGAAAAAATTAAAAGTTAAAACTTTTTTGCTTATTCGAACACATCTCTCTAATGTACTATTTCCAAAGAAGCTAACTTAACTACATAAAAGAATGTAACTTCCTGTTACTGGTAAAAATTGGAGTAATTAAAAACATTTTTTGAATTTAAACACTAATGTGTAGTATGTTTTTTAGAATAACATTATTAATCATATCCTTATTTCCGAGAAGCATAAATTCGAAATTCTCGTGCATGTTTATATAAACGTTTTTTTTTTTATAAAAAAAACCCACACACACAAAAATCCATTATTTATTCTGATCATGTCATACTGAAACAAAAAAAAAAAAAGTATTTTTTAGTGTTTGGTTTTAAAAAACAAAATATACCTAAATTTTGAAAAAAGAAAATTTGAATAAAAAATCAAAAAAAGATAATTCAATGTAAATGTTTTTAACCATGACTGTATGGTATGATTCCACTTTTAACACATACATGCATAAATATAATATTAAGGACCTTAATAGGAACTGGACGTTTAAAGTATTCACGCATTGTAGAACAAAAATTCGAACGGAAAAAAAATCATAATATTTCTTCTTCGATTGAACATACCGTTTTAATATTCCTTTACGTTTTTTTTTTATTTTGCTTATAGCAAACAGATGCTTCATATGTTTCACTTGTACGAATTTTGAAGATTAAGAGAAAATATTGCACTTTTTGACCTTAATTTAATACTTTTTTTTACATCATTAGAGGCGCTTAATTAAAAAAAAAAAATTAAATATATTGCAGAAAACTATAGTGCTAGATCGATATCAAAAGATTTATAAAAAGTGATACTTATTTTTTCTTAATTTAATGAAAAAATTGTTCTTAATTTAATGAAAAAATTGTAGTTTTAAAACTTATCATCCACTATAAATTGTGTACCTCAACCAACTTGCTGCTGTCTCTTGTGTTTTCTTTAAAATTTAATACATTTTTCATTCATAACATTAGTCTTGCAACCCATGTGAAGCATGGCAGACATCATACATCCCAAAATTTGACATAAATTTCTTTTAAAATTAATATTTATTGTTAATTTACCTATATTTATTATTTTAAAGTGTTAATTTACATATTACTGCATTTTCCATCTTTGAAAATCATAAACATCTTGAATGATGATAAAATAATTTGAAGCATGCTTGACTTTTATACAAGCCACAAATCACAAAAAAATTTCTAAACAACACTGTACATGTAAAAAAGCAGACAGCCAAAAAATCACCTCAAACGATCTCCAAAAAAATATTTACAATAAAAACGAACAAAAAATAAACAAACAGAAAAGCGAGCAAGCAAGCAAGATTGTTGCAGAAAATATGCAAGGAACATAAAATGTATGAGTACAAAAACGAAAATACCGCTCTGAAACGATCCTAATCAGTAGTTGTGTGACTTACTTTAAAGAAAAAAAAAAAAAAAAAAAAAAAAAAAAAAAAAAACAATAACAAAACCATAAGCGCGCCATTTACTACTGACTGGGCTGCATGGCGAACTCAATTTTAAACGGCAAAAAAACTTCCTTTTTTATGTGTGTGGGAATAAAGTGAAATAACTACAATTTCATTTGTTTGTGAATTAAATTTCATTCTAAAAAATATACCAACCAAAACCTTCATACTCTACTCTACTCCATCAAGGGGATCATTATTTACAATATATTTGTAAATATGTGTGAATGTATGTACATTTGGCTACATTTTTTTGTTGATCACCATCATCCCAACCATCCATCTTTTGTGCTGTTTTTCAGCGTTTAATAGCAATGAACTTTGTTGTTTTCAAAAACCAGTGAGATCCCCATAGTCCTTGAATGTTATTGACTTGTTTACGATTTACTCGTTGTTGATGTTTTAAGATTCTTCTTTTTTTCATTTATACTTTAAAACAGACTTTCTAAAGATTTGAATTGTGTCTTGTTATGTATCATGTAGATTCAGTTTCTGTTTTGCTTCTAATTTGGCGCGTAAATTCTTGTGTTGTTTTTGTTCGTAAGTAAGTTTGAAAATGAGTCCTCTCTTATTCCATTTGCTTTTTGCGCTGATTTGTTTTTTTTAAGCGGGTTTTCAAGTTTTTTTTTTTTGTTCTTTTTGTTTAGAGATTGTCTGTCTACCAGCACAATAAACAATTTTTGGAATTCAAAACAAAATCGTCGTCTGGCTTCAAGGAAAACAAATGTTTCCCGCGCAAGTTTATTGTTTTTAAGGCAATATATAATACCATTATTAACAACAACAAGGGTGGGTAGACGGTCAACAATTTTTTTAGGTTTCTGCTTAAAAAGTCAATAACATGAACTGTGATTTTTAAAATCGTCAGCCTTTTCTTTTTAAGTGTTTAAACCAGGTTTAAAGTATAGAATTATATAAGAGGAGGACATGATTTTTATAGAAAAGATTGAGTTAAAGTAGCATTTAAATTTTCTTGAAAAGTTATTATTTCAGATTGTAGACTGGTTTTTGAGTGCTCCGAATTATATTTTTGAGTTATGTGTTCTTCTTAAGGATTCATACTGTTTGTTTTTTCTTTTATAAAACCAAGTTTAATGTTTGTCTCGCACTTTTTGACTCTGGCTGTGTTATCATATTTTTTTCCAAACACCCGCTCTGCATGATCCGTTTACATGCACCAGCGCACATTCTGAGTCTAGTAAGACCCGAACGCCCTTCAACTATGCAGCCACAATTGCCACATTCTGTTTTAATGTTGTTATTGAAATCCGTCGCAAGACGGTCTTGCCGCTTTGTGTGTTAAAAAATTTCCCCCTTTTTTATTGTTGCTTTCATATGTGAAAACATTGTGTGTATATTCTGTTATTGTTTTCACACTTTTTTTACATTGTGTTAAAGATTGAAACGCTTCGGTAGAGACAACCCTAACAAACGACCATTAAAGGCTCCCCGATACGATAGAAAAAAAAAATCATCGAAATAGACTGCCCTAAAATTATTCGAGAATACAATGCTCACACATGGGTGGAATGATATCATATTCGAGCTAAGACTCGAAATATCATGATTAGTTTAACGATAAAGAAGTGTTTTTAATAGCTTTCAGGTTTCCGGAAGCAAATAGCTGCTGGTATTGTTTCTTTGAAAAGTAAACGATCGGTACGGCTGCTATCTGCTCAAAATCTTGATAAACCTTCTTCACCACAGCGTTAGCATATCAGGTGTCGGGAAAAGAACTGCTAATCAAGTTTCTTGTATTTGGTTTCTGGGACTACTACTATCGAAAAATACATATATATTTTAGTTTTATTTGCTTCTTTCGCTTAATGAAACTTTTTTAATTTTCCTTTGATGTTTTATTACAAACAAACCGACAAGACTGCCTACAGCCTTCAGATTTTTTACCTGTCGTTCATTCATAATACTTTTTTTTTACATGAAAATTTAACGTTGTCCCTCTTTTTAACTATATCTATATGAAAAAAATCTTCAATTCATTTAAAAAATCTTGCCTTCATCCGAACATTTTTACGGTCTTGCCGGTTAGAGGTTTAACTGATCCATCCTATCTTTTAAATTTATTTGCGTAATACTGCTTTTTGGCAATAACTATCTTTATAATTATGCAGCTTTATGATTTAAACTCATGACTCGTTATCTCATAATTGGACTTAAGCTTCCCAACGAAATAGTCTGAATCGGCCAAAGTTTATATAACAGCAGTTTACACACACCACGCATAGTGGTGGGAGTAACAACATATTTAGCTCTGTTCACGGATAACAACAATAAATAAACAAGCATTTTTAAGTGAATGGTTTTGTGTTTTTTTTAAAGAAATTAATTGCGTACACGGTTTTCACGGAATTTATAATTGAGAGAATCTTTTCAAAAAATTTTCTTCCGCGAGAGAAATTAATACCGTAAGAATATTTAGGATGGGGCTGAATAATTTTTTAATTTTTATTGAATTTACAAATTTTTCCAATTAAATTTTGTAAGCAAATTTGTGATATGCAAATAGAATATAATTAAAAACCAATGAGCAAAGAAATCCAATTCAAAATTCTTCATTTAATCGATAATAAAAACTGGGAGCAAGTTATGGCATTCGATATCGATCGAAATTTACATTTAAATTCTATTGAAATTTCCATCGATACCGAATGCCGTAATTTACCCCCTGTATCATTTATTGGAAACAACTTTTTAAAAAAATTTTTTAATGAATATTGTATCTTAAATACAAAACATAAGCTAAACCGTGTTTTTTTTGATATTGAAACTAACGTATTTTCTACTTAATACACTTTAACATCAAACTAAAATTACGATGATGCTCTCCGATATGATAAACTACAAAAGTAAATAGAGACTGTCTGCATGGTCCGTGTGTTGCGAGCTTACCAAATGGAGTTTGTTGGAATGCTGTTTTTTATATAACATGCAAATCAACAAATACATTTAAACATAAAACCGTTTGCTATACTTGCAGAACCTTGCTATTATTATTATTATTTACATTTAGTGGTAAAAATTTTTTTTAGTTCAATGTATTCTTTCAAGCACTTTTGCTTCTGCTTCTTACCAAATGTTGCTGCTCATGCCAATATCATCGTCTTTATTTTCTCTATTTATATCTCTGCTTCCGATTTATTTGTGTATTTTTTTTCAAGGGGAATGATATTCCTGCTGCTTTTTCGAATAATTTTATGCTCAGTTTAAGGCTGTTTTGGCATCTTTATATGCTTCACAATATTAGTTTAATTTTAACGAGTGTTTAGATTAGTTTGCTGTCTGCTCCAGTCTTGACAAAAAACATGTCTGGAATCCTGTTACTTAAAAGTAAAGTAATGTGATATTACGTGTGTTGTAAATGTCTGTATGTGTGTGTGTGTGTGCTTTTAACTTTGAGAAATTTTAATTGTTTTTAGTGTTTATAAAGTTATAGTTTTCACCCCTTTTAAAATTATTAATTCTCTCGTGTTGTATTCTTTTCTTTTTGGTGTAATCGCGTGCCGTTTTTAGAAAATTATTCCCCCTCGCATTTAAAGTAATTAATTTATTTTGAATTTTATTCGTAGTATTTTTAATTTATTAGCTATCGGTTAAACGGAAAAGTAGTATGTATTGTTAGTGTATTTATTATTTTAACAATTTTATTATGTCCATACATTTTATTTTTATTTTCTATATATAAATTATTGTTCAGGGCTTTCACTATATATTTCCAACTTTGTAACAGCACACAAAGTTGCTTTTATTTTATTAATTAGTGGTAAACCATAGAAGAAGTGTAGCCTGCTTCACGTCAGCAGTCAAGTCTAAGCGACTTACTCTGTTCGACAAAGTTGAGTTAATCAGATCAATCCTAAAATTGAAGCACTAGTTTCATTATGTGGCGGTGAGATATCGATTATTTTTTAAATGAGAAAGCTTATGTTTGACGTTATATAAAAAGCTTATGTTAACTTTGATACAAAAGAAGCCATTATTATCTAGTTTATTACCACCTTGATCTAGCATTTTTCAAACTAAAAATAATGTACAACAAACATTAAAATTATTTTTATATTAAAATTATTTCTTTTTTTTATTGCGGTTTACTCATAAATTAAATGAATTATTATTTCTAATAAGAAGTTTTTTTCTTGTGGTTGAGGTAGAAACCATCTAGATTATGCTCCTTTTTTAAGATGGAAGAGGTGACAAAAGGATCTTTTTTTACATGACGCAAAATTTATTCGCTCCACTAGATTTGTAATTTTCGATAGTCTTCCTCTATTTTATGCCTTGCTTTCTTATGTGCCAGCGTTTTCCAACATTTTTTTAGAGCATCTAATTATTTCGGCTATTTTTCTACAAATTTTTACTTTATTATCGAGTTTTTATTGTGTCCCGGCTCTAAAAGGTACAATGTTTTCCTCTGCCCATTGTAAATACTATTATTTAAAAATGTTGTGAGATTCCTTTCGAATTGTACTTAAAAAACACTAAGCTTACGTTTTTTTACACTTTTAATTAAAAAAAGAAATTGAATTTTTAAAAGTTAATTATTTTTCAAAACTGGCTCTATATTTTTGCTCGTTTTCGCATCTAAATTTATACTGATATTAAAATATCCCTTATAAGGGATTTATAAGGGGTAAAAGTAATGGGATCACGTGGCTCTATTTTATTGCACATCGCTGTATGTATATAAAAGTTGAAGAATAATGATGTCAATTTATGCCTGAACTTAAATTTATTGACTTAATTTTAACCAAATTTTGGCTTTATAAACTTGAAATTTTTGAGAAGTTTTTTTTTTAAAACATTTTTTAATGAAAAAATTTTTAATACTTCAACGCTTTCTTTGGAATTTAAAAAATGTTTCTTTCGTATACAATCTATAGATATAGATAGAAGAAAATGCAGAAAAACCGTTAAAATTCCATATGTATTTCTAATACTATTCACATTGTTTACATACAAATGCACGTTGTGTCATGGTATTACCCCATACATTTTATAGATAGATACAGAAGAAATACCAGCCAAAACAGCATTTATTATAGTTGCATTCAAAAAAATTAAAAATTTTGTCATCATCATGTTAAGTATCAACAGCCATTGCACTAACGATATAAGGCATCACTCGTTAAAGAGTATTTAATAGTATACCAATATTATTTTTTGTTTTTTATGTTCAATATTATTAATATACAAACCACACATTGTTGTTTAATAGTACAAAGCAATAATAACAACAGCAAAAACGTCATGAAGACCATCGTTTTTAAACTGGTATTCAGTTGCATTTTTGTGTTCATAAATACGTATATTAGGGAGGCTGCTTAGTTTCTTTGGACGTAAAATTAAACAAGTAAGACTGCTATGCCGAAACTTGTATACCATTCACCATGTATGTAAATCTAGCTTAGTGAAGTAACTCCAATACCAAAATAAATAAAAATAAGTACTACATATAATTTTACTTAAAAATGTCATCGGCTCTTAATTGGTTAAGCATTTTAAAAAAATGTTTGTATTTCCTCAAAGATCTTTTCAAAAGCTTTTAAATGATACCCATATTGATATTTAAAAAAATATCGTGCACAATCGTACTTTTCTATGAAAAGTTCACAGGCCCGTAACTCGGAAAATATAGGCGAGCGCCAATTTTTTCAAGTAATGTTTTTTTATTTTTTTTTTATTTCTTTATCGCCCCATATATGCGTTATGATTGGAGTTACTTTATTGTTATGATATGGAAAAATTAGACAGGCGTGCGTGATGTTTGACCGACCTTGCTGATGTTCAATAGCAATCATTTCGACACTATGTCTGATCGATTGGCGTATTTAAATATTCTCGAGCTGATCCAGTGCTTTGGCAAACTTGATTTCAACACTATAACACACACGCACAGCGGACGTCGCTATACATATCGACTTCGACTATGCATAAGAGGTCGGAAATGGATATTGTAGAATTTAAAAATAACTGTTTTTTTTAAGTTTAATTTGATTAAAATCGATATGACACTGTGATCCTAATGTGCTGGATTTGAATATAATATTAAAAATATTTTTTCATGTTCTTTTTTCTCTTTCCATCCTTTCATAATTTCTTTGAAGGTTTAAGAACAGTAAATCGAAACAACTAAAATTACTCATTTTAAAGTAAAATTTTAATGCGTAACTACGCATTGTCACGGCGCGACAGAGTTAGAACTTATTCTTCAAATGGGGCACTTATCGTCTCTCCATGTGTGGTTTGGTTTTGCAGTTGTCTTTCAAGCGGGTTAATGGGACGATATAACACAGATGAAAACTGGCATTCATTACTTCCTTCATAGATATCGCTTGACACACTTGTTGCTTCAGGGGAAATTTCTGAAGTTTATTCGAAAATACTTATGCAACTTGTAGCATATAATGAGCAAACAGAATAGAACCAGTTGAATTGCATTTGTGAACTTAATAAATTTTAAATATCTTGAGCACTTCGGATTTTTTTTTTTATTAAAGAAGTAAAAAGGATTTTTGTGAATAATAAGACTTAATATTTCTTTATACACATTTTCGTCCTAAATATGATTAAATCGTCCTAAATGATCAAATTAAAACCCTCAATGACCTTTGGGCAGAGGTGATTTGTTAGCAGTTTTTATAAACCAATTAAATTTGATATAGTCATCGGGTATTCCGAGACTAAAGGGCAAAACTGCAATGGAAACTTATCCTGCGGCGAGTTTCCTCTCGAAAAATCGAACTTTTCTAAATTAAATATTTTTAAAGCTAAAAAATGCAATTTTGAGGGTTTTGAAAGTTTCTTGAGAAAATAATACCATAGGATGTATATTAACATGTACTGTTTTGAAGCCACCTTAATGTTTACAAAAGTGTGTAGAATAAATTTTGTGCGCTAGAATTTCTCATTGCTGATTGTTGTTTGTTTATGTAGCTGGACGTTGGCATTGCAGGTTGGTTGGTTGGCTGCTTTGCTGACTATAAGATGTTGGTTTGTCGTGTTGACGTTTTCAAGAAAATAAAAGGTTTTTGTATTTTGTCTTTTACTCAGTTCATTGTACGTATGTATGCATATAAGCAACATAGAACGTATTGTATATAAATGTTACATTCTGGTTTAGAATTCTTAGAATTTTTGTATACCTCAACGAAATTCCTTTTATTGCTGAAGTTTTTATGACAAACAAATTCTGGTCTTTCTGGATTTTTGTACAGCAGTTCAGTGTTTTACTGCATTGTTAAGCTTTTGCTGCTGCTGATGATGATGATGCTGGGATTCCAAAGAAAAAATAATAATCCTTTGTTTTTTTTTATTTTCATTTTTTTTTCGGCAGATTGTTGTATTTTAAATAAAGGCGGACAATTGTTATTCGTTTTTTTTTAATAAACAAGGAGCCTTAACATTTTTTTATTCAAATGCAACATTTGCGTTGGAGTTGTTTTTATCAAAAGTATTCAGCTTAAGTAGATAAGTGACATTCTTCTGGCTTTGACATTATTTATAAATTCTCTTTATAGTTTTTGTTTGGGAGCAACAGAATAAGTTGGCTAGTGACATAACGTGAGTACTTTTAATCATAACTTTAATGTTATTACAAAAAGTTTGGGAGATAATTTAAAGATTTTGTTACCTGAAAAATGGGGAAAGTTCTGAAAAGAAAAGGTCAGGTTTCGTTTTTCTTTTTGTTCGACACAGAAGAGCGATTAGCTCTCCGCACAACAAATCAAACCGAATATCACTTTCAGTAAAGAGTTTAAAGAAAATTAATAATTTACTTAAGATTGTTAGCCGATTCATCCAGTAAATTAGGATTTTATCTTAGGGATTAGATTTAAAAATTCAAAAACATGTTTCGATTTGTATGAAAAAAATAAACTCCTTATTTTAAGTAATCCTCGATTTTTCTAAATAAAGTAATTTCGTTTTGAAAAATTTACAATACTTCTGAAGTTTCCATCTCCGAATGAAATAGTTATTGACGGACCGTAATCCGAGCTGCACCATAATCCTTAATGGTTACTAAATTTGTTTTATCTTCCTTATATCGTAGTTTGAAATAGAAGCAGCTATGTGAGAGAGCCATATCCTCGATATGACAACGTTTACAGAAGACTTTGACGGGAAGTTTTATTTTCCCAGCATATGCACTAAGATTACCCAGTAGACGCCAGATATCTCCTTTAAAATTGTTATCCTAAAATTTTACTTGGGTCAAAAAGACCAAGATGCAAGGCAGATGACATTCTTAAAAATCATGTGGTCTGAGTGATCTCTAGCAGTGCCTGCCGAATGTTGATTTTAGCGTTATGTTTATAAAAAAAAAAAATAATAAATAAAAAAAAAAATTCTAACAATCTTCATTTTTTAAGTAATTGAATGTTTTGTTTTCGCAAATTAAGTTGGATTTAAACTTTTCTACATAAGAAAATATTTACAACAAATTTGCAATAAAAGGAATTATTCTTCAAGAATTTAACTAAGTTTCAAACAATTTGGTGGTCATTTCTTCAATTTTGATCAAAAATAAAATTTTTCCAGCAGTTTCAATAATTTTTTAACAATTTGAATTCCAATAATTAAATGTTACTATTTTCGTTGTAAATTGAAATTTAACAGCAAAATTAATTAAATCTTAAGTTTAGTTTAATTGAAGCCAGGGGCAAATTACACCATCTTAACAAAATAAATTACTTACAAGAACTAAATTGGTGATGTGAATTTAATAATTGAAACTTCTAGTTTCAGTTCGAACTGAAAAAGTGTTTCACATATATTGTAACTCGAAATTTTTTTAATGAAAGTTTTTCACCACAAACTATTGTACTGTGTTTTTTAATAACGCCAAGTAATAATTTTCATAGTGTTTATCTAGCAACGCTTTTATTTACCTGTCCTCTGCCACTAAAACATACAGAATTGCATTTTTATGGGTTTTTTTCTATGCAATAATCTCCACATTTACATTGCTCCCTCTTTCTTTCTGTCTCTTTCTCGTTCTGTCTCTCGTTTATGTTTTCCTTAGTTTTGTTTTTAGTGTTATTCGCCATGTTTTTATAGTAGTTTTCATTTTAATGTTTTTATATGCATTTTTAATGTTTTGATGTTTTCCCCTTCTTTATTTGCAGTTTTTTACATTTTCCAACAATTCGCGTGGATCGACGACCGACTAAAAAAAGTGAGACGACGACCCAAACAATCATAAAATTAAACAACTAAACGGCCAACCAACCGGGCCAACAACACAGCTACAAAAAAGTACACGTTAACAACAAAAACAAATCAGTCAATAAAAACAACAACAAGAATAACAACGAAAACACTAACTTGGAATAAAAAAGCCTAATGTTTTGAAGCATAATAACAAAACACGCAAAACCACAATAACGCCAAGTAAAGATTTACAAAGAAAAACCTAGGAAAATAAAAAAACAAGATTTTTTTCATTCTTTATATGAGTTCATACTCTATTCGGTCACCAGAAGAGGAGGGCAACGACAATATTCAACTTGTCTCACTGTACTGTATACAGTTTTTCTTTCCCTATGCATTGAGCAATGAGAGTAGTATAAAATAGTTTAAGTAGAACTACACATATATACTACTAAAAGGGAAAGAAGAAAACATCATCATCATCACCATCGCTGTCGTGTTATTATAAACAACATTAACGTTAATTGAATAACTTCTTAACATCTGCATGTATGCGTGTTTTATGGTAAAAAGGCTGATTATTTAATGCAAAAAAAGTTGTTAACAAAAAAGGAATTAATATAAATCTTGTGTGTAAAATGTAAAGAAAACAAGGGTATGTAAATAATCTTATACTCATAATTTCTTGGGTAATGTATAATAGAAACTATATTGCAACAACTAAGCATAGTATTGTTATTGCTTTAAATATAAAATTCTTTATCAACTCAATTATGAAATTATTTTCTAAGACTTCAGAGAGATTATTATAAAAAAAAAAATAATGTGATCATTCATACAAATATGTATGAGAACGTTGTTACTTTTAAGTGGCCAAGATAATAATTTTAGGAAATCTTACACTCTTGCTTATGATGCTTAAAACAATTAAGGTATTCACGTCACCAATTGCGAAAAAGCTAAATTTTGCACTAGTTGACGTAAGCATCCATTTTAGCAACAATAACGCACATAAAATAAAAAATAAACAGATGAAATTTTTCTTATTAAAATTTAAAGCAAGTAAGAGGCTATATTTGGCTATGCCGAATCTCATATACCCTTCACCATATATGTAAATCTGGTTTAGTTAAGTAACTCCAATAAAACAATAAAAAATACAGAATTAAAAAAGAAGAAAAAATCAAGTACTATATATAATTTTACATAAAAATGTCATCGGCTTTTAATGGGTTCAGCATTTGAAAAAAATTTTGTATTTCCTGAATGATCTCTACAAAAGCTTTTAAATCATACCCATATTAATATCTTACAAAAAAATGGTGGACAATCGTTTTTTCTATGAAAAGTTGAGAGTCCCATTACTCGGAAAATATTGGCGAGCGCCAATCACTTAATTTTTTAATTCTCTATCGCTCCATTTATTATTATTTATTAGTTTTTTTTTAATTGTTCCAAACGATATGAAAAAATTAGAGGCAGGCGTGGTGTTTTGTGCGCTGCCTCGAAGGACATTGCCCGATCTTGCTGGGTTTTAGTTGTAACATTTTCGAAACTATGTCTGATCGATTGGCGTATTTGAATTTTCTCTAGCTCATCTAGTGCCTTTCAAACTTGATTTCAACACTAACACGGACGCACATCGCTTCGGAAATGGATATTGTAGAAATTACAAATGGAATGACCACTTTTTGTGGTAAAGGGTATAAAGACATTTTTATTTATTCTTTAGCCTTTTTGATTGACTTTTATATAATAGTTGCTTATTTTGGTTCCTTTACAATTTAAAATGTAATTAGGCTTAGGTTGAAGATAAGTTTTTTGTACAGGACGCACTTGGTTATAGGTAGTGCTAACTGCAAAATTTATTGCGAAATTTTTTTCTTTGTGGGTTGTTATGGTTGAGTAAAATTTGGCGCTTTCGCAAGGGTAAAATTAATGACGTGAATACCTTTAATATGGAACAAATAGAAGAACTAAAGAAGTGCCTCTGAAAATTGATCAGGCTGAGATCATGGCATAGAGAGGGTAAACTGGCTTGATTTACTTACAGATGATTTCATTTTTGCTTAAAAAATATGGTAGTTCGCATTTAGGGCCTTGATCAGAGATATAATTTGACTGTATGGCATCTCTGAATGAACAACAGACTGACAATCACTCAAGGTTTTTAATTTATCACATTTCCGGCCATAAAGCCATAAAAGAAAAAATTTTTTAACAATGTCTATAATCTAAATTATTATTGCATGTTGCTTATGCAGGCAACACAATTTTACGATTCATTCACAAGAAAATCTGATGGAATCCTGTTCTACATAGAAAAATCGCCAGAAAGTGTTTATGTGCCACTCTGTTACACAAGAAAGATGCAATTCAACCCTGATCGTATAGAAAATATTATTTCAAAACAACTTTTTTCAAAGAACATAAAATCGTACAGACTTGTCACACACACACATCTAATTCTCGCTATCACACTTTTTGGGCACATATGACATTTAAAAAAAATTATACGACTTAGTTGAATAGTGTATCATGACCTTAAATGATCCATTCGGAGGCGCAATGGTTTTTTTTTGTCATGACCCAGAAGGTGTTAGCGAAAATTTGCAAAACCTTATTGCGGGATTTTACGTTTCGACCAATAAATGTGGCGTGAGGGGAAAAGTGAAAGAGGCAGTCTGTCTAAGACTCATCAATCCCATCTTTGTTTCTTTGGGCCAAAAGTAAAAAGGGACACTACGCCTGTAGGTAGTGTATAATAGTGGACTAATATTACAGCTGTATGCCTGATGAGGAACTGTGGCTCGATCGAAAATTTAAAATGAATTTTTAATGGAATTAAAATTTTTTTTTTATCAATTACAATTTATACTTTTTAGTCTATTTTGTGCTATTTTAACATTGAGTCTGTTTAACTTGCAAAAGAAATTTCGTTTAACACGTTCCCTGCCAACTAAATTATAATGTGTCTTTTTTAGGCCACGTGTACCATTTTCGGCCACTTTAATATTTTTCTATATATACATATTTTTTTTCTTGTTTTTGAAAGAGCGAACATTATTTTCATAATTATAGATATTAAAAGGACAAAATGCGCTAAATAATAATAAAAAATAAATTTATTTCGCATTGGAGAATTGAAATATATTAATTTTTCGATGAAAACATTTCAATTTAAAAAAAACAGCAAAAAAGGTTTTTTTTTATTTTACTTTATGCGCTGACTGATTGCACTATTACAAAAAAATAAGAAGAATAAACAAACAAACTAGATATTATATTTTTTTCAAAATAACTGTTTCTTTCTACGCTGTGTTGTATTTTTCTTAGCAGAGTCGTATTTTGATTGTCCAAATATCTTCTAATAATTTTTTGATGATTAAAATATTTTTTTTATGTATTTGATCATTTGGTTATTCAACTTGAACTTAAAAAAAGCGAAAATATTCCTATCTTTAGCTAATGTGTTGTTGTAACTAGAACAAAACAATATGAATGAAGTCTCATTTTATATGAACTTTGGTTTATTTATTATGATGCTTACATTGCATACAGTTCTTCAAGTTTTGTTGTTTCCTTTTTTTTTTATTATTATCATTTTTGATTTAAATAAGTGACGCCGTTTTTATTGGTTTTTAAAATATTTTGTCAAAAATATTTATTATTTCTGCTTTTGTTTGATTATTTTCATAAGGTGGCGCTTACACATTGTTTATTATCTGTTTTAATTTATTTTTTGGCGACAGCTATATATTTTTTTTGTATATTTATACAATTACTTTTTACTTTACTTTGATTATAAAATTGATTTACTTATGGGAATTATCGTTACTTGTAGGCCTAAGAATTTTGTGACGCCTTCCCTGTAAATGCATGAGGTAATTGTTCTTTTATGTCCTATGAAAACATTAAATCAAGTTTTTCACGCCTTCTAGGAAGGATATTACATATTTATATTATTGCTTTCTGCTTTTAACTAAATTCAAACATTTTCTATTGCAAGGCCTTTTTGATAAAAATCCTTAAACTTTCTTATCTTCTGTAAGATGTAGCTTTAGTTGTTAATACTGTTTTTTTATATTAATTTCTATACAAAATGTCATCATCCTGTTTTTCTATTTTTATTAAATTATTTTTCCCGCCTGTCTCTTTATTTAATCAAAATTATCAATACTTTATTTAAACAATATAAAATTTCTTCATTCATTAAATAAATACAACTACGACAAGGTAGAATTACAATAAAAACAATTCTTTTTAGGAACCTTATCTTAATCTACTTAATATTAAAGATTTTTTTTAATAAAAATTCATTAATATATGGGATGATTGCATTATCGAAGGGCGATGGAACATGAATTTAATGTCTTAGTTTAAGTACTTTTGTCGATTGAATAACAAAAAAAATGGAAAAACATTAAATGGTCTTCGTTAAAAGTACTTTTGCCGATTAAATACAAAACTAGAAAAATATTAAATGGTTTCACTTTGAAACATCAGAAAGAGATTCCAAATAAATGTGTCTCCGATCACCTTTTTGAAACTTTTTCTTAGAACTTTTTTAACAGCTTCGTATATTATTTAAAAATTTTGCATCCTAAAAACTTGATATAACTTACTTGATATTCTTAAATAAGTATGTGTGTCACATAAATACTCGGAAAGATAAAAGCGGAATTTGCAGTTCATATTAAACTTAAAATCCTTTTAAATATTCTATGACGTTTTAAAACATCTAAGCGTGAACGGGTTTTCTTCTGTGTTGTCAATCGAACTTTTCTATGAAAACTTCAGAGGCTCATAACTCTGAAAATATTGCCGACAACCAATTTTTTCTCTTGCTGTTTTTTGTTATTTTTGAATTGTCTATCGTCCCATATATTTGTTTTTTTTTTGCTTGGAGTTCTTCACTAAACAAGATTTGTTCCAAATGACATGGAAAAATTAGAGTCAGAATGATGTCTCGAAGAACATGGATTGATCTTGTTGATTTTCAATAGAAAAATTTTTCAAAACTATTATCGATTAGCGTATTTAAATTTTCTCTAGCTGATCTAATGGCTTAGTAAAGTTGATTTCAACCCGAACACGGGCGGATAGACGGACATCGCTCAATCGACTTCGCCGGGTCTCAACTTGCAATATTGTATATAGGCAGCAATCATAAGTTATGTGGTACATGCAGAGAAGAATTAAACGTTTATATGCCAAAAATCTGTACTGCCCGGGAGGTTGGATGGGATGAATTAAGTCTCCTTATCAAAAATTGTAATATGTTTCAGCAAGAAGTCCAAATAGTGAAAGTATTGTGTTGAATAAACTTCTCGTGTCCTTTAAAGCATTTTCTCTGTTAATCAACTTAGAATTGCTAGAGTTCTCTAAGTTATCTGTCCTACCTAAGTCCATACATTTGGTGCATTGATGTAGATAAGTATATATGGAACAGGATCTCTAGAATAAATTTAGTTCCTCTCTCTATGATTTACCATCATAGATTTACCCTCAACGATTCATTAATTTAACACGAACGGGTGGAACTTGCTTATCATCTTTAAAAATTTGGCTAAAACTAAATTTTAAATATTATCGGTAACGAATACTGCTTCTACTTCAGTTCAATTGAGATACTAATATTGTTTCTGTGCTTTAGTTTATGTTTAGCTTTGATACTTCTTATGTTCGACTAAAGTTATGTTCAAATTTCCCTTCCTATTCATCACTTTCTTGTTAGTAGGTCGATCTGTGTTAATTTTTAGGATGTGAAGGATTGCTTGCAATAGTTTTCAGTTCAGTTCATTTTTTTTTTAAGGAAAGTACCGCTTAATAAAATTTGAAGTGTTGAAATATTTTTTCCCCCAAATTTGTTCTAAAAGTCTCTCTAGTGTTTGCATATAGTGTGCAATCAACCGATATGTGATGATGGTAGTAAAAATTTTTATTTTCTTTTGTGTGAGTAAGTGAAAAAAATAATAATTCTATAGTGACTCCTCAAAAGAATTGTGTCATTCTTCAAAGTGGCTGCGAAATGTTTTCTCTTTTCAAATTTTAATATTCATATCACAGCCAGCTTTGAGGAGCGTCACATTTCTTGCAAATAATTGAAATATTTTTAAATAATTAAAAAAACCAAAGTAAAATAAAAAAATAATATTAAAATTGTGTTATTAAAAATAACAAAAAAGAAATTCTCAAAACAAGGTACACTTGTCTTAGCCTCACAAAGTGGTTGTGAAATGCTTAAATTAACTTTTTCAAGTTCTTTTAAAACTGCAAAAAATTGCATATCACAGCCAGCTTTGATGAGCTTAGATTTGATGTAATAAAAACTGCCCCACAAAAAAAAAGCAATTGGTTACCAAAAAGTGTGTGTGTGTGTGTGTGTTTTCAATATTTTGTATTTAACTAAACGTTAAAGCCAACTATTTTCATTCTATGAAAATGTTGCTTATCTAAGCCTCATCAAGTGGTTGTGATATGGATTGTTAACGCATATCACAGCCAGCTTTGATGAGCTAGGATAATCAACGGAATACAACTTTTGTCAAATTAACACAATATTATAAAAAAAAAAACAGTAACTTAACTTGAATAATTCTTTTTTTGATAAAAATATGTTTTAAAAGTGTTTTTGTTTTTTGTTCTCTTTGATGTGTCTAAATGCTTTTTTTCTCTTATTAAAACACCCAGGCAGACAGGAAGTAAGGACATAAAGTAAAGTATGTCAATGTGTGTAAAGTGTCGGTATAGATAAAAAGGACCTACAAGAGTGTCATAATTAATTGTTACGCAAAATTTAAGAAGCATAGAGAAAGAAACCTGTTAAAGTGTATTTGTATTATTGGTGCATTCAATTCAAGAGGAGGTGTGTGTGTGTGTGTGTGTGTGTGTGTAGTGCTGTGTGTGGGCTATGCTGAGTGTGATGGTGAATACCTTTATTTAAAAAATCTGATTTAAATTCTACTAGAAAATTTAAACTTCAAAAAAAGTATACGCTTTTAGTTTGAAAATATTAGTGATAATAGTTAGTAACTTATATTGAAGATGTTATGTATTTAGATTTAAAAGGAAAAAATCATTAAAAATTATATATTTTTGTTGTGTTGTCTTTCGAATCGAAAAAAACTCAAGTATATTTTAAATAATACAAATTTATTTTGTCTTTTTTTCCATAAGTAGAAATAAAAGTTCTCCAGGACTTTAAATCAGTCCTCCAAGGCCCTTAATTATAATATTGCTGCATTTATGATTTGTAGATCATTACTTGTGTAACATTAAAAGTCTAATCGCATCGTGCATGTTCTTAAAATAACAAACAAACGAAATAAGATTCAAATGTCGTTCGAATAATTTAATGAAGACAAAAAACAAAAAAAAAAATCGCAATTAAACATAATAAAGGTATTCATGCCACCAATGCGAATGTGCAAAATTTTTTCAGACATAACCACATAGCAAATAATATCACACTTAACGAATGTTCAACGCCAGTTCAATTCTGCGTTGACGACCTTGCAGAAAATACATTTTTATTTAACTAAATTCGTCAAGTGTGAGTTTGACTCACACACAAAGGTTTCCGCTTCATGTATAGGTCTCGCCCTTAAATATTTAATATTTAATTTTATTTTTATTAAGTTGTTGTAGCGCCCATAGTAAAACATACTTTGGGTAAAGTTCAAATAAGGCCCTGTGAAATTGAAGTTACTATTGGAAGACCTTTTAATTTTTTTTTTGTTTTGTCTTTCTCAAATGCTTATTAAGAAATATAAGATCCAACTCAATAAAAAAGGGCAATATGTAATATTTATTATATTATAAATCATCATTCTAATGATACTTCTTAGGATTGATTGAACAAACAATTGTAAAAATAGTGGTTACGCTTTTTTGGTCAAATATTTGACTAATCTGACCGTACCTTTAGCAATACAAACCTTTGGTTCAGTGAAACAAGCCGATGCCATTTTAACGGCGTCGACGGGGGCAATTACAGAAGCAAATCGGCGGCTGAAAAGTCGCTTTGCTTTTATTATTTATGTTCAAAATTACTTAAAATTTACTTGTAATAGTTTTAAGAAAAGGGTCGTTTAAAACTTGCGAATATAGTAAAGAAACGAAACCAGCCGTTAAAGGATTTAAATTTAGTTTTTAATTTTCTAGATGAGTACTTTATTTAGCATAAATTTAAGAATGAGCAGAGAATTTTTACAACTTGTTTTGGGTAAGCTTAAAGTTTAGCATTTCAGGAATTATTAAAAAAATTTGTTTATTAAAAATTAATTATGTACCTGTTTTTGACATTTATTATATTTTTTCAAAATTGATTTTTATCACATACATAAATGTTTTAAATATATACTATGATTTTGAGATAAAATAAAAAATAAAAGCGACTTACCGATATCAAAATATAAATATTAAAATTTTTTTCAAAGAAAAAATTTCAAATATTTAAACGTTTAATTTAAAAATGATCCTATTGTGTTACACACATTTTTTTTAACATTTCTTATTTTGCAAAACTCATAAGATATCAAGATATCAATTTCAATGAATCACAACATTAAGGTTAAGATTTTGTCTGCCCGATAAACAGCATTATTAAGAATATTAATAGATAAAAAAAATAATAAGTGAAAGTTTTATAATGTAAACCCATATATCGCTCCGAGAAAATCCTGTCTTTAAGTTGATACATCCAGCGGCTAAATTTGAGCTTAAGCCGGCTTTGAGTCGGAATAAGTCAGCACCGGCGCAAAAATTTTAATTTAAATTTACATATTTGATCCGATCAGCTTTGGTTCACTGCTTTGGTTTTCGTTTTAAACAATGATCTTTCATACTTTATCAAAAATTGTTGTTATTGGTTTGTGTTTTGAAATCGATCGAAATTCATCACACCCTTTAAAAAAAACTTATTTTATTTACAGAATATTTCTAAGTTTAATATTAATTAATGATATATATCAAAATATCTAATCATTTTTCATTGAATTTCAGTTTTCATCTTTAAGCAAATATGGGGAATTTCCTGCCATAAGAATTAATTTTCTGTTTTATTTTCTTTTATTTCCCCAACAGGTGGTGCCTTTTTAAAAATAACGAACACAAAACTAGAGCCCAAGGATATTATCAGCGAATTTATTGTCGTCATAAACGCGAAAACATTTATACTGTTTACGAAAAGCTGACTAAGCAAGGAAATGCGTTAACAATTTTTTTTTTTTAATATAGAAAAAAAGTGATAATTATTTAAATACTTGACAAAGAAATTTAATTATTATTATTGTATATAAATCAATATTTATTTATTTACAATTTAACGTTTTTAGTTTAATTTTTTTAATTTGTGATACTCTTATTATTACTCTTTTAAATCTCTTAAGAAGTTTCTAATATTTTCAAGTTTAAAAAATTATAAATATTTTTTCACTCATACTCAAGTAAATATACCAAATATTTGAATTATTTATTAAAAAAAATAATAGTAATAAACCAAATAATAGTTAACTCTTAAACAAAAAATAAGAGGAAAAAACTTACAACCTCACAAACAAAAGAAAAATATATATAATTATTATTTTTTATTAAAATTTTGTAGTATTAAAACTCATTCCATTTTGGTTTAAAACAAAAATTGTTTTTAAATAGTTATAAAGAAACAAAAAAGGAAACATGTTTTGTGTAACTTATATATTAAAATACTTAAAACCAAAATTCCATTTTATATTCATAAGCTGCCTTTTAATAATAATCAATTTAATACCCTCTACTTTGGCTTGTTCTAGTCGTTCTTTACCCAAGCCTAGACCTATAAATGCTCCGACTACCACTAAAGCACCTGCTACAACAACGTTACGCACTACCACCACTTCAACTACCACAACGACTACAACAACCCCTAGACCAAATATAACATTTCCCACATTCAAATGTCCAGTCAATTATGATGCCTGGTATTGTTTGAATGAGGCCACTTGTTTTACTGTAAAAATTGGTGATTCTATAATGTATAATTGTGAGTGCGCTAATGGTTTTATGGGACCACGTTGTGAATATAAAGAACTCGATGGTTCGTATCAACCCAAACGTCCCAGACCTATACTCGAAAAGGCCAGCATTGCCAGTGGCGCTACTTGTATTCTATTGTTTTTGCTATTTGTCTGTTTAACACTTTATTTGCGCTACGATCAGAAGTCTTCAAAAATGTATGAAGAATATGATTATTCATCAACTTCCTATAATAATTGTCGCTTTTGTTCGGATAAACATTGCTGCTCGGCCGAAGACTCTTACAATGATATGAAATTTTTATTAGACAACGACAAAAATGGTAAAGTTTCTTGGATAAGGCAACATATCGATGCGTTTCCACTTGGTTTTTCAACAAAACTTTCTAATAAGTTGTAAAGAGAAAATTTTAGTCGATTGAAATGCGAACGCAATAGGGAAGTTTATATTTTTGTATTAATGTAATGAAACTGTTAAAAAGGTATTTGCTGTTCAGAAAAAAATTTATGAATCTCAAACAAACTATCTTTAAATTCTTAAAGAAAATATGTATTTTTATTTCAAACAACAAAAATGTAAAAAAAAAACTTGATCTAGAAGTTTATAAAGTTTAAAATCAGAAATTCCTATTAAACCCTAAAATGGTATTGTATATTTGATGTGCGTTAATAGTATTGTTCGTCAGATCGACGAAGTTAATAAAAAAATTGATACAATTAAGCTGCATACAAAAAGAGTTACGAAAAAAGCATTTTTATATTATTTAATCTCCCTTAAATAATAACTAATAGTATTTGTTAACATATGAATTTCATGTTGTTTTTATTCTAAAGAAACAACAAATCTTAAAAATATTGTCAAAAATAAATAAAAATTACTTTCATATAAAAGGCATGTTAAAAATACCGCAACTTTGTGTTCTCCACACATGCGTTTGCTGCACTTTTTACATATGGACTTTATCACTCTACGCTTTGTTAATGGATAAAACTCTTATTGAACAAATCACTGTAAGGTGGATGACCTCCAACAAGTACAGCTGATCGACTTCTAGTGTTTTACAAAAAAAAAAAAAAAAAAAAAAAAAAAAAAAAAAAAAAAAAAAAAAAAAAAAAAAAAAAAAAACAGTTGCGAATATAACAGCGAAATAATTGAACAATACCAAAATCTAGGGTTAAATTATTTTAAATGTTCGAATGATATCAAATGCCGTAATTATTTATATACCCTCAATTATTTAAACTTTCCATAAAGTAAATTTAATACATATTACACGTACATGTATCGCAGCATAGGTATTTACTATATTTGTGAATTGAATAATTTTAATTAAAAAAAATGTGTTGCCCATTTTCACTGTCCTGTCTCCATTACATAACAATTCATTTTTTTTTTTATAAAAATCGTATTTTAATATTCGAAGGGAAAATTAATAAAATAAAAAAAAAATAAATAAAACAAATTAAATTAAACTACTAAATTTAATTTCCAATAGTTTTTAAATTTTTGTTGGAATTTATTGTCCATTTATTATTTATTTCTGAAAATATTCAAAGATTTTCGATTGCAATAAAACTATGAGACAGCATATAAATCAAACAATTAGCATCATTTCCTTTCGAAACAATTTTCGCCAGTATTTTTCTCGCATTTTTAATGAATTCGAATTTTCGAAAATTGTCCAACTATCTAATTTTAATGTATTGTAGTCTTTGTATTTATGATTTTGACTTACTTTTTTTTATTTAAGAAAATCTACAATTCGAAACAACTGAATTGGTAGATTAGAATGTCTTCTAATTTATATAAAGGGTATATAACAGTATTAATGAACCTTTTCGAACTTGCGTTTTCGAAAAAAAAACTACTAACTAAAAATTAAACATTCTATTTTTTTCCATTAGTTTTTAAATCGCATTTAAATTCAAATTCACTAACTATTATGTTAAGTAATAAATTAAAGCACTTTTAATATATTGATTATAGTTTATGTTCTACATTTCACTCGAAATCAAAACAAGTTGTCAAGCATTATTATAAATATATAATTATAGAATACAAGCGTTTTAACGTCGAGTAAAATACAGAACAAGAACATTTCACAGTATTTCTTTCGTCGCTCGATCGATAATATTTTACATACAATTTAGTTTTGATACCGAATGATTCAATTTGGTTTTGAAGTTTTAAAAATAAAAATACATCTATTTTTCATTTCAATTGCGCATTTAAATAATTTAAAAATTGGCAGTAATATGTTGAGAATAAATTTTGGAAAAATTCTTCACGCAAAAAAAAATTTTTTCAACTTACCAAATTTTTACTAAAGATTAGCAAATACCTATTACTCCATTAACTTATAAACTTTTAAATCAACGTGATATGTTAGGTGTAACAAAATGAAATTCCAAAAAAAAAATTATAACCATAAATAATTAAAAATCTTGCTTAACAGTAAAATATTGCCTTAAAAGTGCTTTTAACGTTAAATCCTGGATTTACTGTGTTTTAAAAAAGAATAACATACTATAAAAAGAATCAGTCACATTTTTTTTTTGTTTTAGAAAAATTCCACGTTTTTTACGAAATTTTGATATTTTACTCATTTTTATTGGACTTTTTTAGAAAGTAAATATTTAATCTTATTTGTTCTATTTATATTTAAATTATTTTTGTTGTTAATTTTAATCGATGGTATATCAAGGCGAATTTAATACCAGGTGGTAACGATGGTGATGAATTTAAGGATTTTCGTCAGTAACCTAACTGCTAAACTCCATCACCCCTATTGTGAATAAGAAGTGACATTTTCATTCCCCTCTAAGTGAAATATTTGTTCCCTTCATTGAACAGCTGCTAAATAAGCTATCAGTGCACATTGAATATAAGTAAAAAGAATAACAGACATACCTTAACAAGGGCGGAAAGCGTTTTTTTTTCGCTCAAAAGTTCTCATGTCTGTACATTTTATATGGAGCATACCGAAATAACGCGGCGGCAACGATTTGCAATTGAAAAATCCGATTTTGACAAGGGGTTTAATAATAAAATTAATTTAACATAAACAAATTTTGTTTTTTTTTTGCAAAATTTTTAATTTACACAACGCAAACACCAGAATGGTTATTGTTTTAAAATATTTAGGGAAATGAAAAATTTTGAGGCTGACCTTTGGTTTCGGAGTAATAGACGTCCAACGTTTGCATGTATAATATGGCACATATCGAGTATTTTATGGCGGAATGAGACAATTGGGAATCATAGGAAAGATAATTTTTTGCTTAGATTTTCATTTACACCCCGTAGACAACTTTATTTCATTTTTGAGGTGCGCCCGTTAACTAGACTTAAGCCTTAATGTTTTTAATAACCCTGTTTTTTTTATCATTTTGACAAACCGTTGCCGCTTTTGTTTATGTTTGGCATTTCAGCGTAAAAGCTATGCGGAAGAAAACTTTCGCTTTCCGCTTTTATTTAGGTATGGCTGTAAGCTCAGTGAAAATTGTTAAATTGATGTTTAAAAATAAATAAAATTTTTGGATACGAATTAACAATTTTATTTCAAGAACGTGATGTGCAAGACACTTAAAAGCCCTCGAAGTTACCATAAACATTGCTACTAACCCATTTCAATACAATAAGTTTTTGTATCAGATTTTTTTATCTCCAATTTTCATTTGAAATTTTTAATAAAAAATCTTCATAAATTTACAAGCAATAGATCTCTTTGTTTTGGATCTTGTCGAGCATAATGTTAGTCTGCACTGCAGTAACTGATATTGAATTAAAAAAATTTGTTATTTATGTAAATATTCTAACTAAAACAGATAAAAACTGGCATTATGTATGCAGTTCCCCAGCAAAATTTAAGTGAACAAATGCAAGGGAAAAGTGAAAAAATTTCGAGGGAAAAAATCATTCACGATAAAGAGAATTTTTGTTTATTCATGTGAACAATTTTTCACGTTTGCAATTTGGGGAAAAAGGAAACATTTCGTGGGAAAACATATTCATGATAGGGGTGCATAAATCTGTTTAATTTTTATATGTAGTTTGACATTTAGTTTAACGGCGAAAATCATTGAATAAGACATCGCTACCCACCGTCTTGATCTATATTTTTTCAATTTAATAAAACTATTGTTGTTTCTGAACAGAAAATAAGAATCGAATTACCTATTTCGATGATTTGGTTTAAAATAAACGGGAATTACGTCATTTCGCTTACTTAGGTTTTATTTCTTATCTACAAACAGTAGTTGTATTAATTAGAAAACCCAATCTTTAATTTCTAAAATGTCAGCAACAGAAAAGGGAAAAATTTGATACGTAGTAGCGGCCAACGCGAATTGAGACGCAGGTTTTGTTATTAATGTAAGATAAGACAACGCCAAACTTAATTTTTCTATTATTATTTTCTTGTTTTCATTTACAAAATGCAAAATTTTTGGATTTTATAAAAAAAGTTCTTTTGAATTTGTTGTTGTTAATTGATGTTGTTTTTATATAGCAGAAGCAACTTCATCCTCGCACCGTTTTTAACCTGTACTTGATCTCAATTCACCTTGAAATTTTTTTACTAAAATTATGAATTCGCTTTGCTTAACTTTTTAATAAAATTAAAACTGATACTTACATTCAAACAGGATATATTGATCTTAAATTCAAAATATAATACGCAAACAAAATTAAGAACGTAACGTCCTCTTTATTATTTTAGTTGTAAGTTCTTTTTTATTCAGTTATAACTATTTATACAAAATTTTATTTAAATTTCGCACTATAAAAAGTATTATTTATATAAAGTAAAAAAATAAAAATAAATTTTATTGCACTTTGCTTAAAACAAATATTCAAATAAAAACAATTTGTGTTAAAAAATAAAAATATTGTAGTTTTATTTCGATGTCCTAATCGGGATATTACAGAGATCTACACAATTTTGTATAAAATAAACACCATAATGGACCATAAATGCTTAACAACCAAATGATTAGAATACAAACTTGCATTAACCACTTGAAGTAATTAAAGTTGGCAGCAAGTAAGGTATATTGAAAGAATATGTCAGTGTCAAAGGCTGTATACATGCTTATCATGGCCAATGTAAAAGTTAACACGCCACCGATGCTGTGAACGGCCTTGTTGATTAAAGGTTGTAAGCAATGTTTCAACTCATTGGCATAAAGAGAGCCCACACCGCTTAGAAGATTAAGGATCAGAAGAATGGCAGTAAGGAGACCTGTTAATAATAAAAGAAAATTTAGAAGCGATTTAATAATAAAACAATTCTCATTTGAAATTTTCTTTGTTTTGTTCTTAAATATTCTTGGTTTAGTTTTAAAATGTTAAGTTTTTTTGTTTTTCTTTTTATCACAAATGCCTTTTACCTGGGGGCTTATTCTGAATTGCGATGCGAAAATACATAAATGCGAACAATTGCTATTCTGTATTGCGATATTCGCAAAAGTATTTTAATCGCATTTCAAATGCGAAAAGGTGGTAAATCGGTATTCTAAATTGCGAACATGTACAAACATGTAAGTAAAAAACAATATTTTATTTATGTATTGATCATATATTTATTATTTAATTCAGGGAAGTAAGCAATAAGACCAACAAGCCGCGTCAACTTTAAATAAAGATAGAATTAATGTACATATAAGCACAGCCATTTGGCAAGAGGCCATTTAAAAACACCAAATGCACGTCAGTCTGCAAATACTTTGTGGCAAACGTTAACTGAAGAACTAAATATTAATCACCCCTATTCTGCGTTTCGATTAAGTCTCCGCATTCAGTTCCGTTGCGATCGAAAATTGGTATTCTGCAGAAAAACGGAATCGAAAAAAAAGAAGAAGACAACAATGTTTACACAATTAATAGCATCACTGTGGAATGTGGAAATGAAATCGCAAAATAAGCAAGTTTGCTATTATTTTTGTAAACAAATGTCAAATTTAATACAAAAAGTTGTATGTATTCCTAATAAAAAATAAATTTTTCATGAAATTTAATAAACAAATAATTAAATAAAATAAAAAAAGGTAAAAACAAAATAAAAATTAGTTGTTCATAAATATATTACAGTGCAAAGAATCTTGTGAAGATATAGGTATATAATTAAAAAAAAAAAAACTTAATAGTGTTGTTATTAAATATGGAAAAAAAAATGTTTAATAAAAATTGTTTGTACAGGATTAAATCAGTCTGTTAGCAATTATTTTTTTAAATTTCAAGGAGGAATGGAGTCTATAGGATTCTTTGCAGAAGGTAGCTACCAGATTTTAATTTTGGGATGTCTGCTTTAGATGCCATTAGATTTGCAAGTTTTTCATAATGTTCTGGTGTTGTTGTTTTTGACCTGTTATATAAAAATGAACAATTAAAAAATAATTAATTTAATTAAATAAAATAATTGAAAATAATTTTAATTGTATTTTTAAATCGTTTCTGAACATTTTATCTTATTTTCTATTTTTTTTTCAATTTTTAACTTTTTAACTAAAAAACACAAATAAAGAAAACCCCTCCGTTAACAAAAAAACAACTGAGAAAAACGGAGCTCCGATCGTAATGCAGAATACATACAATCGAAAGAAACTGAGCGGAATCGAAACGCAGAATACCAAAGTTGCTAGACGGAGAAAATTTCGATTCGAATCGAAACGCAGAATAGGGGTGAATATTAAATAAAGTATGAAACATATAAACCAGTACCTCGTTTCTGTATTTCTCGCATCGTAAAAGTTTTCGCATGAAACAAGTGAATTTTTAGAAAAACGATGTAAATTTAAACAAAAAATGGGTTTTCTCACACAAGTGTTTCTGTATCTTTAAAATGCGAGAACTATATGTCATTTAAGTTATTTTCCAACAGTTATTGGAAGTATGCGAGAAAAAGTGTTTCTGTACCAATATTTTGTGAAAAGTTTTACGCAAGAACTGTCAAAATAACTCACATTTCAAAACAGCGCGAGAACAAGTAAGATTTAAAATATATTTTTAAATTTGTGTAAACATGGAGTCTAAATCAGCCGAAAGGTAAAAAGCAATTTAAATTAATAATAAAAAAGTACTATCAATAAGTATGTATGCATTTATTTATGTTTTATATCTTTTTATTTAGAAAATATAAAGAATTTCCAAACAGCAAAAGCTAATTGATTACATGTCCTCCACACTATATTATACATTTTTTTCGCTATATTATTAAAAACTTATTTTATTTATTAACTCTTTTCTACGCTTTCAATATTTTTCTATATTGGATGATAATTTATTTCTTTATTTTGACGTTTTGTTTTCGTTTGACACTAGTACTGGAATTATTCCAGTAAAAACAGAATCAGTGCTGTCTGTTTTATTGTCACATTTAAATAAAAAGGTGAAGATTAAGCATTTTTTAGAAATAAGCAAAATCGATCGAAATCTGAAGAAAACCGATTGGAATTGTTAATACGGAATTCAAACCAATCCGATCGGAATTTGTAACATGCCTAATAAAAGTGGTTTCATTCCGAAAAAAAATTTCGTTCCGCATTTCGATCGGATTTGAGTTCTGTGGCATGCCTGATAAGACAAGTTAAAATTATTAACACATTTTTCAATTAAAGATCAGTTACTACAGTGCAGAACAACGCGACTATTGCCTAAAAATTTGTGAAGATTTGTACCCACGGTCCTTTCTGTCTATCCCATCTCTTCATTCGCATTTCTTTTTTAATTCCTGCCTTATTATTCTCTCTGTTTCTTCTCTCTCCCTTCTAACAGCAGGTAGCACAAAGGGAACAATCAATGAACCCAAGTGGACTGTAGTAACACGGCTGCCTGTCTGACCTAACCTAACCTGTGGGCCTGTTAAGTACCTAAATTTTTTCTACTAGATCGTGCTCACGTCCTCGAGAAAGTGAAGAGTGAAAAATGAGCGTAACAATGTGTGAGGAAAAATTTGTTGCAAGTTTTGGCTAGTAATTTTTCTAGGAAGAATTAGTCAATCAGCCCTTTTTTAATTTTCGTTTAAAATAAATAATTTGCTTAAAAACTGTAGGAATTTTTGTAACATTGATGAAAATGCAACTATTAGCAATTAAAAGAATATAAAAATTTTGTTTTGTTATACCCTTGACCACACTGAAAATGGGTACATCTAAGTTTGTCATTCCGTTTGTAATTTTTACAATACCTCTTTGAGACCCCATAAAGTATATATATTATCAGTTCTTATGCATAGCGAAGGCGATTGAGCGATGTCCGTCTGTCCATTCGTATTCGTGTTGAAATTAACTTTGCCAAGGCACTAGATGAGTGGAGAAAATTTGATCAGTCATAGTTTTTAATTTCAGCATGATCGGTCCATGTCTTTCGAGGCACGTCTGCCCCTAATTATTCCAATCTTATGTTCAACTTTCGCTTGTATTTCTGCAGGTGGTAGTGTTTACTTCTTATTCATCTCTTATTACATATTCACCACAATTATACTAGCTGGGACAACAACCCTAAGCACAATCTACAGTTTATAACGCTTTTTCTTAAGAAAAACTTAATGGTAGGAAAGAATTTTTTATGCAGATTTACATACTATATGTACATGTGAATATACATATCGCACTTGATCAACAAGAACAAAAAACTGTTGTTATTACCGAAAATTATAACAACAGTTTAATATATACTGGCGGAATCAACCCAATTAATTTAATACAAGAACAAAAAAGTTTAAAACAACAGAAATTTGAATTAGAATCTCCTAGCTTTGTGGGTATTTTTGTTTTTAAGAATTCATATTAAACAGAGCAGTGATAAAACATTCATTTATTTTTACGGTACAATTTTAATAAGAAAAGTCAAATTTTTAGAATATTTTTAAAATTTTTTTAATATATAAATATGAAAATTTATTATTCAGAATCTTTTTCATTTTAATTTGCTTTAATCGCGCTTGATTCCTTCAAATATAAATATTTTATAATATTCTTATGAAATATTTTTTATATTTAAAACTACAAATTAAAATGTATCACTGCGGGGAAAGTACAAGTAAAGTAATTGTATTAACAAATTTAAAACTGTCTGAAGCAACATTCAATCTTCGATGTCATCCTTCAAAGATGATGTAGTAAGCAAATGCTACGAAACGAAGCAAGGGTGACTATATTTAGATACTGGCTAAAACAGTGGAATGAATTAGTGAAGGAAACTACAAAATGAAGGATTGCACAAGCTAAAAGGCTTGCTATACAGAAAAATCATGCTAGAAGGCGGAGGCGGTACTATGATATAATTGAATTTCTCTGGCTAGATAACTGCCCTGGTGACATTAAATTTCATTTTAAACCTTTATCTGATTAAGGTAAAAAACAAGGCAGATGATACGAGGATTGCAGGCAGGAGGATATTAGATATTGAGTGATCTCAAAGGCAATTGCGTGGAATCCTTGATTTTTAAGAAAGAAGTCTACCAAGTCCCGCTTCTGTTTTTTTTTAATCAATAAGGAACGAATTGGACTTGAGAATTAATTAATTTCTTTTATTCACATTTTCGCTACTATAAAAAAAAAATATTTTATAAATTGCCCTAGCTTTTACAGTAGATAAGATTCTGATGTTGTTAGTGGATTTCTAGAAAAAAGTAATATTTTAAAAAATTTGAGTTATTGTTGATCAAGTGCGACATATATTTTATTTTTCGAAAATCAAATCAAAAAGCAAATATAACGACACACAGAAATTAACGTTTTGAATATATTTTAACGAAAAGTATATATGTAGTTTTACAAACTTGCAAGTTTAACAAATGTTATTTTTAATAAGAAAACATTTGAAATTTTGTAAGTTAGTATTAAATCCTAAAGAAAAACAAGTATAAATGCTATATTCGGCTATGCCGACTATTATAACCCTAGTTTAGTGAAGTAAATCAAGTAACTCCAATGAAATATTGGGGTGACAGAGAATTAAAAAATTAATTTGGTACTGCATATATATTATTTTACATAAAAATGCCATCGGCTGTTAATGGGTTAAGCATTTGTAAAAAATTTAGTATTTCCTTAAAGATCTGTTCAAAAGCTTTAACATGATACCCATATTTATATTTTAAAAAAATTTGAAAATTTCAGAGCCCCGTAACTCGGAAAATATAGGCGAGCGCCAATTTTTTCGCTTAATGTTTTTTCTTATTATTATTTAATTCTCTATCGCCCCAGATATTTATTTTTTTGATTGCAGTTACCTTTTTGTTCCAAATGACATGAAAAAATTAGAGGTAGGCGTGGTTTTGCTTACTGCCTCGAAGGACATGGACCGATCATGCTGATTTCAAATAGCATCTCTTTCGACAATATATCTGGTCAATTGACATATTTTTTTTTTTTGTGAAATCAAGTTTGTTTCGCCAAACGTGATTTTAACACTATCACGGACGGACATCGCTCAATCGACTCGCTATGCATAAGAAGTCAGAATATGTACAGTTTATGGGGTCTGAAATGGATATTGTAGAAATTACACACGGAATGACAAACATATTTATACCCTTTTTTAGGTGAAGACCATAATAAAAACAAAAAATTTATGTGTTCCCACTGTCTTGTATTGTTGCTTAAATTGTTTTCAAACCATTTTTTTTAAAGCATACCTTAGTGCGTTGACAATATATAGGGATTTTCTCGACATTTCAGCATAAGAATTACTTTAATGTTATTGTGAATTTAACTTTTTAAAAGTTTCACTTTAACACTTTATTGAAATCTAACTAATTATACATAAAGTGTTTTTGCATAAATTCGTATGCATTCAAATAAAACAATTGGATCTATGACTGTTGTAAAATACTAAGAAAAGAACGAAGAAGAAAACACATAAAATATATTTGGTAGATACGATCGCTAATAAAATCATATACGGCTTGTTTAAGTTATTTTATTGAAATTGTAATTATGAATAATTTATATTCTTATTGTAGATTCTAAGAAAACCATCATTAGAATTAGAAAAAAAAAATTTAAAACCAAAAATGCTCTGTAGCAACGAAATTTACAATAGTCTTAGTTCGCATTCGCGAAATTTAGTGAGCTTATTAGTGTCAACGCTGATCTATGGCGTTGGAAATATTCAATATTAAATTTGTCTTCTCGGCTGGCCTTTCTTTCGCTATTTTTCTACTCTATGCGGATTTACTTGAAAGCTTTTTAAGTGCTCTGGTATGACGCTAAAAAGCAGACTTAGTTCTAGCTCTCTTAATTTCAGCAAGCTGGGTTTTATTCCCATTGACTTTTCATGTTTAGATTTTTTTCCAATCGCCTCTGAAGGTCTTGATTATTTAAGGCCCATTTTTTAAGTTCTTTAGTTTTATTTCCATTTTGCGTGATTGTGGCTTCGATTGTCGATTGATCATTCACCTTGCTCTATGGACCACCTTAATTTAAAGCGAAAGACAGTACACTTGCTCTAGTGTGTCATGCATGGTCTGAAACCTAAATTTCAAGCAATAAGTTTGTGTTTCCAATCCAAGATAAAACACAAGTATTGTTCTTTTTAAGTTTATATTAATACTTCTCGGTTAATTTATAAAAAGGATCAGAGGATACGCTTTTAATAAAAAGTTATTTTCCTAGTTCCTGCGCAATGCATCTCAGGTCATTCTTGAGTGCTGCTACATTAAAAAATTAAATTCTTAACTAATTGGTATAAGAGGTATGCGAAAATTTTGTGAGTTACGTATGTTCGATTTTCGCATTTCTGTTATGTTTATACACAAGTCTGTTATATTTGTTGGTAATATCAGCCATTTTGGATTGTCAGATAAATAGGTTATTCGTTTTTCGGTGTCCTCTTCGATTTTCTACTATTCTTTTCGAATTGATGAAAGAAACTGTATTAAGTTTTGTGTAAAAAATGAAATTTAATGCACAAGGCATTTGAAATATTGCCTGTGGCAGTTGCTGAGTGAGACTACTATAAGCAGAACACAAGTTAAATTCTGGTATAACCGGTTTAATAAAGGTAGAGAAGATGTCAATGACGATGCTTTTGGATGGTTTAGGATAATCGTCGAAACACTATCAGAGAGGTTGTTTATGATATTGGCATATCTTTCGGCTCATGCCAAGCAATTTTTACGGATGTTTTAGGCATGAAACGTGCGGCAGCGAAGATTGTTCCAAAGTTGCTAAATTTAGAGCAAAAACAATGTCGCATGGACAGCGCTCAGGAGCTGCTGAACATCGTCAACGACGATCCAGATTTCCTCAACAAGGTCATAACTGGTGACGAATCATGGGTGTATGGGTATGACATTGAAACCAAAGCCCACTCATCCCAATGGAAGCATCTAGAAGAGACAAGACCAAAAAAAGCGCGTCAAGTTCGGTCAAATGTGAAGGTTTTGTTCATTGTTTTCTTCGACTGCAATGGCGTGGTGAATAATAAATTCTTGCCACAAGGTCTTACAGTCAATAAGGAATACTTAATTGAGTTATGCGCCGTTTGTGTGAAGCAATTCGTCAGAAACGCATAGATTTGTGGAAAAAACAATCATGGATTTTGCATCATGATAACGCACCAGCTCTTTTATCGATGTTTGTGCGTGAGTTTTTGGCCAAAAACAAAATCGTTATCATGCCTCAATCACCGTATTTACCGGACTTGGTCCCCGCTGACTTTTTCCTCTTTCCGAAATGAAGACACCGATGAAAGGAAAGCGATTAAGGAGATAAAAGAAAAATCGAATCAGGAGCTGTTGACTATTACAAAAAGCGCTTTTCAGAAATATTAAGAGGATTGGAAAAAGACGCTGGTGTAAGTTTATTATATCTGAGGGGAATTACTTTTAAGGGAACAAGATAGTTATTGATTAATAAATAAATACTTTTTGAGAAAATTTAAAATAACGGTTATTTTTTGATAAGACTTCGTATGCTGGGCATCAAGTTCCTCTCTGGGGACATATTTGTCTTGATAACGCCGACTCCTTGGGGGTATAAGGCGGCACCGGACGCTTAGGCTTTTAGGGACAGAAACGGGAAATAAGAACTTTCGAAGTCTGACAAGCTTTTAACTACTGATATTATGACAGGCTCTAGCCCATATGGGCTACGGTGAGATCTTTTGAGGATAAACATAGGTGCTTTGGTTTAAACCCAAATCACAGCAGCTTATCTACATTAGGCATTACTTTTCTTCCACCTTTTTATTTCATATGCAATTTAAAATTTTCTTCAAAATTTTAATTTTTTCATAGTAATATTTCGGTCCCAACTAAAGCATATCTCAAATTTTACTTACCCACTAGACCATGTACTGTATGAAAATGTATGTATTCCAAGTCAATCTTAATAACGATACCAGTAAAACCAAACAACGATGCCATTAATTGTAAAATCCAATGAGTCCTAGCTTTCTCGGTGCGAATACACAAAAAAGTCCAAGCATTTCCACGGTAATAAGACATTAAGCCCTCAGACATTAAGCAAACAAACTTTACTAACAAGAAAAAAAATTAAAATTCTTAAATTTCCCAATCAATTACTTTGGCATACCCCTATGGTACATAACACAGCATGAAATGGTATTTCCTCGTATTTTAAGCGTAAACACATCCAGCACATATAAAGTGTAACAAAACCGATCAATAACCGATTTATTGTGATCAATATAAATTCAAGTATTTGACATTTTGTTAACGTATTTTCAGTGAGTTGTGCTTTCGGTTTGTCTTTGTTAATAACAATTTTACCAGTTTGCCGCATAATTGTTTAAGAATTTTTTAAAACAAACGATTCGTTACACTTTAAAAGCAGCTTGTCAACTAACCGACTTTATTGATTTTTAATTTTTTTAGATTTTTTTAATATTATTCTTCTTGTTATCAACCATTCAGTTGTTAGATTCTTTAAATGTATTATTAACTTACTGTTGTAAGCAAATACCCCCGTCATGAAAGCAGAAGCTTAAAGGAATCAAATGCGATGTGAGAAGGCAATTATTTAATATTTTTATTTGTATTAAAACAGAATTCCAAAGATTATATCATTTTCCGTAAGTGACCTGTAAAAAATAATTTAAATCTTATACGAGAAAAAAAATAATAATATTATTATAACTTAAAAAAACAAAATTTAATAAATAATAATACTTTGCCAAAACATCAAAAAAAAGCAATAATCATAAAAATTAAAAAATGTACTTTCATAAAGAAATTTTGTAATCCAACAATAAAGTCTATCAAAATTAAAACTTTAGTAAAGAAAATAAAAAAAATTACAAATAAATCTAAAATTAAAAAAAATGCACAGAAAATAACAATACACAAGGTCACTGTTAAATTATAAAAACAAATATTTTAATCGTTTTGCTTTTGGTAAGTGAACTCACAATAAATAGCAGAAATACCGCCAAATACTACATAATTGTACTGTGCAGCATCAGTTTCGATCACTGAACTTAACAAAAAAAAAAAAAAAAAGAAAACAAAAATAAATATAATAAAACATTACAACTAAATTAAAAACGTACAAAAAAAAAGAACAAATAATAATAAATAATTTACTTAAAAAACGAAATTTCACAAACAAGTTTAAAACACAACAACAACAAGAACACGAAAATCACTAAAAATTTGGAAGTTTAATAAAAAAAAATTATAAAATAATCAAGATTTTACAAGAAACAGAAAAAACAAAACTCGAAAATAAGTAGAATTTATTATACATTAAGAATTGCAACCTAACAGAAAGCCAAAAACTCAGTAATAAACGAAAAACAAATAATAATGAGTTTTTTTTTTTTAAAGCCTCAGATTGACCAAGGAGAATTAAATACAAGGTGATAGCGGTGGCGAATTCAATTCTTTTCCCTGGTATTCTAACTGTCAAACTCCATATATAAAAAATCTGTATAACAGTTAGATGAATTTTTTATATATGGTGTTTGACAGTTAGTATACATGGTAAAAGAATTGAATTCGCCACCGCTATCACCTTGTATTTAATTCGCCTTGAGATTGACTACAAATTTGAAAAATAAAAAAATTTTAAAAATCAATACAATCACAAAAACAAAATTAATAAATTAAAATTTTACAAAAATAAATCGAAATCTAAAAAACAAAAAAATCCAGCATTCTTGTATTCTTTTTCTTTAAATAAGTTTATAAACAGGAATACTTTAATGCTGAAAAAGTAAGT
The DNA here is from genome assembly GCA_916610165.2 of Gymnosoma rotundatum. Lineage (NCBI taxonomy): Eukaryota > Metazoa > Arthropoda > Insecta > Diptera > Tachinidae > Gymnosoma > Gymnosoma rotundatum. The sequence goes on from OU744337.1 coordinate 37,105,598, forward strand.
TATTTTTTTTCTTTTCTTAGAATAACAAAAGGACCGAAATCAATAAATTCCATACCTTTAAATTTACCACAAATTCGATTTTGTAGAGCCTTTATAAAAATTTCGTTTTTAAAAACACTTTTTTTAATTTCGTAAAAGCACTTTTTTGATTTTCTTACTGTCTAAAAATTATTTAAATGCGGTTTTTGTAAAGGAGTTCTTCCTCCCCATAAGCCTTTATTATTATAGACTTATATATTGATTTCAATATTTTTTTTAATTTTAAAATTTTTTTAAACAAATTTTAAAAAAGTAACAATAAAACAATTCTCTGAATTCGCTGCCATCAATGAGAGACTAATTACGTGCCTTTGTCTTTGATTAAATTTTATATGTCGATTTTGAGTTGAGACAAGTAGAGAAGTTGTAACATAAAAAAAAAAAAAAAAAAAAAAAATAGTAAAATACTGAGAAAAACAAATAGCAAATCAATGATAGATATTAATGCAAAAACAGTAAAAATTATATACAAATATCTCAAGAACTAATGGGATTTATAAAAAATATATATATGTACCTGGTTATTATGGAACTTAAAACTTTTTAATTTTGCAAACGATGCTTTGTGCCAGAATGAGGAAATAATGTTACAGGAAGTAGAATAGAGGGATTAGTATTTGTAGACATCCGATTTGAATATTTCTACATTGAAACTGACAGCAAAGACCTCTGCAGGAAGATGACTCTACATAAGAACCGTTCGGATACAAAATGAACTCTCTCTGTAATTCATATTGCGATTTACTGGCCAACCGACCACAAATACCTCTTAGCAAAAAGGATGTGGTTCCCTAATCTAACTACAGCACATTCCATTGTAGTATCGATTAAACAGCGGAACACAGCCGATATTCAAGAGGCTTAATAGGGTTTGATACCCTAATGTCATGTACAGCCTCTTCTTCCGCCCCTGCACGCGGTCGTGTATCTCCAAAACAGATCTTGAAGCATCGCAATTTTGTTATACCCACAAAAAGTAGAAAAATAGGATATATAAGTTTGTCGTTCCGTCTGTAATTTCTACATTACGAGTATCCATTTCCGACCCCATAAAGTATATATATTCTGACTTCTTATGCATAGCGAAGTCGATTGAGCGATGCCCGTCTGTCCGTCCGTGTTAGTGTTAAAAAATAATGGTCCATGTCCTTCGAATAAGCAGGCAAAACACCACGCCTACCCCTAATTTTTTTAAGTCATTTGGAACAACAAAGTAACTCCAAAAAAATAAATAAATGGGGCGATAGAGAATTAAAAAATAAGAAAGTGAAATAAGTGGTGCTATTTTCCGAGTTACGGGCCTCTGAAATTTTTAAAATGTCATTATGGGCATCAATTAAAAGCTTTTCAAGAGGTATTTCAGGAAATACTAAAATTATTAGAACTCAAATTAATCATGATAACTCAGTTAAGAAAAATTCAAAAGTTATGTCTATGAATTCCCCCTAACTAGGGTGTCAGACGATCAAGTTTTCATTCAATTTTTAAAATTTCTCTCATTTTTTTACCAATACATTCTCACTTTAAAAACTTACTTAGAATTTGCTTTTAAATTTTCGTTCAATTGAGTCTTTCAAATTTTCATTCAAGAGAACAGCTGATTGAAGTTTCTTCCTTCAAATAATTTTTTTTGTTTTCTTTACGACATCTTGCTTAAAAACTTGCTTTGAAATTGCGTGCAGCCTACGTCACAGCTTTCAATTTTTGTGAATTTTGACAAGCAGTATGTGTAAATTTCTTGAAAGAAAATTGAACAAAAACTTGACCATGTGACTGCACGGTAAATTCTTTCTGTAGATTGGCAGTGTTGTTAATTTGGCAGATAATGATATGTGCGTTTTCTTATTCATTGTTGTTCATTTTATTCTGAATTCTAATTTAGTTTTTTTTCGTGAACGGTTTAAAAATTAATGATGTATCAGTAGGTAGTAAGCTAATGTCAATAAACTTTTTTTTTATTTGGTTTTTATACTCATATTGATGTCCGTTAAGTCAATAAATCGTGTCAAATCTATATATTTCGGCTACAGCTTATTGTATAACGCGAAATATCGTGTAGAAAATGCAAGTCAACACTCTAAAAAACTAAATCCGACTAGATGGTCCAGTAGGGTCAATAAGATATCTGCAATAAAAAAGAAATAGTTCTAAAGAGTCCTAAAAATGATTAATTTCGAGTTCGCGTTGCTTTGCTAATTCATGCACAGTGTATTGAATGACATCAATTATGCATCCAAAAATTTACAATAATGCGACCAAAGCAAAGTTGAAATAATTTCGAGTTATTTAATTGTAAAACCAGTAAAACTGCAAGAAAATATGTTATTGATACCCATTTTCAAGAAAAAAAGGCCAAGAAAAGTTAAAAAACATTTTGAAGAATTGGCTGTGAATTTCCAAACCAAAAATATTAATAATGTACTAGACACAGTAGTATCTTAATTAGATACGCGTTTTATTGGTATGAGTGCTGTCTGTCATATATTTGATTTTATTTGGAATAAAGCAACTTTATTACAAAAGTGTGACGAATTCCAAAGAAAATATTTAGATAACAGGGCCTAGTTTTCACTTTAATTCACTGATATTTACCAACTAGTTTTACCTTAACTAACTCGAGCATGGACTGTTTATCAATTATGTAAGGAAACTATAAGCAAATTTGGAGTGCTAGAATGCAACCTAATGAAAGAATATTCAGCAATGTTATTATTCTTTACAATTCCTGTCACTTTTGCAGCAGCTGAGAGGTCGTTTAGCAAGTTAAAAATAATAAAAAATTATTTTAGAAATAATATTGGCCAAACTCGACTCCGACATTTATCGCTAATAGCAATTGAAAACAAAACTGCGTTAAGCCTGGATTTAGACAAAGTCATTGATACTTTCGCGAAAACTAAAGCTAGGAAAAAAATTGTAAATATAATTGTAAATATATTGTTATGTCAGTTGATAGGCACGGCCTTTATATATATAAACCCTTGAGTCTTCTCTATTTCGTTTTAATAGCCAAACACCAAATCAAGTATTAATTGTATTTTATGTTTTTACTGTTTAATATTTTAATTACCTCCCCTTCAGTGCACAAAAGGGCTTAGCACATAGAGTAGCTTAGCATTTTTAAGGTACATATTTGTATATTTCATATTTTTATTTGAAAAAACCTAATCAGTTTACATAGCAGTAGGGTCCCATTTTTTAATTTGCCCCAGGGCCCTTGGTAACCTAGCTACGCCACTGATTAAACGCGATCCAAAAATAGTGTAATTGTTTTAAAAATAATCAATTTTGATTGACATTACTTAACGTCCCGTTTACGAAAAAGTTTCAATTATTATGTAAGTTGGCCAAACAAAACGAAATAGCTCGGAATCAAGACGAATTAATTTGTTGTCAAAATTATAAAAATAAAAAATTTTCAAATAGTTTGAAAAAGTTAAAGAAGTAGTAAATTTTATAAAATTATGTGTCATATTAGAAGAATAAATTGAATTCGGCTTCCTTTTGTTTAATCAGCTATTTTTGACATCAACTTGGTGCTCTGCAACAACAAAATTGCCACCTTAATTATATTTAATTCGCCTAGCTGGCAACTCCTACGTTTATGTCAGAATAAGTTTGAATTAACTTAAGATTATCGTGAGATATTAAATAAAGATTTATTTAAATACTTAAATGAAAATAAGAGATACATATAAGTTTAGGCATGTACGGGGCATAGATCAGATTTTTAAAAATATATACAAAAATCTGTGTAGATATAAATGATCCTAAGTAATTATGTGTATAATAATCTTAAATAAATATAATTTTATATGTATGTATATGTAAATAAAAAATTAGTTTAACTATAATGTTTAATAATATTCAATGTTTTCTGATAAAGAGCCTTTAGGGGTCCCAAACACGATAATATCAATAAAATTAACGTTACACATTTCATTAATATTATAAAATCTTGTGATGGCGCTTTGCGTGAAAAGAAACCAGTTTCATAACCATAATATTGAGCCGCTAAAGCTACAACAAACGTTCCAAGGCCTAAAGTATTGTGAAAAGTTTTATTTAAAAGAGGATTTAAAAATCTTTTGAATTTTGTTGAAAACAAAGCCGACAAACCAGAAACCAAACTAATGCAACATAAAATAAATGCAGCAAAACCTGAAAAGAGATTTATTAATTAATTAAAATAAAATTAATAATTTTGCATCTTTACCTAATTTTCCATGCGTTGAATGCAATGAAAATTTTTTTTGTATACATTTTACAAGAATGCCGGCAATACCAATACCTCCACCCAAAACTTGGAGTACCCAATGTATAATTGTTTTAGTGTTTCTTCGATAATGAATGCTCACAACGTTCTGGTTATAGTGGCACATTATCGCCTCGGCCATAAGAAAGCAAAACTGAAAAAAAATTTTTAATCTTTTATGGTTATTTAATTAAACATGTAACTTAATTTTTCTCTAAAAATTTTTCAGAACTTTACGATTGTTTTTACAAAACAAAAAAATTAAATAATAAAGGTTGCTAAAAGCGACAACGGCTTAAAAATTTCCTGTCAGTAACGTAAAAAAATTGTTTCTAAGATTGAACAAACGTTAACTGGGTTACATCTTAATTTTGAAAAATCTTTGCACACAATTTGTTATAAAAAAATACAAGCATCCATCTCTGATCAGATGCTATATTTTTGAAAATAAAAACAAGAGTAAAATCCAAGGCGAATTAAATACAAGGTGATAGCGGTGGCGAATTCAATTCTTTTCCCTGGTATTCTAACTGTCAAACTCCATATATAAAAAATCTGTATAACAGTTAGATAAATTTTTTATATATGGAGTTTGACAGTTAGTATACATGGTAAAAGAATTGAATTCGCCACCGCTATCACCTTGTATTTAATTCGCCTTGAGTAAAATCAAGGCGAATTAATTATAAGGAGGTAGCGATAGCGAATTCATGCATTTTTACCGGTAGTCCAACTGTCGAACTCCATAAATAAAAAATCTGTATAACAGTTAGATAAATTTTTTATATATAGATTTTGACCAAGGCGAATTAAATACAAGGTGATAGCGGTGGCGAATTCAATTCTTTTACCATGTATACTAACTGTCAAACTCCATATATAAAAAATTTATCTAACTGTTATACAGATTTTTTATATATGGAGTTTGACAGTTAGAATACCAGGGAAAAGAATTGAATTCGCCACCGCTATCACCTTGTATTTAATTCGCCTTGATTTTGACAGTTAGAATACCGGCGAAAATGCATGAATTCGCCATGGTTATTACCAAGGCGAATTAAATACAAGGTGATAGCGGTGGCGAATTCAATTCTTTTCCCTGGTATTCTAACTGTCAAACTCCATACATAAAAAATATGTATAACAGTTAGATAAATTTTTTATATATGGAGTTTGACAGTTAGAATACATGGTAAAAGAATTGAATTCGCCACCGCTATCACCTTGTACTTAATTCGCCTTGGTTATTACCTTATAATTAATTCGCCTTGAGCAAGGCAAATTGAATACTAGGTAAAACTAGTAGCGCAGGTGATCGAATTCGCTTTACACATTTCTCCGAGCTAACGTCAAAATTTATTTACATTTTCGTGACGCGCCATTTAAAAAAAAATTAAAAAATAATGAACTTGAAAATAAAATTGAATAATTAATATGAAAAAAAGTGAATGTGCAAAAAAACGTTGTTTAAAAAGTGAAAAGTGTGTGTGCCAAAAAGTGCTGTAAGAATATAACAAAAGAACAAAAAACTTACTAGAAAAGAAAACGTTTCTTTATAAAACATTTGTAAATTAGAGAGATTTTAAACAAAATATACATTTCTAAAAATGTGTTATTGTGCGGTTTGCAAGAAAAAGTACGAACGCGGGTGTGGAACTTTGTTCGATAAGCCAAAGGACACTAAAAGAAAAGTGAAATGGAGTAGCATTTGTGGCGCGTATATGTCTAACATGCCAGTGATAATAAACAACTTACCTCCATATTTTTCATTTCATTGGACACCACAGTGTACAAATATATACGCCTTAAATCTAGTTTACGGACGCAGCTTAAAAATTAAAAAAAAAAATTCTACGGGGTGTAAAATTTAATTTTAAGCAAAAATGGAAAGCGACAAATTTGGGGTTGACCCTTAGTTTCCGAGTTACGGGCCTCCAAAGTTTGTATGTACGATATGGAATATATCGGGTATTTTTTGGTGAAATCAGACAATATGGGTATCATTGTAAAGGTAATTTCAATATATTTTCAATTGAAAAGGAAAATAGTGAAAAAAATTAAAAAAAAATTGTATATGAAAGTTTTTTGGACAGCTTTTAGTTTTAGCTTCGCTTACTAAAGATTTTCTGCTTAAAATTAAATTCTACACCCCGTAGGCAACCTTTTTTTAATTTAAAGCTGCGTCCGTAAACTAGATTTGTTCCATATATACAAACACTTTTTAATAAATTTGTTTTTATTTTCTGTTTTTTTATATTTTTCGTCAGTTGTTAACTGACAAGTACAAGTAAATTTACACAAACAAAATACATGCGTTTTTTGTTTTTGTCCTCATGCGATTACCTAGTATTCAATTCGCCTTGGCCTTGAGTAAATTAAAAAATAATGTTTTTTATCAAGGCGAATTAAATACAAGGTGATAGCGGTGGCGAATTCAATTCTTTTCCCTGGTACTCTAACTGTCAAACTCCATATATAAAAAATCTGTATAACAGTTAGATAAATTTTTTATATATGGAGTTTGACAGGTAGAATACATGAGAAACAAGGCGTATCTATAAGGTGTAGTCATCGGCGAATTGTTACAACTAAGCAACTTTTTGGTACGAGTCCGTGTCAAAAATCAGTTGTTGGGGCGAATAAAATTTTAATTTGCTTTGAAAAATATAAAGCAAACAGTCAACAAATGCAAAACAAGAAAAGCAATATTTAAAAAATAAACAAAATAAAATTTAACGAAACAAAAATAAATTCTGTGTTTTTTATGATTTTTTTTTCATTTTTAATAAAAATAAAATTTCAACAAAGAAATAAAATTACAACATGTTGTGGGACTTTCTTAATACTAGAAACAAAAACACATTTTTGCTGGAATAATTTCAAAATTTGTCTTTTTTAATTTATTGTGTTTATTATACACTCTGGATCAGTTGATTAGAACCACTTAAAAATACATATAAATTTATTTTTACATAGCAACACTTTGTATTTCTTTCCATAGTTTTAAATTTTTTCTTTAAGTTTCCGAGCACAGTTTTGAGACATTGCCCAATTTCATGCGCAATGTCCTGATAGGTCATTAACTATTATACACTGTTCTTGCCCATTTTCCACTAATCTTAGTGGAAAGTATTTTTTTTTTTTGCTAAATTAAATGCGACTACATAATTGGAAATAATTTAAAAAGGAGAAGAGGTTTCAAAGTGGACAAAATTTTATATTTTGTTTTTTTTTTTTTTTTTTGTGGAAAAACAGTTGCCTTAAAGTCTAATCTTCTTGTTGTTACTTTTGGAATCTTAAAAAAATTCTGTTTCCGATGGTAGTAATATTTAGCTTTGTACAGAAAGAAATGGCGTACTAAAAATGGAAATTTAAGTAGTTCTAATCATTTGATTGTGAGTGTATGTACATATGTATACAAACAAATAAGGAAATACAAGAAATGAAAAAAACAAACCGAATTGAAAAAAAAAAACAAAACAAACTTTGACGTTATTTCGAACAGTACTTCATGCTGATGATACCACCCAAGGCGAATTAAATACAAGGTGATAGCGATGGCGAATTCAATTCTTTTACCATGTATTCTAACTGTCAAACTCCATATATAAAAAATTTATCTAAGTGTTATACAGATTTTTTATATATGGAGTTTGACAGTTAGAATACCAGGGAAAAGAATTGAATTCGCCACCGCTATCACCTTGTATTTAATTCGCCTTGATACCACCCATGGCGAAATAATACAGGTGGTCTCAATAGCGAATTCATTATTTTCGCCGCAAACTCTAAATGTCAAACTATAACAGTTATACATATTTTTTATATATGGAGTTTGACGTTTAGAGTTTACGGCGTAATTAATGAATTCGCTATCGACACCACCTGGTATTATTTCGCCATGATACCGCCTGGTTATCAATTCGCCTTGATGGGAAAGGAATTGAATTCGCCACCGCTATCACCTTGTATTTAATTCGCCTTGGTTTTTTATTTAAATACAAAAGCAGAAGAGGCGGCAGTGGCGAGTTTATTAATTTTCGACGTCGCTAAAAAATCTGCTTTAAATTATTTAATTTTTTTTTATATGTAGCACAACGAAATTATTACAGGTGTAACTACTAGCCTAGCGGTTTACTTTTTTTCTGAGGGCAAATTACGGCATTCGATATCGATCAAAATTTATATTTAAATTTTATTAAAATTTCGATCGATAACAGGTGCCGTAATTTACCCCCGAGTCTGATAACGTCAAAGTTTATTCAAGATTTGTGAACATTTTCATCGTCCGCATACATTTGTAAATAATTTTTCTTTCTTAATAAAAAAAAAATAAAAAATTGTACAAAGTAAAATGGGATTGAACTTAAGCTAAAATTAATTTAATTGATTTGTTATAACATCAAAACAGTTCAACTAATATATTAATAAAGTAAAATAAATTCGCGGTTAAATGTGTTTTAAATTTATTCCAAAACTTATTTTAAAAATTGTTGCATTCAATTCCTTTTTCTTTGCATTTTAGTCTGCTTTTTTATTGACGCACTCAGACTAGAAAGAAATTTTGAATTCGTCTTACACAATCCTTGTTAAATATGCCTAGATATGAAGTTTGACATTTCTAGCAACGGTGTCACACAAACCAAAGTATTTCATCACTGTGTACATTGTCTAACCAAATTAATATTGATATTAATACTCCTTGTATTCTTACTTACAAAGTTAGTTGGTTAAATAGATGATGTTTACAACGTACATAACATAAGGTAGATAAATGCGAAGAACGCTGATGAAGGATGTAGCGATCCAGAAAATTCAGCATTACATTCTGTTGGTTTTTAATTTTTCTTGTTTTCTTTGGAAAACATCCGAATACATTTGTAAAATAATTTTTTTCTAAAAAACCATTTTTATAATTTAAAAATGTTTCCGATAATTTTATATTATCTTTTCTTGAAAAAATAATAAAAAAGTCCAATGAAAATTGCAAATTTGACTCTTGGTACAATATTGCCTGAAATAAATAAGATCTTTTGTTAAAAGTCCCTACACGTTATTTTTTGCTCTCTCCTAAGTACGATTAAAATGTTGTGAGTGATTCACTTCAAACCTTTTGCTTTTCTCAGACAGTGTTAACGTTTGGTTTGTGTTTGTTAAAAAGTTTCTAAATGTGTTTTTTAATACAATATTGTTTACAATTACTACCATAAGATTTTATTTTAATTTTTTTGCGTTTTTTTGTTTTGTTAAATTTTCTTACCCCTATTGTTACCAGCCAGGCATGTAGAACCGTTCCCGTCAAACCTGTACGTAAACAAAGCCAGCTCATATAAATGGTCACAAATCCAATACAAATTTGATTAATAATATTTAAATAATATTCCAAACGCTGTAATATGCGGTGCGGTTCACTACTTGGCCTTTTATCCACAGTCATTTTCGAAAATCTGGATTTTGCAAATAAATTTTTAGAAGAAGTATATGGTAGACTTTGGTAACCAATATTATATGTGGTTGTTTCCCCGTTATCCAAAGATTTATTGTCAATAGAAATTTTAAACGTTGTGCTGCCGTAATCAGTTTGTATTGTACTGCAACTTGTAGTATTCAATGTTTCCATTTTAAGCTAAACAAAAAAGTACACAATTATTTTGTTGCTATTTTTGTATTTTATTTTAATATTTTTATTATTTCTTTATTGTTTTTTAATCTTAATGATTTTTAAAATGATTGTAGTTGTTGGTTCTGAGCGAAGTGTTTGCAATAAATTTTGCTGTTATCAAAGTGTAAGGTTTTGATTTTCCTTAGCTGAAAATAATTCTGGGAAATATATGCGTTATAGGAATAGATTCATCTGAGGCAACGAAAACACGTGCAGATACATTTTTTGTAGTTATTAATTACATATCGCACTGGTCTTTCTAAACCGAGTCAGCCAGTCAGTAGAGGTAAAAAACTGTTTTTTTAAATATTTACAATAACGGTTTAAATGACATGTAAGGAAATACAAGTAAGAAGTATACAACGGTAGATGTTTTTGAATTATTTCCAGGGATATGTATTATTCGATTTTTCTTTTTAATATTAAATAAATGATTTTGAGGTTACATTTTTTTTGTTTTTACTATCCCAAAAGTTATCATCAAATTTACTTTTGATTTTATATAAGATAATTTTGTTTAAACGATATTCAATAATTTATTATACACTTTTGTGTTAATAAAATATTTATCAATTTCTTATAATGCAAAAAAAGTTAAAAAGGATTTTATTAGTATTTATGACCATATCATAAAAAATATTTCTGATTTAAACAAGAAAATAAAAAACTATTCAAAAAACATTAAAAAAATCAAATAGATTTAATGGTAATTAATTTATAGAACCTGATAAATTTGATAAGAAAAGAAACATAATTAATGAATTATTAAAGCTCGTTTAACCTAATTTCAAAATAATTACAATCTAATTTTTTAAGTTTTCCTAAATCGCGGGGGACCAGGCGAGATAACCGAAAACGAGAGCACTGAGCCCAGGTGTGCTAACTGTTTTTTTTTAGGTTTTAAGCATCTTAGTTTTCTACCATCTAACAACTATTATGTCAAAAAAACTAAATTTAAAAATTATTTAAACTTAGTGATTTTGTGATATTTTTTAAGGTTTTTTTTTCAATTATATATCTAACTAGCTCAACCCGGTGTGCTTTACTACCCCCTTAATAATATAATGAAATATAAAGTTAATGAAATTGAAGTGTAAAGTGTTTAAAGTGTAAATGTGTGTATTAATTTTTCTTTTTCGGTTCTTCTTCTACGTCGTAAAAAGAAAAGTTTTGCTGGTGGCGATAAAAACAAAAAATGGATTTCTTTCGTCAGAATGGAAAACTACAAAATAGAAATCTCACGAATTTGTTTTTTTAAACTTCAAGCAGAATCTCTAAAACGAATACACACAAAAAATAGTTAGTTGAAAAAAATTAACAAAAAATGTTTTTATTGGAATTCATGTACATATTGATGACTGATTTCTGTTATAGTTTTTCTAGCTCCCTATATGCCGGCACTTTATAAGTGCCAATTCAATCATCAGTAGAATTGAAAATATGTTTTGGTGTACATACATGCATATGCACACCAAGTAGGTACATATAATATTTATATTAATTTATATTTAACTTCCTGTATACCCTGCCCCCAAACATAACATCTAAAAACCAAAAAACTTAGTAGACCTTTTCCACATGCAAAAAGAATTTTAAAATTGGTCGACAAATAACGAAGTTCTTTAAAAATTAATTATTGTGGCGGGCCATTTACCGCACCCTGCCTCCCATACACATTTTCCAAAACAAAAAAATTTTTTTGAATCTTTTCCATATGCAAAAAGAATTTTGAAAATTGTTCCACAAATAACGAAGTTATTTGATATTCAATTATAATGGCGAGCCATTTGCGACACCCTGCTTCCAAACACAATTTCCAAAAACCAAAAAACTTAGTAGATCTTTTTTATATGCCCAAAGAATTTTGAAAATTGGTCCACAAATGGTGAAAGTATTTGATAATCAATTATTGTGGCGGGCCATTTGCGACACCCTGCCCCCACACACAATTTCCATAAACAAAAAAAATTTTGTGGACTTTTTCATATGAAATAAAAAAATTTTTTGGACCTTTTCGATACGCAAAAAGAATTTTGAGAAATGGTCCACAAATAACGAATATTTGATAATCAAGAATTATGGCGGCCCACTTTTGACACCCTGCCCCCCATACACAATTTCAAAAAACCAAAAAAATTTAGAGGCCCTTTTTCATATGCAAAAATTATTTTTAAAATTTGTCCACAAATGGCGAAGTTATGCTTCTTTACATTATTAAAATCTGTTCAAATCCATGTGGTAAGGATAATATAATTTAAAAAAGTGGTCGCAAAAGTGGGCGTGGCTAAAAAAGTAGCCTATTACTAATCCGAGCGTTCCAGTTAAATACTGTGAAAATTTCAAGAAAATCGGTTTAAGGGTTTGGTCTAAAAAAAGAAAACATGAAACAGCACTTAAGGAAAAATATAGGTGCTAGCCTTTTTTCTACCCTTCTCCACCGTTAACGGACCGATTTTCCGATTTTCAATAGCAAAATTTGACAAATTGTTGGGATTAATCTTCTGAAGCTCTCCCAGTGTTTTAGCAAAACTGTTTTAATCATGAAAGGAGACGGACAGACGAAGATCGCTAAATCGACTTCTCTTTTATAAAGGTCTGGAATTTATTATAAAGATCCGGTTTAATTTAAAATTCGTTTATTTAGCTGTTTGTGTTATTTCAAATAAAACACAAACCACAAAACGCATATAACGAACGTACAGCACACATAGCAAGTGTAAAAATCAAGCAATGCCATTTAACTGAGTGGGAGTTAGATTTAGATATATTCTATAAAGACAACTTGACATATATTTATGGTCGCTATACCTTTTGGAGTATTGATTAAGACTCTTTTACATTATAATACTTGTACTGAGGTTATGTTAGTATAAAATTAAATCATATCAATTGTGATTATCAAAAATTCATTACATTTTCTGCTTACACTGAACTAAAAGTAAATAAACTTATTTAAAACATTAAAGGTTTGGTTTTATAAGAAAAAAAAATTACTTTATCAAGTAATTTAAATTTTTGAAAAGTCGTATTACCGCACGTATGTACATACATATATTTGTTCTAAGCTTATCCTTATCTTTAGTTTGTATCTAAAATATTTTTGGTTGTTTTTTTTTTCTTTTGTAGTTTAAATGCTTTTATCGTAGTTTTAGTTCACCTTGTATTTTTAAAGATAATGCTTGATATTTTTTTATGTCGATAGCAACCATAGTGACCAAAATTGCTTAAAACCGATCCGCCGTTTTCGCAAACTAGACGTTAATTTAGTATAACATTGATTGCTGTACAGTAGTACCAAGAATGGATAGTATTAAAAAATAAAATTAGTACCATGTTTTCAAGAAGAAGAACTTAAGTCTGACTTAAAATAACAAACTTAGCAATGTTTATAAATTAAAACAGTACGAGTGACAATAACCATCAAGTGAAATATTTACTTAACAAACCTGTTTTTATACCTTCACCACAGATGGTGAAAGGGTATATCTAAGTTAGTCATTTCGTTTGTAATTCCTACAATTTCTATTTCCGACCCCATAAAGTATATATATTCTGACTTCTTATGCATAGCGAAGTTGATTGAGCGATGTTCGTCTGTCCGTCCATGTAAGTGTTGAAATCAAACTTGATTTCACAAAAAAATAAATATGTCAATCGATCAGATATAGTGTCGAAAGAGGTGCTATTGGAAATCAGCATGATCGGTCCATGTCCTTCGAGGCAACAGGCAAAACACCACGACTTCCTCTAATTTCTTCATGTCATTTGGAACAATAAAGTAACTCCAATCAAACAAATAATTATAAGGGGCGATAGAGAATTAAAAACTAAAAAAAAAAAACAAAAAAAAAACAAGTGAAAAATTTGGCGCTCGCCCATATTTCCGAGTTACGAGCTCTAAAATTTTCAAATTTTTTCAAATATCAATATCGGTTTCATTTTAAAGCTTTTGAAGACAACTTTAAAGAAATACGTTAATTTTAAAAAATGCTTAAGCCATTAAGAGCAGATGTCATTTTTATATAAAATTATATATGTATATGCAGTACCAACATTTTTTTATTTTTTAATTCTCTGTCACCCCAATATTTGCTTTTTTGATTGGTGGTGATTGTTGTTTTTGATTAAAAATATTAATGAAATTAACTTGGGACAACAACCCTAAGCAAAATTTACAATTATCGAAAAAAAATGTTTTTTGAACAGAAAAGCTTTATGGTAGAAAGAATTTTTTATGCCGATTTTTATTTAAAGTTTTCAATGGGAAATCTGCAGTATCGTACATGTTGTTAGACATATACAATGAAGGGTATAAAAGATATACATAGCACTCTTGCTTGATTTAATAGATTTTGAATTAGAAATAAGTTTTCAGTTGACATATTACGACATTCGATATTGATCGAAATTTCAATAGAATTTAAACGTAAATTTCAATTGTAAAGAATACCGCATTTGCAAGTTGTTAATTAACTACAAAACCCACATAAATAGTGGCTCCTATGTTCTGAATTAGATTTTAGGCGGCTAAATCATTAATTTTTTAATTTGTGTTAGTTTTAATTCGTTCTTGCATCTTCTTTTGACGGGTTTTATTCTATAGTACTAAATTATCGGCAAATTAAAATATAATTAAAATTGATTTAACCATTGAACACCAAACACATTGCAACACTGTTTTTTAAATAATTATAATATACAGTTGCAGATTTGTCGAAAAAATTAAAATATTCTATACACCTGCTTGACACTTTATCTATTTTTTCTACTCTGTCCGTTTTTTTAAGAAGACAACATGATTATTTGAAGCAGTGTAGTCAGTTATGGTGCTTTCTCGCCAAACGTGTCGATAAAAATTTAGGATTGGCTTTCCCGCTTGGTGATATTTTTAGCAATTTTTTATAAATTATTCTACGACAACATTTTATTTAAATAATTCTTGCAAAATAACCGACTAAAACAGATTTCATCTGTCTGCCTATAACGGTTTAAGAGTATGACCACATATATTAGATTACACTAACTATTGGGACACCCTTATATCTCGAAACTTTATACTAGTTCAACTGTTCAATAGTTTGGCTTTACACATCAAATTACAACAACTGTAGGGTCACCCTTTAATTTCCAAATTCAAATTATATCCTTGCTGTAGTAGTTGATTAAGCAATCAGGTTCTGTGTAAATTTCAACAGTCTGTCTAAAACGGTTCAACAATTTGCCCATATACATCAGATTACATCAACTATTGTAAAACACCTTAATTTATAATATAATTGCCGTATTCACAAGCTCTGCTAAGGTGTAGGTAGTATTGCATACTACCTTTTGTTTACTTCTTTGTGAACAACCATTGTATCAATGTGCCATTGTACATTGTACTTCATACGTCAAAAACTAAATAAGAAGAAGAAAAGTGCTATTCATGATTTGTTATTTATAAGCCAAATGGGGGAGAAAACAGAAAAAAGTAAATTAATAAATTAATAAATTTTTTGTGTGAAAAATATAGTTTCCATATATTAATGGTTGACTCAGGTAAGTTATAACCGTTTTCCTTATTTTGTTTACATATTTTAAATGAAAAAATTAATACAGGTCATGAAGAAGATGAGGATGAAATTCAAGAAATTTTTAGGATGAACCTAATGTACCTGCTCTCCATTCGCAGAAGTATACATTTCGGGCTACCAAAATCATCATTATGGCATAATCGAGCTTTAAGATATTTTGATGAAAACAGATTTCTTCATATGATACGACTACGGCCAGAGGAATTTGCCTATATATTCAACCTTATAAAAAATGACGATGTTTTTTACACAATTGGCGAAAGGCTCTAACTACGCATTGACTTGCAGCTTAAAATTGTACTTTACTGCTTGAGATCTTCAGGAAATGGTGCTTGTGTTCGTAAGGTAGCATCTCTTTTTGGTATAGGTGATGGCGTTACCATACAAAATATTAGAAATCGAGTCATTAAAGCAATATTTAATCTTAAAGAACATTTTTATATTGGCAGAGAACAAACATTAACATATGTTTCCAATATACCCACTCCTACTATATACAACAGAAATTACTTATTCCACTTTCTAATAAATCAGTCAAATCAATAAATTAAATAAATAAAACTAATAAAAATATCTTTTAATTCAATTTAATTTAATATAATTCACACATGAACACAAAAATAATAATTCATTTAAACATAAAACATTTAAACAAATACAACGTTTGAAAAACATATGAAAAAAGTACTAAGTGTTGTATCGCATGTTTGCATGAAAATTACCAACAACACAGCTAGCACCGTTGTATTTTGTTAGCACTTAGCACGTACTAGGGGGCTTGTGAATAGGGCAAATGTTTTTATACTTTATACTTTTATTATACCAAACAAAGTAGTGGACATTCTGTCTATATTTAGGTGTTTGTATCTAACGGTTCAAAAAATACGGCCATATAGAACAAATTACATTAATTTTGGGAACACCCTTTAAATATGAAATTCAAATTATAAGCTCGTTGTTATAGCGGTCTTAGCAAAACAGGTCAGTTGTAAATTTCAGCTGTTTGTCTATACCGGTTCAAAACATCGACCACATAAACCAAATTAAATCATTTATGGGGACACCCGTTTATTTCCAAAACATAATTTTATACTTGATGTTATAGCGGAGTTAGTAATACAAGTTCTTTGTAAATTTCAATCCTCTGTCTATAACTGTTTAAAAGTATGGCCATGGCGCCTATATTTTGGTTCAAAATATAGGTCCATATAATAAATTTTGGGAGCGCCTTTCACAGTTTATAATACACGTAAAAAATATTGGACAACCTTTTAATTTTTAGATTATGAACTGTTTTTAAAACGGGACCAATCTGTAAGTATAAACTATCATATAACACAAAAATTTCCAAATCGGTTCAGAAATGACTGAGTTCTGCAGGCACAAACATAAAAAAGCAACATTTCTCCTTCTTTCTTTGAAGTCGGTTAAAAAGGATAAAATGCAATAAAAAAAAAATGAAGCTATCGATTCGACTGAACGTTTTTTTTTTTATATTTGTGCCTCCATAAAGGCAGAATCAGTCTTTACTTTCTGTTCCGTGACGAATCAGCTGATCAGTTTCTGTTAAATGGAAAATGTGTATTTGTGGTTTGTTATTACTTTTACGTTCTGTTCTGTTTCGTTCGAAACAGTAGAAAATAGAATTCAACGTTAAGTAACTTGAAAGTTGTTTGATAGTGTGTGTGCAAAATGAAAACAAACCTATTTTTGTTATTGTAGTTTTTTTTTGTTGTGATGTGTATTGTGTTTTCTTTGTTTATTATAAACAGCTGCATTGTTATTACAGAAAAACTAATCACAATAATTTATAAAGCAGAACGGCACGGAACAAAACAGCAACAGAATGTAAAGACTAATGAGACCTCAACTTGTCACATCAGGATTGATTTAAATCCGACGACATTTTTATGTTAAATTATATATAGTACTTAATTTTTTCTTATTTTTTATTTCTATGCCACCCCAATATTTGTTTTTTTTATTGGAGTTACTTCACTAAATTAGATTGACATATATAGTAAAGGGTATATAAGATTTGTTTTATATTAAAATTAAAACCAGCAGAAATATTTGTCTTAAAAAATCTGTTTTATTTAAAAATTGTATAATTTATATAATTTAAATTAAATATAATGATCTCAATAAAATTGAATAACATACTTATATACATGTATCTGTATGTAAAAGTTATAATCAAAATATTATTAACAAAATTTCTCCTCATTCCTTGAAAACAACACTTGTTAATTTAGAAAACAAAGATTTCAAGGGACCCAAGCATGACAGTACCAACGATATTAAAGTTAAACATTTCATTAACATAACAAAATCATTTGATGGCACATGTCGAGAAAATAAATGAGTTTCGTAACCGTAATATTGGGCACATAAAGCTACTACAAATGTTCCAATACCTAATACAGTGTGGCTGGTCTTATTCAGTACTGGACTTAATAGTTGCCTTAAAGTCGTTGAAAATAGGGACATTAAACCGGAAATAAAACTAATACAGCACAGAATGAAAGCGGCAAAACCTTAAATTATAGAATATAAAAGAAAAATTACAAAATTATACAAAAAAAAAAAAAGAAAAAACAAAGAGAAGAGAAGAGAAGCCTTACCTAATTTGGCATGAATATTAAATAAATCAAATTTGTCATGAATACATTGGATTATAACGCCAGCAATACCAATTCCTCCACCTAAAACTTGCAATACCGAGTGTATGATAGTTTTGGTATTTCTTCGATACTTAAAGGTCAGCACATTGTGATTGTAATGACACATTATTGCTTCGGCCATAAGGAAAGAGAACTGTAAAAAAGAAACATTTTTGAATAGATTTAATTTAATCTGAAAATTTCTATTGAAATATATTTACCACTAATACCGATTCAAAATAGTTAATAACACTTTTTTCAACCAGTTTTTATTGCATTGACGGCTCCTTTAACAATGTTCGATACTTATAAAGGGATTTTATCCAAAAATAAGTATGGTACTACTATCAGTTAATTTACAAAAAGAGCTTTTACTACCAGGGTATGAAAATAAACAAAACAAATGTAAACGTTTCGTTCAAAAATGAAACGAACAACTTCAAAAATGCATTGTATTTGTGATTGAGCACAAAATGTACATTAAACTAAACGACTGAAGCAGCAGGAACAAAACAAAATTGAAACGTTTTTAGAAAAAATATTTTTCTATCATGGATTTCCCTGAACAGAATAAGATCATCAAAAAATTTGAGAGAATCACGGCAACATGTAAGGAAGTGTGAATGCAATAATTATAAAAACAAAGAAAAGTTGAAATTATTTTTTTTTAAAAAAGTCGCAAATAAAATTCTTTAATAAATAAAACAAAATTTTATAAAAAAAAAAATAAATTTTTCACAAGTTTCTCATTTTATTATTAATATTCTTCTTTTTCTTACCCCTATTGTTGTTAGCCAAGCATGCAAGCCCGTTCCGGCTAAACCTGTTCGCAAGAACATCCAACTGATGTAGATCGTGACAAAACCAATGCACATCTGATTTATAATATTAAGAAAAAACTCTATACGTTCACAAATTTGAGACGATTCATATACTGACTTAGAATCCATTTTAAATTTATTAAATTCCTCAATTATTTAATTAGAAATTATTGCTAAATATTTCAACTATCCTTACGAGTCAGCATTTTTTAATAAACTAATGTCGGTTCAAAATTTCAATGTAGTTTAACTGAAATCGATTACAATAGCACCAAAATATTTAGATATTAGTAATTCCACTTTTAAGCTTAAGAGTTAAAAGTTTTTATTGCTGTAGTTTTGATATCTTGCTAAAAAACTGTTCATTTAAAATCTGAAAATTTAAATTTTAGTTTCTCGGGTAGGTAAAAAACCTTGAGCTGAAAAGCGATGATTAACAGTTTAACACTGCATCAAAGCCACAGGGATAAAAGTACAATTATTTGGCAAGCAGTTATTCTTGAATTCGAAACTTGCCAGAGCCGCAGAGTTGTAGTTGTGTAATCAAAAAGGCTAATGGCTGACGGCCTAAATGCCACAGAGTATAATAAATAAAATCATAACAGAAGGGAAAAAATGTACAAAATATTTTAAAAATGTGTTCTAATGACCCTAACAAAATTAAATCTAGCAGCAATTCGTTACAAGTTAAAAAGTTTCCAAAAACCCATTTTCCTTATAGCATTACGTATGCGTTCTGTATTACAATTAAAAATAGCTGTTTAATATGTATTATAAAGTTTTTACAGTTCAGATTCTTGAGTATTACGTCTCTTAAAAATTTTTACAGAGGAATATTTAGAAACAGGATTGTTGCTATTTATAAGATTTTTATATCACCAGAGAAGTTTTCGGCGCAATTGGTAAGATTAAATAAAACATGTTTTAATACTATTATTGTTGGATAAGTGAATAAATAAATAATACAAATACGATCATAAAATGACAATAAATATTGGATCTTTAACGCTCCATATTTCTTCAACATTGTCTAGTTGAACCAATGTTTGTATGTCGTGGACGATTTTTAAAAGTTAATGTAAAATTAAAACAAAACCCGGTATTATGGAAAACAATAATTAAAGAAAACGAGGAGCCACCATTTAAAGAAAAATTGCGCAGAGATGGGAAAAATAAAAAACAGGTATGAATTATAAAATTAAAAATTTTCCAACAAATTAATTACTAAATAAAACAGACGGTTAGCTGATAGCAAGAACAATTATATGTGACGATTTATAAAGAGACATTTTTAGGACTAAGATTTCTTGCAGGCCAGTCTATTTGAATGTTATGTGATTTCCTATCCCTACTGTCCCACATACATTAAAAGCTTACCCCATACCTTTAGATCAACACAGATTTTCCTAACGTGTTCGAGGGCTTCATGTTTTCATAAGTCTCTTTCATATGAAAGTTGAGCATGTAAAATGTGACATGTTACTGTATCTTGAAAACAAGTGCTAGTTGGTAATTTTCGAGGTGATTTTTGAACTCAGGGTGTGAAAATACATAACGATTGGGTGTTTTTAAGCCTGAAACAAATTAATTGGTGATCAGAGTAATTAAAAAAAAGAAGAATATTAAATTAATGTTTTTTTTTTAACTTTTATATATTTATGTATATCAGAATTTAAATGCTTCCGGATTTTTAAAGAACAGCTAAATTTACTTCAAACTGTTATTGTTTTTAAAGTATTATAGTAGTTTTTTTTATCTGAATGTAATGCTTTTAGCTTAAGCTGTTGATGAATGGGAAAGTAAGAAGTAGATAACGAAAACGTGCAAAAAACAATGTCAAACATAAATGAAACAGCTTTTCCAAGAGATATTGAGGGTAATCAAATAAAACATAAAATTTTTTTGTTATAAGTATTTTCTTTGTTGCAATAAAAAAAATTTTTTTAAAATACTAAACGCTAAAAAAAACTATATCCATTCTAAAATTACTAAAACCATTGTAATGAAAACAATAGAGTAATGTTTTTACCCTTTAGTTAATCACCATTCTCCTTTTATAAAAAATATATTTTTTAAATAAATTAATAAAATTTTTTCCAAAGGGTACAATTTTTACAAAACAAAAAAGTAATTTTTACAAATCTACCAACCCTGCTACATAAAAAGAGAAGTTTTAAAAAACGGCAGTGTCGCATAACTTTTTTTGAAAATAAATGTATGTCCAACATTTAAACATGGAGGTGAGTCAGCACTGGAATATATGAGCGCAGCTGGAGTAGAAAATTTACATGTTATCTATGGAATAATGGACCATAAGAAATGTGCAAAAAATGGGGATTGCTGAAATCTACATTTTAACGCAAAACAATGACCCTAAGCATACTACGTGCAGCACCAAGTTGTTGCTTCTCAAACAACACACCAAAAATGGATAAAAACTCCCTTACAATTAGCTAACATTAAAACTATCGAGAATCTTTGTGATCATTTAGAAAGAAGAGTTTGAGAAAGGCAAATAAGAGAAATGATTTAACAAGCACTCGCAGCGATGCCGAAATGAAGATTTTACATTAATTTAAAGATTTTTTTTTTATCAAAATAAGATTTTTTCCCTAAATTACGATTTTTTTAATAAATTGCTTGACTTCTAATATTACAACTTCTTGTTAAATAAATTAAATATATTAACTTACGAGTATGTGAAACAATTTTATTGTAAATTAGTACTTTTTAAGAACTTTTACATTGAGTTTTGTAAAGAAATAACAACACGATTTGACTTTAATGAGGCAACGCAAAACGTTATTAACAAAAAAGTTTCTCCACTAGCAGGTCTAGTAAATTTTTTTTTAAATTTAACTGAATACAGCGAGAGACAAAATTTAGATGACAAATTTAAGGAACTACCACATAGACTTTAGTAAATTTTTTAAAAATTTAGGAAATGTTAGTGTGGAAAAGTTTTGTCAAACAATCTCAAAAATTTCTAGAGCGAATAGTGAGTTAGTGTTTCCAATTTTGTCGAAGTTTAAAATG
This sequence comes from Gymnosoma rotundatum, assembly GCA_916610165.2. NCBI lineage: Eukaryota > Metazoa > Arthropoda > Insecta > Diptera > Tachinidae > Gymnosoma > Gymnosoma rotundatum. The sequence continues at coordinate 37,127,647 of OU744337.1, forward strand.
TCTCTCTTCTTCATCAGCAAACGTTGCCTAAATATTTTGAAAAATTAACTTAAATATAAAGAGGGTGTTTAATATACTCAAGATTATTTGTTGGTCCAGATTTATACCACGCCATTTTTTTATGAATTATTTTTTCAATCCTTTTTTTAATGCTTTAATTTAAGCAAATCATACGCAGCAGTAACATCCCTTTAAAATACAAGCCATGCCATCCATATTGCTTACCCTGTTACCATACTACCAAACAAATTTCATACTAGTTTAAATAGTGTATAGTGTAAATTCGCTGTTAATTAACAAATTTTCGTGATATAATTTAAAAGTTTTTGCTATAAAAAATTTAAAAACTTCACAATTATAATTAGAAATGTGTGAAATATGTTCGGTCTTTAAAAGAATTTTGACTTGTTTTTTAAAGTAAGTCATTTGTTTACATATTTGATATAAAAGATAAAATGTATAATCACAATTATATTTAATTGTAAAATTGGATAAAATACTTGAGTCTTATGTTTACTTGTTAAATTTTATTTACATTTCGCTAGTCTTATGTAGAAAGGCCCTAACTCACATAATTGTGATTTTACAGGAGATGGTAAAAACATAACAGAAACTGTATTTATCACAATGTAATATTTGAAATGCAATTGCTTGTAATATCGTTATTTTTGAAACTATTGTATTCATATTTTGTGACGAGGTGTATTTGCATGAAATGTAATGGAATCGCGAAAAAACAGAATTTCATAAAAATTCGAGTTAGGGCCTTTCTACATGAGACCAGCGATTTGTATGTATATTGTTATCTACTTATTACAACACGTAATAAAGATTAAAGAGTATTGAAGATTTTTTTTTATCAAAATAAAGATTTTTTTCGACAAATAAAGATTTTTCTATGAAAATTTCCGGCACCATTGAGCACTCTGCATGAAGAACGATTCAAAATTCCTTGCAACGTGACACAACGTTTAGTAAACTTCATTCCAAGAAGACTACAACAATTAATAAGGCACAAAGGATCTCATACCAAAATTATGATTTATGTTTTAGTGGATTTTGTGACAATAGTTACATAATAAGCACTTATTTTAAGAAGTTCAAAATTAAGTGTTGTTTTTTTTGGCGTAAATTATTTAAATAAGAATATATTTTATGTTTTTTTACTTATAATTTTTATATTAACTTAAAAACAAATTGAAGTGTAATTTTAAGTTGTATGTTTACAATAAGGTTTGTTTAAAAAATGGATTAAGAAACTTACGACGAGAATGAGCTTTCATTATCAGAGCCAACAGTATATGACCTACACAAAGTGTAAATATATTTGGGCGGGTCCAATAACCTTTTTCCATTCTCTTTTTATTTTTGTAAAATTTTGTTATGAAGGAACATAACAAACTAATAACTTTTACTTGATTAATTACAATGTGTTTGAAAATAAAAAATCATTTTATCAAGAGAAACAATAACAACTACATACATGTATTTGTAAAAAAAATTCAACAGGAAATTTAGCACAAACCTGTTTTTAATTTAAAAAAAAATACAATCACACTTTTTGTTTTTTTAATATTACACTTCTTATAAAACATTTTATTTTTATACGCAAAAAAAATCTTAATAAAAATTAATTTTCTTTCTGATAATAAAAAAAAACACAACATTCGATCTTCTAAGAAATTAGTTTGCTTATCTCGGCTTTTACTTGTACAAAGCAACACAAAATGGGCTTTCCCATTTGTAGTAAACAGAAATAAATTGACATTTCGTTTTCAACTTTATTCAAATTTTGTTTAACGCTCTTAAAGGCAGAATTAGCCGACCGTTGAAATCGTAAATGTAATGTAAATGTAGCTGTACAGTAAATGTAAATGTAGTTGTGCTTATAGAATGTGTAAAGACGTGTTATGTGTTTTTGACATAAGCAAAAAATTAAATAAAACTGTGTTGTGTTTTGTCTTCTTTTTTATTTTGTGTATGCTTTTAAATTATAATGGATACCGAAGATTTGTTTATTAGTTTAAACCCAGCTAGCATTTTTAGAAATTTTCAATCAAATTCGAATCTTTTTTAATTCTTCTGCGCGATTAAAAAGCTAGAATATGAGCTTCTTTTCTGATCATATAAGATACTTTTGTCGGGAGAAAAGTGTGACTACCCGCGACTCTTCTTAAAAAGTCATTTATGAGTCATTTTCTATATTTATTTAGAATCATTTTCGACCCTTTTTCTAAGAGTTCTATGATCATTTTTGAATCGCTTTCTGATCATTTATTAGTCTTATTTACCTTCGCTTATGATTGTTTTTCGAGTCGTCTTTAAGTCATCGTTTAACAGCATACGGTTCTTTTATGAGCAATTTATTAGTATGTTTAGGAGTCATTTTATTGTCATTTATCAGCCATATTTGTATTAATTTAGACTCCTTTTTACGTCTTTTATGAATATAATTTGAGTCATTTATTAGTCGTATTTCTATTTGTATTTTACTCTCTTCTTAACTGTTTTTAGTCGGTTTTCTGAGTCCTATGTTTACACTGCAGCGATTAAAAAAAATCACGTTCGTATGAACAATAAATAACAAAGAAAGAATATTAAGTTTATATTTGTGTTGTATGTACATCAGACATCAAAGTTTATTTAAAAAATATTTTTTTTCGTTAAAAAAGTTCTAAAAGATAGAAGTTTAATATAAAAAAATGTTTGCGGAAATAAACTATTGGCACACTAAGAGATATCCTTTTTTCGGTTTTATAGAGAATTACATGAGTATTTTAACATATAACAAAAAATAACTAATAATAATTTTTTTTTTTGCATAAAATAATTAATTTATACTTTTTAAATCTTAATAAAAAAAAATTAAATAAATTCATTAATACGAACTGCATCGAAAATGTTTGTACTTTCCCATTCCAGCTGAACAATGTGGCAGATTCATCCGAATAAACTTTTCGAACAGCAGCTCTAAGAAATTGTGGCGGTCCTTCGCCGCCGGTTTTTGCAATAAATTCTCTCTGTTAAATGAAATAAGTTATAGAGAAATGAATAATATACTTAGTTAATAAGATAGTAAGTTAGTAGTAAGTAAATTAGTTAGCAATTAGCTTGTTTGTTACTTTGCTTTGTCATTTCCTATACTTACAAATTGTTTAAGTTTTTTCTCATTCTCCTGTACCTAGGAATCAAAGTTATGTAAATTATGGATTTTGCTGGAGCATCCATAACAAAACAACGCACTTTAATATTAAAAAAATTACCAGCATAAACCAATCCTTCTTGCATCAGAACATTGAGTTCTATTATAAATTCTTTTAAAAAATCGTTTGCGCTCTTGGGTTTTGAAATTCCTTCAAACAACCCAATAAGGAACACACAGCACACAGCTTGATCCAACAACACTTCCTAAAACCGGCCAAACTTGTTTAGTACTGCTTTTAAATAGCGGCAGGCTGTCAATCCCAAAATCGCAAACAATATCCCACGTTTTCCACTCGTTTCTTACCAAAAAATCGGTTAATCCGTTTTTTAAACCGTAATGGATATATGTCCCTTCACCAAACTTTCTCTCGGCAATTGAAGTAGGCGTTTTTAAAAGTGTCCTAGAACAATAATAATAGTGCATTAATTGAAACAAAGCTAACTTGAAATTCAATTGCCCACTTAGCTAGTTCTTCACACAAATTAAATTCATTTTGTTCACTTTCATCACTTAAATTATAAAAACTGTTGACATTTGAACATTGACTTAAATCTTCATTTTCTTTAATCTTTGCTTCAATATTATCCTCTGTACTTTTTTCAGACTTATGTTTTTTGGCCGAAATTAAGTTTTTAGCCTCTTTTATTGATAATCTTTTTGTTTGTATATTTGCCAATCTTCTTTTTTGTGGAGCTGACATTGTCTTTTTTATTTAAATATATTAACAAAATCTTATTTATTTTTACGTATTTAATTTTTTTTAGACGCTTTAATTTCTTTTGTTTCACAACAATACGATCTTTGCACTTCAATTCACCTTTTTAATTCAACAAAAACTGAACTTGTTGACATTTACTAAAAAATATGCAAAAAATGTCCCGTTATACTTGAAAAAAAAAATGCATAACAAACAGTGTTTAATCATCTATCTGCGCAAAATATGATCATAATATATGTAATTACAATCACTTTTCAAACTCCTGCATGATCTATTTTTGATAAAGCATTTTTCAATCTCCAGTAAAAGTACAATATAATAATAAATAACGGAAATAATAGTCACATTTTAAATGTCTGGATGATTAATTTCCGATTGCTATACAATTTTTTATTGTATTTTAAATCGAACTCATTGGCGCGAATCATTTTTGAGTCAATTTTTAATCCTGTAACTGACTTATAAGTCTTTGATCACCAAAAGTGCTCTAAAAAGACTCAGCAAAGTGATTTTATTGAAAACAATCTTCCAAATGCTAGCTGGGAACTTCTTGCGTTTATGTCATTTTTTCTGGATTTTAATATCTTGGAGAATGTTTATTCTAAAGGCATTCATTCGCCTGAACAAGAATCATTAATTTTTTGTCGTCCATTATTTTTTTTTATGTTTCAGTTTATAAATAAATAAAAACACACAGCTGTTCAAACCAATTATGTCCACTGTGCAATTTTGTGTAAAAAGTACGTAAATATTTTAATCGTACTAAAAATTATATTTTATTGTAATAATGAAAAATATAACATTTGCATAAATTATGCTCAGCCTAACAATTACACAAAACCAAGGCGAATCAATTACCAGGTAGGTGGCATCGTCAAACTTCATATATAAAAAATAGTACACAAATTTTTTATATATGGAGTTTGAAAGTAGTGTTCACGGCGAAAACTAATGAATTCGCCTACGCTGCCACCTGGTAATTGATTCGCCTTGCAAAAAACATTGCATCTATAACATATTTAATTTTGAAAAGAAAACTTCATCATTTATTTAAAATTACATTGTTTGTAGTAAAATTTAACAACTTAAAAGTTTTAGTAAATAAGCACAAATAAGTACTTGAAAAGGGATATTGTACTTCACTTCAATTTATGATAGTATTTACCATCACTGGCTACATCTGTCACGTAACCTTGTATTGAAATTCTATTTTCAGCAGGTTCAAACGTTACGGCTAAGTGACATTTCAGTCGGCTAAGTATTTGCATAGCTTTTCGTATATCAAAAATGATCAGCTGACACATCTACATTTCTACATTTACGGTCGGCTAAGTGTACCTTAACCCCCTGTTTACATTAGACAATGCTGTCATGACAATAACAATACATGCTCAGTTTTTCACTAATACATATATGTACACATTTCAATTGTCTGAATTACAAGACTTGAATTGAAGACAGTAAACAAGACAATGATTTGACGTATGCCGACAAATTTTTTTATAATTGCTTTAACTTAATGAAATTTTAATTCAATTATTACTTTAATTACTAAAATTTTCTTTGCATATAACAATAGAAATGGAAAAATAGCTGGAAGAAACGCTAAAGCTATTTTAAATTTTCGGAGAACGTGCTCATAATGAATTGTCATAATTATTGTCTGGACGCCTACACTACAGAAACAATTGTCAGCATTTTTGACAACTAATGCGTATTATTTTATTGTCATGACAGCATTGTCTAATGTAAACGTCCGCCCAGCTGGTTTGTAGCTAGAAACGTCAAAAGCTGTTTGTATTTTCCTTTGTTTGTTTACGAATTTCAAAAAAACACTAACAACAAGCGTTTGAGAAACAAAGCAAGCGTGTGTATTGAAAGATATTATCTTTTATTTCTTTTTGTGTTTTTGACGTTTCCAACGCACAAAACAACAATAAAAAGACATGCTGTTTTGAGAATGTTGTATTTGTTGTAGAGCTGCTACTACCTAGTAAAATAAATCTGCCTTGCCTTTGAGTTTTAAAGGAAAATATAAACATAGATATATGAAAACAATAGAATCTCTTAAATTCGAAAACAAACAAAAAAAAAATAAATTAATTAAAAATTTACAAAATAATAACAAATCAAAGCTACACAAATAATAAAAAATATGTATATAAAATCGAAATTAAAGAAATTAAAAGTTCACCACTGAAAAGAAAACAAGTAAGAGTGCTATATTCGGCTATGCCGAATCTTATATACCCTTCCCCATCCTTGTAAATCTAGTTTAGTGGAGAATGCAATGTAAAGCATTAAAAGTTGTAGCTAACCTTCCAATAACTTATTCTACGGTGTCATTATATACGAATATATTTAAAAATAGTTTATCTATTCACGGAATATTCAAATTGCAGATATTAATTTAGTTTTCGAGAAACCATCATTTAACACAAGAAATAATAGGAATTTATTAGTTTATTATTATTTATTTTTTTTTTTAATAACAACATACTTGTAGTCAAATGAATGAATAAAATGTTTAGAAAGGAAATAAAATAAGAGTCGTGTTTGTGCTGTCGAAAGAAAAGCGCTTGCTAGAGCGAATAACAAAATATTAAATGTTGCGGTAAATAAAATTAAGCAAGTTTTTTATACTCTTGAACAATTTGTAATTTCTGTACTATCTATTTCCGACCCTGTAAATTTTATATAACTCTGAATTCTTCTGCATAGCAAAGTCGATTGAGTGATGTCTAAGCCAGAGAAAAATTAAATACGCCAATCGATCAAACGTACATAGTTTGGAAAATTTTGATTTTGAAAATCAGTAAGATCGGTTCTTGATCTTCGAGGCAGCGGCCAAAACTCCCTCTAATTTTTCCATAACTTTTTTCAACTTTCGTTTGTGTAGTAGGTCGCTATTTTTTATGATAAAAGGTGAGAAAATTTGGTAGCACTTATTAAGCTGCCCCGCAACACTTGAGTGAGTAAAACTCATACATACACAATTTTATACTAACACATTTGTAATAATTTTATACTGAAACGGCGTTGCCGTTGTTCTGCTTTTACGAGAATACTCATAACTCATATCAACATTAATTTGGTTAGACGATATAAGTATTCTCGTTTTCTTATTTACAAAGTTAGTTGGTTGAATAGATGATGTTTATAAAATACACAACTAAGGTAGATAGATGCGAAGAATGCTGATGAAGGTCGTAGCGGTCCAGAAAGTACAGCATTTCATTCTGCTAGCGTCTAATTTTTCTTGTTTTCTTTGGAAAACGTCCGCATACATTTGTAAAAATAAATGAACTTAAGCCGAAATAATTACTATTCATTTATAATTTTTTATTTTTTTGTCTAAGTCTAAGTTTTAACTTAACAAAGTTCAAAATGCAGCTTAGAAAAAGTTTTGAAATTAAAAATTTCCAAAGATCATGAAAAATTTGAATTATATGTTTTTGTAAAAAAAGTCACTGGCAACGTTGTTTGCTACAGACATCACACGTATACAAATGTTTACGTTACTTTTCTCATTTTCCTATTAAGAATGTGATAGAATTTTTTTCCAAGCAGTGATGGATATTTCCATCATCAGTGATTGTCACTTGATGGTCGATGATAAAAAATTAAAGAAATTAAGTTGGGACAACAGCCCTAAGCAAAACTTATTTTTTCAAAAAAAGCTTTTTTAAACAGAAAAACTTTAGGAAGGAAAGAATTTCTTATGCCGACTTCATAGCCGGATGTATGTAGCACTCTACTAGCTTTTATTCATTTTTGTCTTTGTAGTTTTAAATTAATAGTTAGTAAGTTTTTTTAAGTGTTTTTTTTATAATTAAACTTTTAAGTCCTTCCACTTTATGCCTTTTTTGGGGAATTAAATGTTAATTTTTTAGGCCTTACGCAAGTGATGAACAAGTCTTTGAAAAATACTTAAGTATGCGAAGAATATTTTTTTTATTTTATTAATTAGTTTTTAAACTTCACCTTTTATAATTTTTTTGGAAAATAAATATAAATTCACAAAAAAAAATAAATTGATTAACTCAAATTGTGAATTAAAATGAAAATTAATTCAATAATAACTTTTCATATTCAGGTATGTGCTGGAAATCGATTTCGAAATCAAAACTATTTAAAACCGAAAATGGTTGTGATACGCTTATTATTTTCATTTTTAAATATCTTTAATATACTTTTCAATAACTTTCCATTCAATTTGTTTAAAATATATCTCAAAACGAATCGTTTTCAAGTCGATCTACATATGTAATTAATGTAATTAATGTTACTAGAAAATCGAAATAGGAAATAAAATTTGAAACAAGGATTCACTCCTGCAATGTCACAAAAGTTCGTTCAAATACATTCAAAACAGAGACATCGTGGGTCTGGCATTTAAAATGTGCTAAAAACTAAACACCTAGAAGGAAACAACATTCCTATATGTATACAAATTTTTTTATTAAAAGTGTATTTTTTTTTTATCAAGAATTAATTTACGCCCCTTATATTATTTACAGAACATATATTAAAAATGAGAAAAAAATTTTTATTTTTATTTGCGTTTTAAAGTCTGTTATATGCTAAAAAAAAGTTTTTAATTGTTTTTTTTGTATTTTTCATAAAAACCTTATTCTTCTTAATTATTACAGAGTGTATTAGGATTCGGTGCTGCCTATTATTATACAGCAACTTGTTCTTATTAACAAAAGACTATCGTTTAATGTTTTTATTAAGTCAACTTGTTTTTTTCAATTGTATTTTTTATATAAAAATTTCACTTTATAGTGTTGTTAACTTCTTCAATTAATTATTTTAATACACCCTTTAATATTTGTTGCAAATACGAAACTGTGTGCATTTATTCTATTATAAAATATCTTTGCTTGTTTATTCCAAAAAAAGAACCAGTTTTTTGTTTCATTTTTTTAGTATTGAGAGCTGTTTATTTATAATTGGAATCAAGCTGAGAGGTTTAATTTTTATTTTTAGATAATGACGACTTTAAAGGATGGCTACGAATTAGAATTTAAGATAAGCATAGACAGTTATTTAATATAATGGCTTTGGTTTTAAAACTATTACTTATTAAATTATTATTTAAATTACTTTTAAATTAATTTTTTTTTCACATCCGTCATTATCAATGATTTAAGAAGAACTTTAAAAACTCATTAAAAATATTTATTATTATAACATTTATGTAAGTCGAAAACATTTTAAAAACTTTTTGTTCTAAAAGAAATTATGATTTGTTGTAAATTGTAATTCTCATTTTGTTAATTAATGTTTTAATACATATCATAACAAAAAATATTATAGTATTAATTCGCCTTAAGAGTAGGACATTCCAGAAAGTAAAAAGTGGTACCGGTCTTAGGAGACGGATGCCTATTTCTAGTTTGAAGTCTTCTGGAGACTCTTTTCTTACAGAAGATTTTGATAAAGCCAATATCTTGGCTGATCACTTCTGTGAAGCTCACAGAGGAGGCGATAACTTACGATCGCCTTTTTTTGAGAGTATGGTTTCAGAGGAAGTATCCGCATTGACAGATTACTTACCATCCCTGACTTTTGGGCAGGAAATCATGGCTGATGGCAGGTTAATGAATGGCGGTTTTCAAACAGGGCCTAATTTAATTACATCTTACGATCTAGATGAGCTCTAAAAATAAGATCAAATATCTAGCAGTGGTGATGGAGTTCCTGACTTTATCCTAAAAAAGACGGATGTTACCACATGGCGTTACTTGGCAATAATCTTCAACCATTGCCTCAACATTGGTTATTTTCCTAGAAAATGGAAAGAGGCAGTAGTAGTTCCCATTCCAAAGTCCAGCTTGGACGCTAGGGAAGCTAGCACTTATAGAAAACTGATGGTTATGGGCTCTACATGTAGGATGGTAGCTGATTTTTTGAAGGATCGTTCTTTTAAAGTAAAAGTAGGAACTGAATTATCAGACATCAGAGCTTTGGTGACAGGTGTTCCTCAAGGCTCCTTATTGGGGCCGGTTTTGTACAATATTTTTGTTTCCGATATTCCGCAGCCACCTGTGGGAGATCTTTTGCTCATGTATGCTGATGATATGTTGATTGCTGCTAGTGGTCCTAGGGCGAACAATTTGAATAACAGGGTCAACAATTACCTGAACATTCTTCATGAATACTTCATGAAATGGGGCCTAAAATTAAATATTTAAAGACCGATGGGGTAATGATTAAGGGTAGGCGTGGTAATCTCTACCCAAATGCAAGAAGGTTTGTGTCAAGCTTAAGCATTGCTGGCGAACGTATCAGTACCTCTGATAGGATGAAATATTTAGGGGTAGTATTCCATGAGAACTTTGAATTCTATAGACATCTAGATTTCATAATAGAACGTGCTAAAAAGGTTTATTTCTTGTACCATAGGATTTTACGCCGCAGGAGTGGTCTAAGTACCAAAGTCAGGCTTCTTATTTACCGTCAGATTATAAGAAGTATTATATCTTATGCTTTTCCAGTCTGGTTTGGAATATCTTCCCACCAGATGGAAAGGCTTAGGATATGGGAAAGACGTGTTCTCTGCTCCTGCCTACGGCTACACCCCCAGGGTGGGCCTTGATGACATTTTTTCGAAAACCATCCTGTAGAAAAATCTATAGTAGTATAAATTTTGAGAGGATTGATGGTTTTCTCATGAGATCTGCACTCAGATTTCTTGACAAATCATCTTCTCTAAATAATAGTTTAGTAGAAGGATGCTTTCACCGGGCCCCTGATTTGCAGAATTTGCTTAGAAATAAGTACCATTCCCCAGTTAGCCTTTTGGCTTTGAATACTGGAGGTCTTCTCTTTGGGGATGCAGTCCTCTTATTTTATCACAGGAGGGTAAAAACCCTTGACATAACTGACTTGGTGTACAACACCGCACAGTAGTTTTAGAAGGACTTTGTCATAGATATTACATATCGCTTCTTTTATTTGTTTTTAATATTAAGTGTTATTTAATTTGTAGGGTAGTTTAAGTTATTAGTTTTAAAATTAAAAATTAAAATTTTTAAAAACAAATGAGTGTTTTCCTCTTTATCCTTTTTTTTGGAAATGTAAACATATGTAATAATTAAAAAATTACTGTATACAGCATATCTGTAATGTAATTAATTAAGTGCAAATTAATCTTAGAAAAGCTGTAATACGTTAAGAAATATTTATGAGAAATGTAGTTTAAGAAACATATGTACAATGAATTTCTGGAATAATAAATTAAAGTATTATAGTATTAAATAAAATAGATTATGGGCTTCAACAAAATACTTTTGTAAAAATAACGAATCAGAGATGACGCTCATGATTAAAAGTTAAATCGTTTTGTTATACATTTATTGTCACGAAAATAGCAAAAGATTAAGCCGGAAAATGGCTAAATTAGCAACCTTGGATGGTAATTCTATATACTACAATTTCGCTTATTAACATACATAGCAGATCGTTGGTAAAGATTATTTTTGCATGCAATATTCACACTAATGAAGACTGACGTTGATAATACAGCATTATATTTTAAATATGCTGTTCATATAAATTGATGTGGCAAGTATATAACAATGAGTTAATTTTTAACGAATGACGCCGTTAAATTACGTTGCCGGAACGAATCCTAACATGTCATAAACTCATGACACTCTTGATGAGATCGTGTTCATGAGGGACAGCGTTGCCAAAATAATGGTTTTTGAACCAAAATATGATTTGATGATTTTTTTTTCTTAAATTATGATTATTAATTTATAAAAACTATGATTTTTGTATTTCAAGTTGTTGTAAACAAAACAAAATTTTTCAAAGCTCATCCTGTCGAAAACATAGAATGCAACGCCTTTACTTAAAAATGTTAGACAATTTTATACAAACAGAATATGTGAACATGAGTCTCAATAACGACCTTGACTTTGAAAACAAAAGTCTATTTCTACACAACGAAGAAGTCTATCTGGGTATTTTTGTTAAACAAAAGATTTCTAGCTCAAAGCTCACTGCAAAAGGAAAAAAAATGATTTTATTAAAAATTGTGTGGCATTTTACATTGAGTTAAGTAAACAAATATTAAAACGATTTGATTTTAACGATATGTTCTTAAAAGAGCTCTCATGTCTTGACCCTTTGAAAATTATAAAAAGAAAAATTAATTTCCTGAAAGGCTTAATACACAATTTTAGATAACGAATTTAGAGAACTCCATTTTATAAAATTTAGTTTTCTTAGCTGTAAGGAAAAATAACTCGGTCTTCCCATTTCTTCAGCATATCTCGAACGAATATTCTCAACAGTTAATTTAAACTAAACTAAATATAGAAATATATTAGACAATAGCACTCTCGAAGGTATTTTATACGCAAGAGATTACTTAGCAGTAAGAAACTGCTATAATTTAAAAATTTATCAAGATATTATTAAAAATATGAAATCCAGTATATATTATAGTAAAAGTTCTTCGTAAAACTTCGTACATTCTTAACAATAATAATTTAAATATATATAATATATGTTAATATATGCATTTTAATTATAATTTTTAAATAAAATTTTTTATTGAAAAAATTATGATTTTTTTCCATAAAAGATGATTTTTTTTCTGCATATTATGATTTTTTTCTCAAAGCTTCTGGCAACGCTGATGAGGGTTCTCATCAAAACAATTTCGCGAAATGAGTTGTCAATTAAACTAATGTGACTAATAACTAAAATAAATAGAAATATTGGATTATATAAGTCAATAAACCAATATCGGAAGCAATTCCGTTTTGTTATTTTTTGTTAATAAAAGTGGTAAGCTTGTCATTCCGTGTGTAATTTCTGCAATATCCATTTCCAACCACATAAAGTATATATATTCTGACTTCTTATGCATAACGAAGTCGATTGAGCGATGTCTGTCTGTCCGTCCGTGTTAGTGTTAAAATCAAGTTTGGCAAAACAAACTTAATTTCACAAAAAACAAAAAATATGTCAATCGATCAGATAGTTTCGAAAGAGTTGCTATTTGAAATCAGCATGATCGGTCGACGTAGTTCGAGGCAGTAGGCAAAACACCACGCCTACCTCTAATTTTTTCATGTTATTTGGATCAATATAGTAACTTCAATCAACAAAATAAATATATGGGGCGATAGAGAATTAAAAAATAAGAAAAAAACGCCAGGTGAAAAAATTGGCGTTCACCTATATTTTTGTAGTTACGGGGCTCTGAAATAATCAAATTTTTTGAAATATCAATATGATTATCATTTTAAAGCTTTTGAAGAGATCTTTAAGAAAATAACAAAATTTTTACAAAATGCTTAACACATTGAGAGCCGATGAAATTTTTATGTAAATATATAATATATATGCAGTACTAAATTTTTTAATTCTCTGTCATCCCAATATTTGCGTTTTTGGTTGGAGTAACTTTACACAGTATGTTTACAAGATGGTCAAGGGTATATAAGATACGGCATAGCCGAGTTTAGCGCTCTTACTTGTTTGCATTTAAAATAGGCATTTTAAATTTACCGCTTTTTTAAATTAAATTGCGGCTAAAGCCGATTTTCTGCAAGTATGCCGATTTCTTATAAAATCACAGACACTTCTGCACTAACACTTCTGCAGTACTATTATTCTGCCTGCATGCTCTCATGTATTATCACGAGAGATATCCCAGTTCTATACACTGTGTAACATATCATGAGTTTTATTAACTAATCAATCAATTGCCTATATAATACTATATGATTGAATGTAGGGCATTTCACATACACATATAATTTTTTTTTGCGTTCTGCTTTTATTTGTAGACAAATATTTACTCATTATTGTGGTTTTTTGTCAAACACTATTGAATTGCAAACATTGGCCTTAAATTGTTGAAAAACAAAATCTTTTCTTTGGAATTGTGATGCTGTATTAAATATGCACATATTATTTGCTACGGATTTACATTAATTGTTAAACTTTACAAATTATGCACATTCATTTAAAGTTTTAATTTTTTTATTTATAATTTAGAATATTAATCACTCTTTTTGAACTCTTTATATTTTAAGCATTAAAACATTTTTATCAATCTTCTCAACATATACGTGCATACATACATATGTATATACATTGATAATAATTGAATACATGGTTTCAAACAAATAATACTTTAATATTTTAATGAATTTAAAACCTTGGTATAATAAGCTTAATATAAATAATTTCATGTTTTATCTAGGTACAGATTCAATAACAATTTATAATTTATACTAGACATTAACCAAACACAAAAACCATTTACAAATTAAATTTCAAATATTTAATGCAACCCTCTAAGACGTAATATTGGTTCATTTTTTTTTAGATGTAGAAGTTATTTTTATTGCAAATAACCAAACATGAGCTTTAGTCACAGCTTCGGCGAAATTCTAACTCACTTCTCTATGCTACGAAATTCGAAATGACTATTTTTAGTTTAAAGTTAGCGAATGTAAAACCGGTGAAATTTGAACTCACGATATCTTGATCAGCAAATATGTTCAATATTCCTAATCAAAACTCTCACAATTCCGGCAAGATTTTTACCTTTTGGCATCGAACGCTGCTCTTAGAATACCACTTTTTTATTAATGCTATTAGTCTCTGGAATGCAATACCTTGTGGACTACAAACGATTCGTAACGCACGTCAATTTAGGAAAATTATTATCAGTCACTTTTCACGCTGAATAAAGTATACTTATTGCTTTAATTAATTCCTTTTAATTTACTTATATCATATTATATCACTGCACACGTTTGAAAATTAATCAATTTAATGCCATTAAATGTTGAATTTCCGCCGGAAATATTATGTATTTGATTTAATTAATCCACAGTTAATGTTTTTTCTCTTAATTTTTTAACGAATATTTAATGTTATATTGTATTTGCATATACTCAGTTCCATACTGTAATACACGACTTTAAGTCTTGTGTGTGGGACATCAAATAAATAAATAAAACAAAAATAAAAATTCTTTCTGTTTAGGTAACAAAAATAAGCCGCCTTCTTCAGCGCAGCCACTCGAATCACAACACTCTGTGGCTCAGGCGAAATGAGTCATTTTAAGCAACTCTGTCTGAACTTTTATATACTTTTTTGTAAGGCTCCGTAGGGATTTGAATCGCAAGTTCCACTGTTATTATGCAGGGAACACACGCTAAATTTTAGTTACTTGATATGGAAATCTAAATCTTTCTATATAATTCTCCCCGACTATTCACTTTTCCAAGGTAACTCAGACTAAATTGGATGACTATCGCTATTGTAGATGTTCAGATATAAAATACATGTAATTTTCTTTGAAGGTGGTACACTTCTTCACAGTTTCTTCTTCCATCTGATTTTTGCCTAACAAAATTTAAATATTCATTCCTTTAGTTCTTTACAAAATTTAGAACAAAATGTAATTAAAAAGTTTAAGAAATCAAATGTTTTGATAGGAATTTAGAATAAGTATCATATTAAAAATGTGTAATTGTTAAATTTTTATTCGAGACGCATAATTAGAATTAATTTTTAAAATAATTGGCCACATGTTGAATAAAATTTAGAACCACAAACTTTTTTCTGGTTTTGTTTTGCAAAATACCCTACAGTGCTCAATTATGAAAAATAAAATACTTATAAAAAGAAAAAATATTAAATGTTTGTTTTGCTATAATTTGGCAATGAACGGTAATACACTTTTACTTTAAGTTTCTAATATGAAGTGTTAAGTGCGTTTTTTGTATTTTGTGGTAATAAACTTTGAAGCTAACCAACCAGTCACCAGTTATGAATGACTAATTAAAAAATAAATTGTTTAATAACAATTGATATTAAATCATTGATTATCTTTGTTAAATCAAAAGTTTATGAATTTGTTAAAATAAATAATTAATTTAATGGTTTAATGTATTTAATGTGTTTTAAGCGATAAAACAGTTATTGAAAGAATGATATTATTTAAAAAAATTAGAGATTTTGATAGGTTCAGGGATTTAGAGGTTTTTTACATACTTTTACTTTCTAAACATAAAATTTATTTATTGCTAAATTTGTTATACATTAAAAACTTTCTATACATAGAAATTTTTCTTATCATCAAATTTTCTTTATACAAAGAAAATTTTTGTTGTCGATAAATTTTTTATACAAAGAAAATTCTTGTTATCGATAGTTTTTTAAACAGAGAAGAGTTTTCTTATCGATAAACCTTTTATTATCGATCGATTTTTTATACATTAAAATTTTTGTTATTAATAAATTTTCTATTGTCGTTATCGAAAATTTTTGTTATCGATTAATATACTATAAGTAGTGAGTTTTTTTTCAAAAATTTTATATATGTACATAGAAAACTTTTTTGTTGATAAAATATATGTATGTTCCATTTGTAGAACATTTTCTATACAGGTACATATATATTAGGGGAACAACCAAAAGAAGGCCCTATCACCACGCTGTATCCGATGGTATGGTGAAACCGAAAAATATTACCTCAGGTCATTTCTGAACAAAACCGTTCCGCGTCGAAGCCGATTTCTGAAATTCTAAAAGATTTTTTTTTCAAAGTTTTTATTTTATAATTATTTAACTATTTACATTTCTTAATGTAATTATATAATTACAATCAAAATCACAATCTAAAAACTATCTTTGTTAAGCAAAATTAACTTAATATTGTTACGAATATAAGATCTGGCAACCCCTGTTGTTGTTATCCGTATAGAATAAAAACCACAATTAGCACCGAGTTGTGGCTCCTGGATTAAAGGAGATGACTGGTTTGGATAAAAGGAGTAGTGGAGATGTCTGTGGATGGTTAAGGTTACTAAACAAGGCATCGAGTAGTTCATGTCTCGTCGGAGTAACACAGTAGTGTAGCGTGGATGGCTGCGTTTGTAGTAATAACGCATGTTTATTAAATACGAGACCGGGTTCACAAGACCGGTAGGATCAAGAAGTATAGCCAGAGAAAGCCATAAAGTAAGAATACAGAAAAACGAGTCACAGTGGTATTTGCAATCAAAAAAATCCGTACGTTTGCTCTAGAAGAGAAAAACGTCACAATATTAATATTTTTAATTTTTTAATTAAATTTTCGAACTGTAAATATTATAAATGAATAGATATTATTTTGGCTTAAGTTCATTTTTTATTTTTTCTAAAAAAAAGATTTTTAGAAATTAATTAATTTCTAAAAAAAAGATTTTTAGAAATTAAAAATAAATGAACTTAAGCCAAAATAATATGTATTCATTTATTTTTATTTTTTTTTTGAACTTACTGATCCCAAACTAATTGCATTTGACGCGAAACCTTTTTTAACGATATCGAAAATCTAAAGATGCAGTTCTTATTGTTTTTTATGCACTACATGATATGGATAGGGCTATTTTGATATTTTAAAAATTGTAAAAAAGTTGTCTCCCTAATATATATATATATATATATATATATATAAATATATATCTAAGTTTGTCATTCCGTGCGTAATTTCTACAATATCCATTTCCGACTCCATAATGTATATACATTCACACTTCTTATGCATAGCGAAGTCGATTGAGCAATGTCCTGTCCGTCTGTCCGCTCGTGTTAGCCTCGGCAAACTTGATTTCACAAAAGAAAAAAAATGTCAATCGATCAGATATAGTGTCGAAAGAGGAAATCAACATGAGCAGTCCATGCCTTCTAGGCAGCATGCAAATCACCACGGATACCTCTAACTTTTTCAAATTATTTGGAACAATAAATCAATCAAAAAAAAAAATAAATATATGGGGCGATAGAGAATTCAAAGATAAGAAAAAAAATATCAAGTGATAAAATTGGGGGTGGCCCATACATATTTTCCGAGTTGCGCGGCTCTTAAATTTTAAAATTTTTTAAAATATCAATTTTTTAAAATATCAATAAAGCTTTTGAAGAGATCTTTAAGGAAATACTAAATAGTTTTCAAAATACTTAACCCATTAAGAGCCGATGTCGTTTTTATGTAAAATTATATATGTGCAGTACTAAAATTTTTTTTTTATTTTTTAATTTAGAATACTTCTCGCGAAATTGTATTTATTACCAATTTTGCTGTATGGCTGTGAACTATTTGGCAGTTGTGATAGTGAAAGTAAGAAAAAACTTAATGTGGCTTTTAATAATATTGTAAGATATGTACATAAGTCTGCTAAGGTTTGATCATATTTCCCCCTATGTCACCTCGCTTTATGGTATGAATTTTGATGACTACTTGAGGGTTCGTATCTTACTGTTCTTGCATAAGATTATATATACACAACAACCTAGACACCCTTATGATCGACTACACTTTTCGACACTTGATAGGAGTAAAAGGACATCGTACATTGATTTCTAAATATCATTTCTTTATTAATGCTATCAGTCTCTGGAACGCTTACAAATCATTAGTAACGCACGTCAATTTAGAAAAAATATTGTATGTCATTTTTCTCATTAAGCTTTAATGTAAATGTATGTATTATAGTTACTATTTTATTATTATGTTCTTATTGTTTTAATGTTTGTGATATTCTCGATCTCACTTTGATGCATGTCTTGAAGTTGTAATAAATTACTTTTAAATTCCTAGAATATTACTATATATGTCATCAATTTATATTTCAATTTACTTTATATTTTAATTTTTATTATTAATATTTTTTTTTGTATCTTCTAATTTTTATTTTAAGTTAATTTATATTTCGGCATATGTTCGGTTCATACTTAATATAAGACTTCGGTCTTGTGAAGGGAACATATGAAGTTACTCATTAAACGAGATTTTCATAAATGGTGAAGGGTATATAAAATTCGGCATAGCCGACTATAGCACTCTTGCTTGTTTTAATAAGCATTAAAAAAATATATTGTCTGACTTGTTAAGCGTCTCGTTCCTCAACTTGAATGATTGGCATTACTTTTACCGATGCAAGAAGAAACAAAAATATCTCTTTATGCCACCCTCCAGTATGTTTAGTTTAATCCAAATATTTTTTGTGCAAACGTGATAATGATTCATAAAGAAATGTATTTATGAATAAAAAATTATTAAAAGCTTTCATGTGCTTTAAATTATTTGTATCAGGGGATCTACCTTTAGTCAGAACGGTTTTATTTTTGACGTCAGAAATACTTACGGAAAGCTTAAAAAACAAATTTTAACGTTTTATTTTATAAAAGTTTTAAAAAGAACAAGTTCTGTTGTTATGATTGTTTACAAAAAATTTGCTTGAAATCGTTAAAGGCAATTCTAGTTTAAGGTTAAGCAATAAAGCTTTTTTGGATTGTGATTTTACTTTTTGTTTTTAGTTTCAAGTGGACAAAAACAATAAACACTTTTATATCCAAAGCCGAAGTGTGCGGTTGGCTGAAAGGAATTATCTTGAGAGAACAGCAGCCTTTTAAACGGTTTTTATACAATTAAAGTATTTTTATTACTTGACTTTCATAAAGAAAAAGTGTTAGCAAAATTTTACAGTTTTGTTTTTATAAAAAGTGCTTTTCTGAATAAATAAAAATGTCGTGCAATAGTTATGATGGTAAGATAAGATGAGATAAATCATTTTTTGATAAATATTAGTCAAAGTTAGAAGTGATTAAATAATTTTAAAAAATAACAGTACGATAAAGGTTACCGAATTGTAACGTTATATTAGTTTCTTTAAAAGTGATAAATAGTGTTGAAATTTTATTGAGTTGTACAACCAATGGTATTAAAAACGATTACCAATTTGTTTTTTCATTAAGTAATTAATATTAATTAAAATAAAAGATATTAACATTTATCAAACGATTTTAGAAAGACCTCTGAAAATTACGTTACTATTAGGACATCTTTTAGTTTTAAATTTTTATACTTGCTTTTGAGCGACTGAGCAGTACATAACCCAAGTGAATAATTAGTCTTCATCGTCCAAAAAAATTAGGCCATACATGTGAAAATCACGTAATTATCAAAATATCCTTCATTTAATAGCAGATATAGCAGTACATCCTCTGTTCAACTATCATGAGTGCCTATAACAGTTTAAAAGATAAGGCCATTTTCGTCAAATTCATATTGCTTGCAATTTTTTTTATAGTGTACATATTAATACATACTCTGTGTGTATTCTAAATGTCTACCTAATTCGATTATAAAAAACTTAAGCCATGTTAATGAAAACCACGTCAATATTGGAACATCCTTTAACTTAAAATTTTATTCTTTCTATGGCGCACAAAATTTTACTGACGCAGTGCAAATTTGACGTGTTTACTTATAGTAACAAATCTTCTGTGAAAATTTAGAGAGGTTCCAGAGATTTAGCGGTGTGATAGACGGACGGACAGACATTGTGTTAATAACAATGGGATAACGTTTTTACTCCTTACGTACGTAACTCTAAAAATAGACGCAAGAACAATCAAACTCTATGGAATTTAACTGAGAAGCAAGTTGGCCTTTTAAGAAATTGAGTTACCGATTGTACAACCAACAAACTTTATTAAATTCACTTGTAAAATCAGCCGTAAAACGATTGCGATCCGCTAACACTTTCTTAGGCAGTTATCGATTTTTTTTCAAACTTTAAAAACAAGTAAGAGTGCTATATTCGCCTATGGCGAATTTTATATACCCTTCACCATATACGTATATCCACATGTGCATATAAATCGGCATAAAAATTCTTTCCTGCCATTAAGTTTTTCTGTTCAAAAAAACCGTCGAAAATTGTCATAGCTTTATTCTCCCATCAAAAATCAGATGCGATTAAGTATTTTTTAGGTTTCCAAAAATATAGGAATTTGAATGCTATTTTTGAGACAGAAAGAAAGATATTTTGAGAAAGAAAACTCACGCAGTATTTTTATGCCGTAAATATTCATGAACTCAAATAGCTCGCTAAACGCCTTGAAGGTACCTAAAGCTGCTTTTGCCGAATGTTGTTGTGAAAGACACATTATTTCCAAGAGGGAGGCCTAGCAAGTGCTAAACGTCTAGCAAACAATATGGAAACTTACCAGTCTTTATTTAGAAAGTTCTTTACAAACGGCTATTCGGCCGTAATTTTAAGGTTTGCAAGTTTTGCTCTATATTAGCAATCTGCTTTAAGACCATAATTGATCCGCCGAGAACTACTTAACGGTAAGAATAAATAAGAAAACTGGTGCAATGTTTTTATGCAAATAAACTGCTTTTATTTTACTTTTTTAACAAATAACTAAAAGCTCTGCGAGAAGTGATGAGAACCAACATAAACATAAGCTCCTCGCTTAAGGGTTTTTAAGCAGTACTTTGGCATACGATGATTTTGTATTTTTGCGTAGTAATTCAGTACACTAATATTTTTTGGAATACATATTGTCAAAAAAATTTTGTGGAAATCAGTTTTTAATAATACGAAAAAAAATTGTGTTAATTAAAAAACAAAAATTTAGTGAGCAGAATCGGTAAAATTAATTTTGATATTATGGAAAAACTTGTTTTAATATTGTAATATTTTATTTAGAATGCATAACTGAAATATCTGGATATAATCGGCCAAGAAATTACAAGCCAAGAATTGATGATTTTATTTTAAAATATATAGTGATGTGCATATAATCAACAAAAGTAAACAAAGATCGTAACAAAGCTCGTTATTCAAATAGTTGATATCAATTCTAACAAAAAAGTGTTGTGTTTAATGTTTTAGATTATTGCTAATGCATTGAATTTTTGTTTTTCATGTATTAAAAACATTAATTTATACATTAACTTAAAAAAAAGTAATTTTAGTTTACAATAATATAAAACTTTTTCAATAGATTTGACTACCCGAACAAATTAATATTCGTGTTTATGTATCATTAACTATAAAAAGTGAATGGTGTTGCCAGTATTAATGTTTAAAATGTATTGCAGCATACATTAGTTAAAGTAGTGTTTTAGGATACCATTTCTTACCATACGTTTATGAACTTTAAAGTTGACGTTAGTCTTTTTTTTGCATAAGGTCAAACAGGCCAAACTTATCCCATGCTGCTACTAAATAACATTGTTTGTATTTGTTATTAGTGGTTCGACTCAGTTAGAGCCCCGATGGGATTTGAACTCACGATCTTCTTTTCTATTTACTTATTAAGCAGGCGCATTAAGCAACCACGACTTTCCTTCAATTGTTATCAAACCTTTCTTTTATCGCTGAATACGAATAATAACTTGCACCAGCCAGCATTCATTCAGTTTATATATCTTTATACTAAGGGCCAGTTTTTGACTTCGTATTTAAATGTCATTTAAATTTAAGTTCTATTTAAGTACCAAATTCAGTTTTTCAGTTCACACTTAAATGAAACTTAAATAACCAATCTTGCGCATTTAAAGTCCATTTAAATAATACAGCTTTACCATATGGTTGTGGCATTTTTTGTTGTTGTTTCGCAAATCTAAACAAAAGTAAACAAATATTTTAGCCATTGATAGAACAATATTTTATGTTTTGCATACATTTCTTAATGAAAATATTAATTAAAAAGTTAAATCAATAAATAAAATAAGTTTAGGTGGTGAATACATGAGTATCGCTGACATTTTTTAATATATTTAAAATATTTTTCACAAAATTTGCAATTCATTGTGTTTGTTAGCAGCTGTTTTTCATAAACAATGGACATTTATTTTGATATTTCGTAATGCTACCATATTTTTGTGATATTTAAATGAGAACTTAAATAAGAACTGAAAAAATTAAACTGCATTTAAATACAACTTAAATTTAAATGAAAATTAACTAAATGCGTATTTAAATACGAACTCAAAAATTGGCCCTAATATATTTGAATTTTAAACAAAATGAAGAGCATGCCGTTCTTACTTCATTTCGGCTCCACAGATTGATATTAGGTTATAGCTGTAGTTTGGTGTGAGTAGTTGATCGCAAGAACTCGCGAATAATTCTTACAAGAGTAAAGTGACCCTTTGGAATAAACAAAATAACTTTCACTTTTACCAACAGTCAAAGCAACATTTCATAAGAAATCTATATTTTGTGGAAAAACGCACTCACCTTTTGACAAATTCACTCACTTTATGAAAAATGTAAAGCTTGGATCGTAACGGTTATAAGTTTTAACCAAAAATTAATTTTTAATAAATGTTTTACAATTTTTATTTTCTGTTTGGAAAATAATTGCTTTTTTATTTTTGAAAATGATGTTATCACATCGAAAGCGCTCGCCAAACTTCGTACGTTTCGTACACAGCCAGAGACGACGGTTTTTCCGAAAGTTATAACAACAATAAATTTTTTCTTTAAAATAAATTTTGTTTTTAAAACCAAAAATACCCAAACAAACACGTGGCTTAAAAATTTTGTTATCACATCGAAAGCGCTCGCTAAACGTACGAAGTACACAGCCAGAGACGACGGTTTTTACCGAAAGTTATAACAACAGTTTAATATAAACTGGCGGAATTACCCAATTAATTTAATACTGAAAATTTATTATTCGGAATCTTTTTCATTTTAATTTACTTTAATCGTGCTTGATTCCTTCAAATAAAAAATATTTCATGATACTCTCAAGAAATATTTTTTATTTAAAGTTTTACTCGTATTTTTCGATTGAAAAATACCAATTATTTTTAAACTTTAAATTTTGGCTTTAAAAATAAAAGTTTTTCTTTTTAATTTGAATTTTAAAATGGCAGGGGTACATAACTAAAGCGCCAGGGTGTCCCACCTACCTATACCTTCGTATAGGAAGTAATAAATCCTGAGCAGGATATTAAAGTATAAATGATTATCTTTTTTATTTTATTTATTTTTAACACGATGGCATTTTTGTAAAAGCCAGCTGAAAAAAAGAAAAAAAAAAACGTGCGCGTTGCATCTTTGATTATAACCTCAGTTTTTTAAATAGTTTATGTAGGGACTCTGGTAATAAATTTTTCCGTAAATCTGTCGGAAACCGCTCTTTCTACGATAACTTGATTTGCAATTTTTCAAGCAAGAAATATAACTTGAAAAATAAAAATAAAACTTAGGAAATAAAGAACTATTATTTCTTAAGCAAAAAATAAGAAATGGGTAATAACTTTAAAATTTATTGTTTAAAAAAAAAATCATAAACTAGCGAAATAAATATAAATACATAAATAAATATTTCTTTTAATTAATATTTTCTTTCGCATTTCAGTTTTCAACACAATACCTTTATTTTTCAATGCGCAGGAGGATGACATCTTTCCGTCAACCATGCAAAAACAAAGTCTAAGACATACATTAATTTTTGGTATGAATCTATTTAATCATGTAGTCATTGTGTCACTTACACTTGCGATGGCATACAAATGTTGGCTACTGGAATTCAAAAAGACTGCGCTGCATGCTCATCTGTGTACAATGGGAGTAAGTAATTTATGATTAATTTCTTAACAAAATAAATTAATTTTAATTCTTTTTCCTAAAAAAAAAACAGTTTGTACTGTTAATGGCCGAAGGTATGATGGTCCGTTACCAGGGAAATTCACTACTCACTCAATATATGCAACCTTCCACAAAAAATCTAGTACATGGCCTATTACAGTTTGTTGGTGGTTCTTTGGGCATTGGTGGCACTTTACAAAAGTACTGGGGAAAGGAGACACATTTCAAATCGATTCATGCTAAATTAGGTAAAATTGCTCAAAGAAATAAGTAATTACATGTTGACAACGAAAAGTGAAATTTTATATTTATTCTAATGACAGGTTTAGTTGCTTGCATCTTGTGTGCTATAAATTTTATGACTGGTCTTTTAAGTCTGTTTTTGCCTGCAACGCTTGGTGCAATGCGTCTCTTCCACGGCATCTTGGGTTTGGTCACCTTCGTTATTGGTATATTGGCTCAATTCTATGGTTATAATACTGGCTTTTTCAATCGTAATTTCACCAATAAACATTTGTATAAATTTTTTACCATTGTGATGTTAGCTTTAAGTATCATTGGACCACTTAAATTAATGGTCTTCAAAATAAGCAATATAATTTGAGTTGAATTTCTATGAAATTCCAATTATTAAGTTGATATTCGCTTTAGGAATTTGTTATGTATTTATTAAGAAATAAAGTTTTTAGAAATAATGAACTTAGAAATAATAATAATAATAGGCTCAAAGACTACTTTGCTCGTTTTAATATATGGATAATTTTTACAATATTATGGAATCTGTGAATTTTAGTCATTTTGACATGTTTTGAATTCCACACGAAATATTCACTTCAAATTTTTCAAAGCATTGTTGCTATAAAATTATGTTTTACAAAAACAATGCCTTGAAAAATATAAAAGTGAAAATTTCGTGTGAAATTCAGAACATGCCTGATTATCAAGTTTTATACCCTTCACCACAAAAATTTAAAAAAGGGTATATCTAAGTTTGTCATTCCGTTTGTAATTTCTTCAATGTCAATTTCCAACCCCATTAGTATATATATGCTGTAATGCAAAAATAACAAAATTTAAAAAAAATTAAAAAATATATATGTAAGTACAGATTTACAACATGTAATTTTTTATGCCTTTATACAATGAAATTTTTTTATACATTTTGCTTTTAATTTGATATTCGTATTGTTGTTGTTTGTGTTATTTCAAATAATACACAAACAACAAAACATACGCAGCGAACCTACACAAAACATCCTCTCAACATGCAAGTTATGCTACTTTTCTTATTCTTATACGAATTTTGTTTACAAGCAAAAATTTCAAAACTTGTAAACCCAATGAAAACATCTAAGATTGTAAAAAATTAAAATCGTCAAAAAACTTAAAATGAATACATGAATGTATGTATCTCATGTATGCACCAACGAATTGAAACTATATCTAAATAAGTAGGGGTGCTATATTCGGCCATGCTGAATCTTATATACCCTCTACCATATATGTTAATCTAGTTTAGTAAAATAACTCCAATCAAGAAAACAAATACTGGGGTGACAGAGGATTGAAAATAAGAAAAAAATTAAGTTTTATATATAATTTTACATAAAAATGTCATCAGCTCTCTTCAAAAGCTTTTAAATGATACCCATATTAATATTTGTTTTTGTTATTAATTATAAGCAGTATTTTTAATGCTTTTTAGATTTACATGAAGATATTAAAGCTGTGTTTAGGCGGCGTGTACAAGTCACATGGAATGTCAGATTTTCCATATGTAAATCAATACACATCGTGTAAACCTCACGAAACATAACATATGTTATTTTCCTATGTGTTATAACATGTGTTAGTTTTTTATTTAGAGTACGCTCTATTTTGATATGATAAAGTATATTAAAACAGATGTTTTCAGTGATGCGAACTTCCACTTTTAAAATTTCCGCACAAAATATTTTTACGATAAAATGTAGATTTCTGAAAATAAAATAAAATACTTTTGAACTTTTGTAGGGAATATGTGGTACTCAAGTCACTGTTCAAACGGACTACCTATAGTAAGGACGACACGCATGGCAAATAGTAGGCTATAATATAACAAGCAGAATTAGATACAACCAATGGGCACATAGGAGGAATAGTATTCCATGAAATACTTAGTAGGCTTTGATACAAAACAGAGAAACACAAACATAAAAATCACTAACACACACACGAAAACACATAGTAGGCTTTGCCTTAAAATTTTGACAACAGAAAGAAAAATAGAACAGTTAGAAAATATATAGAACAGCTTGCGACGAGACGTGAACGAGAAAGGGCAATAGTTAAGTAATTCTAAATAAACTTATTAAAATAGTCTTAAAAATATTGTAAAAGTAAAACCTAAATTAAATGTATAAAACTTGTATTACTTAAAACTATTCAATTAAAACTAATTTACAAATAAAAAAAACTAATAGAAATATAAATATATTTTCCTTTTATTTAGAAACAATTCCCACATATATATAAATTGATCGTAGGATAAAGAAAATACTTGGGTATTTCCATAAACATGTTAACCACGACAGAAAAATAGAAAGTCTTGAACCTTTTTTAATAT
This sequence comes from Gymnosoma rotundatum, assembly GCA_916610165.2. Lineage (NCBI taxonomy): Eukaryota > Metazoa > Arthropoda > Insecta > Diptera > Tachinidae > Gymnosoma > Gymnosoma rotundatum. The sequence goes on from OU744337.1 coordinate 37,154,607, forward strand.
GTTTGTAAAAACTAATTATTAATATTTTTGTTTTCTGTTTTCTGAAGATGCCACCCAATAGTGTAGCAAAACATTGAAAAAATAATTAACAATATTTTTATTTTAAAAACAGACCTAGTGCTTGAAATATTAAAAAAGAAAATGATACAAAAGAAATAATAAAATTTAGTATGTATTTGGAAATTATTACCGCTTATCGCATGTTTAAAATTAAATTTAGCACCAATTATTCTATGGTAAAAAATGAATAGAAATTTGACTTTTTGCCTTATTACCATCTTATAACTAATATTTTTTTTCTTAGTGGAAATGTACCCCAAAAATTATATCCACTTTTATTTACGACAAGTATTTAAAAATTATTTTAAGTTTTCGTATGTATTTACGTAAAATAAGAATGATAGTGGTGAAGGTTCCAATGTAGAAATTTATAACAAACAGCAGAAAAAAGATTTTTTGTGGAAATAATTTTAATAAAGGCGTGTGTGCCCCTTACAGGTAGCGAAAAGTAGAAAAAAACGGCATAAACGAATTTGCTTACAAAATTTATTATTTAATGCATACATATTATTATTTTGCGTGTACAATAAGCATGAATTGTATGTAAATTGTTTTATTAAAGAAAATTTATTTACAAATGTATGAGGACGTTGTCCAAAAAAAAAAAAAACAAGAAAAATTGGACGCCAGCAGACAAGACGAGTTACACATAAAACGACAAAGAAATGCTTTAAGTTGTGTGTGGACTTCGTCTAACCAAATTAATATTGAGATTACTTGGTTAAATAGATGATGTTTACATCGTACATAACATAAGGTAGGTAGATGCGAAGAATGCTTATGAAGGATGTGGCGGTCCAGAAAATGCTGCATTTTATTCTATTAGCGTTTTTCTTGGTTTCTTTGCAAAACGTCCGCATAAATTTTGAAACTAATTTTTCTTTCTAAAAAAGGTTTTCAGTAATTAACATAAATGAGCTTAATTTCAAAGTCAATTTCGATTCATTTATAATATCCACAGTTTAAATCCTAATTTAATTAAAATTGAAATATAAAAACACACGGCACAGCGCATAATACATCCATGGTTAACTCATAACAATCAATATGATACTGAAATGCATCTATAATATTGTGAGAAAACGATCAAAAAATGACTAAAAATAAAAATTGCATTCGTGATCAACCGAAGGTTGATACAAAGCAAACATAAATGTTCAAGACGAATTAGAGAGAAAACAGTTAAGAAATACTTTGTTTTGTGTGTGGATTTAGACAAAATCCAAATTAATATTGATAAGAATACTCCTCCTATTCTTATTTACAAAGTTAGTTGGTTAAATAGGTGATGTTTACAGCGTATATAACATAAGGTATGTAGATAGCTGGGTCGGGTGTCGCAAAGCCATAGGACATAAAGCCATATGGCGTTAAGTCCCATTCCATTGAGACATAAGGGCATATGCCATTAAGTCTCATTATAATGGGACTTAACGTCATAAATTTTTTTAAGAAAATGAGACATTTAGCCATATTTTTAATAATGATTGCATGTCACCCTATTTTATGTAAAAAATACATTTTATTTTATAAAACTAAACATGGGGGAGGGGGGTGGTGTGCTTTAATCCCATGGTAGATAAGGCCATTTTTTCATTTGAATGAGAGATAAAGCCATCATGGCCTTATCTCACATTTGCAATATTAGAAAGCGGCTTTATCTCTCATTTCAGTTCCTGAGGCACTAAAGTTAAGTATTCAAATCTGGCTTCGCATACTAAAGTCTTTCTGCATGGCGGCCTGCGGCCGCGCTTAGGGGTTTTTTTCTCCAGTAGGACGCGGCAGGTGGCTTCGCTGAATAAAGTTTTCCTGCGTGCGTCACAAGAATAAAAAAAAGGTTTTCCAATGATAACTAAGGATTTTTCCTTTCACAAAATGTTTCCAGTTGTAATTCCTGGAGCCTAGAAATTTTGGATTTTTTTAAATCATTAATTTCATAGATAAATAGGCATATTAAGTGAAATAAAGCACTTGTAACGCAAAACATCAAATGGGCCATATAACCATAATGGCTTTATGTCCCATTTCACTAAAATTGACATGAGACTTAAGGCCATATCAAAATTATGGCTTTATGTCCGTTTGCGACACCCCACCAGATAGATGTATAGAATGCTGATGAAGGATGTAGCGGTCTAGAAAATGCAGCATTTCATTCTGCTAGTGTCTAATTTTTCTTGTTTTCTTTGCAAAACGTCCGTTTACATCTGAAAACTAGTTTTTCTTTCTAAGAAAGGTTTTTAGAAATTAAAATAAATGAACTTAAGCCAAAATCAATTTCGATTTATTTATTAACAACTTTTTTTAAATTTTTGTTCTGCCCATTTCTAATATTTTTTAACATCGTGTTGTAAAGCATCAGCACCCTCTAAAACATGATTTTTGTTCCGCCCTGAGTTTGTATTTTGCAACCTGAAATTACCTGAATTTCTCAAACAATATGGTTGACGGCATTAGCTTCATATTATTGTTTTCAGTTCAAGCCACAAAGTGTCTAACATAACAATAAATATTGTTATCCTGTGCTACTCAAAACCTCGCAATATTTAATTTTTTCTTTCCATGAAATTATTCTCGGATCAAGAAGGATACTCGTATTAGATTTTTTTGCCAAACCAAATCAAGTAGCGTCATTTTATGTTATAATTCAAAATAATAAATTTATTAAAAAAGAAAAAAATGAATAACAATAAATAATAAAGATAACACAATGTTTTCACAAAATAAATGGACATACAAGTACCGTTAAAGACAATCTACAAATATAAATCTATAAATACGAATCTGCATATAGAGACTAAGAAAAAGCATTAAAGAAAGATTCCTCAGTCTCAGCAATTAAAAGATTCACATATAAAATAAGACTTTTTAACGGCTGTCATTTCTTTGAGCAGCAGACATAAGTTCCAAGGCTTCAGGTATGTTGCCATTGACGCTTTCTAAGATGTGTGTTAACCAAGCTTCTTCGTTTTTGAAACCCATTGACACCATAGCATTAACAGCTTCATTAATGCGTTGATCTGCTTATTTGCATGATGCAAAAAAATTTATATAAATAATAAAAAAAAAAAAATGATTAAAAATATTTTTTGACTAACCAGCATGATAAACTGGTGCACCACGATTTTCCTCTGGATTTTTAGGTGCAGAAGAGTTTGTATTTGTGGACGAGGAGGAAATAATAATAACTGTTTCGTTAGCATTGTTTACAGTTTCAGCAGCCTCTGCGTCAGCTTGTACGGAGGTTTTTCCATCCTCCTGACCAATATGAGTCTCAAAATTTGTATCACGCTGAACCAAATCTATTACATTTGTTCTATGCAATAATTGGGGTGCTGCACTCTGACGACATGAAATTGCTGCTGATGCTTTAGACAAAGAAGGTGTAGCTATATTCTCTTCGGTAGGACTGTGTATCTTAACAAAAGACTCAGAAACATTTTGGATTTCGCTATCATTGCCTAAATCGTCTACTGCAACATGATTTTGATTTTTTTCAGCTTTTTCTGGAAGTTGATCTTTCTTTGTGGATTTTCCATCATCACATTCTTCTTCACTGCCCAAGCTGGCGAGATTAGATGATATTGTAGACTTCATAGCAGATGTAGAATGTTTTTGTAAGTTTAAAGTTTTCTGATAATTGTAACTTTCAGATTTTTCCATGAGATCCAATATTTTAATAAACATATCGTTAAAGTTATTCAAAATTTGTGTGGGAATTGTGTACGGTTGTGGTTTAGAATCAACCTATAAAAATATTAGTATTTTACTTTGAAATAAATAAGTTGCTTAAAAACGTTTAAGAAATCAGCTGTTTTGTTTTAGAAATGGTGTAAGTTTAATTGTGCAAAAAAAAATTAGACAATAGTAACATATAAGGCAATATGCTGGGAGTTTTAAGCAATTCGAAAAATTATTTTGAAAAATACCTTGAGATTTTGTCAATATAAATTAACGAACGTTATGAAATTACAACTATGCAGGCGGCATTACACTCGAAAGTTTTTTTAATTCAACTAAAATCCCAAGTTTAATATTTTATTAATCTATGATTTTCAAATTATATTGACTTTGAAATCATCAAATGTATACAATTTTTTAAACTAATTTTTTTAAAAAGATCATATAGAATTAAATCCCTTTTATGTTAAAAGAAAAAAAAAAAAACAAATGGGTATTAACCAATATTTTGCAGACTAATCAAATACAAACCCTTCGATATTAAGTTTGCATCTTTACTTTTTGGGTGAAGTTCGTGAAAATGAGAGCAATTATTGTTTTCTTTCATAAAGAGACAAAATTATATAAAAGTACGGAAACACAAAATCTAGATTTTAAACTCAAAGTATTTTGACTGTTTTTATAAGAAAAATTAATTTCATAAAATCGGAGAAAGAAATAATAATTTATTTTGTATTTTTTTGTGTTTTTAAGGTTGTTGCACAAGTTTAAATAACTTGCACGAAAAAAAGTTTGAGCTGTTTCATGCAAGAAGAAGAAGAACTTTATTCTCTCAAACCCGCTCTCAACTCAATTGTGAAGTAAGAAAAGAATTTGGGATCCCAAAGTAAACAAGCAGACCTATTATTTCACTATATATTTGTGTTTCTTTGTATTCTGAAAAATTTGTTTGAATAAAATACATCAATAACAAGCATTTTCTTTATGAATCTGTTCGGAGAAAAATAGTTTTAATATCCTCATAAATACCTTCAAAAAAATTTAAAATTTTCGTTGTAAATATATAAATAACAAATTTATACCTTTTTATTAATTTGTTCCTCCTCCCCTTTCTCACCACAATCGACAGTTGCAGAAGATGAGGTAGCAGCAATTGCATTCATGATATGTGTGGAACTTTTGATCGCTTTTAAAGCAGTTTCATGGGCAACTTTAGCAGCTATTTCAGCTGCTTTGAAAATTGTTTCTTGAGGTTGCTGGACTGCCATTTTAGCAGCAGTAGCTGTGGCTGCAGCTGCTATAAGCATTTCCACATTTCCAAAATGAGTGGTATTGGAACCGCATCTGCATTTCGTATGACTTCCAACTATATAGTCATCGATAGGACAATTCTTAGTGGGAATACGTACCATCATATGGTGGGAGTGGAAATGCAATGATTCACAATTTTGACACAAATCATAATCGGTGCACTGAATACACTTATAGCGAAATCCTATGATAGGTTCCATTTTGCAAGAATCACACTTTATGTCGTTGTGCACTTCAGTAGAAGTCGGCTTAATACCAGCTGGAGAGACGTGCAGAGATTTGCCATAAGTTCTAAAGATTTGATAATCATAATCATTGACAATTTCGATTTCATCAAGACCCGCATCTACGAAATTCGAAAAAAGTAAGAACAAAATGAAGAAAAAATTAAAAATGGCAAATAGAGTTAGCTGATAACAGTTTTGTTAAATAACCGCTATAACCGCTAAATGTTTGTTAAATGAGCTAACGTATGTACATACATACATACTTATGAGTTGCATGTTTGTATGTACCCTGAAGGTAACTTGTGCCGAGTGTCTTTAAATCACAAAGTTTGTCGACTACTTTGGCAACTCTTTGGTGACACTGTCAAAAAATTTCTGATGGGTGGATAAATTTTTTAAATTTGGCTTATTTTTATATAGTTTTATTTTATTTTAAACAGTTTTCCTTAAAGTGTATTTCTTGTGTGAAAACCCAGCAGAAGGTTCCAAAAATGAAGACTGGAATTACTTAAATGTAATAGTGAATTTCGGGTTCCAATGTTTCCTGTCCACAATGTCAAGCTCATGCTAAATATATATAGAACAGAGCAAGGCAGATTAATATACTAGGTAGTGGCAGTAGATCAGTTTGTTGTTTACGTTTTCAGATGTCAGATTTTGTTTACCCTTATTATTATTTTTTTTCTACAAAAAAGTTTCACACGCTTTTTGAAACTAGATTTTAAAGAATTTTGAAGTGATATAGCTAAAAGAATTTTTAATCAAATGGTGAAATAAAATTTAAATTTTTGTTTTAACATTTAAATTCCCGGAACGGGGAAAAATGTCCCAAAAAATGGTTTTTTTTACAAAAGAGGCCTTAATTCATCACAGGGCTGTCAAATCCTTTTTGGAGTATGTAGCAAAAACTTGGGGACTTACCGTTTACCTTTTTTTTATTTGGTGCTTTGCACTCCGAGGAATTTTACGATAATTTTAAAATTTTGTTCCAAAATTGGCAATGTTGGAAAGGGCTGGAGGACCGTTGTAATTGTTAACCTAATTTTGCTCTTATTCGCATTTGCTATAGTTTATCTTTAAAATAGTTTAAACAAATTTGCTAGTACTAAAGTAAATTTAAATTACATAAGAAAAAAAAATCTTAAAAAAACGATATATTTTCTTAATTCGGAGGCTTGTAACTTTTTAACGAAAAGCGCTATCAGAACAACACTTTAAACTTGTCTATTTTAAATTTTATTAAGAATATAGCAAATGTCTTGCAGTAATAATCCGATAGTTATTAAGCGTACTAAGCCAAAAATACTAAGTTAAGGTTGGCCAAAATTAACAAAAAAAAAAAACCCAAGCAAATTTTCTCCCTGCACATTTAAGCATATTTTTATAGATATTTTCAAGGTCTGATTAAATTTAAAAAACTTAAGATTTGAGTTAAAAATAAACTGTTTTATGACTTTTTAAAAAAATTATATGTCCGAGGTACCTAAATTTGGGGCCCGACCCAGAAGCCTTAGAAGCCTGACCGTACATAAATTCACTGAGGAACATCTCTGCCCTGCCTCTGTAAAATTTCGTTGAGATATATTGAGCGGTTCCTAAGATACCGAAATGTGTCCAAGAAAAATAAAATTGTTTTCAAACCACTGTGCGTCAGTTGATTTGACATCTGAAAATATATTTTACAAAAATAAAATACATGTTGTTTACTATTTGTTGTAGTTATTTTTGAACTGCTATTAGCTGTAAAATTAATGTGCCTTGGAACAGAGCAAGGCATATATAACCAGGTGGCATCGCTAGGGATGATAATTTTTTTAATGTCAAAATAATTTGTTTTGTTTACGAATGAGAAAAAATTTATTTAAATTGTATATTAAAGTGCTGTGCGAAGGGTGTTTTAATTGTTTAAATAATGGAGAAAAAGAAATGACTTAAGTTAATTTCTAGAAAATGGTATTCCAAATAAGACGTACTGGTTCTGATTCCACATTCATCGACAAGTGTCGAGAGAATATTTAGTCAGGTAAATTTATATAAAACAAAACTTTGTAATCGCTTAGAAAATGAATCTTTAGTAGGAATATTGCACACAAAATAATTTTTAAAACTTAAAAACTTCTAACGTTTCGACACACTTATATCTACAGATTTGCTAAAAGTGATGTCATCTGATATTTATAAACAAAATTAAAAAAAAAAAATAATTAATTATTATATAAAGTTAAGGCCAGGATTCACTATCATACACAATCGTACGATTTAATCACACAAAAATCTGACGGAATTCTGTCCTACTTTAAAAATCGTTTCAAAATGGCGTCGTATGTGCCACACTATTACACAAAAAAGATGCAAAAACATATGGTTTTAATATTTTGTTGTTTTTTGTCCTCATCATCTTAAAATAATTAAACCCTGATCGCATAGCGAAAAATATTTTATCATTATTTCAAAAGATTATAGAATCGCACAGGTATGTCAAAAAATCTGTCACACACATACAATTTTAATCCACACTATCATACTTTTTGAGCACACATGAAATTTTTGATAGATCGTACGACTGAGTATGATAGTGAATCCTGGTCTTTAATAACATGTGCTCGTAATACAATTTTTACTTTTAATTTACTTTACTTTAACATTATTTATTCTATAAGCAAATACAATTCATCTTAAGTAATAAATGGAATTGTTATGTTTTTGTTTTTTTTTTTATTATTTTCATAAATATTGTATAATAAAATAAATTGTCTTTCTTAAAATAAAGAAAATAAGGTACAAGTTTTGCTGATTTTTTCGCGAAATATTATTGGATTTCACGATTTTACACATAAAAGTTTTGGCAACACTGAGCACGGAGCTAGTACTTTACTAGCAAAAACTAGCAACGAGAGAGTAACGCCTTACCATCACAAATTAGCAAAGAAAATTGTTGTGGTTTTGGAAAGACTTAAACAATGTGATGGTAAGAAGGAAAAATAGAAAATAATACTCGTAGTTATTAAATAGCAAAACACATACATATGTGTGATAAAATTTTTTTTACATTTTTCTGATTTACTTGTAATTTTTGAAAGCGTTAATGATTTTTAAGCGCATCATAAATATGTTCTCCTTTTTTATAGTGTGTTTCCATTGACGTGATTTTGTCTAAAACACTTGATTTGCTCAAATCAAGTGCTTTGCTACTTGATTTTTCATGCTACCAAAACCATTTAAATCACTTGATTTATTTTAAATCATGTCGAAAATGTATTTTTTCGGACTAATAGTGCGTTTCCATTGACTTGAAATCAACTAGTTTTGAGAAAAACACTTCGAAGTGTTTCCATTGAGCTGAAGTATTTTGTAAATTCGAATTTGTGACGTTACACTGACATTTTTTTGCGTTAAAGAAGAAAAAATCGTTTTTATTGTTAAATTAATTTTTGGTTTTACATATTTTTGTTTTTATATTTTCTTAAACACTTTTTTTGTAATAAAAAACATTATTGCTTTCAAAAATTTTTAAGTAATTGTCATTTTTTCGATAAAAACATCCAGTATGAATAGATAAAACGGAGTTGAACTTGAATTACCTAGACACAACACAGTGTTTTAAAGGCAAAATAATTAAAAAAAAATATATTTTTGACATGCCTTGAAGGAAATCAAGTGATTTAAAAGGTTTTGGTAGCATGAAACATGTATGGAATATCAGGTAGCAATGAACTTGATTTGAGCAAATCAAGTGTTTTGGAGAAAATCACGTCAATGAAAATGCACTATAATTTTGCCTTTGCAACACTGTGTTGTGTCTAGGATAGTCAAGTTCAACTCCGTTCTATCTATTAATATTGGAGGTTTTTATCGAAAAAGTGATAATTACTTTAAAGTTTTCCAAGATAAAATGAAAAAATATGTAAAAAGTTCAATTAACAATAAAAACGAGTTTTTACAATAAATAAAATAATTTGTTTTAACTTTTATGCAGAAAATGTCAGTGTAACGTCACAAATTCGAATTTAAAAAACACTTCGAAGTGGTTTTCTCAAAACAAGTAGGTTTCAAGACAATGGAAACGTTGATATAATCTGATGTAAGTATATAGCCAAACTGTTGAACCGTTATAGACAGACGGTTGAAATTTACAAAGAACCTGATTGCTAAATCTATTACAATAGCAGGTATTTAATTTGAATTTGGAAATTAAAGGGTGTCCCTACAGTTGCTGCAATTTGAAGTATAATGCCAATTTATTGAACAGTTAAACAAGATTAAATGTTTGGAGATACAATTTTTTTTCAAATAAAATCTGTTTTGAAGTCGTGATTTTTCAATAATAATTTAGTAAGTACTAATAAATATTTTTATTTTGATTTAAATATAAAAATATTTTCATTTAAAATAATCTAAACCATATACATCATGTAACTTATTTATAACTTGCAGTGCTTGCGACTTTATCTGCGTGTCATTTCTAATTTTCATAACATTCAAAATAAAATGCGTTTTTAAATATAAAAGGCCCCTTAATAACCTTCCCAATAATACCGATATTGTCCCAATCCGCTATTGAATACTCGATATAGTATGCCATATTACATAGTTCCCTTTTATAATGTAGAAATTGATGGGCAGACATTTTTCTAATTATCTTTTGAACTTGCCTAATTCTTTTACAACCGCGAAAGTACTAGGCAGACAGAGTTTTTTTGTTTTTTATGATTTTTTTCTTGAAGTTGACTTTTTCTATTTTATTCTTTGTAATAGAGTCGGTAACACTGAAATAATATTAAAATGAGAAAAATTATATGAATCAACAACATGAAAGTTACGAAGAGTCGAAAAGAGAAACAAAAAATGTCGAGTACAGATCAAGACAAATTAATAATGAATTCGCCTTAGTACAGATGGTAGTGTACTACACACTCTACCTTTTAAACCTCTCGCCGACAAACTTCGTCTGTCAATTTCTACATTGTAAAAGGGGACATATAAAAACTTCGGACAGGGCGAATCAATTACCAGGTGGCAGCGTAGGCGAATTTATTAGTTTTCGCCGTGAACACTACTGTCAAACTCCATATATAAAAAAGGGTATATTTTTTATATATAAAGTTTGGCAGTAATTTTTACCAGCCAAAAATAACGAATTCGTCTACGCTGCCTCCTGGTAATTAATTCGCCTTGACTTCGGAGGTCCGTAACTCCAAAACTTAGTCCTCTTTAACACACGTCAGGTTAACTTGATCAGTTTTTGATTAGTTTTCTCTTTAAACTGCATTTGTGTTCACACACACCGTAAAGTTTGTTTCATCAAGTTTCGTTTTCTTTGCTTTCAACTTTTGCAAATTTCTATTCTGCAGCCAACTTCATTTTATAAAATTTTCTTAAACTTGGTGGTACGGTCAGGTTTATACCTCATTATATTCTCTTCTCTTCTTTCTCCCAAAAACTCAAGACATGACGAGTCAGAGGGAGAGGGACTAAGGGTTGCCACCATATTTTGCTATAAAGTAAATTTTGCACCCCGTTGACAACTGTTTTTAACTTTGAACGGTGCTGTAAACTAGATTTGTTCCCCTTCAAATGCAATTTGAAATCGATTTTGATTTTTAAAACATTTCAATAGGTATGAATCTAGTTACATACAATCATACATACATAGGTAAGTATGTACATATGTATGTGCATATTTAAATTTATTATATGTATCTACTTTTATAATAACTTACCAATCCAGAATGTACGATATTCACAAGCGGGTAGTTTTCTTTCCTTAAAAAATTGTTCAATTGTCCTCTTTAGTGAGTCATAACTGAAAGGGTATTTCAAGAATAAAGTATTTACTTTCGTTGCACCCAAATGGTAGGTTATCTTCATTTTTTGCTTTTGCTTATTCTAATATGAACCACATAAGCCTTTTTTTAATTTTGTCTATTTGCACTATTTCGATCGTATTTTCCTTAAACTTCCAGTTAGGAATGAATGATTGAAGAAATGGTAAAAATCAAATGAACTATTCATAAAAAAGAAGGAACTAAAAAAGGAATTCGAAAACTGTTTTTGAAAGAAATATTTTGCGCGCTTTGCGTTTGAAGTTCCACATATCGCACATTTACTAATATAACGTCATAACTCAAAAAATTCCATTTCGAGAAAATTTTGAGTCGTTCTCACTATCGAGAAAAATATCACACTTCTTAAGTTCCCACTACAATTACTAAAATCAATCATAAATAAAAAATCCATTAAAAAAAACTTTCATCAATTATATATTAACGAGGAGGTCTTGTGAAAACTATGTGGGGTGTTTGTATGGATATTGTTTGTAAAATATATCTGTTACTGTGTCATAAACTAAAATTTCGTTCCTTATGAAAAGAAGAACGGATTCTTACTTAATAAAACTTTTTATCGACAAAGCCATAACTAAAAAAAAATTACAGTATATTGAAAAAGTGGATTCAATTTAAAAAGATCACCCTTTCATATATACAGTTACAAAATGAAATGTGACGACATTTTAGAGAACGATAGGATCTTTATGTTATAAAGTTTACTCCAAAACTCAAATATGTAGTTTTTATTGACAAAGTTTCCAAACATGAAATGAAATAACGACTTAATAAGACTGTTAAACCGTAGAAAGAACAAAAGACAAAGATAAACCGTATACACAATATTAGGCATTAAATGGCGAACAATTGTTACGAAACCATTTCCAACGTGTGCAAAAATATGTTCCCGATTAGCTTTGCCTCTCGTACAGGGGTGTCTTCTCAACCCGTTTTGCACGGTTTCCAACAATAAAAAGAAAACTGTCAAAACAAGACTACATAAATACTTTCTATAATTAAATTCACTATGCGTATCCCCGAAGATTTTACATAATCCTGAACACAATTCTGTAGGTTTAATTCCAAAATTTTAAATTTTAAGTTGTGACGTTGTGATCTTTTTGAGCGATATGATCTTTTTGATTTTACATGTCAAACAACATATAAAAAAATATGATTTTTAAATGTCAAAAACACCTGCTGCAATTACCTAGCGCATTATTATGCAATGTAACTGAATGTGTAACATTTTACAAAAAGTTAACAATTCCTTTGGATTGGAGAAACTAATTTCACCTGACCCAATAATTTAATTAGCAGAAAGATTTTAATACCCTGTTTAACAAGTGCAAGAAGTAATTTGTTAAACGTTTTTTACAGATAAAAGAATGGAGAAGGCAGTTGAGAACTAAAACTAAATTGCATGCATGTATATACATATTTATCTAATTTTTTTTCTAATATGTTTCTTTTTAGGGTTCTGTAAAAGCGTAACTCTATTGTTCTCAGGAACTGTATTAGGTGGACTCTTCAAATTTTCACAGAAGATGTAATACTTTAAACGGTGTTCCGAAATTGATAATCCAAATTGTTATTTTTAAAATATTTAAGCGGACTCGCCAAATTTGCAGTGCCAGTAAAATTATATGCGTGCAGCAACAATAACAAAAATCACAACTTTAAAATAAAGGGTGTCCCAATATTGATGTGATTTTCACTCGTAGTAAAAGCAGGCGTTAAAAATTCACCAAAAGTATGTACAAATGTGTGCACTATAAAAAGAAATGATAAACAACAAAGTTAGAAATTAAAGGGTGTTACCAAATGGCTGTGAATTTAACGAATATGGCCTCATCTTTTAAAAAAATATTTAATTAAACATATTAAGCAACAATTAAAAATAGCTTAAATTTTCTGTTCTGTTTCACGTTATTTATTGGAACATCATCGAAATGCAGAATAGGGGTGATGTTGAAAATTCACAAAAAATCAGAGCATTTTTTTTAAAATTGTTATTTAAAAAAAAGAAATGCACCCTAAATAATTAAAAATTAATATTTTATAATTAAAGGCAAAAAAAAAAAAATGGAAAGTTATTATATTCTAAGTGTCTAACCAAGATTTTTGACCAGTAGCGATATGGCCATATTGATATTGTGATAGTAGTAATGCTTACTGACACAAATAAAATTCCAATTTATAAAATATATTTCAAATTACATAAAGCATCAAACTAGCACAAAAGCTTGAAGCGTTAGAAGAAACAGACATTATTAATATTGAAGAAAGTGTTATTTGCATTAAGAACCTTTAACAGGCAACTTATTAAAAAACAAAAACTTTACCAAAAGTTTCAGTGTTTCCAAATCTTAAGAAAAAAAGTACAGTTGTTACTGATTAATATGCTTTTATTTTGTTTTAAACACCAAATGCCAAGTACATAATTGTTTGCTAAAGCAAAAGTTTTGTTTCTAACAAATAAATTTATTGAAATATTGTTGATTATTTAAATATTTTACTACAAACTAATCGTTTTATTGTGAATAATTGATTAAAAAGGTAAAGATATTAAAAAAAATTAATTTTTTGATAAAAGAAATAAGACATACATTCGAGTGACCTTTAGGACAAGCAAACCATAACATAAAGCCATTACTAAAAAAATCTACATATACGTGTCAAAGGAAAAGCCATGAAGATTCCTCTGTCTCAATAATTAAGAGAGGTACATAAAAAAATGTAACATTTCAACGGCTACCATTTCTTTGAGCAACAGACATAAGATCCAAAGCTTCAGGTATGTTGCCATTTACACTTTCCAAAAGTTGTGTTAGCCAAGCTCCTTCGTTACTGAAACCCATTGACATCATAGCATTAACAGCATTATTAATGCGTTGATCTACATATTTGCATAGAACAAGAAAAATGTATTTTAATATTAAAAAACAATAAATTTATGAAAAGTTTCTTGACCAACCAGCATGATAAACTGGAACAGCACGTTTCTCCTCGGGCTTATTAGGTGTAGAAATGTTTGCAGCTGCAGTAGAAGAGGAAGTAGTAGTAGAAGTAGTAATTACTGGGTTAATTGAATCCGTAGTAGTAGTCATAGTATTGAAAGCTTCTTTTCCTTTCTCTACAGTTTCAGCAGTAGTTACGTTACTTTTTACGGAGTCCTTTGCAGCTTCCTCAGCAATATGAGTTTTCAGATCAGCACCAAGTTGAGCAAAATCTATAAAATTCGATTTATCCAACGATTGGGGCGGTGTAGTCTGTACAGATGAAAGTGGTGTTGAAAGTGTAGCCTTTTCTTTTAATGGAGTATATATCTTAACAAAAGACTCTGAAACGCTTTCATTTTCGCTATCACTGCCCAAATCGTCTACTTCAACATGTGATAAGACATCGCCGCTAGTTTGTTTGTTTTCTTCAGTTTTTTCTGGAGTCTTTTCTTTCTGCATAGTTTTTTCATCATCACATTTTATGTCACTTCCCAAGCTGTTGAGATTAGATGAAACTGAGGATTTAGTAGAAGTTGTAGAATTTTTTCGTAAATTTGCAATATTCTGATTATTGCAATTTTCAGAATTTTCAATGGGATCCAACATTTTAGCAAACATATCGCTGAAGTTATTCAAAATTTGCACACCAGTTTTCATAAACTGAGGATCTAAGTATTGAGCCAGACTTTCCAGAGATGGTGAGGGAATAACGGGAATTGTGTTCGGATATGGTCCAGAATCACGATGTGATGTAGTAGCATCAACCTAAATGAAAGTTGTTAGCATTTTACTTAAAGTAATCAACTTATTTAAAAATTTTAAAAAAATGTTTTACTACATTTTTTTAGTAACATTTTTATAGATAAAACAAGAATTTTTCTTTAAAATTCGTTGCTGTTAATAAAACTTTTGGGTGACTATAATTTTCTGTGTAAATTTAAAAAATCCAAGTTCATACCTTTTCATTAGTCTGTTCCTTCTCTTTCTCATCGGCACCTGCAGTAGCAGCAGATGAGGTAGATGTAGGTGCACTCGTCATCTCTTTTAAAGCAGTTGTTTTTAAAGCCGTTTCATGGGCAACTTTAGCGGCTATTTCAGCTGCTTTGGTAGCAGTTTCGTGCGCTTTTTCAGCTGCCAGTTTTGCAGCAGCTGCTGCGGCTACAGTTGCAATAGGATTTTTTGCATTTTCTAAACCATTGTCATTTGATGTTGTAGTAGTATGAGATGAAGTTGCTGACTCACCCATAGCATGAGCTGCAGCGGTAGCACCACCACCTTCAGCCAAGTCATGCATCATTTCATACAAATGTGAAAAGAAGTTATTACGGTCATGACGACGATTATGTTTTCGACCATGATGACGTTCTCTACCATTTGCTGGCGATGATTGTTCAGTATTTTCATCACCTGCCGACTTTGTTGGTTCAGCATCGTCATCTATTATAACGGATAAACCGTTTTTAATAAATGGGCATGATGTTTTGGAACGCTTGCCATGTCTGCGTCCCGAATTACGCCCAGTTATATAGGCCTCAATAACATTAGGACAATTCTTAGTGGGCATACGTACCATCATATGTTCAGAGTGAATGTGCTTTGATTCACAATTTTGGCACAAATCGTAGTTGGGACACTGAATACACTTGTAGCGGAATCCCATTATAGGCGCCATTAGACAAGCATCGCATTCTACGTTGTCGTGCACTGCGAAATCATAAGAAGCAGCAGCTGGTGGTATCTTTTCTTGGTTAGAAACTGAATTAAATGTTGCTGATGATTTCGTTGCTTCAGCAGTAGCTGGCTCCTCTGTTTCTACGCCAATCGGAGCCACTTGAAGATGCTGCCGCTCAGAACGTTTGGCCTTAAAAATTTCATAATCACATTGATTAATTATTTCGATTTCATCACGATCCTCATCTGCAAAATTTAAAAAAATGAAGATGTTAATTAAATACATCTTGTAATGTTCGCCTAGTAATGAATTTTAAAGGTCTAGCTATTACGATTCATAAGAAATAGAATACCCATTATCCGACACAAAAAAATTTATATATTCTGACTTCTTATGTACAGCGAAGTCGATTGAGCGACGTCCGACTGTCCGTCCGTGTTAGTGTTCATAAACAAACTAAAAAAATAAAATCAGCATGATCGGTCCATTTCCATCGAGGCAGCAGGCAAAACACCACGTCTACCTCTAATTTCTTCATGTCATTTGAAACAAGTAACTCTAATCAAAAATATAAATATATGGGGTGATAAGAGAATTAAAAAATAAGAAAAAAATATCAAGTGAAAGAATTGGCGCTCGTCCATATTTTCCGAGCTATGGGGCGGTGATTTTTTTATAAACGAAATGGTAATCCCACATACGACGAGCCATTAATCTCTGTTCAAATGGGCTAATGGAATTTTTAACTGCCCTTGGATTAAGTATTCGACCACAGTGTGGGTAACGCAATTCTTGGAACGGGCAATAGTTCCTCAGCTAAATCATAGGGGTTCAGTGACAAAAGTCTGTAATTGTGTAATTGTTAAGCTACCAAAAAGGGACAGGGGACAAAAAATGGGTTAATTACCATAAAAACAATAATAAAACGACACAAAAATTAAAAACAACTAAATTGCAAACGTTATTCTCAATGATCGCAAATTTATAATACACGTATTATTTAAACATATTGCTTATACACAATAGCTTGTACAAGTTTTTATAAATGAAGAAGTAGTATAAAACAAGTAAAAGTCATATACCCTTCACCAGCTGTGTAAATCTAGTTTAGTGAATTAACTCCAATCAAAACAGCATAAAAAATATCGGCTCTTAATGGGTTAAGCATTTTTAAATATTTTTCAGTATTTCCTTAAAGATCTCTTCAAATGCTTTAAAGTGATACCCATATTTATTACCCATGCGGATAGTTACACATGAAGACAGTTAATATTTTTTAAATGTCGTTAAAATTATTAGTCATTTCTTATAACTTATGAATACATTTTTACTTTAGATGACTTGATTAAGCGGTTCCGAAGTTTTTACCGTCAAAAGCAACGACTTTTTTTTCATTTTATCTGGCAAACAAAACCTTCTCTTGATATTACTGCTCGCTTTTAACACGAATAACTCAAAATATATCCAGTGTTGTCAGATCAGGTAATGGGAATGAATTTTGGGGATTTTTCTGGTGACATTGCATATGCCTTTAAGATTTTTCAGGGATTTGTTTTTACATTTATGAACATTTATTTGTTATTTGATCTAAAAATATTGATTTCAGTATCGATTAAAAATATTGTGTATTCATGCATAAGTAGTTCTTAAGGCTTACTTACTGTGTAATATAAATTAATTGGCCCAGTAGGGCTTTTATATTACATCTTGAATTAAAAAATAAAATAAATGATTAGACTTGCAAACATAATTAATAGTGCAAGATTTCACATAAATGAAAAATCGAAAATATGGATATTTAAAAATTTGTTTACAAAGTTATAACAACAGTATCATTTTATTAAAATATTTTATAATCTTCTTTTTATTGTTTTAAAAATGTCATTTTTCATGGTGGTTTTTGGTACAATATGAAAAAAACATAGCTGCATTACTAAGTGGCTAAGACAAAATCTACTCAAAGTCTAGTAGCGAAGAAGATTTTGTTTTGCGTTATGCTATAAACACAATCAAAGGCTACCGACCATCGACTACCGACTACAAAAGTAGCTGGCTACAAAAATAGTCAAGTTGCCAGCTACTTAATTTTTTTAACGACCATCGACCACTAACTACAAAAAAAAAACATCTGTTTTGACATACATGTATGTATTTAAGTTAACCAAAACAAAACAAACTTGATTTTTTTAAGTGAATTTGTGTAAAAAAAAATTTTAATGTCTCAAGAAAATTTAATTAGTTTTATAAATACTATTGCTAAAATAGTGGAAACAAAGACTTCAGTGTATGAAGTGTCCACGTCCATATTTGCATGTAAATTTAACTAAACATTTACATTAAACAATATAATAAATGTATATAAACAGTAAAAATTACTATTATATACTTCTCAATTTCAATAAAAAACCCAAAAAATAAATATAAATGAAACAAATTAGAAATTTATGAAAAAAGAACTAAATGGAAAATTTCACAAACAAAAGGTAAATGAAAAATGTATTTTTTTTTTGAAATCTTAATTTAATAATGGCAGGGGTATATAACTACTACTAGTCTCTCCAGGAACTGCACATCAACCTTCGTATAGGAAGTGGAAAATCCTGTTGAATAAAAACTGTGAGCGTTGCGACTTCAATTATAACTTTTTTTAAAAAAATCTTCTCGCGCGCAGATGTTCCCCCTTCGAAATAAAGTAATAAACTGATGAAAAATGTAAACAAATTAACAGATGATTATTATTTTTCAATGGTGCCACTATAAACGTTTTTCGCGTTTTTAATAGCGATATTTAATGTATTGCGATTTTAAAAACACCATTTCATGCATTTATTGTATTGGTATTAATCTGTTTTTTGTAGCCAAGAAAAATAGAAATTAGCCTAAGTTGGCTACGGGCTACAAAAGTAGCCGTGTAGTCGGTAGTCGTGTAGCTGCTAAATATTTATTCTCATAAGCACGCATGTATTCTATTTTTGACATCTTGTAGTCGATGGTCGGTGGACATGATTATGTTTATAGCATAATGCTTATGAGAATAAATCTTTTAGCAGCTACACGACTACCGACTACACGGCTACTTTTGTAGCCCGTAGCCAACTTAGGCTAATTTCTATTTTTCTTGGCTACAAAAAACAAATTAGTGGTGCCAATACAATAAATACATGAATTGGTGTTTTTAAAAACGCAATACATTAAATATAGCTTTTAAAAACGCGAAAAACTTTGATTGTCAAAGGCTACCGACCATCGACTACCGACTACAAAAGTAGCTGGCTACAAAAATAGCCAAGTTGCCAGCTACTTAATTTTTTTAACGACCATCGACCACTAACTACAAAAAAAAACATCTGTTTTGACATACATGTATGTATTTAAGTTAACCAAAACAAACTTGATTTTTTTAAGTGAATTTGTGTAAAAAAAATTTAAATTTCTCAAGAAAATTTAATTAACTTTATAAATACTATTGCTAAAATAGTGGAAACAAAGACTTCAGTGTATTAAGTGTCCACGTCCATATTTGCATGTAAATTGAACTAAACATTTACATTAAACAATATAATAAATGTATATAAACAGTAAAAATTACTATTATATACTTACCAGTTTCAATAAAAAGCCCAAAACATAAATATAAATGAAACAAATTAGAAATTGATGAAAAAAGAACTAAGTGGAAAATTTCACAAACAAAAAGTAAATGAAAAATGTATTTTTTTTTAAATCTTAATTTAATAATGGCAGGGGTATATAACTACAGCGCCAAGGTATCCCACAAGTATTTTGATATTACTAGTCTCTCCAGGAACTGCACATCAACCTATACCTTCGTATAGGAAGTGGAAAATCCTGTTGAATAAAAACTGTGCGCGTTGCGACTTCAATTATAACTTCACTTTTTTTTTTTTAAATCTGCTCGCGCGCAGATGTTCCCCCTTCGAGATAAAGTAATAAACTGATGAAAAATGTAAACAAATTAACAGATGAGTATTATTTTTCAATGGTGCCACTATAAAAGTTTTTCGCGTTTTTAATAGCGATATTTAATGTATTTCGTTTTTAAAAACACCATTTCATGCATTTATTGTATTGGCACCACTAATCTGTTTTTTGTAGCCAAGAAAAATAGAAAATAGCCTAAGTTGGCTACGGGCTATAAAAGTAGCCGTGTAGTCGGTAGTCGTGTAGCTGCTAAAAATTTATTCTCATAAGCACGCATGTATTCTATTTTTGACATCTTGTAGTCGATGGTCGGTGGACATGATTATGTTTATAGCATTACAAATCTATTTAAAATCAACAAGAAATTTGGCTTAAATCTAGTTTATGGACGCAGCTTAAAAATAAAAAGAGGTTCCTACATAGTTACCTATGTACAATATATTCCATATTGTATATTCCGCCATCAACTACTCGATATATGCCATATTATATATAAAAACTTTAGAGGGCCGTAACTCCGAAACTAAGGGTTGCCGCCATATTTTTTGCGTTACATTTTTTGCTCAAAATTGCATTTTACACCCTGTAGGCAACTTTTTTTATTTTGGAGCGGTGCCCGTAAACTAGATTTACAAATGTTATTTTATTCAAAGCATTTAAAAAATTTGCTTCAAATAAGAGCTTTAATATGAACATGTCTATATCGGGGCTTGCCCAAAAGCCGCTGGATCAAAAACAGTGGAAGACAGGTATATATAATAAATTGGTCGATGGGGAATTTGGAACTGTTAATTGGGGATTCAATTTTAAAGGAATCTGGTAGCCCTGATTCTAGCTGTTTTTCAAATGCAATAATTAATTACGCATTTAACTCGACTCCAAATATATAAAGTACATGTATTTCTATTTATTTAGTATATGCAAGTGATATTAAACAACTCACCAATCCAGAATGTACGAAATTCGCAACGTCCTAATTTTCGCTGCTCAAACAAGCATAATTCAATTTCCTTCTTTAAAACATGGTAGTTGGGTGAGGGCATTTTTAAATATGCATTTATCTTCTTTGCACCCAAATGATAGGTAATCTTAAGAAATTCATCCATTTTTGTTTTTATTTAGCCCAAAATAAATCTGATGTATGTATTTTGTAAGATCTTGTTTTTCTTTTACAACTTTTTTTTACTTTTAAAATTTTCTAATATACTTTTATTGTTTGTGTTCTCACTCTTACTTCTCAGAAAATACTGAAATGCAATTCGTTTATTGTCGTTGTTTTTGATTTCAAGAAAGACGACTCTATGAAGACGTAATAATTGATACGTTTGAATATATACAAATATATACAATATTTTTAAGACTATGTTTTCTTCTTGAATATTCTTTCAGTTTTGTGCAAACTCACTTTGATGTTGATTAATCACGGTTTTTTTTCAGATTCATGAAAGTGGTATTTTGTTGTGAAATAAAATATACCAAATGGAGTTACCATAATATTTTGTGTGTTTGTCAAAACAGATGTTTGCTGCTGCGATGCCACTATGTGTAAATATTACCGATTGCAAAATAATTCACCAGGTATGTGCAGCACAGATAAATAACATAACATATGTTATTTTCCTATGTGTTATAACATGTGTCAGTTTTTTATTTAGAGCACGCTCTATTTTGTTATGTAAAACTATATGACCACAGAGGACGAGGGTCCGCGGGGTATAGGGGGAACCAGTCCACGGTGTGCAGGCACTGAAGCTGGATAGACAGTGGGGTAACTGTCTAAGGATTTACCGGTGTCCTTAAATAATAACAACGTATAAATAACGATAGCAATAAATAAACAGGCACCACGGGAACCGGTAGCCCATACAGAGAGCCGCCCATCTATGTAGCCGGTTATTGGTGAGGTCCCTCCGTGATACACGTGGTGGTTGTAGTTAAATTAGTCTATTTCTGCGGGTCTGGCGTGGAATAGAAGGAGTTTAAGCATAGGCTCCGACCCTATAGCAAGGGGAAAATTCATTGTCCTGCCAGCCATAGTCTTAAAATTGCACAGAATAGTGGTTTGACCACCGTATGATAAGGGCTTACTGCCAGGTACAGACGTTAATCTAATCAGTTATCCTGTACTCACCTGGTTAATTGTTTCGTAATAATAGATTCAATACAAAAATTAGTTTTTGGTGTTTTATAAGTATTTTGTATCCAACAGCACAATAATATTTAAGTCACACTCAGACTGTCGCCAACGATTTAATTTTCTGGTTTTCAACCAGCTACCCCATGCGAATAAATTATCAGTTATTAACCCGTTATTAGATGGCGATTTTTTCTGCAGCTTAGTTTAGTTTGTTTTATAATAATAATTCTCAGGTTCGTGCAGTGACTGTTTTTGTTATTTCTATTACAAATGTTTATACGTAGTTTAACATAGAAATTTCAAAAATTCGCATAGGAAACATGATTAGTTGTCAAACTGCGCTTATCTGAGCTTGCGTTTGGTAGGGAAACTGTCTTATCGACTTATATTATTAGCCGTTACAATGTGTTTCAAATTAAAACACAATCAAATAAACACACATAACATTTAGATATAGATGTTCATATTAATAAAAAAAGGAAATTAAATTAATAACTCGGCTTAAGTTAATTTTAGTTTAAAATTCTAAACTTATTAATTTACAAATACAGTGGTGTTCGAGAGCCACCTTGATCTAGCGTGTTTGAAACTAAAAATAATGTACAACAAACTTTATAAATATTTCTTTTTTAATATTTCGGATTACTCATAAGCTAAATGATGCAAAAATAATGCATATGTGGAAATTCAAAACTTAAATAAAAATTTATAATCTAACTATTTACAAGTCACCAGGTCAGGTCCTGCCTGTGCATAAAAATAAAGCCAGCAAATTTAGTTTTTTCTCACTAATTATTTTTCTTTACCTCAGTACTTTGGCATTGAGTCCACAAGCTTTTGGTAGGTTTCTACACGATTTTTTTTCCACGCATCCTGAAAAAAAGTCCAAAGTTCTTCTTTATTGAATAGATTTGTTCCTCAAATACACATTTTTATTATTTTCCATAGATAGGATTTAAGTCTGGGGACTGCGCCGGCCAGCTTAAAACCTTGACGTTATGTTATTCAAACCAGTTTTTTCCCGCTTCGATGTGTGTTTCGAGTCATTGTCTTGTTCAAACACCCATCGATGCGGCATTTTTAATTCGGCATACGGCATCATAGTATCATTTTGAATGTTGTAATAAGCGGCATCCATTCTACCCTCAATCCGAAACAAAAAACCAGTACCATAATACGAAAAACATCTTTTTGTATATAACGCAAATTTTTTGCTCCAGTAGAGTTGTAATTTTCGATGGTTTTCCTCTATTTTCTTCCTTGCTTTCATGTTTGACGGTGTTTACTGCCATTTTTTAGAGCATCTGATTGTCGAAACTTTTCCTTTATTATGAAGTTTTTTTTATTGTCTCCCGGCTCTCAAAGGTACAATGCTTTTCTCTGCCCATTGTAAATACTGTTATATAAAAATGTTGTGAGATTCCTTTCGAATTGTACCTAAAAATTTTTTTTGTATATATTACACATACGATGCTGGATAAAAAATCAAACAATTTTGATTTTTGGCATGCTAAATGTCACCCTTGGTTGGTTTTCAATTAAAACAAGTTTTCAAGTTTCAAGATATCTTGGTATGTACGGAATTTTACCAGTGATTGCATGCAATTTGAAATGTAACAAGTGCAAAGTATAGTGACCGTCATTTATTAGAATACTACAAATAAAAAAACCTCTGGAAGGAAAATATAAGATTTAATACAAAGAATAATTTTAAAGAAAGAGTTTAAAACAAAAAACAATACAATTCAACTTAAGAAAAAACAAATTTATATCACTCTTTCATTTATAAACTTTTTTCCATTGCTTTTTATTATCTTGTTCTTTGTTTTGTAAATAATAACTGTGTTTTACGGCATTTACACTATACAATTTTTCATGAAACTAGCATGACGTTTTTGATTGTTCGTGAAGCAGCAGGAGTAAGCAATATGGTATCGCTTGAGTTTAGAGGGAATGTTACTGTTGCTAATGTTCACTTTTAGGTAACGCATAATGCTGTAACTTAAGTAGAAAGTTGAGAAAAAGATGCTTCGAAAAATTGCATAGTGTAAATCTGGAGTTTGTATGTACGTATGTTCTTTTGCTAGTGCCATTTTCTCAATAATGAAAGCGCGATGTTTACAGCATAAAATCAAACTAAAAATATATTTTTTGATGGTGTATAGACCGCTTAAGTTAATAATTTAGTTTTAAAAATAACTAATTAATTAATATATTGCACTAATTAAAAAATGAAAATTTTGTTTAACATTTTTCCTTGTTTGCAAGATTTTAAGGAAAAAGTGCTTTTATTTTGTTTCTGCATTAAGTTTACTATTTTGAATGAATTGAATTTGATTTGGCTTAGTTAAATTTTTTTACTATTTTGAACATAGAGTATTAAAAACTTCGTAGGTAACACTAATGTTTTGTTTATTTTTTCGCCTAAAAACAGGCTAACATTTTGTTGATTTAATTTAAAAAGATGTACAGTTAAAATTTAATTGATCCAGCTTTATCTTCTTGTATTTTCTTTCGATAAAGACGTACAGCTGATGTTGTTATAATGACAAAAAATTCAAATTTTTAGAGTATTCTAGCATAATTTTGTATGTATTGTAGTTTTAAAATAAAGATAGATAAAACTTATAAAAGTTATTTTAATTGTAGTTGTTTGAATGCATACATTTATTATTATTAAACATTTTTAATTTACAAAAATAAAATTATTATTTCAATTTAATAATTTTAGTTGTGTTTCAGACTTGTTAAAGGTTAAAACAATTTTTGAAAAAGAGCTAATGATTTGTATTACTGGAGTTTAATGAAGGAAGAATAAATAGTTAATAAAGTAAAAGTGTTATTTTGTTTATAATGTACTTTAGCGTTATCAGGTTTGTAAATAGTTTGTAAAAAATTAAAATTTATGAGTATGTTGACAAAAGCGGGGGCGTTTTATTTTACTTAGCAGGCAGAATGACAATAACAAAACTGAATTTTATAACAAGCAAATATTTAAAAACATGTAAAAAAAAAAAATTAAAAATTAATAAATACATTAACAGAGTGCAACAACTTTGGATAATTGAAATTTAAGTGTTCTTAATACTCCTGATGTCATTTGAATTTATTCCAAGGTTTACTTTTAATTCTTTTATTTTCTTTTTTTTAATCTTTTTGATTACCTATAATTGAGCAAAAAAAAAAAAAAAATAAATACAGAAATTAAAATTAACAAATAAATATTCAAACATAAATTTTGTGCTTTCAAAGCTTCCATATATTTAAGAAGAGGTTCAGGTCAGGATGGCAGCGAACTCTTATTCAGCCATGTAAGTAAGAAGAAGGAGATTTAACGCTGCGGCACCGAAACATAGTCACTCAGCTCAGGATGTAGTATGTGCTTGCCAGCAAAGAAGTTGTGGTAGTTTACCAACGTCCTCTTTCATTCTTATTCTATGATGTATCATTAATGCTGAAGAAGTAGGAGGCCTTGTACAACTGGAAATAGGAAAGTCTGTTCCAACAGCAGACATATCAACTGCTTTCTATGGAGTGGACTTAAATTCCGAGCTGAGCATGTAATGTACGAGAAGAAGACATAAAAGAAGGAAAAAAAAACGACGACACTACTTGGAGAAAGTGAGAGCAGACTAATCCTGAAAGAAATGTAAATTTATAACTTCTATAAAGCCTAACATACACTCACAATATGTAGTTAATAAGATATCAACAGCTATTGCTATTTCGTTACGATCCGCGTTAAACTCGGCCAAAGATTGTTAACTAAGCAACTGGAGAATTATCAGTCCACGGTGAGAAACTACAAGTTCAGAGTAAAACCCGGTTGACTAGCACAAGACTTGGTGATGGTCCCAAAATTTCCGTTTCAGAGGTTGTATTTATTGCTGACCACTAAGAAGAAGTGCTTTAATATTGTTTGCCCTCTTTGTCCAATTGAAAAGAAAGCACACTTAAAGAAAAGCTTTGGGTCTTATTTAATTCAAATTTAACTTAGAGACATTCTAACGATCCCCAAGTTATCAAAGGTGTAAAAACAATTAAATTCAACTCAAGAACTGAGAGATTCCCATCTTTATATACACTCCTGATTATTGTAAATATTATAATATTGCACTTTGATCTTTCTGTTCCTCCTTGATTTTATTTGAAATGTTTTTATTTAAATAATTTCTCTGCATTATTTTAAGTTAGTGTTAAAACGTACCCACCCACTAAATTATTTTCATTTCAATTTAATTTCTACTACAAATACGCTTAATTATCTATTAATCTTTCTTTTTTCCCGTCATATCAGTATTTTTTCCTCATTCTATTTTAGCTTGAAAAATGATTTTTATTACGATTTTTTTTTTGAACTGGTAACATAATAAAAGTTCTGATCTAATTTACATTTTTGTTTACTGTCTAAAAAAGTCTAAGCAGAATGCATTGAAGCTTAACTGATGTTTAAAAATGATGTCTGCATTAAAACAAAAGCGAACAAATTTACTGGAATGATGTCAGGAAAGCACTATTAATTTCTTTTGTTAAAACATCATTGTAAATTTTAGTTAAAACTTATGAAAAAGTGACGAAACTCTGGAGGGATTTAGTAAGCAGCTTCCTTAAATTGATAAATTCTGAGTTATTTGGAAAGTTTTAACATTTTTTAAACTTTTTTGTAATCTTTTTAAGATTTTGTTTTCAAAACCTTTTAATTTATTTTCTAAAATATTGTTAAGTTTTAGTAACACGTTGAATTCCTTTCAAAATAAAATAAGACGTTTTGTTTAACACTGTCATACTGGTCGCAATTGTGATTTCTGTTAATAGACGAGTTAAAACGGCTAGGTTTTTGTAATATGGCAAGATATGGCAGCTTGTTCCAATTGTTTGCTGGTTTATTCGTGTTATTAGTTTGTGTTGGTATGCGACAGTAAAAAAATCGACAACAATAACAATTAACACTAACAAACTACGTTTGCGTACTGTGTTGTTGTAAAAACTTATCCGCTTTCATAACAGAACTTTCTTAAAAATAACTCATAAGTCCGTTTGTGTGTTATTAAGTTTGAAAAAACACCCCCAATTTGTTTTTAGTTCGTCCGTATTCATAAAAAAATAATATTTAAAAGTAAAATTTTAATACAAAATTTTTCTTAAAATTGATTTTTATTCAAAAAATTTCTAACGAATATGGCAGTAATAATCTACCTGACGAATGGTGGTTTGGTTGCCCTTACTAAAGACCTTCCTTTTTAGTTTCTTTCCACAAAAATAGAATGTTTTGTGATCTTATCAATTAGGTATAAAATTAATACAAGGGTATCGCGGGATTACGTTCCTTGTTCTAAACGACCACCTTCGTCTAACTTATTCACCCTTTTGCAAATGATGGCAGCATTTGTTATTTGTACTTGTTTAATAATCTGTCAGGGCTCTTACAAACTAAGATATAGACATGTGCCCGGTCGTTCGTTTCAGTGACCGGTCTTTTTCGGTCAATTATCATAGACTGATTCGTTCGTTCAATTCGTTCAATCGGTCAATTTGAACGAAAGGAGCCGGTTAAATATCTGGCTCATTTTGTTCAATTAAAAGACCGGATTTAAATGACCGGATCATTCCATTCACTTGATTGATTCGGTCAATTTAACCCGTTCGTTCGCGAACGACACAGCTCTGCAAAGATAATAAAAAACATGAATCATATCAGCACAATCTTGTTCAAAGTTCTGAGCTGGAGTGTTACTCTTAATGGTTTGATCTTCAAAGTTCATTGTGATCTTGGATGGACTGAACAGAAAGTCCAAGTCTGTAAAAAGCACTCTAGTTCCTTAATTTATCTAATCAGTTTAAGAAATATTTTACTCCATCTGATCAGTGTAATTTTTAAATAAACAAAAAATAAAAAAAAAAAAAATAAATTCAAACATGAAATATAGGACGAACCTCCTAAATTAAATATCGAACTACGTGACAACCTGTGGTGTGGTATATTTCATAGTAAAATATTTATTCGTCGAAAAAACATCTTCAATATTTTTTGTTATTTGTACCGTGTTGTTATACCCTTCATCATTCCGTTTGTAATTTCTACAATATCTATTTCCGACCCCGTCTGTCCGTCCGTATTAGTGTTGAAATCAAATTTGCTAAGCACTAAATCAGCTAGAGAAAATTTAAAAATGCTAATCGACCAGACGTAGTTTCGAAAAAATTACTATTCAAAATCAGCAATATTGGTCCATGTCCTTCGACGCAGCGGGCAAAACAACACGCCTGCCTCTAATTTTTCCATATCATTTGAAACAATCAAGTAACTCCAATAAAAAAAAAAGATATGGGGCGATAAAGAATTAAACAAAAAAAAAGCAACAAGTGAAAACATCGGCGCTCGCCCATATTTTTCGAGATATGGACCTCTGAACTTTTTACAGAAAAGTACGATTGTGCACCATATTTTCTAAGTTATGTTTTAAAGCTTTTAAAGAGAGCTTTAAATAATAAAATTAAAAAAAAAAAGAATTTTTTTCCGTGCTATTTTCCCGATTAATTATTTAAATCACCGATATTGATTATTGAGGGTCAAAGAACGTCACGAAAAAAATTCAGCCGTATACATCGGAGAAAGCAAAAATGGAATTACTGTTGGTTATTGTTGTTTTTGCTTAAACTTTGATTTTTTTCTTTGCTTTATTGATTGAAAAATAATCAATATCGGTGATTCAAATAATTAATCGGGAAAATAGCACGAAAAAAGAAAGATTTTTTTTGAAAATTAATTAATAAAATAAAAAAAGTTCCCGTTGTTTAATAAAATAAAAAAATTTTAACCCATTAAGGGCCGATGACATTTTTATGTTAAATTATACATAGTATTTAATTATTTTTCTTATTTTCAACATTATTTTTTTTTTATTGAAGTTACTTCACTAAACTAGATTTACATTAATGGTGAAGGGTATACAGCAGTCTTAAGGTACGTTTAGACTATGCTAATATTTGTCCAAACACAACAAATAATGGTTTGGGCTAATAGTAGGTATTGTGACTAATATTTGGGCATGCGTTTAGATTGCACTAATATTTGCTTGAATTTTATCTGCACAAACAACAGAAGATTTTGCGTCAGCCATGTTTGGTACAAATATTTGTATACCCTTTTACACTGCACAAATAATTTTATTTGTCGGGTGTGTATGAACAAACATCTGTTAAATAATGTTGTTGTTATGTTTATGAAATCCATCTGCTAAATAGTATCAAATTGTGTTTGTGAAGCAACGTGAAAAATAAAAATGTTTAGTGACAGTGATATTGGAAATTTATTATTAATAACTGCTGGAGCTATGGCACTTTCAAAAACCCAGCAAAAAGAAAAAAAAAAGATCCAGAAGAATGTGGGTTCGAGCGTGGGTGCAGCGTCGTAAAATGGAAGGATGTTGCAAAAAACTTCTGAAGGAACTAAGTTTTGAAGAACCTTCGCTGCAAAAATGACTTCTATTACTTGATACCTTCGCTTTCAGATAAAATATCTAAATTTGTTGTTATTGGCTGCTGGCTAACCTCCGCGCGTCCAACAAAAGCAATGGAGTCGAAATATTTACACTTTGATGCATTGTTTGGACCTTGTCCAGATTTTTTTTTTTTTTTTTTGTTGATGTAGCCCCGGTACTGAATCTTCAAATTCGACCATTTTGTGAAAACTTCCTCCGCTGTAACATTAAGCATATCGCCAATTTCAGTCCATGCGCTATCCCGCATGGGTTTTTAATGGTAGTCAGCACTTGATGCATTCCAAATGCAAGGATGGAATTCCACTTCCCCGATCAATTTAAATATATTTTCTTCACTCCAATCGTGCGTCGTCCTCTTCCTTTTGACTTTTTTGGCAGATGGTGGCGATTCAATAATTGATGTTGTCCATTTTCTTTCAGAAAAATATGCTTTATCATAAAGAATTACAAAAAAGCGCTTTTTAGTTACTAATCTGTCAAACGAATTGACCAATATTGCCATTTCAATTTATTTCATTTTTTATATGTTAAGCTCTCTCAAAAATAACTGTTGGCAGCCCACGTTTCTACAATTATTTGTCGCTATTTGTTTCGCCAAAAATATTGCGAGAACAAACAAAATATCGAGCCAAATATTTGTAACGACGTGATGACAAAGTGTTTACATTATGCAAAGCTTTATTCACAAACAAAGATTTTTTTAGCCAACAAACAGTCGAAAAATATTTGGTGGCTAACAAATTCGAGTGTTTACACTAGGACAAACAAAATTTTTATGATTTTGCACAAATATTAGCACAGTCTAAACGCACCTTTACATATTTTTTCTCATTTTGCAAGCTTTTAAAAGTTTTTTCGCCAAAACCTCTCAAGGGTTGTCGCTTACAAATCTTTTATTTTGCAAATTTTTTGGTGATTCTTTTAAAGATTTAATTGAGGCATATATTTCTCATTTAATTTTTATATTTCTAGTTTTAGCTTGTTTTTAATGATTTTTCTGCATACTGGTGTTATTCTTAGTACTAATCTCAGTACAAATGCTTTAAATCTTGTAAATGATGAAAACATCGCCAAACCTATAGAGGGTTTAATCAACTTAAACACCTTAGATAATGTATCGAATAATTATTCTACACAATCTTTAGATGATATAAATGTTTTATCCTCGACTATAATAAATAAAAGCTCTGAAAGTTCTAAGAAATCTGAACTGATTTATGATTACGATGAATATTATGATGATGATGAGGTCGACGATCAAAGTGGTTATGAGAGTGAAACTAACACCGGACGCTATAATACAAGACGAAGGCGTATATTTTTTACTAAAAGAGTCGGCACAACTTATGCCTGGGGACGTTGGGAAAAATGGAGTAGATGTTCGAACTCTTGTGTGCAAATAAGAAAAAGGCAGTGTATTAAAAGGCAAGTATTTCTTTAATTTGCAATTAAAATATTAAATATTTTTTTGTTTTTGTCTTTTAGGATACAAAATACCACCGACGGTGAAGCTTCAGAAATCACTTT
The DNA here is from genome assembly GCA_916610165.2 of Gymnosoma rotundatum. Taxonomy (NCBI): domain Eukaryota; kingdom Metazoa; phylum Arthropoda; class Insecta; order Diptera; family Tachinidae; genus Gymnosoma; species Gymnosoma rotundatum. The sequence continues at coordinate 37,185,493 of OU744337.1, forward strand.
CTATCCCAATTCAGCTGACGAGACCACCGGCTGTTTTGGCATTATGAAAAAATACCGCCTTTGTAAAGATGAAAAATGTAAATTTAGCAATAGCAAAATGCGTGATGAACAATGTTCCACCTACAATCGGCAACCTTTCAAAGGGAAATTCTATAATTGGCAGGGCTATGAAAAGGAACATAATGAATGTGAATTATATTGCAAGCCAATTGACTCCGATATGTTCATTAGTATGAATCAATCTGTAACAGATGGAACACCATGTGAAAAGCCAGCCATTTATTATACACACTACTATCGGCGCAAAGCCGTTTGTGTAGAGGGCATTTGTAAGGTATTTAAATCCTTTTCTTTTCATTTTTACTGATTGATGTTGCTTTCAATATATGATCATAAGCATAATGAGCCGAATTAGAGTTAAGCATGTGAATTTTGTGATTACAATGATGTTGCTGGTACACAAGTTCTTGGTTGTTGGCAAGACTCTTTAACTATTTATTATTAATATTTTGTATGATTCTTGTTAAGTTTAATCTTTTTTTAAAAGCCAATTTCATAATTTCATGATCCTTGTTCTCTGGTTTTAAAGTCTTTTATTCTTGTTCAATAACACTGTACTACAAAGTATTGTAATTAAAAAGTGACTTCTTAATTGGTTTAAAAAGTCTGGAATTTCGCATTTAAAATAATAAACAGATGTAGAACTTTGTTTCGATAAGAATCTTTACAATTTCTCAAATTTGTCGATTAATCGATTATTCTATTAAGATGCTAATAAACTTTGAATTTACTACGCATTAGAATTTAGTATTTAAAATTTAAATATTTAATCGATTATTTAATTTAACGATTCAGTCAAAAATTATCCAATAATAAAATATTATGAAATTAAACAAAAAAACTCAATCCAAGAATAATAATCTAAATGAAAATCGAATTAATTAAACCGAGTTTCGGTTTTTAATTATTTCAAAAATCGATATATAATTGTTAAAAGCTTAAACATTTTCATGACATAACGCCGCTTAGATTTGCCAAATACACTCGGAGCCAGGTAACTATGTAATCCTCATTTCGAGCCCTAACCGCTAAAAAGACTCAAGCGCCAAAAACTAAAATTTACAGGAAAGCTATTTTTTTTAAATGTATTTGGACAATGTCTAACGATTACGGTGAAATTTGGTTTGTAAACATTGCTACTTCTGAGCAATACATTGCATTTGTTTGATTTTGTATATCTCTAAGGTAACAGTTAATTATGGCGCTCAGTCTTTTTTGCTGTCACGCTAAATAGGTCTTTACAAATGTTAAGGCGGTTAAGTCCTTATTTATTATTATTATACCCTTCACCACAAAAAGTGGTAAAAGGATATAACTAAGTTTGTCATTCCGTGTATAATTTCCACAATATCCAATTCCGACCCCATAAAGTATGTATATATATTTTAACTTCTTATGCATAGCGAAGTCGATTGAGCGGTATCCGTCTATACGTCTGTTTGTCCTTGTTATGTTGAATCAAGTTTTTTTTTATTTTTTAACTCTCCGTCACTCGAATGTTTGTTTTTTTTATTGGAGTTATTTCACTAAGCTAGATTTACGTAGATGGTAAAGGGTATATAAGATTCGGCATAGCTGAATATAGCACACTTACTTGTTTTTTCACTGCAAATTATTTTTGTGTATAAAATTAACTATAACGTTAAATTAATCTTAAATCCAATGGTTTTTATAAAAAAATTATGGTTTTTCTTTTCAAAATTATTTGAGAATAAAATAAAAGTATCGTACACAGCTAAAAAAGTTTTAAAAGAAATAACTTTAAAGTATGTATATATTATAGGTCTTCTTGATCAGTTTTAGGTAGCTAATCTTTAATAGCTTTTTCGCATTTTAAATTTAAAAATTAGTTGTGAAAATTTGAAGAAATTTTTAAAAAGTTATCATATAAACGGATGGGTCAATTTCCTATCAAAGCAGTGTTATGTCTTGAGCGAGCAATAGAGTTGATATTCATATTCTTTAATTTTGGAGTCATCGCAATATCCATACTTAAGTTTCATCATTAAACTATTTTTTTGAAAGGCAGAATATAATGTTGTAAAACTCATAGCTTGGGAAAACTTTTCCAATGTTTAATAATTGAATTATTCATTTAAATGCAATTATAATTTTCAGGAGTGGACCTTGCATTTGAAATCATAATATACCATTCGTTAGTAGCCCAAATAGTTTTGTTGCGAGTAAATGACTCAATGGTGCTGTGTATAGAGTCCACTGGGATCATAGTATGTCCAAGCAATAAATACGTTGTTTTGAAATCGTTTATAAAATTTGAAATTGTAAGAAAATACACTAGTGTATTTTGCGATTTTGACCAGTATAACTGTCACAGTATATACTTATTAAGGATTGTGTTCCTCTTTCGCCTACAAGTTTTAATTACTCAACAACCACAGTCAAATTTAATTAGAACCTCTTTTTCCATCCGTTTCTTCCAACAAAAACAATAACCATTACTGTTGCCATTTTTATATACGCTTATATTGCATACGTTACGGTCTTCCCATGGACCGTATATAAAAAATTATTTTATTATGTAGTATAAATTCCGAACTGGAACCTGTCTGTAAAGAATGCTTTTGTCGCTATAGAGAAGAAGACCAGTTTTGATAGAACTCTGAAGTAAAATTTTCATTACCAGAATATTATATAAAATTTATAGAAATTATATATATTTTTTTAAATAAAATACTTACTATTTGTTTCCATATCTCCATTTTAAAAAAGCAACTAATACAAACTTTTGTTATAATTTTCGGTAAAAACCGTCGTCACTGGCCGTATACTTCGTACGTTCGGCGAGCGCTTTCCATGTGATAACATCATTATCAAGCCACGTGTTTATTAAAACTGAAGAGATAGTGTTAAAAATAGATAGTGTTGAAAAAAAAGGTGGTGGGTTTAGGTAATTTTTGTCCGTTTAAATGGTATTATACTGGTAGATTCCCTGATATCTGTCCTGTTTATTGGGGTAAATAGTTTAATATTTGGGTCTTTTATTATTGGATAGGTAAGTGTGACCGTCCGTGGGTGTTTTTCGTTTGTAGGAGTGTTTTTGTAATTTTATTGGTGTAAAAATCGTGTCAGAGGTTGTGTTTACCTGTTCGTTAATAATATCTCTGTTAAACGTTCGTGTTTTGTAAATTTTCATGTTTTCAAGTATGTCTAGTCTTCGTCCTTTTTTACTTGGGTGTAATACTGTCATACATTCATCTATTTCCCTTGGTTAGTGTCCATGTGTGTTAAGGAATTGGAGTCTTCCCTTTTCCTTTTGTATGATCGTATGTGTTTTGTAAACCATGTTTTTAATGTGCGTCCAGTTTGTCCGATGTATGTATGGTTGCAGGTACAAGTAAGTCTATATACTCCGCTGGTGCTAAATTTATCGGTTGTTTCTATTGATGTCTTCAGATTGTTGCGTAGAGTGTTGGTCGTTTTTAGTGTTGTGTGTAAACCTTTTTTGAGATGATGCAGATGATCATGAATAATAAATTTTAATAATAAAATGAAAATAGTCCATCATGTCGCTGCAGCCCTTTTGGCAGTTATGGCTCGATTAAATTAATATAATTTAAGGGTCAATTCAAATTTTGCAGTTTAATTATTGAATATTCTAGTAATTATTAAACGATTATATAATCGATTTAAAAAGTAACGGAACAACATTACGGATAAATCGAAAAAGAAATAAATTGAATTTAGAGTTAACCGAATAATAACGTGCTCATGGGTTGTTTTAAAAATTAACCAAATAATCCCTTTCTCGATTTGGTAGAATATTGAGCTTACGAATAATACTAAAACCGTTAAACGATTTAGTAAATTCGACAATTATAAAAATGTTGATAAGTTTCCGAACAATCAAATAATTTGCGCTTTATTTTTATTTATTTGTTTTTTTTTATTTTAACCACAATAATATATTTAGTTAAAACCTATAAATCTAAAATTTATTAATCGAATATTTTGTTCATATGTTTAAAAAATTGACTCCACCACTTAAATGTTGTAGCACAGTGTAAATTGTATTGTCTTTCTATTTCCTCTTCTCCTCTAAATGCTCACTTCACTATAAGAAGGTGGCAATTGTTGGTGAATTAAATGATGATCATGTTTAACATCTTAAAAAACGCTAATGATACACATTTATGAAGGTTTAATAAGTGACGACCTGTCGACCTTTTTTGTATGATTAAATATTGAATTTTGAAAATTGATCGCTATTTTAACGAAAAAGGAAACAGAAAACAAAAAGAACTTTTTTATAACTTTATAGACACTTTAAGTTACAAAGAAGAATCTGTAGTCATACTTGAATTTATTTTTTCAATTAATTTTTTAAGCTTTTACTTTGGCAGTAATTCAATGAAATTACAATTTTTTTTTCTTTGCGTACGAATGTAAAAATTGTATAATAAAACTTGATTAAACGATAAAGGAAAAATTATTTTTTCAAATAGAGCAATTTTTATGTATCTAAAGAAGTGTCCAAATATTATCGATAAATTTTAACTTGTCGTTATATCGGATTGATGAAAAATTAATGTATCATTCGTGAAGATATTGGGTTGAGAGCCAAATGGTCGCAATGGTATTTCTGCCATCTGTTCAAACCGACGAAATATAGTTTTTAAAGCGAATAACGTATTTCTTCTACACTATAATTATGGGACACCCTATACAATATGAATAGTCAAAAGTCTGAATAATCCTTATTTGACTAATCAAAAACTATTAATAATCTACATATTACGAGTATTAAAAATTTTTCTGTTTATTTTAATAATTTTTTAATCGATTGATTATACTTTTTAACAACTTCGAAAAATTAAATCATTATTCTAACCCTGGAGTTAATGTCGACGTCGTTGACGGCGTCAAATGTCAAAAAAAAAAGTTGAATCGTATGAAGTTGTATGAGAGCAGTTAATCTCAACGCGTTGCAACGCCGTAAAAGTTCAATATGTTTCAACTTTTTCGGCGTTGAAACGCCGTCAACGACGTCGACATTAACTCTAGGGTAATAGCAAATAGTCAAGTAATCGACAGAAATCAGAAATTGCAAAAAAAAAAAAAAATATAAAAAATTGCTGATTATAAATTTAAGATTAATTTATTATTCGAATATTAAAATAAAAAAGATTTGTAAGAAGAAAGTTAATAAATTTTACTCTAATCACTGGATTAACATATATATAAAGTCGTTTCTTGTAGTATCTGAAATAAAAGCTTCAATTAATCGAAATATACAATGTAAATATAACTTTTTGATTTTTGATATTAATCGAATATTCGTTTAGAGGCTAAGAAGTCAACTAAATCCATGATATAGTATACAAATCTAAATTATTTATGTTCTAAGTACTTGGAATACTTTAAAAATTTTATCGGAAAATCGGGTAACGGCGAAATTTCTAAAATAGAAAGTTTAATTCTGAGAGAGATTATCTAGATGCTAAAAAATTTTTTTCGTTTTATTAATAAATACTAACTTAAATATAAACTCCAAATGTTCGTAAAAATGTGTTATAACACTTTAAAATTTGATGTAATATAAAAAATATTCGAATAAATCTATATAGTGCAATAGAGTAATGCCTTCTGAAAAACATTAAACGAGACCATAATATGAATAATATACCGAATGAGTTCAGACTTTCAATAAGCAATATGTATATGCAATACTTTTATCTTTTAAATTTTATTCGAATAATTAGATATTCGAATAATCGGCTAACCGGTCAATGGTGAATAATACTAAAACGAAATTTTATAATAACAATAAAATTTTTGCAATTGAAATATTTGAAAAAAGCTTGTTCGCAATTTGAATTTACGTGCAATTGATGCAATATCCAAATAAAATTTTTTAGTGCAATGGCGAAGCCTTTAATGTAATAGCTGAAAGAACAATAACTTTTATAGTTGATTTATTAATATACTAAAGTTTAACACATTTTTTATATTCGAAAAATTTATAGCGAAATTTAAATAATCTTCTTAAGACAAATTTAATTAATCGAATAATCGGTTGTTTATTTGAAAAGCAATAAGCCTTTTTTAATTTTAATTTAGTTAAAATAATATACGAATAAATAAAACCTAAGCTGATAGACATCAAAATGATATACTATTTAATATTCGAATTATAATTTTAAGCTGTTAATAACTGCATTATCTAAAGAAAAGATAAAAGTGTAGAATTTTTTTTTAATAATCTATCGAATGTTTGCAAAAGTGTGATATATTAAAATTTTATTCAAATATTTGGTTACTCGAATAATTTATTCGATTATTATGTATTTATATAATGCACTACTTAACTTTATATAATTAGAACTAGTAAATTTATTTAATTCTTCGAATAATCTCTCAAAATTTAAACAACCGTGTTGTTCTACATTCGAGTATTCACAGTTTTAAACTATATAAATTTATTTTGTTTTACTTAAATTCTATTTCACTTTAAATAAAGTAAAAATTATTTTATGTTTTAAATCATCAAATAATTGCTATAAATAGTAAATTAATAATTTTAATTTCCTTTTCAAACAATATCAACACAAGCTGTCATGTTAAGTGGATGTTAAAATCTCCTTAACAGCCTTTTGTAAGTGTTTGCAAAATATTTGTTTTATTTTTCCAACTCATGCGAACAATCCGAAAAACCAAATTTTTAGAAGGGTATTAAATAAAATAAAAATATTTAAAACTATTAATTCTTATTAAAGGCTAAATACAGCTCTGCTAAATAGGCTTTGAACTGTAATAACAATTCGTTTAACACATAATTAGAGTGGTTTCAGAAAGAACTTAAGCAGAACTTGGCTGAGCGAACAAAGACGTAATCAATTTTAAGCGCTTTTAGGTCTTCGTTTTGAATTCCATCGATGGGTTTGTAATGCACATTAAAGTGCATTTGATAATTTTAAAGTTAAATACATTGAAACTTATCTTATGTTGTGACGACATTTTATTTCGTTTCATTTATTAATTGTAAAGTTTTATTAATATTTTTTCTCAATAATATATCTATTTTCAATAAAATTTTTGTTAAAATTAAGAAGAAAATAAATTAAGCGACAAAGGAGTTTTGTTGATATAAGGTGACTCCTGCGACGCCCTACACAACACAAAGACACTGCATATGCTATAACAAAAAATGCATTATATACTAATTTTTATATAATCTAAGTTTGCATAAGGAGAAAAGCTTATTAAAATATAATCGACAAAACATACTACAACGTCAATTTTTTCGCCCACACCCTAAATAGTCATGTGAAAAATTTAAATAATTGACTAATGTAACTAAAGCACGAAAAGCTTTCAACACTTAAATTTTTGCGAATAATCGAATAAAACATTTATATTTATTATATATTTGAAAATATTAATGAAATTTAAGTAGAAATTTATTGAAAAATTCGTTAAGCAAAAACAAGTCTAGTTGGAAAATTTTCAAATAAGAAATTAGTTAATTAAATAAACATAATTTTCCAGACAATTTCAGTTTGATTAACCGAATAAAATATTTTGTTCATTGTTTGATTAATATAATGAAAAGTTTTGAAAAAAGTTTGATTTAATTCAAAGACAAATTTAGTCAGATAATCAGGTAACCGAATAATTGATGAATTAAAACAATATTAAAAAAAATATTAAAAAAAATCAAATGCGAAAACTCTTTTCAGAATAATAATTAATAATATGCGAAAAATGAAAACCCCAATATTCGAAACAAATTTATTCTGTTTGTTAATTTTGTAAAGTAAATGATTACAAATTTATTAATATTAATCAAATTAATTTATTGAATATTTCACAAACTAAAAGTTAAATATTTATATATATATGTAAGTACAGGAAAAGCTCGCATAGTACTGGTTCAATCAGTCCGGTTTGTCTTTAGTACGGGTTTGAAATTTCCAAAATAATTGATCTTAAAAAAAATTATTTTTAAAAAGTGCTTGATGAATTTTAAAAATTTTTGATTTGAATAATCGATTAAGTTTTTTTAATTGTGTACACATAGACATAAAAATAATTTAATTGTAAGAAAGTTAAAAAATTTTTTTTGATACCTATACATGTATTCGAATAATCGAAAAACCGATTAATATTTTCAAAGTATAAAAAACGTATTTTATAATTAAAAAAACCTCTATTTTAAAAGAAATGTTCGATTAGTCGAATAAATGCAGGTTAACATTATCTTAAAGTGCAAATTAAAATTTAAGAGCTTCGTATATTTGATTACTTTATTCGTTTGCTGTTGCCTTCTATATAGCAAAATATCAGCCTCGAGTAAGGGATTAATTATACAAATTTTAAATTTTATATGTACATAGAGAAAAAAGAATGTATTTGTTATTTATCTCAAGCAGTTAAAACAAAATTTTATTTTGAATGGCAAAAAGATAAGAAAGTAGCGAAATTATTCGGTTGATACAAAGAGTATTTAAATATTGGATTTATTCAATATAGGTGTAAAGAAAACATGTAGCTGTTAACGTTTATCGTCTTTGCGAATAGATGATTAATCAAATAATCGATTACCGGTAGCCGTATAATTTATTTAACGAAATAAACAATTCTAAACTTAACAATTCATTGATGAAATAAATAACTAAACAATTTATTTATATACATGCTAAAAATATTTTGGATATCCGAATAATCGAATAAATAAATTACCTGTTGGAATGTTTAATAATTAACTAATGACGGGAAAGGTTACCAAAGATTATACTTTAAAAAGATTTACTAATTATTAAAATTTCTTAACTAAGCGATTAAACGAATAATTGATGATTGATTATTAAAAGAACCGATTAAATTTAAAAGTATTTTTTTATGCTTAATGACCCGCTTTCATCGATTCGTTAAATTTAAAAATACCATGCTGTAGGGTTCATTTATATCTTGCTAAACTGGGCATCTGGTATTTGCTTTAATTTTGTTATTTTTTTTAAGGTTCGAAAAACCATTTATCTACAAGTATTGTTTTGACTCGTCGTTTCTAAGTGTTTTTTGGTTTCGTGGTGTCCATTATAAGTTTTACTGACAGCCACATAGAAAAATACTGTTGGCTATTTAATGCAGAGTAATAAAGATGCTGAAAACACCAGACGTATTCAAATAATTTTTTATTTTAGTTTTGAGGAGGAATCTTTGCCGAGTATATTATTTGTATGTCTGTTTTTTTATATACAATTTAATTTTATATATATAATTTTAATATTTCTTTTGTTTGTTTAAAAAGTAATCACAAATTTTTTGATGTTATAATTTGTAAGTTTCTCATTCGTGTATAAAGTGTCAGCGTTTCAACAAGCCAAATTGAAAAATAAATTTAATTTTAAATAAAAAATTAAGAAAACAAAAAAAAAAAAGAAAAATATTTTTTTCACTATAAAGTGTGTTACTCTTATTATCGTACCTTATTACGAGCGCTAGTTAAATTTTTTATTTGTGTTTTACGTTGTTGATGAAATTTAGTATCTTTTAACAAGTGCAAAATCGTTTATGACCATCTGCATCATTTTAACTTGTGCGTGTCTTTAGTAATTACCATCATTAAATCTTTCAACGTTTAAACACTTGTATGGGATTCTCACACAACTAAAAAAAACGATTATACGACAAAATACGATAACTGGTATTATAGTCTTTAATGTTTGTGATCAACTCAGTTCATTTGAAGTTGTAACGAGTAAGAGTATTTATTAGTAATTTGTTGTGACTTCAAAAAGGATAAGCGCGCTTGATGTAAACTTCAAAACAAAAAAATATTCATATCTTAAAGATAACGGCTAAATTTTACATAATTATTTATTAACGAATTTATGTATAATTTGGTTTGCTTAAATAAGGTTTTGATTTTATTGATATTTATACCAGTAAGCTGATTAAACGATTAAATAATGATTAAGCCTTGCAAACTTAAAATCAAATAAAACATCATTCATTCCAAAGAAATGTTTAAAAAACTTATTAATTTCATTTATTACACTAATGACTAAATTTACAGTCTTCAGTTACCAATTAACTACGGTTTAATCAGTGATTTGCTTTATTAGTACTTTTGTTTTCTATTAATTCACACCTCCAATCCCATTATTTTTTTATTAGTTATGCAGGAGTTGGTGCTTGAAAAATTTTTATTTTTTATTTCAGTAGTTAAATATTTAACGCTTGGTTAGATTGAGTATATTGTTTTATCAATCAGATAATTAGTTATCTCAAAAAACAGTAAAGCAACTCTCAGTAAAAAAATTCTTCCTTCTTCTTCAAAAGAAGAGCAACACGTTGAATAAAAATTATCTTTCAGTTTTTGCTTATCACGTACATATTTTTTATGGGGCGTTCACATTATAAATATTTTACTCGAATACTGTTCATCCAATTTGGATAAATAAAACACCAGAAGAATCGGGATAAAATCATCTTCAATTTAATCGAACACAATTTTTTATTCAAAATAATCCAAAATGGTATAAAAAGAAATTTTGAATTTGACGTTAGATAGTTAAATTTGTTGTTGTAACTGCTCTGCTTCTGTAGAGACTTTTCCCATAGAAAAATATAAAATTTAATTATGTGTGTTTGTGTCACCAAATGGTAGTTGGAGCTAAGAAAATTACTCCACTTCTAGCAGTCGTATCTATAGTTCTATAGTCGTTAGTGCTTTGGATGCAGGCTGGGTAAAGTGCTAGGAACTATTCGTTCATGCCAACAGTTGAGGATACTGCACTAAACGGGTCTTAATTGTGCTACATCGGATCTCTTTCGCATTGTTTAGGATTTTATTGCATCTATAGCCATTAATAGCTTCTGAGACCCCTGCAGATGCAATAATTTTTGATTATCCGCAATTGCCATTTGGTCTATGGATGGAATGATATCCCGGATGTCATTTTGATAATACCTGAAGTCCTGCCGGATGTGTTGAGGCGGATCTTGAGTTATCACCTAGTGGTTAGGGTGACTGGGCAGTTGACAAGCCACTAGGAATTGCTCAGTCAATAATTCATTGTGTTGTCAGATCAGAAGCATTCTAGTCTCCTCATGGTGATGAGGACATCCGGTATCGATTAATAGTGCACTATTTTGTGCAGTTTGTTAAACTCGCCATTTAGTATTGCAAGCAACGAGGTCCATATCGGGACAGCATAATTACGAATATACCGACCAATTGCTTTGTACGTTGTCAAGCAGCTGTGCTAACCGAAAGTTAAATTTGTTGTAAGATTCGCTTAGCACTCTTCAGATAAGCTTATATACATCAATATTGGAACCTCAGCTATATGTATTTTGGAGAAGTGTCATAGTTTAATAAATTCGTTTCGCTTAGGCCGACACTCGCTAGTTTTATACAAAAAACTGTAGCTCCTTTGCGACAGTTTTCTGATCGCTACGATGTTTTCTGTTTCATCTCTGTGTCGACTTAAGCTCACTTTATTAGAAGCAATATGAGCTTTTGCTGTACCTTTCCTTTCTCCAATAGGATAGGTAATCCTCTTTGTCCAGCCACCATCATTTTCGGTTAGCGCGATTTTGAAAACTTACCTTCCTCCTGTCTTCTTCTGTGAACCTCTAACAAATTTTTTCCGGCTACAATTGCATCTAGCAGTGAAAAAATATCAACAAAAAAGTATAAACTGTTGGGCAGCAGGATGCTAGACTCCCCATGTTAGTTTTGCTCCAATACAAATCTCGTCCCTGTGTTGTTTCAAATGTTATAATAAAAAGTTTATTTCTCTTCGCCTGATTTATTTAGCCAGCATCACTAGCAGAAACATTATCTTCTAGCAGTCCGTTTCCGATACCAAACACAATTTTCAAATCTCAAAAGAAACTGTCAAGTGCATCAGTTTTTTGAAACACCGTTAGCCTTTGGAACTTTTTAATACCATATACAGAACGAAGATTTTCATACTCATTGAAAAAGTTCAAAAAAATAATTATGCAACATGTGTAAAATAGCCAAAATAAACGTTTGCTATGATTATTGTTGTTGTCATTCAGTAGAAATTTACTTGTTTGTTATTGTTAACATAACAAATTATAATATAAAAATAATAATTCTTACTTTTTACAATAAGTTTTTTTTTGTACTTTTATACATATATATTTTATTATAAAATAAATTATTTAAAATTAGCAATAAGTTTTGAAATTTATGCCATACGAAATGTACTTGTTTATTGGCCCCAAGGGCTTAAAAACTTTTGAATAAATAAAAAATAAATATATTTCACTCCAACTCTCACTTGACCGCGTGAATGAGAGGACGAAGAGTATCATAGTTAACAGTAGGGTATCCAAATCTATTGACGTTTTTGAAAAACGACGCATTGTGGGTGCTATTCTGCTGTTTAAACGATACTGTAATGGAATGTGCTCTGGTGAGCTTAGGGAACTCGTTCCTGATATATGCACGTTCTTGCGCCCAACCCGCTTTTCATTTAGAGCTCCTCATATATTTTTGGTCGATTGGCCAGGGAATCGCACTATGCATTACAATGAGAACTTGTTTTTTAGCTGAACGCTCCGTATGTAGAATCATATTCCTGCAAAGGTCTTTTCACCTGTAACAAATCAATAATAAATTAAAATTCAAATCAAATGTCTCTAAACATTGCTTGAGTAGGAGTCTAAGAGTGTTAAAAGAAAAAGCTTATGAAGAAATCAAATTAGAATAACGTAAACAAAGTTATCTCTAAGAAATTTAAATTTCTGTATGATAATAATCAGTCTTTATTTCAGTATCTTTTTGATAACTAACTATCCATAAGATATTAAAGTATCTAATCTGTAATTGACTGTATATTAATAAATATTGGGTATATCTATAAGATGCTAAAGTATCTGATAAACACTTCTAACTAAATTCTTTTGTTAATAAAAGCTAAAGAATTTTAGTCCATCTACAAGTTTTTATCAAAAAAACAATCGTTACTTTCATTTTTAAAAGTTGTATCATAATAATGAGATAACTTGTTTAGCTTCCTAGGTGTTACACACATGATGAAAAATTGCTTCAATTAAATAAATTGTTACCATTCAAAGTAATAAAAAAGTTAAAGGTGTGAAGTCTACTTAACTTGATGTTAACAATTAATAGCTTCAACTTAAATTCTTAGCTTAGAAAGTATGTTTCCGGTTGCATGTCATGCCATGACAAACATAGCATTAAAATATCTACTCGTACAACTGCTGAAGCAGCATGCTAATGTCAGTCATTTAATGTCAGTTTTAATTACATTCACAGTTGCAAAGGCAATAAACAATTGTCCACATGAGATTTTCTGTTAAAGAAATTTTATTAACTGATTGTTTATGTCTTATGTGTCTTGCGAAATTTTTAAAATTATGACTTTTAGATATATAAATCAAATTTTATGTATTTGTTTACAAATAAAAAACTAAGAAAATTTGTTAGATACATAAATATTTGAAAAAAAGTTTTAATTATATGTGAGATTTAAAAATTAGGTAGATAAAATTTTTTAGATATTAAACTTCAACGAATATATATTCGATATTAGTATCTCAAAATCTGACTATTTTACACTTTTAATCTTAACGATTTAAAGTTATTTATGTGATAAAAATATTTGCATTAGAAGAAGTTTTATATTAATATTCAAAGTTTTTATAAGCATCTATTAGATACTAAAGTATCTTTAAGTTAATATAGTATCTTCTTAAAGTATAAAATTCAGTTAAAGTAGATAAGCGATACAGAAATGAAAGTTAAATTAAAGAGAACTTACAAGATTTAAAACTTTATGGGAGATAATTTACTTACTTAAAGCACTGTTAGATTTAGAAGTATTAACAGAAGTATTTTAACATATTGACTGCTAAGGCACTTTTAGCCATTTTAAGATACTGGGAGCCACAGTACTTATAGGGCGGGATACCCGTGATGTATTTATTCTTTCAACGAAACACTGTACACAAATGGTTGAAAAAACCAAAATAATGTCGAACAAGAACAAGAATGGCTCTAGTTCAGTTTTTTTTTTACTTTGTGTAATAAAATGAATCATATTTTTTTTAAAAACAATTTTTTTTCAACTAATTTTTGAGCTGCGCCGAAACCATTATTACAGAAATTTTAATGGGGGGGCCATATATAATATTACTGCAATAAAATCCTATTTATCGTCAGCCACTAATCTGTCATGGCTAGAGAAAATAAAAATCGCTTTGGACATATGTGTCCGACGTGGCAGTCAATGTGTTAAAGTGGCAGCAATAAAATGAGATTAAAAAGTATTCGCAAAGATTCAAAACTATCTGGGAGCTACAATTTTACTATATAGTAAAATATATTTAACATTATATATTATCACTTAGATGTGGGTGTAGTAAAAATAGCTACAAGATATAGATTAAAAAGTATTTATAGATTTAAAAATATCTAAGAAATACTTGATATCTCTTAAATTGTAAGATATTTTGATAATACCTTAAACTAATTTAGATCGAAATATATCCGTTTTGCTTATAATTATCTCCAAGATAAAAGAAGGGCTTTTTATCAAACGCAAAACAAAAATATGGTAAGAAATCAGCGAAATGCGAGTTGAAATCACACGAGGATTCCATATAATTTTATATTTTTTTACTTTATTTGTGGCTGATAGTATAAAACGTCAAAATAAGGTTTTCTATAGGATCCCGCTTTTTTGTAATTTTTTTTTTATAAATTTTATTAAAGAGGCCGCACACTCTATGCAAATTTCAAGCGTCTGTATAAGAGCTAAGTTTATATTCTTCAAAATTACGCCCTCCACGGAAATACGGTTTAATTTTTTAATTTAATGAAATGTTTATTCTTATAGTGAATATATTTGCACGTATTGTGGGTAAATTCTAAATGTCAGCCTATGAAAAACTAAAGTCATATACATTAAAATCACGTCACTATTGGAACACTTTTAATATTTATTTCATTTATATTTTCGTATTTGATCTTATATCAGACACAAAATTACTTCGAGTGTCTGCCTTTTGATGTTAAGGCAACGTACGTGAAAATCTTGTCACTTTTGGCACATCTTTTAATTTTAAGTTTTGGTTTTTTGTACTTGTTGCTTATTGCGGACATACTTTTACATACACAGAGCAAATTTTACGTGTCTGTCCCATTACAGTTCAAAAACTAACAATAACTTTATGAATATCACTTCTAAATCGAAAATTTATAAATCTCAAATTTTTTAATATAAAATATATTTTTATACATTTTATAGCATATCGCAGATTGTTTTATTTAGGAATGCTTAGTTTATGAATAAATCTAGTTTTTGCCTTATTTCTTTCGTTTGTAATTTCTACAATATCTATTTCCGACCCCATTAACTTCTTATACATAGCGAAGTCGATTGAGCAATGTCCGTCTGTCCGTCCGTGTTAGTGTTAAAAGATTTCACAACAAAAAAAAAAATAATAAATATGTCAATCGATCAGATATAGTGTCGAAAGAAGTGTTATTGGAAATAAGCATGATCGGTCGATGTCCTTCGAGGCAGCAGGTAAAACACCACGACTACCTCTAATTTTTTAAAATGCTAAATATTTTTTAATTAAATTTTTTTAAACCATTAAGAGCCGATGGCATTTTTATGTAAAATTATATATATGCAGTACTAATTTTACCTATTTTTTAATTCTCTGTCATTCCAATATTTACTTTTTTGATTGGAGTAACTTCACTACACTAGATTTACATAGATGGTGAGGGGTATATAAGATTTGGCATAGCCGAATATAGCACTCTTACTTGTTAGTATATAAATTTATTTTCATACTTTTTATAATCAGAGACTTTCTTTATTTAAGCTCCAGGACGCTTAGTTCACGAATAAATCAGGTTTTAAAGTTTTGGTATAAAAATTAATGTTTTGGGCTCAAAATTTTCATCTCCATCATCTCCCTAAATTTTTTATTATAATTTAAATTTTATATTATAATTTTTATAATTTGTAGAGATTATCGCAGATTTTTTGTATCCAAGATTTACAATGCTAATTTTACGAATACGTCAAATTTTAAGGTTTTGAGTATAAAAATAATTTTTTTTCTTGCGCAAAATCAAAGTTTTCAAAATATAAACTTAATATAAAAAATAACATAAAATATCTGTAAGATACAAATATTTATAACTTTAGTATGCTTACATTTCTATGAATTAAACCGTTAAGCAACCCTAAGAACCTTTATTATAGCTTTAATTGAAAAGTATTTAAAAGGTAAAAAATTATCTTCGTGAAACTTAAAATTTTTTAAGTATTTGAATTTTAAAAGGTACTGACGTTTTTATGAAAAAAGAGTCTGAAATTGCTAGAGTATATGTAAATTGATAAGATATTAAAGGAAACTAAGGCATACCAATATCAGTTCTAAAAAAAGCAACCAAATTAAATTTTTGCTTGACTTAAGAAGATGTAAAATATCTTTTAGACAAAATTGAAAATAAATTAAACCGGCTGCAAAAAAAGATTTATGACTACAAACAGTAAATGCACAAAGCATGAAGATACCTAAGAATTTTTGTTTTTTTTTGCATCTTTTCATAATCATAAATAGGTCAATTTCTATTGTAAATATATTTTATCTTTATAATTGTTAATATTTTTTCTTTTCATATTTAGCTTTTAAGAATTCATGCAGACGTCATAGGTTAATGCCACAATTTATCATCTTAATTTCATTTAACAAAATTGTTTAATTTCTCAGCTGCATACAAATGTTTTCTAACATAAATAGTAATGAAATTATAAAAAAAATTATTCTTCCAGATAAAACTAAACAGTAAAAAGAAAATTATTTTCAAGTGTGTTCATCAATTGAAGGTACCCTACAAGGAAAAACTAAATTTTAAGTACAATACAATTGCAGCAGAGGCAATGCTTCTAATTGAACATTTTTTAATATAGTATTTGATCTTTTTTAAAACAGTATTGATGCTTTAATACAATTTGAAAGTGTAATCCTATTAATTTAGATTAGTTTTGCAGCAAGTCACTGAGACACCGTTTAGCCAACTTTGATGTCAGGAATAATATTTTTTCTTCTCATTTTTAAGCAGTAGTTGGTGCAGCCATTTTACAATTATTTGATATCGGAAAGAGGGCGTTGTTATCTATAATATTATGAATAACCATAAAATATACTACTAAAATTTGCGCTGTTACAATTAAAGTGGCTGAAATTTGAATTTTGTATATTAGAGCAATCGACAACGTGCTAATAGTCCTCAAAGCACAGATTTCTACTTAAAAGATCTGCATGAGATAAAAGCATTTAAGAAACACTGTTCAGACATACGCTTTTAATGCGCAATTTAGCTCAATTTACCATGTAAGAAGTCAGTTAATAAATTGATCAATTAGTACTTAATTTCATCACTAATTGAATAAGATGAGAAATGAAACCCTTGGTTTTGACACTTCCAACTTCAAAGCAACATTAAAAAGCCATGTTGTTTTTGTAATAAAAAGAGAAATCAGCTGTGCGGACGACACTACCTAGTAAAATAAATATGCCTTGTGCTAATTGAATAAGCTTAATTGAGCATATGTGAATATCAAATTAAATTGCGCAATTAAAATTAAATTAACTCAATTAATTGTAATTAAAGAACGTTTCAACAGAAATCCGTTTCTTAAAAAATTGCTTGTTTATACTCATGAGAGAAGTGATCTAGTTCACCTTCTTATTTTAAATAAAAAATCTGCTCGTAGAATGATACCATGACGACGTTTTCAAAATTTTAAAATAATTTAGAAATTAAAAAATTTCAAATAATTTTAAAAATTTTATAAAACTAAATTTCAAAACCAAAAAGTGAAATATGAAATGAAATATTGCTGCATATACAGGAGAAAGAAACCAAGTAAGAAAGTATTGGATGATGATAAAAGATCAACTTAAATTCGGCTTCCTTCTGTTCAGCCAGCTACTTTTGACATCAATTTTGTGCTATCCAACAACAAAATTACATTGGGTTTTTGTCTTTGTAGCCGTGCGGCCACCTTATATTTAATTCGCCTTGATTTTACACAAACTACATTAAATTACTATTTTTTTAAAGGAAATTTTTAAAATATAACTTTTATTAAAAAATACATCTTTTTCCTATCTTTCCCTGGCAACACTAATGAAAAGATTAACAGCTGATTGAAAATCCGTTAGCAAAGTACTCTTTGTGCCAACCCCATCCGTCGTTACTTTGACTTTAGGCGAATATGTCAAAGTACAATGTATGACGGATTCTATGTGCTCCGGCCTTTACTGTGAATAAGTATTTTGTGAATTGTAACCGTCATGTAATACCAGCTAATTTTTTCTACAAACGGATTCGCCGTATCCAAAACAAAATTCTTGAACATAATTGTATTTCTTCGCTGGCTGTTATTATTTGCAGTAAATGCGAAATTGATTAACAAGATCTTTGTTGACTACAGTTATGCCATCAACAACTTAAAGATTCGAAAAGAACTTCCTTCACGTTCTCTGTTGAACAGCATGTACTCCGCCATTGAAATGTATGAAAATCAGAGCAGAGTTTGTATAGATGACTTTAAGGCGTTATTTTAGATAAAATAAAATTTGTTAAATTAAATTATGATGTATTTCTCTTAATTAAACAATTCTCTGAAGACCTGCATCATTAAATTTGTTAATATTTTACAGTTGAAAAACATAGTTTTTACCAACGAAATTCCTCCCCCTAACAAATATCCGATTTAAGTAACTATTTTTGTGCCTTTGTTTTGAAAGTAACAACTTACATATCTAGAATATTGCCTTTTTTAGTGTACAGGATCCACAACAAATGATTTAAATTATTAACACAATTTTAACACGCGCTATTTCCCATAAGTCAAGCAACAACTAGAGAAAACTGAAAAAACAAAAAAACATTAAAGAAATTTTATAAACAAATGAAATTTTTTTTATCAAAACCATAGCATTAAAATAATAAAATTTAAATATAAAAAACAAAATAATCAAATTTTTTTTAATTTAATTTCGCCTTATAGTAAATAACATTCTTAATTTTTTTTAATTAAATTAAATTAAATTTCTTTGATCGCAAATATTTAAATTTTTGTTTATTGAAATTGAAACATTACTATTTTTGAGAAAGTTTTTTAAATAAATTTATTTGAATTTCTGTTTTATTTTTTCAATATTTGACAAATTCTTTAGAGAAATGTCAAAACGCTTGTAAATTCATTGATCATTTTTCAGAAAAATTTCAATTCATTTTTTTTTATTATTTTATTGATTAAAATTTGTATGTAAGTAAAATTAAATATAAAAATTCCTTTGAATTATTCAGAAAAAGAAATGTGTTTTTTATACCAGAACACCTTTTTAAGTAAAAATATTTTTGGTATTTTTGGCTTAAAGCCAAATTGATCTAGTTTTTTGCCGCCAGCCCATTGAAGATTTAAAATTGCAAATTCATCAATTGTATAGTGTTCTGTAAATGCCAAAGTAACAAAAGTAATTATAAAATTTTATTAAAAATATTTTTCAGCCTTTGAAATTGTAATTGAAAAATTATTTAATTTTAATAAAAAAATAATAAATTTGATTAAGAAGGTAAAAACCCAAAGCGCTTTTGTAAATACACTCCTTAAATAAAGGATTATTAATAATCTTTAAATTAAGTTTACTAAAAAAACTCTCTATAGCAAAAAATATATAGTTCTATGGTATGACCTGGAAAATAAAAAAAATAAATTTTCTTAATTGCAAGAGATGCATATAAGAAACAATTCGTTATTAAACAAAACCTCAAAACTACTTTAATACTATTTAATAAAGAAAATCTTCGGGAATGTGCTGCCGTTATCGTATTTTAATGACGATGTGTTTTTGACGATAAACTCTGGGGAGGTGTGTAGGCTTATTTCCAGACGTTAAAGGGGTTAACGTGATTACACGCTTCATGTTCACTCTGGGGATCGACTTTAGCTATCAACGGTTAGCAGAATAGTATGTATTCGCGATTTTATACAATCGACAAAATGAAGCAGTCAAAAACTATTCCGAAATTCTTTAGATCGGCTTTGGTTAGTACGTACGTAAGAAGTATTCCTTGGTAAACACGTTGCAAAGGCAACCATTTAAAAAACGTATCACTTGCCATGCAAAGTAAATATCGGGTGTTTTTTTAAGCTCGGTAGAAATTTTAATTATAAAAAATAACACAACAAATAAAATTTTAATTTTTTATACAAAAGATCAGAACTTGGTAAAAATATTTAAAAATAATTTTGGTAATATGGCCACTGCGGCTGCTGATGACCAAGCGCATTATGGACGTCTAATTTTGGGTCACTTTTTCAAGTACTGCTGGCCGTATGTCACTAATAACACGAACAAAAGGTCAACTGTCGCTGGTTATCAGCGTAAACCAGTACATTCACGTGGCCTCACAGAAAATAACAGTGAGGTGTCAAATCGCATAACCTCTGATGCCAAGTGACAGGTCCACTTCTCGAAATCAACTTATCGCCAAAATTTGATTTCAATAACTCGATGGTTGCGGTCGCCGTATGGATTGTAGTGCCATCTTGTTGAAACCACATTTCGTCTGGATCAATGTCATCCATATTTTTTAAAAAAAAGAGCCCCGATTCCTGCGACCGACGACGAATCTATAAATTTAGATCTTATTCCACACTTTCGTTTATAGCTGCGATATTCTCCTTGGTACGCACATTCCTCTAACGTGTTGGTGTTATTGCATCCTCTAAAGAGTATGCGGTATAAAATCTATCCACAGTTCGACGGATGGCTTGCTCAGACGGACGATTATGTGCATTATAAAAACCACGAAGTCGTCTTTAAGTTGCTCGAATTGATGACTGATTTTCAAAGTTAACTTCGATGATTTGATAGCGTTGTTCAAGCATGAGTATATTCATAATGATTTGTCAGAGTGTTTACAATTTCAAGTTCTATCATGTTAAAAAAACACCCTTTAGTTACTAAATCCGAATTTGGATGTTCGAGTGTTAATCAACGAAGGTATTAAAGCGATTTTCAAAATTTATTCAACAATTTAATGAGTTTATATTTTGGGGAAGCTAAACATTAATATTTAAAACAACTCTTTTATTTGTCAACTTTTAGCACAAAAGGTAAAGGCTTCAAATTCTCTCCAGGTAATTTCTGAAATTCTGGTTGTAAGGGGATACAAACGGATCATAATATTTCTTAAGTAAAAAAAAATCAGAAGTCAAATTTTTGTATTTATTTAGGATATGAAAATGGGTTTAAGAATTCAAGCACTTTCTGCTAAGATAATATTCTTTTATTTCATAAAAATAGTACAAGTGAAATCTAAATCGTATTATGTGTTCTCTGGAACTGTCATAAATTTAGAAGTGCTTATTCAGTTTAGAAAATTCTTTTAATAGAATTGATATTTTTTGGATATTTACAGTACGCTTCATACCTTCATTTAATATTCAATAACTTACTAAATTGTCACCGCCCACTGCAAAAGCCTGAAAGTAGTTTCCTCGAATTCGTACTAAAAGTTCTCCTCAAGATGAATTAAAAGGTTTTTTTTTTTAAAGGGTTTTTTATTCGAAAAGTAGCAGAAAGAAAGAGTAGTAAATTGGATAGCAAAGACCAAACTAAAAAAAAAAACTAGTAGGAGTGCTATATTCGGCTATTTCGTATTTTTTTATACCCTTCGCCGTATGTGTATAAGGGCCAGTTTTTGACTTCGTATTTAAATGTCATTTAAATTTAAGTTCTATTTAAGTACAAAATTCAGTTTTTTAATGTACACTTAAATGAAACTTAAATGTCCAATCTTGCGCATTTAAAGTCCATTTAAGTAATACAGATTTACCATATGGTTATGGCATTTTTTGTTGTTGTTTTGCCAAACTAAACAAAAGTAAACAAACATTTTAGCCATTGATAGAACAATATTTTATGCTTTGCACATATTTCTTGATGAAAATATTAATTAAAAAGTTAAATTAATAAATAAAATAAGTTTATGTGGTGAATACATGAGTATCGCTAACATTTTTTAATATCTTTAAAATATTTTTCACAAAATTTGCAATTCATTGTGTATTTTAGCAGCTGTTTTTCATAAACAATGGAGATTTATTTTGATATTTCGTAATGCTACCATATTTTTGTGATATTTAAATGAGAACTTAAATAAGAACTGAAAAAATGAAACTGCATTTAAATAGAACTTAAATTTAAATGAAAATTAACTAAATGCGTATTTAAATACGAACTCAAAAATTGGCCCTAAGAAATTCTTTCCTACCATTAAGTTTTTCTGCTCAGAAAAAAGCATCGAAAAAAACATCGAAGTTTGTAAGTTTTGCTTAGGGTTGTTGTGCCAGCTAATATAATTGCGGTAAATAAATAGCAAGAGGTGAATAAGTACTAAGAGGTGAATAAGTAGAAAACACAGCCTCCTGCAGGAATACATACGAAAGTTGAAAGAAAATATTGAAAAATTAGAGGATATGGAACGAGGTTTCTGATTTTTAATAGCCAAATGTTCAAAACTATGTCTTAATGGTTGGCGTATTTAGATTTTGTCTAGCGCATCTAGGGCCTTGGCAAAGCCGTTTCAAAACGGGCTGACAGAGGGACTTGATTGAGCGGGTTCGACTATGCATAAGAACTCAGAATATATACTTTACGGGGAAGGAAATAGATATTGTAGAAATTACAAACGGAATGACAAACTTAGATATATCCTATTCCACCAACAAAATACAACATATATCTTAGTGTAATCAAAAAAATAACGGGTAATCTTTGGTATTAGCTTAAGAGTCGAAATGGGGAGAATAAGTATTTTTGTACTCACTGACTGCCTGCTAAATTACAATTATATTCTTTTGTCATCTAATCCAAAAAAAGGCATAAACATACTAATGCTAAAAAGTTCTATTCGTTTTTGTTACTTTTTCCGGCGGTTTTAATATTTCAACTTAAATCTTTGTAAACAAATTGCTTTATTAAGTTGAATTTATTTTCAGCTTTAAATTTACTTTTTCTTTTACTTGAAAAACTTTCAAGAAAATATAAATTGTTTTTATTTGCCTTTAAGCCATTTATGAAATAAAAAATAACAACATTGTTGTTGAATTTCATACGAATTTAAATGATTGAATTATTAAACTTAAATCACTGTTACTACTACCGTAAATAAAGTCATAAATTATTTTTATTAAATAAAAAAAAAAAAAAAACTAAAAAGCTTAGGACTTAAAATGTGTTTTATGTAGTTGTTGCTGTAATCGTAAAAGATTCAATTAAAAAAAATTACCGAAGAAATAAAATTAAATTTTATTGCAAAAATATGTCTTTAAAGACTTTTTCTTTTTTTAAACAAACATTTTTTCCCATAAAATAAATTTAATCCCTTCAAGTCACAATTATTGTTGTAAAAAATAATTTTTTTTTTTCACAAAAGATGAGTTTTCTACAGAAATAATTTTTTCTATAAAAATTTCCTTATTATTTATGCTAAGATTCTATAACATTTTCAAATAAAAATGCAATTTATTTGTTGGTTTGGAATAGCAGGTATGCGTATTTCGCCGGTTGCTAAAGCCAGCTCATCAGGAGACCTTTATCCAAATTTTTATAAAAGCCCAAAGCATTTACTTTAAGTGTAGAAACTTCTAAAACAATATGAGAGTTATTTTAGAAGTCAATACAGAAATGATAAGGCTTTAACAAAAATTACCAACAAACAAACCACGGTTTTATTTTGCTTACATTCCCTTCTGCGTTAGGTTGGTTACATGCCGACTCTTAATGCAGACGTATTATAAATAAAAACAACACAGTTATTTAAAAAAAAAACATAACAGTGATGCCAACAGTTTGCACAAGCAATTGCAAAAAGTAATTCTTAATTCATTTATAATATACATTAATAATATTCCCTGATTGGGAAAAAATAAAAAATTAAGATAAAATACAATTTTACCATGGAAGTACATCAACCTTAAAATTTTAAATCATTTTAAAATAATTAATAATCGCCATACTTTAAGTTTTTTTTAGCTATTTGAAATAATATTAGCTTTGTTCCCGTACTCTACTTTGGGTGCCCGCGGGTTCCCAAATTAACCCAAAACCGTTCCCGTACACAAAATTTGGGCAAGTGAGAGAGAATTTGAGAGCAGAATATTCTTCTTCTTTCTGTCCAAAACAGCCCGCAGTTTTTCTTCGGGCTGATTTGGCAAAATTGTAAGTCAATCAGCTGTTGCATAAAGGAAACAATTAAAATTATCAGCAAACAAATTTTCAAAATTTAAATAAGTAAAAAAATCTGCCTTATAAATAATTATTTTAACTTACCATTTTTTACGCAATTATTAATGCCTGTAGCACAACATATTTCCAAATTTTCCATTTTTAAATATTTTTATAACGTTTTTAATTTTAACTTTGTTGGCGCCTTTTTTATACAAAATGGTTTTTTGTCATAAAAAAAGTAAAAAAATTTGAAAATTTCTTTCGGGTTAAAAATTTGGTTTTTAGTGTTTCCGTACTTTTAAACATTTTAGTCCCTAATTGAGAGTAATTTTTCATTACTTTCGTTTGCCCCAACTTTAAGCAAAAAGTAAGGGAACACAGCTATTAACTTATAGTATATTTTTTGTGATTTTTAATTTTTTTAATATTGTTTTTTTCTCGCTGATTTTTGTCACAACTACTTGATACAACTTGATATAAATTATTAAGATTCTTTCATTTCGTTCCAACTTTTTAAAGAATATTTACTTTATTGATACATTTTTTCTCTGATTTTTTTTAATACTCATTTTATTTGAATTTTAGTTTCTTTTTCTGATGTTTCTTAGTTAAAGATTTTTTTTTGTTTAAAGTTTTTTAAGCAAAATAATTATTAAGCGTTTTTTGGATGAATTGCAGGCCTGTAATTTGTTCAAGTTGGCGTTTTACACTTTCCAAGGCCCTTTGTATATTTAGTCCAACACTCTGGTCATTATTCCTACTACTGTAGAATATTGTTCTAAACTGGAGAAATATTTTATTATCCAGATTATTGGTTTACATATACGAGTTTGGTAGTTCTGCGTTTATAATTAGCAGGATTTTTTGTTGCTGATTTAAGGAAACATGTTTTTAAAGTGCATTTTGTTCCACATTTTCATAATTTTTCGATATTTTTTTCTTCTGCACAGGCATATAATAGCGGGATTTAAAAATAAATACTTCTTTTTTTATCGAGATTGAACAGATTTTTTCTTTTTAAAAATACTTAAGAAACGTAATTTTGCCTATTCAAAACTTAAGAAATTTTTCATTTTTATATTCCCACTTTCTTGCATGGAAGAGTTCAGGAAGAATTTGTGATCACCCTGTGAATGGCCATAATATTTTCATGTAAGAAATTTAAGTTACACAAAAAAAAAAAAAGATATTGGTAAAATTAACTTTAAGAGAATTTCGAAAAAGTTATATGGTTATGAGTCTACTGCAAAAAATTGGTGCAACTTACACATTTTTTTGATATTAAATAAATTTCTTATAATTAAAATCGAGTCCTTGGCAGAACCCCAAACCGTCAATTGCGTATTGAAGTTATTTTTTAGCCAAAAATATTGTCGACCCAACAAACATAAGGAATTAGAAAACCAAAAAATATCAAATAAACTGGAATTTTTAGAATTTTTCAGCACTGAAGCAAAAAAAGAAAAAATTCGTCTGTTTTTTGGAAATTATTTAAAAAATAAAATAAAAAATGTTAAATTAAAATAAAACTCAAATATTTGTGAAGCCTTGTGATAGCATTGGTATTTAAACTCTGACCGCGTCTTAGGTTACGCTTCGACTTCATTGCAGAATTTATTAAATTTCAAGCGTTAATATTAAGAAAAATAAGTAGGAGTGCTATATTCGGCTATGCCGAATTTTATATACTCTTCACCGGTAATGTAAATCTTGTTAAAGAAGTAACTTCAATCAAAAAGACAAATATTGCAGTGAAAGAGAATTGAAAAAATAAGAAAAAATTAAGTATATCAAAATGTCATTGGCTCCTAATGGGTTAAGCATTTAAAAAAAATTTAGTGTTTCCTGAAAGATCGCTTCAAAACCTTTTAAATGATATCCATAAAAAATATGGTGCACAATCGTAATTTTCTATGAAAAGCTTAGAGGCCTATAACTCGGAAAATGTGGGCGAGCGCCAATTTTTTTACTTGTTTTTTTATTTTTTAATTAAATATTGTCCTATATATATTTTTTTTTTTGATTGGAGTTACTTTACTAAACTAGATTTGTTCCAAACTATTTGGAAAAATTAGAGCCAGGCGTGGTGTTTTGCTCGCTGCCTCGAATGACTTGACCGATCTTGCTGATTCTCAACAGCACAATTTTCAAAACTTTGTCTGATCAGCTGGCATTTTTAAATTTTATCTAGCTCATCTAGTCCAAGGTAGACCCTAACCTGGATGGACATCGCTCGATTTCGCTAAGCATAAGAATTCAGAATATATATACTTTATGGGATCGGAAATGTATATTGTAGAAGTGAAAAACGGAATGATAAACTTGGATATAACTTTTTCCACTTTTTGTGGTGAAGGGTATAAAAATATTTTAATAATTTAAAATTGCAACTATTTTCAATTAAGGAAAAATTCTTGTTTAATTATCAAAAAATCAGCTGTTTTATTAATATTCTTAAAAAAGTAACCTATTTTTTGTTAAAAAAAATTATAGCAAATTCGTAATACTTGTAAATATGCTGCCAAAAGTAAGTTGCGCTTATAAAACTAAAACAAAAGGAAGTTTTTAAGAATTATTTATGGAGACTTATTTTTATGCCCATTTTTTTTTTAATAATCTTAGCTTATCCCCACATATTAACTCATATTCATGTTATAATCTACTCTAATTCCACATAATGTATTTTCTTTTTGTTTCTAAATTTTGTAATTCTTGTCGTAAGTCAAGTGTAACTATATTCAGTACTTAACACATACAACTTTAACTTACCCCAAAAAACTATTGAAAAAGATTACCAAAGATCTGTAAAAGCAAAAGTCAGCCACTTAAAAACACACTATTGAACTAAATATCGAATACTAATCGGGTCACATGATGATGATTTCACTGAAAAAAAAAGAATAATAATAATAATAAAATTAAAAAATATTGCAACCAATGGCCTACAAATTACACAGAGATTTCATTACTTACAATTAGCTGCTTATGCTTTACAATCGCGCTAAGAATTGTATAAGAATTCTTTTTTTTTCTCTCTTTATGAAGCAAAAATATAATTAACTTAAAATAGATATAAAAAATAAATTTTTATTTATAAAAGATTCCATCATTCATTCATATCAATACCACAGTAAATGCTAGCAAAGAATATAAAATGGGGTTCAGTAATAGATTAATGAAAATTTATTACCCAAAACTCTTTAAGGCAGACAAAAAAATTTATTAACAAACCAACAACAAAAATAACAACGTTCGATAACTGTCTAAAATTTAATACAATCAAGAAATATACTTTCGATAAATGAAAATGACTCTGACTGACAGACTGTATTTGTTTGCTTTTATATTAAATCCGAAAAATCAACCAAACAAGCATTAACATTGTAAACTTGGCGCACAATATTGTTAACTTGTATTGTTAACTTTACTTTTATGTTTAACTAAGTGTGTGGTCTTGCAGTTTTTTTTTAGTAATTTGGCGATAAAAATATAATATTGCAAACTATTTAGGTTTAATATGGTTGGCAACGTATGTTTATGTTATTTGATTTTTAAAATCGGTAAATAAATTTAAAATTACACACCTAACTAATTTGTTATTAATTATTGTAAAGTTTTTTTCTTTTTATTTTAATTGCAAATACAGGCGCGACAAGTTTTAATTTTTATTAATGTCTTGTTTTTGGTTCTGGATAGATTTGTATTGAGGATCTCTTCTTGCTCACTACAACATTCTGTGACTTCATCGAAAATTAATCTGCTCGAAGCCTCATTTAGCATCTAGCCAGCGCAGCCATCTAGACCACTATACGCTGTAGCTCTGGCGAGACTTAAATTCATGAGCTCCTGTCCACCAACCAGTGCATGCAAGCAACTCAGCCATAACTGCCACAGATTGTTATTTTATTTCTTTCCTCTTATACTAAGGCTATATCGACGTTTAGATCTTAAAATCCTGGTTTTATTTTACGGATGCTGACGCCTGAAACATCTCATCTAAAGTTTTACAAGAGTCTTCACTAACCTGTCTTCTACGGCTCATCAGCGACTGTTTTCCTTGTCTGAATGTCTTGTTTTACTATGCAGGCGCCTTACCTGTTCTTATATTACCATCTCCTTCGGTGTTCTATTATGCAGACGTCTTCTCCAACTCATCTAACGCGGCTGCAAAACAATTGTTTTCCTCCTTTAATCAGAACTATTTTAGTGACGAACTGCTGTTTTTAATTAATTTGCCTTATAAACAACTCAATTATTTATTTTCCTATTAAGGGCTCTGCTGAGATTTGAACTCAGATCTGCTTAACCTATTTTTTTTAGGAAATTTTTCTTTTATTCCACTTATTTTGCTTAGGACGTCGATAATGTTGAATTTTTCGGTAACAGCCGATTGATAACTAAGGATCTTGGGTTTTAGAAAAAGTCTAGCGGGCTAAAATAATGTAAGCTAAAATTAACGTCTTTTGCTTGAGAGAAAAAATCTACCCTTAAGGCGTTGCTACAAAATGCTTCTTTAATCGATATGTACCAAGAAGCGCCATACTGCCGGAGGTGGGTACTCTGCAGTCCTAAATAATTTAAAGTAATTATTTTATTATTAATATCATCCTGTTCCTTGAGCATCATCTTTATGAAATTCTCCGAGGTAGCATCTTGGAAACTAGCTTTCAAATATCGTATCAGCTTAACAACCAGCAACATATAACATTAGGAACACAAAAATTCCCCTAGTAATATACCCTAATATTTGGAAAAGTGTCTAAGGAAATAAAGAATAAAGATGATTAAGCGAAAATTTAGAAAAACTGTTAATTCGATATATCGCATTCTATGTTTACGGGAAAACTCTCAACTACTTTTTTGTTTTTAAAGCAGTGATGCCATCAGCTAATAATCTTAACCAAACAATAATAGTTTCTGGATGCATTGCCAATTTTTAAAAATGGTTTGGTGTACTTAATTATATGGTAAAATTGCATACTAACAAGGTCTTTTACCACTGCATGCGCTGCTATAAAGATATAATTTCCATGGTATTATTTCATAAGCCTATCAGGCATTTTCTTTTTTCATAATGTGTAAAAATTGTTAAGATATAATTGTCGTATTCACAAGCTCTGCTAAGGTGTAGGTAGTATTGTTTACTTCTTTGTGAACAACCATTGTATCAGTGTGCCATTGTACATTGTTCTTCATACGTCAAAAAGTAAATAAGAAGAAGAAAAGTGCTATTCATCATTTGTTATTTATAAGCCAAATGGGGGGAAAACAGAAAAAAGTAAATTAATAAATTAATAAATTTTTTGTGTGAGGATGAAATTCAAGACATTTTTAGGATGAACCTAATGTACTTGCTCTCCAGTCGCAGAATTATACATTTAGGGCTACCAAAATCATCATTATGGCATAATCGGGTTTTAAGATATTTTGATGAAAACAGATTTCTTCATATGATACGACTACGGCTAGAGGAATTTGCCTATATATTCAACCTTATAAAAAATGACGATATTTTTCACACAATTGGCGAAAGGCTCCAACTACGCATTGACTTGCAGCTTAAAATTGTACTTTACTGCTTGGGATATTCAGGAAATGGTGCTTGTGTTCGTAAGGTAGCATCTTTTTTTGGTATAGGTGATGGCGGTACCATACAAAATATTAGAAATCGAGTCATTAAAGCAATATTAAATCTTAAAGAACAGTTTTTATATTGGCAACTTTCAACTTCAACTTTCTAATAAATCAGTCAAATCAATAAATTAAATAAATAAAACTAATAAAAATATCTTTTAATTCAATTTAATTTAATATAATTCACACATGAACACAAAAATAATAATTCATTTAAACAAAT
Source organism: Gymnosoma rotundatum (assembly GCA_916610165.2). Lineage (NCBI taxonomy): Eukaryota > Metazoa > Arthropoda > Insecta > Diptera > Tachinidae > Gymnosoma > Gymnosoma rotundatum. The sequence goes on from OU744337.1 coordinate 37,215,710, forward strand.
ACAACGTTTGAAAAACATATGAAAAAAAGTACTAAGTGTTGTATCGCATATTTGCATGAAAATTACCAACAACACAGCTAGCACCGTTGTATTTTGTTAGCACTTAGCACGTACTATGGGGCTTGTGAATAGGTGTTTAGTGTTAAAGCCAAACCACTAACAATCAGTGACAAATTCTCGAACAAATGGTCAGTTACGCGATGTTTTGACAATTCACCTGTCCAAATTCATAATTTTTAAAATCAATATTTTTTCCACAATACGTTACAATAATTTAAAACGCAGTTGTCACAATTATAGACAAAAACTTCCTTTATTTTTATTCATATTTTATTTATTGATTAACTGAAATCTATACAAACTTTTTGATTTAATGTGTCATGAAATGCTCGTTAAAATGTCAAAGCCATCAGTTAATTGAGATGTATTTACACTGATTAGATGTCACGCTAAGCAGTTACATACTATAATTCATGACATGTAGACATCAGGCACGCTTAATGACAAAGTTATATCAAGTTTACAAAATAGACGACATTAGTAGTTGGCATTTAAAAATAAACTGAATAATTATGCCGCAAACAAGTACGAGAAAAGTGTGTAAATAAACAAATTAATATAAATTTGATTGAATGTGTTTTATAGCATGACAGATGTGATATAAACTTTAAGTAATAATATAAATTATAATTAGCAGAAAATATTTTCTAACGCTTTTGAAGCTGGAAATTACTTCAAGAAAAATAGTTTTTGCGTTTTTTTTATTGATTCCTAAATTAAAACACCCTATAGTTGGCGCAAAATTAATTTTTGTACTTTATCCAATTATTAATATTTTTATCCGACTTAAAAAAGGAGGAGTTATGAATTCCTCTGAATGTTGCTTTTTTTCTGTGTGTGTTCCCGCATAACTCAGTCACTTCTGAACCGATTTAAAAAAAAAAAATTTTATTTGATGCTTATGCTTGCAGATTGATCTCGTTTTAAAATCAGTTCACAATTTTAAAAATTAAATGGTGTCGCCATACAACCTACATGTTTTTTTCGGTACCAATAGCGAAAAGTAATACAAAAATAATACTAAAAATTAAAGGGTGTCCCCATAGGGGACGTTAATTGACCGTTATGCGACTATATTTTGAACCGTTATAGACAAACGCTTGAAAATTGGGCAAAATGGTGATTACTATGACCGTTATAATAACATGAAAAATATTAAAGGAGTATAGAGTGCTTCAATAGTGCATTTAATTTGATGCTTATGATCTAGTTTTGAACAGATAGTCGTTTAAATTTATAAAAAACCTGTTTAACTAAGTCCACTGTAACAGCAGGTATAAAATTTGGAATTGTAAATTAGAGGGTGTCCCAATAGCTAATGTATGTGGTCAAACTTTTGAACCGTTAAAGACGGATGGTTGAAATTTTCAAGAACATGTATTGCTAAGTCCGCTACAACAACAAGTATAAAACTTGATTGTGGAAATTTAAGCGTGCCCAAATAGTTGATGTAGTTTGATGTATATGGCCAAACTGGTTGAAATCTATAAAGAACCTGTATTGCTTAGTACGCTTTAAGAACACTAAGTAAGGTTTTTCCATAATTTATCTAATTTGATCTTATGGCCCTTTCTTTTAAACCGTTATGTACAAACACTTGAAAATAAGACAGAATGTCCACTTCTTTGTATAATAAGTTGGTGTGATTTGCTGTATATAGACAAACTGTTGACGATGATGATTTGATATATATGACCTAACTGTTGAACTGTGGCAAATAAAATCTGTTTTGAAATCGGTTTATTGCAAGAATTATTATTAATTCTTATTAAGGAATATATTTTTATGAAGATTATTTATAGAGTACCTCATTGGAATAGTAACCCTCAAGGCTTACTGGCATATGTCCTCTCTTTTTTCCTAATATTTTCAATGAAAACTTTTAAACATTTAGAGAAATAGTTCCACAGTGATACCAAGCAATCCTGATTTACTTGACATAGAGTTCCTATCATAGAACCAAGCAATACTAATAAAAAAATTTCATTCCGCGCCTAATCTCAAATTTAATGATATCCTAGCAATTTCCAAAAAAAGTGGATCAGTAAAATCCATTTTTTCTGTTAATAATCACATGAAAGTAACAAAGGCAGACTCTCCCAATCATCTACATCGTAACAGCTGTTGCAAAAACCATTAAGTAAGGTCCAAAGTCACTGTGGTTATCCAAAGCAGAGAGGTTGTATATTTCATATCTAATCTTGGCCAAATAGACTGACAACTCTGAAGACATCCCAAGTAAATTACCTTTCATTTACTTAAACTTCAGTACTGTACAAAAATTAGCATATAGAATGACATGCCTTCTAAGGTAGTAAAACTCATTAGTATATGCTATGGCTAGCAAACTCAGCTTCCCTGGTATTAACTTGAATGTTTCTGTACCCTGGTAACCAAAAGTTCAAAGTGCTAAGCTTTTTTCCCATCTTGTTGGAAAATTATAGGCAGTTAAGAGCTGGTTTCTTTAATAGAAATTAGTTCCTTAACGCTATAAAGGTAGCCTGACTCTCTGAGTATTAACTCGAGGCTGCTGCATAGATCCTCAACTAATCCACCGCTTTCCTTGTTGCAAAATTTTCTAGCTGAAGAACGCTGAATTACATGAAAGTTGTTTCGATTGTTAGAGTAGATCACCTTTTTGGTTTCTCTTCGATCCCTCTTACGTTCCTTAGTGACGTATCAGAATTACTACTAGTAAAACCTTCCTGTACATCATCAAGACTTAACAATCTGATACTACAATTGGTAATTTCGGGACGTCTTCTTATAGTTTATAGTCTAGCGCAACTGCTAGCATTTAGCTCCCTATAGGTTTTCATTTTGCTATAGTGCTAACCGTTTTCCTCACTCTAATGCCAGCCTTCACCTTCTTGCCTTAAGCAGTATTTGAGCCTGCATTCATATACTTGTCTCCATGCTATTTTTCCATATTATACGTAGTAGAATTTGCGGCAATTAGAAGCGATCATGGGTCTTCACTACTGATGTCAGGTCTACCCTCAACTCAGAGGCCTTAACTATCAGTACTTTGCAGTAATCAAAAGTACTGCGATTATTAATTCGGCACCATTTTCCTGTCAGTTCAGGAAAGTATACAACGCATCCGTAGGAGTACGGTGAAGCTCATTAGTGTTTTAAGTATTTATTTAAAAATATTTCGCATTTGTGAAATATTTTTTTAAGTACTTTAATTTTTTTAATTAAAATTCATTATTTTCAAAGCTTTTTAAAGTTGATGTTTGTAGCCGGTTGTTTTTCTTGAGGTCCCATGATGTTAAACGTGTTTTAAAAATGTTTCGAATAATTTAGATTTGAATTACATGAGAATAAGATAATAAAGAATATCTTATGAAATCATTATCCTTTTCATAAAATTTATAAAAACTGAAAAACCCAACATGAGAAATATTTGCAAAATTTGGATTTTAATAACGTTGGTGAGTTATTTTACTGTATATTTTTTACATTTATTTTCTCACAACTTGTTTCAATTTTGTTTTTTAATTTTTTCCATTTGCTAACTTTTTATTGTGTGGCTTTTTTAGGCGGTTCATAGCAGTGGTGCAATACGCCCTGCCACCACCAAAGACAGTCTGGAAATATGTGGTTCTGTGCTGTGCAAAAAAGTCAATGAAATATTTTCTCAATCTAAATTAAATTATGGTTATAATTATATAACAACTATACCGGCAGGAGCCATGAATGTGACCATCAAACAACTGGCCAAAAGTACAAATTTAATTGGTAAGTATTTGGCTTTCTTTTCTTTTCCAAAAATCAACTCAAAACTAATTTACTCCACTCTACACACGTTTAGCTTTAAAAACCACCGATGATATCTATATAATAAATGGCAATCATAAAGCATCCGAAGGTGGTCTATTCTTGTACGATGATGATGCTTACGATTACAATAAGGAGTCCAGCACAATTTCAGCCAAAGGTCCTTTGCACAAGCCAGTAATGCTAATGGTAAGTTTATTTTCCAAAGAAAAAAGTAAAAACGTTTATGAAAAATTATATGTAATTAAGGTCTTGGCCCGCTCTCTTAATCCCGGTATAAGTTATACATTTACTCTGCCCGTGGCCTCAGAATCGATAACAGAACCAGAAGAGCTGCAAAGCCAATGGAATGAATTGGGCCAGCCATTAGATGAGATTGATGAGGGTGCCATTAAAGGCTCTGTGAATTCCCAAATTTCACGTTTTAGGGAAAAGAAACGCAGAAAGTTTTCTTGGGATTTATTGGGTTTTGGTCCATGTAATCGTTCGTGTGGACCTGGTGTACAATTGCCCATTTTCAGATGTATAAGAGATTCGCCTATTAAAGAATCTGTAAGCAGATATTATTCACCCAAACGATGTGCTTCAATTGAAAAACCGCAATTTAGTGAAGACATTTATCTTTGTAATCGTGGTCTATGCCCGGCCTACTGGCGTCCCATGGAATATGGTGAATGTGTGTGTGCCGAGGGTATGGCCGAAGGAGTACGAAGCCGCAAGTTACAATGTGTTCAAGAACAAATCAATGGCTTGATTGAAGAAGTGGAAGAGTCATTATGTAAAGCAGAAAGACTACCCGATCTAAAAGAAACTTGTAGTTGTCATTTGATGACTAAGAGAAAGATTTATGCACGAAATCCCGACAATTTACCGAAAATGTATTCAAAGTTAACCGGTGCACCAGATGCTGTACGAAATGTTTTAGGTAAAATATTCGTTTAAATTATAAAAATGAAAAATTTTTTTAATGTCATATGCTTTATATCTAGGCAAACGACATTTAAATACTTCATTGGCTCCGCCTCTTAGGCGTTTTCATCGCGATGACCACTTCGATAAAGCTGGCGTTTGGCTTATGTCCGACTGGAGTCAACAGTGTTCTCGTGACTGCAATAACAACTATGAATATCGCACAATATATTGTGATCGTACCGCTCCCTACACTAATCTTTGTGATGGCCGTTTAACGCCTGAACAAAAACGTTCATGTTCAACAAGATCTTGTTCTAAAGGTTCTTGGTTTACTTCCGATTGGTCAAATTGTACAGGAGAATGTTTTAATATGCAACGTTTTCGGACGGCTTTATGTATTATGGATGGTTATGTTGTGGATGCTGGTCAATGCTCGATGGAAGCAAAACCTTTGGAAGTTGAGAATTGTTCCAAACATGATGTAGAGTTTTGCGGACCCAAGTGGCATTATTCAGAGTGGTCTGAGGTGGGTTTAAGTACTTAAATTTTTTTTAAGAAAGTACACAAGGGTTATTTAGCATTCTTTTTACAAGGTTTCTTTATTTATAATAAATTTATTCTTTGAAAAGTACTTTTTGAGACTAAATTTTCTGCTTAACAAAACAAAAAAAATTGTCCACATAATGTTTAACATCCTGGAAACTTCTTTAAAAAGTACCTTTTTAAAAATATTTTGCGGTGAAAGTACCTTTTTTTTACAAATTTCGTTTGTTAAAAAAGCACCATTTTGTAAAAAGTACCTTCTCGGTAAAAAATCAATTTTTTATAAAACAATTTTTTTTTTTGGAAAAAAGTACCATTTGGAAGAAAATCGTTTAAATATCAATTTTCTGTAAAGTACTATTTTGTTAAATTAAAATTTTAAGTTGGTATTTTACGAATGCCTCTTCGGAGTTACTTCTTTGTTAATAAAAATATCATTGGAAAAAGTATTTTTTTCAAAAAGAACATTATTGAAAAAAACTCTTTTATGTAAAAAGATTCCTTAAAAAAGTCATAGTTTTAAGAAAAAAAGGTATGATTTTAAAACTTATTTCCTAAAAAATGTATATTTTAACAAAGTGAATGTTTGTATTGTTTATATAAAAGTACCGTTTTCGTACCGTTTTGCTTGGAATGATTAAGGTTATTACCGTTTTGAAAAAGTATACCTTGTTTTGAAAAAAGGGTCATTTTTAAACTAAGTACTTTTTGGAAAAGCGCCTTTTCCCAAAAAAGAAAAAGTATCATTTCAAAAAATTATTTAGTTTTTTTTTATATAAATGCTTTTCTAAAAGAAATACATATATAAAATTTTTTGTCAAAATTGTTTTATTAAAAAATAGTATTATTTAGCATTCTTTTTACAAGGTTTCTTTATTTATAATAAATTTATTCTTTGAAAAGTACTTTTTGAGACTAAATTTTCTGCTTAACAAAACAAAAAAAATTGTCCACATAATGTTTAACATCCTGGAAACTTCTTTAAAAAGTACCTTTTTAAAAATATTTTGCGGTGAAAGTACCTTTTTTTACAAATTTCGTTTGTTAAAAAAGCACCATTTTGTAAAAAGTACCTTCTCGGTAAAAAATCAATTTTTTATAAAACATTTTTTTTTTGGAAAAAAGTACCATTTGGAAGAAAATCGTTTAAATATCAATTTTCTGTAAAGTACTATTTTGTTAAATTAAAATTTTAAGTTGGTTTTTTTACGAATGCCTCTTCGGAGTTACTTCTTTGTTAATAAAAATATCATTGGAAAAAGTATTTTTTTCAAAAAGAACATTATTGAAAAAAACTCTTTTATGTAAAAAGATTCCTTAAAAAAGTCATAGTTTTAAGAAAAAAAGGTATGATTTTAAAACTTATTTCCTAAAAAATGTATATTTTAACAAAGTGAATGTTTGTATTGTTTATATAAAAGTACCGTTTTCGTACCGTTTTGCTTGGAATGATTAAGGTTATTACCGTTTTGAAAAAGTATACCTTGTTTTGAAAAAAGGGTCATTTTTAAACTAAGTACTTTTTGGAAAAGCGCCTTTTCCCAAAAAAGAAAAAGTATCATTTCAAAAAATTATTTAGTTTTTTTTTATATAAATGCTTTTCTAAAAGAAATACATATATAAAATTTTTTGTCAAAATTGTTTTATTAAAAAATAGTATTTTTTTCGAACAATTTTGTTTCTCCTAAAAGTGATTATTAAGAAAAAGTACTCTTTTTTGCACAACAAAGCACCTTTTATGAAGAAATATTTAATATTTTAGGAACAAGTTCTTTTTTAAAAGGTTTTAATACTAGTAAAGTATATTTATTTAAAATTAAAGTTTTTTTTTGAACAAAATTTTTATTTAATAAAAAAATCCTTTTTTTCTAAAAAAAACCTTTTTAATAAAAAAATAAATTCTTTAAAATTAAGTTAAACTTTAAATTTTCATTTTTCCTTTATTTTATTTAACTTTTTTTACAGTGTTCCCGTACCTGCGGCGAGGGTGTACAACGTCGCTACGCCAAATGTCTTGAATTCGATTGGAAACAAAATGCCATGATCGAATCAAATAAATGTAAATATATGGAAAGAGAACCCGTTTACGGCGCTTGCAGTTTGGGCAAATGTGAAGGTAATCAAATGACAAATTCCATAAGGAGAACCTCTAATAGTGTTGGTAATTTATGGAAATACATAATAATGTTTTTGATTTTCTTCTTCGTTTGTTCTTGGTTTTGGAAACTTATACAGAATTGAATACTTTACAAGATGATGGGGCGGCTGTTGTCACTGCCAACGATATGGATCACATGCAAAATGATGACGGCTATAAACATAGTGTGCATATAAAGGATATTGATATTGTGGGCGATGTTGGTGTTAGTAAAAATATTGTGTACAGAGATATGGCAGCTGGCAAAGAAAAATTAGTAATAGCAGCGGCGCCAAAAAGCCTTCAAAATTGTAACGATGAGCTAAATAATTGTAAACGTATTAATCGTGAACGTCTCTGTAAATTGGAATTTTATAAAACCTATTGTTGTTTAACGTGTCATGGTTTCCATGAAAAATTATAAAGAATTGAAATGTTATATTTAAAGAAAAAGCAGTTACAAAATTAAAAGTGAAAAAGTACTTTAAGAATAAAATGTTTTTTTTTTTAATTCTTAGCAGCTTTTTATATATTTTTATAATACTTTTTTGATTTTTGAAGCTGCTGCGAGTTCTAATTTTTTTTGCTTTTACTGAAAACTATTACAATATTTATAATAAAGCTTTCATTTTATACTATTACTATATATAATAATTAGCATGCGTTTTGTTAAGTCATTATTATACTCGTAAAATAAGGTGCGCGTTGAAATGATAACGGCTTCATAATTTGTTTATAAAGTGTTTAAAAAAAATATAAAAAACAATTTTATTTGCTAAAAAACAATTTATTTGTCAAGGAGTTTTTGTATTGTCAAAATGATAAGGTTGGTGAATCAAATTCAAATTTAGGCAAAGAAAAAACATGACAAAAGGTTCAATTAGACGTGCATAAACCATATAAATTAGCTACTCAAACAAACCTTAAGGGAAACACTGTATTTGATTATTGGTGACATGCAATTGTATTGATTAGTTTTAATTTAGATTTTTAATTGCGTTTCTTTTTTAATAAACAGCAACACAAATAAGAGTTGTTTATGACCACTGCACCACTATTCACTGGCAGTAAATAAAGATTACGGATATGGCCATGATTACGGCTATGGCGTTATTGTATGGCGGTTTAATTAAAGTATAATATTGCCATAAATATGTCTTTAAACAAATCCTATTATTTTATACATAATATTAATATTGTTGTTGTTGGAAATATAACGATAAGGAAACCAACACGAAACTGGTTGTATCGGTTCAGGGTATTAGATACTCTGAGTTCAAACTTTAACGAGCCGAATATTAAAATTTTAAGAATTATAAATATTAAAATCTTAGAGCGGCCCTATGTTATTGCATTTTTACAAATCAATGCATAAAATGTTTAATAATTTGTCTATATTTTTAAAAATTTTTAATCAGTTGTATCATATAACTGATTATATATATTTCATATGTCAATTCATATTTCACTGTCAAAATTTATTTCACTCCCTATTTTACTTGTTATGGTGGCTCTGGTTAAATAAAAGTCTAGATCTGCGGGTCTAGCGTGGAATAGACGGAAGTGTGCTGTTGCACACTCAACAGAGGAGTTTATGGGCAGACCCTTTAGAAGGGGGTAGGTTCATAGTCTTAAAATTGCACAGAATAGTGGTTATACCGACTTCTGCTAAGGGCTCCGCGCCAGGTACAGACGTCAATCTAATTTCATATTCTGTAGTGCAGTTTCTGACCAAAGCTGGCAATTTGATATTGTTTTGATCCAAATTTTATATATAACTAGATGAACCCGGTGTGCTTCGGTACCCCCCTCGTTATTAAATAAAATTAAAAGTATTGCGAAAATTTAATGACGATTGGTCCAGTAGTTAAGACTATATTACGATTTTTAATTTTTCTAAAAAGGGGCGGGGTCCCACCCACTTTTCTCCTGGTACGTATTCCTAATTATGCCAATACCATATGTACCAAATATAGTCGACGTAGGTCAAAAAATGCCCAAGATATGACGATATTAAATTTTGGGTTATATGGGCGAGGCCACGCCCCTTTGTCCACTCCCAACTTTATATAGTCAAGAATATCCTATTGCGAAAATTTAATGACGATTGGTCCAGTAGTTAAGACTATATTACGATTTTTAATTTTTCTATAACGGGGCGGGGTCCCTCCCACTTTTCTCCTGGTACGTATTCCTAATTATGCCAATACCATATGTACCAAATATTGTCGACGTAGGTAAAAAAATGGCCAAAATATGGCGATTTAATTTTTTGGGTTATATGGGCGGTGCCACGCCCCTTTGTCCACTCCCAACTTTATATAGTCAAGAATATCCTATTGCGAAAATTTAATGACGATTGGTCCAGTAGTTAAGACTATATTACGATTTTTAATTTTTCTAAAAAGGGGCGGGGTCCCATCCACTTTTCTCCTGGTACGTATTCCTAATTACGCCAATACCATATGTACCAAATATCGTCGACGTAGGTACAAAAATGGCCAAAATATGGCGATTTAAATTTTTGGGTTATATGGGTGGTGCCACGCCCCTTTGTCCACTCCAAACTTTATATTGTCAAGAATATCCTATTGCGAAAATTTAATGACGATTGGTCCAGTAGTTAAGACTATATTACGATTTTTAATTTTTCTAAAAAGGGGCGGGGTCCCACCCACTTTTCTCCTGGTACGTATTCCTAATTATGTCAATACCATATGTACCAAATATCGTCGACGTAGGTCAAAAAATGGCCAAAATATGGCGATTTTTGGGTTATATGGGCGGTGCCACGCCCCTTTGTCCACTCCCAACTTTATATAGTCAAGAATATCCTATTGCGAAAATTTAATGACGATTGGTCCAGTAGTTAAGACTATATTACGATTTATAATTTTTCTAAAAAGGGGCGGTGTCCCACCCACTTTTCTCCTGGTACGTATTCCCAATTATGCCAATAGCATAAGTACCAAACATTGTCGACGTAGGTCAAAAAATGGCCAAAATATGGCGATTTAAATTTTTGGGTTATATGGGCGGTGCCACGCCCCGTTGTCCAATTAAAACTTCATATAGCCTATTATTCCTTCCAGAGTCACAGTAACATGCTGTGAAAATTTCAGGAAGATCGGTCCAAGGGCTTGGCCTCCTATAAAGCACAAACATACAGACAGACATTCATTTTTATATATATACTCGTACACTGAAAGGAAAACCTTCGTAAATACAATGATTTTTAACATTAATATAATGAATTTTGTCATTATTTTTGGTCCAACGAAGCGCTTCATTAATGTAATGAAAAGTATTTCATCAAGTCACATAATGTCGTAAATATAATGAAATTGCTTCGTTATAAATTTACATATATATAATGAAAGGTTTCATAAATTTAATGAAAGCTTTTCAATAATTAAATGAAACATTGACATTAATAGAATGAAGCATTGTAATTGATTGATAACGTTTAATGAAGCTTTGCCATTAACTAAACGAAAAACAATCATGGATATAATGCAAATATTACATTTTTGCAATGAATTATTTCATCATATTAATTATGTCGTAGCATGTACATAACGACACATATTCATAAATTATACGTAATATATCGTTAATACAGTGATAAGCCATTCATTATATTAACGACATTAGGTCATTCTCAATACGATGAAGATCGTTGTAATAACGACAATGTTTCGTTGCTTGTTTGTGCAATTATTAAAAATAAAACACTTTTTTTTACTTTACATAAATTTTTTAATATTTTTAAATAGCTGATACAAAAAAGTCAATAAATTAGATATATACATATCAATTGATACTAAAAAAAAGACAAATATTTTCAATACAATAATTATTAATAGAAAAAGTATTTCGATTACATTTAATTTTTATACAAAAAATATATCTAAATGTAATTTTTATATAAACATATAAAACACACTAATAATTTAAAATTTAATATAATAATTTTTTAAAAGAAAAAGTATTAAAATTAGATTTCATTTTGATACAAAAAATGTTTTTTATATAAACATAAACACTATTTAAAATTCTTTATAATAATTAGTGACAGAAAATGGTATATAAATTAAATTTCATTAATAAAGTTAAGAGATTGTTCTTTGGACAATTCATCTAAAAGTAGACAAACTTTTGTATTTTTCTTTTCAGTTTTTGAAATATTATATAGATATCTCTCTATAAAGGTCCAAAATGGCCGAGATGCCAGCGGGTATTCGACATTAAATAAGTGAAAAGACTTAAAGCATATATCAAAAGCTCTTTGAAAGCTATTGAATAACATAAGTTGGCCATCCAAATAAACGAAATAGCTGTTAATGTTAAAACTTTTAATTTCACCTAAACCTAAAATAAATGGTTGGATAGGGTCACCTCTTTTAATTAAAAAGTCCAGATGATCTTCCAAGGATTGCATAGTAGAGTTAATATAAAAACACGATTCCTGGGAATCTCTAATGGTGTACTTGCCGTATTCTCGTTTTCCATTAATATTTTTTCTTAAAAATTTGGTTGTAGGATAAAGTACATAGTGAAGACACCACAATATTTTAAGATGAAAGAGTTCCTTATCTGAAATATAAAACATTCCTTGTAAAAATACATGTACATATGTATGTATGTGTATATTTTTATTTAATATTAATAAATAAATATTATATTAAGTTATACATACTTTCTTCCAATTGGTATTTATCTATTGATACTAAAATTTTCTTAACCTGTTGGTCCTTTATAATTGCCGTATTTCTTAAGTAATTAAAAAGGATTAAAAATTTATTTTCCCAACTCATAATTGTGGGTGTGCTCTTGTGAATGCTATTAAAATCGCTGTCAATCTGTAAAATTAGAACTTAATAGAACAAATTTATACAATTTTATATAAAAACTAACTAGTTTAAATCCATCCTTTCCTTTATACTGCGGCCACAGATTAAGGATCTCTTTGATATTTTGGCATTCGTTTTTTAGTTGATTTAAACGAAAGTTTCTGCATGCAGCCCATGCAGAACTGAATTCGTCTGCCGATAAGTTATCAAATTTGATTTTTTGTAGGTATATTTGTGCATCATCTTCAGGTACTAAAAAGAAATAAGCAGATTAGTGAGTTGATTTGAACTTAATATAAATATATATATGTAAATACCCAGCGTATCATCTAGATCTACAGAAATTGTAGAAATCTCAGACTGACAGAATTTTAAAGACTTTGTTAGCTTCTTTTTGTTGTAATATTTTATATATATTTTTCCGCGACGTTCTGTTCTATAGTATTCTAACTTTTCGGTTGGAAATATTTTTAAAATTTGATCTTCTAATTGATAACTTGTCTGAAGTGACATATGAATGTCCTTTGACTCAAAATGTTGTATAATAATATTTATTATGCATGCACGTTGTTCTTCTGTTAAATTCCTATGTTTAGTGTAATATTCCAAAATGTTCCTTCCAAGTTTGTGGTACTTTAGAATATCTAAGATTATTATTTTAGAATTTTCTGACTCGAATTCGCTGCTGGAAGATTGGGATAATTTAAATGGCGAAGATGTTGATTGTTCATTATGTGAAGCGATCGAAGTATTTTGAGACAATAATGGAAGGTTGTTTTCTATTCTCCACTTTTCAAAGTTATGCTTAAAAAGAATTTTGTCGCCGATTTTCATTTGCTGGGTAATTTCAGGAATGTCATTAATTGACGTTATGGAAAGGACTTTAAGAGTTATATTTTGTTCTGAAAAAAATGATGTTTTTAAAATATTTTTTAGTTTAGTTGTATAAAACTGTGTTTACCTTCAAAGAAATTTATCATATGCATTAGGTTCCAGGTAGATAAAAGATGCTTTAGTGTAATCTCTGGCTGTTCCTCATCTGCAAAACAAAAGTTAAAAGTATTCCTTAAGGCGTATCATAAATTTTCCTTTTGATGTTTTAATAAGAGTACTCGGAGGCCCAACTAGTAAGTCAGTGTTAATAAATGCAAATTCTCCAAGATCAAAAGGATTAATTTCAAATGATGTGTAATGCTTTAGATAAACAATATTGCAAAGTTGCTGAACGAATAAGGTCATCGATTTTTTTGAAATGATAATATGGATAATTTTGTATATTCTATAATCTTCCGTTTTAGTTCCAACATAAAACTCTTTTTTATACAAAATGTTATCATAAACTGCTTTGTCGTATATTTCTAAGATATTTTTAGGTTTGTTTAGTTTGAAAGAAATAAAATCAATAAATGGGGTTTCAGACTTATCATTTTCAAGATAATTTAGACAATTGCTTGTTTCAGTTTGAGATAGCAAAAAATTTGAGAAATAAAACTGGTATTTCTTTGCAATTGATACGCTCACGTTTCTCCTGGAAGTTATTGCATGAGAATAGCTTTTAAAAGCGCGATGCCTTGCTTCAAAATGAAAACTCCAAAACTTTCTTACGGGTCCGCATGCCGCTACTACATCAGGGTAATGTGTAATAATATGAAATTTAGGTTTTAAATTTTCTTTAAAAAGCTTTAAATACATATTGTTATGGTTTTCAATATTTATTTTAAAGGAGTTTATTGAGAATTCATCAATTTTAAACAGTAAAATAAAATCAATGATTTCAATTAAAAGCAGTACAAATGCCCAAACTTCGTCATCTGAAGGCACCAAATCTCCTAACATTATTGGGAAGAATATCACAAAAGTTAACATTTCACGCGCTGACATTCTTAAGTGTTTATTCTTGATATGAGTCATTAAAATCTCTTGAGATATGTTTCCAATTTCTAGTTCACCATATTCAAAATGTTGTTTTCTTTTATTCAAAGACTCAAGTGTAAAATATTGTTTTTCTTGTATGAAGTACAAAATAGCATTGCACATGTCATAATGGCAAATTCCTTCTAAGACATCATGCATAGCATCAACAGCCATGTTGTCAACAACGTGAAATGAAGGTATTCTATTAAATATGCATTTTTGAATGATACCACTTTTTTTAGCATTACCTTCTTGTAAATGTAAATTATAGTTTTCATATGTTCGCCGTAACTCAGGTATTGGTGACGGCATTTTTTGGCTATCTGTTCTACTTATTGTGCAAAATCGACAAAATGTGCTGTTGAAGGATCTAGAAAATCCCAATAAGCTATTCAAGCCTAAATTATCTCCTAAAATAAGAATAGGAATAAAAAATGGATGATATTTTTTTCCATTTGATAACATTATTTCTACTCCTTTAAGTTCTAAACTTATCATTTGATCAACTAATGGTTTTAAACACTTCTTATATCCAATACTTTTTAAATCTTTTGAATTTATTGCCGAAATAAAAAACACATTTTGCAGCTTTGTGTCATTGCGCAAACAAGGGAAACTGTAATAGAAATTGCAAATTGAATTTCCTGAATGAGACCCCAAAGGGTTGTTAATTTCTATATCGTCAGAGTATAGGAAGTATGGAATAAGTATTTTATTTGGATACATTTCACATTTCCTTTTCCACATTTCTCCCTGAACAATATTTTGTAAACCAACTTTAGAAGATGCACTAGATATAAATGCCACCATGTCCAAAAATGTATTATCTTTTTCGAGAATTTTTTTAAAACTATGTCTCAAAGGCATAAATGCTATCTTTTTATTAGTTTGTGCATACTCAAGCTTACCTTTTCTGTGCTCTATAGAACCATTTGAATCCGTAACTACTTCTTCAAGAGGATGCAATAAGTTTTCCGCCATTAGTTTAGTTCTCAATAAATGCTCCGTTTTTAAAGAATTAAAAATGTTCTCGCATTCGTCTGTAAATTTGCAAATCTGTAAGTAAAAATCAGCATTTATATCTTTTCCAAAATCACAAAATAAAGATAGAAGGGGCTTAATCACTAATTTTACCATAGTTTCGCTTATGTTTTCTGCCTCTTTTCTGGAAAGTTGAAAATTTGAATACAAATTAGTATGAAACTTTAACAAGTTTTTCAAGGTTATATTAAAATTTATATTTTTATCACCAACTTCTTCTTTTATATTTTTTATTACACCTTGATCTTCTGTTTTGCCAATTTCAGAAATATCTTCAGTATATTGTTCATTACATTTAGTATTTACAAAGCTTCTTATATTTTTATGATCTGCTCTATTTCCTTGGTTTGCAACTTGATGTCTTGTTCGAACATGTTTCTTAAAAGATGAGGAATTTTTATAAATGCTGCCACAGCATCTATAATCATCATTGCATTTTAGGAAATGAGAGCGTTTCAAATGATGGAAATAGCTTTCATTTTCAATAAACTCTATTTTACATATAAAACACTTCATTTTATACTTACAAAATTAAAATTCCAATGTATGCACGTTTTAGCACTTTTATATATTTTTAAATAAAATATTTTTTCGCAAGCTTCTTTTCTACGCGGTTATTTAAAATAAACTAAACCTGTTGAAAGAAGCTATCAAAAACATGAGTTGATGCTTAGTGTGTTTTTGTTACAAAAACAAACAACATTCAACAACTTCTTTAATGTCCCGTTATTTTTTCTTCAACTCATATTTATAGAACGAAACATTTCATTTGATATATGAACGAATCATTGAACTTCATTTTTTTTCTATGCAAATGCAACTCAATTTTTTCATATATGTATAAAAATTTTATGAATATTAATGACACTTTTCATTGCAATGATGACGAAATCATTCGTTTCATTTTATCAAAATTTTCTTACTCTCTCTTCATCTCTTTTATAAAATGATACGTAAAATTTATTGACATACCTACTGCCTTTGTTAAAAACCAAACTATTGCATTTAATATGTTCTCTTTTATAGTTATGTTCCGTTATAATTTTTAGTTTTTTTTTACGCTTGGTTTTCTTTTTTGATTGTTTTTTAATAAAGAAAAAACTAATCATATATGAAATGAAACCTGACGTTTATAAAACGATCATGTCATTAAAACAACGTAATTAAAAAAAAAAATATTTACGTAAAATGTTAAAAATTTCAAGAAAAATCGTAAAATTTACGTAAATGATTCATAATTTAAAAACTTAAAAATTAAGAGAGAAAAAAAAGTAAATTTAATTTTAAAGGTAACAATTGTTGCATGCAATTAAGTACATAAACAAAAAATGTGGGATTTATTGCAAAACGTAGAGCTTCGTTAGAATAACGAAAGCATTTCATTAAATTTGAAACAGATTTGTATATCTTACAATTTTGCCTTTACTGAAAAAATAATTATAAAATATTAAACTTATTGATCTCTTACATATTTAAAAATTGATTTTACATATTTTTGGTTTACTTTTTAGTTTAAATCTTCAGTTATAGCTTTTCATTTCATTAATGATAAGTTTTTCATACTATTAACGACACTGCTAGATGTCAAAAAAATTGTGTTTGAAAAGTTTCATTTCATTAATGTAAGTTTCATCATTATAACGTGCTGTTTCATTGAGTTAATGAAAATTTTCGCTTCATTAATGAAAGGGGGTCAACGTAATGGTTTCATTCCTGTTACGAAGCATTTTTCTTTCAGTGTAGATATTTTTTAGGCATTTGTTTACAAAAACTTGAATGGAATGTATGTCTCGTTGTGATGCATTCCAGGTCTCGCATCCTTGCAACAGTGTAGATTTTACGCCTGAGTTAAATAATATTAGCTTCGTCCTTCTAGATAAGTACGAAGAGTTTCACCCTGGCTTGAGTTGGCTGAAGGTTTTCCGGGCTTTGTTTATACGGCTAGATATATCCGATTTGGATCCGCCACAGAACAGAATGAGCCTGCTTCATCAAGCGGTTGATTCTGGACGGTGATTCTTTGCTTATTGTTCAAATTTATTCGCATTGTCTTTGATTTGCCTATATTTTTTTTAAGCCAGCATGTGATGCAGGTTTCTGGGCAAGTAGTATCTTTGATAGCATGTCTTAGAAGGTGTGGGTAAGAAGACAGATGTTATCAGCGTAGTCATAAATCTTTTGTTTTTTTTTATTTTAAGAGATTTTTGAACGCGAATCAAGTAAGAAAATACTTAGTTTGTCTGGATCTAGGAATTAGTTTTTTTTCTTAAATTACTATTAGTTAGACCTAAGAACTTTATTGGCCATATAAAAAGGCGTTTAGATTCCTTATTGACAAAGCATGCAGCCCTTATGAAAAGGTGCTGAGAGTGGAGGCTGCACTATCCAGCGCTCGACTATCTAACATCGCATATAATTTGGAAACTTTTTAATATTTTCTCAATTTTAAAGATAGAAACATGCTCTAATATGGCCACATACCTGTTTAAAGCTATCAGCTGCTTACTCTTTCCATGGCCCCTTAAACTTGTAGTCCCTTTAAAACTTTTTCATTTAATATTATGGAGTTTTTCGAAATAACTATTGAAATGAGCACTGAAATAAGTTTAAGCTTAATCAATATGTATAATTGACCTTCTCAAAGTTAACGAAGATAACAATATCTTTTGTGGCTGTCGGCGGTTAAAAAATTCTTCGACTCTGCCTTTTTTAGAAACGACGATTTTGTTAAAACCTCTCCTTGAAGAAAAATTTAAAACATAATGATACACATCAGATTGCTTATATGGTATTAGGAGAGGAAGCACCAATAAGCCAATATTAATCCTAAATATTTAATTGATTTAATTTATCTAACTAAATTGAAATAATCATAAAGAAAAATACAATGCAGCACATTATTTAGTGTTCAACATGTTTCATGAACAAAAGAAATAATGAGTGATGACATCATATTCACGCGCGTTTTTTCTAAAATTATTTATCTCTTATTAATTTATAACAGTTTTAAAATTAAAACATAATATTATTCTTACAGAATTTCTATTACTAAATATTTAACGCAATTAATATTCAAATCATTTATAATTTTTATGTTTAAAAAACCAACATTGTTTAAATAGAAAATTATTTTTTAAATAATTTTTTACTATTATAAATGAGTCGTATTTATTGGCATTTTTATAATTTATTTATTTGTGTTTTGATGTAATAAAATTATTTATTGATTAATATATAAAATTTAAGCGTTTTTAATTTTACGACTTTCGGGTGGTCTTAACCTAAAAACTTTCGATTAGTTGTTGTATTTGTAGTTGTGTGCTTTTTTTAATTTTAAAATTACTTTTAATTTCATTAGCCAAACAATTGCACTTTCATTGCTTGATCATATTAGAGACAAGCGTTGAATGAAAGAAAACACACTTGTAGAGGGTGTAACGAAAAGAGCGGATATTTATAATATAAAAAAAAAATAAAATAAAAAAAGTAAAATATATTTTTGACATTTAAAATACAATTTCTTTAGTTTGACATCTTAAATCGAAAAATTTCGATATAAAATAAATTCAGCTGTTAATACCGTACTCCCCTGATAAATTATTGCAAAACTTTAACACACTTTTTTTTTAGAAACAAATGTTGATCATGGTTGAAAATGCTCTTAATAGAAAATATAAAATAATAAATATAAAAGGAAATTATTTAACAGCTTAAATACCTCTTTTCACACCACCCAGTAGCT
This sequence comes from Gymnosoma rotundatum, assembly GCA_916610165.2. Classification (NCBI taxonomy): domain Eukaryota; kingdom Metazoa; phylum Arthropoda; class Insecta; order Diptera; family Tachinidae; genus Gymnosoma; species Gymnosoma rotundatum. The sequence continues at coordinate 37,234,695 of OU744337.1, forward strand.
ACAAAACAAATAACAAATATTTTCAATAATTGCTAAAGCGTGTTAATTGTTACATATCAATGAATGATTAAAAGTTTTTCATATGAATTGACTATCTTTTGGTCTAACTGGCTGGTATTTGATCAATTGGCTACGATGACTATTGATTAGATGTTGTTCAGATATTTTTATTGACTTAAAGCAGCCACAAAAAGTGGGTAACAAAATTAAATAAATTTATTCGTTTAAACATTTGACCCCGCCAGTTGACATCATAAAGATAAGAGTCGAAAATTAAAAACCAAAGAATTTTTAAAATTTATTGTTTAACCAGCAGTTCTTCTGGTTACAAACAAGCCCTTCAACCAAAAAAAAAAAAAAAAATAAAAAAAAAATACAATTTTTTTTTGTAATAGTTGTTGTAACTTAAAAAGTTTGGATGTTGATTGAAATTGTTGGAATGAAGAATATTAAAAAGTAATTTTCAGATGTCAATTAAGTTTAATTGAGGTTAGATCTGGCAGGTAGCTGTGCTTTTACAGATCATTTGGGTTCATTTGCTTTCTTCTGATTATAATTTTTTAAATATTTAAGAGTGGTGCAACTGTCATCGAAAGTGTTGCCAATACTTATAAAAAAATATATGATCGGGGTTTTGTTAGGGATTCTACAGCTTTACTAAGTTTTAGACATTTTGTGTGAAATTTCGTTTAAATTAATTTTTGTGTTTTAATTGTTAGTTGAACTATTTGATATCTTAAAAAATTGATTAATTTCATTTAAAGGTGATTTTCATTTGAAATTTTAATTTTTGGGTGATATAATTCTTGCTATGCTAAAGGTAAGTTTTTTGTAAAACTTAAAATTCTGGTAAAGTTTAAATTTTGCCGATTCTTTTTTACGTACTGGTGAAATAACTATTTTTATTGAAATTTGTGTAAATTGTTCCGTATTTTTTTTTTTGCAAAATCTCAATTTTTGGTTGATATTGAATTTTTTGGAATTTTTAGCTATTTTTGTGTACACAAAGATCTAACATTCTTATGGGAATTTTTATACCAGATCCTAAGGTTCCGCTGTCTTTTTCTAATTAAGGGCCATTTTCATAATTTGACTATAAAGATCACCTTAGTTAAAGTGATTTGAAAATTATGTCAATACCACAAGAAAAAAAAACGCAGTGGCAACTTTTAGAAACAAGGAAAAATCCACAACTTCAGTTTTATCGCTTAAAACAAAGCTGTCCACTTGATTATTCTTTTAGTTTTCAGGCTTTTACATTCCATTATTACTATTTATTTTAAATAATTTTTTATTTTCTTTCCTTCATAGCGCAGAAAATATGGCAACTCCAAAGAAATAAACATTACGTTTAAAGATAAATACAGTTAAAAGTTAACTTAACATGTTTCAAACAAACAAACAAAGTGTTTACCTATCTAATAGTTTTATGTTATGAAAACGGCCCTTAATATCCTTTCTAGAAATTTTATTACATAATAATTTACCCAAATTGAATTCAGTGACTCGTAACTGTATCTTACTTACTTGTACTAAATAGTTTTTCTCTTTTGTTGTTCCCATAAAAAAAATATTTAGGATATTTTTATACCCTTCACCACAAAAAGTGGAAAAAGGGCATGTATAAGTTTGTCATTCCATGTGTAATTTCTACAATATCCATTTCCGACCCCATAAAGTGTATATATTCTGACTTCTTGTGCTTAGGGAAGTCGATTGAGCGATGTCCGTTTGTCCGCCTGTCCATCCGTGTTAGTGTTAAAATCAAGTTTGCCTCGTCCATCGATCAGATATAGTGTCGAAAGAGGTGCTATTGGAAATCAGCATGATTGGTCTATGTTCTTTGAGGCAGCAGGCAAAACACCACGCCTACCTCTACTTTTTTCATGTCATTTGGTACAAGAAAGTAACTCTAATCAAAAAAATAAATATATGGGGCGATAGAGAATTTAAAAATAAGGAAAAAACATCAAGTGAAAAAATTGGCGCTCACCCATATTTTACGAGTTACGGGGCTCTGAAATTTTTAAATTTTTTTTAAAATATTAATATGGGTATCATTTTAAAGCTTTTGAAGATATCTTTAAGGAAATATTAAAAATTTTTTAAATGGCTTAACCCATTAAGAGCCGATGGCATTTTCATTTTAAAGAATATATATGCGGTACCAAATCTCTATCAGCCCAATATTGGCTTTTTTGATTGGAGTTACTTCACTAAACTAGATTTACATAGATGGTGAAGTGTATATAAGATTCGGCATAGCCGAAAATACCACTTCTACTTGTTTATTTACATATTAGGGCCATACTTCAAGGCATCACCTTTTTTAAATAAACAATATTGTGTTATTTTATATTACTTATGTTAAGTGGCTTGTTGAGGTTCAAATAAACACATTGAAGTTTTGCATTTGTGTGAGTTTTATGTGATTGTCGCTTACTGCAGACATAAATTTGCATTTAGATTTATATTTAGGCATCATCTCTTGTAGCATTAGAATATTGCTCCTTATAGGTTTCTAACCTATAATAAAAGTTATTAGCTACGTATAGTCAAATTGTTGGGCACAATAGTTTTCAACTGTTTCGTAGTAGTGGAGCGCCATAGTGACGTCTTATGAATATACCCATTAATTGGTATAAATTTTGTTTCTTCTCGGATGCGTGTATGCTTTCATCTGCACAAATCAAGATCTCGGCTTTGCCAGAGCAACTAAGCTTGTTTTGATCATTCGCAATTGGTGACGCTCAAACCAAATGTTAAACGAAAAAGTCAAAAAGCTTAGAGTTCTATCAAATATTGCCGACAACATGTAGGCAGGACTACATAAACAATTACAGAGTGTTGTATTGACCGTATTTAATTGACCGTCTCCAAGGAGCTTTATTTACTATCATTATAAAATCTTATAATTATTATCAAATTATATTTCAATTAAATGTTAAGTTCTCAAATATATGTATAATTTATTAAAGTATTAATTATATTAAACATATGTATTAAAAACGTTCACAAAGTCACTTAAAAGAACCTTATTAATCTTTTGATTTACATACATATATAAATCTATAAAGAATGTTTTCGCATTAATAAAACAAATCAATGTTATTTGAGTGTTTTATATAAATACTGTGCTTGTAAATTTTACAAATATTTAATGTTCCATAGATTTTATTTATTTTTATTTTTGTCATCTACTATTTTATCATGCGCTGGATTGTAAATATTGCAAGTCAACTTTATAAAACATATATAAATATATCTTTTTTAAGATATTTGTGTAAATGCTAAGGATTGTTTAAAAAAAAGTAAAACTACAATTTTTATATAATAAATTCATGACTTTTCGGCCAACTTCTCCCCCAACGCTTTAAATAATATTTATAATTTAATTAGTTCATAAAAGTTGACATAATTATTAAGTAACAATTTTTTTATAGTTTTCAGTTCGTAAATAATTTATGCGCGTACCTCCATATTTACAGTAGACAGCTGAGATAAAGTCTCAATATTTGCTTTGAAAAATGGTTTGTTTAAAATAACAAAATACCGTTAAAAGTACATTCATATATTTTATATCATGTATTAGCTTTTGCATCTTGGTCGTGGAAGTGTCAATTTCTGTTAAAAACTATACATTTCCTACATTGTTTTTCCTTAAACAAATTAATGTCATTTTATTTTTCTTTTGTTTTTGTCAAGACGGGCATAAGACAAGAAAGAAGCTTTTTAAGAGCAACATACGTTGAATGAGAGAGTTTTAAGTAAATAAATAAAACATAAAATATCATTATCTTAATGCTTGTAATATCAACATGCCAAGTTAAAGTAAATAAAATATTTTAACATTTTACTTGTAACGGCATTATAACAAGGTTTATTGGTAACTTAAATTTTAGGGAGAAATTTAACAGTGAATATGTTACATTTTAATGTCAGTATTAGCTTTTGCACCAGGGCTGGGAATTTTTTGTTTTGGTTCGAGACATGTGCATTTTTTCAATAGATTTACCTTGTGCAGCTGTAAATTAAACTCTAGAGGCATTCGATAAAACGTTCACCTGATATTAAAAGAAATCAAAACACTGAAAGCTAGAGTCTTTCAACTTTGAGTAGGTTCGATATGGATGTGTGTATGTAACCACCGACGATTACAGGCCCACTGTTTGCTGTGAAAACTTAGTCGGTTTTAGTTGTTTTTCTACGGTTTTTAAGTGAAGTCTAAGTATTTTAGTAAATTGGAAATTTTATTTTTAATATTTCTTTTTACATCTTTTGTATACAAACAGCATAAAAACCTACCTCACATTAACGCTAAGTTTAAATAAACCACATTTATGTTAAAGTCCTAATGTTACAAAACAGAAAAGGCAAACTTAAACATAATTAGCAAATGCTGATGCTTCAATATGTTAAATAACACTAAGTTTAAATAACATTAATACCTTACATTTTACTGTTTGTAGGCAAAATTATGTAAGTTACGCTGTAATGCAAAGTTGTACAGAAATGTTACGGTTAACATTTTGAGACCTATTGTACTTTTACTGTTGAAATTTTGTTTTTACTGTTGAAATTTTGTTTTTACTGTTGTATTTTTATTGTTTGATGACTTTGCTCTTTAAATTTATTGTTTGCTTGTTTTTTTTTTTATTAAATAAAAGAGAGCATTTACTTATAATAGTGATGAATAGAAAAAAGTACTTTTACTTACTAGAACACTGGTTCTAATGTTTTTGCTTTTAATGTTATTTAATGTTTGTTGTTGATGCTTCTACTTAAAGTTATGCTGCTGCAGAGTATTTGCCGCACTATAAACATTAATTGTGTTGCTGTTAAGTGTGTTCCGTTTGTCGTTGTTGTGTGAACAACTATTTGCGACCAAGTTTTCAATTTGATTTTCCCGCAATTTCAGTTCGGATTTGCGCACGATAACGTTAAGACGAGCTTTGCTAAGCAAAATATATTAAAAATAGTATATAGAATAATAAAAAAGTGAAAAGTTATTAAATTCGATAAAAATAAATCGTTTCCTATATTATCTTTGTATGACGGCATAATCGGGATTATTTATTGAATATTTTTGCGTTATGTGTTATATGTCAATCACATAGGCATTGTTTTTAAAATTTCTATTATATAATAAAAAAGATTATAAGCTTAAAGTGTAAAACTAACGATAAAATAATAAAAAATTTAAGAAAATTACTATTTTATATATTTCTAACGGTAAAGTCGAAAAAGATTTTAAACTTATTTTAAGAATTTTTCTTATGTGTGACTTAAACAAAATTATCCTCAGGATCAGGTAATACTTTGAATGACAATAAATTTTGTGCAATATTAACATTACATTTTAACATGCCAAAAAATTCCCATGACCTAAAATAACTATATGCCATATAAAAATCTTGTGTCAAAATTTTAGGTTTCGATTTTTTTATATTGGTTGCGATACTCACGGGTAGGTGAATTAGATAGTAAAATTTTGATATTAGAATGTAACTGCTTATAGAAGCGTTCTTAAAATAGGTGAACTTTAAAATAGGACTTTTATAAATGAAATAATCACTGAAAAAGTGCTCTTAAAAAATAGAAATTAAACTTTTTAGAGATAACTTTTACAGATATTGAAAAAATTTAAAAGCAGGAGTTTTTTAAAAAAGAAGTCTTTGCAGAAGTATCACTCCGGAAAATAACTTTTAAAAAAATAGTTTAAAGAAAATAATTGACTATTTAAAAAAAATTTTTCTTATTACAAAATAAATATAAGGAACAATATTAAAACCAACAATCTTAGATTTTAAATAAAAGGTCTTTAATAAATATAGCCTTAAAGATAGCATGGCTTTCAAATTACAAAAAAAAAAATTATATATATACATATACGTAAATGGCTTTTAACAAATAACTTTTAGAAAGAAAATGGTATAAATTAAAATAAAAATACTAATAAACAAAACAGTTTTTAAAAAAGTACTTTCCACGCGAATATTTTGAAAAAATAGATTCTTTTACACGTATAGTCTAAATACGGTAATGGTAGAAGAGAAAGTTATATTAAGAAATGAAAATAAAAGTTTATTCAATAAATTATATTTTAAAGAAGTAAGAGTGCTATATTCGGCTATGCTGAATATTATTTACCCTACACCATCTATGTATGTCTAGTTTAGTATAGTAACTCCAATCAAAATAGCAAATATGGGGGTGACAAAGAATTAAAAATAAAAAAAAAATTTGGTTCTGCAATTTACATAAAAATGACATCGGCTCTTAATGGAATAAGCATTTGTAAAAAATTTATTATTTTCTTGAAGATCTATTTAAAAGCTTTAAAATGATACCCATATTGATATTTTAAAAAAATTTGAAAATTTCAGAGCGCCGTAACTCGGAAAATATGGGCGAGCGCCAATTTTTTTTAGTTGATGTTTTTTTTCTTATTTTTTAATTCTCTATCGCCCCATATAATAATTTTTTTTGATTAGTGTAACTTTGTTGTTCCAAATGACATGAAAAAATTAGAGGTAGGCGTGGTGTTTTGTCTGCTGCCTCGAAGGACATGGACTGATCATGCTGATTTGCAATAGCACCTCTTTTGGACACTATATCTGAACGATTGATATATTTAGTTTTGTTTTGAAATCAAGTTTGTTGCAACACTAACACGGACAGACAGACGGACATCGCTCAATCGACTTCGCTATACATAAGAAGTCAAAAATGGATATTGTAGAAAATACACACGGATTTTCAAACTTACATACACGATTTTTCCACTTTTTGTGGCGAAGGGAATAAAAAGTACCCTTCAAAACGTACCTTTTAAAAACAAAATATATTTAAATAATTTCTTGAACAACATAATAAAAATGATATTTTAAAAATTTTAAAAACGAAAAAAAGTCTGACTTTTACAGCAACGTATTATTTTTAGCGAGTAGGTAAAGAACATCGCAGGTGTTCTCAGCGCAATTTGGTCCTAGTTAATCAAAAAGAGCGACTGTTGAAGAAAGTACCTGAAAAAGTATGTCTATAAAAAATATACTTTCAAGAACTGCTTCACAAATAATTACCATTTATCAAGAGACTTTAGGAGCGGCCAGATTAGTCAAACATTTCATTAAAAAGGCGTTACGACTAAATTATGAAAAAAAATTTTTCCTTAAGAAGTATAATATTGTACTGAAAATAAGAGGTAGTATATCATATTTATTATGTTAAAAATCGTCATTTGTAATAATACGTGTCAAGAAAGATTGCATAAATATTTGTAAAAACAGTGGATACACTTTTCCTTTGAAAAAAGTACATATTAAAAATGATCTTCAGTTAGGAATGGGCGTTAAAAAAGTATTATGATAAGATTATAAAATTATTGTTTTTAAAATGATCTAATATTAAGTATTTATCTTCCGAAAAAATATTTTTAAAAAGTAACATAAAAAACCTTTGTATGAATAATCTTTACAAACTATCTAACCTTAAGAAATGGCCTTGAAGAAAAAGTTAGTTTATTTAAAAATATTGAAAATTGTAAATGATAACTTTCAAGGAAGCACCTACCTGATTAAAATTCATCATTACGGCAAATAACTTGTTAAGAATCTATAGTTTCGTTGTATGCCTGGATGTGTTTATGTCCACTTCACTTTCCAGAGCTTTTTGAAGCCGTCTGATATCGCAGAAAGCTGAAATTGGGCATACTCAAATTACTTTTGCTCCGTTGGTGCAGGACGGAGCTAGATTATTGATTTTTGGTTTATGGGCGCTGGGCGTGGCTTTGTAATTTTGCTACAATCCTCAAAATTTTTCCTATGATTTTTTAAAGGAAACCTATGTAATGTAATGTATTTATAAAGTTTTGCCTGGCAGGGACGGGCTTTGTGTATATACATATATATTCGTTGAAATAATTTTTTCAAAAAGTGCACAAAAATAAGAACGATTTAATATCATACTTAAACCAAAAAATATTTTAAAGTTATTATGAAAATTTTCGCAAAATTACCTTTAAAAAAGGACATATTTAAAACAAAACTCTCACAAAACTATATTTTTATTAAAACTCTTAAAACAAAAAAGAGAATATCTAAGAAAAATCATTAAAAGAAATATTTTTGCTAAAAAACAAGTTAAAAACATTTAAAGTTGCAATTGAAGGATCATGTTGCGTTGAATGAACCGAACTCATATATTTCATTAATTTTACTTTAATGTTGTAAGTTTTAATTGAAATATTTAAAACGCCACAAGTTTGCTTACTTATTACATTTCCATTGCTATATTTGTCTTAATTTATTATTTCTCTTAAATTGTGCATAAGTAAAGAAAATGTTTATTTTATATCAAAGTGTTAAATTGTAACTGATGAAAGAATAATGATTCGGCTAAAATAATCACTTCTCGTTTTTATTTGCTCAACAGTAAATATGTAAATTATGAATGAATTTGATGCCTTCAATTAAGCATATGTTTTCTGAAAAAAAAAAATACAAAAAATTGCAGATTTTCTCTAACGACCTTGACTTTAAGATACTTATATAACTTCCTTAATATGTGTGAACATTTTTTACGCCCTTAAGCTAGAGAAAAAGCAATGGAAGAAGGGGAAAAAGCATTTTTCAATAATTTGTTTAAAGAAAATGGTCATCTTTAATGTTAAAGATAGGAAGCTAATTGAAAATAAAAATTTATCGCAAAAGTTATAAATATGTTGAACCTTAATCGGTAGAAATTAGTTGCCACAAATTTATTGCAGAACTATTATACAGAAAATTTATTGATAACAGAAATTTTACCAAGAATTTATTTGCAATAAAAAATTTCTGAAGAAAATGTTTACTAAAAACTAATTAAATAGATTTCTTCTAATATAAACCTAACGCTAATAGAAACTTTCTACCGAACATTTTTCGATGGCAGAAATCATTTGTTGCAATTTATCGATAATAGAAATATACTATATATATTTACCGATAATAAAAGTTTAATAAAGCAAATTTGTCTGCAACAGGAATTTCCTAGAATAAATTTATAGACAACAGAAATGTTTGTAGACAACAGAAATGTTTTTTCAACTTATCGAATTCTTCATTAAATTTATTTATAATAAAAATATTTCGATAACTAAAATCTTCTGTGCAAATCTATTGATAAGAGATATTTTATGGGAAAAATTTATCGGTAATAGAAATCTTCTATTGTACTGTTCGATAACAGAAATCATTCATTGTAAATTTATCGATAACAGAAATTTTTTATTTTAAGCTTACCGATAGTAATCGTTTTTTAAAGCAAAATTGTATGTACAATATGTACATTAACTTTTTACTGGTAAAAAGAGTTTACAGTTTTTCTTATTCGGGAAGAAAATCCTTTATAGATAATAGTAAATTAGCATAGATAACTAATTGATAATAGCGATGTTATATAAAGAATTCATTTATAAGAGAATTTATCTTAAGAAAATTTTACGATATCAGAAACTAATCAAAGAAAATTTTGCAATTTTCTAACAAACAAAAAAAATTATTTGTAGCAAAAATATTCCAGAGAAAACTTATAAATAAAAAAAGTGCCAGAAAAGATTAATCTGGAGTATAAATTTTTCATACAGAGTTAAAAACAAACTTTTTATTGAAATTCTGTGTAGAAAACGATAACAAAAATTTTCTGAAACATACTAAAACATAATTCTTTTTTAGAAAGTTTTAAGTTGGCAAAAATTTTCAAGAGATATTTAAAAATAACAGTTTGTCGCAAAAGTTTATCGTTAAAAAATTTCTGCATGGAATTGTAGCTTTAATTTGCTCTTGAAAATTTATTTAAAGCAAAAATTTCCTATAGCAAATTTATCAAAAGCTTGTGCTTTTGAAAAAATGAAGAAGTAACAAAAATTTTCTTTAGAAGGTTTCTTGGTTTTTTAAAATAAAATAAAAATATTATGTGGGACACATATCGGTCTCCATATGGAAGAACGAAGACTTTTACAATAAGAAGAATTTCCTAAAGTAAATCTTTCGATAACAAAAATATCCTAAAGAAACTTTTTTGAATTAATAGTTTTTCTGTAAAGATTTGGTCATTGAAATTTTCTGATAGAAAGTTTATCGATTGCGAAGTTACTCATATAGAAAATTTTTTTGAATTTTATTATTATTTGTTTATTTTTTTGCTTCACAAATATTAAATAAAAGTGTGAGTGCAAAAGATTTGAGCGTCCACATAACTCTTGTGTATTTTAAGAGTTAAATATAATGATACTTTCAAAAAGTAACATTAGAGCAAAAATAAATATTTTATAAATGTAACATAAACATATTTTAACACTTCATTAAACAACGAGATTTTAATAAAAAATTCCTTTTGAGATTTTTAATATCTAACATGAAAAAATCAATTGATATAATTTTTGTTTCTTTAAATTAATGTATGATTTCGCTACAACTGACGGAGAATAGAAATCTGTAACAAATGTAATGGAAAAGCCATAAAATTAATTTTTTACACAGTTTCTTTGGTTGCTCAAAACACATGTTGTGTTAAACAAATTTTCCTGTTACTTTGTATAAATTTTTCATTTGATGTAATTTATTTAAATTATTTAATTACACAGCCCTTTTTAATTGGGTGTTTTTGTTGCAAACCATTTAACTCATTTTATAAATAATTTGTTTTGTAATAGTTGTAAAATATTATTAATACAGCACTCGTTAAACAATAAATAAAAGCTTAAGCTACAGTTTTAAGTGGCCTATTTCTTAACTTAGATATTTTAATTCTACGAGGAGGATATCAGAATTGCCAAAATTAGCAAGGGAAATTTGAATAAGTCTATAACTTTCCTGAGAAGAAAGAAACTAATTATGAAATGCCTATTTTGTCATAAGGTCTCTGGCATCTTTCGCTTTCCTATTGAAAGATCGAAATCTTAAGCGCCCTATAAAAAATCTATCTTGAAAACATAAAATTTCTATTGAAAATCTATCGATAACACAAAATTTCTATTAAAAATTTATCGATAATATAGAATTTTTGCAGAAAATATTTTGACAACATAAAATCTCTACAATAGAATTAACTATTACAAAATATTTGTATTGAAAATTTATCGATAACATAAAAATTCTTTAAAAAACTTGAAAAAAAAATTTCTGTAGAAAACTAAAAAAATTTTTTTTTCAGTTTTTTACACAACGTTTGTGATATAAAGTTTGTGATGAAAATTTATTGATAGATAACAACAAATAAATAAAAGTTACTCTAAACAGAATATTTGATCAAAAATATATTTCTAAAATTCTAAATTCTAAAATATATTTCTACTGGACAGGGTTAGTGTATCAAAATACACTAGTATACACTATAGAAAACTATACATAAAAATCTTTTTAATATCGATAAAAGTAAAATTTATTACTTATTCATTGTCTATGGAAGAATTCTTGCTATCGATAAATTGTATATAAATAATTTAATGCTATTTATAAATTTATCATAAAAACGTTACATAAAATTGGAAAATTTAATGTGATCGATAAATTTTTCTTCGGAAAATGTTATATTGTAGAATATGCTATTAATAATTTTCATAAAATTTATGTTTCGCTAAAAATTCTATTTTTTGATAAATTTTATATTATATGTAAGCTTTGCTATCGGAAATTTTATATTATTGATAAACTCTCCTAGAAAGTTTTCTGGTAATCGATTAATTTTGCTGTAGAAAATCTTTTGTTATCGATGACTTTTAACATAAAAACTATTACGTTGTAGTTAAATTTTGTTATAAACGGTGTCAACTTTATCAGATTAAAAATGTAATATAACTCTCATGTATGGGCCGGTGCCTCAAAGTCTATTTTGGGGTTACTCGAAGGCGTGCAGGAGGGAGCGAAGAAGCTCATCGGTGACAGTAGGGTATCCAGCTCTATTGATTCACTGGAGCATCGACGCAATGTGGAGAGTGTTTCACTGTTTTATCGTAACTTCAACGGAATGTGCTCTTATGAAATCAATGAACTTGTTCCTGAAAACCGTAGTGTCGTACGCGCTCTACATCAAGAGCGCATTCCTTTGTGGTCGACTGGCCATTGAATCGCACTACGCTTTACAGAGAGATATCTTTTTTTAGCAGAACAGTTCGTATGTGGAATAAACTCCCTGCGGAGGTCTCTCCTGCCACTTTCAATGTACAAAAATTCAAATTAAATGTCCACAAGCACTACTCCCTCTATGCCCCTTCCCACAACCTAACTTCCTAGTTCTGGCACAATGCATTGCATAAGTAGGGGTCATCCCCTAAGTGCTGGTGCTAATAAAAAAAAAAATGTCTATAAACTTTGTGGCAGAAAATTTCATTTTATCTTTTTCTATTAGAACACGTTTTATTTAGTTGAGAATTATTTGAGAAAGTTTTTAATTTTAAGCATAAGCACATGATTTCTGTTTCGTCTAAATAAAACATTTAGAAAAACTTTATGTGTGTGTACACTGTAATAAGTGTCCGAATTGGTGCGTTGTTGTAATATTAAGGTTTATGCTTTTATTGGGAAGTAAACGACTAATGTTTTTCTTAAGTACGATCGATGAGCATTTAAACAAAAATAAATTTGTAATTTGTTAGCGGCTTTTTGTTTTAAGTTTTCTGTAATTAATTGTTTATTATTAAAAAAATTAATTGCTTTAAGAAGGTGTTTATAATTGGAAATTATGGTATTTTGGTTAAAGCAAATATCCCATGGGAAACGCCTTAATTTGAGAGGAATTTCTTGTAATTACTTAAAATGTGGGGCGGTGGGGGTCTACCAAGTTGACATAAATTTTAGTACTGTAATCAAGCTTTATATTTAGCATAAAACCATTAGTCAGTAATTTAAAAGTATTAATATAAAGATAATTTATATATGAGTCATAAATAAGAATTCGTTAGAAAATTTTAAAGAATTTTTATTAAATAAAGATGATTCTAGTAGTCGACCGGCCTAAACGAGATCATATTAAAGTTGTACATGTTTTAATTTTTGAAATATGTACACTTTTTCATGCCCTCTTTATATTAAACTCTAGTTTTGGAATTAATCCTTATTGAGGTTTCTTTAATAAAAGCAGTCACATTCATTTTTTCTCAAAATAAGAATGTGACGCGTTAAATATAAGAAAAAGAAAACTATATAAAAAAAAAAATATATGGCATGCCACTGACAGCTAAAGAACTTCGGGCCGTTCTATTCGAAACATGTCGACTTTCAAATGCTATTTGCAATATCATGAGTTTAGAAAACATTTGAAAATTTTATTTATTTGACACTTTAAAACAATAAACCAGAAAAACAAATTTAGAAATTTTTTTTTGATAGATGTTTATGTTCGAAAATATTTTTTTATAAAAAAAAAAACTTATCATTGCGAACAATAATAAAATCAAATCACAAGTGTTTCGTTATTTTAAAAATTAGTTGCAACTTGAAGCAAATTGATTTAATATTTCATATTCTTTCAAAGTATTTGAATCACACTTTAATTTATCTAAAATTTTCTTTAGTCAATTTTGATATTATTTTACTTTAGCCAATATTTTTAAAAGTTATTTTTTGTTTAAATTTAAGAAGCTTGAATCTTCCTTCTGTAGTAGATTTTTATTTGGCATAAAAATTAATTTGTTTGGTTTGTTTGTCTTCTTTCTAATTTTGTGAACCTTAAATTGCAAAACTCAGGCTTGGAAAAGTGTGTACGATTCGACAATTTTTGGTTACTTTTGCATTAGGTAAATGTGACAGTATCCCCTAGCTTAAACAATTACTTTATGCTAATCAAAACTAAAGCATAAAAATAATTTTAAAGTAGCGTTTGGTAATTTTTAAATATAAGTTTTGCCTCTTATAATTTAATCAAAATAAAAATTTTTCATTAATGAGCATTCAATTATAATCTTTTATGATATTTTTCATAAATGAGATTTCTGCGATTTTTTTTTTTATCTTTTACGTTCATCATCAAAAAGTTTTCATCCTGCGATCACACATGACTGTTTGCGCTTCGTTTTAAAGCATTTAAGAGGAAACAAAAAAAAAAATATCCGTATTTTTTATATATGATAAGAGATGAATAAAATTATTTTCATTTATGCTGCTTTTCATTAACGAATGGGAATATTTTTCAGTACTGAAAAGTTTTCATTTATGAGAATTCAAAGATGAGATTTATGAAATTTCTCATAAATGAGAAAAAAAATATATCTTTTTCGCGGTCACTAACAACAGAAAAATTATCTGCCTACGATCCCACATGAATGTGTATATTAGCATTGATGCAAGTTAGGGTGAAAAACAAACAAAATCCGTATTATGAAAGACAATATTACAATTAGATATTAACAATAAAAGGTGTTATTTTTGTTCTAATTTATGGAAAAAAGAAAGCATCAACCCATAAGCAACAATTCTGTTCTTAAGTTGAAACGAGACTATATACGTATCTATATTCAATATGCACAAAAATGTTTAAAGTAAACCATAAAAAATTAAAAAAGTACAAATTTTATATCTACATATTCTCCAACACAATTAAAAAAAAAAAACGATTTGTAATATACGCGAATATACGCCGGCAAAAGAACATAAAAAATATGCGTGTATACACACACGCGAACGCTTTATGAAAAAATTTTTCTACGATCTATTCACATATGACAAATTCTCAAAATGTAAAATTCTCATAAATGATCACTTGCATGAAAAAAGATATTTTCTCATTTTTTCACCTTTGAAGAGAAATAAATAAATGAAAAAAAAAAATATTTTCTAGCTACTCATACATTTAGGAAAAGAAGTAACAGGAGAGCGAGCATTTCGGTATTCTGAATTTAATATATCACATCCAAAGAAGGATTTTTTCTCCAGTGACAAAGTAAAAAAATATGAAATCTTATTTGATTTAACATTAGGCATAATCGGTAGCATTAAGATATTTCTAACATGTTCTGCTTTCAATCTCAAAATCTTTATAAGCTCACTATTATTAAGCTGAGGGCTGATGTTAAAAGAAAAAATTTAATAAATTTAATAATCGTTAAAGAGAACGCTCTTTTTATTGAAAAAACGTACTACAAATAAATGTCAATTTTCCATGCCTGGTAATAAGTACATATTTTGTTTTGATTTTTTTTTTCTTTACAGTTTTTAAATGTTTCAAACATGTGTCCGATTTACTATTCAAAGTTCAAGACGCCGTAAATGATTGTGGCGCTGACGTTATGATCACCAAATATTCTATGTCAAATTGAAAAAAAGCAAAAAAAAATGATCTTTTATTTAAAATTTTTATTTGATTTGATTTTTTATTCGTAAGCTTGCAATAACAAATCTTATCGCAAACTCGGAAATTGTTTATGCTTATGCTGGTATGGGTGTATCGAATAAAATAAATATATATTATTGTTTATTTACTTAGTTTTTAGAAGCAAAGTGTGTCAATAGTTTTTTACATGCATGACAATTCTATTAAAAGGCTTTGAAAACAGAGTATTTGATAAATTCAGAAGAAGAGATCTTCAAAGATAATTTTTTTTTAGGTACTTTTTTAAGTTTTTAACAATAGTTTTTAACAGTAGGAATCTTTTGCAAAGGTAAATTTTTAAGGGATGCTGTATTTGGCATTTGGTTAAGTACGATTTTTTAATATACTTGTTTTAATAATCTTGGTTGTAAGTGATTCATTAAGAAATCATTTTAATATACCTCATTTTTTTAAAGGTACTTATTTTAAAAATTATTTTTAAAATATTTTTTTTCTTGCTTTTTCTTAAAAATCCCTTATCCAAAAGTAACGTTAGGATATTTTATGTAAAATTTTAATTTTTAGCCCCTTTTCTTAAAGTAAGTATAGAGTAATCGTTTTTAAAAAGTGCTTTGTAATGGCTTATTTAATAAGGATTTTTAAGTTCTTTATCATACATATTTTTTTCTTGAAAAGTACTTTTTCGAAAAATTTTGTTTTAAACTTAAAATTATACGTTTTTGGAATATTAAAACTTTTTAAAGGAGTTTCCTTAAAAAATTTCTTAAAGCGTAGATTTTTACGAGAGGCTTTCTTACCTTTACTTTTTTAACGGATTTGTTTTTATTATTAGATTTTTAAAATATTATTTAATTAATAGTAATTTTTGTAAGAAAATATTTTTATGAATGCCATTATTTAAGTTAAGTTTTCAATAGGGTCTTTTTTTAAGCTTCGATTTAAAAGATTTTTTGAAAGGTTCTTTTTGGAAAGGTACATTTCTAAAGGTACTTTTAAATAATACTTCTTTCTAGTGGCACTGCTTAAAAAAGGTTTCTTTTTTAAGGTGTTTAAACATTTTTTTCTTTTATTTTTTTCTTTCGGCTTTTTTATGGTTCTTCAAATTTAATACATTAAAAAAACCCTTTTTGATTGATTTTATAAATAATTTATTACCCTCCTCAGTGACAAGCTTAAATAATAAATAACAGACGAATCTAATACATACATACAGTAGTTTAAAATTCCCTGGAAATGACCAAAAAAGTTAGTCCAACAAAGTTGGAGGATAATAAATTATTAAAAAAACAATAAAAAAATGGTTTTTGTAATTTATTAAATTTGGAGGACCATAACAAAGCTGAAGCAAAATAACTATCTTTATTTAAAAAGTGAAAATTTTAAAAAAGTACGTTTAATTAAATGTGCTATTTAGAAAAACTTTTCATATCCAAAGATCTTCTAACGCACTTTTATCAAAAGGTAATTTCAAGAAGTAAAGTGCATTATGAAAAAAAAAAAATTTTAAGTGCTTTGCTTAAAAGATTTTGTTTGAAGGTACTTTTGGATAGATATTATTATTTAAAGGGACACTTTGTTATAAACCGAATGTTTATTAAAGAAAGTCTTTTAAAAAATGTGATGTTTTTTGAAGAAAAGAAAGGCAACTTAAAGGATGCTGTTCAAAACGATTTACTTTTTTAATTTAATTTATAAAGAAAGAGCCAATTTTTAATAAAAATGTTTATAGAATGTCGCAGTTTCTCGCCTGTTGAAGAAGGTAAAATTATAACAAATGGTATATCTCAAACCGAAACGATGTAAGGAACCAAGTAGATGTATATTTTTTATCTCTCTACTTTAAAACAATATTGTGAAGTATCAGTATTAAAACCAAATCATGCGTGACACTTTATAGTGTTTTTCATGTTAATTTTATGTGCTTCAAAATTTATATGTATTATGTAAAACTTTGAACAATAAAAAAATTCACATGTCTTAATTTTGGATATTTTCTAAGAATTAAATTTATGTCATTGCTTTGCATTATTTCGTAGTCAATATTAATATTTTAAGGGAACGGCTTTCATTTTTAAAAATAATTGTACAATCTGCAGACTAACAGACGGGTACGAGTCATTTTAAGCGTGACAGCATAATTCGCAATAGCAAAATCGTAATTTATGACATTTTAATGTTAATGACCCTCATGATGAAATTGTAAAGCAATAGAAAATTGTTAACATATGTTAAAAAACGCTTTTAAATAATTTATTTTATTAGCTACAATGTTGTAAATACAACGTACAAAAAGATATTTAACCAAACTCTTGATAAATCTGTTTCCATTATATACACTGTTCTAACTGACACCAGTTCTCATATCACATTTCCCACATAAATACAATCACTTAAATATGACCTTTAACTCAAAATCCAATAGATCATAAAATATTTATTAACAAAATATTATTTTCTAGATCACTTGAACCATCATTATTGTTTCCTGGACAGTTTCTAAATGATTTCTAGCAATTACGAATGGTTACTAGACAGCCGACAACATTTGATTATTTACGCTCATACTATTTAAATACTTTACTTTTACCTGAAATCTATACAAGAAAAGAAAGAGAAAAAACTATTACACAATGTGTATCATACCACAACTACACCACCAATAGATAATGAGCTCAAAATGCACTTTGGTGGGTTCAAGCCATTAGACAAAACAACTGACAATTTGTCTGTCTTGCTGTCTAGTGCAGCAAAGTTCCAGACAGTTATATAAATATATGATCAAGTTGATAGTAAAAAAAAAAAAAAAAAAAAAAAATAACTCCGTTTAAATAAGCTAACAAGAGTTATTGTGTTTTTTCTTCTTTATTGATTGTTTGTAAACTGATTCTCGTCTGTTTTCGATGTTTTATTGTTGTTATTCTTTTTTTTTTAATAAAAAATGAAAGCCGTAAACAATAAGCAAATAATATTGATGATAGATGAACTCAATAATGATTGAGGAACAGCCAAATGAAATTATAAAAAAAAATTTTAACAATTGCAATTGTGATCGTATAAAGGAAATTCTATGAAAAGTATGGTGATTACTTAAGTTGTAAATATATAAAAAACATTATTCGTAATAAATTTTAATGAATATTTAAAAATAATATTTTAGTAAGTAAGATTTTAAATACTCTATTTAATATTCTTTCAGATTAGAAAAGATTTGAAAAAGGCAAAATAATGCATAAACTTTTTTTGATACCGACGTGCTAAGAATGTAAAAAAATTTTTACTGTGGCACAGAAAAATATTTTTGAAACATTCGTTTTTAAAAGTATATTCTAAAAGGACTTTTCACAAAAGCTCACATTTGAAATATGTATATCTGTTAGACTAGCAATAATTATGCCTTGATCCAGTAATGGCGGCATTATTCCTTGTCCCCTTATGCTAAATATCTGGAAAAAAACGTTTTGAATACGTTAATAGTTTCTTTTATCGGTATTGAATGTATTGTCCTAAAGTCCTATAAATATATGTTAGTCATAGTCAAGTTACATTCATAGTTTAGTCATATCGTAGTCAAAGTCCAGTCATGGACTAGTCAGTGTCTGGTATGAGACTATATATAATCTAGTCTCGTCTAGTCGAAATCTAGGTCTAAATTTTCGTGGCCTTGCCGTGATCTAAACGTAGCCTTTACATAGCGGAGGTATAAGCGTAGTAGTCTAAAATCAGCGTAGTAGTCTAAAATCATTGCCTCTTCATAATCTAAACGTTGCCTGTAGTCCAGCTGAAGTATAAACGTAGTAGATTCATAGTCCGTATTTACACTATGCAATTTTTTGAGGCATTTTTTCCTCAATTTTCTATTTAAGTTACAGGGTTATGCGATATCTAAAAGTAAACACTAGCAACAGTAACATCCCCTCAAAATTCAAGCAATACCATATTGCTTACTCCTCCTGCTTCACAAACAAACAAAAATTTCATGCTAGTTTCATGAAAAATTGCATAGTGTAAATGCGGTAATAGTCTGAAAATAGCCTGGTTGAAGTCTAATACAAGCCTATACATACTCAAGCCATAGTCTATCATAGTGTAATTATAATCTATTCTTATCATTGCGTAATAATGTCTTTTCGTAGTCTTCTAGTCATGGCCTATTCCTAGTTAAAGTCCATTCAACACACTTCAGAGTCTATTTATACTCTCTCCGTAGTTTAAAAATAGTCAAGTCATAGTTTGTTTTTAGTCTAATAATAGCATTTTCGTAATATAACATAGCTAGTCGTAGTCAAGTCACAGTTTATTAACAGTCTGGCCGTATTATAGTCTACAAATAGTTAAGTCTTAGTCTATTCGTCTAGAAGATTAGCCATAGTCGAGTCGTATATTCATAGCCTAGTTGTAGTCTAGAAATATTTCAGTTATAGTCATGTTTTAGTATATCAATAGTCTAGCCATAATTTGTTAGAAGCTTATTCAAAACCTTGTCCTTTACTATTTAAGATCAAGTTGTAGTGTAGTTATAATCTTATCACAGTTTAGTCGGTAGCGAAATGGCCATCGAGACGTGCTTTCACCTTCAATAATTAATACCGGAAAAATAGCACAAAAAATTTAAAGTTTAATTTATATTATTTAATATTCCCATGTTTTTAATCTTTAATTTTATAATTTTTTTTTATTAAATTTTCGCTTTCAAAACTCTTTTAAAACAGACCGTTTTGAAAGCCAATGTTGTATAATGTGTTTTCTTTAAAAAAAAAACAACTTTTTTCTAATGATGACTTTTTTACCAACCGTATATCTAATAATAAACTGTAAAAATTCCAGGAAGACCAGATAGATGATGTAGGCAGCTATAGCTTTCCGACAGATAAACAAACAAACCCATTTTGTGCTTTAAATATATATATATATATATATATATATATATATATATATATATATATATATATATATATATATATATATATATGGAACAAGATATATGATGTATTTGTAAGATATTTAATGTGTAGCAAGTAAACGAGCTGAATACAAACATCATCAACATAAGTAACAAAACAAACAATTGCTTTTTAAAAAACAAGAACAAAAAAAAAAAATAAAAATAAACCAAGTAATTGGGTTAATATTGCCATCGACCAAAAATATTTAAAATTTTTTTTTAACAAAAATCGCTTAAAAAAATATTGTATTTGAAACTAAGAAAGGAGTTCTTGTATATCGCTGGTCTCATGTAGAAAGGCCCTAACTCGTATATAAGTAACTTTACTGGAGAAGGTAAAACATAATAGAAACTGTATTTATCACAATGTAATATTAAAAATGCAAATGCTTAGGAAACCGTTATTTTTGATACTATTGCATTCAAATTTTGTGACAAGGTGTATCTGTGTGAAATGTATTGGAATCACGAAAAATTTCAATTTCGTATAAAATCGAGTTAGGGCCTTTCTACATGAGACCAGCGATACGCATGATCATGTATAAAATTTCATTGTCAAATTCCTATTTTTTTATATTGTGTCTCTCTAAGATAGAGAAATACACATGTATAGAAACAAATATTTTTGTGCCTCTTGTATTTGAATATGTCCATATTTATTGACGCGATACTTAAGAAAACTATTATAAAATTGGCTTGTCATTTGGTGATACAAATGTTAATTTTCTGATGTGATTTTTTGTGTTCGTATTTTTAATTAAAACTTTTAAACACATTTGAAAATAACAAGTGATTCAATAAAAGATTTTTAAGTGGCGCTTTTAAGTGCGTTTTAAAAGTCTCACAAATATACTTAAACTACTGTTGTTTATTGATGAAGGAAGATTCCAGTAGGAAATTTTATGACTTTTACATATTCAGTGATATGTGTGAAGCTTAAAATTGGTAGGTTTTCCATAGTATTTAAATTTTTTGACTGTTGACTTTTTAGAAAGTTTCATTTAAATAATTTAGTATGTTTTAAAACATGTACTTTTAAAATAAATGACATTATATTGCATCAGAAAAATTTCCATTTTCTTAATTTAATATTTCCAAAAAGTAACTTTTATGATAGGCAGAGTGTTGAAACTCATTAACTCAAGGAAAACATTTATTTATTTCATTGCTCTTTTTCGTATTCTTCTTAACTATGGATATTCACTAAATTAAAAGCATCAATTGAATACATCGTTAAAAAAATACTTATATAAAACGGAAAAATAAATTTGTAACACGTTTTTAATGAAATATGCCAATTTCACGTTAACATTTCTGTATTAAAATACAATAATACAACTTCTAAAATAATACAAATAACAAAAAAAGAATTTCATACTATCTAATTACAATTCTTGCGAAAAAACCGACTTCAAAACAGATTTCATCTGTGTGTATATAAGGGTTCGTAAGTATGGTCACATACATCAAATTACATTAACTATTGGGATACCCTTGTATTACATCTCTAAACTTTATACTTATTATAGCAGACTTAGCACTACATCTCTTTGTTAATTTCGGTTGTTCAACAGTTCCACAGTTAGCAATATGCATCAAATTACAGAAACTAAAGGGGCACCCTTAAGTTTCCAAATTCAAATTTTATACTCGCAATTGTAGTAGATATAGCAATCAGATTCTTTGTAAATTTCAACCGTCTGTCTATAATGGTTCAACATTTTGGCAGTATACATTAAATAACATAAAGTATTGTAAGACCCTTTAATTTAAAATTTAAAATATTCATACTTCTTATGGCTGCTGTAGTCAAGGTGGTAAGCGCGTTGACTATAAATCTGGCTGCCTTGGGTTCAACCCTTGCCGCAGTCTAAAAATAAAACTGTTTTTTTCTGTTTAATGGTATAAATACATAATCAGAATTAATATAAAAACATGCAGCCTCCTTCGTAGGTACGAGTACTTCCTCATAGCATATTCGCCGGCGAAGTAAAATAATTAATAAAAAGGCTATATCTATCTCCTTTCACCACCTGTCTCCTCTTTCATCTATCCCTTTCTTGTTACTTGTTGTTATAGCGGAGTTGGAAATATATTTTCGTAGTAAGTTTCAAACGCTTGTCTACAACTGTTTAAAAGGATTGCCATATACATTAAATTAAAATTTGGTCATCTGTTAATTTATATTTTGAAAAATCAGTACTTCTTACTGTAATATTCATATCAATCGATATTCTGTCCAATTAGCAAGAGTTTGTCTAAAACAGTTCACGCTTTAAGATTTATTTTTGTATTATTTTTTGCTATTAGGAGCTATGGTGATATGAAGTTTTTGAATTCTTGAACTGTTTTTAATACGGGACTAATCTGTAATCAATACCTTTTAAATAAAGAAAGAATTTTTCAAAATCGGTTATGAAATGACTGAGTTATGGAGGCACAATTATAAAAAAAGCAACTTTCAGTCAAATTGAAAACCTTGCCTAAGAGAACTTTAACAACCATACGGGAGAGTAAACAATTTATCAAATAATTCCAAGCAGTGTTGTCAACTTGATGCGTTTCGCACCATTTTGGGTGCTTTTTCGAATTTTTTGTGCGAAAATTTCAAGTGTTGGTGCGTGGTGCGTTTTTTTTAAATTTTGGTGCTTTTTTTAATTTGTGGTGGAACCAAAAAAAATTTTTTTTGTACAAAAAATACACCTCTTTTAATACCATTTCGTTTAAGACGTACCAAATCATAAGTACAAAATGAAACGGTATTGTTGTTGTATTAATTTATGTTATGTTAAAAAAAAACATTTTACTGTATGGAATATACTATCCCTTTTAGATTTTCATGGTCATTGTTTTTGTAGTAGAGGCTGATGTCGTATCTGATAAACAGCTTAGCAAAAGCAGAGTTTTGTCGTGATCAGTTACCCGACTTCAAAATAAGAAGGAGGTTGTACAATTCGACTGAATGTTGCTTTTTTATGTTTGTGCCTGCAGAACTCGGTCATTTCGGAACCGATTTTGAAAATTGTTTGTAATATGATAGATTATGCTTACAGTTTGGTCCCGTTTAATAAACAGTTCATAATCTTAAAAATTAAAGGGTGTCCCCATGCATATTTTTTACGTGCATTATGAACTGTAAAGGACGATTCTGTAAAATAAAAAATGACTGCGTAATACTATGGCTCCCAATAACAAAAAGTTATACAAAAATAAATCTAAAAATTAAAGGGTGCCCCCACAATTGATGTAAATTTACTTATAGACAAACTTTTGTAAATTGGACAGAATGTCGATTGCTATGGCCGATATAGTAAAAATTATTAATACTAAAAATTATAAACTAAAGGGTGCGCCTATAGTTCACTCAATTTTATGTATATGGCCATACTTTTTAACAGTTGTAGACAGACGCTTGAAATTTACAACGAACCTAAATTGCTGAGTCCGCTATAACAATAAGTACAAAATTTGGTTTTGGAAGTTAAAGAGTGTCCCATTAGTTGATGTAATTTCAAATTATTCATAATTTTTTTTTGCATTTATAAGCCTATAATAAAATGAATTTTGAAGGGCAATTTTACTTATTAAGCTGTATGTATGTAATTATACAGAAATATTTTTTTATGAATGATCGGTGTTTTATTTTCAAAAGTTGTGTATGCAATATATGAAAAAAATGTATGTATTGTTTGTAAAAACCTTGAACTTTAAGACTGCTTTATTGTTATATTTTTAATACAAGAAAATTCTAAAACTTGGTGCGTTTTCTTTTAAATGGTGCGTTTTTTTCTCCACTTTGGTGCGTTTTGAAATTTCAAAGTTGAAAACGCTGATTCCAAGTCATCGAAGGAGAGTAAAACATATATAGAATTCTATAAAATTTTATTGCTCTTATACAAATGTGAGCTTCCTTATGGAAACTATAAGCTTCTAGTGTTCATTTTAAGTACTCGCTTAATCAACGCGTTCTGAATATCTACACTTCCTAATGGGTAAACTCTTTATTTAATTATCTAAATGTGTTTATTTGTGGTATATGATTTCAAAACTTAGCACATAAATTTCACAAGTCAAATTGTATAGGGAAAATGATGTTAGATGAACATTTCGTACACACACGCACAGTGGGTATCATATTTATAAGATCATGAAAATATTTTCATAAAAAAATTTGATTTCTGGTATAAGAGGTCATTCAACAGTTAATGCAGAATTTCAATTTAATGGATAATTCTGCTTTTTTAATTATTTGATTAATTTTAATAATTTTTTTTAATAATAATTTATTTTTAAATACAAAAAGAAAAGGCAATTGAGTAAAAATTCACTATTTTTTGTGGTTAAAATGCGTTGACTGCTTGTTAAGATAAAAATAATTAAATAGTTCTTAGCCACGAGTGAGTGTATGGCCATAAAATATTGGGCTGGGGATTTGGGCGTATTATTCACATGACATTCATGTCATCCGAAAAAGGCAGAAAAAATTTATCAAAATATTCAACAACATACAACATACAAAATCGACCAGCCTCAAGTTCAAGTGGAAAAAGTGGAATCATCCTAATTTAAATGGAGCTGTTTTCTTTATTAATATTATATATTTCTTCCCATGAATTGCTTTCAGTTTATTTTTTTTTCTGCCACGTACAGTTTTTAAGAGGCGTGGCATTAAATGAAGCGGTCATATTAATGTGAATATTTAACTATAACTGGAGAACGCACGTAAGGAAAAAAACATGTTTGAGGTAACCATAATCTAAAAACAACATATTATGCAAGTATTATATGGTTTTAAGCAAAAAATAGTATTTGTTGGACAATGGGTGGTCTAGTAATTAAAACAAGGATTTCAGCTTAATTTTAATAAGTTTTAATTCAATAAATTCCACTTACACTTGTGTTTTCGCTAGGAAAAAATTTACTAGCGCCCGAGTTTACAACCAGTCTAAAACTAAAGCTTCACTTATAGCTAAACACAAAGTTTAATATTTAGATACGCAAATTGTACAAATTTACTCTACACTGTTTAGGCACAAAACATGATCGCTGGTAAAACGAATCAATAAGCCCTTATTATAAATATGGCGGAGAATTAGAAAAAGAAGTCAATTGGCAAATCTGACATGGGAGATGGAATAAAGTAACAGTATTATAACATTTAATAATAACATAGTTAGTCTTGAGATCATATTATCGTCTAGCATAACAACAACATGGTAATCATATTTTAATGTTAAATATTGTTACGAAAATAAGATCTGGCAACCTGTGTTGTTGGTATCCGTATGAGCGTAGTGAATAAATTACTTCCGCTAATGGTGTGTGAATAGAATAATACCACAATTAGCTAACAAGAGTTGAGCAACCTCAATGGTTGCGTTGGTAGAGGTGTTTGCTGCAAAAGAGAAGATCTTGAGTTCGAGCCCACCTTCGGACATGCCTACAAGGGAAATTAATTTAAAAATATTAAGAAGCAGCAGTACAAACCTCCGGAGAGGCAAAAGACAATTGTTGTGTGAAGCCATGTCTGCTAATTTAGTGAAGACGTCTAATTTAATAAAACAGTAACAGATAATTGTCAAGAAACCCTTTAAAATAAAAAGCAAGAACGGTAGCGGTTAACGTAGGGAATTGTAACAGCATAACAACAGTGCATGGGAGACGTATGTTGTGGCTATTGGATTAAGGCGGATGACTGGCTTGGATAAAAGGAGTAGCGTAGATGTCTTTGGATGGTTAAGGTTACTAAATAAGGCATCGAGTAGATCATGTCTCGCCGGAGTAACACAATAATGAAGCGTGGATGGCTACGTTTGTAATAATAATGCATGTTTAGTAAATACGAGACCATGGGATTCACAAGACCGGTAGGATCAAGCTGTATAGCCAGATAAAGCCACAAAGTAGTAAGAATGCGGAATTTATAATGAGCCACAGTGGCATTTGTAATCAAAAGAATCCGTACGTTTGTCTAAAAAGGGCAAAAACGTAACAATATGTTATAATTAAATGTTATAATATTATGTTCAAATATAAGCGTTCTATGGTTAAAAATGTCTTGTAATATAATTGAATCGTAAAACTGTGAGTTACGTTATTATTTGTAACAAAAATTATTTATATACAACCTTTTTTGTATTTTTTTGTATTTTTTTTTATTTTGTTTGTTTTTAATTATACTTTGATTACTATTACTGATTTGTGATTAAATATGAATATTATATTATTTTACAAAAGTTATGTAACTAGATATCTTTCAAAACCTCTTTAAGTGCGATGTATCAAAATATGAATTAACATTTCAATCAGAACTTATAATAATTCGCAGCGAAATGGAAGCTCCACCTGATATGGAAGTTATTAAGTTTTGGAAAAACGTAAGTAAGTCGGATTTTCCGCAAATTAAAAAAATTTCATACAAATGCTTGTATTTTCTTGCTTCCACTTATCTGTGTAAACAAATGTTTTCAGTTTGGCTGTGGTTCGAATTTTTTTCTGTTGTATTTTAGTACAGACTAACCATTTTATAAAAAAAAAATGTTAACAGAATTCTGTTTATAGTGATTGGAGTATTGTTCAAAACGGATATAATTTGTTCGCTGCTACTATACATTACTATAGAGAACACAATATGGTTATTGTTACCATATTATAACAATGTGTTTTCTCTGCGTGTGGTTTTTCTGATGTTAATAAGGAAAAGCTAGAAGTCAAGGAATAACAGTTTCTAAACTATTCAGAAGCTATTAAATGATATTTACTTTTCCTATATTTTAATAATAATTTTTAATAAACAATTTTTTAATAATAGCTCTTTGTTAATTAAAATTTGGTCAATCAATAAAATCGAAAAAAAATTCATTGTTGTTTTTAATTAAGGATTTCTCTGCAGAACAATAAACTAAATAAGAATTATGTTTTTTTAATTATATTGTGCCAATGTTTAATTAATGTTCTAAAGTTCAGTAGGCTCGGTTTTACAAAAAAACTTTCCTTTTTAATTGCAAACTTTTTCTTGGAAAGAGGAAGAGTTCTCTCCGCTTGTTTCTCTGAAACAAAAATATATATATATATATATATATATTTACCTCATTCCCTATTTTATTTTGTATATTTTGTACATAAGCTTGTGTGTAAATATATAAAAATATGTGTTCTTTAGTGGTATTGGGTAAATAAGTTTCAGCACAAACGACAATGTGTTTGTGTTTATTGTACTCTAGCGCGTAAATTACATCATTCATGCCAGTACATTTGTGTTGCCGATACATAATGATTTTAAAAGTTTAACTCAAAAACAAAAACAAAAATAGATATCGATCGTATTATTTTATTCATTGATCTAACTTTCAATTTCATCACATTCTATGCATTTTTTGTTTCAAAGTTATTGACTTCACAACGCATAAGCATTGGCTCTTTAACGTTATAAAGTTTTTGTTTATTTTTGTTTTTTTTTTTTTTTATTTTGCCTTTATTAAATTACAAAAAATATTCCAACGTTCTTATCTTTAATTAATCTTTAGGCATAAAATTAAATTATTTTCGTTTATTGACTTTATGTGAGCTTAAAAACAACATCATTTTGTATTAGAAAAAAGGGTGTAAAAACTGATTAGAAAATTGAAAATGCTAAACGAGATGTTACAATATTTTTGTTTAAAAAATCTAGTTTAAGCAAAATGATTTTCAAAAAATAGATAACTTAAAAAATGCAATCAATTGAAATAAATTAAGGCTGCCTTATATTTTATATTTGAATTATCCGGCCAGGTTCGTTAATTAAAATTAAATTGAACTAAAATGTATTCAAATTTGACTAATTTGTTAGAAAAAAAGCTTAAGTATTCACGATGTGTTAATGTATATTCAAATGGATGTACGAGGTAAGGTCAATAAGTTCTTATAATAAATTTAGAAAAGGACATGAACATGATCATTTTTAAAGGTGTGTTTGGTTCTGATTGCGTGGATATACATAAATAAATCGCAGCCACTGTCGATTAAGAAAATACATAACATATAAAAAAGCTTTATAGATGGCTAAAGGAGCCACACGGTGATGCGTCTACTACATTCCCTCACAATTCATTCCTTCACATAAAAATAAACATAAGGTCCAAAAGCAAACGTTATTTCATTTATAAAAAATTAAGGCTTTGAATTAATTTTCCAACGATTCTTTATCTCTTTGAACTCCTTCCCGACAGAAAAATGTCCTCTTCGACTGGAAGTCAAATCTGTTAAATAAATTGAAGGCGGCAACAATGCAAAACTAAAATAGAAATTTCAGCTGTGTGTCAAGTTTTATTCGTTTGCTTATTCGCTATTTATTTCTTTTCTTTTTAAAGTATATAATTTAATGCGAAACTCAAGATCCCTTAGTCGCTTATATTAATAGCCAATGGAATGCGACTATGCATTAATATCTAGTGTAAAGTGGTGGTTATATTCATTTGGAATGTAACTAAAATGGTTTAATCCAGCCTTTGACACGATTGTATATTGTAAGAAAACGTGGCACTCACTCCTGTTAATCTATATTTTGCAACAAAATGAAAATAAAAATAAGATTTGGCAACCCTTTACATAGCTATAATAACAAGAGGCTAATGTTGTTATTGTTTTTGTAAGGGCTGAGTTAGTTGTTACTTTTATTACCAACAAAGTGTGTGAATCGAATAAAAAGAAAAGTTCGCTAACAGTTGTTTGCTAAACAATATCATGCGCGTGAGTTCAAATCCCAACAGAGGTTTAAATAAAAAAATGATTGTTGTTGAGCAGCCGCAACTTCTCAGAAGTTTGAGTAGAAAAGGTAAACAATTTATGTGTACTCTTGGTTGATGACTTGGTGAGGGCGCCTGGGAGGAATGAGTTTAGATGAAAGGAAAATATTTGTTGTCAATACGAGCAAAGAAGCAGTTACTTAAAAGCGAATAAATATAAAACAGCAGTTCAAAGTTTTCGAAGGTTTGAGCAGAAAAAGAAAAACAATTTTTATCTAGCCGTGGTAGAAGAGTTGGTGAAGACTCCAGGGTAGCATGAGCTTAAATCGCAACAGGGTCTAGAGTAGAAAGAAAATTAATTGTTGTTTAGTAGCCGCGGTAAATTAGTTTCTTAAAAGTAAATTAGTAGAAAACAGCAGTTCAAAGTATCCGAAAGTTCGAGTGGAAAAGGAAAGCAACTTTTTGTGTAACCGCGGTTGACCACTCAACGGTAAAATAGAAGATTTTGAGTTTGAATCTTGCCGAAACTAAAATGTACTTAACAAATTATTAAGTAGTTCGAGACTCGCCTTAATATTATAGTGTTGTTGTCTTCGTGATTTTGTTAAAGTGTATGTTTAATCAAGCCACAGCGATACCGAAGAAATAAACGAAGTACAGAATAAAGTCCCATAGAAAACTCAAAATAATCACGTGATTTTTTTTACGTATCTGAATAGGATTGGGTGTAAAGAATTTGCTGAAGATATTGATTTAATAGTTTCTATTCTGTAGAACAGCATTCCACGATTTGCTATCTTAAAGACGGGTCGATTTTAGAATGCTAAATAAATGTTTACTTCCTTTTATTCGGCTTCTTAAATTAACGTTTATAAAAAGACCAAAAATTTGACCTTTTGAATGTTGATGTTTTTCCGAAATTTTGTTTTATATATTAAGTATTCACACGATTTTTATAAAAACCCTTTGATTTGCCCTCGTATTTGTTCTAATTTTTCAATGAAGCGTTAAAAATTTAGCAGCCAAATGATTTGTTTTAAACACGAATTATTTATTTAAAACGGAATTATTATTTATATAATGATGATGACATTCCCACGATGATGCTTCGACTAATCAGTAAATATATTTTTATTGATGGAAACGAATGATTCATAAGAGGCGTTATTCTTCATGTTGAGTTTTTCTAGACTACAATATAAAATATTTGAATATTCGTTTATATGTTAAGCTGTTACAAAATAAAGCGCTTAAGAATGATTATAAAAATTGGCTTAAGAAATGTCGAAAGGTACTTTAACCAAAAAATTCTCTTTCTTGTTTTTTCTTTCCAGATTTTTCAAAGTAAGAGTTTGAATGTAATTATCAAGATTTAAATGTTTTCAAATACTTTTACCTAAAATTGTGAAAAGCAAACATAAAACATAAAGATGCGCTTAAGAATGGATTTAAAGAAAATTTTAAGGTAAGTTGGACTTCTATGTTTCTTTTAACACAAATATATTATGAAAACGACACCAATTGTATTAGAGTGTAAAATAATTCTGCTATCGAATTTTGACTAATTTTTAAGGCCATGTTATAATTCATCATCAAGTAATACAGGAGCTTAATTACGGCATTTGATATTGATCGAAATTTCCATTTAAATCCCATTGAAACTTTGATAGGTATGGAAAGCCGTAATTTGCCCACAGGTGATAGTATAAGGAGAGTATGATTAGACTATTGCAACATTTTATAAATTTCTCTAAATTTCCAACAATCTTATTTTCCCCATTCATAGACTTTATGTCGAACTCAAAAGTGATATAATGTATTTAGCTTTGAAAAACGTAATTATGTCCACGGACATTGTGTCGTTTTTAGTATGGAAATAGTGTCACTTACAAATTTGTCATAAGGTGGTATGTCATAGTATCCAAGGTCATAATGTCCATGAAAGTTATGTCGCTTTAAAAAAGGTCATAATGCCCATGTACATTGTGTCGTTTTTAGTACAGACAAAAGGTCAATAATGAAAGTGTCATAAAACAACAACAGCTTCGCTCTTCTGCATAGGCGGTCTTTGGCTGGGTATAACCAATACCGGCTTTGTTCGCCAAAGATTTTCTGCAAGCCAGTTTATAAAATCGTTACATCTTTCTTACATAGAATACCATAAAATATACCCGAAGTACCAATGAATATTATGACTCTCCATTGATGAACATTATGTTCGTGAAAGTTATGACATTCCGCTGATTATGTTACAATAAACTAAGTTGAGTCCCAGCAAAAAATTAGACATTCTTGATATATAATGACTTACTTTTGTGATTGCCATATTTTGTTACTCTCTTATAAAACACATTACATTATTTAAAAAAAAAAAAACGAAGTAGTAATGGACCTAGTTCTTTATGTTAAAAGAGACTACCGTACTAATGGTACTCATTATTTCCTACAATAAATTATGTAATCGATTCTCAGTAATTGATTATAAAAGTCTCATGCCTTGTTAAAATCATAATCATTAATCTAGTTGGGAAGTACTTCTGCCAAAAATGCTTAATTCCACACTCTATTACCTTTTCAAAAATGTTTTGCTGGGGTCTTTCCTACTTAATACAGTCTGCACTAAAATGTGTGACTTTTTTCGTTTTGCTCTTAGCCGTCAAAATTTCTTCATATCAATCCCATAGAAAATCTGGCAAGATTTAAGATTAATAAATTAAAATATAAAACTCTTTAAACTTTTCAAAACAGGAATCTATTATTAAATCTGAGTAGATAAAATATTCTTTAACACCTATTGAGGTTACGTTAAGCGGACCGCTCGCATACCGCTAGTTCTCTTGGAAGCCCATTAATCTATTGTGATGCTTTATGTTCTCAGTCTGAAAGAATTACCCGGAGTATCTCGTAAAATCTATGAAACCAGTCAATGCCGCATCCCAAAGACAGTCCAAGTAATTGAAGATTCTGTGACCAACATTTAACCCGAACAGCCGCAGAGAAATACTGAGTTGACTCTCCTGCAGCACAACAGATTTTCATATGTTCCGATTTACATTCAAATATACAATGTGCCAAAAGGACTTCTAGTTTGTTTACAAGCAGTAAAATAAAAATTGTTGTTCAGAAATCTTCGCTTAACGGCGTCATCGAGACAGTTGAAGAAAAAATAGTAAAAAGATACGTGGATACCATAATTCTGAAAGGACATATTTAAATATCATATATCCTAGCGTTGCATTCCCTGCTTCTAGATTTTATACAAGTGGCCTACAGGAAAACTCTCAAGCGCTGCACAGTGGTTTGAAACCGATTTCTTTTGGCTATATTTTTGTATATTTTGAGCCACTAAAGATACCTTAAAGAAATGACCCAGAGGTATAGCAGAGGTGCTTTGAGTAAAGCTGCGTACGATCGGTCGCTAGGGTAAAGGTCGGGGGCTTCTGTTTAGGCCCCCAAATTTGTCGACCTCAGGCATATAATTTGTTGAAACTTTCATATAAAGTATATTCCTAACTTAAACAGTAAGATTAGAACTGGAAAATAGCAAAATAAGGGCTTTCATGTATAGGCTATCTCTTTTAGCTTGGAAGAAAATTGGCTTACAATATTTTTTAATTTGAACTTAGTATTTTTGCTTTGTGATTGATCGGATTATTACTTTAAGATATTTGCTGAATTTCAAGTTTTATTCTGATAGCGTTTTTAGTTAAAAAATTACAAGCCTCTGAATTTGGAAAACTATAAAAATACGCGATTTTCTGGATTTTCCTCAAAAGGCTACTTTTTTTTTTGTTTATTTAATTTAAATTTACTTCGGAATTTTTGTAAACTATTTTAAAGACAACTTGTAGCAAATAAAAGAAAAGTAGGTCAAAAATTATAACGGGTCTCCCACCAGTCCTATCCAAACACAGCCAAGTTTGATCAAGTTATTGCATTCTTCGGAGTACAAAGCACCAATTTAAACAACGTAAACAGATTTTTCAATCATCAATTATTGACTACATACTAGGATTTGAGAGACCCGTGATTAATAAAACCAGGATAGCCTCTTTAGTAAAAAAAATTCATTGTAAAGAAGGTAATTTTTTCCGGTCCAGGAATTTTGATGTCTACATAAAAAACATGGATTTTATTCCACTATTTTATTAAAAGCTATTTTTTCTGTATAATTTTAAAACTTCAAAAAACCATCGCCTTTTATCTCCGGTACAGCTTAATGCACGTTTTACTTAAAGATCTATCCATGTTTCAAATTTCATTATGATGCCGTGATCCTTTAGAATTGCCCGTTATCCATCTTCTTTCTTCTCCGGTCCATAGTTAAGGAAAACCAAGGTTTATAGCTCTCTTTTCTTAAGGAACTATTTGTAAATAAAATTTCATTAAAAACAGTTATTCGTTTAAAGTTGCCTGCATTTCCCCTTTATTTTCCCTCCAATCCTTAGTCACGAAAAAACTAATCCTATTGCTTCCTTTTAGTAAGGATCTATCTATCCTATTAATTCCTT
Organism: Gymnosoma rotundatum; assembly: GCA_916610165.2. Classification (NCBI taxonomy): domain Eukaryota; kingdom Metazoa; phylum Arthropoda; class Insecta; order Diptera; family Tachinidae; genus Gymnosoma; species Gymnosoma rotundatum. The sequence continues at coordinate 37,268,180 of OU744337.1, forward strand.
AACTTTCCTCTGTCCTTTATCACGAAAATAAAACGAAGCGTGTTACGCCTTTTTAATCAAAAATGAGTTAACCCTAATAAAATTTTTCGTGTTTCCTGCTGATCTCTCTCTTCAATTCCATGTTTCAAAAACGCAGCTATTTAGCTCTTACTGACGCTAAATATTTAAAATGATTTTTTTAATTTTTTTATTGAACCTAAAGGTTAAACAAAATTTCCCGCAGTTGCTTTTAAATATTTACTCCTTAAATACTTGTGACTTTCTTTATCAACAAACAATTTTGTTGAATCTAAGTCAATAAATTAAACTTCTTCTATTAATTAATTTTTATTTATTCATTTAAATCAAAAGAAGCAACAAAGTTCTTATTCTGCAGCCTTATTAAGTAATTTTATTACCCACAACAAACCAAAGTAAGGCGAGATTGATTTAAATTAAAAATTACTACTATTTCAACAATTAAGAGAATTGGTTGAATAAGAGGCATAAAAGCAATAACATACCCACCCCCTTAAGAATAGAACCAAAACAAAAATTATTCATAGAGTTTTGTGTTGTTTCTTGAGACCCTCTTTTTCCTAATTATTTTAATGACTCATAAAAAAAATAAAACTATAATATAATAAAAGCAAGAATTAAGTTTATGATAAAAAATATTTATTCTCCAGAAAGAAAAGTTTTTAGCCACAATTTTTTTCAAAATTTTATTAAATAATTTGAACAAAAAAAAAAAATTGAAGAAATGTTTTGATAACATACACTCAAAGGCGAAAGTAAATGTATCATTTACGAAACACAGCAAGTAGCTTGTCTAACGTCTACATAAATCAAGTCAAAGCGTAGATCTTATTTCATTAGATACCCAAAACCATCATCTCTACCACGATAAGCGTATCATGTATTACCCTCGCCAATTAACCACCACACACGTTATGTTACAAGATTGTTTTTTAAATTATTATTTTTTTTCTTAGTATATTTAACAAATCTTATTCAAATTGTAATAATTTTATAATCAATCGCACGCAGTAAATAAATAAAAAATAATAATAATAAAATAAAACAATAAAAGTAAATTTTGAAAATATGTTCTTATTAAGTCGAAAATATGATACGAGTAGTTTTATAATAGAAATGTGATAGATTTTATACATTACGAGGGCTGCTATATATATTTCTGGCCTGGCAACACTGAGTGCTGCCAAGTGAAATCTGACATTTCCATTGGAAAGTTTGTCATTTTTAAGCATAATCGTACTCAAAACGTTTTGACGTACGACCATTATTTGTGTTGTTTACAGTGACTTGAAAAAATTAATATAGAAAAAAATGGAATTAACTCGTGAACATTTTCGTGCCATCATTTTTCACAACTTTCGACGTGGATTATCACGATAAGAGTGCATTGATGAACTTAAATCTTTGTATGGCGATGAAGCACCATCCTATAGCACTGTGAAAAATTGGTATAATGAATTTAATCGTGGCCGAAGCTCGCTCAAAGACGAATTCCGTGAAGGTCGTCCAAAAACGGCTGTTGTGCCAGAGAACATTGATGCCGTGCGTGAACTTATAATGCAAGATCGACATGCGACATACCGAGAGATAAAGACATCCTGGGACATTTCTTCCACCAGCATACATTCGATACTGCATGAACACCTGGCCGTAAAAAAGGTTTGTTCTCGTTGGATCCCGTACAATTTGAAAGTCGCTCAAAAAAATGCTCGTGTCGATTGGTGCAAGGAAATGTTGCAAAAATACGATTGCGGGGCTTCAAAAGACGTTTATAAGATCGTCACAGGTGACGATTCATGGATCTATGCGAATGAGCCCGAAACGAAACAACAATCGACAGTGTGGGTCTTCAAAGACGAGCAAAATCCAACGAAAGTTGTTCGTGGAAAAAGCACTTCGAAGCAAATGGTCGCCTGTTTCTTCGGCAAAACTGGTCATGTGGCGACTTTTCCGCTTGAGCAACGTAGGACGGTCACTTCTGAGTGGTACACTACAATTTGTTTGCCTGAAGTCATCGGAGAAATTCGAAAAACCAACAAGAGAAGACGAATCATTGTTCACCATGACAATGCGAGCTCTCACACATCGGCTCAAACCAGAGCGTTTTTGACCGGTCAAAACGTCGAATTAATGGGTCATCCGCCGTACATCCCTGACTTGGCACCTACTGACTTCTTCTTGTTTTCGGACATCAGGAAAAAAATGCGTGGTCAACGATTTTCGTTTTAGAGGTGTCTCAATCGGAGTGGAAAAAGTGCTTCGACAACTGGTTTGAGCGCATGCAAAAATGTATAAATCATGCTGGAGAATACTTTGAAAAACAATAAAACCATTTTTGATTATAAATATTCGCATTTTCACTATTAGGCCAGCCCTCGTATGAGTAAACTGTTGTTATTTAAAAAGTTAAACTTTTGTGTTAAAAGGTACTATTTCTATAGGGAATATAAGGCAAGTTTTATAAAAAGAATTTTCATTTACATGGCTACTTAAAAAAAAGAGATTATGAAAGTATGTTTTAGGCACTTTTTTTAAAAAGTACTTTATTGAAAAAGAAAATTTTATCTTTTATATATTTTATACTTTTGCAATAAAGTAAAAACAGCTTATCCAACCAACAAATAAATTGCATATTTTGTTTTTAATCCCAAAATAATTTTATAAATAAACAAGTAAGAGTGCTGTATTCGGCTATGCCGAATCCTATATACCCTTCACCATATATGTAGATCTAGTTTAATGAAGTAACTCTAATCAAAAAGACAAATATTTGGGTGACAGAGTTTTAAAAAATAAGAAAAAAAAGTAATATATATAATTTTACATAAAAATGTCATCGGATCTTAATGGATTAAGCAGTTTTAAAAAATTTTAGTATTTCCAGAATGGTCTCTTCAAAAGTTTTTAAATGAAACCCATATTAATAATAAAAAATATGGTGCACAATCGTACTTTTCTATGAAAAGTTCAAAGCCCTATAACTCACCAATTTTTTCACTTGATGTTTTTCTTTTTTTTTTAATTCTCTATCACTTCATATGTTTGTTTCTTTGATTGGAGTTACTTTATTGTTCCAAATGGTATTAGAAAATTAGATGCATTCGTGGGCAGTGGGCAATGCCTCGAAGGACATGGACCGAACTTGCTTATTTTCCATAGCAACATTTTCGAAAATATGTCTGATCGATTGGCGTATGTAAATATTCTCTAGCTCATCTAGTGCTTTGCCAAAGTTTATTTCAACACTAACATGTACGGGGTAGGAAATTGATATTGTGGAAATTACAAGCGGCATGATAAACTTCGATATACCCTTATTCTCTTTTTTGTTTCTATTTTTCGATTTCTACTAGATGATCCGTGCGAATATTTCGCAGCGTTAGTTGTCATTTTTGTAAGATAAAATGAAAATAATTAATAGAAATTTTAGTAACTTCAATATATTTTATTAAAAGTATAAAAATATTAGAAATCATAATATATCATTCATATTTACATACAAACATACATACATACATATGTTTAAATGCTTTTATAATACTTCTTTGAATACAATGTTAGAGGTAACGAAATGATCATCGTTCACTTTTTGCCCGTACGAGTCCTTAATACAAACAAAAATATCTTTTAATAAACGGCATTATAGTAATTTTTAATTTTAATACATACTGTATTATGTAGAACTGCATTACTATTAAGCGACCCTGTATTACCACACTGGAAACAAAAACATATAATTACTGTATTATCATGCAGTTCTATATAAAATATAATTTTTATCAATGAAAATATTAATTTTTCAATTTCTAATTATTTTGCGTCATTAGTGATAGAAATAAGCTTTAAAATTAGATATCATTCATTAAGTTTGATGCGGTGGTATGAGAGATATTTGCAACCGACAAAAAAAGTGCTTTAGAAATAAAATATATGATTTTTAATATGCCTTACGCCTGTACTTAAAGTCGGCATGTAACCAACCTATTACAGAAGGGAATGTTAGAAAAAATAAAACGTGGTTTGTTTGTTGGCAATTCCTACAGAAAAAAGCTAGAAGTTAAGAATAGAATAAGGACGCAAGACAAATTTAAGGCCTAAATAACTTCAGATGACGAAGTACAAGTATTTTTAAACTAGGATATTGCCTGCCACTCAGAACTGATCTAAGAAAGGGTAGACACATAACCAAATAGTTTTTTAAACGGCATAGTGTAACGTCATATAAGACAGTCATAATATAAATATGTTCTAAGATATCCTTCTTCTAAAAGACACACGCTCTACAAAAAATATATTCCTTAAAGATCATAGTCTAAGAAAGATTTAATTTTATAAAGCCGTAGTCAGCGAAAGGCGTAGTCTCATAACTATATAGTCTTTGAATGATGTAGTGTAAGAATGATATGGTGAGAGACATAAACTAAGAAACACTTAACCTCAGAAAGACTAAGTCCTAGAAAAACTTAAGCAAAGAAATGCTTAAAATAAGAAAGAGAAAAGTAAGTGTTTGAAACATATCCATCACTGCATAAAGGTTCAATTAGACGAGCCAGCCCACAATTTTATAAAGAAAACTGTTCATTTTTCATTTCACTTGCGTTTTTCTTTTATGAAGCTACTTCAAAAAGGTACCAATTATTATGAAAAGGCGAATGATTAGAGGCACTTTTTTTTAACGGTTTTTAAAACAATATTTTATATATAAATAGTTTTTCATAAAAGGTACTATTTACAGACTTTTTCATTAAAGGTTCTTTTCTGTCAAGGTACTTTTTGCGAGAGCTGCCTTAAGAATTTATTTTTTCTATAAGAATGGCGTATTTTTTAAAGACATCGTTTAACAAAAGGTATTTGTTATTTTCAAGGAGTATTGTTAAATAAAAGTCACTTCTTAACAATTGTTTATTTATTTTTTAAAGAAAGTGCGTATTTTGAAAAACCTGATTGTGTTACCAATAATGGACTTGTATTTAAAAACATACTTTTTATACAAGGATTTTTCTATTATAAGACTTTTTAAAGATATTTCTAAGGTGGGTGTTTTGAAAGGTATTTTATTATTACATACGTTTTAAAATAGGGAGTTTTCTATTAGAGCCTTTTTGTAAAATGATTTTCGCAAGGCAAAAAAAAAAGGGTCTTTAACGTTTATTAACGGTTCGATGTGAATTTTAACGAGATTTGTTTAAGGGTCTTAATTTAAAGGGTACGAATATATTTTTGAAAATACTTTATTTGTATTTTTATTTAAGTGGACTAAATTTTAAAACAGTCTCCGCTGTTTTCATCAAATGCAGTTTTTTAGGTTTTAAATTTTTTACGAAATTTTTTTTTCAGAACACAATAATTAATTTACTTTATTCGTGCTTGATGTCTTCAAATATAAATTTTTCATGATATTCTCATGAAATATTTATTATTTTAAACTAAACTACGAGGGCTGCTCTATATATTTCTGGCCTAATAGTGAAAATACAAATATTTATAATCAAAAATGGTTTTATTGTTTTTCAAAGTATTCTCCAGCATGATTCATATACTTTTGCATGCGCTCAAACCAGTTGTCGAAGCACTATTTCCACTCCGATTGAAACACCTCTAAAACATGGTTTTTGAACACTTCAACAGTTTCTTCTGGCGACGAAAATCGTTGACCACGCATTTTTTTCTTGATGTGCGGAAACAAGAAGAAGTCGTTATGTGCCAAGTCAAGGCTGTACGGCGGATGACCCATTAATTCGACGTTTTGGCCGGTCAAAAACGCTCTGGTTTGAGCCGATGTGTGAAAGCTCGCATTGTCATGGTGAACAATGATTCATCTTCTCTTGTTGGTTTTTCGATTTTCTCCGATGACTTTAGGCAAACAAATTGTAGTGTACCACTCAGAAGTGACCGTCCTACGTTGCTAAAGCGGAACAGTCGCCACATGACCAGTTTAATTCCATTTTTTTCTATATTAATTTTTTCAAGTCACTGTTAACAACACAAATAATGGTCGTACGTCAAAACGCTTTGAGTACGATTATGCTTAAAAATGACAAACTTTCCAATGGAAATGTCAGATTGCACTTGGCAGCACTCAGTGTTGCCAGGCCAGAAATTTATATAGCAGCTCTCGTAATAATAATATACATATTAAAAATCAAACATTATTATTAAGAATATGTGCACGCAATCTTTAACATGTAAAATTTTAAATCATACTTTAAAAACTTTAAATTTGAAATATTTAATTAAACACGTCAACAACATAAATGTAAAACTAAAAGGCACTTGTTATTGTTGTCGATAATACATTACTTTCCACCCATTCAGCTGGCAAAAGACATGAAGTTACATGAGGAAAAGCAGCTGCAAGGTTCACAGCGTTATTGCCTCTGCTGTAATTCTTTAGATGGATATAATTAACACACGATTTATTTACAATATTTATATTTAAATATATAAAAGTATCATTATTCTGATACGTTTTTAGGCAACTGATTTTTTTTAAACTGATAATTTTTTTTTTAAATTTAAATAAATCTAGATAATTTCTATATAAATTTGAGAAAGGTTAAATATTCTTAATTATTATGTTTAATAAATATTAAATAAAAAATCTTTAAAATATTTTCTTAAGCCGTCTTAACTTGTTTTTACTAGCAGCTCCCATAAATAAATGAAACGACCATAAAAATTGCGTGTTAGAAAACTGTGAAAATATTTAAGCAAACAAATAGATTGTTTTGTTTGATTTTTATTGACTTTTAATGTCATAAAATGTAAACAAGAGGTTTTGCTGTTTTGTTACTTTATAAGATTAACTATAAAGATGTATAACGTAGCAAAAACACAAATATGATCTTGACTTTTACATATATTAAATTGAAAATTAAAAAAAAAAACAAAATATTTGTTTATATTAATACAAATTATTGAAAATATTCCCATGCCACACGTTGTCTTAAGACGAAATAAAAACGAATTTGATGAAGCAAAGCAACTAATATTAATGTAACCGAAGTTAAAGGCGAATGAACCGTTTTTTATACAAATAGAACCCCAGTACCATTAACTTACTTTCAGCAGAAAAATGTAGGACGCGAAATCAGGCATCGAATTAAGCGAAGCTTTTTTTAAACATCTCTTCAAAAGCTTTTAAATGATACCCATATTGATATCTTAAAAAATATGGTGCATAATCGTGCTTTTTTATGAAAAGTTCAAAGACCCAAAACTCGAAAAATAATGGCGAGCGCCAAATTTTTCACTTGATTTTTTTCTTATGTTTTAATTCTCTATCGCTCGATTTATTTTTTGTTTGTTTTTTGGAATGGAGTTACTTCACTAACCCTTTTTGTTCTAAATGAAATGGAAAAATTAGAGGCAGGCGTGGTGTTTTCCCCTCTGCCTCGATAGACATGGACCAATCTTGTTGACTTTAAATAGCAAAATTTTCAAAATAAAATAACTAGACTTCACCAAATTGAGCATAACTTCAATAACTAAATGCAATTATTTTAGACAAAATATAAACAATATAAAAATTTTATTATCAAATCGAAATTTTAAAAAGAAAATTTTCCAAAAAAATATACGTAACAAAAATAAATAAAACTACCCAAGAAGCATGTAAAAAAGCAAACAAAAAAATAGATATTGCATAAAAAATTTTTTTGTTCAGTCTCTCACGAAAATACATTTAAATTTCACCTAATAATTGTAATTAAAACAGAGAAAATAATAAATAAAAAAAACACTTTTTTTGAAAATACTATGATTTTCTTATTTAATATTCAAAAAGCTATTTTTTAAATTATCGCGATTAAATAAACAAATCACCTATATTGATTATTGAAGGTAAAAGCACATCTCAATGGCGATTTCACTACCGCTTACTTAGCTCTTCACGAAACTTCTCATTTTAAATAAACTAATGATTTTTGTTCCAACAATAAAGTAAGGACAAAAATAAAAGTTTAAGCAAAAACAACAATAACCAACAATGATTGTATTTTTCTTTCTCTCTTCTTTCTCCACTTTGATTTTTATCTTAATAGATATCAAACAGATATCTTAGAACAAACAAGTAAGATCCGCTATTCCGAATCTTATATACCCTTCATCATCCATATAAATCTAGTTTAGTGAAGTAACTCCAATAAAAAAAGCAAATATTGAGTTGATTAAGAGTTAAATATAAAAAATTGTGTTGCTGCATATATGTTATTTATACATAAAAATGAAATCTGCTCTTAATGGGTTTAACATTTTTGAAAAATTTTAGTATTTCCTTAAGGATCTCTTCAAAAGCGTTAAAATAATACCCATATTGATATTTTCAAAAATTTTAAAATTTCAGAGCCCTTTGCCTTAGCAAACTCGATTTCAACACTAACACGGACGGACAGACGGACGTCGCTCAGTCGACTTCGCTATGCATAAGAAGTTTTTTTTTTACTTAATTAAGTAATGCAACATATATGTACTTAATTTATTGTGTAAAAATATCTTAAATTTAGTGTTTACATTAACGCAGTGTTAGGAAAAAAAGATAGGGAAAAACCTAGTAAAGATTTAAAGAAATTCTCAATTAATCCTTCTATCAGCTTCATTGCTGAAGTTGAAGAAAAAATTAATGTTACAAATTGCTTATAATATCATAATTTGAAGCTCTGTTTCGAACTTCAAATCTTTATGTTAAATTAGATATTACTGATTAAATCAAATCTTGTTGAAAGTTTTAATGCAGTCTACTTGTTGAGTATCTTCTGGGTAAATTAAAAATGATTTTTAAATTTTTATTCTGGATTGTTTGCAACTTCTTCAGATAGGTCTTCGCACATCTATTTGACCAAATTTGACATCCATATGTTATAATAGGCCTTATGCACATTTTATACAGTAAGATTTTATTTTTATAATTCAAAGTTGATTTTCGATTTAATAATGGAAAAAGGGCTCTACCACATTTAATTGCCTTTTCACAGGTTCTTAGAACATGATGTCTGAAAGTCAGTTTTTTATCTAATTCAATTCCAAGATATTTAATGGTATCACAGAGAGGAATTTCAACTTCTTCCACAGATAGTGGTATTGAGGGTATTCTTTTCGGTGATTTATTGTAGGGAAACATTGTTGTTTGAGTTTTATTTTCATTTATTTTAATTTTCCATTTTTTTTTAAATATTTTTGAGCATGTAAAAGATTTCATTACAAAATAAATAATAATGAAAATTTTGTAAATATAAAGCATTTTGACAAAAAACTACATTATTATTACATTAAATTTGGCACCAGAAAAAAAACAGTCATCAAACAGAAACTTAATTTAGCTCGAAACCCGAAAGACATATTAACCATTAAAAAAAAAAGACTTGCAAACAAATTTTTTTCCAATGGTTTCTGCTGAAATCGTGCAACATAATTATTAGCAGAATGAAGGGTATATAATATTCGTCGTGATCGAAGACGTATTCTTAACTTCTTTATCTCTTCTGTTTTTGTACCCCTACACTTCTTCAATGTTTTTCTGTTTCCTGCTTTAACCCTTTGTAAAGTAGGGAAAGTAACAAATTTAATTAGTTGGCATTTGGATGTGTCAGAAGCTAAAAGGCCTAACTCCACTTTTCAAAAATTTCTCAATTTTGTTATATTATTATCTCATTAACTGTGTATTCCATTATTGAAATATTTTCCATTAAAAAATATAAAAAACAGGTTTTGGATATTTTTTGAATTTTTCAGAAGCTATTCTAATAAACTCAACTTTAATTAAACGCATTGGTTTACTCTAGCGAAATTTAACATGTTTGTTTAAATTTTTAAAATTAACCAATACACTTGTTTAACTTCCTTCATAATCTCTTTTTAAAAAATACTATTAAAGTATATAGTAGCAATAAAAATCATTTTACTTTTGATTTTGTGGAGTTAGGCCTTCTGACACATCCATAATGCTTGACTAAGAGACTTTAACAAATAAATATAAGCGACTATGCTTACTACTTGGTGACAGATGATGACTCAGAAAATCTTCTTAATATCGGTAATCTACAAATTTGAAGATGAATCTTTTAATGTTTTTTTAATGTTTTTATTTTTATTTTAATATTTACCCTTTCTTTTACCTCCTCCCTTTTAACATTCATTTTAATTTATGGCCTGCTGTCATTAGCCTAATTTTCAATAGATTTACATCAACACTATACAGTTATCGTTCTAGTTCATTACATTCGAAAGTTTCATCATTTTTTGTTTGAATTTACTACAACCATGTGTTTCGTTCAAGTTGCAATCGTATCGATTGTTGAAAAGTCATTTAATGGCTTGATGCTTAAGGCGGCACGACTTAAAAAGATAAAAAATAAATATATAAAAACGGAAAAATAAAAGTGTTGTAAAAAGGAATGTTGAAATTATTGTTGGAAATTTTGTACACCATATTAAATGTTTGATTTAACCAATAAACATGTTTATTAAACGGAAGGGGTTAAGTGTTATTTGTCGTCAAAAAAACATTAGAGGAGCTGTCGAAATCGTATTTAATTTATGGAAGTATGTACCAAGCAAAAGCAAAGAATAGTGACTTATGCAGTTCTTACAAGAGCCGATGTTTGCGGTAGTCTTTAGTAGAAAGAGTTAGTATAAGCTATTGGAAATTTCACTGTACTCGGATACCTTACGTCGACAATAAAAAGGAAAATAAAAGAGTTCTTAACTGCAATAAGAGTGGAGTCAACAAAATATGCAAATTCAATCAAAACCAGCACTAGGATCCTCCTTAGGCTCTGAATTTCAGTCAGAATTAGGTCGTGAGTAAATAAATATAAAAAGATGCGTTCTGGTCCCGGTCATAAGCGGGAAAATTATCTGCATTGTGTTTATGAAGTTATAAAATGACTGCTATGGCTAGATTTACATTAACAACTGTATACTTGAACAGCTTGGTTTTCCCATTTATTTGTGTGCAGAAATCATTTAATGAGTAAATGTAAATTAAATAGATTAAAATCATCTAAAGATGAAGCAACCAGAATAACCACGCCTTTGCGGATGTCAAACGTAAAAAGTCAATGAGTCTATAACATCAAAACTACAAGTGTTTTATATTTTAGCCGACCTGTTGTCAATTAGCAGGCAACCTTTCGTCATCCACGAAAACCGTTACTGTAAATGGTCGCAGATTGGCCATTATCAAAAAAAAAAAAAAAACAGCAAATGTTCAACCACAACGAAAAAAAGCAAAAGCGGATCTTTGACAAAGAGTTCTATTATCATGAGTTCGAAAACGTTACTTAACTAGAATAAACGAACTTATTAAAAATGCGTTATAAAAATAAGTGCAGTAGAAGCAATGAAAATACCCATGATATTAAAATTACTTAATTTTTTTGCTAGAAACACAGAAGAAACTTTTTTTAATTGATACAATTATTTATTTGGTTAAAATATATCTGATTTGTTGAATTGCTTTAATTAAATTGCTTTTTGCTTTGTATATGGATGATCTTCCAGGGTTTATTGACTGAAGTTCTCGCACCTCCTTCTTGCTTGTAGATGACGTATTCCTATTCTTAAGTTCCGATCATGACAGTCCAGATGTTTTGAAGGCTATTATAAATTATAGCCTTGAACGTTTTAGGCAGTGGTATTTACAGAACTTTTCGAATGTTAATTCCTCTCAGACAAAAGCAATTATTTTTGGTGGACGTAGTTCCAGTGAATTGCAGGTATATATTGATGAAAACATATTATCTTTTGTTGACAGGCTTAAATGAGGAAAAATTTACATTTGCTACGCTTCGTAAACTTTACGCGAATAACATTTTCCTTCCTTTTTCTGTTAAATATAGAATGGCTTTGGGGGTTATATCGGGCACCTTTCGTTATATTATTCCGCGGTTAAAACGAATTGTTAATAGTATTGTGTGTTACATGTATAATATTAGGCGGAGAAATCATATTTCTAATTATACTTATGCTTTCCTTGGTTGTTCGTTTATTCACTTCATTGCTTATTAGATGCTTTTAATGTTTTATAGATTCATAAAAAGTTGTGTGTCATTAAAACTCTACTCAAGATTTATATTTTCTCGGTCCAATAGGAATCCAATTGTTATCCCTAGGATTCGATCTACTTTCTTTGAACATTCGTTCATTGTCAGAATAGTATTTTGCTCAATTCGGTTTAACGTAACTAATCATCTGCTTTTAATATAATATACTTCTGTATACTTCTGATATTCTTTCGAATCATCGAATATATATAAATTTTGCATATTCATCTGGCTGGGGAGCCATTTTCTTAGTTTGACCTTAAGCATAGAAATCGTTAATAGAATTATATTACATTTATATTTCTAAATTAATATTACATCTTTATTGTAATTAAAAATTTGCTTTGTAATTTATACGTTATGAGCCTAGAAAGGCTTTCCATATTACGGAAATTGGAAATAAATAAATAAATTGATGTAATTAAATCAATTTAATTAAATATACAATTTATTCAATTATTTAATTAATTAGATAATATTGTAATTATTTTTTAATTAATAATATAGTTGAGTTAATTATTTGACTGATGTTTTATATTTTTGTGATGATATTGCCAAAAGCTCTACTCCTACTTTTCTTTAAAAGAACTAGAAGCATGTTCGATTACTAGATTTTCTTTTTGGCAGAGAATTTGTTGCCCTAATTAAAATTACTTGTTCTCTTATTTCTATTTAAGTTATAATTTTATTTCTATTATTTTCTATTTAATTACTTTTGTATAAATTTTCATTTATAATAGTTATTAATAATCAAACTTTTTTGCTTTATTTCATTTCAGCTTAGTTTTAATCACATCGTTAATATGTGGTCTGACATTAGCAGATAAAGCCACTGTTGAAAGAATCAGGGTAAGTCTTGTTTTGAAATGTATTAACATTGTTTACTAACAATTCTAAATTATGTCTCCGAATTTAACCAAGATTGTAGTTGCCGCCATATAATACGTCACATTCACTCTGAACAATGGGGACTGTCCCCCTGTTTACCTTGATGGCAGTGTTATACCTAAGTCTGATCATATAAAGTATTTAGGACTTACAATAGATAGACGCTTGACTTGGAAAGACCACATAAAACTGAAAAGAAAACAGCTTGAAATAAAAACAAAAAAGATGTATTGGCTTCTTGGTCCTAGGTCAGAATTAAGCCTTAACAACAAACTTCTGCTTTACAAAACGGTTCTTAAGCCAGTATGGACTTATGGGAAACTGCATCATACTCTAATGTTGATATAATTCAAAAATATCAGTCTAAAAAACTTAGACTGTTAACGAACGCACCTTGGTTTGTTAGAAACAATACAATACACCGTGATCTTGATGTAAAGATTGTTAGAGATGAAATAAAAAATTATAGTACTAACTATCAGCAAAGACTAAGTAACCACCAAAATTTACTTGCAATATCATTGTTGGATGATAGTAATGAAGTAAGACGCTTAAAAAGATTACACATACTAGATCTCCCTTTTTTTATATAACTTCCAGTACGGGAATGAATGTAAAAAATAAAAAAATAAAAATTATTTTATTTCCATTTTATGTTAATTTTAATACATTGTAAATATATAACAGTTAGATTCATAGGAACCTAACGCTCTGTTAGATTGTATAAGTAGTTATAAATTTTGCTTATTATTTATTAACAAAATAATTTGGCAGCCAAAATGTTTTGGTAATTAATAACTTCCACCAAAATAAAGTCTGCTCTGAGGCATGGAGCATCCTTTAGGTTTTATATTTTTAATATCTATTGCTGGAGCGATCATAGTGATACGCAATCCGTTTAAATTTTAAGATTCTGGCAGTTATGTTTAAAAAAAGGAATTTGAATACCTCAAAATCATTTATCTATGGAGACACCTTATTTCAGTTTTGTTTCTCAAGCAACTTGTTGTCAAGGCGGACATGGCAACGCACATTATTGTTATATTTTAAATGCCTGTCTATTGCGGCCTAAAGGATAAGGCCATACAATTCAAATTAAGGTTGTTATGTTTATACCCTTTAATTTTTAATTATTTTTATTAGTTTAAATTTTTTTAACCCTTACAACCGTCACTGGTTTTAACTTTAGCATACATGCAGTTACAGGTTCGTTGTGATGTTTTTTCTTAAATTTTAGAGGCTGTAAAACTTCAATACAACTTAAGATCAGCTCTATATGTTTTGTGAAGTCAGCATCGCCGCAGCGGCTTTTAGATTGAATTAGAATTAAAATTTGTCCCTATAATTTTTTACACATGTACTTTGAAGCTCTTTTAAAGCTATAAAAATCAAATATATAATTTTTCAACGGCCGAAATTAATTCCCGTGTCAAAGGTTCAAAACCATATCAGTTTATACTCTGTGTTAACTTAGAGTTTCTGTCCATAAGGTTTAATTTTTATTGTTGCATTTTATATTATTTGTGGTACAAATTTAAGTTTAGCCGCTTAAAAGATTTTCGATTTAGTTTTATACAAGTTGGTATATAGACCACCGGCTTAAAGGGTACTATATAAGTAAAGATAACGTCTATATGGGGCCACCTTATAATTTTAAACTTTATTATTTGTTGTTTATGTGTTTTGTTGTGTTGGGTATATAAAAATTGGTCTAGTTACTACTGTTCCAAAAGTAGTCCTGTTAGGAGCAACATATTATGGTTGCAAACAAAACATAGTATTGCTACATTTGCACCCATATTGTCGTCTAGCAAAACAATAACATTTTAAAGTATAAACATAATTATGTTCAAATATAAACATTAAATGGTTTTAATTTTTCAGATATAAAAGACTTAGTATTATTGTTTTATTCGTTAACGATTTGTCATAAAAGTTATTTAGAAACATAAATTTACAAAAAAATCAATTATTTACTTATAATAACGCTTACTCTTGTATTAGATATATTTAAAATATAGGCCCATATTCATAGTTATAAACTAAAGTTGACTCTTGTTAAAGTATACTCTAAAATAAAAGGCTCTTATTATCTTTTTTGCTTTCATAGTCAAGAATAAAGTATACTTTAAGTTTTGCCGCCTTCCACTGGGTGTCAACTGTAATTTGATAAATGTTTTCATACAATTTCTAAACAAATATTAGAAAAAAATAACCTTGGTTTTATTTTGTGCACTTTGATATAAAAATCAGATAAAGAGTCAAGGCAGATTTATTTTACTAGGTAGTAGCGGTAATACAACAAATATAACATTTACAAAAACAACCTTCCTTTTTATTGTTGTTTTGTGAGTTGGAAACGTCAAAAACACAAAGAGAAATAATAGATAATTGCTCTTATTACATATGCTTGCTTTGTCTCGCAAACGCTTGTTGTTAGTGTTTTTTGAAATTCGTAAACAAACAAAGCTGGGCGGACGACACTACCTAGTAAAATAAATCTGCCTTGATAAAGAGTGTTGTATTCTTAAACCAAAAAAAAAAAAAAAAAAAAAAATTGGAAAACTGTGTTAAAAACAGCTTTAGGAATTTTTAAATTTAGAGTTGACTTTCTCGGCTAAAGTATATTTTAAATTGTCTATGAATGAATTAGAGTCGACCCTAAAGTAAAACCGACTTTAGTTCCCTTAAAGCCCAAATAAATGATTTCACAATTGTGCTTCAAACACAAAAATAAAGATGTATATGCTTACAATAAATACATACATATATATTTATTTCAACTTTTTTATATGCTTTGGTTCCCTTTTAATTTCTTTTCATATTTTGCATACTATTTTCGTACATAAATTTTTCTTTTTTCACTTTCTCTATCAATAAAATATTTTCAGATTGTAACTACCAGAAAAATTACTAAACTGTCAAGAACTAGAACAAAATATTTTTTGAACAAACAATGTTCGGTTGCTTTTAACCATACTTTGATTAACAATAATATATTATGGTTAAATATTTTATATTATTTTTAAATATTTATAAAACTTTGGTTGTGGTTGAAATTTTTTTTAAGTTAAAACCAACCATGTTGCATTTTTTGTGCACAGTAACCAAATAAACGTTGAAATTCAACAAAAAATGTTTATCGCGACTAAAGTTTTGGTGAAAACAATTATATGTGGTTCTCCGCAACTATACATTGTCACAAAGGCATAATATGGTTACTGTGACCATATCGCAACCATAATTTTTTTCCGGAGTGAGGAATGGTTTGTCTCAGGCGGAAAGATATATAGACATTATATCGATAACAATAGGTTTACGTTTTAAACCCTTTTGTACGAAATTCAAAAAATTGAGACAAGTAAAAATCAAACACTGTTTTCTTTGTTTAACAGTTTAAAGCAGACTTAATGCTGGAGCAAAATGATAACAAATTTTTTTTTTTTAACGTAATGTATTATTTTACAAATTTATTTATAAACTGTCACGGTTTGGCCCTGATTTTAGGCTGGACTGGACGCTCGATGTGCTGACAAAATAACAAAATTTTTTGTTTACCTAAACAATAGACGGATAAATAATCTTGCGTTAATCCAAACTTTTTTCAAGCCGGATGAACATTATAAGTAAGATTGGTAAAAGGTGGAATTGTGGAATTTATCACAAATCTTACAATTTATTTGTAAAGATATAAAATACAATTGCCCTATTCACAAGCCCCCTAGTACGTGCTAAGTGCTAACAAAATACTACGGTGCTAGCTGTGTTGTTGGTAATTTTCATGCAAACATGCGATACAACACTTAGTACTTTTTTTCATATGTTTTTCAAACGTTGTATTTGTTTAAATGTTTTATGTTTAAATGAATTAATATTTTTGTGTTCATGTGTGAATTATATTAAATTAAATTGAATTAAAAGATATTTTTATTAGTTTTATTTATTTAATTTATTGATTTGACTGATTTATTAGAAAGTTAAAGTTTAAAGTTGAAAGTTGCCAATATAAAAACTGTTCTTTAAGATTTAATATTGCTTTAATTACTTGATTTCTAATATTTTGTACGGTACCGCCATCACCTATACCAAACAGAGATGCTACCTTACGAACACAAGCACCATTTCCTGAAGATCCCAAGCAGTAAAGTACATTTTTAAGCTGCAAATCAATGCGTAGTTGGAGCCTATCGCCAATTGTGTGAAAAACATCGTCATTTTTTATAAGGTTGAATATATAGGCAAATTCCTCTGCCCGTAGTCGTATCATATGAAGAAATCTGTTTTCATCAAAATATCTTAAAACCCGATTAAGCCATAATGATGATTTTGGTAGCCCTAAATGTATAATTCTGCGACTGGAGAGCAAGTACATTAGGTTCATCCTAAAAATGTCTTGCACTTCTCTTCTTCTTATTTACTTTTTGACGTATGAAGTACAATGTACAATGGCACACTGATACAATGGTTGTTCACAAAGAAGTAAGCAAAAGGTAGTATGCAATACTACCTACACCTTAGCAGAGCTTGTGAATACGGCAAATATTGTATGTTAATTTTCTTTAATTGTGCTTGATTCATTTAAATATAAATATTTCGTGATATTCTCATGAAATATTTTTTGTTTTAAAGTATTGTAAGTATGTGTATTTGCTCAACAAGAGTTAAAAAAATACAAAATTTAATTTTTTAAGACTTTTGCCCATAAAACATACATTTACTCCTAAAGTCATAGTTCAAAGGCTTATAACTCTTTTAATAACTGACTTTAGCTTTTCAATGCCAGCTTTTTTTTAGAGGAAATGAGCTTAGATCATTTTTTAAGTGTCATGTTCAAGTAGACCCAGGGGTAACACACTTGAAAAATTAGTTAAAATTTTTTATGCAAAAATCATCTTTATAATCTAAGCTTTCAGACAGGTGAAAGAAATGTATAGGTTTACTAAGAAAATTTTTTATGGGAAGGAAAAATGCATATTTTTTTACAATTTCCAAATTAAAAATCACTTAACTGAAAGTTTTCATTATTGTGCTAAAATGTTAACCAAAGAAATTTGCGGCAATTTGGACTCAAAATTAAAACTGGATAATTTCTCTTATACTAGCACATGCTTTTTGTTTTAACAGGGTTTACCAGTTTAGTAATTGCTGATTTATATCTTGTTTTTGTCCTACTGTGCAGAGGCGTACATAAAATATAAATGTATTTCTTACATAACTTTTTACGAAATTTAAGAGCTGTAACAGCCTGAAACAGCATTTAACAATGAAGAACGTTGTCTTATGAGAACTTCAGCCTTGCATGGAAGTAAATAATTATTTTTCTGTATTTAACAAAAATTCGCCGGCGGCATCTATCAATAAAACCAAGTCCCTGTTTGCTAAAGTTTTTAATTACAGTTTTTTTTTTACAAATTTAGTTCATTCTAATTAAATCAAATAAATTTTTAAACATTTTTTATAAGGTGTGTTCTTATGAGAATATTTTTCACAAAATAGTGTTCTAAGCATTGTTACATTTTTGGTTTCATGTTCCAAAAATTTCAAAACAAAATGATATTTAGTTGTTGTAATGGATCATTGGTCATGGTTGGTAGCATCAACAAACAGAAAGAGAAGTGCAATCAGGCCAAGCTATTCTTAACTTAGGTCAAGGTATTTTACCTTTTTATATTTTTGGAAAAATAAAAACGTAAAAACACAACAAAAAATAATATTGGAAACTAAAAAATAATTTTGAAAATAATTATTTTGTTCCTTCTTGAGTCTCTTTGTATTTAAGTTTTGTGTGGGAAGATATTTAATGATGCGTGATTTAAAGTCAATTTTTTTGGAGAGTTTTTTATGCTTTTATTTTGGGATTAGCTGCATTGTTGAAGCTTCATTAATTAAGTGGGTTAAGGTTGTAGCAACAGTTGGTTGAAATACAAATGATGTCAAAGCAATGTTTTTTCAAAAATGTTTAAAAAGTTTTTTTTTTCAATTGTAAAAGGCGGAAGTGATTTACTGCGATAATTGCTTAGAAAAAGATGTGTTACTAATTTTAAAAAAATGAATAAAAAGAAAAATGTGTTGACCACTTATTTCCTAAGAATTTGTAATTGTCAATATATCAAGAGAAACTTCTTTTGGTAGTTTGCGTAATTCTTGAATAGGATTCAAATATTTTATTTACTATTTAAGTAAATAAGTTCAGTTTATTGCTTATTGTTATATATCAGTTGATTTTCACCCCTTCCCTCTTAAATGTATGCAGTAATTCAATTGAAAATTTGTTTCATTTAATAAAAACAATAAATTATTTTCTCCACAAAATGTAAAATGTGGGAAATAAAAATGTACTTTTCTAAAAATGGTACTTTTTCAAAACCTACTTTTATTAAAAATTTATTAAAAAGTAATTATTTTTATAAAACACTATTTAATAGAAAAGTTCAACCTAAAAACCTTAAATATATTTTATTTAAAAGGCTACGATTACAAAATATAATTTACAAAATTCATGGTGTCCCCATATTACATTTTCACAGGGTTCGTAGCCCTGTAGCTTCCAAAAACAAAACGATATTAAAATGTTAATTGAAAAATTATAGGGTATACCTATAGGTAGCGTTATATAATGAGAATGATCTTATTTTCAGAATTCATTTTTTGGAAATCATTTTTCTGAAGTTATATTTTTTCTGGCGTTTTTAAGAAAGCACATTTCTAAAAGTTAAAAAAAAAAAATTAATAGGTCTATTATCTAACGGCAATATTTTAAGGTTTAATTTTCTTAAGCAATAAAAAAAATGATATTTATTTTCCTTTTTTAAGGTACTTTTATTTAAAGGCAAATTACTTAAAAGAAAGCTTTTTTTTTTTAAAAAAGTTATGAATTGTATTAATTTTTGGATTTTTTTTTGCATGACTGGTACTTTTCAAAGAAGGTTTTAAAAACTTTTTAAGATTTGTATATTTTCACTATTATAAAAATTACATTTTTAAGATTCCTTTAAGAAATGGCATGTTGATTACAGGAAACTTTGTAATTTTTTAAGGTACTTTTTTGGAAAACGTTACTTTGTAGGTACTTTTCTAAGGTATTAACCTTTTTTTAAGAAACTTTTGAATAAGCATAAAGTATATTTTAAAAGCCTTTGTTGAAATGTATTTTTTTTAATAATTTTTGTAAATTAATATTTATTTAATTCATTTTTATAGAATTTTAATAAAATTTAAAAAGTTACAAGATTTTTTTTAGAATATTCCTTGTTTTTTTCCTATTTCACGAGGGCACCTGTAAAAAATAAATTCTTTAAAAAAGTTCCTTTTTTTAACTTTCTTTAAGAAGGTTTTATTAAAAAAAAAAACCTTTTTAAATTAGAAACTTTTTTCAACATATGTAAGATTATTTGTTTTTTTAACCGACTTCAAAAAAAAGGATGTTAACAATTCGTATGAACGTTGCTTTTCTTAATGTTTGTGCCTGCAGAACGCAGTCATTTCTGAACCGATTTTAAAAATTTCTGCATTATGCTTACAGTTTGGTCCCGTTTTAAAAACAGTTCATAATCTTAAAAATTAAAGGGTGTCCCCATATAACATACAAATTTTTTACGCGTATTATGAACTGTAAAGGGCACTTATTTAAAATGACTGAGTATCACTATAGCAATAACAAAAAGTAATAAAAAAAATCTAAAAATTAAAGGGTGTCCCATAGGTGACGTAAATTGGCTTATATGGGACTATCTCTTGAACTGTTGTAGACAAAGGCTTGAAAATTGGATAAAATGTCGATTAGTATGAATATTATAATAACAAGTATCAACATTTAAAATTATAAATTAAAGGGTGTCCCAACAGTTAATGTAATTTGATATATGTAGCCAAAATTTTGAAGCGTTATAGACATATAGCTGAAATTCACAAGGAACCAGTATTGATTACTACGCTATAATAACAAGTACAAAATTTGGATTTGGAAATTAAAGGGATTCCCAATAATACTAACCACCCCCTCCCCCTCCCCCTATAGCAACAAGTTAATAATTTGAATTTAGAAATTAATGGGTGTTCCCATAATTGATGTAAATTAATTTATATGGACCTATTTTTTAACAGGTATAGATAAATGCTTACAAACTGGACAGAATATCGATTGCTATGACTGTTATAATAACAAGTATTAATATTTATAAGTTAAAGAGTGCCCCAAAATTCATTTAATTTGATGTATTTCGCCATCTTTTGAACAGTTGTAGATAGACGCTTGAAATTTAGAAATTTAGAACAAAATTTGGATTTCAAAATAAAAGGGTCTCCTAATAGTTAATGTAATTTGATATATGTGGCCGAACTTTTGAACCGTTATAGACAGAGAACTGAAACTTACAAGGGACCTGTATTGTTAGGTTCGCTATAACAACAAGCTTATAATTTGAATTTAGAAATAAAAGGGTATCTTTCGAACCGTTATATAGAAATACTTGAAAATTAACCAGAGTTTCCACCACTTTGTTAGGTATAATAAGAAGTATAAATAAATAAAATTATAAATTAAAGGGTTTTACAATAGTTGATGTTATCTGATTTATATAGCCAAACTGTAGAACCGTTATATACAAACGGTTTAAATTTACAAAGAACCTGATTGCTAAGTCTACTACTGGAAATTAAAGGTTGGGCGTAAAGTTGCTCTAATTTTATAAATATTCCAAACTGCTGAAGAAGTATAAAATTTGAAGATGGAATAAAGCCAATGTAATTTGATGTATGTTGCCATACACTTAAATCGTTATAGACCGACAGATGAAATCGGTTTTGCAGCCGGTTAGAAGAGTTATTGTGTGTCTGTTTGTTTTTTATTTTTTTGTAACGCCTTTACGGTTAAACCTTTCGTTTTAAATAAAATGGCATATACAGGCATGTCACATAGCTTAATCGGAATGGTTTTAATTCCGTATCAACTATTTCAATCAATTTCGTTTTACCTTCTTCAGACTCCGATCGATTTTGTTTATTTCTAATAAATTAGGCTTCTCTAATTAAGGACACATAATAAAAGTAAATTTAAAAAAATTTAAAAATTTCAGACGTAACTCGGAAAATATGTGCGAACGCCAATTTTTTCACCTCGAAGCGCATGGACCGACCTTGTTGATTTCCAATAGCACCTCTTTTGACAATATGTCTGATAGATTGGCATATTTAAATTTCCTGTAGCTGATCTAGTGACTTGGCAATCTTGATGTCAACACTAACACGAAGGGACAGACGGACGAACGAAAATCGCTCAATCGACTTAGCTATGCATAAGAACTCACAATATATATATACTTTATGGGGTCGGAAATGAATACTGTAGAAATTACAAACGTAATGACAAACTTAGCTATACCCTTATTCCACTTTTTATGGTGAAGGACATCAAAACGGCAAATTACAAAATATCAAAGAAACTAAATTCCACTAAATTCGATCAATATTTTCTGAGGAATCAATATGCGAAATTGAAGCACTTTCGATTGGAATTAAGTTTTTGCGACATGCCTGGTAGGTCTTTTTATCTTAAAACAAGTAAAAGTGCTATATTCAGCTATGCCGAATCTTATATACCCTTTAGCACATATATAAATCCAGTTTAGTGAAGTAACTTCAATCAAAAGAAGCAAATATTGGGGTGACAGAGAATTATAAAAAAAATTTTTTTACTGTATATATATAATTTTACATAAAACTTACAGCGGCTCCTAATGGGTTAAGCATTTTTGAAATATTTTAGTATTTCCTTAAAGATCTCTTTAAAAGCTTTAAAATGATATCCATGTTGATATTTTAAAAAATTTTCAACTTTCAGAGTCCCGTAACTCGGAAAATACGGGCGAGCGCCAATTTTTTACTTGATGTTTGTTTCTATTCCGATTGACATTTTTACATTTTTTGTGAAATCAAGTTTGCTGAGGCTAACATGGATGGACAGACGGACATCGCTCAATCGACTTCGCTATGCATAGAAGTCAGCAAATATACACTTTATTGGGTCGGAAAGGGATATTCTTGAAATTACAAAACTACACACGGATTGACAAACTTATATATACACTTTTTCCGCTTTTTGTGGTGATGGATATAAAAGTACTGTTTTCCACATAATAAAAAATAATAAAGCCAACCGTGTTGAATGTGTGTAAAAAGAGTAAAAACTTAATACATACTCTTAGGCGTACAGAAATAAATATTTGCAGTTATTAATTTTAATTTTTATTAATTATTTGAACTGTGAAATATTATAAATGAATAGAAATTATTTTGGCTTAAGTTCATTTATTTTTTTTAATTTCTAAAAATCTTTTTTAGAAATAAAATTTATTTTTTATAAATGTATGCGGACGTTTTTTCCAAAGAAAACACGAAAAATTAGACGCTAGCAGAATGAAATGCTGCACTTTCTGGACCGCTACGACCTTCATCAGCATTCTTTGCATCTATCTACCTTAGTTGTGTATTTTTATAAACATCATCTATTTAACCAACTTTGCAGTTATTAATATCAGATGACTTTATCACTATTTTGGAAACTCTGTAACATAAAGTACCATAAAGATAAAGGTGCGAGCAAGCAGATGTTAAAACTGTTTTTACGAAAACACTTTCAAACAATTCGTTTTTTGCAGTTAGACCCACTGTGGCACGCAGTCATTGGTACATGTAGCCTATAAAGCGATTAAGTTTAACCCCATTTACGCATTGTAACATAGTTTTCTTTTATCATTTACATTGTCTCTATGACAAACAGTCTCTTATCTCAAGTAATAAATAGAATTCCTCCCACAATATCAACACAAAAACTTTTCAATAGAAAACAATTTTTTAAATTTATAACAATAAATATTTAATGTTCTTTAAAAGAAGAAGAGAACTAACCTAATGATAAATAATGTACATAGTTAATAGAAAGATAAACTTGAAATTTTAACTAAATTTTAAAAGCAAAAAGTAACGTAAATTTGCTTTTTGTTTGTTTTTGTAAATATTTGTTGTCATACTAAATGTTGCCTAAGTTTACTCTTATTTCTGTTTATATGTTTAATTTTTTTATTTTAACAGAAACATCAAGAATGGTTACGACAACGTAACCAGGGACGCAGTAATTTATTATCAACAACAAAACCTAAAAAATCTATAGAGCTATTAAATTTATGGAGATTTAATAAAAAAGAAACTGAAAATAGTATTAACGACGTCTATCCAGAAAACGACAATATTTTAACTAAAACAGCAACAACTACAATAACTACCACAACCACAACCACGAGCACAACAAATACAACTCCGAAGACAACCACAATAAAAATCACACTTCCTATTAAAAATGCTACAACAACTACAACTACTACTCAAAAACCAACAATGAGTACTGCTACTAACAGCACTATTTCCACTATTGCTGACACATTTAGAAAAACATCTGCAGCACCTTTTTATAATTCAATACCTCGATTGGATTTAAAACCATCAACCACTAACGATTGGTTGAGTAATGATATTTTAGAAACCACTACACCTTTCACAACCACAACCTCAACGTCTGCGGCTTCTTCCACAATTTCCACTTCAACTACTTTGGTAAAAACATCAACACCACCAACAGCAACAATTCGTAAACCTAAACCACGTCCTTATCCACGCTGGGGTAATTGGGGTGGCTGGAGTGATTGTTCGCGTAGTTGTGGTGGCGGTATTAAGCATCAGCTGCGCAAATGCATTAATCGGTAAGTGATAGATCTAAGTCTAAATAATTTTAGGTCAGCAATTAGCAGGATTGTAATAATATTTTCAACTAAGATTTTAGTCACTTTTGAGAGATTTTTTTTCGCAGATCTCAAATAAATATATCTATTGAGATATATCCATATCAAAACAGTGACTGTCGTTTGAATTCCACGGTTGACG
This sequence comes from Gymnosoma rotundatum, assembly GCA_916610165.2. Classification (NCBI taxonomy): domain Eukaryota; kingdom Metazoa; phylum Arthropoda; class Insecta; order Diptera; family Tachinidae; genus Gymnosoma; species Gymnosoma rotundatum. The sequence goes on from OU744337.1 coordinate 37,293,061, forward strand.
GAAATAATGGTTATTGTGTGGAAAAAAATTACGTGTATACGTATAATGTTTGTAGAAAACAGCGTTGCCACTATTTTTTTTTTAAATAAAGTACAAATTTGTAACAGAACTGAATTTGTACAAAACTGCATTTTAAACTTTTCCAAACAAATATTAATGAAACAAGACAAAAATTAGATTAAGTCCAATGAAAAAATTTTTTTCTAATTGAATATCAAAATGGATACAACGGCAACGTCGTTCAATAGAAAATTGTTTTTAATAGGTTAATGATAATTAGTGTATGTATTACTTATGATCGTTCAATTCAAGGTATATTTATTTTACTAGGTAGTATCGTCCGCCAAGCTGTCTTGTAGTTAAAAATGTCAAAAGTTGTTTGTATTTAACTACGTTACGAATTTCAAAAATAACAGCAATAAGGATTAGCAAATCAAAGCAAGCATTTAAATTCAGAGCAATTATTTTTTATTTCTTTTTCTGTTTTTGACATTTCCAACGGACAAAGAAACAATAAAAAGTCATGTTGTTTCTGCTATGTTATATTTGTTGTAGAGCCGCTATTACCTAGTAGAGGCATCTTTTTTTGGTGAACGATGAGTTAAAAAAATTAGCGAATTAGCTTAAACGGCGGAGATACTAGAACGATTTCAGATAGTGAAAGCAATTAGTGCGATTTCGAGGTGGTAAAGTTAATATATTTGTACTATTTTTGGTACAATTCGAACCTGCAAAGTGCCAAAGTGCACCAACGTATCATTTAGTACAATTTAAAAAATTAACATTTCTAATTTGTTTTATTTTTGCTTTCGTTTTTTTTTTTTTTGGCTGGCTCCAGAAACTATGAATTAAAACAAGAACTAAATCATAATAAAATTTGGTTGTAAAATTTAATATTTCTGTTTTCGCTATTAACACTTTTTGTACCGCAATGTTTTTGTACCTAAAATGCATTTAAATAACTTGATGATTTTTAGTAATATTGAAAAAAAGGAGAAAAACTTAAAAACAATTTCGACAAATATAAAAAATAAAATAATTTATTTATGTATTTATTTTAATAAAAAGAAGAAACACGAACTTGCAAAAGTGTCTTTAGTACAACTTAAGTCTAAAAAGAAGAATTTAAAAAGCCTGTGGATACAATTTTCAAATATCCTTTACTATCCCTGGTGTGATTGCTCCATTTTAAATTAAAGTAATCTATTGATTAACAGTGCGAATACTTGTTAAAACATATCTTGTTAAAAGCATTGAACATACTGAAAATTATGCTCAAACAGAGTATTAACACTAACACGTGTTCGCCACTTAAAAAAAAACATAGACCAATTGATACCGTTGCTCTACCGGTGTTATGTGCATGTGTTGTTCAATTGGATGGCTCGTAAGGAGGTAGGGTTGTGTTGCAATTAGTATTGCCAGATATATTTGAAGCGCCATCTACTGCCAAATCTTGCCTTTTTCATGGGGCGATCGCTTGTTGATTTTTAGAAAAACTTAATGAACACAAGCAGCAAGTTTCCAAAATTAAAATATAGGCATTTCCATGGCGCCCTAAGTGTCATTTACTGCGATTGTTTGAAAATTTCACCTTTTTCTGTTGTTTTTCATCTTGCATAGTTACGTACGAGCAAGAAACCTTTATATATTCATACAAAAAAAGACTATTACCTTTTACGAAATAAGCAATTTTTTTCATGCTTCCATTTATACCTAACGTTAAAACAGGTCTTTGAAGAATTAGACGAAAAAGAACCCTGGTACTCATCATCACATTATTGCAAAGTAGAAGTTATTATAGATAAATTAAATGTTATAATATTAAATAAAATTTATCGTATGAATAAGTAAAATATTTTCATATAAATAAAATACAATAAAGGAACAATTAACAAAATTATCTTTTTAATAATATTCTTGAGAGGCGGAGATTTGTTAGGCATTTGAAAGCTTAAAAATGAATATTTTTCAGAAATTGGCAAAAGAAATAAAAAAAATTCACAGGGACGTTTTGGGGGTGGGATTTGAGGGATACCTCCCCTGCCCTTAAAAATTAATTTTATGGTTTAAAGGAGTATGTAATCCATTTCTTTTAATAATTACATTCTTTTTTCAAATAATATTTTTTTACCGCCTACAAAAGGGGGCGGGGCAAAAAAAGGTATTTTAGTATCTCTTGAGTCCAACTTTAAGGTTTTGAACATTCTTTGACTCTAAAAGCTGTAATTGCTAAGTAAAAGACGGAAAAATAAAAAAAACTTGTTTTTTTAGAGGCAGGATTAGTTATTCTAAGGGGATTTTTATTTTCCCTGATCCTGTGTTATTTTAAGGCTTTAACATTCTATGGCCATAACAGGTTTTTTTTGCCAAGTTTTGTTAATCTAAGGGCACTCAGTAAATTTTAAGAGCCAATATAAACTTAAAAAAAGTAGTGTCCGGCTAAATTGCCAAAATAACCCCATGTGTGACGTATGTGACAATATAGTAATATCTAGGACAATTTTTAAAACACCATAAATCGAATTGTATAGATTGTCTGCTCTTGAATCCAGTAAAAGTTAAAAAATGTCCGAATGTAATTTTTTTAACTCATTTTGAAAAGAGGGTTTTTATTTTTACAGACGTTGTCAACATATTCGTGGAATTGCCCATATATAATCAAAAATAGCCCAATACCAAAGATTACTGCAATTTAAATTATTTATATTAAATAAAAATGAAAATATTTCTTTAAAAGTTTATTTTTTAATTAAACCTTAAAAATTTTTTAAATTGTATTTAAACTCACACAATAATTTAATTAAAATTATTTATGAATATTCAATATGCTTCTGTCGCAAAAACTCATTTAACTTTTCATTATCCGTGAATGTTATTTCATGTAATACTTTGTTCTTGTCATCAATTGGAACATTAGTTCCCAAAGCAGCTTCCGTTTTTTCTTTCAAAGCCTCTATTTCTTTAGAGAATTTTACATCTTTGCTGTTTAATACTTTTTTAAAGAACTCAGCCGTCTGGCTCAGTTGACGGTTGACATTAGGCAAGGCTGCTTTCTTAATGAAATTTTGAAAGTCGGCTGAAAAAGATGTTCCCAAGGCTAAAAACTTTTCTTCTTTTTGTTTCAAGTCAGTCTCCTCTAACAGATTCTCCAAAGTTGTTATAGTATTTTTAATTTGATCTTCATATATGTCCGAGGAATTTAACAACGATTTGTAGAATGCAATGGCATCCTGGATGTCAGCATTGACTTGTACTTCTTCGACTAGAGAAGATATCCAGGTATTGAATTCAGCTGAAAAACGACTAGGTGTGGAAGAGATGATTCGATTTTTTTCCTCGGCTGATTCAGCTTTTAAAGCTCCCGCCGTTCGGCTGACTAATTGTTTGAGTTCATTGGAATATTTGTGATTTTTAGGGTCCTTTTGAAATTGTTCATACAAATTCAGTTGTTTGCGTATGTTGTCATCAAGAACCGCAGCTATATCACGAGCTTTAGCAATCTATGCAAAAATTAAAATATTTTATTGAAATTTTGAAACATGAGTGAATGAATCACTTTGAATTTGAATACCTGCGCACAGGCTACAAAAGCCAACACTGCTAATATCTTTAATTTTATCATAATCTGTCTTTTTCCCGTTTTTTATTTGAAGCTTGTGGCTTATGGCTTAGATTATTTTACTGACTACTATTTAATAGCTTTTAATCGCGCTTTATATAGCTAATGAGCTCTTGAGGTAAAGTATTTGTGATTTAAGTTTTATAGAGAAACAAATAATTTTATTGTTTAGTGTTTTTATTTATTTATTTATCTGGTTTACGTATTTTTCTGATTGGTTTTTTTTGTTGGTTTACAAACCATACAAGTCGTAGAGATTTTTAAAGCAGTTTTTTACACCGTAAATAAAAGTTAGTATTTTAAAAAGAAAACATTTATACAAATAAAATAGAGAGCTAGTAGTAATTGCCAGGAAACCTAACAATTTTACTTTAATAAATAGATTATTTTACTTCAAATAGTTTCACATTGCATTTATTTAAATCATTAAAATATTCAAATTCATTAAATTTTCTAATATTGTACAAAACTCACAGATTTTAAATTGCTATAAATATTGCGTCAATTTTAGGAAAACATAAAAACGTTTTTTTTTCACAAATAACTTTTGACATAAGTAAGTCAAAACAATTTAACTAAAAAATAATTTTCAATGAAAAGTACTTTGTTTGTTAAAGTACTTTTTTACAAAAGTACTTTATTTTTTAAAATACTTTTTCCATAAAAGTACTTTTTTCTTATTCGATTTTAGGTCAATTTATTTTTGTACTTTCCTTAAAGCTAATTGGGCCTATTTTCTTCAATGTAAATAAAACAATATTTTAATTACATTTTTCCAGACGTTTTGTCCATTTTTTGTTGACTTTATTAATGGGAATCTATTAAATTAAAAAAACAAAAACATTAAATGAAAAAAGCACTGTTTACATAAAATATAACAAAACTTATAGTAAATATAGTATTATTTTATAACATTAAATATTTAACATAAAGCAAAAATACACTAATTTTGAAAATTTTAACATATAAACACAACTTATATTGATATTACAGTTTATTAATAAACTTTTAACCTAAATGTCATTTTTTAAAAAAGACTTCATCTAAAAGTGTACCTCGGTGTTAAAAAAAACATTGTTTTATAAAAACGCACACAAAAGCAAAAACGAAATTTTCCCTTTCAATATAAACTTGAGAAAAACGCAATTTAAAGGATTTGTTTAAAAATTAAAATAATAAAAAATAATTTTAAAATAAATAAATAACACTTCAATAAAAACGCATTTGTTTTATATAAAGTATATTTCTTCAGTCTGTTTCTTTTTTTAAGACTTTTGGTTGTTATAAAAAGCAATTTTATTTATAAAAGAATTACTTACGGTGGCCTTTGCAAAAGGTATTATTTTTATAAAAGATTTTTTTTTTTTAAATTTTTCGCCAAAAAGTATCTTTCCTTAAAACGTCTGCTTTAAAAAAATCATGTTTTAAAATATTTCTTATAAGCAGGCATTTTTTAAAATATCTTTTTGTTAAAAGATATATTTTTAATGCATCGCATATAGAAGTAACCAGTAATTTTACTGGTTACTCTAATTTTTTTTTTAGTAAACAGTAAAACTTTGCTGGTTACAGCATTTTTAAGAAACCAGTAAACTTTTACTGGTTACTGGAAAAAATTGCAATTATTGTTTTTTTTTAATATTTTCTCTTTCTTTATTGGAAAGATTCATTAAAAAATGTATCAATTGTCACATTAACTTTTTATAAAAATTGACTTAAGTTTGCAATTATTCTCATTTACTCTTAAAAATACTTTTAATTTTATATACATACATTTTTAATATTTCATTTGCCATTTTGTATTGAAATTTCTTTAAGTGTATTTTATTGACTCGCTATAAGGTATTAATAAAACATTTGTAAGATAATCTTGTTTTAGATTGTTTTTTGTTTTTTTTTTTTCAAAATAATTAATTAAATAATTTTGAAACAGATTTATTAAAGCTGGTTGATGACACTTACAGCAACAGTAACAACTGCAATTTGTTAATTGTCACTTTTAATTAACATTTAGAAATTTCCTACTGATTTTGCGAAATCATGCGTCAGGTTTAATAAAGTAGTAGAAGTAGATGTGACAAAATAAAAGATGTTTTAAAGACAGATAATATTTTCAATCGATATAAAAAGTACTTCAATCTTTTTAGAACTGATGTCTGTTTTTTAAGATTTGTTTTCAAGACCTGATTTTCTTCTATACGAAAAATTTTATTAAATTCATTCTCATACCTGTAGTGGAATTATTAACTTTTATACCATTAAGTCGATTAAATTTTTTAGTTAAATTGAAAACTAAGTTAATTTGTGTCTAATTAATTTTCTTTTTTATTGTCGTTATAAGGAGAATTAAATAAATTTTACAGGAAGAATATTTAAGCAAAATGATAAAAAATAGCGTACTTAACCAAAACCTTAATATTGTTCCACAAAATTTCAAGTTCAGAACTTAAAAAAATATTTGAGCATTAAACAGAAATTTAAAAATCTAAATATTGCAAAAAACGCGAAATAATATAAAAAGTTGAAAATTTACCAAAAACTAAAATTTCACAAAATAATTGTTCACAAAGACGTCGAAATTTTTACCAAAATAAATTCAATTAAAAAAATAAAAAGAATGTATACGAAAACTTTGTGAAACTCTTAATTACAAAAAAAAAAAACAAAACAAGTAAGAGAGCTTTATTCGACTATGCCGAATCTTATGTATCCTTCACCATCTAAGTATATCTAGTTTAGTGACTCCATGCAAAAAAGCAAATATTGGGGTGACAGAGAATGTTACTACATATTATTAATTTTACATAAAAATGACATTGGCTCTTAATGGGTTAAGCGTTTTTAAAGAAACCAGTAAACTTTTACTGGTTACTGGAAAAAATTGCAATTATTGTTTTTTTTTAATATTTTCTCTTTCTTTATTGGAAAGATTCATTAAAAAATGTATCAATTGTCACATTAACTTTTTATAAAAATTGACTTAAGTTTGCAATTATTCTCATTTACTCTTAAAAATACTTTTAATTTTATATACATACATTTTTAATATTTCATTTGCCATTTTGTATTGAAATTTCTTTAAGTGTATTTTATTGACTCGCTATAAGGTATTAATAAAACATTTGTAAGATAATCTTGTTTTAGATTGTTTTTTGTTTTTTTTTTTTCAAAATAATTAATTAAATAATTTTGAAACAGATTTATTAAAGCTGGTTGATGACACTTACAGCAACAGTAACAACTGCAATTTGTTAATTGTCACTTTTAATTAACATTTAGAAATTTCCTACTGATTTTGCGAAATCATGCGTCAGGTTTAATAAAGTAGTAGAAGTAGATGTGACAAAATAAAAGATGTTTTAAAGACAGATAATATTTTCAATCGATATAAAAAGTACTTCAATCTTTTTAGAACTGATGTCTGTTTTTTAAGATTTGTTTTCAAGACCTGATTTTCTTCTATACGAAAAATTTTATTAAATTCATTCTCATACCTGTAGTGGAATTATTAACTTTTATACCATTAAGTCGATTAAATTTTTTAGTTAAATTGAAAACTAAGTTAATTTGTGTCTAATTAATTTTCTTTTTTATTGTCGTTATAAGGAGAATTAAATAAATTTTACAGGAAGAATATTTAAGCAAAATGATAAAAAATAGCGTACTTAACCAAAACCTTAATATTGTTCCACAAAATTTCAAGTTCAGAACTTAAAAAAATATTTGAGCATTAAACAGAAATTTAAAAATCTAAATATTGCAAAAAACGCGAAATAATATAAAAAGTTGAAAATTTACCAAAAACTAAAATTTCACAAAATAATTGTTCACAAAGACGTCGAAATTTTTACCAAAATAAATTCAATTAAAAAAATAAAAAGAATGTATACGAAAACTTTGTGAAACTCTTAATTACAAAAAAAAAAACAAAACAAGTAAGAGAGCTTTATTCGACTATGCCGAATCTTATGTATCCTTCACCATCTAAGTATATCTAGTTTAGTGACTCCATGCAAAAAAGCAAATATTGGGGTGACAGAGAATGTTACTACATATTATTAATTTTACATAAAAATGACATTGGCTCTTAATGGGTTAAGCGTTTTTAAAAAATTTTAGTATTTCCTAAAAGATCTCTGCAAAAGCTTTCAAATGATACCCATATTGACATTTTAAAAAATTTGAATATTTCAGAGCCCCGTAACTCGAAAACTATGGATGATCGCAATTTTTTTTTGACATATTTTTTTACTTTTTTAATTCACCCCATATATATGTTTTTTTTTGTTGGAGTTACTTTACTGTTCCAAATGACATGAAAAAATTTGAGGTAGGCGTGCTGTTTTGTTTGCTGCCTCGAAGCACATGCACCTATCATGTTGATTTTCAATAACACCTCTTTCGACACTATATCTGATCGATTGACACATTTAATTTTTTACCTCGGAAAACTTGATTTCACCACTTACGATAACGGACAGACGGACATCGCTCTGTCGACTTCGCTATGCATAAGAAGTGGCAAAAAAGTAGCAAAAAAGTGGAAGGTCTTTAAATAGAGTATTTTTATGTGACAGTGAAGTCCAGCTTATGTTAAGAGCAATCGTACCATAGCAAGCAACTATCTAGCAATTAAATTTTTACTTTTTTATTGTATAATTCTGAAAGTTAAATTCTGTCTTAATTATGTATTATAAAATTATAAAATTATCAGAAAAAAAAAAAAAATAAATTTTCTTAAAAGTTAAACGTAATAAAAAAAATCAAAATTTTCTAAAAAAAGTTTCAATTAAAAAATAGAAAAATCGCGCACAATAAATAAAAAATATAAATAATAAAAAATAATCATCAAAAATTTACATATTGTTAAAAATTTATAATGAAAGCAAAATGTCACAAAAAAAAACTGATGGTTCGCCAAAGGTCGGAATTCTAACAAATATTGAAGATTCAACTTAATTATAAAACTTAAAGTTAAAAGCCAAAAATACGTAGATTTAGAAAAAAAAGCTTAAGTTTCTTATCATTGCTTAGAATGACCTAATAAATTATTAGAATTATTTCCCGGTAAAGCAACATTCTAACAACATGGGTTGTGTCTAGTATAACGTTAAACCAGTTTATTTTTTTTAATCGCTTTATAATTCTCTGAATTTTATTATGGTAAAAATTCAATAATAAACTTAAGAGCAACAAAACAATTGCAAACAACTTAATAATGTTTAGTAATGACGTAATTTAAGATCAGTAGCTTGAAAGATCATAATTATTATATTTGTTAACGTAACTTTAAAAATTGCGTTTTGTTTATATTGCGGTTTGAAACAAAATAAACAAATTTTAAATAAAGGTTTTCGCCGAATTTTTTTTTTTTTTTTGGAATTAATATTGAAATGTTAATTAAATAATGCAAATTTATATTTTGTTATTTATTTTCGCTTTTTCGATTTATTTTGCAGTAGTTTTTTTTTTGAATTTGAGCTGTTGACTGTCGTAGTCATAATATGTAAATTTAATTTAGTGAAGTAGCTCCAATAAAAACAGATATTGGGGTTACTAAGAATTAAAAAATAATAAAAAAAAAATTAAGTTCTAAATATAATTTTACATAAAAATGGCTCTTAATGAGTAAAGCATTTTTGAAACATTATTTTAAATTCCTTAAAGATCTTTTCAAAAGCTTTTAAATTATGCCCATATTGATATCTTAAAAAATATGGTGCAAAGTTCTCGGAAAATTTGGGCGAGCACCAATTTTTTTGCTTGAAGTTTTTTTTCCTATTTTTTAATTCTCTATAGCTCCATGTAACTGTTTGGACTGTAGCCCCGAACGACATGGACCGATCTTGCTGATTTTCAGTCATCTCTTTCGACACTATGTCTGATCGATTGGAGTATTTAAATTTTCCTTGGCTGGTCTAGTGCCTTGGCAAACTTGATTTCAACATTAACACGGATGGATCAACTTTGCTATGCATAAGAACTTAGAAAATATATACTTTATGGGGTCGGAAATGGATTTTGTTCCACATTTTGTGGTAAAAGGTATAAAAATTTTATTTTTTTTTTAACAAAGTCAGTATGTTCCAAATTAACCTTAAAATACGTTAAAATACGTTTTGTTGGGTGACAATTTAAGTACTTTTGGAACTAGACTTGTCGTTTTAGTTTTTGATTGCGACCACATTTTGAGTGACCAGTTGTTACTTGTGTACAGAGTTTAGAAAAATACACAAAAATATGCAAAAAACGAACATAAATGTAAGCCAACACAGCTCAAAGAAACTTATGTGTACATATTTTTATACCTATCACCACAAAAAGTGGAAAAAGGGTAACTTTTTGGTTCCATGTGTAATTTATACAATATTAATTTCTGACCCCACAAAGTGTATATATTCTGACTTCTTACTCAGGGCGAAGTCGATTGAGCGATGTCCGTCTGTCCGTCCGTGCTAGTGTTGAAATCAAGTTTGCCGAGGCAAAAAAAAATGTGTCAATCCATAAAATATAATATAGAAAGAGGTGCTAGTGAAAATGAGCATAATTGGCCCATGTCCTTCGATGCAGCTGGCAAAACACCACGCCTACCTCTGAAATTTTCAAATTTTTTACAATATCAATATGGGTATCATTTTAAATCTCTTGAAAAGATCTTTAAGGAAATACGAAAATTTTGTAACAATGTTCAACTCATTAAGAGCCGATGACATTTTTGTGTAAAATAATAAATTCTCTGTCACACCAATATTTGCTTTTTTGATTGAAGTTACTTTACTAAACTAGATTTACATAGACGGCGAAGGGTATATAAGATTCGGAGTAGCCGAATATAGCACTCTTACTTGTTTTATGTGTTTTGGTTTTAAATATTTGGTGGGTACACGAACATGTGTTGTGTATGGAAACAAAATCCATTAAACATATATTTGTAGTTCGTGTAAGTGAATCGAGTATACGATGGTGTACTATACACACGATTGATACACAATTTTGGCGCTATAACAACAAAAACATGACAGTATTATTATACAGGCTACACCAAATAACACTGTTATTTATAGAAATTAAAAATTAAAGAGTATTCTATCAGTTAATGTAGTTTAAGCAATAAAATATTGAAAATTAGCTGTATCTTGAAATTTTATGTATAATGCGGTAATTTAAAGGTCACAGTAGTGAATGCTAAAAAACATTAAAAAAATAAAGGGTTTTATATAAAGCAATAATGTAATATATAAATATTTATTTTATATTTTAAATCTTCAAAGTTAGTATATTATTATACAGATTAAAAAAAAACTAGAATTTAAAGGGCATTTTATGAGATAATGTATAAAATGTTGACAGTTAGCTGTATCTTAGAAACCGTAAGAGGCAAGCTCGTGAAATTTTCTGAAACATACCAAAATGCCAAATGAAAAATCGCCAAAATGTAAAAAGCACTTAAAGGAAAAAAGTACCGAAATTACGGGGTTCCACACTTTTATTTCTTCAATCGTGTGTATCGTACGCCAATCGTCTGTTCGATACACGTACACACACTTCAAATATATGTTTAATGCACTGTTTCCGAAAGTGCAGATTTATCTGCATTTGCTAAAAACCAGATTTGAAGATTTTTGGCCTAAAATCGAAGATTTTTTAAAGTCTGTGTGGCAATTTCTTTTACATGGACTAATTTTTCTTGTTTTCTTTTGAAAACGTCCGCACACATTTGACTCTGAGTTAAGAGAGTTAAAAGTATTAGATTTTAAAGATATACTTAATGTGAAAAAAATACCTACGCTAATTTCTGTAAAAAAAAGTATTCCAAATAAGAAGTACTGGTCCTCATTCTACTTTTCCAACTATTTCAGCGTTCTTCCAAAATATAACGACTTTACTATATTTATTGGCAAATATCCAGAGAATATTTAGTCAGGTAAATTTAAATAAAACAAAACTCCGCAATCGCTTAGAAAGTGAATCATTAGTAGGAATATTGCTTACAAAAGATTATTTAATTTTTAACAACATCCAATGTTTGCTGAAAATAATGTTATCTGATATTCATTAACAAAAGTAATAAAAATTAATTTATTTTTATATAGAGCTTATAACATCTAATAGAACTTTTACATATGTGAATATGTAACTTTAAGAGAATTTTTTTTATTCTGTAGGCAAATAAAATTCCTTTTAAGTAATAAATAGAATTGTATTTCTTTTTCGTAAATATTTGAATATATTGTATAGAAATAAATTGTCATTTTTAACATTTGAAGATTTATTGAAGATTTTTAAAATAAGCCACAGATTTTGCAGATTTTTTCGCGAAAAATTGTTGAATTTCGCAGATTATACACATTAAAGTTCTGGAAATACTGGTTCAATGTATTTTTTTTCATACACGACACATGCTCTTTCTTGCCGAACTCGTGTTCGTGTTATGACTAAATATTAAAAACCAACACAAATATGAATGTGTGTTCGGCAACATAAAAAATTTAAAAACATAACAAAAATGAAAAGGTATATGTATAAGATTCGGCATATAGTACTCTTAATTGCATTCGTATCCACACATTCAAATTTCTGAAATTTCGGCCTTGATTGCTTAGGTTTTGTTTGTGCTTAAACTACGAATGACAAAGCAATAAAGAATTGCAAGTACAAAAACCGTGCACCCGTTTTTAATCGTCTTTCCTCTCTCACGTTGCGTAACAAAAGTTACAAGGTGTGGACGGGGACTTAAAAGTATTTTTAGACGTTAAAATTAATGGCTTCAAATAAAGTCTATAGAAGTTTGGTACTATGAAATTTAATTTCCTTATTAGCTGTTCTTATCGATTTTGTTTTATCTTCTTTATACAGATTCCTATGGACTTTGCTTGTACGCATAAAATTAGGAATTTCCACTCTTTTATTATAATGCGGCAACATTGTGCACACGAAAGTAACAAAGAAGGCTTATCTAAATAAGGATAAAAAATGAAAGTAAAATTAAATCCCACAAAAAACCAAATTTAAAAGAAAATAAATTCCACTCTGAAATTAAAAAGAGGATTCATTCTGTAGAATTTTTTCTTCTAAAGAACCCATTAGAGATTTTAAAACCAATTTCTTTAGGAATTGATTTATAAGTTAAATGCCTGTATTTCTTTTTATGATTATTAAATGCAATTAAACATTGGCTTTGAGTTAGCTGTCGAGCATAGACGTGTTTTTTTTCAATAAATTGAAAAAATATTAGAAGGCTTCGAAAAAAAAAAATATATATATATAAAAAAAAATAAAATATTTCAAATTTCGTTTTACTCAAAATTACATTAAATTAAAATAAATCTACGTTCTGCAATCTTTTTATTTGGAAAAAGGAAGGACAAAAACAACCACAGGACATTTTGCAGTTGCTTTGTTTAATAGTTTAAATCCCTTCAAGAACAATTTTTAAGAGGAAGATGGATGACCCCGGGGGCAGTTGCCCACCGGCGAAAAATCGTGAAATTGTTGATGAGAAAAGAAAGCTCAAGGCGTGTGAAACGGCATCAATTATTAGGAATGAAGCAGGTAAGTCGAATTTCCCTTCAACTAATGCGAGTAAGTGCGATTCAGTGACCGTGGCGACTAACGTGGTATCTGACCATAACTGTTCTGTACAACGTGAACGCCGTTTCGATTATAAATATGATTCTGACCATAAGGGTCCATTTATGGTATATGTTTGACTCATCGGGTTTACGCAAATTTCTAAGCGCTATAGCAGTGAGCAAAATTCTCATTAAACTCGGCATTCCTGATGTTGTCGAGGTAATTAAAATCGGTTACGGTCGTTGTAAAGTCACGTTTAAGAACCACCAGGCAGCAAATAATTTTTCTTCTGACCCTAGACTCACTAAATACGAGCTAATTCCAAAAATTTTCGAACATTTTATTTCCAAAATTGCAATTGTTTTTGATATCCCAACCGATATCAGTGAAGAGGAATTCAAGGCCGGTATTATCTCGCCAGTAGAGGTAATAAGATGCATTAGGCCGTTACGCCGTCTTAAAGGTCAGGATGGTGAGGAGATGAAGAATCCATCAAAAAATATGAAGATTGTGTTTAAAGGAAATAACATTCCTAATGAAATAATTTTCGGCTATGTAAAATTACCAGTTAAACATTTTATTTCCTTTGCGCAATGCTACAAATGTTTTCGGTATAACCATTTTGCACAACATTGCAAACAGAATTTTGATTTATGCCGTTCTTGTTATAGTCAGCATAATGTTGAGGAAAATTGCGCGGAATTATCTTGTTCAAATTGTAAAGGGAATCACAACCCAATGTACAAAAAATGTCCAGCGCGTGCTAAAGCTTTTGCAGTTAAAAAAATGATGACCCTCGAAAACCTGTCCTTAAAAGAAGCTAGAATGCGTTTTAAGAGTATATTTTCAAACAGATTTTCTGAATTAGAGGATGACTGTTCTGCCTTTCCTCCTCTTAGACAGATAGGAACAAAGGATAACGTCCAGAATAATCACCAAGCGGCAGCAAAAGCTATTCATGACATTATGCCTTTTTCTAAAGTACTTAAAAATAACGCTAATAAAATAAGAGAAGAAGCTAATGCTAGAAATACAATGAATAGACACAAAGAAGTGTTAGAGGAACATTTTTATCAGTGTCAACATGAAAAGCTGGCCTTTCCACCACAACCTCAAAACCTGAATGCAATCCAAAAACCTGATTCGAACCGTCAGATGGCCTTGAACTTCTTAACAAAAACCTCGAATGATACTGAATCCTTTTTAAAAAAAATTGATAATGGTAAATATGAGAGAGAAACAGTATCTAAATTTATAGCTCAACTAAGAGATAATATTAACTTAAGTTTGAATTATTTAGATCCGGATTTAATAAATTGCTCAATGTCTCAAGATTTCAGTACATAAATAATGGCTTACGAAATTAAACTACTACAATATAATATTCAAAGCCTAAAAAAGCCTGGTAATAAAGAACTTTTAGAAGTATTTCTTCACAATCACGACATTGACATCGCGCTTTTAACTGAGACTTGGCTGACAGATAATGCCTGTTCAAGTCTCAAGAACTACAATTTCGTTTGTAAAAATAGAAAGGATGGCTTTGGCGGTGTAGGCATATATGTAAACAAAGATATAAAATTCGCTATTATTAATACCAGTTCAACACATGATACCATAGGAATCTCCACTCTGAATTTGAGCAGAAATATTAATGTAATCATCAACTACAGTCCACCAAACTTAAGTTTGATAGACTTTGAGCATGAATTAAATCGCATTTTTGTACTGGGCAATCAACTGAAAGGAACAACGCTAATATGCGGTGACTTTAATGCCAAATCTTCACTTTGGGGAGCAAGGCATTCTGACAACAAAGGAATGTTTTAAGAAAGCCTAGCTAATAGTTTTGATTTTGTTTGTATGAATGATGGTAAGCCAACCTTTTCAACAGCTTCTACATCATCATCGGTTCTTGATGTATCCTTCGTGGGTGCTCCTTTAGTAGACTTTACTTGGAATTCATTGGACTCTAAAATTACGGGTAGTAACCACCATCCAGTTATTATATCGTTGGGTGTTAGTTGCAGACCTTCTATATCTAAAACTTATCTGCTACGAAATCGTTTTTATTCAGATGTTAGAAAATTGGTGGTACAAGGAAATATTGATTCCTTTGAATCGGAGCTAAAAGATTTATATAAAAAACACACAATAAGGTTGTCAGAAAATAACAGATACATTCCTAAAAGGTGGTGGAACGATGAATTGAACAGACTATTTCGACTTAGAAATGCTGCTAGGAAAAAATATTTTAAGTCAAAAACTTTGGATGACTGCGCAGCCTTGTTAAGAGCTGAAAGGAAACTAAAATCTTACATTTTTACAGCCAAAAAAGGTGACTTTGCTGATTTGTTATCAGAATTATCGAGTCCTTCTTCACCTAAGCAATTTTGGACAAAACTTGCTCATTTAAAAAAATATAATCTTAGAAAAGAAATTAAAAGCTCATGGAACGATACCCAGACTCGAAGTTTTTTAGATGGGTTAGTTGGACAGTTTGTCCGTTCACCTTCCCCAAGTTTGGATATACCTCCATCGGTTGATGTTCCTGTTTTTGATTTTGAGGATTTCGACGCATATATTAACTCAAGGAATCTAGACTCGGCAGCTGGGCCAGATGGTATTTCTTATCGTGTTCTTATAAATCTCTCAACTTTCAGCAGAAAATCTATTTTCAATCAAATTATGTTGCTGTGGTCCAATGGAATTGTTCCACCATCATGGCGTGCAATAAAAGTTTGCCCAATTTTAAAAAAGGATAGAGATCCTACATTAATCACAAACTACAGGCCCATATGTTTGATGTCCGTCTTACTTAAGGCCTTAGAACATCTAATCAAACGCCACATCGTAGCTCACTGTGAAGAAAATAATATCTTTCCCGCTAGATCATACGCTTTTCGAAAAAATAGATCTTCTGCAAACTGCATTAATGATGTTATAAATACAGTTTATAGCTTCAAGAAAAAAGGTCTTCATGTTGTTGCTGCTTGTTTAGACGTTGATAAAGCTTACGATGCTACTGACCCCTTGTTACTTTGCCGATTATTAGTGGATCTTAATTTTCACCCTCATGTAATTAATTGGATTTATTCTTTTCTAAGTGATAGAAAGTTAATCGTTAATGGGCAAGTAGCGACTACTGCAATGGGCCTAGCCCAAGGAAGTACTCTCTCTCCAAGTCTGTTTAATATTTTTACCGCAAAGTTTCATGAAATTTCAGCTGATAAAGACGTTCTATTTCAGTTTGCGGATGACTTCTTCTTAGTTTGTGCTCACCGTGACTTTGTAACTGCGAAGCAGTCTTTAACAAGGAAACTAAGCGAACTTAGTCAGCTTTGCACCCTACGATGTCTCTCTTTCAATCCTGAAAAATCAAAAGTCATTCATTTCAACAGGAAACCCCGCCCTCTTAACATCACAAAGAATAACTTATTAATTCCTCAAGTAAATTTAATAAAATTTCTTGGAAGAGTAATAACACCTAATAATTCTTCAGTACCGCATGCCACTCACGTTATCGACTCAGTACGCAAAACCTGCAGTTTCCTTAGGATATTAAATAATCGTTTTTCTGGCGTCAATCCTTCACGTGCACTGCAAATGTATAAAGCTTTTGCAAGACCAAAAATAGAGTATGCTGTATCTACATTTTCTAATATGTCCAAAAAAGCTTTAGCAAAAATTCAAGTTTATATCAATGACGCTCTTAAACGTTCCTTGGGCCTTATTAAATCAACTCCCAATATTGTGGCTTTTCATATGGCTGCAGAACTTCCACCGACATATCGTTTCATACTGGTCACTGCTAAAGAAATTACCAAGTCTTTTACTTACAATCTCCCAATCTCCAAAGCTCTATGTTTGTCGAACTCAAGTCTCAATATTAGCAGTTCAAAAGTGTTTCATCGATTTAGAGATATATTCATGGACTTAGGTAGCATTAAGCCAAGATACAACAAACTTCAAAGTATAGCTGTTTATTTGGATTTCTTTGGTAATACGGCTACTAGTAAAAAGAATGCTAGCAATGACATAATCAGAGCATTGGCAAAGGAAAAAATTAACTCGTTGGTTGAAAATGGTTTTGAAATTTTGTTCACTGATGGTTCCGTGATCGGTGAGTCCACTGGATTTGCGTTTTACCATTTAAGATCTGATTCAGCTTACCGATATTATACTAATAAATCTCTGTCTTCAACTTCAGCAGAGCTGTTAGCTATTGAAAAAGCTATAGAATTTGTAACGCGTTCTGGCTTTACTAAGGTTGCTATTTTAACTGATTCAAAATCAGGACTGTATAATATTAAAGGAGAAGATCAGATCAACTACATTTCTAATGATATTCTTACAAAGATTTCCGATTCTTCATTAACTACTATTGAGTTACACTATATCCCTGCTCATGCGTCAATAATTGGTAACGAAAGAGCTGATGCAGCTTCGAAAGAGGCCCACTATCTTGGAGTTTTTGTAACAGTTAAATGGTCTTACCACGATGCCATCAGGCGAATCGAGACTTTACTGCTAGATGATTGGCAAAGGGAATACGACTTACTACGACAGACTAAGGGCAGACTGTATGGTACTATTTTTCCAACTATTGTTAAAACACCATGGTTTCATAAAATTAATTGTGGCGCTAGAGCCCAACTTTCAACTAAAATAAGAACTGCCAATAGAATACTTTCTGGACACACTTTTTCTAAAGCTACCCTTTTCAAAGTGGGAGTGACAAACTCTGATCTATGTGATTTATGTGGTGTTTCTGAAGATGTATCTCATGTAATTTTTACTTGCCCCCGTTTTAATGCCCAAAGATTAAATTTTCCCGCTATTCTTCGCTACAATAATATTATGGATTTCCTTACTGGAGAGGACTTGATGAATATTATGTCGCTGGCTGATTTTGTTGAGACAATAGAATTGAAACTCTAGAAATTATTATTTAAGTTAATTTTATGTTTGTTTTTAATTTACGAGTTTTAGCTCTTGTGTTGTGTTGTTAGTATGATTATATATATATTAGTGTGCTTATATGTACGTATGTGTATGTACATATGTATATATGTGTGTAGGTATGTTTTTGTGTATGTAAGTGTATCTGTGTATATGTATTTACATATTTTTGCTTGCTTTTGTCGCTGGTGGTTTATACCTTAATTTGTAATGGCTATATGAATACTTTCGAGGCCAAATAATTCTCTAATCCTTCTAGAGTAACTTAAATCTACAAAAAAAAAAAATGCAATTAAAAATGTGCTTTAGGAGTTACATAAAGGATTAAGTAAAAATAGATTAAGGACGTAATTTCAAGTGCGCAATGACAGGATTTCATTGAAAGTCAGTTTGGTTTCTAAGTCCCATCAAAAAATATTTGAATTAAATATTTTGTTACTTATTTTCAAGATCTGGCAATACTGGAGCTCTGAATCAACTGATTTTAATAAATGTAAATGACATATACAGTCGTATCCATAAAATGAGTTTGGTATTAGTGAAGAAATTAAGCAGAATCTCAAAATGTTTTGTTGTATAGGCTGGCACTTAAAATCATTGCTTTTAATTGTCGTGACCCATAACTATATTTTGTGACTATTTTCGGTGTCAAATTGTTTGGAGAGCCTTGCGGAGACCATGCTTAGTTTCGTCCCTTATGCCAAGTTTTTGTTATGCATACGGCCGATAGCTTTAACAAGATGTTAAGTAAACTCTTATTTTCTAATCGTGTACTTTCTCGTTTTTACTTCATTTTACAATTCCAAACACAACAACGATTCATATATTCTTGCTTTTGTTCTTGTGTTTAATTTCATTTGTATTTTCTGAACTTTCGTTTTTCTGTAATATCTAGCTTTTTTATGATTTGAATTCTTTATCTTTATTCTTTTTTCAGTCTTACTTTTTTAGTGCTGCATTACATTTTTCGTTCCCATATTCCTCAAAGCAGGTGTTTTGAAAAAAAGAACAAATAATTTAAAATGTTTTTTTTTTTTTTTAATTTATAACTCATTCACCAAATTTAAACATATTAAAATCAATAAAATGTTCATCTAAATAACGTCCAAATTTTGTTGATAAATCATCAAACAAATCAATAACATTTTCCTTTTCAGCTGTGCTGTCACTTGCTTTGGCTGCCTCCACTTTAGTCAATAATTCTCGTATGTTATTTTCAAATACACCAGACCACGTCGTCTGATCATTTAACAAATACTGCAAATACTCGTGATAATATTTCAATTGAGCATTTAGCACTGGCTCAACTTCACTTAAGAAATAATCTAACAAATTTTCCGATAAATTTTCTCCAATATCGGTAAATATATTTAATTTGTTGTCATAATCCTCAGTGCGATAGGCTTCCTTTAGATCGTGTATAACTTGTAAAACCTCATCATATAAATCTTTGCCAACGTATGGAAGAATTTCATTTAAATACCACGATTCTAATAAAATGTCTTCATTCAGGTATTGCTTGTCGAATTCAGTATTTAAAAAATTTGCCAATTCCATGTTCTTGGTATGTTGTTCTAAAAGCAGGGATTTTTCTTTAAGTGTATCCTTCTCTAAGGAATGTCTAAATTTCTCTATAAGATTTTCAAGTTCAGCATAGAATTCATTGTTCGCTTTTTGGGCCACCAATTCAATACGTTTCAAATAGTATTTTAAACGATTATTTACATGAACCTCTTCTTCTGCAGTTGTTAAAGGTTGGCAGGAACTTAACTAGAATTAATATATGAGATTATTAAAATATCCTTTACGTTTTATTTTAAGTGAAAAAATACCTGAATTAGAACAAAAATTAAACAAAATATATTTAGTAAAAATCGCTTTAAACACATTTTTTTTAGTTAATATTACTTAGGCGTTGTTTTAAAGTTAAAATAAGTTTTGCGTGTTTTAAAATTATTTTCAAGTGTTTTTATAGACTTTCGTCACAATTTCCATTTAGCAAAAAGAGTAAATTCGAAATTACTCAAAATTTTTCATAGCAAATACTTTCGTGTTTTAATTAATTGTGATGTAAAAGAACTAATTTAATGAAAAAAAAATTAATTAAGTTAACTAATAATTAAGAAAATATCTTTTTCTACTACGAAAATATCAAAAAATTTTTAACAGTTAAGAAATTTGGTAAAAATTGAGTTTCAATTAAAAAAGCTGTTTTTTGTTTAAAAAAATTTAATCGTAATTCTCACGGATCAATAAATTCATAAAATACATACAAATGCAAACAAATTGGTCATAAAATCGTAGTTTAAGAAAACTAATTGTTTAAATAAGAATACTTCAAAAATTAATAATTACACTGGTCAACAAAAAAATTTTTGTAATGTTTTCTTCACTTCAAATGTAACTAAATTTGGGTTGAAAATAACGAAAATAGCATTGAAAAATTTTTATTAACTTTTGTTTCTGTGATACACAATACGTCAAAATATATAAAATATATAACGTTCATTTGACGAGTCAAGCAGAAATAGCAGTCATTTATATGGTTTGTAGGCAAACCCAAACATTAAATTCGAAAAAGAAAACAACCGAAACCACATCAAACACTATCTGAAGGACAGAAATAACGTATTGTTACGTTTTCCCTTTTTAGAAAGACGTACGGATTCTTTAGATTGCAAATATCACAGTGGAACATTATAAATTCTGTATTCTAACTTTATGATTTTCTCTGGCTATACTTCTTGATCCTACCTACTCGTATTTACTAAACATGCGTTATTACTACAAACGCAGCCATCCACGCTACACTACTGTGCATCTCCGGCGAGACATGAACTACTCGATGCCTTGTTTAGTAAACTTAACCATCCACAGACATCTCCACTACCCCTTTTATCCAAGCCAGTCATCTCCTTTAATACAGTAGCCACAATACAAGTCTGCCGTACACTGTTGTTATGCTGTTACGCTTTCCCGCGCTAACCGCTAACCACTATTGCTCTTACTTTTTATTATAAAGGGCTTCTTGACAATTACCTGTTACTCTTATATATACACTAAATTATCTGCAAAGGCTTTACACAATAATTGTCTTTTGCCTCTCGGGAGGTTTGTACTGCTGTTAATTAATTTTAATTACATTACAAAACCTATTATATTTTCGCTGCACGCATGTCCGAATGCGGTATCGAACTCGGACCCCCTGTTTTGCAGTACGCACCTCTACCAACGCAGCCATTGAGGCTGCTCAGCTTTTGTTAGCTAATTGTGGTTTTTATTCTATACACACACCGTTAGTTGTTGAATTACTTATTCACCACGCTCATACGGAAACAGTTATATGTGTTGCCAGATTTTATTATTCGTAACAGTATATAATCTCAAAATAGCTGTACAACGTTTGGTTTTGTCAGTTAACAGGAGTACCAACATCCAGAAACTAAATATCTGATCAAAGTAAAAGTTAAGTTAGTTACGTAATAGTGGAGTGTTTTTAAGCCCGAAACATATTCATTGTGTTGGGCAGTGTTATTTAGTTTTTTATAAAAATATTAGTTAAACTATCTGATATTATAAAAATGAAAGAAATTAATTTCAGCTAAAGTTAATTTTTATTTTAATTTCAAAAAATTGTAGAAAAAAAAATTATTAAATTAAATTGGACGCAATATCAAAAATATCAAAAACTTATCATTAAATTTATTAAAAGCTTTTTCAAGAAGTTGCAGTTTAATACAGAAGAGGAAATGTCATAAAAAACGAAAATAAAAAAAAACTAGTAAGAGTGCTATATTCGGCTATGCCGAATCTTATATATCCTTCCTCATATATGTAAATTTAGTTTAGTGAAGTAACTCCAATCAAAGAAAAAAAAAACAAATATTAGTGTGACATAGAAATATAAAGTAAGAAAAAAATGAAGTTCTATAAATAATGTTACATAAAAATGATCTCGGCTCTTAATGGGTTAAGCGTTTTTACATAATTTTAGTATTTCTCGAAAGATCTACTTCACTAAGTTAGGTTTGTTCCAAATGATATGGATATATTAGAGGCAGGCGTGGTTTTTTGCCACAAATTTAAATTATTTAAATTTTCTCTACCTGATCTTTTGCCGTAGCAAACTTGATGTCAACACTAACACGGACAGACAGACGGACATCGCTCAATCTACTTGGTTATGCATAAGAACTCAGCATATATATACTTTATGAGGTCCGAAATGGATATTGCAGTAATAACGAACGGAATGGCAAACTTATTTCCATCTGTGGTGTTTAAAACACAGGACAACGACTCTAAGTAAAACTTATAATTTTCGATATTTTTATTTTGCAACACAAAAAATTTAATTGTAGGAAAGAATTTTTTATGCCGGTTTAGATGTGCACATATATATGTGGTGACGGGTATATTAGATTTGACATAGCCGAATATAGCACTTTTACTTTACGAGTAGTCTTTTTGCTCTTCATTTGACTTGGCTTTATAACATTAATTTCTTCTAATACATTTACAATTAACCCACCAATTTAATACATATTTAAAATTCTCGCATGTATCTATTTGTATAACAATGCAACTAATGATATGCTGTCTAATTTTTAAATTATATATTAATGATAATTTTACAAGTCATAGCATTTTTTTACATGATGTAATGAAACAATTACAGCACAATTCTTTAACCGTTAAATTGTGGCTTTATCAACATGTGATTACTAAAAAATCACTGTATTCACGATGTTTTACTGTTTGGTGTAGTTTTTGGGTAAGAAGTTGGAGGCTGATCAAGTCATGACAATTTTTAGTGCTTCTATATATATTACGTAATTTTATACTTTATTGTTTATTATTAGTTCAATGAATCTTGTTGGTTATAAATTGTAAGTTGTCGGAGTTCTAATAGGGCAGATAAGTGATGTGGTAGATAAAAAAAATGCATTTTTTATTTTTGTTTATAACAGAAGAATGGTGTTTGGTCTATGCACTTTTCTATTAAAGTCTTTATAAGTTTTAAACACTTTAGATACTGTTATTCTTAAGATATAACAAAAATTATATGAATCTTGCATGAGAGATGACACGCCATTTTGCTCTTTACCGATTTATTTCAATTTGATTTTTTATATTCATTAAGAACTCATTATAAATAATAGTAAGCCTTTTTTATAAGGGTTAGTTCCACTTACATACATTTTTTTTCAATTTTTCATTTAATAGTGCTTTTCTATTTAAGTCATTTTGATTTCCCATACCAAATGTGTTAAAAATGTGTTGTGTCTGAGATATTCCAGTTTAATTCCGTGCTTTTTTTAATAGAAAAAGTGACTTCTGGAAAAAAATTTTTTAAACTGTTTTGTTAAGTAATGGCTTTTTAAAATAAATAATTTAAAACGTGCAAAAGCAAAAACAAATTAAGAACAAATAAAAGTTCTGTCTTCGGCTTTGCCGAATTTTATCAACCCTTCACCATCTATGTAAAACCAGTTTAGTGGAGTATCTCCCATAAAAAAGCAAATATTGGGGTGTCAGAGAATTAAAGAATAAAAAAAGACTTGGTACTGCATGTATATAATTTTACATAGAAATTTCATCGGCTCTTAATGGGTTAAGCATTTTTTTAAAAATTTGTTTTCCGTAAAGATCTCTTCGAAAGCTTTTAAATCATATCCATATTGATATTTAAAAAAAAATTGAAAATTTCAGAGGCCCGTAACTCGGAAAATTTGACGAGCGCCAAGTTTTTGACTTGCTATTTTTTCTCTTAATTTTGATTTCTCTATCCCACCATATATTTGTTTTTTTGATTGGAGGGACTTGTGATATGGATCATTTTGAACAATTAAAATTGAAAGTAGGCGTGGTGGTTTGCTCGCTGCCTCGAAAGGCATGGACCGAACTTGCTGTTTTCCAACAATACCTCTTTCGAAACTATGTATGATCGATTGGCGTATTTAAATTTTGTCTAGCTAATGTAGTACCTTGGCAAACGTCCGTTTGTTATCGCTCAATCGATTTCGCAATGCATAAGAACTCAGAATATGTATACTTTAGTGCTTCGGAAATGGATATTGTAGAAATTACAAACAAAACGGCAAACTTATTTCTAACCTTTTTTCACTTTTTGTGGTGAAGGGTATAATAAACACGATTTTTTTTATAAAAATAAAATGCCTGTGGTAAGTAGTATCAAATGTCGGCTTTATTACTTTCTCTTCGTTTTTAGGCAAACTAAAGGGTGTTGGAAATTATGTATAAAATAAAATATTTGATAAATGTCCGCCTTTGTTAGCTCACAAACGCGAAACCTTTTGAACACATTTTTGATTACATTCTTACATATTTCACGCGGTAGTTTATTAAGAGTATTTTGTTTCAGTTGCTCAATCGTTTCTGGATTGTTTGCATAAACCTTGCTTTTAAGACATCCCCATAAAAAGAAACCGTAGCAGACAAATCAGGCGACCGTGGAGGCCAATTAACGTCACCCTTTCTGGAAGTAACCTGTTGTGGATAGAGGTCTCGCAGCAATTCCATTGTAATCATTCATTTTCAGAGATGTAAGTCACTTTTTATGGGTGCAAAGGGGACAGATAAATAATTTGAGGGTTTTCTATTGACCAGAACTGACTATTCTGCTTATTCACATACGAGGGTTGCTATATATATTTCTGGCCTGGCAACACTGAGTTCTTCCAAGTGCAATCTGACATTTCCATTGAAAAGTTTGTCATTTTTAAGCATAATCGTACTCAAAACGTTTTGACGTACGACCATTATTTGTATTGTTTACAGTGACTTGAAAAAATTAAAAAAGAAAAAAATGGAATTAACTCGTGAACATTTTCGTGCCATCATTTTTCACAACTTTCGACGTGGATTATCACGACAAGAATGTATTGATATACTTAATTCTTTGTATAGCGATGAAGCACCATCCTATAGCACTGTGAAAAATTGGTATAATGAATTTAATCGTGGCCGAAGCTCGCTCAAAGACGAATTCCGTGAAGGTCGTCCAAAAACGGCTGTTGTGCCAGAGACCATTGATGCCGTGCGTGAACTCATAATGCAAGATCGACATGCGACATACCGAGAGATATAGACATCCTTGGACATTTCTTCCACCAGCATACATTCGATACTGCATGAACACCTGGCCGTAAAAAAGGTTTGTTCTCGTTGGATCCCTCACAATTTGAAAGTCGCTCAAAAAAAGGCTCGTGTCGATTGGTGCAAAGAAATGTTGCAAAAATACGATTGCGGTACTTCAAAAGACGTTTATAAGATCGTCACAGGTTACGAATAATGGATCTATGCGTATGAGCCCGAAACGAAGCAACAATCGACCGTGTGGGTCTTTAAAGACGAGCAAAATCCAACGAAAGTTGTTCGTGGAAGAAGCACTTCGAAGCAAATGGTCGCCTGTTTCTTCGGCAAAACTGGTCATGTGGCGACTGTTCCGCTTGAGAAACGTAGGACGGTCACTTCTGAGTGGTACACTACAATTTGTTTGCCTGAAGTCATCGGAGAAATTCGAGAAACCAACAAGAGAAGACGAATCATTGTTCACCATGACAATGCGAGCTCTCACACATCGGCTTAAACCAGAGCGTTTTTGACCGGCCAAAACGTCGAAATAATGGGTCATCCGCCGTACAGCCCTGACTTGGCACCTAATGACTGCTTCTTGTTTCCGAACATCAAGAAAAAAATGCGTGGTCAACGATTTTCGTCGCCAGAAAAAGCTGTTGAAGTGTTCAAAAACCATGTTTTAGAGGTGGCTCAATCGGAGTGGAAAAATTGCTACGACAACTGGTTTGAGCGCATGAAAAAGTGTATAAATCATGCTGGAGAATACTTTGAAAAACAATTAAACCATTTTTAATTATAATTATTCGCATTTTCACTATTAGGCCAGAAATATATAGAGCAGCCCTCGTATCAATCCAAATATAAATGTGCCTCGTCACTCATTATGATTTTTTCATGAAAGTCGGGGTTGTCATGGGCGAGTTGTAACATCGTATTGACATTTATAAGGCGGCGTAAATGATCTTGTGGAAGAAGCTCTTGTGTCAACTGAATCTTAAGTGGAAACAAATGCAAATCCCTGTTCAAAATTGTGCCCAAAATTTTCCTTTGACAACCCAGCTCGTAGGCACGACGTAGAATTCAGGTTGATGGATTGTTTTTAAGTAGCAGTTGTGTTTTCAGCCGATCTTACAGTACGTCGTGGTCCATGCTTAGGTCTATCACCTACAGATCCTCTTTCTTCGAACTAATTCACTACACGATAAATAGTGCGTCTTTTTGGCATGTTGTTTCTCCCAAAAATTTCACGATGATTGATTTTGATAAAATGTTTTAACGATTAAAACACGTTCATATATGGAATATAAATTTGCCACCTCTCCACTTCACGACTGCCAAATATGAACTGCCAAGACTAATGTTTACCAAAATAGCGGCAAAACATAGTAGTATATCTTCCCGGCAGATACTCTGTGTTAAATTTCTTTCGTAATGTATTTTCTTTTTTTAGTTATATATATCCTCTACTCCGCACTTCATTTATCCCAAAGTGCAGGCAATAAGTGGTTAATTTCAAAAAATTCCATGATTTTTGTTTTCTTATTTCCGACATTTTTGACAACCGCATAGCTTTAAATCTCGTTAAAAATTAAAAATTTGTACGCGCTTGAAAAACAAAAATAATACACCATCTAGCATGTCAAAAAACCATAGCTGTTAAGTAATGATTACTAATCGTAGTGATTACTTTTTTTTGGAGGGTGAAGTAATGATTAAATTACCATTACTTTCAGTTTTACACGGTAAATAATTGATTACGATTACTAGTAATTGAAAAATAATCTAAATTACTTGAAATTACAAAAAAATAATCGAAAAGAATCAAAAGTAATCAAAAAATAATTGGATTACTTTTAAGGATTATTTTTAACTAGAATATTTCGCAGCGTTAGTTGTCATTTTTGTAAGGTAAAATGAAAATAATTAATAGAAATTTTAGTGACTTCAATACATTTCATTAAAAGTATAAAAATATTAGAAATCATAATATATCATACATATTTACATACATACATACATACGTATGTTTAAATGCTTTTATAATACTTCTTTGAATACAATGTTAGAGGTAATGACATGATTATCGTTAACTTTTTGCCCGTAGAAATC
The DNA here is from genome assembly GCA_916610165.2 of Gymnosoma rotundatum. Lineage (NCBI taxonomy): Eukaryota > Metazoa > Arthropoda > Insecta > Diptera > Tachinidae > Gymnosoma > Gymnosoma rotundatum. The sequence goes on from OU744337.1 coordinate 37,320,428, forward strand.
CTTAATTCAAACAAAAATATCTTTTAATAATTCTTGCGAAAAAAAGCAACTTCAAAACAGATTTCATCTGTCTGTTTGCCTATAACAGCTCAAGTATGACCACATAAATAAGGTTACATTAACTATTAGGAGACACTTATATCTCCAAAATTTATACTATTTCAACTGTTCAATAGTTTGGCAATATACATCGAATTGCAGTAACTATAGGGTAACTCTTTAATTTCCAAATTCAAATTATAAGCTTGCGGTCGCAGTAGATTTAGCAATCAGTTTCTGTGTAAATTTCAACGGTCTGTCTATAACGTTTCAACAGTTTGCCCATATACATCAGATTATAATAACTGTTTAATTTAAAATATACATTGTTTATAAATACTTCTTATTATACCAAATAAAGTAGTAGACATTCTGTCTAAAATTAAGGTGTTTATATACAACGGTTCAAAAAATACGGCCATATAGAACAAATTATATTAATTTTGGGAACACCCTTTAATTTCTAAATTAAAATTATGAGATTCTTGTTATAGCGGACTTAGCAAAACATGTCCCCTGTAAATTTCAGCTGCCTGTCCATATCACTTCAAAAGTCCGGAAACATACACCATATTATGTCAACTATTAGGACACCCGTTAATTTCCAAATCCAAATTTTATACTTGTTGTTATAGAGGAGTTAGTAATACAGGTTCGTTCCAAGCTTCTGTCTTATTACTGTTAAAAAGTATGGCAATATACATCAAATTAGATGAACTATTGGCGCACCCTTTAATTTATAATTCTTAATTCTAATACTTGTTACTATAGCGGCCATAGCAATCGAGATTCTGTCCAATTTGCAAGCGTTTGTCTCTAACGGTTCAAAAGATAGGCCCATATAAGTAAATTTTCATCAATTATGGGCGCACCCTTTAATTTTTAGATTTATTTTTGTATAATTTTTAGTTTTTGGGAGCTATAGCAATACGCAGTCATGTTAAATTTTACAGAAGTGCCCTTTACAATTCATAATACACGTAAAAAATATGTATGTTTAATTTTTAAGATTATGAGCTGTTTTTAAAGCGGGACCAATCTATCATATTATTAAAAATTTTCAAAATCTGATCAGAGATGACTGAGTTCTGGAGGCACAAATATAAAAAAAGCAGCATTCAGCCGAATTGTATAACCTTCTTTTTTTGAAGTCGGTTAATAAACGGCATTATAGTAAATAGCGGTATTGCCAGAATGGATTTTAATCCATACTTTATTATCTCGAACTGCGTTACTATTAAGCGACCCTGTATTATCACACTTGAACAAAAACATATAATCACTGCATTATCATGCAGTTCTATATAAAATATTATTTTTATCAATGAAAATATTATTTTTTCAATTTCTAATTATTTTTCGTCATTAGAAAAAAGCTTTAAAATGAGATATCATTCATTAAATTTGATGCGGTGGTATGGGAGATATTTGCAACCGCCAAAAAAGTGCTTTAGAAATAATATATATGATTCTTTTTGATTATTTATAAATTTTTTACGTTTTTTTTAACTTCAATTATGCTCTAGTTCTTCTAATTAGCGAATGGGTTAATTTCTGGTTATTTTGCTATTTTTGCTTCTACGTTAAAGATAATAATTTAAAATTTCTCTTTTCTTTCTCAATCATAAATATTTTAATTGCTACTACTTATGCTTTGGCAGTAATAAAAATTCCATTGATCTCTACATTTCAACAATACGATTCGCTTAAGAAAGCATATGTCTTTTTTAACACGCCCTTAACGTCTTCAGCTCCAGTTGAACGACTGTTCTCTTTTGCCGAGATCGTCAACAGTCCAAGGCGGCAATCATTGTCTGATTTTTTCTTTGAAAAATAAGTTTTAATGAAGGCTAATAGTAAATATATGTAAAGTAAATTTTTTTGGTGATTTGTACTACAAACATACATTGAATATTTGTTTTTCTGTATTACTTTCTTTGTTTTTCTTTATAATTTTTTGTAAGACTGAAATTGTTACTGTTGTTATATAACTGAATGTGTTATAAATTTACTTAGAATTTTTTTTTTTAATTAAATATGTAATATACACTAAAAATTTTTGAAAATAATCAAAAAGAATCGAAAGTAATCGTTGAAAGTAGTTGGATTTCGTTTTGATGACTGCTGATTCTTTTTGTTTATTTTTTAGTAATTTTCAGTAATCCAGATTATTTTTGCATTCGTAATCAATTACTTTTAAAACCGGCTCAAAAGAGAATTATGTAGTCATTACAATTATTTTTGAAAAGTAATGTAATTGATTACTAATCGTAATCAAAATTTAACAGCTCTGCAAAAAACAAAGTTTTTGATTTTACCTCCATCATCGTCAGTGTAACACATGCTTATATATTTTCACAAATCCTAGCATAATGCTGGATGATTACTTTAATCGTGTATAAACCGCTTCAAATCAAATAATTTTTAGAATTTTTTAATTGGGAAAAAAATTTGCAACAAATTTAGAAGTTATATGACTTCAGTTTAAATTACTTAAAGTACAACAGATTGCGTATGTATGAAGTTTATTAAATTTTTGAATATACCTAGAGAAGGAAACTTTGGCATCGTATAAAATGCCTGCAATACCAGTTTCATTCGGCAATTAGCGTTCTTCAGCAATAGAATTTATTTAATTTCCGTTGAAACTATCAGTGTGTCTTCAAACAAAATTAATATGAAAAATTTGTTTAAAAAATATGATTGTAATTATCAACAGCAAATTATTTTTAATGAATACGGCAATCAGTGTCTTAATTTAGAAAACTGCAAAAAGCATAATTTTGCATGCCATAAATTTCTTGCTTTAAATGTAATAATTTACTTGCTGGTGACAAAGTACGATTTTTGTCTTACTTTAAAATATTTGTTTACTAAGATAACAATTTAACTTTAAGGTAAGTAAAAAAAACATTTTATTGCGTTTTTTAATTGTTAAATTTTTTATTAAAAGTGACAAAGTTTTTGCATATAAATGCACCAGCTTGCAGAATATCCAAACAGTTTAAAAATTCTAAGAAACGAGTTGACATACAATTAGCGGTAAAATGAAGGAAACAAAGTTTTTAGTAATTTTTAGTGCAGTTGTAATTTTAATGCTAATGCCAATGGTTAAGGTTGCAGCTATTAACAAACTGGACGAATATGTAAAAAATAGAATAAAAATTTTGATTGAAAACAATCCTGCAAAAAGCTCAACCGACCTAAAATTGGCAACCATTTTTAATGAAAGACTTCAAAAACTGAATGCTACCTTAATTGACGAGAAAACCATGAATGAGAAAGAACATGAAGAAAACCGAAGGAAAGCCGAAGAAGCTATAGATGATTTTAAAGCGTTTTTACGAGACTATATGACAATTGCTTCTCAGTTAGAAAATGCTGTTGAAGATTTAAAAGTCTATCTAGAGAATTCAGATCTTCCACTTGAAATCAAATATGAGATTATTACGTTGCTGTATAAACTTGAAAAAAGTGCAACTTTAAAGGATGCTGAAAGAGCCTTAAAGCTTTATGATGATTTCAAACAAAGATCTGGCAGCACTATTAGGCCTGCAAGACCGAGCGTACAGCCAAACTTTCCACTTCTCAGCGAAGAAAATAAACAAGATTTTAAAAAAATTTTAAGCATTTTAAAGAAATATGATCAAAGTGAGTCATCCGAAATGGAAAATCTAGTAGAAAAAATTCTTATGAGTCCAGAACAATTAAAAACATTGGCTAATGCTTTAAAAGAGATCTCTGAAGAGGATTATTATGACGATGATTTTATTTCGGATTTACTTTCATTTTTCTAACTTTAAGCGATAAACAGTGACTCTTGAAATATTTATTTTTTAATTTTCAAGAATACTTTAATTTAATTTTAATTTATGCTTTTTATGCCAGTTTATAGTTTTTAAAAATATATGTGTTTATTAATAACAAAATCACTTGAATTTGATTATTGATAACATGTTGGCAGATCAACGCGTTCCAGGAGCACATATTTTATGTTTAACTCTACACCTATTGTAAATCGTATGTTGTATCAAATACAACCAGAGCAGTTCTAAACACGCTGTTGTAAAATAAAAAATTTAAATTAACGAAAATAAAAATAAAATTCAAATAAAAATTAACAAAAGATGTACAGAATGCTAGAAATATTTATTTTATTTTCCTTCTACGAAAAAATAACGTGACACTAGCACACTGGAAGAGGTTTTGAGTTGAACAATAGCAAGCAAATAAAGAAAAAAAAAACCGCAGATCTAGACCGGAGGTCTGGAATTCCCAAATCGAACATTAAAAATCCCAAAAATGATATTTATAGATTTTTCCCTGTTAAAGGGCTTTTCAAATCGGTTTGGTTATGTAACAACACTTCAGAGTAGCACACTGAAAAGGATTTGACAATTTTTGCAGCCAAAGTTAAATACAGCCAAGCGACTGGATCAAGTTTCTAATTTTTTGTATTTAATATTTGGCAGTGTTTCTCATAAGATCTTTAAAATTATTTTGATCACGCATGCTTCTGCACTCTCACAAAAAATATATTTTGGTCACGTCGCGACCCGTCGGATGAAATATAATGAGAACTTAGTTGGATGATAAAAAAATCGTTAAAACACAGCACAGTGGGGCATTATCGAAATATTTTTATTGAACCCAAATTTCACATGAGTATAGCAGAGGACTATTTGAACTTAAGTTTAAAGGCTGGGTACCATCGAAAAGCTGGGCCATCAAATTTTTTTCTTGATAGAAAAATTTTTTTTAAAGAGTAATTAAAAATTTTAATTTTAAAATACTCACACCTCGATCAATTTATAACATAAACGGGCACCATTTTGTAAATATTGACTAAGCCTTTAAGACTATGTATAATGCCAAGCATTAGAAAAATTTTCAGGTGCGAGGTACCAAACTTTGAGACCACATAGCGCCATCCCTGGAAAGTCGATGGTACCCAGCTTTAAAACTAAAGTTCAAATAGTCCTTTGCTATACTCATGTGATACTTGGGTTCAATCGGCCTAGCCGATTCTGATTCTGCCCCACTGTGCACAACAAGAGAAAAACAAAACACGAAGAAGAAGAAGCAAATGATAACTCTCAAAGTATCCAACGAAAGTCAAAGTAGCCCAACTTTCGTACTTTACGTTAACGGAGACATACTGACAAAGTGTGACCGGTATGACAGACAGGTACCGCGAAAAAATATCGGCTTCAAAACAGATTTTAGCTGTCTATCTAAACGTTTCAAAAGTTTGACAACATACATATATCAAATAACATCAAGTATATAACACCCTTTAAGTTATATACTTGATGTTATTTGATATATGTATGTTGTCAAACTTTTGAAACGTTTAGATAGACAGCTAAAATCTGTTTTGAAGCCGGTATTGTTTCGCTTCTTACTAACTAGATAAAGTGTTTGTTTATTACGGTTCAAAGGATACGGCTGTGTAGGTCAAATAACATCAATAAGGGGAACACTCTTTAATTTCTAAATTCAAATTGTATACTTGCTGTTAAAGCGGACTAAGCAAAGAGGTTCTTTGTAAATTTCAACCTTTGAACAGTTCATAGTATGGCTATGTATATAAAATTAAACGAATCATTTGTGCACCCTTTAATTTCAAAAATACAATATTTTTACTTCTTATTATAGCAGACAAATTGTTAAGTACAATCTGTTTAATTTTGTTTGTCAATAGCATTTCAAAAGAAGTGCCCATATAATTCAATTTGTGTCACCTCCCAGCAAAAAATTTTTGAAAAGGTAATCGAGTGTGGAATTAAGCATTTTGGACGGAAGAACTTCCCAACTAGATTGCCAACCTAATAATTTTAACATAAAGAACTAGTTCTATTAAAACTTCCTTTTTTGGAAACTAATGTAATGTGTTTTGTAAGCGAGTAACAAAATATGGCAATAACGAAAGTAAGACATTATGTAGCAAGTACTTTTTAAGATATGTATAATTTTTTGCTGGACTATTGGGACACTCTTTAATTTTTGGGTCTATTTTTGTATAAATTTTTGCTATTGTGTCCTTCAAGGCAGCGGGCAAAACATCACGCCTACCTCTAATTTTTCCATATCATCCTGAGCGATAAAGAATTCTTTTGTGGGGATATATAAAAAGCAAGGTTTATGCAAACAAACCAGAAACGCTTGAGCAACTCTATCAAAATATTTGTGATCAAATTTTTTTTTTTAAGAGAAGTAGCACTTCAGGCATTAATACCTACTTAGTTCGTAACCGTGCTACATTCTTTTAGGAAAGAGATGGATGAGGAAGAAGAAAGGTGGTGAAAGAAGATAGATATAGCCATTTTAGTAATTATTTTACTTCGCCGGCGAATATGCTATGGAGAAGTACTGACGAAGGAGGCTGCATGTTTTAATGTTGCTCTGAATATGTATTTATACTATTAAACAGAAAAAAAATATTTTTTATTTTTTAACTGCGCAAGGGTGAACCCAGGGCAGCCAGATTTGTAGTCAACGTGCTTACCGCTTAGACTACAGCAGCCTCAATAATGAAATACCGTGCATTTGTGAAGCTAACAGAGGCGAACATTTATCTGATATTGCATTTCATACATAATTGTCGATAAAAAATGTATCAAATTGATAAAACATTCTCTTTCATTTAATTATAAAAAACAGAGTAGTAAGTTTAAGTTATGTTTAAGAAAGAAATTGAAGATTTTAAGAAGGAAATTAAATCTGTAGTTTGGCCAACACAAATAAGCACTCATTTTGGTCTACGGAATTATGATACCGACTGAGAATAAATATTTCGAAAAGAAAAATAATATATAATTTAAAAAAATATATTTGTTTTTTTGATCACTGTTTTAACACAAAATTCATATTAAAATATATTTAAAGTTATACTTAATTTTTTATTAAATTTAATTTTGTTTGTTTTTCCTAAAGATGCTATACAAAGGAGAAGCGAAATGTTGAAAAAATAAAATTAAAATATAAAGACCTTGTGCTTGATAAATAAATTAAAATATATTTAATTTAAACATTGCCATTTCATTTCCAACTTTTAAAATAACAAAACGTTTTATTTAATTTCTGTATATTTTAAATTAAAATTTTTTCTACTGAAGTACTTGCGAGTTCAACCTTTCTTTTTGAGATTTAATTTTAAAAGTGAATACCATTTATTTATAATGTTGCCTGTACATAAATAAAGACTTGTATTCGCAAAATAAAGCTTTATCAACTTAAAAAATATACAAATTATTTAACAAAGTTTAAATAAGAATAGATTTGAGATCGTAAAACGAAATAATAAATTATGCGAGCACATAATAACTGGAAATTTTTGTGAAGTAATTGCTTTTTCTATAATTGTTTTAGAATAAGCGACGATAAACTAAATAATGTCGACGTTTTATAATTTACTGCCGTTAAAGTGTGATCGATAAGACTGCCACAAATTTACAAAGAATCAGTGGCTAACATTTCGTTAAGCGAAACTTCAGATTCCACGTATTACAGCTATTGCTTACCGTTTTTGTTTTTCGTTTGTGTGTTCAAAATTACTAAAATTTATTTCACCCTGAAACACAACACTTTTCTTAAAGCACTTTGTAACGAACGTACCCGTTTCCTACCACCTATTCCGGATATGAGATTATTAGTAAAATATTTTGAATTACAGGTTCCCTTTCTTAAGCCGATGGTTAGTAAAATGATTTAAACATTTAAAACGATTGGTCTAGCCGTTTGAGTTAAGAAAAATCGCTCAATGGACTTTCCAACATACAACCACACCTATTTCAATTTTTGTACCCTTCACCATAGGTACAAAAAGGGATAGATATAAGTTTGTCATTCAAAACGTCAAATAATCATCCACAGTTTCGAAAATTTTACTATTGAAAATCAGCAAGATCTGTTTATGTCCTTTGAGGCAGCGGGCAAAACACCACGCCTGTCTCTAACTTTCCCATATCATTTGGAACAAATCTAGTTTAGTGAAGTACTCGTAACTTCAATAAAAAATAAGTAAGAGTGTTACATTCGGCTATGCCGAATCTTTTATACCCATCACCACCTATGTAAATCTAGTTTAGTGAAGTAACTCCAATCAAAAGCAAATAGTGGGGTGACAGAGAATTAAAAAATAAGAAAATAAATCAAGTGCTACATATACACAAATAATTTTATAAAAAAATGTCATCGGCTCCTAATGGGTTAAGCATTTTTTAAAAATTTTTTATATTTCCCTAAATATCTCATCAAAAGCTTTTTAATGACAACCATATTGATATTTAAAAACTTCAGAGGCCCGTAACTCGGAAAAAATGAGCGAGCGCCAATTTTTTCACTTGATGTTTTGTTCTTATTTTTAATTCTCTAACTTTTTATAGAAAAGTACGATTTTGCACCATATATTTTAAAATATCAACATGGGTTCATTTGAAAGCTTTTGAATTGATCTTTAAGGAAATATTAATATTTTAAAAGAATCCTTAACCCATTAAGAGCCGATGACATTTTTATGTAAAATTATATTTAGTACTTAATTTACTTTTTTTTTCAAATTAAATTCTCTGTCACCCTAATATTTGTTTTTTTAATGGAGTCACTAAACTAGACTTACATACACATATGGTGGAGGGTATATAAGATTCAGCATAGCTGAATATACCACTCTTAATTCTTTCCTTAAAATTACTTAATTTGAAGTTATTTTTGTTGCTGTCGCTGGGAAGTATTTCCCTTTTGTTTGCAATTTTTTAGTTGGGAAGTAATTGCATAAATATGTAAAAGTTATGTAACTTCACTTCAAATAACCGGCCATGGTAAAACTATGTACCAGCTTATAGCAATGCCGAACTTACTAATGTGTGACTATTCTCGAAGTGTAAAAAAAAACAAAAAAATGAAGCAGTTTTTAAAATTTCAAGCGACGGCTGACACAATAATTTTTGGTACTGCTAGCACGAGGCACATTATTTCGCCAATTTACCGGCTTTGATTACTTAAAGTATTACATATGCATATGCGGCTTTTAGCGTGGTACAATAACCTGAACTCGGCATTGCTTTTTTATGTTTTATGATATTTCCACCGCAAGGGATTTTATTCCTATGGTAGATCCAAGAACTTTATTGCTTAGAAAAAAAGCTTTGTAAAAGTTTTTTTATAAAGAAAACCTTTAATATCTTATGCTGGCTTAAATGATTACTAGTGAAGGAAACTGTAATCAGGAGAAAATAATTATAATACAGCGGTTCAGCCGTTGCGTAGATTGTTTTGGGAAAATTTAAGTTATTTACGTTATAGTTTAGAGCACACATAGTTATGGCAGAAGTTGTTGATTTTCCATTAAGATATCTTGATTCATATTTTATTTGATTTTTTTTGGGAGTTATTTCGCAGCATCCGCCCGAAAATGCTTAGGAATATAACAAATGTGTAAAAAATGTCATCAACATTTTAAAATAAATTAATCTTTATAAATTCTACTTTATAACGCATTTCTGATTTGTTGTGCTTTTGCCTAAAGTTGAAGAACGTCCGTAATGTTATAACAAAATAACACATTCAGTATTTTAATTTAGAAAACTTAGAAAAAATTTTTTGCTTGTGAGACTGTTTGTTAAATGTCTTATTTTAAAATAGTTTTTCAATATATTAAATAAAAATTTATCTTTAAAATAAATTACATATTTTTATTGGGTACGTTGACTTAAACTATAAAAATTTTACTGCTTTTTTTTATCGGTAAATTTTAATTAAAGTTAACAAAGTTATTTCCATATAAAAGCACTCGTTTCTTAAAAAATTCTAACAGTTTTAAAATACTTAGAGAAAGTGTTGTCTTAAAATTACAATAAATAATGAAGGAAAAAAGACTTTTAGTCATTTTTATTGCTTTCGTAATTTTTATCATAAAGCCTATGGGTAACTCTGCAGAGCTTAAACCAGAATCGCAATATGTGAATAAGCAAATTCAAAAATTACTTGATAAAAATCCTGAAAAAACTGGTGATGACTTGAAATTAGCAAACGTTTTTAATGAAAAACGTAAAACAGTAAGTGATGCTGAAATCAAAGAAGGGACCCCCGACGACGAACCAAAAAATCAGGATAAAGCACAAGCTGCTATAGATGATTTTAAAGAATTTGCACGAGACTATACGAAAATTGCTGATAAGTTAGCAGATGCTGCTGAGGATTTGAGAGACACCGAAAAGGATGCAGATGTTCCAGTAGAAAAGAAATATGAGGCTGTTACGTTGCTTTCTAAACTTGAAAAAAGTGCAACTTTGAAGGATGCCGAAAAAGCTTTAAAGGCTTATGATGATTTTAAAAAGAAATTAAAAGATGATGGTAAGGACACAACACCAAGCAAACAAGCTACTTCTACCTCACCATCAACCTCACCACCTTCGACCTCAGCGCCAACATCACCACCAGCAAACTTTCCTTCAAGCTCACCCCCTCTTACCGACGAAAATAAACAAGATTTGAAAGAAATATTAAACATTTTAAACAATCTTGATCGTAAGGACTCACCGGAAATGGACAATTTAATAGATAAAATTCTTAAAAATCCTAAAGATGTGAAAAAATTATCTGAAGCTTTAAAAGAGTTTTCGGAAGAGGATTATGATGACGATGATCTTATTTCGGAATTTACTTCATATTTCTTTTAAATGTGTAAAATCTCGTTAAATTTTGTCGTTAAAAAGTGATTACTAAAAAGAAAGTCTTTGCATTTTCGGCAACAAGTTTATATTTTTTAATAAAACTCAATTTAATGTATAAAATACTTTCTACAAGCTTAAATTTCGTATGAATTTGTAATCATCAAAGTTATTGAGTATGCAATTATCTTTTTATTAATATTTCTTGTTCTTTGAGACTAGTTTTATAATTTTGATTTCAAGCAGCAGTACTTATCGTAAGATTTCTTACTTTAAATCATTCAATTTATTCCTTCATTAAAAATGTCTGTGCTTTTGAAATTTTTTTTTTAATATTTTAATTTAACTCCGTTTAAAGTTTATTAAAATTAAGAGAACGAATAAAATGTTTCACTTAAAATGCAGCATACGTGTTTTTATTATTTAGGCTTTATGGAAAATGCTAAACTAAATTTTTATTTAACAAATTTATTACCGTTTTTTTCTTAGTTGGAAGTGACCTTAACTTTGATTACATTTTACGATTCAGTTAAGTTAATGAAATATTTTAGTTATGAAACAAATAGTTGGTTTTTATTTAATTTTATATATTTGTAACTAAAATACATTTTTGTATATTATTTTAAAATTTAACATTTTTAAATCTGGGCCGTGTAACTAAAAATGAGTTCAAGTACTATCTATAGAGAAAACATTATAGTGATGAGCAGGTCATATACGTTTTTTGTTACATTAAATTAAATATTAGAAATAAAAAACAGGTAGTGGGAGTATTAGGAAAAACGCGTCTTTTAGATTAGCGAAAAATAAAATATTAATGAGCATCAATAGTTATTATTTCGATAAAAGAAAATTCGCGAACTATGATTAGAAACTATTCAATTACTATTTTAGATCCCATGTACTACAACCAACGCTTACAACCAGAATTTAGAAAAACACACACACTGTATGCAGATCTCGTACATAAATATAAAAAGTTGCGTCTGGCGTTAAAGAAACGTCTCTAAATTTTATATGTTGCCGAACGCACATTGCTTTGCCTACATGTTTTTCAGCAAATTTAAAAACTAAATGTCTTAGCATTTACAAAACATTTCATTTTAAACGAAGAAAAAGCAAATGCAAAAAAATTTTAACTGACTATGTGTTTCTCTCTGAGCAAAGCATTTATTTTGAAAACGTTTGCTGTTGCTTAAGCAATAAGTTGATGTTTGTTTATTCTTTTGCTGTTGCGTTTTAAGAAAAAAAAAAAAAAAAAAAACATCATATAATGGTGTAATAAAAAATAACGTTTTTAAAATATATTTTCTAATGTATTGTAAGTTTCCAATGTTAAAAGGGATGAAAAGCAGCGAGTTACAGCAAAAAAAAAAGCAATCGTATTGAGCCAACTTCATTGTAAAGAGTTAAGCAATAGCAAAAATAAAAATAAAGAACAACTGATTGCTTAAGCAACAGCAAACGTTTTTTAAGTGATTGCTTTGCTAACTGCTTTGCTGCGGAAAGTTTGCTGCTGAAAGAAATACATAGTCAGCTTGAGCAAGTGCGTTTCTTTCTTTTCCTGCGTTTGCTTTTGCTGCACATTTTTTCACAGCAACAGTTAAGCAACTGCATATGAATTGAAAATAGTCAAGCAGTTTTAACCACTGCTTTGTGTCATTTTTAACCGACTTCAAAAAAAGAAGAAGGTTATACAATTGGACTGAATGTTGCTTTTTTATGATTGTGCTTGCAGAACTCAGTCATTTCTGAACCGATTTTTGAAAATTTTTGGTAATATGATAAACTATGCTTACATATTGGTCCCGTTTTAGAAAAAGTTTATAATCTTAAAAATTAAAGGGTGTCCCCATACAACATACATTTTTTTAAGTGTATTATGAACTGTTAAGCTCACTTCTATAACATTTTAAATGACAGCTTATTACTGGAGCTCCCAATAACAAAAATAAATTTAAAAATTAAAGGGTGCCCCCATTATTGATGTAAATTTACTTATATGGACCTATCTTTTGAACCGTTATATACAAATGCTTGCAAATTGGACAGAATGACGATTGATATGTCAAATATAGCAACATGTTTTAATATAAAAAATTATAAACTAAAGGGTGTACCAATAGTTCATTTATTTTGATGTATATGGCCATACTTAATAATAGTTGTAGACAGACGCTTGAAATTTACAAGGAACCTGTATTGCTAAGTCCGCTATAACAACAAGTATAAAATGTGGATTTGGAAGTTAAAGGGTGTCCCAATAGTTGATGTAATTTTAAGTATGTGATCTAACTTTTGAACTATTATAGACAGAACGCTGAAACTGAAAAGGGAAATGAATTGCTAAGCCCGATTTATGAACAAGTTTATAATTTTAATTTACAAAATAAAGGGTGTCCCATAATTGATGTAGATTTACGTATATGGGCCTATCTTTTGAACCGTTATAGACAAACGCTTGCAAGTTTGACATTATACTGATTGATATGGTCGTTATAGTAACAAGTATTAAGATTAAAATTAAAGGGTGCCCCAATAGTTCATTTAGTTATGTATATGGCCATAATTTTAAACAGTTGTAGACAGACGATTGAAATTTACAAAGAACCTGTTTTACTAACTCGGCTACAACAACAAGTATAAAATTTGGTTTTGCAAATAAACGAGTGTCCCAATAGTTGATGAAATTTAGAGTATGTGGCCGAACCTTTGAACCGTTATAGACAGATAGCTGAACTTTACAAGGGACCTGGTTTGCTAAGTCCGCTATAACAAGAAGATTAGAATTTTAATTTAGATATTAAAGGGTGTTCTCAAAATTAATGTAATTTGTTCTGTATGGTCGAATTTTTGACCAGTTTTAAACAAACACCTCAATTTTAGACAGAATGTCAACTACTTTGTTTCGTATAATAAGAAGTATAAAAACTTTAAATTATAAATTAAAGGGTTTTCCAATAGTTGAAATATTCTGATATATATGAACAAACCGTTAAACCGTTATAGACAGACGGTTGACATTTACACAGAACCTGATTGCTAAATCTACTACATCAAGTATATAATTTGAATTTTGAAAATAAAGGGTGAGCCTATAGTTGCTGTAATTTGATGTATATTGCCAAACTATTAAACAGTTGAACAAGTACAAATTTTGGAGATATAAGGGTTTCCGAATAGTTAATGTTGGCTAATTTATGTGGCCATACTCATGAATCTTTATAGGCAGACAGATGAAATCTTTTTTGAAATCGGCTTTTTTTGTAAGAATTATTTAATATTTGGTTGTAACACGTGTTCAGCAAAAAAAAAACATGTGTCGTGCACGGAAAAAACATTCATTAAACATCGTTCCTGTAAGTGTATGCATAACAAACTCGTACAAATTTCTTCAAAAGCGTTCCAGATAACGATTCTTGTACAATTTTGAGAGAAAATGAGAGAGTAAAATTTTTCATTTTCTGTACAACCTTTTCTTTAGGTAAGTTCGGACTTGAGATAAATTATCAGCTGTTTTTTGTTTACGTATAAAAATCAAATAATTTTTTAATAAATACATAAAGTTTTTACATTAAATTACTTAAAAGGAAAAATGGAAGATTTTTCAAATAAACTTGAAGTTGTAAGTACTTGCATATATTTTTGTAGAAGAAGTCATGGACATATCAAGTGAGACTGATCAAGACGACATTTTGGACTTAATTGCTGAAGATTCTGATGGGAAAAAATTGTTGGTTGAAGTTCCTGATGAACGATACATACGACTGATTGATTGGCTGTACAACAACAACTACATGACAGTATTATTATAACGCTGTTGTTTATAGTAATCAAAAATTAAAGAGTATTCTATCAGTTAATGTATATTAAAAAAAAAATATTAAACAGTAGGTGTATCTTGGAAACCGGAAAAAAAAAATTTTGAAACGTTATGTATTTGGAAATTTTGCTATATTTTTAGAGCCATAATGTCGTGTATAAATCTTATACCTTAAATCTTCAAAGTTAGTATATTATTATACAGAGTGTTATTATACATACTGTATCTAAGCAAGCGTAAAAACAAATTCTTTTAAAGTCTTAAATATACCAAAATACCAAACGAAAAATCGCTTGAATGAAAAATGCACCTAAAGGGAAAAAGTAACGAAATTACGGCGATCCAAACTTTATTTTTTAATTGGCTTTAGCTCTTAGAATAAAGTACAGATATAAATGACATGAGTATTACTTTGAAGTTTTCTTAAACACCATAAAAATTTCAGTAATTCATTAAACTCTTACAACTAAAAACGACAACTGTTTCAACCAAATTTATTTACAAAATCATAATTATTCATTAGCAATTACAAGGAATATATAAAGGATTTCAATATAAAATAGTTCATTTGCAAAATATATAGAGTATAGTATATATGTATACGTATAAATTTATCTGAGAGGTTAAGTTTAAACTATTGTTATTCACTGTTTTCTATTTTAAGGGTTCAACTTTTTGTTATTAAAATAATAGAAAGAGAATTCTTTGCGAGCTTAGATCTTACTTTGGGCAGCCAGTACTACTTCAACATTTTCATTTCATTTTTAATCGTGTTGAAAAATTATTATCCAATACTGCAATACGCTAACTTCTTTTTTAATTAAAAAAAAAATATTTTGCTGCTTTTTAAAATTATTGCGGTTTAATTAATACGAGGGCTGCTCTATATATTTCTGGCCTAATAGTGAAAATGCGAATATTTATAATCAAAAATAGTTTTTTTGAGCATGCGCTCAAACCAGTTGTCGAACCACTTTTTCCACTCCGATTTAGACACCTCTAAAACATGGTTTTTGAACACTTCAACAGCTTCTTCTGGCGACAAAAAACCGTTGACCACGCATTTTTTTCTTGATGTGCAGAAAGAAGAAGTCATTAGGTGCCAAGTCAGGGCTGTACGGCGGATGACCCATTAATTCGACGTTTTGGCCGGTCAAAACCGCTCTGGTTTCAGCCAATGTGTGAGAGCTCGCATTGTCATGGTGAACAATGATTCGTCTTATCTTGTTAGTTTTTCGAATTTCTCCGATGACTTCAGGCAAACAAATTGTAGTCTACCACTCAGAAGTGACCGTCCTACGTTGCTCAAGCGGAACAGTCGACACATGACCAGTTTTCCCGAAGAAACAGGCGACCATTTGCTTCGAAGTGCTCCTTCCTCGAACAACTTTCGTTGGATTTTGCTCGTCTTTGAAGACCTACACGGTCGATTGTTGTTTCGTTTCGGGCTCATATGCATAGATCCATGATTCGTCACCTGTGACGATCTTATAAACGCCTTTTGAAGCACCGCAATCGTATTTTTGCAACATTTCTTTGCACTAATCGACACGAGCCTTTTTTGAGCGACTTTCAAATTGTGCGGGATCCAACGAGAACAAACCTATTTTACGGCCAGGTGTTCATGCAGTATGGAAGAAATGTCCAAGGATGTCTCTATCTCTCGGTATGTCGCATGTCGATCTTGCATTATGAGTTCACACACGGCATCAATGTTCTCTGGCACAACAGCCGTTTTTGGACGACCTTCACGGAATTCGTCTTTGAGCGAGCTTCGGCCACGATTAAATTCATTATACCAAATTTTCACAGTGCTATAGGATGGTGCTTCATCGGCATACAAAGATTTATGTTCATCAATGCACTCTTGTCGTGATAATCCACGTCGAAGGTTGTGCAAAATGATGGCACGAAAATGTTCACGCGTTAATTCCATTTTTTCTATATTATTTTTTTTCAAGTCACTGTAATCAACACAAATAATGGTCGTACGTCAAAACGTTTTGAGTACAATTATGCCATAAAATGACAAACTTTCCAATGGAAATGACAGATTGCACTTGGCAGCACTCAGTGTTGCCAGGCCAGAAATATATATATCAGCCCTCGTAAATAATCAATATTGATTATTGAGGGTGAAAGCACGTCTCGATGGTTATTTCGCTGGCTCTTACTTAGCTCTTCAGGAAACTTCTCTCAAACATTTTAAATAAGCAAAAGACTTTTGTTCGAACAATAAAGATAAAAATCAAGCATTAAACACATTCGAGACAGCAGCTAGCGACTGCAAAATGTCAAAATTAGAATACATACATGTATTTATCTATATATATAAAAATGGTGTCAAAAATGTATAGTTATACATAAAATGAGATTTCTTTGAATTTTTTTTCAGTTATTCGTTTTTTCTAGGAGAAGGTCTTTACAGAAGAAAATTTAGGAAAATTCCTCCGGAAAAGTCGGAAAATTGGAAAAATCGAGTTTTTTTATGAAATTTCGTGCATCAAATCGCTCTTTACTGATTCCATCAAATAAATCACATTGAAAATTTAAATATTTGTGTTGTATTATTACTCTAAAGTTTGTTTGAAGGCTTAAAATTGGGGCGAGGCGAAGTTCGCCGGGTCCGATAGTATGAGAATAATTATTTTGACGACAGCAGGGCAACAAAGGCGGAAGGTTTTGTCTAGGTTGACTTTGCCGCTGCAGTCAAATTATGTTGTAATCACATTCGCCGCAGCAAGATACACGAACACACGACAGCAAATAACGCTAGCAACATTTGTCGCCTTGTACGCAACTACATAATTATTTTGAAGGCAGCAGCTACATAATAATAATATGATTTTATTGTATTTCAGTAATGTCACTTAAGCGATTTTAAAGAAGCAGCTTTGATATATAATCAAAAAATATTTTAACTATTATGTAATGCATGGGTTGAAGGTCACGTCGATTTTTCGTTTGGCTTCTTGTATTTAAAATTTAAAGTAATTTAAATTTGGAAAAATATGTTTTAAATATTTATTGCAAAGTATATAAAGAGTGTTAAAAATTTTTTATCTACGCGAATTAAATGTGCTGACAACTGTTTAAGCACATTTATACTGGTAAAATTGACTGATTTTAAATTTGTATCTCTACTTTTCTACGAAAAAATATTCTATATTTGAACCAAGGTTCTAAAGGATCTCCTCACAATATTTTAATCAAATTTTTCCACCAGCTTTTACGTGATGCAAGTCCAGACAGACAAAAATACCAAAAATAGGTATTTTGTATTCCAAATCAAATTTTATCTTTACCAACAACAATATTTGCCTAAAATATTTCATGTGTAGAAATGATCCTGTTAATATAGATGTACACTTAAATCTATAAATAATTAATTTTTATTTTAAATTTTGATCGTTCTTTTCTTTTTTTATAGTAAGACATTTTAAGCACTTATTAGTTTACATGTCTTATAGTACAGACATCACTTAATTGTCGCCAACAAAAATAGAAAAATATAAGACATGTAAAAAACTTAGTGCTTAAAATCTCTAATTATAAAAAAAAAGAACAATAAAAAATTTAATAAAATTTAAACAGGATCATTTCTGTACATGAAGTATTTTAGGAAAATATTGTTATTGTTGAAGATAATATTTGATTTTGAATACAAAATACCTATTTTTGGAATTATTGTCTGTCTGGATTCGCATCACGTAAAAGCTACTGAATAAATTTGAATAGAATTTTGTGAGGAGATCCTTTAGAACCATGGTTCAAATATAAAATATTTTGTTCGTAGAAAAATTGAGATACAAATGAAAAATCACTCAATTTTACCTGCATAATTGTACTTAAATCGTTGTTAGCCCAACTTTTTACATACTTTGCAATAAATATTTAAAATACATTTTTCAAAATTTGAATTAAAAAGAAAAAAATAGAAATGCATTAAGATGTATATAAAACTACAATTCCTTTTTAGTTAAAAATTTACTTCTGTTCTGAGTACTTGCTGCTTGAAGGTCGTTTATAAGTAAAAGGTTTCTTGTGTGGGACGTCTGTACATATTTAACACGATTGGTTTTAATAAATATCATAGAACTGTAAAGCTTTCATTATTTTCTTGTTTTTAATATTTTTATTTAAGTGGATAATCAACTAAGTGTTGTTTATACTGACACACATTACTATGCTTATTATTGCTTCTGAGAAATACTTCAATATATTTTCAATTTTGAAGAAAATCCAAATGAAAAATCGACGTAACCTTTAAAAGTAATGTTTTACTCTTCTAAACGCCTCTTACATAATAGTTAAAATATTTTTAACACGTCTCAAGATGCTAGAACGGATCCGTTCCTGATTTCTTCCGAACAATTTGAAACAATAGTGTAAGAAATATAAACATGGTGAAACCCGAGATCGAGTTGGCCAGAAGATGCTGTGGAACGTCTGCCAAATTGCAGGTTTTATTTTCTTTACGTTGTTGGGACCGAAGAGACCTAAGTGTCTGTAGCAATTGCAGATTATTAAACACTTAAGACAATATAAAGATTCAAGATAATGCAGCCGATATTTATGGTCTAAGTCAAGACAACAGTATATATGTCCGTGATGCTTGAGCACTAGCACTTGGTAGAAATCAAATTAAAATGCTTAAAAATTTAATGAGGGAACAAGTTTTAATGAGAGACTTTAAGCCAGTTATTCTCAACCTATGTGCCGCAGCACTTTTGTGTGCCACGAAATTTTAAAAGTGTGCCGCCAAATTTTGGAAATATAAAAATGTTTATATTATTTAATACTATGAATTACAAAAAAGTTAGGTTGTCAATGCTTCTGTGGCGCCAACAAACATAATTAACAGCGGCATAAAGCTTGGATACCTGTATTCAAAAATCAGATGATGTACTCAAACAGGAGCTGTCAGGTGTAATTTTTAATGTACGTTTGTAACAATAGCAGTTTAATATTATTTCATTCGCTGGCAGCGCCAATTTATAAAAAGATGAACATATTGTCTTTGTCCGAGCAAACTTAAACGTCACCTGGTAGTTAATCATCCTTCTCTTTCAACAAAAAAGCTACTTTTAAAAGTCTTTATCTTCAAAATGCAGCATGTTAAAGAACCGAATGAAGCTACGTTAGCCACCCATTTTTTTTTGCACCGAGAAGTACTTGTTACAAAATATTTGCCATCAGAATTTAGAACAGTTTTGGAACAGTGTGTTAAAACGGTTAATTGTATAAAACCAAGACCAGTAAAAAGTCGACTATTTAGTAAATTATGTCAATCTATGGTTACAAAGTATGAATACTTATTCCTGCATATGGAAGTAAGGTAGTTGTTCAGAGGAAAAGTTTTATCTCGTTTGCTGAAATTAAAAGATGAAATGTGGTGGGAACATGAAAAAATCTAAAATGCAACCGATAAGCTGGTGGGATTAAAAAATCAAATAACTTTATAGAAGAACAAAGATCAGGGAGCAATTTAGAAAAAATTGAGTCAGTAACAGAAGACTGTTATTACACTTTTAAAGTAATTATTATTAATAATATGAAAACAATACAAGATTTACTAAAATTAGATATAAGGAAATTTGACTGGGTTGATAATCCATTTCTCATAACGGAACCTTTCGTATTTGACTTAACTTCGAATGAAGAAGAATTCATTTTGATTTCCATAAACTATCTTACGCAATGTTTTATAGGTGGTATGTAAATATTTTTAAGGCTTATCTTTTTTTTGTGCCGCCAAATTTCAAACAAAAGTTTGAGAATGAGAAGCAATTTTTTAATTGCTTACCACAGGGAGTCAAGTAGGTAACCTCTAATTTGAAAAATGTTTCAGAGCTTATAACTTTATTTTTAGTAATGTACATCGATAGATAAAGCAAAAACGAGCTTGGAGTTCACATGGTATCTATCCTTATTTTATTGGTAATAATTTTCTAAACTTGAAATTTTATAAAAGGTTTAAAAAAGGGTGAAATTTTGATCAAAAAGTTCTTTCAGTTTTTTAAATAAATTTATAAAACTTTTCACTTTTTCTTTAAGATGAGGCCTTGCGTATTTCACCTGATGTGTTTCTATGGAATTTTTTTGAAGCACCCTACAGTAAGCATTGTTCGAATGTGGGCAATTTTTTAACAAAAACCTAAATGTTCGAGTCTGTAAAAAATTTAACGCGGATTTTCATTATTTTAATAGCCAACTATTCTATTGCGATTGGTTTTCAGTAGTTTCCCAAATTTAGTAGAAATCCTGCCCATGTATGAAGTCTGGGGAGGCGATTGAAGAAAAACTTTCAGTTTTCGGGAAGAAAATTTTTTATCATATATATTTATTTTTTGTTTGCCAAAATTTTTTAATGATTTTAGTTACCTTATTGTTCCAAATGATATGAAAAAATTAGAGGTAGTCGTGGTGTTTTGCCTGCTGCCTCGAAGGAGATCGACCGATCATGCTGATTTCCAATAGCACTTCTTTTGGCACGATATCTGATCGATTCACATATTTATTTTTTTGTAAAATCTAATTTGCCGAGGCAACACTAATACGGACGGACAGATGGACATCCCTTAATTGACTTCGCTTTGCATAAAAAGTCAGAATATATTTACTTTATAAGGTCGGAAATGGATACTGTAGAAACTACACACTTTATTATTGCAAAAATTCATTATACATATGTTTCTTAAACTACATTTCTTATATAAATTTCTTAACGTATTACAACTTTCTAAGAATAATTTGCACTTAATTAATTACATTACAGATATGCTGTATACAGTCATTTTTTAAATATTACATTTGTTTACATTTCCATTTTAAAAAATTTTACTTAAAACTAATAACTTAAACTACCCTACAAACTAAATAACACTTAATATTTAAAACAAATAAAATAAGCGATATATAATATCTATCACAAAGTCCTTCTAAAAAGTACTGTGTGGTGTTGTACACCAAGTCAGTTATGTCAAGGGTTTTCACCCTTCTGTGATAAAATAAGAGGCCTGCATCCCCAAAGAGAAGACCTCCAGTATTCAAAGCCAAAAGGCTTACTGGAGAATGGTACTTATTTCTAAGCAAATTCTCCAGATCAGAGGCCCGGTGAAAGCATCACCCTACTAAACTATTATTTAATGAAGATGATTTGTCAAGAAACCTGAGTGAAGATCTCATGAGAAAAACATCAATCCTCTCAAAATTTATACTACTATAGATTTTTCTACAGGACGGTTTTCGAAAAATGCCATCAGGGCCTACCCTGGGGTGTAGCCGTAGGCAGGATCACAGAACACGTCTCTCCCATATCCTTAGCCTTTCCATCTGGTGGGAAGATATTCCAAACCAGACCGGAAAAGCGTAAGAAATAATAGGTCTTATAATCTGACGGTAAATAAGAAGCCTTACTTTGGTACTTAGACCACCCCTGCGGCGTAAAATCCTATGGTATAAGAAATAAACCTTTTTAGCACGTTCTATTATGAAATCTAGATGTCTATAGAATTCAAAGTTCTCATGGAATACACCCCTAAATACTTCATCCTATCAGAGGTACTGATACGTTCGCCAGCAATACTTAGGCTTGGCACCAAACTTCTTGCATTTGGGTAGAGATAACCACGCCTACCCTTAATCATTACCCCATCTGTCTTTTGAATATTTAATTTCAGGCCCCATTTCATGAAGTATTCATGAAGAATGTTCAGGTAATTGTTGACCCTGTTATTTAAGTTTTTCGCCCTAGGACCACTAGCAGCAATCAATATATCATCAGCATACATGAGCAGAAGATCCCCCGCAGGTGGCTGCGGAATATCAGAAACAAAAATATTGTACAAAACCGGCCCCAATAAGGAGCTTTGAGGAACACCTGCCACCACTGTTCTGATATCTGATAATTCAGTTCCCACTTTTACTTTAAAAGAACGATCCTTAAGAAAATCAGCTACCATCCTACATGTAGAGCGTTTAAAGCCTAAGCCCATCATTTTGAAAACAATCCTCTGTTGCCAAGAGGTGTCAAAAGCCTTTGAGAAATCAAGACACCGCAAGAGTTGGGTACCTTTTGTTCAAGCCCCTGGTCACGAAGTCTGTGAAGACCATTAGGGCGTGTGATGTTGAATGGCCTCCCTTAAAGCCAAACTGACAGTCATTAAGTACACCACCATCTGTAATTTCATTTCGTATCCTAGATAACAAAAACCATTCCATCAGTTTCCCAAAAGAGGATAGTAGGGAGATAGGTCTATAACTGCTAGCTTCCCTAGGGTCCAAGGAACTACTACTGCCTCTTTCCATTTTCTAGGAAAATAACCAATGTTGAGGCAATGGTTGAAGATTATTGCCAAAGAAACTACACACGGAATAACAAACTTATATATATAAACCCTTTTAATACTTTTTGTCGTGAAGGGTATAAAAATAGAAACCTTTAAACCAGGATTCAGATTGGCACGCTCTTCTGCTCTTTAACTCTCTTTATGCTCACTCTTTTTGAAGGTATCCGCAGAAGAACAGAGCAGAAAAAAGAGCCAATCGTTTAAGCGCATTGCGCTTGCTCCTCCTTTCCTTCAATTTTAATTTTGGTCCTTTGGCTCGCACTCCTTTTGATAGTAACAGTGGTTCTTTTGAAAAATTGAAATAACTTCGTGGATGGAAAAAAATACATGGAAAAATGCAAATAATTGCGTGTACGGACGGCACAATACATGTACCAAATATAATAACATTTAATTAATATAAGTAAAATAAATATACATACGTTCCTCAACCTTCATTTGAATGTTAGCTATATTTAAAAACGATAAACGATCTTCTTAACTGCCCCAAACACTTTTCCAAACACATAAATCAAATAATTTATTTATTGAATTGATTTTTACATAATAATCTTGACGTTAGAAAAAACATATTTTGTACCACAGTAAAAGAGCCATGCGCATTGCACACAAACAAGGCGCAGCGCAACAAAAGAGCGAATAGCATTGCTCCTTTCAATGCGCTGCTCTTTCATTGCGCAGAGAAAACATATTGGCGCAGAGTTATGCGCAATAACAAGTTGGATCTGCTCTGCTCTGCTCTGCGCATGTACTTATTCTGCTTTGAACCTTTTTTTACATAATAAAAAAAGTATTTAGTATTTAGAGATTATTACCGCTTAATGGATTTTTCAGATCAAATATAACAATTTAAACTCTGCACCAATTTGGTTTATGGTAAAAAATAAATTGAAATCCTAATTATTCTTCTTATTTTCCGTTTAGTGTACTTCAAAAATCGAGTTCACTTTTTTTTTTTTTTAAAGCAACATTCAAACGAATTGATAACCTCTCGGACCTTCCAAAAGTTTTACAATGACTTTTGTTGTCTGCGAAAAGCCTTTGATAATCTACCAAAAGATGTTCCAACTGTTTAGATGTGGTCCATACTTCTCTAAAAATGGATAAAAATAAAGTAGAAAATCTATAAAAATTGATCTTCTCTATTTTAGATGATCTACGCTCTAAAGAAAGGATTAGAATATCCTTCGACCTAGATAAGGCTGAAATTTTTACTAGAAGTAAATTTTAATGAAAGTTGTCAAATTTTTCAAAAATTTTCATTTGTCATTTAAAACAAAAAAGTAAATCTAATCAAAAAAATAAATATGTGAGTAGAAATACAACCTCACGGTTGCGGCGACGGATTCCGCATGTCAGAGAAAAAACAAATAAAATGAGTTGCGGCGACGGATGCGGTTTTTATTGTCATTTTTATTATTTGTTTACTAATTTTTTTATTCTTTTTTATTGAAATATATTTAAAAAACTTTTTTTAATGTAAATAAGCAATATTTTGAAAAATTTGAAAATTATTGTTGATTTTCAATGACTTTTTTACATTTTCTTTCTCTTCTTTTTTCGTAGTCATTCACAAAAAATATTAACAAATAGAATTTTTTGGTATAAAAACAATTAAACTGTGGCAACATGCTGAAAGAGAAAAAATTCCAAATTGAGAGCTTGAGAGAAAACGCACTCAAATTAAAATAGATTCTAATTTCATGCGGATTCGTTGAACGTTTTTTATTGTCAAAACTACATATAAAAAAAACAACCGCATCCGCAACCGTGAGGTTGTATTTCTACTCTGTATATGGATAGAGAATTTAAAAAATAAGAAAAAAACATGAAGTTATGGGCTCTGAAATTTTAAAATTTTTAAAAATATCAATGCTTTTCCAACCAACAAATAAATTGCATTTTTATTTAAAAATGTTATAGGATATTAGCGTGATATAAAAAATAATATTTGTCGCTTTTATTTGCAACAGTGCAATGAGATACAGAAATTTTTATGTTGTTTAAGATAACTTCAAAGTGAATGTAATGTCATTTATAATTGTACTTTGTTCTAAGAGCTAAAGGCAATAAAAAAATTGAGTTTAGAACGCCATAACTTCGGCACTTTATTCATTGATGTGCTTTTTCAATTTTGACAATTTTTATTTTAGTATTTTTGTGATTTTAGAAAATTTCAAAAGGTTGCCTGTCACGGTGTCTAAGATACAGCAAACTTGGAAATGTCATATATTTATTAAGAGAATGTCTTTTAAATTCTAATTGTTGTAGTCTGTATAAGAATATATTAACTTTGAAAATTTCAAGTATAAGATTTATACACAACGTTATGGCTAAGAAAATATAGCAAATTATCAAAAATACATAACCTGATAGAATACCCTTTTATTTTTTTATGGTTTTTTTTAGTAAGTGCTACTGTGACCTTTAAAGTACTGCATATTAATAAAAGTGTTATTTGGTGTAGTCTGTATACTAATACTGTCATGTATTTTTGATGAGTACTAGTATAATTGATTCTAGGTAGATACTAGTACAATTAGTTCTTCCTGAAAAACTAGTATTGTTGGTTTTAAATAAGAACTAGTACAATAGATTCAAGGTGGATGTTAGTGCCATTTCTTCTAGTCGGATACAATTAGTTCTGCATTAGGAACTGGTTTATAGCAAATAATTTTCTATGCAGTTTGGTTTTCCGAAAACATATTTTACTTTTTTAAGCTGATTCTCTAATCCTAAATAGTAAAAACTGCCTGATGAAACACTTCACAGCAAAAAAACCAAGCCTTCCTCAGACAAAATTGACAAAAATTTTTAGCACATCGTATTGTAGGTTTGTTCTGTATAAACAATTTCTTTAACTTTTTTGAAAGACTGATTTGATAATTCGTAATCTTTTGTCGGTAGATTAATTTTATCACTTATTTTTTCTTTAAAGTATATTTCAAGTCGATTTACAATTTCTTCACAAATTCAATTTTTTTCGAGGTTTTTCATTGCACAGTATTTTTTACACAGAAATTTATTTTTTTTAATTTGTTTTAAAAATATCTATTTGTGTTACACATTTTAGCATTATTGTTTGTCTAAGGCTCACTAATTTATGGCTCTTGAAGCAATTTTCGGGATTTTCAACATATTGTTCAGGGCACACTCATTCCACTAGCAATTTTGTGCAACTTGAGTTACTTTTCTTATACCAAAATCCTTTAATTTAAGAAATGTGTTTTATTTGATACTTCACCATAAACTAAACAATAAACTTTCTGTATTTTAAGAAGAAAATTCCACAATATTATTGATTTTCATAATTTCAACTACATGCAGGTATTACAGATTGTGTTACTTCACTCAACGTAGAAAAATTCCTTCAGTATTTTAAAAAAGGATCGCTAGTTTTACATTCAAACATCAATCTTAAACAAAAAAAATGTCAAAAAATTTTAAAATTATTTTTTTATTTAATTTATTTTTTTTTAAATGTCACTTTTTACACACAAGAATCTAGCTTTACTTAAATTATTGTTTTAAATTTGTTATAACAACTAAAAATAAAGTAAATGGAAATGCGAATTAGCAATTCGCGTTAAAACATCAAAAAAAATTAATATGAAATTCTGCAAGTCAAATCAATCTACAAATGAACTACTTGAAGTACTAGTATTTTTCTATATACATATATTCTATCACCTTTTGAACTAGTGCTTGCAGTACCAGTAATGGTACCAGTAGTTTAAAGACAATTAACGCTTATCCTCCTGCAGGGACGTGTTTTGTGTAACAACCAAATATTATAAAATAATACAAATTTATATGTATGTTCGGCAACATACAAAATTTAGAGACAAATAAAACTGATATGTGTATATTTTCTAAACCCAGCTTACAAAACTGAGATATGTGATGATAACTGTTCGATTTTAAAGCAATCGCTTTTAAATTTTTCCCCATACATTTAAAGAAAATTGTTGTTTGTGGCATGTGTGTCGAAATTGATTAAAATGTATCACACCTCTAAAACATAATTCACGTTTGAAAAATCTACTAAAAGCCGAGTGAAATTAATTTGCTCCACTACCTCCAACGTCAACGAATTAAATTAGCATTTTTTATTTATATTTATTAAATGCGACAATTAACGCTATACCAGCTCGGATTCCACTAGATTTTTTACACCACAGCTTTGTATTTAAGAACACCGAATTCAAAGTCTCTCGTCAGTGTAGTTTTCTGCATAAACTACGATAACTTTCACGGGAGGGCTACTCTTCTTCACGATCGTATGCCACAAAATTTTCTTTAAAGTAACCAACACAACTGAGTCGTGAAGATCTTCAGATGTAGGAATGTAAAGTAACTATTATTTAGTTAAAATGCCACTATTTCCTGGCACACGTGATTTATTCCAAGGGTAACCGGCATCAAGCAACTTTGCTTATCAAATATTCATTTTAATATTTAGTCTTATGTTTGAAAATGTACGTTATTCTTAAAGGAATTTGTAACGAACGTACCCGTTTCCCAATGCCTAGGCCATGTCCTTCGAGGCAGCGGGCAATACACTACGCCTTTGTCTAATTTTCCTATATATTTTTTTCCACTTTCGTTTTTATTTCTGCAGGTGTTTGTGTTATGTTCAAAAATTAATAAAAATAACTAAGAAAAGTTGGTAAGTTATCCACCACTTAAAATTTATTCACCAATAAATAATGCCAGGCTCTAATATTGTTATAATATCAGATATACTGCCAGTCTCAATTGTTTAGAATTTGTTTTTGTTTTAAATGTAGTTGTGCGAACCAGCGAAAGATTGCGAAATCGTGGGACTATCAGATAGTTTCAGTTATAGAGCTAAGACAACGCCTCTAAAATAAACTAAATATTTTCGAAAAAAAACTTTTTTGAACAGAAAACTTTTACAGTAGAAAGGAATTTCCTATGCCGGTTTTTATTTCAACTATTCAGAGAGAAATGTTAGTATCGTATAGCCTCTTGTTTGTTCCATTTAAACATTAAAGTTACTGGTAAAATTATTTTGCTACAAGACACAACATTTAAAAACATTTATGGAAAGTTATTTTTGTTGCTGTCGCTAGGGAATATTTCGCTTTTATTCAGAATTTTTAAACTGGAGAGATATTATTTATAAATTTAGGAGTTAGTGACTTCACTTTAAATTGCAAGACGTGGCAAATTTATTTACCAGCTGATAAAAATGGCTTATTTATGCAGTTTGAACTAATCTGGAAATATGAAACTTCACTGAAAAAAATGAGCGAAATTGATTCATTCATTTTCGACACTGCTATCACCTTGTGGCGTAACCATCCACGTTACCGCCTATATTAACATAAAGTATCACGCAAATGAAGCTTTCAGTTTTTTCGTTTTTTGAAAAGTTATTTTTCAGCATCACCGGAAAATGCTAAGAAATGTAACAAATGCGTGAAAAATTTCATTTACATTCAAAAATAATATAAACTTTATTAATTTTAGTTTATAGTATATTTGCTTTAAAAAAATTAAATTTAGAAAAAAGTTTTTTTTTGCTAGTGAGAGTGTTTGTTACTATAAAATAATTTTTCTATATTTTAAATATTTAAGTACAAATTTGTTTTAGGTACTTTGACTTAAAATATAACAACTAAGAGCGCTACACTCGGCTATGCCGAATCTTATGTACTCTGTACAATGTATGTACAAAACAAATAATGGGGTGACAGAGAATTACAAAATAAGAAAAAAATAAAGTACTATATATAATTTTACACAAAAATGTCAAAAAATTTAGTATTTCCTCTTTAAAACCTTTTAATTGATACCCATATTAAAAAATGTGGTGCACAATCGTACTTGTCTATGAAAATTTCAGAGGCTCAAAACTCGCAAATATGGGCTAGCGGCAACTTTGTTCACGTTATATTTTTTCTTATTTTTTTATTCTCTATCTCTATAGTGAATTTGATCCAAATGGCCGATGACCGTTGACCGATCTTGCTGATTTTCAATAGCAAATTTTCGATCTGATCCACTGGCGTATTTAAATTCTCTCTAGCTAATCTAATGCCTTTCCAAAGTTGAGTTCAACACTTACACGGACAGACAGACGGACATCGTTCAATCATCTTCGCTATGGATAAGGACTTAGGAATTTAT
This sequence comes from Gymnosoma rotundatum, assembly GCA_916610165.2. Lineage (NCBI taxonomy): Eukaryota > Metazoa > Arthropoda > Insecta > Diptera > Tachinidae > Gymnosoma > Gymnosoma rotundatum. The sequence continues at coordinate 37,349,470 of OU744337.1, forward strand.
ATATGGGGTCGGAAATGGATATTGTAGAAATTACAAATGAAATGACAAGCTTAGATACACCCTTTTTCCACTCTTTTTGGTGAAGCGTATAAAAAGTTTACTGCTTTTTTTTATCGGTAAATAATAATTGAAATTAACATAGTTATTTGCATATATAAGCATTCGTTTTTAAAAAATTCTAACAGTTTTAAAATACTTAGAGAAAGTGTTGTCTTAAAATTACAATCAATAATGAAGGAAAAAAGCATTTTAGTCATTTTTATTGCTTTCGTAATTTTTATCCTAAAGCCTATTGGTAACTCTGCAATGATCAAACCAAAATCAGAATTGCTGAATAAACAAATTCGTAAATTACTTGATGAAAATTTAAAAAAAACTGGCAGTAACTTAAAATTAACAGACGTATTTAATGAAAAACGTAATGAACTGAACTTTGCTGAAATCAGAGACTTCGGTGATGAAGAAAAAAATCAGGATAAAGCCGAAGCAGCTATAAATGATTTTAAGGAATTTGCACGAGACTATACGAAAATTGCTGATAAGTTAGCAGATGCTGTTAAGGATTTAAATGACATCAAGCGGGATTTTAAACTACCAATTGAATTAAAATATGAGGCTTTCAAGTTGATTTATAAACTTGAAGAAAGTGCAACTATAAAGGATGCCGAAAAAGCTTTACAGGCCTATGAAGATTTTAAAAAGAAATTAAAAAATTATGGAAACGACACAACACCAAGCCAACAAACTACTCCTACCTCACCATCGACCTCATCACCTTCGACGTCAGCGTCAACCTCACCACCTACAAAGTTTTCTTCAAGCTCACCAGCTCTTACCGAAGAAAATGTAAAAGATTTGAAAGAAATAATAAATATTTTCAACAAGCTTGTTCGTAAGAACTCACCCGAAATGGACGATCTAACAGATGAAGTTCTTACAAAACCTAAAGCTTTGAAAAAATTATCTAAAGCTTTAAGACAGCTTTCGGAAAAGGATTGTTATGACGATAATTATATTTCGGGTTTACGTTTATATTTCTTTTAAAAGTATAAGACGTTGTTAAATTTTAGTGTTAAAGAGTGATTACTGAAAAAATATACATAGCTTTTGCATTTTTTGACACAAGTTCATTTATTTTAATAAAACTCAATTCATAATACTTTCTACAAGGTTGAAATTTGTATGTAGTCGATTTCATTAAAATTATTAATTGCGCAATTCTCTTTTTACTAATATTTTTTGTGCCTTGAGGCCAGTTTTATAATTTTGATTTCAAGCAGCAGTACTTAGGGTTCAATTAGACGTGCCATACCATAACGCTTTAGACGTAACCATCACCATAATCATATGTATTGTCAGAGAATAGCCACGAGCAACTCTTTTATTTTTGTTGATATTGGTTAAAAGAGAAGCGTAACGAAAAATATAAAATTGCCATTCACTAAAACAATGCAGCGAACCTGAAAAAAGCTAAAAAAATAAAAACAAAAAACAGTTAATTTATTAATTCAAAAAGGTTGGTTTGAACAGCTGTTTTATATGATTATGGCAGGTCCTTGAACAGAACCTTGATTGTAAAATTTCATACTTTAAATCATTCAGTTGGTTTCTTAATCAAAACTGTCTGGGCTTTTGTAAAAATTTTCAAAATGGTTGATTCAACTAAGATTAAGAATTATTTAAAATAAAGAATAATTGTGTTTTCATTATTTGGACTTTAAAAAATAAAAACTGAATTTTAACAAACAATTGTAACAAATTAATATAAGTGACTTAAAATTTGATTATATTTTGCAATTACATTTAGACTTGACTGCGAACACATGCATTAACGCATAATAACACCAACAGAGAGAGATCACTTCTTCGTGAAACTTTAAATTTCCCAAATAAAAAATGTTTAGTCAGGCTTAAGTTCGTATTTTAGATTTTTATTGTTTTCAAATAAAAAATGTTTAGTCAGGCTTAAGTTCGTATTTTAGATTTTTATTGTATTCAAAAACCATGAAAAGGACAGCAATTGTTTAATAAGATAAAATGTGCAAGTGTTTATAACTCTTTTTTTAATGGTCGACAACTTTGTAAAACGCAAAACTGTAGAGTCATTCCAGGTAAAATTAACAGACAGGAACATTCTTTAGGGGCTCAAATTGGATATCTACCATGATTTTATTTTTGCACTCTCCATTTTCGTTCCACACGAAAATCAATATTTTAAGGGTGAATTTTTTAATGGGTTAAGTGATATCTACTTAATTATTGGCGTTTGACAGCATTGAAAGGATAAAAATTCCTCTAAAAAATAAAAATTATATTATAATTAGAATTATGCGACACTAAAGAAAATGTACATTTAAATGATTTTTGTGGTATTTATCTCACTACCATACCTATGCTATCTTCGGTCAAGACGAATCTTCTTCACCCTCCACTATTATGTATGTGAATAACTTGTACATATATAACGGCATAGGAAAGTTTTTCCTACCATAAAGTTTTTCTGTTCAAAAAAAGGTTTCTTTCTTTTAAGGTTTACTTAGGTTTATTATCCCAGCTTGGTAATTGAAGAGGTTATTGTCTCAGATCCTTGTATAATTCTGTGGTAAAAAAGTACATAGTAAGGGGTGGAAAGCTTACCAATTTTTTTAACTTTTTCATTATTTTTATTCATAAACACAACCAAGTGCGGGAATACAAATGATTGTTGAAGAAAAGATGTGGAAAAATTAAAAGCTGTTCTGTTTTTTTGCCGCTGCCTCAAAGAACATGGACCGATCTTTTAGTATCACAATTTTCGATACTCTGATCGATTGGCGTATTTAAATTTTCTCTACCTCATCTTGGCAAATTTGATTTTGGCAAATAAACGTACTTATATTCGGACATCGCTCAAATGATTTCCCTATGCATAAGAACTGAGAAAATAAATACTGTTTGAAGTCAAAAATAGATATTGTAGAAATAATAAACGGAATGGCAAACTTAGATATAAACTTTTCCACCTCTGGTGAAGAGTATAATAACGAACTTTAAAGAATTGACATATTTCGGCTAAAATTTGGCTTTTTAAATGTTTTAAAATTCACACGTGTTCTTATTCATACAGCAGAGTTCAGCTTTAATGAACTGTTTAGGATTTAAAGCTGTACAAGTTCACTATAGCAAATATTTTATTTATTTTTACTACAAAAATAAAATTTTGCAAACAAAAATATACTTTAGAAATCCGAAAGTATAATTTTAATGGTTTCGTAGTCAAAAGGTAAAAACGTTACCTTATTTTTTCACTGCAATCAGCCCTCTATTTCTGCAGCCGTAACAAGTAGACTCTTGAAATTTTCATAGAAAGTAAATTGGTATGGACCAGAGAACTGCAAGAGTGTCTGTTTTTAATACTCTAAGTATACTCATCTTAAATGCGGTTGCGGTGTGATCGCCACCGCATTTCTTAAGTGCGAGTATTTACTATACCCATTCCATTTGAGTATAAGTGTCTACCATACTCAAGTAAAATGTTTGCGATGCTGGCTTTACTTTATTCGTACTCATACTCACAACAAACACCAAGAGAGAGATTTTAACGTGTGTAGGGAGAGGAAAACAGAGTTATCAGATCAGAATTATTAAATCAAACACAATATCAAAAGTCGCCAATGTCTAAATTAGCTAACATACATACTTCTTTGAAATTATGAAAGTTTATTTAATATATAACAGAAAATAACTTTAATAGAACCCGTAAAATTCGCCATATTATCATTTATTAAAAACACAACAAAAGTTACTAATAGCTCAAGAATAGTTCATTGTTTATTATATTACGTTTTTGTTAGGGTTTTTTTCAGTCACAGAGGAGAGAAATTTAAAAATTCTATTCTTTAAGCAAATATATTTTTAAAATTAATAAATAGGTATAAAAGCAATAATTATATTTAACAAAATAAAATATATAAACTAAAAACTTTATTTTATTTATTATTATTTATGAGAAATTAATATATTACATCAGCGTAGGTATATACAGTTTTGTTAAAACTAAAAAATTAAGTAATTTTCCTTTTATTCAGGGATTCATTTTATCATTTTGTTTTCCTAAATACCGTTAGTACGAGTAGCACGTTTATGACAACAAGGCGCATAAACTGAAAATAATTATTCATAAAAACAGCAACAAAATAAGTATACCTTCTTTAAAAAGTGTACAAAAGCTGTGCCTTTAAGCGGTTTTTATTGCATTTTATTCTTTAAATATGTGTTGTATTTCATACCTATGAAAACGGTTGTCTGTTTTTCTGTTTATAATGTTTAAGCAATAGATTTGATCAAATTTTGTTTTTTTTATTGTTTATAAATAGATTTGCATACAATGCAGTATTTCACAAAACGGCAGTAAAAAACTTTAATAGGGTAAAATGTGGCAACGTTGCTTACAAATAAAGAGAATTAAAAAATTCTCGCGTACGAGCATAAAAAATACTTAAAATTCTGATTGCGATATTTTTGATAAAATAAACACCGCAACTTTTTATTGCGGTGTTTAAAATACTCGAGTATGAAAAGTATAGAGTAAGTATAGAGTAAGTATGCGGTGTACTCATGAGTTGCGGTGTACTCGTGCAGTTCTCTGGTATGGACGTTATAATAAAATACACAAAGAATTAAAGGGGTGTACCAAAAGTGACGTTATGTTTTTAAGACATATTTTTATTTATTTTATAAAGAGTGCTTCTATAGTGACGTGACTTCAATATATATGGCCTTTGTTTTTCAACAGCTGTATGCAGATATTTGAATTTACACAGAGTGTATACAAATATGTGCACAATAAAAATAAGTACGAACGATATATATTAAAGTAAAGGCTGTTTCCACAGACTTGAAAAGAAGTCAGAGAATGTAGCGCTATGTTGGCTGTAAGGAAAAGCATAAAAAACGAGACAGATTTTTTAAATTCTATTTACATAAGAACTATAAATTTTATTATTTGCTGTTAATAAACTGAAATGAAAACCTGCCACGAAAAAAATTGATTTTTATTTATTTTGTTTATTTAAAGAGAATAAATTTATATTTATTTCAAAATACTGTTTTAAAGAAATCAGTATTAAGGGAATTTCTGCATAGTCGGTGCTTGTTCTAATAGTAGTTGTGTGTATGTGTGTGTAAAATGTTTATGCAAAATGGTTTATGTTTTAAACAAATTTTCCACTGGAAACTAAATTAAGTTAAACTGCTTAAATTTGCGTTAACGGGATTTCGATTAAGTTGTGTACGTTTTTAAACTGTAAAGTGCCTTAAAGTAATTTAAATAAGAAAAGTTTTTATATTTTCAATTTAGAAATAGAAAACTTTTAATTTTTTATTTATTTTCTTTAATTACTTTTTTTGCTGGCCACGGGGATTTTTTTAAATTTTAAATAAAAATTTATTTTAAAGTCATTTACCAATTAAACAATTAATTATTTTTTTACCTTAAAATTTTTCTATTTAAATTGAGCAACAGTTTTTTATATAAAAACATTAGCTCTTCGCATAGTCGAACAGTTTGAAAACATTTTGCAAAGTGTTGACATTAAAAATTATTTAAAAAAACTATTTTAAAAAAGAAAAATGAACTGTAAGGAGCTTGCAGTAATTTTAGCAAATTTCACGATTTTTATACCTAACATCAGAGCACAAAAGCCAAGTCCTATGATTATCGTCAGTCCAGTAGCCATGTACTTGAATGAACAAATAGACCGATTGCTTGTCGAAAATCCTGTAAAAGATTCTACTGAATTTAATTTACCAAAAGCATTTAATGAAGAGCGTGCGAAACTAGAGAAAGTAAAATCAGACAGATTATACCGAATTATACTTATGATATTGATGTTGTTAAAGCCGAACAGGCTATAAGAGGACTTAAAACTTTTTTGCAAAGTTATACGGAAATATCCAATAACTTAGAAAATGCTTTGGATGATTTATTTAACTACGAGCAGGATCCAAAGTACCTATTGAAAACAAATATGAAGCTCTTATTTTGTTGTTTAAACTTAGACGTACTTCAACTTAAAAGGATGTCAAAAGAGATTTAAGGATTTTTAATGATTTGAAAAGTAGACTGTGAGATTAAGGCTTCTGCAAGTGCAGTGCCCAAAAAATCAGAAACTGCAGCGCCATCAAAAGCCGATGAGTCAAAACCCAAAGACGGTAGTTCTTAAATACTGTCAGTTCCTTGAAAAATACGTGTCAAAAACGCTCTGGTTTGAGCCGATGTGTGAGAGCTCGCATTGTCATGGTGAACAATGATTCGTCTTCTCTTGTTGGTTTTTCGAAATTCTCCGATGATTTCAGGCAAACAAATTGTAGTGTACCACTCAGAAGTGACCGTCCTACGTTGATCAAGCGGAACAGTCGCCACATGACCAGTTTTGCCGAAGAAACAGGCGACCATTTGCTTCGAAGTGCTTCTTTCACGAACAACTTTCGTTGGATTTTGCCCGTCTTTGAAGACCCACACGGTCGATTTTTGTTTCGTTTCGGGCTCATACGCATAGATCCATGATTCGTCACCTGTGACGATCTTATAAACGTCTTTTGAAGCACCGCAATCGTATTTTTGCAACATTTCTTTGCACCAATGGACACGAGCCTTTTTTGAGCGACTTTCAAATTGTGCGGGATCCAACGAGAACAAACCTTTTTTGCGGCCAGGTGTTAATGCAGTATCGAGTGTATGTTGGTGGAAGAAATGTCCAAGGATGTCTCTATCTCTCGGTATGTCGCATGTCGATCTTGCATTATGAGTTCACGCACGGCATCAATGTTCTCTGGCACAACAGCCGTTTTTGGACGACCTTCACGGAATTCGTCTTTGAGCGAGCTTCGGCCACGATTTAATTCATTATACCAATTTTTCACAGTGCTATAGGATGGTGCTTCATCGCCATACAAAGATTTAAGTTCATCAATGCACTCTTGTCGTGATAATCCACGTCGAAAGTTGTGAAAAATGATGGCACGAAAATGTTCACGAGTTCATTCCATTTTTTCTATATTAATTTTTTCAAGTCACTGTAAACAACACAAATAATGGTCGTACGTCAAAACGTTTTCAGTACGATTATGCTTAAAAATGACAAACTTTCCAATGAAAATGTCAGATTGCACTTGGCAGCACTCAGTGTTGCTAGGCCAGAAATATATATAGCAGCCCTAGTACTAGCAGTGCCCACGACTTCGTATGCGTGTCATTTCTAATTTTGTAGTAGACGACATAAGAGTTGCATTGTCATTTTTACGACAGAATATAGATTAAATCCTAAAAAAACATCAAGCACAAATTTTCTACCGATTTCTTTCTTAAAAATCTGAGATGTGTAATCTCTACTTCAACTAAAGTTTAATTCAAAGTTGCTTTGACTTTTTTAATTTGCAAGAAAAAAAATCTTTTGCCTAAAAGCTAACTTAGCTAATTTTTTCCAGCTTCAGGCAACACTGGCATCAAAAAATTGCTATGATACCTGAGAGTATAAAATTAAAACTGCCGTATTCATAAAATATTAAAATAGATTTGAAATGTATTTTACGGCAAATTGGTATTGAACCTTTTATGGTTGCTGCAAAATACGCGAACAAAAAACGTAATAAGAACCGGATGTGTTAAACTTTTTTCTAGAAAAATCGTCATAGGAATTAGAAACTATCGTAAACAAAATATCACAGAATCACTTTTAAAATGGGTATCATAAAAAATTATAAAATGTTTTAAAACAAAAATCTTCAAACGTCGAAACGTCAAAATGACATAAAATCGTCACACCTAACACCCCTGCTAGTCATATATAGGTAAAATGAAAGGAATTCGAATAATGAGTCCTATAACGAACTATGTTCGTTTTCAGTACTTCTCTAACTATTTAAATAAATTTGTTGTTTTTTTTTTTTTTTTTTGAAAAGTGCAGAAAAAGTATTTTTAAGGGAAAAAATATAATGCGATAAAACCTGTGACATGTCATATTTTCAGAGTTACGCACCCCTAAAATTTTTATATAAAATTTACAATATTTTTTATATTCTTAGGGGGAATGGGCCAATATGGGTATCATAGAATAGCTTTTTTACTATCACGATCCTTAAAAAAACATGTTGATAAGATCTTCTACGATATTTATATCATCCCATTCCGCAACAAAGTGTTTGAGACATCACAAAATATTTATGAACACTTTAGCGATACGTAACTTTAAAATATATGTTACCGACGATTTTGTAATTTTTAAATTTTCTTCTTAAAATTACTTTTTCTACCCTAAGACAAAGTTTAATTTTTAAACAAAACTCGTATCTTAATAACAAGACTCATTTTATTTTAAGTAAATTAAAGGTTTGCTTGATGATTGCACGATGTTGTAGATGAATAAATTAATAAGGATAATATTTGTTTATTAAATAAATTTACTAAAATAGCGAAGTGTAATTTTTTGCGGTGAGCAGGACTGTACTTCTTAGCCAACTAAAATCTGAATTATAGTGGGGTCTAAAACTTGAAAAATAATTTAAGTCAGAGCAGCGACCTTTAATCGGAAAGGCCCTTTGTAAAGAATAACGTAAATCATTAGCGTAATAATTATTGCTCAACAAAATGGGACCCACTGTAGTTAATCTAATATGACCAAACTTGCAGTGTTAGTTCATTATTATGTTTATTGTTGGAAACTACTATTTTAAGCTGATGCTATTCTAAAAGATTAAGATCTATGGCATTGAAAATATGGCCTAATTTAGTATAAATCATCAATTCATAAAATAAAATTATATCAATTAAAAATTGATTTTGCTTTAAAAAGCTGATTTGTCCTATGGCAATCTATAAATTAACCTAATTATATATTTCTTTAAAAGGCTGGAAATAAACATCATCCAGCTGACCTTAGCAGCCATTAAGCCACCAAGTAAATTAAGCAGTTAAGAGCCCTAAATTTCGTATATAAGGATATGATCAACATTTGTCTGCAAAAAACAGAACCCTGAACGTATTTATGTTTTGTTAAATGGTTTTTGTTAACCCCTTACAGTGTTATTTTTAAAGACTTTAAAATCTTGTGGCTGCAAGTTATTGGCCCCTGATGCCATATCAACACGAATGTCTACTTTAAAATTTTGTCTGATTTTAGATACTTTGCTTAACAATTTTATGTTTTAATTTGGTATTGTTAAATTAGATTGCAGTTTGTTTTAAAAATAACATATTTTTTGACGATGCAAAACAAGGCAAGATATTGGACCCGGAGAGAAGATAGGTAGCAATCATTGACAACTTCTTACTTCTCAACACATTTTCGTGAAGTTCGAAGCATAGAAAAAAGTGCAAAAATCTGCCTTTTTTAAAACTCATGCCAAAAGGGATGATAAGGAGAAAGCACGGAGCCATTTAAAGGGCCCAACCTATTTTAATTAATTTTGAAACATAAATAGCTCCTTACGTAGAAGGCGTTCTTTTTGAAAAAGTATTACCTAGAGGGCTTCTAAGGGAAAAGCAAGGAATGTTATATGGCTGTATCGATTAAAATTAAATTCGAATACATGTAATGAAAAAAAGTTTGGAATATCTTACAAAATTATCTCTCGTTTTTATATTACTTTTTGACAGAATAGTTCTTTAATATGGTGGATAATTTGTTTGTTATTTTGCGACTTGAGGTTTGAGAGCTATACACCCAAAGGCTTTTTAGCCTTCCTACGGCTAGTCACTATCTTAAACTCCGGTGTCAGTCTCCTCTCTAAGGGAGTTTAATTTATTTTAAAGCATAAAAAATTACGGTAAATTTTTAGCCCATAGTGATGTCGACGACCTGCATTAAGGCAATTCGACACATTTAAAAACACATATATAGTATGAGTGCTATATTCGGCTATAGTGAATCTTATATACCCTTCATAATTTATGAAAATTTAGTTTAGTGAAGTAACTCCAATCAATATAGCAAATATTGGGGTGAAACAATATTAAAAATTTATGTTTGAGTACTACATATATATAATTGTACATAAAAATGCCATCGGCTCTTAATGGTTTAAGAATTTTTTAAAAATTAGTATTCATAAAAAATAGTATTTCCTAAAATATATCTTCAAAATGAGACCCATATATATGTATATTTTAAACATTTTGAAAATTTAAGAGGCCCGTAACTTGGAAAATACGGGCGAGCGACAGTTTTTTTCACTTGATGATTTTTTTATTCGCCATCGCCCCATGTATTTATTTTTTTTTGTTTGGAGGTACTTTATTGTTCCAAATGACGTGAAAAATTGAAGGTAGGCCTTGTGTTTATGAAGCAAATCGCCATTTTATTAGATACTTTGCTTCGTTTATTAAGTGACCTCTGTTCTTCAGGTAACTGTAAAAAAATATTAAAGCAAAATTAGGTACACAATTGAAATTTTCCCAATTCAACAGCCGCTAGAGCAATAAATAAAAGTAAAGGGTGTATCGAAGGTAAGGTGATATTCATAAAAAAGTTGTTATTTTTTGAACATTAATAATCAGTAGCAGTAAGTAAAAAAAACTTTGGGTTAAAGAGTGTCCCAATAGTAACATCATTTTCATGTACGTAGTTTGGTTTTAGAGCCAAATTTATATATATAGTTTGAGTCATTATTACATTGAAACATATATTAGTTAAATTAAATTAATTCAAATCATCATTATTCCCTAATCATTTAACTTTTTATTATTGTCCAATAACTATTTGGGCACCTCTAATAAATAAGTTACGATATATTTGTAGATAAAAGATTAAAAAAAAACTAATAAAATTTTTTAATTAAATAATAATTGATACCGATATACGATATAAGGAATGATACCGATAAATCTTACATTTTTGGAAGAATATAAAGGGTTATGGTAATTTTCCGCATTGAACTTTGTGACTATCTTTGATAGTGACTACACGTCAGTAGTTTTGTACTAGCTGCCCTCGGCGTGCTTTGCTACGGATGCATATTAATATTGAATACCGTGTGTATTAAGTCAGCACACATTTTAAATCGGCAAAATTACATAAGCCATCTACACGACCATACGAACAAACTCTAAAATTTTTATCGAATTTGGTTTGACCGATCGTGAGTTATAAAGTCACAACACACTTCCATCAATTATATACACATACATATATAGATTGAATTTTCAGTTCTGCTTTTTGTTGATTAATTATTAAGAAAATAAGTGCATAATTAAAAAAAATATATTCCGCATAAAAAACATTGATTGCTTTGTTCATTATGATTATTTGTAAAAAAAGTAAAATGCGGAAATATACATCGCCTTGATAACAAAATGAGGAAAGTCTCAACAAAACAAAAAAAGGTCGTAAAATTATCTGAGTTTAAAAATGTCTTACAAAAATCACAGACCGCTAAAAAGGAGTCACATTGCGACTTTAATCGACGAACGTTAACGCTGTGTACATTACATGATCTTTTCAATTAGAGCCTGTTCTCTTTTCGTGTGCTGCGGTATGTTGTATGATGAGTGTTTTAAAGAAAAATTCTAAACCTTGTGTAAAAAGTTAACTTTGAAATTGGATCACATGTGCTGGACAAAACGTACCTTTACACATACATACATATATATTGACTCCTCATGAATAGAGAAGTCTGTTCGTTTGTCCGTCCGTGTTAGTGTTGAAATCAAGATTGCCAAGGCAACTTGATCAGCCAGAAAAATTAAATACGCCAATCGATCAGACATAGTGTCGAAAAAGTGTCGAAACGTAAATCAGCAAGATCGCTGCATGTGCTTCGAGGCATCAAGCAAAACACCAAGCCTACCTGTAATTTTTTCATATTATATGAAACAATGATATAACTCCAATAAAAAATATAAAAAACAAATATATAGGTGATAGAGATCTAAAAAATAAGAATAGAATAAAAAATTGGCGCTCGCCCATATTTTTCGAAGTTTTCATAGAAAAGTACGATTATGGACCATATTTTTTATATAGCTATATGAGTATTATTTAAAAACTTTTGAAGACATCTTTTAGGAAATATTAGTTTTTTTTTAAATGCTCAACCCAATAAGAGCCGATGGCATTTTTATTTAAAATTATGTATAGTACCTACCAGCGATCGGTTATGAGTAGTGGGGAAACAAGTGGAGTTGAATCATGACTCTTATTTTTTTGTACTTATACGCATTCATACATTTTTCTGACTCACTAAACACCAAACATCTCAAAGGTTTGAACTATTCTGAGTATTCATACTTAACAACATGTATGATGTTGATGATTTCGATTCTCACTAACTTATTTTATGCAGTCAATACAAAATAAGTATGATTCGCTAACGGAAAATAAAATACTCTGTAGAAGATTTCACAGTGGCGTGTGGGATGTTTTTTTTTTTATTAATTCAATAGAAGGTTTCACAGTGGTGTGTGGGATGCTTTTTTTTATTATTTTAGTAACTTTAAAGGTTTTTAGAATAATGTTTAGAGGAATGTTTATTACTTTCATAATGCTTCGAAGTAGAACCTTTTTAACTCTTGCATATATAATTCAACCAAAAAGATTTTTACGTTTAAAACTGCTTAAAAAACAAAAGCTGCTTTGAAGAAAATTTCTTCTATTTCGAAAACATTTCTATGGGAAAATTAATTTTCGAGAAAATTTAATTGAAAATTTTTACGTGGCAACGTTCTTAGTGAAAGTTTTAGTTGGGACCTTTTTTATAAGTTTTAGGCAGAGTTTAAAAATACAGTATCGAGCCCTATTACTAGTGGTTTTTAAAAAAGAAAGGTTTGTATTGCTGATTCTACATTTTATTAGTTTTCATTTATTACATTTTCATTGATTATTACACACTTCTATATTGATAAAAAATATTTTATATTTTTATATTTGTCCCTATATTTTAATGTAACATTCACCGTCCTTTTGTAAAGTACTAAAGAATAGAACCGTCAATTTTTCTTCAGTGACTTAAATGAGTTGTAAGTATTCAGAGTATTTTTCTAAAATTATAAATCTTAACGACATACTTCACGAATCATACATATATGAGTTCGATGTCGACGTAGTACTCATAATCATACAACTTGTCTTTATGAATCACTCTTATAGTGAGTGCGAACAAATCTGAGTAGTAAAATTTAAATGATATGTATATACTCACTTGAATTTAAAATTTTGTAAGTGATTATGAATAGCGAAAAAACGACTTATTGCCGATCACTGGTACCTACCTAATTTTTATACCCTTCACCACAAAAAAAAAATATATATTGTAATCGATCAGATATAGTGTCGAAAAAGGTGCGATTTTTAAATCAGCATGATCGGTCCATGTTCTTTGAGACAGCAGGCATAACACCACGCCTACCTCTAATTTTTTATGTCGTTTGGAACAATAAAGTTACTCAAATCAAAAAAATTTATATATGAGGCGATAGAGAATTAAAAAATAAGAAAAAAAAATCAAGTGAAAAAATTTCTCGGGTATTTAAAAAAACCAAGAAATTTACCCAAAAATTCCCACTTGTTTTTAATTCCTTATTTTATTGGTAAATTTTTTATTTGAAATTTCATAAAAAGTTTAAAAAAGGTGAAATTTCGGTAAAAAAGTAATTTCAGTTTTTGAAGAAGATTTTCAAAATTTTTTAGGAAATTTATAAAACTTTTAACTTTTTCTTTAAAATAAGGCCTAATGTAATCCACCTGATGTGTTTTTATGGAATTTTGTGAAGCAATCTACAGTCATCATTGTTCCAATATGGGCAATTTTTTAACAAAAATCTAAATGTTCGAGTGTTTTAAATAAATTGCACACGGATTTTTATTATTTTTATAGCCAACTATTCTAGTGCGATTGATTTTCAGTAGTTTCCCAAATTCTATAGACATCCTGCGCATAAATGGAGTCTGGGGAGGCGATTGAAGAAAAAATTACAATTTTCGGGAAGAAAATTCTTTATCTAATATTTTTATTTTTTGTTTGCTAAAATTTTTATTGATTTTATTTACTTTATTGTTCCAAATGATATAAACAAAAATAGAGGCAGGCGTGGTGTTTTGCCTGCTGCCTCGATTGACATGGACCGATCCTTCTTTTTATGTGTTTTTTCCACGTAAGACCTCGGTCCAAATGCATCCCAAGGTATTTGACACTATCTGTGTTTGGTATTTGGGTATTGTTGATTAATAAGGGTGGACAGTCGTTTCTTCTTAACGAGTATGTAACATCAGTTGATTTTTGCTTGTTTACTTTTATATTCTATTTTTAGCCACATTTCCAAGTTGTTTATTTCGTTTTGTACTATTCTTGTTGCCATTTCGGGGGATTCATCCGCACAAGTTGATACACGTACGTTTTCAGATAAAGGCATATCAGCTGTAAATAGTGTGTACAGTACAGGGCTAACAGCGCTACCTTGTGGGCCAAAAAATTGACGCTCGCCTATATTTTCGAGTAACGGGGTTTTTAAATTTTTAAATTTTTACTAGTATCAATATGGGTATCATTTTAAAGCTTTTAAATAGATATTTAAGGAAAAACCACAAGTTTGAAAAAATGCTTATTCCATTAAAAGCCGATGTAGTTTTTATGTAAAATTATATATATATATATATACAGTAACAGCATTTTTTTTTACTTTTTAGTTATTTGTCACCCCAATATTCGCTTTTTTGCTTAGAGTTACTTCACTAAACAAGATGGTGAAGGGTATATAAGATTCGGCATAGGCGAGTATAGCACTCTTACTTGTTTTAAATAAAAATGCTTTAAACAATTGTCATTTTTATTTTAAAAATTATCTCGGAAATTTTTTATAATATTACTAATTATATTATGCTAATATCATAACATTTTTAAATTAAAATGAAATTTATCAATACAGCTTACATCTGCATTAAGAGTCGGCATATAACCAACCTAACGCAAAAGGGAATGTAAATAAAAATAAAAACGTGGTTTGCTTGTTGGTAATTTTTGTTAATGCCTTAACAGTTCTGTAGTGACTTCTTAAATAACTCTCATGTTGTTTTAGAAGTTTTTATACTTAAAGGAAATGTTTTTGGCTTTTCTAAAAATTTGGATAAAGGTTTCCTGATGAGATGGCTTAAGCAACCGGAGAAATACGTATAGATACATGCTTTTCCAACCAACAAATAAATTGCATTTTTTTTTTTTTTTTAAATGTTATAGGATATTAGCATAATATAATAAATAATAATTGTCGCTTTTCTTTGCAACAGTTCAATGAGTTACAGAATTTTTATGTCGTTTTAGATAACTTCAAATTGAATGTAATGCTATCTATAGTTGTACTTTGTTCTAAGAGCTAAAGCCAATAAAAAAATTGAGTTTGGAACCCCATAACTTCGGAAGTTTTTTCATTGATGTGCTCTTTCAATTTTGGCAATTTTTTGTTTGGCATTTTAGTATTTTTGTGATTTTAGAAAATTTCAAAAGGTTGCCTGTCATGGTGTCTAAGATACAGCAAACTTTCAAAATGTCATACATTAACTGATAGGATGTTATTTAAATTCTAATTGTTGTAGTCTGTAAAATAATATAATAACTTTGAAAATTTATACACGACGTTATGGCTAAGAAAATATAGCAAAATAACAAAAATACATAACCTGATAGAATGCCCTTTTATTTTTTTTATGGTTTTTTTAAGCAAGTGCTACTGTGACCTTTAAAATACTGCATATTAATAAAAGTGTTATTTGGTGTAGTCTGTATAACTACTAATACTGTCATGTATTTTTTTTTGTAGCGCAAAAAGTTTTAATTTTCATACTATCAATCTTGCGTATCGTACATCAAACATGTGCATGACACACGTACACAGACTTAAAATATATGTTTAAAGTTTTTTAACATATATTTTTCCTTTTTGTCGAACACGTGTTTTGTGTAACAACCAAATATTACAAAATAATACAAACATATATGTATGTTCGGCAACATACGAAATTTAGAGACAAATAAAACTGATATGTGTATATTTTCTGAACCCAGCTTACAAAACTGAGATATGTGATGATAACTGTTCGATTTTAAAGCAATCGCTTTTAAATTTTTCCCCATGCATTAAAAGAAAATTGTTGTTTGTGGCATGTGTGTCGAAATTGATTAAAATGTATCACACCTCTAAAACATAATACACGTTTGAAAAATCTACTAAAAGACGAGTAAAATTAATTTGCTCCACTACCTCCAACGTCAATGAATTAAATTATCATTTACTTATTTATATTTATTAAATGCGACAATTAGCGCTATACCAGCTCGGATTCCACTAGATTTTTTACGCCATAAATTTTTTCCTATGCCATAAATTTTTCTTTAAAGTAACCAACACAACTGAGTCGTGAAGATCTTCAGATGTAGGAATGTAAAGTAACTATTATTTAGTTAAAATGCCACTATTTCCTGGCGCACGTGATTTATTCCAAGGGTAACCGGCATCAAGCAACTTTGCTTATCAAATATTCATTTTATGTTTGAAAATGTACGTTATACTTAAAGGAATTTGTAACGAATGTACCCGTTTCCCAATGCCTAGTCCATGTCCTTCGAGGCAGCGGGCAAAACACTGCGCCTGCGTCGAATATTTCCCTATCTCTTTTTCCACTTTCGTTTTTATTTCTGCAGGTGTTTGTGTTATGTTCAAAAATTAATAAAAAATTACTGAGAAAAGTTTGTGAGTTTTCCACCACTTAAAATTTATTCACCAATAAATAATGCCAGGCTCTAATATAGTTATAATATCAGATATACTGCCAGTCTCAATTGTTTAGAATTTGTTTTTGTTTTAAATGTAATTGTGCGAACCAGCGAAAGATTGCGACATCGTGGGACTAGCAGATACTTTCAGTTATAAAGCTAAGACAACACCTCTAAAATAAACTAAAAATGTTCGAAAAAAAACTTTTTTAAACAGAAAACTTTTACAGTAGAAAGGAATTTCCTATTTATTTTATTTTATTTATTTATTTATTTACGCATCATGACTTTAAGAATGAAATTCTTTTACAGTCCAGTGGTATTACATAACGGGCAATGGTATTACATAAAAATTACAATATAGCAATTTGTATTAAAAACTAACAAAAAATTTAAAAATTAAGAAAACAAATAAATTAAAATCAAAAAAAAAACTAAATAAATAATAAGGAATGGAATAATAATAAAAAATAAAAATTAAAATATTTAGCAAGAATATAAAAAGTGATGGAATAGAATAACTTTATTAGAAAATTTAGTCGATGAAGAATAAGATAGAAAGAAGGAGAATGACTTAGACTATGCCGGTTTTTATTTCAACTATTCAGAGAGAAATGGTAGTATGGTATAGCCTCTTGTTTGTTCCATTTAAACATTAAAGTTATTGGTAAAATTATTTTGCTTCAAGACACAACATTTAAAAACATTTATGGAAAGTTATTTTTGTTGCTGTCGCTAGGGAATATTTCGCTTTTATTCAGAATTTTTTAATTGGAGAGATATTATTTACAAATTTAGGAGTTAGTGACTTCACTTTAAATTGCAAGACGTGGCAAATTTATTTACCAGCTGATAAAAATGGCTTATTTATTCAGTTTGAACTAATCTGGAAATATGAAACTTCACTGAAAAAAATGAGCGAAATTGATTCATTCATTTTCGACACTGCTATCACCTTGTGGCGTAACCATCCACGTTACCGCCTATATTAACATAAAGTATCACGCAAATGAAGCTTTCAGTTTTTTCGTTTTTTGAAAAGTTATTTTCCAGCATCACCGGAAAATACTAAGAAATGTAACAAATGCGTGAAAAATTTCATTTACATTCGAAAATAATATAAACTTTATTAATTTTAGTTTATAGTATATTTGCTTTAAAAAAATGACATTTAGAAAAAAGTTTTTTTTTGCTAGTGAGAGTGTTTTTTATACTTTAAAATAATTTTTCAATATTTTAAATATTTAATTACACATTTGTTTTAGGTACTTTGACTTAAAATATAACAACTAAGAGCGCTACATTCGGCTATGCCGAATCTTATATACAATATAATATATTAAAATATATGTACAAAACAAATATTGGGTGACAGAGATTAAAAAATAAAAAAATTAAGTACTAAATATAATTTTACATAAAAATCTCATCGGTTCTTAATGGGTTGACTATATATAAAAAAAAATAAGTATTTCCTCTTCAAAACCTTTTAAGTGATACCCATATTGACATCTTAAAACATACGGTGCACAATCGTACTTTTCTATGAAAAGTTCAGAGGCTTATAACTCGCAAATATGGGCGAGCGCCAACTCTATTCACGTTATATTTTTTCTTATTTTTTTATTCTATATCTCTATAGTGTATTTGTTCCAAATGGCCGATGACCGTTGACCGACCGTTGCTGATTTTCAATAGCAAAATTTTAGAAACTATGTCTGATCCAATGGCGTATTTAAATTTTCTCTAGCTAATCTAATGCCTTTCCAAAGTTGAGTTCAACACTTACACGGACAGACAGACGGACATCGATCAATCATCTTCGTCGGAAATGGATATTGTAGAAATTACAAATGAAATGACAAACTTAGATACACCCTTTTTCCACTTTTTTTGGTGAAGCGTATAAAAAGTTTACTGCTTTTTTATCGGTAAATTTTAATTGAAATTAACATAGTTATTTGCATATATAAGCATTCGTTTTTAAAACATTCAAACAGTTTTAAAATACTTAGGGAAAGTGTTGTCTTAAAATTACAATCAATAATGAAGGAAAAAAGCATTTTAGTCATTTTTATTGCTTTCGTAATTTTTATCCTAAAGCCTATTGGTAACTCTGCAGAGCTTCAACCAGAATCTCAATATGTGAATAAGCAAATTCAGAAATTACTTGATAAAATTCCTGAAATAACTGGTGATGACTTAAAATTAACAAACGTATTTAATGAAAAACGTAATGAACTGTATAAGGTTGAAATCAAAGATGGCGAATCCCATATGGAACATAAATATCGGGATAGAGCACAAGCTGCTATGGATGATTTTAAAGAATTTGCACGAGGCTATACGAAAATTGCTAATAAGTTAGCAGATGCTGTTGAGGATTTAAATAACACCGAAGAGGATTCAAATGTTCCAATTGAAACAAAGTATAAGGCTGACACGTTGCTTTATAAACTTAAAAAAAGTGAAACTTTAAAGGATGCCGAAAAAGCTTTACAGTCTTATGTTGATTTTAAAAAGAAATTACAAAATTATGGTAAGGACACAACACCAAGCCAACAAACTACTTCTACCTCACCACCTACAAAGTTTCTTTCAAGCTCATCCGCTCTTACCGAAGAAAATATAAAAGATTTAAAAGAAATAACAAATATTTTCAACAAGCTTGTTCGTAAGAACTCACCCGAAATGGACGATCTAACAGATGAAGTTCTTACAAAACCTAAAGCTTTGAAAAAATTATCTAAAGCTTTAAGACAGCTTTCGGAAAAGGATTATTATGACGATAATATTATTTCGGGTTTACGTTTATATTTCTTTTAAAAGTATAAGACGTTGTTAAATTTTAGTGTTAAAGAGTAATTACTGAAAAAATATACATAGTTTTTGCATTTTTTTACACAAGTTTATTTATTTTAATAAATCTAAATCTATAATACTTTCTACAAGCTTGAAATTTGTATGTAGTCGATATCATTAAATTTATTAATTGCGCGATTTTCTTTTTCTAATATTTTTTGTGCCTTGAGGCCAGTTTTATAATTTACAACTTAATCTAAAAAATAGAAACAAAAAAAGTATTCGACATATATCTAAAATAATTAGATTTAGTTTAGTGGTAAAATTCATATAAAATTTTTTTTATTAAGGAACAATGAATATAATTTAGTAAAAAAATGAGATCTTTACAACTACTAAAACAAAAAAACATAATATTTACAACTTAATCTAAAAAATAGAAACAAAAAATGTGTTAAAATTGGAGATTGTGGCGGCGTTTTGACCACTTGCGGGCAGTTGTACAAAAGCCATAGTCTTGTATTCATTGTGGAATGTCTTGGATCATTATTTGGATAAAATTGAATTTGCCTGGAAGTCCTAATTTTTCTGCGCTAGGACGCAAATTTTTGTTCAAAAGGTCAATATATTTCAAATGATCCATTATTCCATCAATGAATGATAAATTTGCCAACTCCTGATGCCGCCATACATCCCCAGACATTAACACCACCACCACCGCGTTTAACCGTTGGCACCATATTTCTTTCCTCCAACTCTGTATTTGCTTTTCCATATACTAGAACCTTCCCATCATACCAAAAAAGATTATTTTTGCTTTCGTCAGCAAAAATTACATTCATCCAGTACTCTACTGACTCATATACATTTTATATAGTTCGTGGCCTTTCAACGATTTCTAAATTGAATTTTCCGATTTGCCTAATTCAAATTGGTGGATTATTAAATTTCTTATTTCAATACACGTTTCTCGTCCTTTGCGCCTCGTTTTTGTAACCAGGTGAAACTAAATGAAAACGATACATGAAAAAAGCTTCGAACTAAACTCCGAACGGTATTAACAATAACAAAAACAAGCATAGTCAACATATTAGCGCAAAGGCGACAAAAAATTAGCGATGTCGAATATTTTTTTGCTTTGCAATTTTAGCGTTTTTATAAAATACGCACAATTATCTTACATTCTCAAGAAGTCCCCAACATAGGTCAAGAGGTCCTACTCAATGCTCTAAATGTGCTATATATGACCATGGATCTCAAATTGTTTTAGAGCTAAAGCCTGTATAGGATGCGGTGGAGCTCATGATTACGCAAACTGCCAACTTAATAAAACAACATAAGATAGTCCTGTTATTTACAAATGTTTCAGTTGCATTAAAAAGAAATTAAAAAATGTTAACCACCGTGCTGACGATCCTCAATATCCTTGAAGAAAAGAATATTTACAGCTCAGAAAAGAACTACTAATAGCAGGCGATCAGTACGATAAGTACGTCATGATGATATTGTTTCTATTTTATCAGAAGATATGCGGCATGAGGGAAGGGGTTACGAGATGCTATATTTTTCTCAAAAAGTATCAGGTAAACGTCAAAATAATGTTTCTTATGCCTCAGTTGCTGGTTTAAAACAAAGAACTCAACAAGGCGATAATTTGTCAAATAAACAAATTTTAAATATTTATTTCGAAGCCCTAGACGCATTAGAAAAATGCAAAACCAAGTACGATAAAATAATAGTGCATGGAAATATGCTTAGATATGTTATATAAAAATTCAATATGGAGCCTAAATGTTATGCATTGGAATGTCCAGGGCATAACAACTCCAGCCTCGATAATAGAACTTGAACTCGTGTTACATCAAAAATAAATAGACATAGTTTGCATAAATGAAACATTCCCCAAAGCTAATCACAATTTCAAATTAAGAAACTTTAAAGTCTATAGAAAAGACCGTACAATACATGGTGGACGGGTTTTGATTGAAATCAAAAACTCCATTCCCCATGAACGCATTTCAAAATATCCAACAGCAAATGTCGAAAATGTATCTAAATTATATGATATAAGTATTTGAACCACAGCTACAAATGATTATTTTATATTCGGAGATTTAAATGCTCATTATGCAAATTGGAACTGTTTTAAAAATAACACGGCAGGCAATAAACTTTTTAATCATCAAATGACCTCCCGTTACTATATATATTCTCCAAATTCATTCACTCGTTTCGGTAAGTCGTCAAGTCCGACACGTCCATCTGTTGTTAATGTTCTTCCCACCCTCTCCAACTTAGATTTTTCACAACTGGTAACACACCCAGAAATTCTAAATTTAGATCGTACACCAGTGACTTGCACAATATTGATTCTTTAACAGAAAACTCTATTAAAATTCCACTTTATCATAAAGCTAATTGTAAAGAAATAGGAAAATGGATAGATAATGAGTTAGAAAAAATAACTTCCAAGGCACTGAATTATCGAACTCAAATGTGGAAGAAACACTTTCAAAAATTACTTACTTGGTACAAGAAACATCTAAACAAATTCCACTTGGTAAGTCACAAGTCTGGCATAGAAAACTTTCCAGTCAAACTTTATTTTTAATTTCGCAAAGAAATAAATTTGGGCGAAAACTTCAACGTTCAAATATGTACTCAGAGAGAAACATATTAACTTCTTTATTAAAATAGCTGACCACACTAATAAATTTCAACATAAACAATGACAGAAATAACAGCTGGTATCAATATATACAAAAGCTGCCAACAGGTAATAAAAAGTTTTGGATGTTGACGAAAGCAATAAAAAAAGCATTTGCAGTTTAACAATAGATGGCGTTGTAAAGCATAGCAATAAAGAAAAAGCTGAAATAATTTCGGAAGTTTTCGAAAATTGTCACAGAACAACATGCAATATGACTTCCCCAGTAGATAATATGGTAGAAAAACATATAGACTGGTTGAATGCTCAAAATATCACAGATAACATGCAGAAAAACTTGACGTCAGTGGAAGAAGTAAAATTCTTCATAGGTACATTAAAAAAACTCAAAAGCACCTAGATTGAATGGAATAAAGCGCATTGTATTGAAAAATATGACAAATACTTTTCACACACTAATTAATCAAATTTTCAACTGGTGTTTGACAAAAGGTTATTTGCCAAAAAATTTTAAAACAGCCTAAGTAGCCCCAATTTTAAAACAGGGAAAGGACGCAAAATCACCTAAAAGTTATCGTCCAATAAGCATGCTGGATTGCTTAGATAAAGTTTTCGAAAAAAATCGTGTTACAGAGAATAAATGAATACACAGAAACTAATAGTATAATACAAAAAGAGCAATTTGGTTTTCGAAAAGGACATTCAACTATGCACCAAGTAAAGAGAATTGTAAACTTTATCTCAAATAACAAAAGTAATCGAAAAAGTACTGGAATAATGCTGTTAGACGTAGAAAAAGCCTTTGATTCTATATGGCACAATGGCTTAATTTTTAAACTCCATAAGTTTGGTTATCCAATTTACATACAAAAGATGGTACAAAGTTTTCTGAATGAGAGATCTTTTGTAAAGAATATTGATACTGAATACTCCACCCAGCGCAATATCCCTGCGAGAGTTTCCCAGGGCTCGGTGCTATCACCTGTTTTGTACTCAATATATACTCAAAGATCAATCAGTTGCATTATACGCAGACGATACTGCCATCATAACAACAGGTAAAGTTACAAACGCTATAGTCAAAAGAATGAAAAAAGGACTTTACCATGCTCAAAAATATTTAAAAAAAAATGAAATATTAAAATAAATGAAAATAAAACTCAAACAATAATATTTCCCTTCAATAAATTACCGAAAAGAATACCCTTCAATACCACTATCTGTGGAAGGAGTTGAAATTCCTCTCCTTGATACCATTAAATTTCTTGGAATTAAATTACATAAACAACTGACTTTTAGACATCATGTTCTAAGAACCTTTGAAAAGGCAATTAAATGTGGAAGAGCCCTTTTTCCATTATTAAATCGAAAATCAACTTTGAATTATAAAAATAACATCTTACTGTATAAAATGTGCATAAGGCCTATTATAACATATGGATGTCAAATTTGGTCAAATAGATGTGCCAACACCTATCTAAAGAAGTTGCAAATAATCCAGAATAAAAATTTAAAAATCATTTTTAATTTACCCAGAAGATACTCAACAAGTAGACTACATCAAAATTTTCAACAAGATTTGCTTAAATCAGTAATATCTAATTTAACACAAAGATTTGAAGTTCGAAACAGAGCTTCAAATTATGATATAATAAAGAATGTAACAATTGGACAAACAAAAAACCAAATGAAAATAATTATTTTATAATACCAGTAAACATTAAACCTTCCTCAGGTATAATAGCAAAAATGTTTAAGATAAGCAATTAGTAACCTTAATCCTTACTTTTTATAACACCACTTATTGCACATTTTTATTAATGAGCTATTCATATGACCCTCACATACATACATACATTTATTTATGCGTACAAGCATATCTACACGCATATACTAAATAAATAAATAGACAATAATATAAATAAAATAAATATACATACGTCCCTCAACCTTCATTTGAATGTTAGCTATATTTAAAAACGATAAACAATCTTCTTAACTGCCCCAAACACAAATCAAATAATATATTTATTGAATTGATTTTTGGCTCTTTTGCGCACAAACAAGGAGCAGAAAAAAAAGGCAAGCGCATTCCTTTTTGTAATGCGCTGCTCTTTCATTGCGCAGAGCAAGTATTTTAATTAATTTTTTACCTTAAAATTTTTGAATTTCTATTAAAAATCCTTTTATATAGTCAAACATTTTGAAAACATTTGACATTAAAAATTATTAAAAAAAAAACTATTATAAAAAGAAAAAATGAACTGTAAGGAGCTGGCTGGAATTTTAGCAATTTTGCAATTCTTATGCCTAATAGCAGAGCTCAAAAACCAAGTCCTGTGACCATCGTTACGGCTTGTCGAAAATCCTGTAAAAGATTATACTGAATTTAATTTACCAAAAGCATTTAATTAGGAGCGTGCGAAACTAGAAGAAAGTAAAATCAGACCAAGTGTTATACTCAATTACACTTATGATATTGATGTTGTTAAAGCCGAACAGGCTATAAGAGGATTTAAAACATTTTTGCACAGTTATACGGAAATATTTAATAACTTAGAAAATGCTTTGGATGATTTATTTAACTACGAGCAGGATCCAAAAATACCTATTTGTTGGTTAAGCTTAAATGAACTTCAACTTTAAAGGATGCTAAAAGAGACTTAAGGATTTTTAATGATTTGAAAAGTGAACTAAGTGAGATTAAGGCTTCTGCAAGTGCAGTGCCGAATAAATCAGAAACTGGAGTGCCACCAAAAGCAGATGAGTCAAAACCCAAAGACGGTAGTTCTTATATACTGTTAGTGTCTTGAAAAAAATGTGTTAAATCAAAAATTTTTTTCGCCTTTTATGAAATTGGCTTGATGTCAAATTTACTAAACAGGATGATTATATAAGAGAGCAAACTGAAATGATAAAAAGTATGATTGCGGAAAGTAAGAGATGTTAGATAACTGAAATTGAGCGAAAATTTAAAGATTTAAACGATGAAATAACTAACGATGTGAAAAGAGAAGTAAACGAATTTAATGATAAATTGATAAACTAAAATTTGATGTTGAAAGTTTAAAATTAAAATGTCTAAGACAAGAAAACTCCATGGTGGCAGCAGATGTACGTGTTACGGGTGTACCGGGTGTACCTTCGCATAATAGTGAAAATTTAAATGAAATTTTTTGAAAATATATGCAATACCTTAAAATTAACTTTGCAATGTATCGCTATGTAGGTGATCCACCAATTGTTATTAAATTCAATACGCCATATGAAAAAAACTTATTTTTAAGAAGCGTTGTAGCACAACGTCGCCGTTAAGATTATGTAATGCTGGTTTTCAAAGTGACACTCCTTTTTACATCAACGAAAATCTTACACCACACAATTATGGCATTTTTCAAACAGCACTTAGGCTAAAAAAGGATTTGCTTTTGAAGTCAGTGTTCACAACGGGGTATTGTTTATGTTAAGCAGAAAGAAAACGATGGACCAATTAATATTATCTTGCCGGACCAACTGAAGCAGTTTTTTCGCTCTGCTGAATAAATTGTATTGTGTTTTGAATTCATTAAATTTCTGTATGTTTGTCTTTTTATTTATTACTCTTCCAGTTGTTTTATTATTTTATAATTATATGACTGTAATATTTAATCTAATTTTAGTTTTTAATGTTGCTTCTTTAAAATTTTTTAATGTTTACTATTTTTTATTTTTTAAACGTAATTCTTTACTTAGACGTCCTTTATGAAGTTTTTGTTTCAATTAGCATTGCACATTTTCATTTTTTTTTTTTGACTTCTAACGGTGACGACCACGGAAGATCCAAAGACTTGACAAAGAATATGATCAGGATATTAGCTAAGCATAAAAAAGGTTTTAAGTTCGCAAACATAAATGTTCAAAGTTTAAATAATAAAATAGATGAATTTAAATTAATCTTTGAGAATTCTGATGGCGATGTTATTTGTGTTTCGGAAACATAGCTAGCAACTTCATCCTCATGGATACAAATTTATAGATATGATAGAGGAAGCCATGATGGGGGTGTTGCCATATTTGCGAAAAACAGTATTTCTTGTAAAATCTGCTGCAACTCATCGTTTGTAAATAGTTTAATTTGGACAACCGGTTGAGTTTGTATTTATTGAAGTTTCATCATTTGGCAATAAGTTGTTAGTCGGTTGTATTTATAGATCAAATAAGAGAGTACCTTTAACCGCCTTGTATTCTACATTTGAAAATTTCGTCTCAGAGTATGATAATATAGTAATTTCTAGTGATTTCAATTCAAACCTCTTAATGGAAGTGACTCTTCGTGCTAATATGTTATCATTTGGTCTCATTCCAGAAAACACACTAAATCTAACTCACCACACATCCACAATAAGCACACTAATTGATCTTTTCTTTGTGTCTAATACTGAGAGTGTACTTTTGTATGATCAGATATCATCTCCATGCTTTTCAAAACATGACCTGATTTTTCTAACCTATAACTTTCAAGTACAACAAAATAAACAGAATCTCAGTTATCGCGATTTTAAATACCTGGATTTCAATTATTTATATGAACTTTCATCAAGCGTTCCCTGGAGTGATATATATTTCATGTCTTCTGTTGATGCGCAATCATCATTCTTGGAGCACACAATACAATATATTTTTGATTTAACTTTTCCACTGAAACTAAAGAATATGACATATAAACAAGAACCCTGGTTTTCAAATGCTGTTAAGAATGCAATTCACCAAAGGGATTTAGCATATGGCAGATGGAAGCGATATAAAACTACCAAACTTAAAATTCAATATTCCATTGCCAAGAAAAATGTAAATAAGTTTATTAAACGTGCGAAAACCCAATATTATTACAGACGGTTTAGTACTGCAATAGATTCTCGACAAGCTTAGAATACTATTCGTGATATAGGAATCGGCAATGCAAACATCAATGTTGACTGTCACTTGAATACAAATATGCCTAAAAGAACGTTTACTAATGCCCCTGTTGTCCAAGCAAATCCCAATTTTTATTAATTTTTCTACAGACGGGGTGAATACAGATAACGGGACAATCAATCAACTTTTTAAATTTTCTTTTGTTAATCAATATGACGTCATTTGAACGTGCTCATCAATAAGATCAAATGCAGTGAGAAGTGATAATTTACACCCAAAATTTATAAAACTACTATTACCCCTGATTTTGGCGTATGTTTTTCATTTGCTTAATACCATCATAACGTCAAGTGTGTTGCCGTTAAACTGGAAACATGCAAAAATTGTACATTTACCTAAGTCGAATGGGGAATATATATGTACCTATAGCTATCTTGTGTTTTTTATCGAAAGTTTTAGAAAAAATCCTTTATAAACAAATGATTGCGTATATCACTTCTTACAATTTGCTTTCCAGTATGCAATCCGATTTTCGTCAAAATCATAGCTGTGTTAAAGCTCTTGTAGAAGTTAGTGAGAATATACGGCAAGGATTAGAAAATGGTGACATTAATGTCCCCTTTCACGCAAGTCAAGTTTACTTGATCAGTTTTTGATTAATTTTCTTTTGAACCTGCATTCGTGTTCACACACACCGTCAAGTTTGTTTGATCAAGGTTCGTCTTCTTTGCTTTCAACTTTGTATGCTTTTTGACATTTCATTTTATTACAATTGTTTTTCATTCAGAAAGTTCAATATTTGGAATTTAATACCTGAATTAAATATTTATCATTTAAATTAAGAAACTTAATATTGAGTAATAATAAAAATGAATCCAAAGGAAAAAAATGAAATAATAAAAAGAGTAATGGAGTGCTTAGGAGAAGCTATAGATTTTGATAGCGGGAAAGAGGACATATATGGTTTGTATATTAATATACATATGTATGTACATAAAAGTTATTTTTTTAATTATTATTTTGTGTTAAGATTTAACAGGTTTGTGCATGAAAGCAACATATCTTCCAACAAAAAGAACAAAGAAAAACTGGATGAAACCATGGAGATACTCCAGATCAGAGCGTGGTTCGTTCTCATTCCTAACAAAGCAATTGCTCTTAACTGACGAAGAATCATATAGGAAATATTTGAGAATATCCAAGTGCCAGTTTGATTTTATATTGATTTAGTGGAACAGGATATTAAGCGTATAAATACCCATGCCTCCTGCTGAACAGTTGGCACTTACAATGCGCTTCCTTGCTAGTGGTATGTGTCTAACATTAAGTGTAGATATTTTAATTTTTTTTAAGTAATACATTATAGTGTTTCGAAAATAACATATCCTTACCTCAAGATTGAAATGCCTCAGCTCATTATTAAAAATCGGGATTTTTACATATTTTGATACGAAATATACAAAAAACATCTATTAAAAAAAATAAATAAAAATAAGCTAGTGCATTTCTATATTAAGGTAACGATACGTATGTATGTAGATTAATTCATATGTAAAACTTTTGTAGAAGAGCCTTTTCAGAGCTTAAACTACCAAACACGAGTTTCGACTGCGTGTATTTCAAGTATAGTGCCGAGAGTCTGCAAATCAATTTCTAAACGAATGGAGGGCAAATATTTAAAGGTATTATACTAGTTTCAATTTTTATTTTTAAACATACATATGTATTTACATATACATATTTTGCTTTTTAGTTTCCAAGTAATCGCGTAGAATGGAAATAGAAAGCTAGGGAGTTTGCAATAAAATGGCAATTTCCGAACCATTACGTTCAGACGGCGCATTCTACTACTACTATAAGGGCACAAACAGCATCATCTTAATGGCCTTAGTTGACGCAAATTTTAAATTTATATTTGTTGATATTGGCTGCAATGGCCACTGTAATGATGCTGGTGTGTTTCTACAGAGTAGCCTAAAAAAAAAATGTTGGAAAATTAGGAAAAGATACCGTCGAATGCGATTGTTGGAAATGGTCGATGCCTGCCTTTTGTGATAGTTGGAGATGATGCATTTCCATCTGATGAAACCGTATCCGTATACATACCACAGCAACTCAAGTGATAAGCAAATGTTTAATGCGAGGCTATCTCGAGCAAGACACGTTGTTGAGCATGCATTTGGAATTTTATCTAATCGCTTTAGAATATTTTTAGCTCCCATTTGAACGTGGAAACGGTGGAATCATCTATATGTCCATCTATATAAACGATACCTTAACAACTGTATATAATCCTAGAAAAGGTGGAGCAGAACTCGTTCGACAACAGTTCATGTCATATTTTAATAAAGAAGGAAAGTTAGATTGGATAAAATAATTTTTCAAAAATATTTTCATAACTTACATACATATATGTATATATACATATATGTATGTACATTTATTTAATATAATAAAATAACTTTAAAAATTAAATGCAGTTTTTTCAATACTGGTAACAAGAAGAATAAACAAACTAAAATTAACATTGCGGAATAAAAAAAATAAAAACAAACAAAAACTAACATATAATTGAAACTAAATGCAGCTCTTATCAAATCTGCTAAAAAAAAATACTTCAGTTTTAAAATAAAACCTTTGACTCCAACTTTTTCTGTAATTCATAACCAATGGACTGCTACTGTAACGTAATTTGCTCCTAAAGTAAAAAATATTTAGCTTAAAAACAATATGCTTAATGTATCACTCACTTTTTAAATTCCATTAAAAATCTTCGTCGCCAAATATTCTGTGCATAGAAAGCTCTAAAATATCACTCCCAGAGGTTAAAGCAGATGCACTTTTGTGACGACTGTCTCGTTAGCTTTCGCATAAGTCGTTGAACTTCCTAGGCAGCATCAGCTTGATCTTCAGGATTAATCATTTCCATTTGGTTTGTGACAACGTTTCCCAGCCAAGCATATTTTTTTCGACCTTTCTTTCGGCTAGAACCGTTTTAAAGTTATTTAAGTCTTTCCCAAAACCATTACATCCACCAAACGACTATTACACACAATGTTATTGATTAAAATTATTATGCATGTTATTTTTAAACTATTAAAGCATACCTACTGCATTTTTCTTGGAGGATCATCTATTACATTTTTTTCCCGGTCGCTGCAAATGCTGCCTTCTCTAATATCTTGGGTGATCTATAAAATATACGCATGTAATTTGTTAAAACTTTACATAGGTTATATTCATATATGTATATATTTACATTTGTGTTGTCTTTGCTTTGCCTATTTTGCGTATGGATTTTTAAGAAATGCATGTGCTGGAAACACCAAAGCTTGGGAATGTAAACATCTGTGATTCCAGCTCCACTTTTTTAGACTGCTCTATTGTGCGAACTTCTTGCATGTACTGTATTAGCAGAATTCGTCACTTCCTCTTTATTTCATCTATCGTTATTTTTTCATTATATTGTTTTAGCTCTTCCAGAATACAGT
The DNA here is from genome assembly GCA_916610165.2 of Gymnosoma rotundatum. Lineage (NCBI taxonomy): Eukaryota > Metazoa > Arthropoda > Insecta > Diptera > Tachinidae > Gymnosoma > Gymnosoma rotundatum. The sequence continues at coordinate 37,380,064 of OU744337.1, forward strand.
TGAAGGCTTGAGACTTCCTAACTCTGTCCATATATTCCACATATTTAATGTGGTAAATACATGGATTCTGCTGGATGCACAATATCAATTTTTCGATTTGTTCCTGACTCCATTTCTGCAACATTTCATTTAATTTTTCTCAAAACTTTTTCTTCACAAATAACTTTTTTTAAAATTTAAAAATATTTAAATTGGGCAAAAAAAATTATTGCACGAAGAAATAGATAACAAAAAGAAATGTCAAACTACTATTCTGCAGCCAACTTCAAGTATAAAATTTTCTTAAACTTGATGGTACGTTCAGGTTTGTACATCTTTCTATTCTCTTCTCCTCTTTTTCCCAAAAACTCAAGACTTGACGAGTCAAACTTGGTGTGTGTGAAAGGGACAATTTTTTAGTGCTTTTAGACCACTCCAAGGCTTTCGATACTGTGGAAAACTGAAATATTCCAAGGCTTTCGATACGGTGGACCATAATATACTGGTTGGAAAACTGAAATACTTTTTTAGATATACGAACACGATGATATACGAACATATCATCGTATCTTTTGAGCAGAACACAATCGAGTTTTTTTAACGATGCATAATCTATTAGAATAGCCATTATTAGGGGAGTGCCTCAAGGCTCTATTTTAGGTCCTCTTTTATTTTCATTGAATGCAAATGATTTGCCAAAACAACTTGCTAAATGTAAAATTTTTTTATATGCAGATGACGTGCAACTCACATTAAGTAGCCGAGTTCGAATATTGATTCAGGCATCTCAGATCTGAATACTAGCTTAAACAGAATCTATACTAGGGCTAGTGCAAATGGTCTTTGTTTGAATCCGAGGAAATCTAAATGCTTAGTAATATGTTAAAAACGCATAAATCCCAACATTTCTGAAGATATTGTCTTAAATGGAGAAAAAATTGAAATTGTTAAAACAGCAAAAAATCTTGGTATTATTTTCAATAGCAACTTGACATGGAATGATCATATAAACTCACTGGTAGGTCAAAATTATGTAAAATCAAGAGCTTTCTGGCACACACAATATTTCACTGCTTTTAGAATAAAGGCATTACTTGCTAAAACATACCTGATTCCTTCTGTTCTTTATGGGTGCGAGTTATTTGGAAATTGTGACATACTTAGTAAGCGGAAACTAAATATGTTGTTTAATAATATCATAAGAATTGTGTATGAATTGAGAAGATTTGTTCAAGTCTCCTCTGTTTCTAATACTCTGTACGGAGTTTTATTGGATAATCTACTAAAAATACGCACTCTTACTTTCTGCATAAGATAATATATACTCGTAGTAAAACACCCAGATATATATTTGAACAAATACGTTTTTCTCAATCGAGTCGACACCGAAATATTATAATACCTCGGCATCAATACCTAATGTCTGAATGGCAATTCTATGTGCATGCCGCACGTCTTTGGAACAATCTTTCACCAATTCAACAAGTAAATAGCAATGCTAATAGTTAAAAAAAAAAAATTTATTTAACTTTTATAAATAATTATAACAAAAATAACGTTTTCCTCCTGTTTTTTATTTTTGATAACATTATATACTTACATTTGTATTAAGTTTATAATGTTAATTCAAATATTGCGTTCCTGTACTATAAATATATAACTTGGTCTTGTTGTGCAGGAAATATCATTAATTGAATAAATAAATAATTAAAATTCCTTCAATTCGTTCGATTTTTACGAAGCTTGATTAAATAAGCTTCGTAAAAATCTTGGTATATCAAAAAGCCCCTGTATAAATAATAAAAATATCTGGTCGTTGAGCAGAGAAAATTGCAATGCATTTGTTTGTAAATTTATTTAAATAAATTCCGAATAATTTCAGAAGTTATATGCGCCTTCGTGTTTTTCATTTTCAATATGTTGTTGCTTATTACATGTGCGGTAACCATAATTATTTAAGCAGCAACATGCCTTAATGCCGTAGACATAATTTTAATATTTTACCGTAGCCAAATACAGTTGATTATTGACTTGAGTCATTGATGGTATGTTTTTTATTATGTTGTTTTATTTCACCTCTTGGTGAATTTTTATTTTTCGTTACGTTTCTTTATCAAAAAATGACAAGAGTTGCTTATGGTTATGGCACCACTAACCGCTGAGAGCAAATATGGATGTAGCTTTGTGGTATGACATGTTAACAGAACAGAAAATAAACTTTAAATAACAAAGAAAAATCATACTCTTCCAAAAGGTTTTCTTATTAAAAAGATAGTCTTTTCGTTCGCACGACTTCCATCACATGTCTAAATATATTAAATACTAGCAATGCCCACGACTTCAAGTGCGTGTCATTTCTAATTTTGTAGTAGACGACATTAGAGTTGCATTGTCATTTTTACGACATCAAGCTCAAATTTCCTACCGATTTCTTTCTTAAAATTCTGAGATGTGTAATCTCTTCTACAAGTAAAGTTTAATTCAAAGTTGCTTTGACTTGTTTAATTTGCAAAAAAGAACAAATAAATAAATCTGTTGCTTAGCTAATTTTTTCCTGCTCTACGCAACACTGGCAACAAAAAACTGTAAACAAATCGTCACAGATACACTTTTAAAATGGGTATCATAAAAAATTATAAAAAGTTTTAAATTTATGAAAATAAAATTGTCAAAATGACATTAAACCATCACACCTAACACCCCTTCTAGTCATATGTAGGTAAAATGAAAGGAATTCGAATAATGAGTCCTATAACGAACTATGTTCGTTTTCAGTACTTCTCTAACTATTTAAATAAATTTGTTGTTTCTTTTTTTTTTTTTTTTTTTTGAGAAAAGTTCAGAAAAAGTAATTTTAAGGGAAAAATGTAATGTGATAAAACCTGTGAAATGTTTCATTTTCAGAGTTAGGCACCCCTAAAGTTTTTATATAAAATTTACAATATTTTTTATATTCTTAGGGTGAATGGGCCAATATGGGTATCATAGAATAGCTTTTTTAACTATCATGATCCTTAAAAAAAAACATGTTGATACGATCTTCTATGATATTTATACCATCCAATTCCGCAACAAAGTGTTTGAGACATCACAAAATATTTATGAACACTTTAGCGATACGCAACTTTAAAATATGTGTTACCGACGATTTTGTAATTTTTAAATTTTCTTCTTAAAATTACCGTTTCTACCCTAGGACAAAGTTTAATTTTTAAACAAAACTCGTTTCTTAATAACAAGACTCATTTTATTTTAAGTAAATTAAAGGTTTGCTTGATGATTGCAAGATGTTGTAGATGAATAAATTAATGAGGATAATATTTGTTTATTGAATAAATTTAGTAAAATAGTAAAGTTTAATTTTTTATGGTGAGCAGGACTGTACCTCTTAGGCAACCTAAAATCCGAATTATAGTGGGGTCTAAAACATAAAAAATAATTAAAGTCAGAGCAGCAAACTTTAAGCGGAAAGGCCCTTTGTAAAGAATAACGTAAATCATTAGCGTAATAATTATTGCTCAACAATATGGGACCCACTGTAGTTATTCTAATATGACCAAACTTGCAGTGTTAGTTCATTATTATGTTTATTTGTTGGAAAATACTATTTTAAGCTGATGCTATTCTAAAAGATTAAGATCTGTGGCATTAAAAATATGGCCTAATTTAGTATAAATCATCAATTCATAAAATAAAATTATATCAATTAAAAATTGATTTTGCTTTAAAAAGCTGATTTGTCCTATGGCAATCTATAAATTAACCTAATTATATATTTCTTTAAAAGACTGGAAATAAACATCATCCAGGTGACCTTAGCAGCCATTAAGCCACCAAGTAAATTAAGCAGTTAAGAGCCCTAAATCTCGTATATAAGGATATGATCCACATGACCATTTGTCTACAAAAAACAGAACCCTGAACGTATTTATGTTTTGTTAAATGGTTTTTGTTAACCCCTTACAGTGTTATTTTTGGAGACTTTTAAGTCTTGTGGCTGCAAGTTATTGGAAAGTCTACTTAAAAATTTGTCTGATTTTAGATACTTTGCTTAACAATTTTATGTTTTAATTTGGTATTGTTAATTTTGATTGCAGTTTGTTTTAAAAATAACATATTTTCGGACGTTGCAAAACAAGGCAAAATATTGGACCCGGAGAGAAGATAGGTAGCAAACATTGACAACTTCTTACTTCTCAACACATTTTCGTGAAATTCGAAGCATAGAAAAAAGTGCAAAAATTTGCCTTTTTTTAAAACTCATACCAAAAGGGATGATAAGGAGAAAGCACGGAGCCATTTAAAGGGCCCAACCTATTTTAATTAATTTTGAAACATGAAAAAGTATTACCTAGAGGGCTTTTAAGGGAAAAGCAAGGAATGTTATATGGCTGTATCGATTAAAATTAAATTCGAATACATGTAATGAAAAAAAGTTTGGAATATCTTACAAAATTATCTCTCGTTTTTATATTACTTTTTGACAGAATAGTTCTTTAATATGGTGGATAATTTGTTTGTTATTTTGCGACTTGAGGTTTGAGAGCTATATATAGCTTTTTAGCCTTCCTACGTCAAGTCACTATCTTAAACTCCGGTGTCAGTCCCCTCTCTAAAAGAGTTTAATTTATTTTAAAGTATAAAATTTATGGTAAATTTTGAAAGATGTCGATGACCTGCATTAAGGCAATTCGACACATTTAAAAACACATATATAGTATGAGTGCTATATTCGGCTATGCTGAATCTTACATACCCTTTACCATTTATGTAAATCTAGTTTAGTGAAGTAACTCCAATCAATATAGCAAATATTGGGATAAAATTATTTAAAAATTAATGTTTGAGTACTACACATATATAATTGAACATAAAAATGCCATCGGCTTTTAATGGCTTAAGAATTTTTTAAAAATTAGTATTCGTAAAAAAATAGTATTCCCTAAAAGATATGAATGAATGAGGCGTGGTGGTTATGAAGCAAATAGCCATTTTATTAGATATTTTACTTCGCCAGTCTTCGTTTATTAAGTGATGCCTGTTTTTCAGATAACTACAAAAAAATATTAAAACACTATTTAAGATCAATTGGAAGGGTTATTAACTTAAACCATTACAAAAATAAAAGAAGTACTTAAGAATAAGTTAAATAAGTTGGTTTTATTGGCTTTTATTTTCTCCGTTTCTTTTTCTTCTACTCAGATAAAACAAAAAAACACTAGGTCAGTTTTATAAATAATAAAAATTTTTATTTATATTTTCAATATTTCGCATTTTTAATAAATTAGAAAAGAAAAACTATTTAAAAAGGTCAAAAAAACATTTATATATAATTTAAAACAAAAAAATTATAATTTTTAGGATACGGTACCTAAAGGGTAAAAACGATACACGTACGTTTTCAGACAAAGGCATATCAGCTGTAAATAGTGTGTACAGTACAGGGCTGACAGCGCTAAAATTGACGCTCGCCTATATTTTCCGAGTAAAGGGGCTCTGAAATTTTTAAATTTTTACAAGTATCAATATGGGTATCATTTTAAAGCTTTTAAATAGATATTTAAGGAAATACTACAAGTTTGAAAAAATGCTTAAAAGCCGATGTAGTTTTTATGTAAAATTATATATATACAGTAACAGCATTAAGAGCCGGCATATAACCAACCTAACGCAAAAGGGAATGTAAATAAAAATAAAAACGTGGTTTGCTTGTTGGTAATTTTTGTTAAAGCCTTAAGAGTTCTGTATTGGCTTCTTGAATAACCCTCATGTTGTTTTAGAAGTTTTTATACTTAAAGGAAATGTTTTTGGCTTTTCTAAAAATTTGGGTAAAAGTTTCATGATGAGCTGGCTTAAGCAACCGGCGAAATACTTATAGATACATGATTTTCCAACCAACAAATAAATTGCATTTTTATTTAAAAATGTTATAGGATATTAGCATGATATGATAAATAATAATTGTCGCTTTTATTTGCAACAGGTTAATGAGTTACAGAAATTTTTATGTTGTTTTAGATAATTTCAAATTGAATGTAATGTCATCTATAGTTGTACTTTGTTCTAAGAGCTAAAGCCAATAAAAAAATTGAGTTTGGAACCCCATAACTTCGGCACTTTTTTCATTGATGTGCTTTTTTCAATTTTGGCAATTTTTTGTTTGGCATTTTAGTATTTTTGTGATTTTAGAAAATTTCAAAAGGTTGCCTGTCATGGTGTCTAAGATACAGCAAACTTTCAAAATGTCATACATTAACTGATAGAATGTCCTTTAAATTCTAATTGTTGTAGTCTGTATAATAATATAATAACTTTGAAAATTTATACACAACGTTATGGCTAAGAAAATATAGCAAATTATCAAAAATACATAACCTGATAGAATACCCTATTATTTTTTTACGGTTTTTTTAGCAAGTGCTACTGTGACCTTTAAAATACTGCATTATATAAAAAAGAGTTTTTTACATTCGGTTTCAAAAAAATACCTATTTTTTAATATTCTATTGTAAAAATACATTAAATGATGAAATACACTTTAATTTTTAATATCTATTAATAAAAGTGTTATTTGGTGTAGTCTGTATAACTACTAATACTGTTATTTTTTTTGTAGCGCAAAAAGTTTTAATTTTCATACTATTAATCTTGTTTATCGTACATTAAACATGTGTATGACACACGTACACGGACTTAAAATATATGTTTAAAGTTTTTTAACATATATTTTTCCTTTTTGTCGAACACGCGTTTTGTGTAACAACCAAATATTATAAAATAATACAAACATATATTTGTGTTGGGCAACATACAAAATTTAGAGACAAATAAAATTGATATGTGTACATTTTCTGAACCCAGCTTACAAAACTGAGATATGTGATGATAACTGTTCGATATTAAGCACCCGCTTTTAAATTTTTCCCCATACATTAAAAGAAAATTGTTGTTTGTGGCATGTGTGTCGAAATTGATTAAAATGTATCACACCTCTAAAACATAATACACGTTTGAAAAATCTACTAAAAGCCGAGTAAAATTAATTTGCTCCACTACCTTCAACGTCAATGAATTAAATTGGAACAATTAACGCTATACCAGCTCGGCTTCCACTAGATTTTTTACGCCACAACTTTGTATTTAAGAACACCGAATTCAAAGTCTCTCGTCAGTGTAGTTTTCTGCATAAACTACGATAACTTTCACGGAAGGGGCACCCTTCTTCACGATCCTATGCCATAAATTTTTTTTTTAAAGTAGCCAACACAACTGAGTCGTGAGGATCTTCAGATGTAGGAATGTAAAGTAACTATTATTTAATTTGAATGCCACTATTTGCTGGTACGCTTGCTTTATTCCAAGGGTAACCGGCATCAAGTAAATTTGTTTATCAAATATTCTTTTTAATATTTAGGCTTTTGTTTGAAAATGTACGTTATTCTTAAGGGAAATTGCAACGAACGTACCCGTTTCCCACTGCCTAGTGCAGATATGGAATTATTAGTAGTTATTTTGAATTAGAGATTCCCTTTCTTGTGCCGATCATTAGTCAAACGATTTTAAAATTTAAAGCGATTAATCTCGGCTTTTGAACTAAGTAGATCCATCAAAAACCTTCAGACTTATAAACACATTTATTCTTACTTTATTTCATTGGCATGTTTGTTCTTTATCTAAAATACTGTCTCACTTAGTATTGGCTTAGGACATAGTGAGACTTATTGCTATTAAATATCCGCTAAGAGGACCAGGAGGCACTATGAAATAACTTTCAACGATTTTTACCCTTCACCGCAAGTGGAAAAGCGTATATCCTAAGTTTATCATTCTGTTTGTAATTAATACAATATCCATTTCCGACTCCATAAGGTTTATACATTCTACCTTCTTATGCTTAGCAAAGTCGATTGAGTGATGTTCGTCTGTCCGTCCATGTTCGTGTTGAAATCAACTTTGCCAAGGCATTGGATGAGCTAGAGAAAATTAAGGCAATTGAACAGACACAGTTTCTAAAATTTTGCCGTTTAAAATCAGTTAAACCGGTCCATGTCCTTTGAGGCAGCGAGCAAAACACTACGCCTGCGTCTAATTTTTCCATATTTTTTTTCTACTTTCGTTTTTATTTCTGCAGGTGTTTGTGGTATGTTCAAAAATTAATAAAAATAACTAAGAAAAGTTAGTTATAATGTTATTATTTTATATTGTAACTAATTATACTTGTTATGAGAAGTTTTGTAGTTAACATTACAAACATTGTGTTTTATAAATTCTATGTTTTCAAAGAATTTTTCATTCAATAAAAAACCTTTGTACAATAAACATTAAAATTCAACTGGTTATGGACCCAAAACACTATACTAAGGAAATTTAATCAAATTAAACTTAAAATTTTCAAGACGCCTAGAGGGATTTTTAAATTGTGTTCAATTTTCAAGACGCCTAGAAGGATTATTTCGAGAGAGATTGCTTTTGCTTAGAACTTATGATTTTCGAGACGCCAAGAGGGATTTTTAAATTTGTGTTTAATTTTCAAGACGCCTAGAAGGTTGTGAATAGTTTCAAGAACCTAATTACGTGTTTAGAAGGGTTTTTAAATAATTACTCAAGACGCTTAGAAGGATATTCAGAAGACACGTTTGACAGAAATCGAAGTCATATCTTAAGATATTTAAAGGTTTGTTAAGTTTTTCTTGAGTTGTTGTGAACAAAAAATTGTATTTATTGAAGGAATAGATTAATTTTGTTATGAGAAAAAATGTAACTATTTCTATTGAGTTTGTTGTGAGAAGAAATTTGTAACTATTTAAAAACGGGTTTTTTGCAATAAGCGGTTTGGTTAAATATGGAGGATTTTAAAATTAAAATTGGATTTGGAGTTCATGGAAGTTTTAGATGTGTATAATTTAAAATCTATGGACCTTTACAAAATTGTTGATGGATCCTATCGTAGACATGTGAATCTAGATGGAAATAGTGATGCAGACAATAATTTATTTATTCAAAATTTACATAAGTGGGAAAAAGAAGACATTAAGGAACATAATGTAATTTTAAAATATTTGATGTGCTGCAAAGAGGCTTATGATATGTAGCAAAAATTAAATTGTATACATGAAATGCAATCAGAAGTTAGCATTCATTTATTTCAACAGCAATTTTGAGAATTTAAAAATATTTCGGGTGATTCTATTGAAATGCATATTGCCAAAATTGAAGAACTTGTAGAGAAATTAGAAAATTTAGGTGAACCACTTACTGATAATATGATTATTACAAAGATACTATTGACTTTGCCGCCATCATACAATCATTTTGTTACTGTTGAAGCTTTAACACAAAAAGACAAATTCTAAACGAAGAGAAGTAAAAGCCAGGAAAATGTTTTAAATGCAACGAAGAAGGACATTGGAAGAAAAATTGTCCGTTGTGGAAGGAAAAGAAAAGCTTTAAATCAAAAACTCAAAATCCAATGCCTTTATTAGTGGAAGATCAAATAATTCCGGAGCAGATGAAATCTGGGTAGTTGATTCAGGAGCTTCTGAACATATGACTTCACATAGGGAGTGGTTTTCAAGCTATCATCAGTTTGAAAAGCCTTCTAAAATTAAGATTGGAGACGGAACTGTTTTGAATGCAACTGGCGAAGAAAATATTGACGTTTTAGTTAATAGTAGTAACGGATGGAGGAAAAAATTTTGGTAAAACGTACTTTATGTACAAGATTTGAAAGTTAATTTGTTTTCTACAACAGCAGCTACGGATAAAGAATATATTATGAAATTAAATAAAAATCAGTGTATTTTTCTTAGAAATAACAAGATTGAAGCTATTGGTAATCGCAAAGGCAACTTGTTTGAATTAGAAATAAAGGTTCTGATAAGAGATAAAAACAATTATTTTACAAGCAAATAGTTCCAATACAATTAACATATGGCATCAAAGGTTTGTTCGTCAAAATATGAAACATGTAAAAGAAATTTTCAAAACAAGGCAAATAAAATATGAAAATGAAGACAATAAGATATGTGAAGGGTGTTGCTTAGGTAAGCGACACAGATTTCCCTATATTCGTAGTAATAACAGGTCAAAAGCCCCTGGAGAAATAATTAATGTTGACGACTGTGGGCCGATGGAAGAAATATCAGGTGGAAAATCGAGGTATTTTTTGATACTCAAAGATGATTATTCTAAATTTAAATGGGTTTTGCGTCATAAAAGTGAAGTTTTTGAAAACGTGAAAAATTTTCTTAATATAATGAAAAATCTGAATATAAAAGTAAATATCTTTGGATCAGATAATGGCAAAGAATTTAATAATAAATACTCGTATATACATAAATGAATTGCTGCAAAATTATGGCATACAATATCAAATATCCGTGTGCTATACACCAGAACAAAATGGGTCAGCAGGGAGGGAGAAATGCGAACTATTATAATGAGTTTATTTATAGTCAACAAAAAAAAAAGGAATTGTTTCAGTATTTGCTAAGCTCTGCAGCCGTTTTTCTTCAGCACCCAACAGTGCCGATTTCCAAAATGAGAAGAGAAAGAAAGACCTTTTTTTCTTTAAGCTGTTCAATCAATTATGTCTTTATATTTTTAAATTTCCAACTTATATACTAATTTATTCTATGGTCAGCATTAATTTGGCACAATAACCAATCTATAGTGAATTCGCTGTTCCCACGGGAATTTGCACTTTTGACAAATTCTTTATTTCTTTCTTTTTTTTTTTACTTACCATAATTTGTTGGCGCGTGAAAACAATTATTTAGAGAATATTCAAAAATCATATTACATTACAAAAATCATATACATTATTCCTATGGCAACAGTTCACCACAAAATGTTTAATGTTCATTTATGCTGACCATGCACAAATACCATTCATAATTTTACTTCACTAAATTCTTAAAAATACTTATTGTAAACAAATATGGATTGAATTTCAAGTACAATTAACTTATATTAAATAATATTCTTACAGTGCCTTTACTAAGTATAGATGCACTACACTATTGTTGAACTAGCAAGGTGTATTTTACAAACTAAACGTTTAAATAAGTTTTTATGGGCTGAAGCCATACATCATGTTGTCTATGTATTAAACAGAACTGGTCCAAGTTCAATTTAAGAAATATCTCCGTTTGAAATATGGTTTAACAAAGTACCTAAAGTTCAACACTTAAAGGTTTTTGGAACTTAAGTTTTATAATATGGGACAAACGGAAGAAATTAATTTAATTGATGATGAAAGCACTCCAGAAGAAAGTGCTTAAGTTTAAAATACAATAATTTCTCAATCTGATAGTTTGGGAGAACAAATAGATGATTTCGAAAATCAAACTTGCAGTAACTTCAAAAGAACATAGCAAAGCAAATATAATTTAAGACCTAATCCTAAAAGAAAGGTTAATATCGACGAACTGTTTCTTTCTGTGGTGGAACAAGACTTAGAAGAGAAGCTGTAATGAATGGAAAAGAGCAATGGATGAAGAATAAAACGCGTTGATGAAAAACAAGACATGGAATCTCTGTAATTTGCCTGAAGGAAGAAAACTAATAGATTGTCGCTGGGTTTAAAAAATAAAATACAAATCTGATTTTACAATTGAACGATATGAGGCGCTAGAGGTTTTACTCATGAGTATATGGCCTAGACTATGGAGAAACTTTTAGTCCAGTGGTAAAGTATGACTCGATCCGTCTTTTACTAGCTGTTGCAGTGTCTGAAAAAATGTCTATAAAACAATTTGGTATAAAAACAGCTTTTTTGCGTGGAGATTTAAATTAAGAAATTTACATGCGTCAACCACCTGTATATGTAAAAGAATTCCAAAAGGTATGCTTATTAAAGAAAAGTATTTATGGATTAAAGCAAGCTCCTAGATGTTTTAATAAAAAGTTTTGTAAAGTTCTCTACAAACTTAGTATGAAAATTAGTAACTCTGATACGAGTACATGTGTGTTTATGAAAAATTTTAAAGAATCGAAAGTTATACTGGCAGTATACGTCGACGATGGGTTAATAATATACAATGATGAAAAGCTTGCAAGTGATCTATTAAGTCATCTTAGTGAAAATTTCGAATTGAAAGAATGTCAATTAAATAAATTTCTTGGTTTTCAAAATAAGGTTATAAACTCGGAATCTATTTTTGCATCAAAAGCAATATGCGGAGAAAGTCATCAAAAAGTTTTCTATGAATAATTGTAATCCAGTGTCTACTTCTTTAGAACCGGGCTGGATTAATAATCATATCAATGATTCAGAATTAAATATCAAATTTCCTTATAAAGAATTAGCTGGTTCATTTATATTTTTATCAATTATATGTAGACCAGATATTTTTGCAGTTTTTGTATTAAGTAGATATATGGAGAAACCATGTCAAGTACATATAAATGCAGCAAAAAGAGTTTTATATTCATAAAAGGCACGCTAAATCATGGTTTGCTTTATACAAAACAAAAGAATTATAAGTATATTAAAAACTTTTTCTGATTCTGATTACGCAGGAGATATTGAGAATCGCAGGTAAACATCTGGAATTGTTACTCAATTAGGCAATTGCACAGTGTCATGGAAGTCTCAGCAGCAGCGTACAGTTGGACTGTCTACTAGATGTGAAGCTATCAAAGATATTGTTTGGATAAAACGTTCATTGAAAGAAATTACATACAATGTTAAAAAAAATTTTAAACAGAAAACTTTTACAGTAGGAAGTAATTTCCTATTCCGGTTTTTATTTCAACTATTCAGAAAGAAATCTGCAGTATGGTGCATGTGGTTTAACATATATGGTAAACATTCGGCATAGCCTCTTGCTTGTTTCATTTAAACATTAAATTTATTGCAGTAAAATTATTTTGCTACACGACACAACATTTAATAACATTTATGGAAAGTTATTTTTGTTGCTGTCGCTAGGGAGTATTTCGCTTTTATTCAGAATTTTTTAATTAGAAAGATATTATTTACAAATTTAGGAGTTAGTGACTTCACTTTAAATTGCAAGACGTTGCAAATTTATTTACCAGCTAATAACAATAGCTTACTTATTCAGTTTTAACTAATCTCGAAATATAAAACTTCACTGAAAAAGATGAGGGAAATTGATTCATTCATTTTCGACACTGCTATTACCTTGCACATGATTACGCCACGTTACCAGCTTTATTAACATAAGGTATCATGCATATGAAGCTTTCGGTTTTCTCGTTTTTTTAAAAGTTATTTTTCAGCATCAGCGGAAAATGCTAAGAAATGTAACAAATGCGTGAAAAATTTCATTTACATTCAAAAATTATTAAACTTTGTCAATTAGTGTATAATATATATGCTTTAACAAAATAACATTTAGAAAACTTAGAAAAAAAGTTTTTTTTTCTAGTGAGAGTGTTTTTTATACTTTAAAATAATTTTTCAATATTTGAAATAATTAATTACATATTTGTATTAGGTACCTTGACTTAAAATATAACAACTAAGAGCGCTACATTCGGCTATGCCGAATCTTATGTACTCTGTACAATGTATGTACAAAACAAATATTGGGGTGACAAAGAATTAAAAACTAAGAAAAAAATAAAGTACTACGAGTATATATACTTTTACACAAAAATGTCATCGGCTCTAATGGGTTGAGTATATTTTAAAAAAATTTAGTATTTCCTCTTCAAAACCTTTTAAGTGATACCCATATTGATATCTTAAAAAATATGGTGCACAAGCGTTCTTTTCTATGAAAAGTTCAGACGCTTATAACTCGGAAATATGGGCGCTCGCCAATTTTCTTCACGTTATATTTTTTCTAATTTTTTTTTTTTTATTCTCTATCTCTATAGTGGATTTGTTCCAAATGGCCGATGACCGTGGACCGATCTTGCTGATTTTCAATAGCAAAATTTTCGTAACTATGTCTGATCGATTGGCGTATTTCAATTTTCTCTAGCTCATATAATGCCTTTCCAATGTTGACTTCAATACTAACACGGACGGACAGACGGAAATCGCTCAATCATCTTCGCTATGCATAAAAACTTAGGATATATATGGCCTCGGAAATGGATATTGTAGAAATTTCAAATGAAATGACAAACTTAGATATACCCTTTTTTCACTTCTTGTGGTGAAGGGTATAACAATTTTACTGCTTTTTTATCGGTAAATTTTAATTAAAATTAACAAAGTCATTTGCATATAAAAGCATTCGTTTTAAAAAAATTCAAACAGTTTTAAAATACTTTGAGAAAGTGTTGTCTTAAAATTACAATAAATAATGAAAGAAAAAAGCATTTTAGTTACGAGTATTTTTATTGCTTTCGTAATTTTTATTATAAAGCCTATGGGTAACTCTGCAGAGCTTAAACCAGAATCGCAATATGTGAATAAACAAATTCATAAATTACTTGATAAAAATCCTGAAAAAACTGGCAGTGACTTTAAATTAACAAACGTTTTTAATGAAAAACGTAAAAAACTGAATGATGCTGAAATCAAAGACGGCGACCCCGATAATGAAGAACAAAATCAGGACAAAGCCGAAGCAGCTATAGATGATTTTAAAGAATTTGCACGAGACTATACGAAAATTGCTGATAAGTTAGCAGATGCTGTTGAGGATTTAAATAACACCGAAGAGGATTCAAATGTTCCAATTGAAACAAAATATGAGGCTGTCACGTTGCGTTCTAAACTTGAAAAAAGTGCAACTTTGAAGGATGCCGAAAAAGCTTTAAAGGCTTATAATGATTTTAAAAAGAAATTAAAAAATAATGGCAAGAACACAACACCAAGCCAACAAACTGCTTCTACCTCACCATCGACCTCATCACCTTCAACGTCAGCGTCAACCTCACCACCTACAAAGTTTCCTTCAAGCTCACCCCCTCTTACCGAAGAAAATAAAAAGGATTTGAAAGAAATAATAAACATGTTAAGCAAGCTTGTTCGTAAGAACTCACCCGAAATGGACGATCTAATAGATAAAATTCTTAAGAAACCTAAAGATTTGAAAAAATTATCTAAAGCTTTAAAAGAGCTTTCGGAAGAGGATTATTATGACGATGATATTATTTCGGGTTTTCGTTCATATTTCTTTTAAAAGTATAAGACGTCGTTAAATTTTAGTGTTAAACAGTGATTACTGAAAAAATAAAGTTCACAAGTTCATTTGTTTTAATAAAACTCAATTTAGGCATACTTTCACAGGCTTGAAATTTGTATGTAGTCGATGTCATCAAATTTATTAATTGCGCAATTTTCTTTTTTCTAATATTTTTCGTGCTTTGAGGCCAGTGTTATAAGTTTGATTTTAAGCAACAGTTCTTAAGGTTTTATTTGACGTGCCATACCATAACGCTTTAGACGTAACCATCACCATAACCGTAATCGTATGCACTAATAGCCACGAGCAACTCCTTTATTTTTGTTGTCGTTGGTTAAAAGAGAAGCGTAACGAAAAATATAAATTGCTATTCACCAAAACAATGCAGCGAACGTGAAAAAAAGATAAAAAAGTAAAAACAAAAAACAGTTAATTTCTAAATTCAATAAGGTTGGTTTTAACAGCTGTTTTATATGATTATGGCAGGTTCAATTGAACCTTGATTGTAAGATTTCTTACTTTAAATCATTCAATTGGTTTCCTGATCAAAAATGTCTGGGCTTTTATAAAAATTATCAAATAGTTTGATTCAAATCAGATTAAGAATTATTTAAAATGCAGAAATGTGTTTTCATTATTTGGGCTTAAAAAAATAAAAAGTGAATTTTAATGTAACAAATTAATTATTGTGTATTTTTTTTAGTTATAAGAGACTTAAACTTTGATTATATTTTTCGAATACTTTTAGGCTTGACTGCGAACTAGACATGTGCCCGGTCGTTTGTTTCAGTGACCGGTTTTTTCGATCATTTATCAAATACTGATCCGTTCGTTCAATCAGTCAATTTGAACGATTGAACGAATTTGAACAACAACCCTTATTGTATGTGATTTTTTTCCTTTTTATGAAATTGTGGTTTTGATACTGAGGTGAAAAGTTATAATAACCCCTAATAAAATAATCATATAACACTAAATTTTTATCCATAAGATTTTCTTTTATTACGTACACTTAAACAAATACAATAAGTACAGAAATAAATGTTTACAAAGAAAAGAATTATAAATTTTAAAATGTTAAAAGCAAACAAACATTCATACTTAAATAAATATACTTACATTAAAATTTCCCTTTAATTGTTCCCATTAAAAAAAATGATAAACACGCATATTTGTCCACAACACTGTGTACAAACATGCATGCATAAACACTTGAACTATTTTAATTATTCGTTTCCAAGAATACTTGTTTGCATTTTCAATATATTTTGGGAGACCAATAACTCTTAATTAGATCAATATGAACTTCTTTGGTATTATTACACTTTCTTTTGTAAACAATTGATTTCCCAATAGTTTATAAGAATTATCAATAAGCATTTTTGTAACTACATTTAAGTATTTAAGACTAAGATTTTTAAACAATAAAGTCAGTCATATTTTTTGATTCAAACAAACAACAAAGTTGTTTTTTTTCAATTTAAGAAAATTGAAAACCAAAATTGGCGCAGTCGGTAGGATACCCGTGTATCCTCGTGTGTAATTTTTATATACATAAGAGAGGATATGAGATATTTTAATATCCTAAACGGGTAGCAATAAAAAAAAAAGAAGTCCTTTGAAAGATCAAAGGAAATGTGCACAAAATTCCTTTAAAAGATTAAAGGATATAAATATTTATAAAAACAATAAACCTTTAAAAGATTAAAGGATATAAATAGTTTTAAAAACAATAATCCTTCAAAAAGATTAAATGATATAAATAGTTATAAAAACAATAATCCTTCAAAAAGATTAAATGATATAAATAGTTATAAAAACAATAATCCTTTAAAAGTTTAAATGATATAAATAGTTATAAAAACAATAATCCTTTAAAAGATTGAGGGATATAAATAAAAATCCTAAACAAAAAAAAAAGAAAGATAAATATATTATAGCTGAAAAACACTTGAACTTCCAAAAGACAAAAAAAAAAGAACAGTGCTAGTGAAACTAAAGTTTTATTCCAAAAGTGTTTTCCTGAAAATTTTTTTTTTATTACAAACAAACTGAAAAAAAAAAATAATAACTTTTGTTAAAACTTGCTGTGAACAAGCGACTTTGACCTTCAAAAAAATATATATATACGTTTATATAACCACCATCAGTAACCAACAAAATCATTGAAGAAATTAGCAGGAAAAATAGAACTAACCATCAGGAAGAGAAGCATCAGAACTAACGACCGGAGACCAAAAGAACCATCAATTGTAACCATCAGGAAGTCAACACCACTTGGACCGGCAACAATTAAAACATCATTTTTAAGGTATCGTTTAATTTAAGTTTCATTTATACGTATATAAAAGTAGAAAAATTTAAGGCAAGTTACTTACCTATACATAAGAATAAAAGTAAATCAATAATAAACTTTTTTTTTCCCAATGTATACAATCAAAGAAGAAATTAATATAGAATCAGAGTTAGAAAGAATTATATTATATACATCTAGAGAAGAAGATATCGAAAAGTTGCAAAACCTTTCACGCAGGATAACCCTGATTAAAATAAAGGCAAGAAAACTATATTTAAGAAATAAAATTAAACACAACAGAATTAGAATTTAAGAAAAATGGCTCAAATAAATTTCGACCCCCTCAAATACTTAGGAAACCTCCCTGACTTCAATGGGAACGAAAAAGATCTAAATACGTTTTTAAGTCTAATAGATAGGGTACACCCCATTTTGCAAACATATGACGGACATTCGCAGTTACTCTTTTCGGACATAATTAAAAGTAAATTAAAAAACAAGGCTAGAGAAGTTATAGAAATAAACTGTCAGGCAGTTTCATGGACAGAAATAAAATCAGTCCTGCAAAATAATTTTGGAGACAGGTTGAGTTGCGAAGAACTTTTCGACGCACTTAGGGCTACAACATTTAAAAGTACAAGCCTTGATTTCTATGAAGAAATCAAAGGAAAATTAAGAAGACTCAACAACAAAACTGCTTTTGTTCTGGGTCAAGACCAAAATGCGATAAATTTATCTGCCCAAAATAATTCCCAATCAGCTCTCAATATATTTAAGGCTAAAATCCCAGAGCCCATGAAAACAATCTTGGCATGCCGTAACCCCAATTCATTAGAAGAAGCAATGAACATATTGTTTGAATCGGGTTACGCACACATTAGTATAGATAATATTCAACCATTCAATAGAAACAAATACGAGTCACGAAAACAACACGGAAACAATATGCAAAAACAACAGACGCATTACCTCCCAAGAAATTCCCGATATCCTCCACAACGCCTCCAAAATTCGCAAAATCAATCATATTCAAACAATTTTCCACAAGCCTTTCGACACCTACCACAACGTTTCCAGAACTCTCAAAACCAATCAAATTTTCCACAACACATACCTAATCCAAGAAATTTCCAACGACAAAACCAAGCACAACAAAGACCACATAATTATGGATATCAACAACAACTACCCCCTCCTGAGCCAATGGATATAAACAATCACGAACTAACAGGGGAAAATTTTCCGTTATCAGCCTCGGACACTTACCATATATAAAGGTAAAGACAAGGTTAGGATATTTAAAATTAATTATAGATACTGGTGCAACCAATTCAATCCTAAACCCTGGAATCTGTCATCCTAAATGGTTGTACAAAACAAATCCCATCTCTGTAAAAAGTTTATTAGGTAAAACCCAACTAAACCAAAAGGCTAGAATTAAAACTTTTGAAGAATTTGGCAAAAAACTCGATTTCATCGAATTTTTCATCATAAAGTTTCACAATCATTATGATGGTCTGATAGGCAATGACATATTAAGACCATTAGAAGCATGCATAGATTATAAGAATAAGAAAATAACCATCGGCAATAAGATATTACCAATATTTTTTGAAAACGAAGTTATAAATAAAAAAATAATACAAACTCCACCCGACTCTGAGTTGATTTATTTTAAAGAGGAATTTGATGGAAAAGTTTTAAGAGAAGGCATTCTAGACTCGGAGGACGGCAAAGTAGAAATTAATTTATTATCTGAAAATAATAGGGTATCTACGCAGAAGGTAGATCACAAGAATTTTAGTGTAATTAAAGAAAAGGAAATAAAACCACTATTAGAACAAATTCGAACGGAGCACCTTAATTTTGAAGAAAAGAAAGAACTACTAAAGCTGGTAAAAAATTATTCAGATATTTTCTATCAGGAAAATACAAAATTGACTTTTACCTCAGCAATAAAACACGAAATCAGAACCTCTGACAATATACCCATACATACCAAATCATATCGTTACCCTTATATACATAAGGACGAAGTCCAAAAACAAATTCAAGAAATGCTCGATAATAAAATTATCAGGCACAGTAATTCTCCTTATTCCGCACCTATTTGGATCGTTGCGAAGAAGGCCGATGCAAGCGGAAAGACTAAATGGAGACTTGTCATCGATTATCGGAAACTTAACGAAGTAACCATAGATGACAGGTACCCAATTCCTAATATTGATGAAATCCTTGATAAACTGGGAAGATGCCAGTATTTCACCACGCTAGATTTAGCGAAAGGATTTCACCAAATAGAAATTAAGGAGGAAGACATTCATAAGACCGCCTTCACTGTAGAAGGAGGACACTATGAATTCCTAAGAATGCCGTTTGGGTTGAAGACAGCCCCAGCGACATTTCAAAGGTTAATGAACAATATTCTTAAAGATTACATTAATAAAATTTGCCTTGTTTATTTAGATGATATAATTATATTTTCCACCTCCCTCCAGGAGCACATTAATTCAATAAATTTAATTTTTAAACGCTTACAAGAAGCAAATCTTAAAGTACAACTAGATAAGTCAGAATTCTTAAAAAAGGAAACCGAATTCCTTGGGCACGTAGTAACCCCGCAAGGAATAAAAGCAAACCCCAAAAAAATTGAGTGTGTAAAAAATTTCCCAATTCCTAAGACTCCCAAACAAATAAAGCAATTCCTTGGATTAACCGGATACTATAGGAAATTTATAAAAGACTACTCCATGATCGCTAAACCCATGACCAAATACCTAAAAAAGGATACGAAAATTAACATTGCTGATCCCCAATACGTTGAAAGTTTCAATACTCTCAGAACATTGTTAACTCATGATCCTATTCTAGCATATCCAAACTTCTCCAAAAAATTTACCCTTACGACGGACGCGAGTAATTTTGCTTTAGGAGCAATACTTTCGCAGGACAATCACCCCATTTGCTATGCAAGCCGAACTCTTAACGAACATGAGTGCAATTACAGCACTATTGAAAAGGAACTTCTAGCCATCGTTTGGGCTACTAGATATTTTCGACCATACCTGTTTGGACGTAAATTCGTGATCGAAACTGACCACAAACCACTCACGTGGTTATTTTCCATAAAAGAACCAAATTCAAAATTGGTAAGGTGGAGATTAAAGCTATCAGAGTTCGACTACGAAATTAGGTATAAAAAAGGTACAAAAAATAGTAATGCGGATGCACTTTCAAGAATAGAACCTGATTCTGCCAATATAAATTCTCTAGAAGCAGAAGTTCTCAGCATAAAAGAATCGGAATCACCTATAAATATGTTTAAAAACCAAATATTTATAACTAAGATTTTCTCAGGAGCAGCCAGAATAAAAAACGAAAAAATATTCAAAAACAATAGGAAAGTTATAGGAATCAAGGAACTTGACAGAGAAACTTCAATCTCTTTGCTAAAAAACCATTTCAACCCTAGCCAATTAAATGCAATTTTTATAGAAGACGAATTTTTTGACACAATCAAGAATACGTACGAAGAACTATTTTCAACCAACACAAAATTTAGAATTATAAGATGCACTCGTTTGCTAAGAGATGTTAAAGATGAAGAAGAATTAGCAGAAATAATAAAAAAGGAACACTTAAGTAAGAACCACCGGGGAATACAAGCCGTTTACGAAGAACTAAAAACAGAAATATACAATCCTCAACTAAAACTGAGAATAACGCAATTTATTAACAACTGTGAAGTATGCACCATTGAAAAATATGATAGGAAACCGCCAAAAGTACCACTTAAAATAAGCGAAACCCCCTCGAAACCAAGAGAAATTATACACATAGATGTATTCTACACACTGAAGAAGGAAATGTTTATGACAATGATAGATAAGTTTTCGAAACACGCAGTTGCTTACAAAATCAACAGCAGAACTTGGACGGAATTCAAAACAAAACTCTTGCAGTACATAAATACACACGGTAAAATAGGAAAAATAATTGTCGATAATGAACTAGGATTTAAAGCCATTCCAATGCAAGAATTTTTTAAGGAGGAAAACATTAATGTACATTTTACTTCAAATAGTAACCACACATCAAATTCGGACATCGAAAGATTACACAATACCATAAACGAACACATTAGACTATTAAGACACGACGAGAAGAACAAAGATGAAACCACTGAAGAAAAAATTTTGAGAATTATAGGATTCTACAATAATACAATTCACAGTACAACCAAAATCAAGCCAATTGACTTTTTAAACGGAAAGGTAAATGAAGATAAATACAATGAAATACATGACTTAATATCTAAGAAAAAAGAAGTTTACATAAATAAAATAAACCAAAATAGAAAGGATGTAAAAATAAAAGAAGGTATTAATTACATTAAGGAAATTAGAGGAGGTAAGAACCATCGAAAGTACAGGAAAATTGATTCAAAGAAAATTGATGAAGAACACGTCGAGAACACTAAGACAGGGCACAAATATTATAAAACACACATTAAACAAAATAAAAAATTTCAAGATAAAAATAATCCCAAGATAAGAACTATGTAAATAATAAACATTTTTGTACATATATAAACGTAATACCCTTTTTTCAGATGACAGCTTGGACATTTCTTTTAACCCTTCTTATGACTACCAACGCACAATTCTTCGACATACAAGACCTTACAAATAATAATGGATATTTACCAATTAAAATAAAGGACGTAAAGATTATCGACAAATATATTAAAATAATACACGTTATTAATACAACACAATATTTGGAAACAGCAAATATACTACAAGAAAACATTCATAAGCTATCGAATACTTATACGAACATTAGCCCACTTTTGGACAGCGTGAATAGAAGTATGGACATATGTAAAACAAAAATCAAAAATTTGACACCAAAATTCAGACAGAAACGGGGACTAGTAAACGCAATAGGTAAAGGACTAAAATATGTGACAGGGACAATGGACAGTGACGACGAAAAAGAAATATTCGACAAAATTACACAACTTGAAAAAAGTAACGGAGACACAATGACAGCCATAGACGAAATTTCATATCTAAGCACTTCTATGTCGGACAGAATTTCAAATATTACAAACCATATAAATAACCAACAAAAAATCGTGCAAAATTATGTGAATAAATTCAAGACAGAAGTACAAAATAAAATACTTGACTTAGAAGATGAAACCGTTTTTCTTCAAAATATCTTTCAAATTAATAATGACGTAAATCTGTTAATGGACCACGTAAACGAAATCGGACATGTTATATTCAATTCCAAATTGGGAATAGTTCCATCAGACATACTGACGAAAGAAGAATTTAATTTCATAGATGGAATAGAATCTTATCTTCGGACAAAGGTATCCTTAAGGTACAGAGAAAATTTTGTAGTTTTAACATTGAGCGTGCCAAGATTTGTAAATGAATCATTTTCTGAAGTAACATTTGAACCACTTCCTAATAATGAAAATAAAACTTTAATATTAAACACAAACACTGTTCTTATTAACAAAAACGAAGTATATAAATCAAACACGTTTGAGTATAAAAACCTTGAAAGAATAAATGATGATTGTTTAACACACATTGTACAAAATAAAGAACCTAAATGTAATATGAATATAACAAAAGATCAAGAAGAAAAGGAAATCTACCCTGGTTTACTTATATTTAAACATTACCAAGATAAAATTGAAACTAATTGTAAAACCCCATACCAATTGGAAAATTTTAAGACTTACCTTTTAAAGTTCGAAAATTGTATTGTAAAAACAAAACTAAGAACTTATGAAAATTATAAAATAAATGTAAAAGAAATGTTTATTTTAGAGAAATTTATTTTAAAAATTAAAGAAAATAATACTTTATTTACTGACTTAGACATTAAAGAAATAAATTTCAACGAAACAATAAAAATTGTTAAACATAAGCTTTTAAAAAACACTTTAATTAATACTGGCAGTAATATAGGAATTTCTGTCATTTTGATTGTTATTTTTATTATTATTTATGTTAGAACACTTAAAACCAAAACCTACATTGTTTCTTCGTCGGAGCCTCACTCTAACGAAGGGGGAGTTATAATAACCCCTAATAAAATAATCATATAACACTAAATTTTTATCCATAAGATTTTCTTTTATTACGTACACTTAAACAAATACAATAAGTACAGAAATAAATGTTTACAAAGAAAAGAATTATAAATTTTAAAATGTTAAAAGCAAACAAACATTCATACTTAAATAAATATACTTACATTAAAATTTCCCTTTAATTGTTCCCATTAAAAAAAATGATAAACACGCATATTTGTCCACAACACTGTGTACAAACATGCATGCATAAACACTTGAACTATTTTAATTATTCGTTTCCAAGAATACTTGTTTGCATTTTCAATATATTTTGGGAGACCAATAACTCTTAATTAGATCAATATGAACTTCTTTGGAATTATTACACTTTCTTTTGTAAACAATTGATTTCCCAATAGTTTATAAGAATTATCAATAAGCATTTTTGTAACTACATTTAAGTATTTAAGACTAAGATTTTTAAACAATAAAGTCAGTCATATTTTTTGATTCAAACAAACAACAAAGTTGTTTTTTTCAATTTAAGAAAATTGAAAACCAAAATTGTGAAACCCTTGGCACTTAGAAAACAATATAATCAGGTTTTCTCTACGTTCTGAAGAGACATATACATATACTGCTTTTTTATTATGAAGAAGGAAAAAACAAAACAAAAACTAGATATTAAACAAGAAAAAAGAAATCAAAAAAACTTTCTATTCCACAAAAAAAAAAACAGTTATTATTCGTAAAAATAAAAAATTTAATTATTAAATTGCTTAAAAATGTGATAGGCTGTGGTTTCACGAAATAATTCCAGCTTCTTTTTCTTTTTCTTTTATTCTTATTCTTCTTTAGTTTATTTACTCACTTTTTTTTATTTTAATATTTCCAATTTTCCATTAAAAAGGAAATACAATATCAAAAAAATTTTTTTTTTTAATTCTGTTAATTCAAACAAAAATGAAATATGTACTTACATACGTATATAACCATATCAGCTACTCCTTTTAATACACAAAAAAATCAAGTGAAATAAAAGAACATGACAAAAAAAGAGAAAAAACAACTGAACGAAAGTGATCCGTACCAGTGAACGGCAATAAGTCGTTTTTTCGCTATTCATAATCACTTACAAAATTTTAAATTCAAGTGAGTATAAATCATTTAAATTTTACTACTCAGATTTGTTCGCACTCACTATAAGAGTGATTCATAAGGACAAGTTGTATTATTATGAGTACTACGTAGACATCGAACTCATATATGTATGATTCCTGAAGTGTGTCGTTTAGATTTATAATTTTAGAAAAATACTCTGAATACTTACAACTCATTTAAGTCATTCAAGCCACTCAAGAAAAATTTACGGTTCTATTTTTTAGTACTTTACAAAAGGACGGCGATTGTTACATTAAAATATAGGGACAAAAATAAAAATATAAAATATTTTTTATCAATATAGAAGTGTGTAATAATCAATGAAAATGTAATAAATGAAAATAATAAAATGTATAATCAGCAATACAAACCTTTCGTTTTTAAAAACCACTAGTAATAGGGCTCGTTACTGTATTTTTAAACTCTGCCTAAAACTTATAAAAAAGTTTCAACTAAAAAATTTTCCCAGAAAAACTATCACTAAGAACGTTGCCACGAAAAAATTTTCAATTAAATTTTCTCGAAAATTAGTTTTCCCATAGAAATGTTTTCGAAATAGAAGAAATTTTCTTCAAAGCAGCTTTTGTTTTTTAAGCAGTTTTTTAAACGTAAAAATCTTTTTGGTTGAATTATATATGCAAGAGTTAAAAAGGTTCTACTTCGAAGCATTGTGAAAGTAATAAACATTCCTCTAAACATTATTCTGAAAACCTTTAAAGTTACTAAAATAATAAAAAAAAACACACACCACTGTGAAACCTTCTACTGAAATAATAAAAAAACATCCCACACGCCACTGTGAAACATTCTACAGAGTATTTTATTTTTCGTTAGCGAATCATACTTATTTTGTATTAACTGCATATAATGAGTTAGTGAGAGTCTAAATCATCAACATCATACATGTTGTTAAGTATGAATACTCAGAGTAGTTCAAACCTTTGAGATGTTTGGTGTTTAGTGAGTCAGAAAAATGTATGAATGCGTTTAAGTACAAAAAAATAAGAGTCATGATTCAACTCCACTTGTTTTTCCACTAGTCATAACCGATCACTGATCCGTACACCATATTAAATACTGTACACTATTGAACAAAAGGAGCCGGTTAAATATCTGGCTCATTTCGTTTAATAAAGTCATCTGTTCTATTTAACCCGTACACTATTTAATGAAAATACGTCAGTTAAATGACCGGATCATTCCGTTCACTTGACTGATTCGGTCAATTTAAACCATTGGTTAGCGAACGACACAGCTCTAACTTGAACACATACATCAACGCATAATAACACCAACAGAGATCACTTCTTCGTGAAAATTTAAATTTCCTAATCTTGTGATAGGTCTCTGGTGTCAATTTAATATTTCTATTGTTTTCAAAAACCATATAAATATTTCCAAATGATGTGTTAAATTTTAAAAAAAAGAACAGAAATAGTTTAATAAGAAAAAATGTGCAAGTGTTAAAACCCTTTTTTTTAATGCTCGACAACTTTGTAAAATGCAATACTATAGAGTCATTCCAGGTAGCTCAGATTTTGACAAAATATTGTAAAACATTCTTTAGAGTCTCAAATCGGATATCTACGATGGTTTAATTTTTGCACTCACCTTTTTCGTACCATACCAAAATCAATATTTTAAGGGTTGATTGTTTAATGGGTTAAGTGATATCTACTTAATTAACAGCGGTTGAAAGCAGTCAAAGGATAAAAATGCTAGTTCCGGTAAAAAAATAAAAGTTAGATTAGAATTAGAATAATGCGACACTAAAGAAAACCTGCATTTCAATGATTTTCGTGATATTTAACTCACTACCATACCTATGCTATCTTCGGTTATGACGAATCTGCTTTACCACTCACTATATATGTATGTGGTTAACATGTACATGGATATTGGCATAGGAAAAAGTTTTTCTGTTCAAAAAAAGTTTTCTTTCTTCAAAATTGTAATGTTTGCTTAGGTTCGTTGTCCCAGCTTCTCTACCTCTAATCATGAATAATTCACGTGAACAATTTTTCACGTAAACAATAATTCCCTTTATCGGGATTGATTTATTCCCTTGAAATTTTTTCACTTTTCCCTTAAATTTGTTCACTTAAATTTTGATGGGGAACTGCATACATCATGCCAGTTTTTATATGTTTTAATTAAAATATTTACATCAATAACACATTTTTTTAATTCAACATCAATTACTGCAGTGCAGACTGACATCATGCTCGTCAAGATGCAAAACAAAGAGATCTATCTATTGGTTAAAAAATTATGAAGATTTTTTATTAAAAATATTTTTTAAATGATCAGATAAAAAAATTTATTTTATTGAAATGGATCAGTAGCAATGTCTAGAGTAGGTAAGGCAGGTAGTCGGGTTGCAACAGCCTACTTGGGTCCATTAATTGGACCTTTTGTGTCTAGGGTAACTTCAAGGGCTTTTAAGCCTCTTGCACGTCACATTCTTGAAATAAAATTGTTCTCTGTTGTAGTATCTCCTCCTCTTGCAACAACACAATAGCACCAATCATAACGTTTCTAAATTTTGTATAACTTTAAAAAATTTGGAATATATTTTTTTCCCCATTATATTTTCTTGTTTCTAATTTGTATTCAGTATGAATTGACAGCGGGAACAAACGTTCCCATTAAACTCACGATAGCAATTTTCCCTTCATGGGGAATAAAAACTTCATGGGAACAAAAATTTCTCATTTTGTTCACGATAAGGGTGAATAACAAAATTTTATAAATTAACATACTTCGGCTTAAATTTGTCCGCTTGGGGATGATAAAAAATGTTTAAAATTTATATGCTTTAATATATTGCCTGTGTTCTTATTCATACAGCAGAGAGAGAGCTTTTTACTCCAAAAATAAAATTTGGCAAACAAAAAATAACTTTAGAAACCTGAAAGTATAATTTTAAGGTTTTTCGCTGCAACGACTGTCCGTCTCTGGAGCCGTAACAAGTAGAATCTTGAAATTTTTATAGAAAGTAAATTGGTATGGCCGTTATAATACAATACACAAAGTATTAATGGTTGGCTGTAACGAAAAGCATAAACTATAAATTTTATTAAATTTAATTTTCACGAAAAATTTCGTGCTTTTTTTTTATTTAATTAAATTTAAAAAAATAGTCCCGTGTCTTTAATTAAATAATTTGTAAAGTGCCTGTGCATATAAACAAATTATGGTAGTTTTTTGATATTTTATTTTTCATCATCAGTACAGTTAAAAACTGTATAAAAGAGTCGAAAAAAAGTCGAGCGAGAAAGAAAAATAGAATTACTGTTGATTATTGTTGTTTTTGTTTAAACTTTGATTTTTGTCTTTGCTTTATTGTTTGTACAAAAATCTCTAGTTTATTTAAAGTGTTTGTCAGAAGTTTCGATACGTGCTTTGACCCTCAATAATCAATATCGGTAATTAATATAATCGGCATAATTAAATAAAAAATAGGGTTTTTGTGAAAATTAAATTTAAAAAAATATTCCCGTGTCTTTAATTATAAATTTTATTATTTTCTGTTAATAAACTGAAATGAAAACATGCCACGAAAAAAAACTTGATTTTGATTTATTTTGTTTATTTAAAGCAAATAAATTTATATTATTATTTACTTTTAAATACTGTTTTAAAGAAATCAGGATGCAAATTAAGGCATTCGTTTAAAAAAATCGTTTAGTTTTAAAACGTACACAATTTATTAGAAATTCCGTTAACACAAATTTAAGCAATTTAACTTAATTTAGTTTCCAGCGGAAAGTTTGTTCAAAACATAAACCATTTTGCATAAACATTTTGCACACACACACACATATATACACATCTACTATTAGAACAAACACCGACTATGCAGAAATTTCCTTAATACTGGGGGCAAATTATGGCACTCGATATCGATCGAAATTTACATTTAAATTCTATTGAAAGTTGTATACGTTTTCAAACTGTAAAGTCCCTTAAAGTAATTTAAATAAGAAATGTTTTTATATTTTCAATTAGAAAACTTTTAATTTTATATTTATTTTCTTTAATTACTTTTTTGCTCGCCACGGGGATTTTTTTAAATTTTAAATAGTTTTTAAGTATTTTAAATAAACATTTCTTTTAAAGTCATATACCAATTAAATAATTAATTAATTTTTTACCTTAAAATGTTTGTATTTCTATTAAAATTGAGCAACAGTTTTTTATATAAAAACATTAGTTTTTCGCATAGTCAAACAGTTTGAAAACATTTTGCAAAGTGTTGAAATTAAAAATTATTTAAAAAAAAAAACTATTATAAAAAGAAAAAAATGAAGAGTAAGAAGCTGACAGTAATTTTAGCAATTTTGGCGATTCTTATGCCTAATAGCAGAGCACAAAAGCCAAGTCCTGTGACCACCGTCAGTCCAGTAGCCATGTACTTGAACGAACAAATAGACCGATTGCTTGTCGAAAATCCCCTAAAAGATTCTACTGAATTTAATTTACCAAAAGCATTTAATGAGGAGCGTGCGAAACTAGAAGAAAGTAAAATCAGACCAGGCAT
The DNA here is from genome assembly GCA_916610165.2 of Gymnosoma rotundatum. NCBI lineage: Eukaryota > Metazoa > Arthropoda > Insecta > Diptera > Tachinidae > Gymnosoma > Gymnosoma rotundatum. The sequence continues at coordinate 37,409,256 of OU744337.1, forward strand.
TATACCCAATTACACTTATGATATTGATGTTGTTAAAGCCGAACAGGCTATAAGAGGTTTTAAAACTTTTTTGCAAAGTTACACGGAAATATCCAATAACTTAGAAAATGCTTTGGATGATTTATTTAACTACGAGCAGGATCCAAAAATACCTATTGAAAACAAATATGAAGCTCTTATTTTGTTGTTTAAACTTAGAGGTACTTCAACTTTAAAGGATGCTAAAAGAGATTTAAGGATTTTTAATGATTTGAAAAGTAGACTAAGTGAGATTAAGGCTTCTGCAAGTGCAGTGCCCAAAAAATCAGAAACTGCAGCGCCACCAAAAGCAGATGAGTCAAGACCCAAAGACGGTAGTTCTTAAATTTTTTTTCGTCTTTTAAATAAATAAAAAAATTACTCCAATTCGCACTTTTTAATCGAGCTTCGTAAAAATCTTGGTATATCAAAAAGCCCCTGTATAAATATTAAAAATATCTGGTCTTTGAGCAGAGAAAATTGCAATGAATTTTTTTTTAAATAAATTTAAATAAATTCCGAATAATTTCAGAAGTTATATACCCCTTCGTGTTTTTAATTTTCAATATGTTGTTGCTTATTACACATGGGGTAACCATAATTATTTAAGCAGCAGTACAAACCAACCACATGCAAAACACTGTATTCGATTATTGGTGACATGCCTTAATGTCATAGACATAATTTTAATATTTTACCGTAGCCAAATACAGTTGATTATTGACTTGAGGTATTGATTGTATGTAAGAGGTAATCTTGGTGAATTTTTACTTTTCGTAACGCTTCTTTATCAAAAAATGGCAATATACATAATAGTTGCTTATGGTTATGGCAACACTAAACGCTGAGACCAAATGTGGATGTAGCGTTGTGGTATGACATATTAACAGAACAGAAAATAAACTTTAAGTTACAAAGAAAAATCATACATTTCCAAAAGGTTTTCTTATTAAAAAGATAGTCTTTTCATTTGCACGATTTCCAATACATGTCTAAATATATTAAATACTAGCTGTGCCCACGACTTCGTCTGCGTGTTATTTCTAATTTTGTAGTAGACGACATAAGAGTTGCATTGTCATTTTTACGACATAATACAAATAAAATCCTAAAAAAACATCAAGCTCAAATTTTCTCACAGTTTTCTTTCTGAAAATTCTGAGATGTGTAATCTCTTCTTCAACTAAAGTTTAATTTAACCCTTTCGGGACTACTGGGATAATACGTCCCAGCAATTTTCAAACTGTTTTTTTTCTTTATTTTCAACGCAATCGCCAGGGAGGTAGAACTGCCAAACGTCCAAAAACGGATAGCATCAATATTAGAGACCACTTGCCAGTAGAGCAAGAGAAGCGTTGTCGCTGTGTCCGCTGTTCTTCACTTGGCATAGAAAAGCGAACAAAGATGATATGCTCAGATTGTAACAACGCCTTATGTTAAAAGTGTTTTGGGCCATTCCACAAATAAATACCTAATTACATTCCTAAAATGTTAAAAATAAATGTAAACTTTTATCTCAATCTAATAATATATATATATTTTAGTTGTCTTTTTAATTTCGAATCGCTCTTCGAGAACACTGATTGTGATTTTATGCCCGATGAAAACACTTGTTGGGATTATATGTCCCAGGATTAAAGGAAGAATTTAAAATTTTTAAGTATGGAGAACATAATACTTTTATCATACCTTTTAGAATATGGAAAAAATTTTACCATACATAATTTGGTTTGCAAAATAAAACTCCGTCCCGAAAGGGTTAAAGTTGCTTTGACTTTTTTAATTTCCAAGAAAAAAAAAACTGTTGCCTAAAAGCTAACTTAGCTAATTTTTCCAGCTCTAGGCAAAACTGGCAACAAAAAACTGCCTTGATACCTAAGAGTATAAAGTTTATAACTGACGTATTCATAAAATATTAAAATAGATTTGAAATGTATTTTAGGGCAAATTTTTATTGAACCTTTTAAGTAAAAATATACATATATGATGGTTGCTGCAAAATACGCGAACAATCTGGGGTGTTGGACTTTTTTCTAGAAAAAGCGTCATAGGAATTAGAAACTATCGTAAATAAATCATCACAGATATATTTTTAAAATGGGTATCATAAAAAATTATAAAAAGTTTTAAAACAAAAATCGTCAGACAAAATTTGCTGCTTTTTATTACAAAATGTTTTGTTAAATGTACATACTTGCTAAATTAGATTTAAGGGCTGGTTTTTAATTTTTAATGCTTGAGAGTTTTGGTGGTTCATAATGGGATAAAAATTTGTTTGCGATATGTACGGCGCTTGTTAGGAAATTTGATTAGATCTCCTATGGTATTTATATCATCTTATTCCGCAACAAAGTCTTTGAGACATCACAAAATTTTTATAAACACTTTAGCGATACGTAACGTTAAAATATGGGTTACAGACGATTTTGTAATTTTTACATTTTATTCTTAAAATTACTTTTTCTACCCCAGGACAAACTTTTATTTTTAAACAAAATTTGTATCTTAATGACAAAGCTCATTTTATTTTTAGTTTAAATTGTGAGTTAATATGTAGCGGATGTTGTACATAAAAATGAAACCAAATGGAAATGTTTGGGGGTTAATAGATTACTCGCTGCGCTGGTATGCTGGCGTTGTTTTTGCCAATACGTCTGGTTATCTCAGCAGTTACCAAAAAGAAATCATACCAGCTGATTGAAACGAAAGTTAAGTAAATTGATGAGGCCCGAAGTAAGTCTGCCTGTTCCCTGCCTGCACACAAAACAGAATGTCCTCTGGCTGATGTTTTGCTAGGAAATCTAAGCGCTCCCACCTGAGGCTGAGAAACTTCATCGTGGCATCGTATTAAAAAAAACTAATACGAGTATAAATTAAATGTTTATAAAAATGTTTAATAGCTCTTAAACGTTCATGAATAATCTCTTTCCGACTTTTGCTTATTAAAGGCTTACAAGCTCTTGAAGTACATTTCATGCATAATCATACTTAAAGTTTCATTAAAGTCACGTTTACTAAGAAGAATTTATTCTATTAATATTGTAATTTCTGTCACTGATATTTATTAGTTGAATTTTAGTATTGCTGCAATTCACAGAAAACAAGTAGAAAATTTAAGATTTATGTATCTGTATTCTAATACAAATACCCCCAAGTAAGGAGAGTAAAGAGTCTCTAAGTTTCGGGGTTTTCGGAACTATCAATCACGAAAAATAACGCGTTTCATGATTTCACGTTTGGCATTCCATGTGGAAAGGTTCCATTAAGTCTATAACAATTTTGCCATAAACGAATAGAGTCTTTATAATCATCTAAATTAAACAACTTCTGATGAAAAAATTTTAACCTCCATACTTCACCCCCATGTCGCACGAAATCGTTAAAATCACTCCAGCACGTATTACCCCATTCAAAAATTGATGTGTAATCGTGGTTAGGTATATCACTGGCTTATTGTACCCGGCGTTGCCTAGGTCTAATTTTAGGATCTTTTTTTGGCATTATATAATATTTGCCAAACATGAGAAATCTATCAAATCTCTTTAGATTAGGCTGCTGTAGTCAAGGAGGTAAGCACGTCGATTACAAATCTGTTTGGCTAGGGTTTCAACCCTTGCGGGTTGTTTTTGCTGTTTAATGGTATAAATACATATTCAGAATTAACATTAAACATGCGCCTCCTTCGTCGGTACTTTTTCATAGCATATTCGCCGACAAAGTAAAATAACTAATAAAATGTCTATATATAGCTTTCTGCTTACAACCGACTGTCTTATCTTTCATCTATCTCTCTCCTAACGAATGCAGCACGGATACCAAAATAACTAAATACGTATTGTTGCCTGAAGTGCTACTTCTCTTAAAAAACAAAAAATAAAAAAGTAAAATATTTTTAAGATTCATTAATTTGCACATTTGTTCTCTCCCTCACACCCTCTTCTAAAATAAACATAGAATATTTACCATTTACATTGTAAGCAGTACGGACGTAAATGCCTGTTTTTACCCTTTCTCTCTCATCTAGGTCGTAGCTCTGAAAACAGGCCCTTGTCGCAGTTACTGACTTTCTTGTTTACACAGCTGGCATATTAATTTTAATAATTCTTATTTAACTCTTTATTAATCAGCAGAGCAAAATTGAAGTTAATGTTTACATGTTTTTTAATAAACTCTGTTTTTATTAAATTTTAATATTTCAATGAATAGAATTTATTTTGGCTTAAGTTCATTTCTTTTTACTTTCTAAAAATCTTTTTAGAAAGAAAATTTTTTTTACAAATGTATGCGGACGTTTTCCAAAGAAAAATTAGACGCTAGCAGAATGAAATGCTGCACTTTCTGGACCGCTGCGACCTTCATCAGCATTCTTCGCATCTATCTACCGTAGTTGTGTACTTTTATAAACATCATCTATTTAACCAACTAACTTTGTAAATAAGAATACGAGAATACTCATGACTCGTATCAACATTGAGAAAATGAAAAAAATATCGTTTTTTTTAAGGATTTTGCGCAAAAAGGTGGTATTTTTTTTTTTTTTTTGCTTATGAAATTTAAATTTATTTCAGTACCAGCAAATTTGTTTAAATAATTTTAAAGACAAACTATAGCAAATGCGAATAAAAGCAAAATTAGATCAACAATTATAACGGTTCCTCCTCCAGCCCTTTCCAACATTGCCAATTTTGGAACAAAATTTTAAAATGATTGTAAAATTCCTCGGAGTGCAAAGCACCGATTAAAAAAAGGTAAACGGCAAGTCTCCAAATTTTGGCTACATACTCCAAAAAGGATGTGACAGCTCCGGGGTTAATTAAAGCCTATTTTGTAAAAAAAACACAAGTTTTTTGGGACATTTTCCCCTTTCCGGGAATTGATATGTTAAAACAAAAAAATTTTAATTTTATTTCACCATTTGATAAAAAAAACTCTTTTAGCTATATCACTTCAAAATTTTGTAGGAATAGCCCGATGCATCATGATATTTAATTTCTTAAAAACCGCCTTAAATTGATTTTTTCAGTATTTAAAAATGAAGCGCAAAAAAATTATTACAATATTATTAATCTAGATGTCATAAGCTTTCCTTTAATGCTACTTACATGCATATATTTAAGCTAGAGGAGCTTTCTAAACCTTGCATCCTCGTAATTATGTTAGCCTATATTTTTTTTTAATATGTAAAAGCCAAAAATGTGAATAAATACATTTTGTAAAAAACTTCGGTTTTAACATATAAAATGATCAAACAAACTCATGAGGAGGCGAAGCCTACAATTTTTAAATAAAGTCCAGTTGAAAAGTGTGTGAAACTTTTTTGTTTTATAAAAATTTTAAATATATTTCCACAACACCACTGTAAGAAAAAAATTAAAAAAAAAAATAATAAGTGTAAACAAAATTTGACATCTTCAAAGAAAGCGGGAACATCGAAACGAAATATAAAACAGTCGCAAAATTACCTGAGTTTAAAAAAGTCCCACAAAATTCACTGACCGCTAAAAAGGAATCACATTGCGACTCTGGTCGACGAACGGTAACACTGTTTGCAATACAATAATAGCACATTTTTTCAATAAGAACCTGTTGTTCTCTCTTAATGTATGACGAGCGTTTTTAAGCAAAAATTCTGAACCTTGTGTAAAACTTTGATTTTGGAATTATGGCATAAACAGCAGCTGGGCAAAACGTATAACTTTTATTATGGGTCACTGCTGTATTGTCCATTGATGAATATAACATAATATAAAAACACATAGCGGCATAGAATTACATATGTATGTATGTATGTATGTTTGTTTGTATGTATGTATGTATTTATGTATGTATGTATGATTGAATATATGAATGTATGTATGTACTCCGTTATAAAAGCATTTCTATACAATAAATTCAAACAGTCTTAAAACGTTTGAACCATAGTGAGGATATCTAAAATTATTATAAAATTAAGATAAAGAAAAAAATAAAGCTAAAGAGTTCGCAATAGCTTTAATTGTTGCGGTGATTTTTATATATAAAACAATATCTAGTGATGAAGAAAAACTACGAAAGGAAGATAATTTGTCGGTCTATAACGAATTACTTACGTGTATTATTCGCACACTCAAACATACAGTGTCTCTGTTTTGCTAATAGCGAACTTTCGTCTTACACATGTAGATGAATAAGTTAATAAAGATAATATTTGTTTATTGAATAAATTTACTAAAATAGTATAAGTGTAATTTGTTTTATGGTGAGCAGGACTGTACCTCTTACGCAACCTAAAATCAGAATTATAGTGGGGTTTAAAACTAGAAAAATAGTTAAGGTCGGAGCAGTGACCTTTAAGCGGAAAGGACCTTTGTGGAGAATAACAAGGGACGACAACAGTAGCCAACAGGTAAATTAAGCAGTTAAGAGCAGTTATGATCCAAATAAACATTTGTCTGCAAGAAACAGAACCCTGAACATATTTATGTTTTGTTAAATGTTTTTTTTTTTTGTTAACCCCTCACAATGTTATTTTTGGAGATTGTTTAAGTTTGTATTTTATTTGACCTTAAAAAATTCAATTTTTGTTCACTTAATCTTTTTTGGGCTCTAGGTCAGTACATTTATTTAAATAAAACTCTTTTTTGTTTTATTAAAATACATTTATATTGTTCAATATTTCGAACAACCTTCGGTGTTCTTCTTCAGGAACTAAAAAATATACAAACAATAAACAAACTTAAAAACACACAAAACAACATTTTTATCTTTTACAAAGAAACAATTTTTATGTATATATTGAAATTTTAAACTTATTATAAAATCACCTTGCTTCGAGTAAAGCTGTGAATCTCCTATAGTGGGCGTATTATGCCTACTAAACATTTTTTTGTTTATATTTTGTTATAATATGTCTGTACATTTGCGCGCAATTTTCTGTATCTCTTTTATAATTCATACTTCTGTCCTCCGGAGTATTAATAATATGTAACATCTCAATTATGTATCTCTTTTTATAGTTATTTTCTTGTTGTAGTATTGTTGCATTTTCTATATTGGGAGAGTGGTTACTCATTGCACAGTGGGCTGCTATCGCGGTTTTTTGTTCTGTTATTCCCTTTCTAGTTTTATAATCTGGTTTGTGTGCAGCTAATCTCGTCCTTAACTTCGACTTTGTCGTTCCTATATATATTTTATTACAATCATTTGATCCATCTCCGTAACATGAGTTTTATTTAAATAAATGTACTGACCTAGAGCCCAAAAAAGATTAAGTGAACAAAAATTGGATTTTTGGAGATTTTTAAGTCTTGTGGCCGCAAATTGATGGCGCCTGATTCCATATCAACACGAAAATCTACTTTAAATTTTTTTTCTCTGATTTTAGATACTCTATTTAACAATTTCATGTTTACATTTGGTATTGTTAATTTTGATTGTTGTTTGTTTGATTAATGTTTGTTTTAACAATTATATACTTTCTGGCGATGCAATCCAAGCAAAATATTGGACCCGGAGATAAGATAGGTATCAAACATTGACAACTTCTTACTTCTCAACACAGAAAAAAGTGCAAACACCTGCCTTTTTTTCAAAACTCATACCAAGTGGCAGATAAGGGGAAAGCACGGAGAAATTTTGTACGGCCCAAGAACCTATTTAAATGAAATTTGAAACATAAATAGTTCCTTACCTAGAAGGCGTGCAAGTTACGTTTTTTTTTTTTTTAAAGTGTTACCTAGAGGGCTGTTAAGGGAAAAGCGATGAATGTTATATGGCTATATCGATTAAAATTAAATTCGAATACATACAATAAAAAAGTATGGGATATCTTACAAAATTCTCTCTCATTTTTATATTACTTTTTGACAGAATAGTTCTTTAATATGGTGAATAATTTACGGCTTATTTGTTTGTTATTTTGCGACTTGAGGTTTGTTTCCCTCCCACTTATAATGGTTATTTTACATATAAAATGAAAAAAAACAAGACGGCTTCAAAAAAAAAAGCTGGACACCCAAAAACTTTTTCCCCTATCTTAAACTCCGTTGTCAGTCCCCTCTCTAAGAGAGTATAATTTATTTTAAAGCATAAAAAAATTATGGTAAATTTTTTTATATAGTATGAGTGCTATATTCGGCTATGCTAAATTTTACATACCCTTCACCCTGAAGCAGCTCCAGTCAATATAGCAAATATTGGAGTGAAAAATTATTTAAAAATTAATGTTAATGCTCTTAATGGGTTAAGAATTTTTTTTTAAATTAGTATTAGTAAAAAATAGTATTCCCTAAAAAATATCTTCAAAATGAGATCCATATATATGTATATTTTAAAAATTTTGATGGTTTTTTTCTTATTTTTTTATTCACTATCGCCCCATTATTTATTTTTTTGTGTGGAGTTACTTTATTGTTCCAAATGATCTGGAAAAACTAAAGGTAGGCGTGGTGATTAGGAAGCAAATAGCCATTTTATTAGATATTTTACTTCGCCAGTCTTCGTTTATTAAGTGATGCCTGTTTTTCAGATAACTATAAAAAAAAATATGAAAACATTATTTAAGATCAATTGGAAGGGTTATTAACTTAAACCATTACAAAAATAAAAGAAGTGCTTGAGAATAAGTTAAATAAGTGGCTTTATCTTGGCTTTTATTTCCACGGTTTCTTTTTCTTCTACTCAGATACAAAAAAAAAATTATAATTTTTAGGATACAGTAGCTAAAGGGTAAAAACGTAACAATTTTGTTGTTGGTACAATTTCTCTCCGCCTCTCACCATCAACTATTTAAGATACCGTAATAGGTACACAATTGAAATTTTCCCAGATAAAGGGTGTTCCGCAGGTAAAGTGATATTCATAAAAAGTTTTTATTTTTTGAACATTAATAATCAGAAGCAGTAAGTAAAACAACTTTGAATTAAAGAGTGTCCCAATAGTAACATCATTTTCATGTACGTTGTTTGGTTTTAGACCCAAACTTATACATTTTGTTTCATTATTCATTGAAACTTAATATTAGTTAAATTAATTTAAATCATAATTATTCCCCAATCATTTAACTTTTTATTATGTCCATCAACTATTTGGGCACTTCTAATAAAAAAGTATCTATATTTTAGTAAACTTTTAAAAGTCCTCTCGTTTCCTGGGGTTCGGTGGTATTAATTCATTGTCATTACAATGACAATCAGCTGTATCCAAGGTAATAAAGGTGTAAGTCAGATAAAAGACAAAAAAAAATTTTTAATTAAATAATAATTTTAATTTCCATTCTTTGGAATGATACCGAAAAATCTTACATTTTTGGAAGAATTTTCAGGTTTATGGTAATTTTTCCCCTCGTACTTTGTGGCTATCTTTGATAGTGACTATACGTCAATAGTTTTGTACTAGCTGCTCTCGGCGTGCTTCGCTATGCATGAATATTAATATTAAATACCGTGTGTATTAAATCAGCACACAGTTTAAATGGGCAACATCGCATAAGCCATCTTAACGACCATAGAACAAACCCTAAAAATTTAATCGAATTCGGTTTGACCGATCGTTAGTTATAAAGTCACAACACACTTCTAACAATTATATATGTACATACATGTGTATATAGATTTAGTTTCCAGTTCTGCTTTTTGTTGATTAATTGATTGCTTTGTTCATTATGACAACCGTTTTTTTAAGTAAAATACGGAAATACACAATGCCTTGATAACAAAATTAATAAATAATAAATTCACGAAAATGGGGAAAGTCCCAAAAAAAAAGTCGTAAAATTATCTGAGTTTAAAAATGTCTCACAAAAATCACAGACCCATAAATAGGAGTCACATTGCGACTTTAATCGACGAACGGTAACGCAGTGTACATTACATGATCTTTTCAATTAGAGCCTGTTCTCTTTTCGTGTGCTGCGGTATGTTGTATGATGAGCGTTTTAAAGCAAAAATTCTAAACCTTGTGTAAAAATATAACTTTGGAATTATAGCAAACACATGTACAAGACAAAACTTATTTTTACACCCTTCACCATAGAAAGTGCAAACAGGTTATATCTGAATTTGTCATTCCATTTACAATTTCTACAATATCTTTTTCCGCCGCCATAAAGCATATTGACTCCTTATTCATAGAGAAGACTGTCCCTTTATCCGTCCGTGTTAAATACGCCAATCGATCAGACATAGTGTAGAAAAACGGGTGGTATCGAAAATCAGCAATATCGCTGCATGTCCTGGGAGGCAGCCGGCAAAACACCACGCCTACCGCTAATTCTTGCATGTAATTTGGAACAATAAAGTAACTCTACTAAAAAAAAGAAATAAATGTATGAGGCGATAGAGAGAAAAATCAGAAAAAACATGAAGTGAAAAAATTTGTGCCCGCCCATATTCAAATTTTTCAAAATATCAATATGGGTATCATTTTAAAGCTTTTGAAGAGATCTTAAAGGAAATACTAACAATTCTTAAAACTGCTTAACCCATTAAGAGCCGATGTCAATTTTATATAAAATTATATAAATGCAGTAAGAATTTTTTTTTATTTTTTAATTCCCTGTCACCCCAATATTTGCTTTTTTGATTATAGTTACTTCACTAAACTACATTTACATATTTGGTGAAAAGTATATAAGATTCGGCACAGACGAATATAACACTATTACTTGTTATTATAATGGGCCACTACTGTTTTGTTATTGACAAATTGATTTCGATTTCATTTCTGTTTTATTATTGTAATAAAATAATAAACACATTTTTTGTATTAATTCTAATTAATAGCGAGATAGAATTACATACATATGTGTGTGTGTATTTCTATACCTAATAAAATTATTTCTTTACAATAAATTAAAACAGTCTTTAAACGTTTGATGTATAGTGAGGACATCTACAATTATTATAAAATTATCATAAAGAGAAATGAAACGTGTAGAGTTCGGATTAGTTTTAGTCGTTGCGGTGATTTTCATACATAAAACTATATCTGGTGATGAAGAAAAACCACCGAGTGAAGAAGACATGCCAGTCTATAACGAATTAGTTATGTGTATTGTTCGCACACTCAAACATAAAGTAGATCCCAAAAATAAGGCATATTATCCTTGCAGTTTATTGGACTTTGCTCATAAAGCACATAATAATTATACAGCTCTTTTGAAAATAAATGTAATGCTTGATGATTGCATGATGTTGATTTCACAACTAAATGGAGACTTAGGCAAGAACAAGTTTGTCGCTCTTCTTCTAATAGAGAACTTTCGTCTTAAACATTTATATGAGTAAATTATTGAATTAAAATGTGCTTATAAAAATAATTTATAAAATAAAATTGTAAAATTGTAATTCTTTTTTTATTGTAAACATAACTGTTCCTCTTAGGAACTGTCACTGGAGGAGGCAAAAGATAAATGTCTTAATCTCCTAGTCGAAGTAAGAAATGCTTATGATCCATAAAGTATTTAACTTTCTTTCTTTTAATGTAAGATCGCTTGTCGAAGTTAGTCGGATAGTTGATTTATTGAATACTTTAAGGTACGGTCAGATTAGTCAAATATTTGACAAAAAAGACGTAACCACAACTCAATGATAAAGGGTAAGATATTACATTTATTATATTATAAATCGTTACTCGAAATGATACGTGTCAGGAAAGATTGAATAAACATTTGTAAAAATAGTGGTTACGCTTTTTTGGTCAAATATTTGACTAATCTGACCGTACATTTAGTCTTTAATATAATATAACACAGGTATTGCCTTTGTGCAAAACACACATCTAAGGGATACACATAGAGATTCGCTTGCTAATTATAGATTTTAAATGATAATAGTTCGCAAGGAGTAGCAATTATTTTGAGGATAACATTCAAATGTACTAAAATTGCCTGCCATGTAATTTGAACTCGACTAAATTGAGAAATGTATTATCAATTCTAAGTAACTTCGCCCAACATTTTGATGGTTTGTTATTGAAGGTGATTTTAATTCAAAACATTTTGCATGTGGCGATTCACTGTTTATTGCTAAATCTGTTTTTAGATGTTTTAAAATTATTATACCTGCATATGTTACGCAGAATATTATACTAGGTAGTGGCAGTAGATCAGTTGACTTTCTTGTTTAAGTTTTCAGATGTCAAATTTTTTTTTTCTACAAACATTTTTTTTACAGTAGTGTTGTGGAAATATATTTAAAATCTTTGTAAAACAAAAAAGTTTCACACACTTTTTGAAACTGGATTTTATTTTAAACTTGTAGGCTTCGCCTCCTCACGATTTTGTTTGCTCATTTTATATATAAAAACCAAGAAGTTTGGTACAAAATGTGTTTATACACATTTTTGGTTTTCACATAGATTAGATTAATAATATTGTTACGTTTTTTCTCTTTTTAGAATAAACGTACGGATTCTTTTGATTGCAAATACCACTGTGACTCATTATTCTGTATTCAAACTTTGTGGCTTTCTCTGGCTATACTGCTTGATCCTACCGGTCTTGTGAACCCCATGGTCTAGTATTTACTAAACATGCGTTATTATTAAAAACGCTGCCATCCATATTACACTACTGTTACTCCGGCGAGACATGAACTACTCGATGCCTTGTTTAGTAACCTTAACCATCCACAGACATCTTCACTACTCCTTTTATCCAAGCCAGTCATCCCCTTTAATCCAATAGCCACAATACACGTTTGCCATACACTATTGTTATGCTGTTACACTTCCCCGCGCTAACCGCTACCGATCTTGCTTTTTATTATAAAGGGCTTCTTGACAATTATCTGTTGCTCTTATATTAAATTGGACGTTTCTACTAAATTATCTGCCATGGCTTTACACAATAATTGTCTTTTTGCTCTCGGGAGATTTTGTACTGCTGCTTCTTAATTTTTAAATGCATTACAACAATTATTATTTTCCGTTGTACGCATGTCCGAAGCCGGGATCGAACTAACGATCTTCTAAGTAATTGTGGCTTTTATTCTATACCCACACAATAAGTGGAATTAACTTGTTCACCAAGCTCATACGAATAATGTGGGGTTGCCACATCTTATATTCGTAACAATATGTAATTATTTTTTCGCGCTACATTTTCAAAAACTGAAAAAAACACCTTTTTTTTAGAAATTAAATATCATAACGCATCGGGATATTCCTACAAAATTTTGAAGTTATATAGCTAAAACAGTTTTTAATAATAAAAACTTAAAATATCCCGGACCGGGAAAATGTCCAAAAAAATTACTTTTTTTACAAAAGAGGACTTAAATAATTACGGGGCTGTCAAATCCTTTTTGGAGACTTACCCTTTTCCTTTTTTTTAATCGGTACTTTGCACTCTGAGGAATTTCAAAATAAATTTACAATTTTGTTCAAAAATTGCGAATGTTGGAAATGGTTGGAGGGGGAACTATTATAATTGTTGACCTAATATAGCTTTAATTCGCATTTGCTACAGTTTGTCTTTAAAATGGTTTAAACAAATTTGCTAGTACTGAAGTAAATTTAAATTAAATAAGCAAAAAAAAGGATACCACCTTTTTGCGGAAAATCCTTAAAAAACGATATTTTTTAAATTTTCTTAATTTAGAGACTAGTAACTTTTTAACGATAAGCGCTATCAGGACAAAACTTTAAACTGGTTTATTTTAAATTTTATTAAGAATGTAGTAAATGTCCTAAAGTAATAACCCGGTAATTAATAAGCGTACTACGCCAAAAATTAAGGTTGGTCAAAATTAACAAAACAAAAAAACTTGTAAGCGTAGAAGTTTTCAAGATCTTGGAACTTTGTCTTTCCTTCTTCGACCTTTCTGATATAAGTAATTTAAAAAATCTTAACATTTGAGTTAAAAATAAACTTTTTATGACATTTTCAAAAATTATATATACGAGGTACTTAAATTTGGGGCCCTACCCAGAAGCCCTCCTTCACCCTAGGAGCCTGACCGTCCGTAGATTCACTGAGAAACACCTCTGCCCTGCCTTTGTAATATTTCGTTGAGATATATTGAGTGGTTCTTGAGATACCGAATTTTGCAAAAAAAAATCGTTTTCAAACCACTGTGCGTCTAAATTTGATATCGAAATTTTCAATATACTTTTCACTAATTACATTTGGAAAATTGTGTATTAAGCCTGTCAGAAAATTAATTTTTCTATTTATAATTTTCAAAGGGTCAATAGATGAAAGTTTTTTTTTTAAAGTATTGTCAAAATCAAATCGCTTTAATATTTATTTACTAAACTCAATGTAAGATGCCACACAATTTTCAATAAAATCATTTTTTTCTTTTGCAGTGAGCTTTAAGGTAGAAATAGACTTTTGTTTTCAAAGTCAATGTCCTTATTGAGACTCATGTTCACATATTCTGTTTGTATAATATTGTCTAAAATTTCCTCACATATTCTATTGCCGTATTCACAAGCTCTGCTAAGGTGTAGGTAGTATTGCATATTACCTTTTGTTTACTTCTTTGTGAACAACCATTGTATCAGTGTGCCATTGTACATTGTACTTCATACGTCAAAAAGTAAATAAGAAGAAGAAAAGTGCTATTCATCATTTGTTATTTATAAGCCAAATGGGGGAGAAAACATAAAAAAGTAAATTAATAAATTTTTTGTGTGAAGATGAAATTCAAGAAATTTTTAGGATGAACCTAATGTACTTGCTCTCCAGTCGCAGAATTATATATTTAGGGCTACCAAAATCATCATTATGGCATAATCGGGTTTTAAGATATTATGATGAAAACAGATTTCCTCATATGATACGACTACGGCCAGAGGAACTTGCCTATATATTCAACCTTATAAAAAATGACGATGTTTTTCACACAATTGGCGAAAGGCTCCAACTACGCATTGACTTGCAGCTTAAAATTGTACTTTACTGCTTAGGATCTTCAGGAAATGGTGCTTGTGTTCGTAAGGTAGCATATCTTTTTGGTATAGGTGATGGCGGTACCATACAAAATATTAGAAATCGAGTCATTAAAGCAGTATTAAATCTTAAAGAACAGTTTTTATATTGGCAACTTTCAACTTTCAACTCCAACTTTCTAATAAATCAGTCAAATCAATAAATTAAATAAATAAAACTAATAAAAATATCTTTTAATTCAATTTAATTTAATATAATTCACACATGAACACAAAAATAATAATTTATTTAAACATAAAACATTTAAACAAATACAACGTTTGAAAAACATATGAAAAAAAGTACTAAGTGTTGTATCGCATGTTTGCCTGAAAATTACCAACAACACAGCTAGCACCGTTGTATTTTGTTAGCACTTAGCACGTACTAGGGGGCTTGTGAATAGGGCATATGTATCTGACAAAATGAGCTTTAAGAAATTTTGTGTTGTTTACAACAGGCTGATACAAAACTTAACTTCACTATCTAGTACAATTACAATGAAAGTACTACACACTTGAAATACAAAAATCATAGTTTTTATAAATTAGCAATCATAATTAAAGAAAAAAAATCATAAAATCATCATATTGACAACGCTGCGTCACAAGCTCAAAACGGCACGTTCAATTCAGGTACTTGGCGCAGTTCGCATGAAGTACATATTACAAACTTAAAATTAAGGTACTCCCCATATTATTTCTTTTTTTCTTTGCCCTAATAAAACAATTAACATACAAGTCTGTCGTATTGTACAAGCAAAACTAAAATATGTATGCAAGTGTTGTATATAAGTTGTAAAAAAACAAACATTTTAAAAATGTACATTGAATAAAAAATTGATGTAAGCAAATTAATTTTTGTTGTAGTTTTTTTTCGCTACCTGTAAGGGACACACACGCCTTTATCTTAAAAAAAACCCTAGCACGCTGGAAAAGTTTAAACTCGTATTTGTTACAAAGTCAAAAAATGTTCTTTCAGCTATTCCCTATAAACTGTACTGAACTGTAACCATTATTATTTTTTCTTTACGTATATACATACCGAAACTTGAAATAATTTTCAAATACTCCTCCTACAAAAAAAAATGGACAGGATTTTTGGAGTACATTTCCACTAAGAAAAACATATGAGTTATAAGATGGTAATAAGGGCAATACGCCAAATTTCTAATCATATTTTACCATAAAATAATTGGTGCTGAATTTAATTGTAAAAATGCAATAAGCGGTAATAATCTCCAATTACAAAATTTTAATATTTCTTTTGTATCATTTTCTTTTCTAATATTTCAACCTCTAGGTCAGCTTTTAAAATAAAAATATTATTATTTATTTTTTATTTTTTAAATATTTCATTCCATATGACTTGCACACGCCGTCTAAACTCAGCTTAACGGAAAAACATATTTTTTTTATTTTTTTACAACAAAACTCATGATATTGATAGCGCCAACATAACCGAAAATTTGAAATTATATAGACTTCTTGAACATAAATTTTAAAATATCTTGTTTGTTGTCTGCAACATTGCAATGTTACAAAAAAACTTATTATGGTTATTGTGATCATATAACAACCATGTTTTTTCTTTGCATGTATAGAGGTTAGTACACGTTATGGGGATTTTTTGTTTAATTTAATATTTCATTTTATTCTTTTATAAGTATATTTTAAGAGTTCTCCTCTTTACATAAGTTATCCCCGGAAAGATGGACATATTTTCTTTTGTGCTAAAATTTTTTGGTTTATTTTTCCTCTTTTTTGAGATAAAACGTTATTGTCTTAAGTAATCTTTATATACTGTTAAAAAAATGCTCAATAAATTTAAATTTAATTTTAAATTTAAAATAGAATAAAATAAAATAAAATAGTAAAAGTGTAATTATTTTTAATGGTGAAGAGAACTGTTCCTCTTATGCAACCTGAATACATAATTATAGTGGGGTCTTAAACTTAAAGAATAGTTAAGGTCTGAGCAGTGACTTTCAAGCGGAAAGGTCATACGTATAGAATAACGTGAGGCAACGACAGAAGCCACTAAGCACATTAAGCAGTTAAGAGCCAATATAATCACTTATATAAGGATATGATCCATTACATTTGTCTGCATTACAGTCTCAAAAAAATGAACCTTGGGCGTATTTATTAATATTTTACTTTACTGTATTTTTTAAACCTTTGACAATGTTATTTTTTGAGATTTTTTAGACTTGTAAATTATTGTTCTCTTATTTCACATCAACAAAAAAATTTTTTCTTTTTTTGCATATTTTGTTTGAAAATTGATTTTTAAATTAAATATTTTTAATTTTATTGGCATATATATGTATGTATGTAAATATTTACATACATATGTTTGTTTTTAATAATTAAACATACATATGGGCTTTATTGATTATGCATACAAGGCAAAATCTTAGACCCAGAGAGGCGAACATGGACAATTTATATACTTCTCCACAGATTTCAGTGAAATTCGAAGCACAAAAAAAGGTACAATAAACCTGTATTTTTTTAAAACTGGTACTAAACGGCAGATGATGGAAGAACACGGATCACTTTTATACGGCCCCACCGAGTTTAATGAAATTTGAAACATTAATGGTTTCTTTCATAAAAGTGTATAAGATAAATATTTTTCTAAAAACTCTCACTTAGAAGGTAGTTATGCAAAAAGCGAGGGATGTTACATGAATGCATCGATTAAATTTAAATTCGAATTTAATAAAATATGTATGACATTACTATAAAAAAAAGCTAGCCGCCAAAAAAGCTTTTTAGTCTCCCTACTAAGCTTGCCTATTCTGTGTTCATTAGCATCTATCTATCTCACACTCCGATATTAACCGCCACTGTTCCAGTGGTTCAGTGGACGCTCAATGACATCATTTGGATTTTCTAACGAAGTTAAATTTATTTTGAAGCTACAAAATCATGGTATATTTGTAGCCCCTGTAGTTCATTAAATGTCTATTAAGATGTTAGTGCCCTCCTTTAAAGCCTCTTAGTACATATCAAAGGAAGTACAAAAATTTTAAGAACCAACTTTATTTTAGTCTTCTACGTTAAATGGTCATTAGTTTTTATTTAGGTCTCGAAACCTTAATTCTGCAAGACGTTACCATTTCTAATCTGAGTAGCTTAGACTAAACTGAGGTAAAGCATTCGTTAACCAAATATTTCGTTGAATTTCATAAAACTGATTTTTACCTGCAGCAATGTTTTCTTTATTTTTTTCTTTTAAACTTGATTTGGGCTGCAAAGAATGTATGGCATATCTTTAACAAATCTATCAATAATTAAGAATATTTCAGTAGAGAAAATTTAATTTTGGGGTTTTTAAATTTACTTTTAATTTTTAACCTTATTTAGATTATACTTTACTGTGACCAATGTTGCAATGTTAAAATAAAAAGGTTTTAATTAAGCATTTTTATGAATATGCAAAATCGATCGAAATCTGAAGAAGGTAAAACAAATAAGGTATGATTAATACGAAATTAAAACCATTCTGATCGAAATGTTTGATACGTATAAATATATAAATGCGGTATCTTGCCACCCACAAGGGGTTAATTCAAAAATAGCCAAACTGGCGCAACTCTAGGTGATATTTTACAATGCAATTCTTTACGAATATCTGAAGGTTTTTTGGATTTCTTACAAAATTATCAAGTTAAAGTTGAAAATGGTTTTTATTTTAAGTATTATGTTAAATTTTAGAGAACGTTGAGCTTATAAGACATTTGAAAACGAATAAAAACATGAAAACAAATTCCAAATGCTAATTTATTTTAATTGGAGGGTTTACTATCTTAAACCATTAAAAAGAATTAATAAAGTGACGGAAAGTATTACAAATTAGTTGGTCTTAGGTGGGCTTTTTGTTCAATAATCAGAATTGCTTTAAATTTAAATCAGTGTTTAAATTGCTTGCTTAAAAATAGCAACCGCACTAAAATCTTTGCTTTGCTTACATGTTTTTCAGCAAATAAAAAACTAAATAAATGTCTCAGCATTTACAAAACATTTCATTATAAACCAGCAACAGCAAAAAGCAAATGCAAAAAAAAAAAAAGAGAAAGAATCGCATTTGCTTCAGCTGACTATGTGTTTCTTTCTGCAGCAAAGCAATCAGCAAAGCATTTATTTTAAAAATGTTTATAGTTGCTTAAGCAATAAGTTAATGTTTGTTTCTTCTTTTGCTGTTGCTTGTAAAGAAAGAAAAAAAAACACCATTTAATGGTATAATAAAAGCAACGTTTTTAAAATGTATTTTCTTACGTACTTGTATTGTAAGTAATAAATACATAAATACGTTTCCAATGTTAAAAGGGATGAAAAGCAGCGAGTTACAGCAAAAAACAGCAATCGTAGTCAGCCACAACTTTATAGTAAACAGCTAAGCAAAAGCAAAAAAAAAAAAAAATAAAGAAAAGCTGATTGCTCAAGCAACAGCAAAAGTTTTAAAATTAATTGCTTTGCTGCAGAAAGAAACACATAGTCAGCTAAAGCAAATGCGTTTCTATGTTATTTTTTGCGTTGTTTTTTGTTTTTGCTGTATATTTTCACAGCAACAGTTAAGCACCTACATTTGCATTGGAAATAGTTAAGCATTTTTAATCACTGTTTTAAATAAAATAATTACACAAAAAAATTTTATTAAAAATAAAACAAAAATCTTTGGCCCATATTCATAGTTAAAAATAAAGTATACTTTAAGGAAACTAAAGTACGTTTTACTTTAGAGTCGACTCTAAGTCATTCATAGACAATTTAAAATATACCTTTGGCGTTAAAGTCGATTCTGAATTTAAAACTAGCTTAAGCTGTTTTTAACTCATTTAACAACATCTTCTGTTTTTTGTCAAATTAAAAAGTAGTAGTAAAAATAGTAGTAAAAGAAGTATATTTAATTTTGCTTACATCTTCAACTGTACATATCGGAGGACTCTTTAAAATTTGATAAGAATTTTTAGCAATTTCTTCACTAAATCTTTTAGCACAGTCAATTTCCGAAACGCAGTTGCTGCCGATTAAAATTTCGCCATCCTCTAATTCGTGAACAATCACATCTTCAATAAGATTGGCTTCTGCGCTTACTTCAGAAATAAGAATTGCATTGTATTAGATTTTCTGGCGTTAACTTTCATACGTATTGCATTCTATGACTTTTTTTGTATATCATTGACACGTCACTATCTCTTGTTTTCACCGAATCCAAATGCAGGCTTATGCATTCACGAAGGCATTCCTTTTCAGCGGCACTCCAGATGGCTTCTCAGTCTCTTACTTTCTTCAGAGTCTCTAAACAAATTTGTAATTACATCCAAAATAATATCAAGATGTATATATGAAAAAAACTATAACAAATTTTTCCATAGTTTATTTTTTATTTGGTTTAAGAACACAACACTCAAATCAAGTTTTTGGTTTTTTTTTACAAAAGTGAACAAAATAAAAACAATTTTGCTTTTTTCTTATGTTATTTTAGAAATTGTATGAAAACATTTATCAAATTACAGTTGACACCCAGTTTAAGTCGGTTCAACTTAAAGTATACTTTATTTTTGACAATGAAAGCAAAAAGGATAATAAAAGCTTTTTAGTTTAGTGTATACATTAGCAAGAGTCTACTTTAGTCTCTAACTATGAATACGGGCCATTATTTTTAAGGTCAACAGCCGCTGCAATAATTAATACTAAAAGTAAAAGAGTGTTTTAAGCCTGAATGATGTTCATAAAAATATTGTTATATTTTGCACTATGGTACGCATAAAATTTTTACTTTGAACTAAAAGGTGTTACAATAGCGACTTGATTTGACTTTTTGAGCCGCAATAGGCAGACACTTTAAGTTTAAATATTTTTATGTCCGCTATAGGAATAAATCAAAAAATTACATATAAAATTAAATATAAAGGGTGTTCCTACTGTAACGTAATATTAACATATTTGGTTTTATCTTAGGCACACGCCTTAAAATTTCTTAAAATAAATAATAAAATCATAGATACTTTAGGCACGAAAGCCTACGTATGTGAGTACAGCTATCGGTTGACGGATTTATTGAATAATTTTTTTACTTATTTATACAACCCAGTGTTCGTAGTCGCATGGCTATATAGACACACCATCTTTTTCCGCACTTCACATAAAATTATATCTGTATTACAAAAAACCAAAATTGGCATTAAAGCTTTATCTACCATTTCTGTTTTGAGAGAGAGATTTTAAGGCCTTTCTATACTGCTTACACCAACCAGCATTAAAAAAGTAAAGTCCTCGGCTTATTCTTAAAAAAATTAAAAAAAATTAATAAAAAAAATTTATATGTAACAAAAAAATTTAAAACTATAAAAACTATATATTTTATTAAAAAAACAACTTTACAATAATACTACAACTTGTGAGGCCCCAAAATTTTGTGTAGCTTTTAAAGCCAAATTTTATAAGCAATAAAACTATATATTTTACATTATTACTACATTGAAACAAATATTAGTTAAATTAAATTTAGATCTTCCATATGCCCTTCTTCAATAAATATTCATTTAATTTTTTATTATTATCCATCAACCATTTGGCCACCGTTAATTGTTCACGCTGTTTACTTCGATCATTTTCTGTCATGGCATTACAAATCGTATTGAAAATCTCCTGCAGCTCGTAAGCAAATTCGCCACTTTCTTCTTGCAATAGACCCGCAAAAAAGTTACGGTATTTTGGCAAACTTTTAAAGGCCTTCTCGATCCATGAGCACTTGGGATTCGGTGGTAATAATTCATTGTCACTGTAATGACAATCAGCTGTATCCAAGATTATAAAGGCGTGTGTCAGCTGAAAGACAAATAAATTATTTATAGATTGAATAATAATTATCAAAAAACGGGTTTAATAAAGAAATTTTATATAAAAAAAATTTTAACGAAAATCTAAACTTTTAAGAGATCACGTTTTGAAAAGGTTTTTAATAATTCTCATTACGTTCAAGTACTTCAACTAGTACCAAAAAGTTTCTGAAATATAAGAGTAAATCGCAATGTTTTTAGAAAATCATAAAAATGGTGTTAATAATATAATCCACAAGTTTCAAAAACATTTTAAATTTTAAGTTCGTTATTAACAGTCGGTTGGGAGAGTAAAACAACGCGCTTTCTCGAATGCTTCAATTGCCAAATCCATTAAAAAATAGTTAAAAATTCTTTTTAATAATTCGTTTAAATGAACGATATTGCCATTTTAAAATTGTATTACCTAATTGCAGAAAATATATAATTTTTTAAATAAATATTTAAGTAACAATTATAAGCAAGAAGAAAATGGAGTCAATCGTTATGACAAATAAAGCATTTATTTCAAAGATTAAATAGCCACTCTAAAGCATTTAAGGCTAGTGATTTTAAATTTGAATAAAGCTTTCATAATAAATTCATCCGTGCAACTGTAAAATCAGCTAGCAAATTAATTGACAATTGCAAAATGATCCAAATAAACAAAAACAAAATTTTTGCCTTGCTGCAACTTCCAAGTAGCAATTCTCATGTTTAGCAGCTGTTTTCGTCACTTTACTTTAAAGCGCTGTTATAAAGAAAATAGCTTTTATTTTAAAAACTCATTACAAAAAGGCTAAGATTTCATAAAGGGTGTCTTAATGAGAGCGTACTTTTTACAAATATAACGTGTTTTGTATTTGTTTTTGGTGCATCATATTTATCAACGATCATACGTGGTACCCTGTTCAGACATGTTGTCTTAATTGAGTCAATTAAGTTTTAATTGCTCAATTAAGCTTGTTCAATTAGCACAAGCCATATTTATTTTACTAGGTAGTGTCGTCCACCCAGCTAATTTCACTTTTCATTACAAAAACAACATGGTGTTTTGTTGTTGCTTTGAAGTTGGAAGTGTCAAAAGCTATTTTTGTATGATTCCCCATTTAATTTTTATTTGTTTGTTTATATTTTTAACTTGCAGCTTATCAATTTTATGAATTTTTTCTTCTCACTAAATATAGTTCCCAGAATAAACATGCTTGTTGGCAAGGGTTGCATTTCGCATCTTATTCAATTAGTGATGCAATTAAGTACTAATTGCTCAATTTATTAATTGACTTCTTATATGGTAAATAGATCTCAATTAAGGCCTTAATTGCGTAAGTTCCTTAATTGCGAAATTAAAGCATCTGTCTGAACAGGGTATGAGAGATGTTATGTATTAGCGTTGCCAATTTAACAAAGAAAAAACGCTAAATATGTAATGCATTTTTTAAGTTGCCCAAGTATGCTGTGTAAATATTATCTCTGGTGCTTTTATAAATTTAAATAATGATTGGGCGAAATCCAAAGTCAAATTTAGGTTTTAAGTTTTGAAATCTTATTTGTCGTAGGGCATAACAAAATTGTAAAATCGCTGGATGAAAAATTTTGAAGCAGCAGATAATTAAGTTTTATTAAGCTCGCCGGTATTTAAGCCAAATTTGGATTATAAACTAAGTATATGTCCTACATGGATTATTATAACTTGGGATCGAAATCAAAGTTACCATTCAGTACTTCTGAAAAATATTAAATACGTTAATGTGGAATTGGCAATAAAAAGTCATGCCACTGTGATTGTAAGTGCATTGTAATAGGATGTTCTCCAGCGTTTTGTTGTGTTCCACTATATTTTTGTCAAAGGCTATATATTGTATTGTATTGTATTGTATTGCATTGTATTGTATTGTATTGTATTGTATTGTATTGTATTGTATTGTATTGCATTGTATTGTATTGTATTGTATTGTATTGTATTGTATTGTATTGTATTGTATTGTATTGTATTGTATTGTATTGTATTGTATTGTATTGCATTGTATTGTATTGTATTGTATTGTATTGTATTGTATTGTATTGTATTGTATTGTATTGTATTGTATTGTATTGTATTGTATTGTATTGTATTGTATTGTATTGTATTGTATTGTATTGTATTGTATTGTATTGTATTGTATTGTATTGTATTGTATTGTATTGTATTGTATTGTATTGTATTGTATTGTATTGTATTGTATTGTATTGTATTGTATTGTATTGTATTGTATTGTATTGTATTGTATTGTATTGTATTGTATTGTATTGTATTGTATTGTATTGTATTGTATTGTATTGTATTGTATTGTATTGTATTGTATTGTATTGTATTGTATTGTATTGTATTGTATTGTATTGTATTGTATTGTATTGTATTGTATTGTATTGTATTGTATTGTATTGTATTGTATTGTATTGTATTGTATTGTATTGTATTGTATTGTATTGTATTGTATTGTATTGTATTGTATTGTATTGTATTGTATTGTATTGTATTGTATTGTATTGTATTGTATTGTATTGTATTGTATTGTATTGTATTGTATTGTATTGTATTGTATTGTATTGTATTGTATTGTATTGTATTGTATTGTATTGTATTGTATTGTATTGTATTGTATTGCATTGTATTGTATTGTATCAGTTGGTTTCTTTCTCCTGCATATACAGCAATACCTCATATTTCATTTTTTGGTTTTGAAATTTAATTTTATAAATTTAAACTTTTAAAATTTTTTATGCTTTCAAATTATTGGAACACATGTATAACCTTCACCACAAAAAGTGTAAAAAGAGTATATATAAGTTTGTTATTTCGTGTGTAATTTCTACAATATTCATTTCCGACCCCAGAAAGTATATATATTCTGACTTCTTAGGCATAGCGAAGTCGATTGAGAGAAGTCCGTCACAAAAGAAATAATTATGTCAATCGATCAGATATAGTGTCAAAAGAGGCGCTATTGGAAATCAGTATGATTGGTCCATGTCGCTCGATGCAGCAGGCAAAACAATACGCCTACCTCTTATTTTTTCATGTAATTTAAAATAGTAAAGTAACTACGATTAAAAAAACAAATATATGAGTCGATAGAGAATTTGAAAATAAGAAAAAAACATCAAGTGAAAATATCGCCGCTTGCCCATATTTTCCGAGTTAAGGGGCTTTGAAATTTTCAAAATTTTTATATGTATCAATATGGGTATCATTTTAAAGCTTTTGCAGAGATCTTTAAGGAAATATTAAAATTTTTTAAAAATGCTTAACCCATTAAGAGCTGATGTCATTTTTATGTAAACTTTTATATGCAGTACAAATTTTTATTTTTTATTTTTTACATCTCTCTGCCGCTCCAATATTTGCTTTTTTGATTGGAGTTACTTCACTAAAATAAATTTACATATATAGTGAAAGGTATAGACTATATAATATAATAAAGCTTTTGGTACATTGCCGTGAGATGCGAGGAATACAAAAACGTTTGCTGTTTAAACAAAACTTAATTTTTTATGTTAACAATTCAACTTTCTTCGCCGGTTTTTAATGTCAAATGTACTACTTTCATATCGGGTGTTCCAACAATAGGGTTGTCCCGTAGAGAGCACACAATTTAACAATATGGTAAAGTATTTAAGTGACCAACGTTTAACTATTGCAATATGAAATTATCAAAATGGTGAAATTTTTGCGAAAACCCTTCGCCAATTACTTCAAGTTTTCGTTAGCAATAATGCGCAAATGAATTGATAGTGAGACGTTTCATTGCAAAATTAAAGACCAAGTTCACGCTGATGAATATAAAAGATTTCTATTCCTCCTCATCCTTATCGATCACTCGAGAATATAGCTAAAGGAATACTGTAGCCAAGAATCCAGGCATCGCTGTCAAGAATTAAACATTTACAGAAGCACTTTTCAAAGAATTTTGGCATAAGATCAATTAGTGCAAGAAATTGAAGGGTAAATACCACGCATTATTGGTAATATATAGCCACATGTATAAGGAAATGTTAATCGAAGCGATTTCAAAAACATTCTCTCAACTATTGGCGATGCACGCAGACAAAAAATATGGTTGTGATATGGTCACAGTAACCATATTAAGTTCTTTGTAACAATGTATGGTTGCGGAGGACCAATTATAGTTGTTTTCACCAAAACCTTAGTCACGATAAACATTTTTTGATAACTTTTAACGATTATATGGTTACTGTGCACAAAAAATGAAACATGGTTGGTTTTAATTTAAAAAAATTTGAACCATAACCAAAGTTCTATAACTTTTTAAAAATAATATAAAATATTTAACCATAATATATTATTATTAATCAAAATATGGTTAAAAGCAACATAATAATTATTGCGCTAAAAAATATTTTGTTCTATTACTTGACAGTTTAGTAATTTTTCTTGTAGCTAAAATTAGAAATTGTTTTTTATTGTTAAAGAAAGTGAAAAAATTAAAAATGTATGTACAAAATAAATAATTAAAAATAATGTGTAAAATATGAAAACAAATAAAAAGGGAACCAAAACATTCAAAAAAAGTGGAAGTAAATTTGTATGTATTGTGAGCATATAAATCTTTATTTTTGTGTTTGAAGCACAATAGTGAAATCATTTATTCGCGCTTATAACTGATTTTTGTAGCCTATGATCTAAGCGTTATGTTAAGCAAAAAATTGATTTCTTTATGAATATATGTTTTAAATAAATCGTTACTTAATAAAACAATACTAAGGTTCTTATATTGGAAATTTTTTTACTTACGAGACTATACTATAATTCAATTACATGACATTTTTAGCCATATTATTATATTTTAATTTAACCATTTAATGTTTATATCTGAACATAATAATGGTTATACTTTAGACAACAATATGGTTGCGCATGTAACAATACTATGTTTTGTTAGCAACCATATAATGCAACCATAGTATGTTGCTCTTAGATTATGGTTACCTCAACCATATATTTTCTTTGCGTGTGAATATTGTAGTCTTTATATTTTGAACGAACGCTAAAAAAGTTGGAGAAGAATAATCAGATAAAATTTTTTCAGAAATTAACTAAAGTCATTTCTATTTTATATAGTATATCTTTAAAATCTAATACTCTTAACTCTCTAAACTCCAAGTCCTGTGTTTATTTTCTTTAAAAAATCTTTGGAAAATTTTAAGCTTAGTCTCAAACTGATTTTGTGTCTCCATTTATTATTAATTTGGGCTAATACGCCTAGTGATTTCATTATATTATAAAAATCATTAATTCAAAATAAAATTTGTGCTTAAATCTATTTCAGTTGCATGAATGCTAAGATATTCTCTTTTTAATAAATGTTGTTTTAAGAAGTTACTCATTACAATTTTAAAAAGTTTTATCATCTGATTATATAAAATGTAAAAATCTGTTGCTTCGCTTTGGAACAATTTATTAAAATTATTAATAATACCATGAATATCCTTTTGAAAGATAGATATATTTTATTACTATTAGGTTTATTTATTATGAATTTTTCATTTTCGATTTGATTGATATTAACAGTAAATGAATAATAAATTTTTAAGCACTCATATAACAACCAACTGACTCTAAGGAAATCCCACGCGTTTGGGATGGGTGTAAAATCTTTCTGGGATTAATATCTAATAAAATTTATACTTTATTGAATTGGTTCATACATTTCTAGCTAGTGTCCCAACAGTAGATAAAAATTTGAGTTATGCATACGACGAGCATAATACCAGTGAGCGACATGCATATTTGTTCATTTTATAATAAATAAATCTGATATTTGACTTTTTTTAAATTTGAGCAACGGAATGTCTTATGCCTGTCACTAGAGCAGCCCCATCTGCTGCAAATCCAAAAATGGTTTCTTTATTATAAATGAATGAAAATCGATTTTGAATTAAGTAATTTTTTTAATTTCCAAAAACCTTTATTTAGGAAGAAAAATTATTTTCCAAATGTATGGGGACGTTTAGTCAACGTTATATAAGTTGTCACGCAGATTGCAAAATGCAGATAAATCTGCACTTCTCGCTAGTTAAAAAATTAAAAAAAACAACACAAAATTGTGAAGAATGGAATTGAAAATAAATAGAAACTGGTTGATTCTTTGTGTGCAAAACTGCACGTAGTGTAGACGGGGTAGGGTAGGCTGAAACCTCGTCATTTCGTCGACATATTCAGTTCTTCTTATGTAGGAGGACTATAGTCACCAGTCCACCTCTTATTTTGAAGTACATCTGCGTAGCTAACATAGAGTTACGTCATCTAACTGTCAAAATGTCTCAGGCTCATTTAAAATGTATGAAGCAAACCTAAACAATGAGGCGTCAATACTTTGCAATTGTAAAATCGCTTTCGAAAGTGCGTTAGGTAGTGAATTTGGCTGCTTGCTAACCGACTTCAAAAAAAAAAGGAAGCTATCAATTCGACTAAAGGTTGCTTTTATATTGTTTGCGCCCGCAGAACTCAGTTATATCACAACTGATTTTGTCGCATTTTAAAAATAGTTCAAAAATTTAAAAATTTAAGGGTGTATCCACACAAGTTTTTTACGTGTATTATAAACCGTAAGGGGCACCACTATATTTCACTATGGCTTCCAAAAATAAAAAGTAATACAAAAAAATTAAAAGGTACCCCAATAGGTGACATAAATTTAACTGTATAACACTTGCAAATTGGACAGAATGTCGATTGCTATGGCCGTTATAGTAACAAGTATTAATATTCAAAATTATAAATTAATGGGTGCCCCAATAGTTCATTTAATTTGATGTATCTGGCCATACTTTTGCACAGTTTTAGACAGACAGTTGAAATTTACATCGAACATGCATTGCTAAATCCATCTGCTATAACAACAAGTACAAAATTTAAGTTTAGAAATTAAAGTTGGCCCTTGTTTTAAAGTTTGTCTGTCTTAAATTCATTTACTTTGCTCATTTTGGTCATAATGTTTTTGTTATTACTGAGAAGTAACGGCAATCTTTTTATTATATTATGAATCTAGCGATTTTGCCTCTTTTTTTTATTTATTTTGATCTTTTATTTATTTATTAAACAAGACTTGATCTGTTGTGTCTTTCTGAGGGCCTCTATCCATACACGGAGAGTGTAGTTTCTAGAGGGCTCGAACATGGTAGTGTAATAACGGGTTGGTTTTACACTACAGAGTTTGAAGGAAGAGTTTGGTAGAGATTTTCCAAACCCTAAGGATAGCGTGAACTCAGATCAGTAAATGGTAATAGTTGCGCAGGATTAATAGAGAAATAAGGATGCCAATAAATAAGAAAAATTAAAATGACAAAATAATATTTGGTGACGTTAGTGTCCATCTTTGTTCAAACGATTCTTTAAAGTGAAGTCGGTTGCAAAATTATTTTGCTTCTCCATACTCCTCTATCTTTCCTTTCCTAGTCGCCATTAAAATAATTTTTAAATTTGTTTTTCGCTGATTCCTATTTTAACGCGTTTGGACTAGAGTTTCTCTGGATATTTTAATAAAAGACTTTTTAAAAATTTTTGTTATAAAAACTTCTTTGCAGTAAAAGAGAACAAAATAAAATTCTGGTTAAACACTTGGCTGGACTTTAAACGCTTAAGAACATTTTCACTTCCACTTCAAATCTTTCAAGTTTTTACTGGTTTGAAAAAAAAAATGAATAACAATATAAATTCTCATTGCACTCACTTGACAACTAATTAATGTTATCAAAATACATAATTTCCAGTTAAAGGCCATTATTTATTTGCTTATTTATTGAGTATTCGATTTATTTAAATTTTCGAAAATATTCCACTATAAATTATTAAAATGTTCAAAAAATTTTCCGTGCGCTGTTTTATTTTTTTGAACAAATTTTTTAACAACAATTTTTTTTTTTATATAAAACGTATTATTGTTCTATATAATTTGTTTAAAATTGATTGATCTGTTCTAGTAAACAATTGTTTTAAAACTGTTTTGCATTTTTGAAATGCCTTGTTTAAACAGTCTTGAGATTTTTTCGTTAAATAAAGAAATTCTTATCAATAAAATTATTTTTTTTTCTCCGTTTTTTTTTTGCATTAAATGGGTGTATATTCTTAGTAATAAATACTTGAGTATTACATGAAATCATCGATATTTCAGTTGGAATTGGAAATATATTTTAATAATAATAAAACGTAATAAACCATGTCAAATGATGCCTGATAGTGTTTTGGTAAAAAAAAAACAAAAACAAATACAAAATTCTATTAAATGAAATTTATTATCAGTAAATACCGGGGGGAGAGCTTTTTTTTAATTTTTGTAGGAAAAATTATGTCTATAAGTCACGGCCAGGTAAGGCAAAATATAGCTACAAAATACTGAAGAATATCTATGAATTTATTTTAGAAAAAGAAGTTGGTAACTCCACAAAATCTCAAATAATAACAAGTTAATTAAATAGTATTTTTTTTAAAGAAAATATTATCTTGTAAACACCCACATATAAAATCAGTCTTTGTATTTTCCATTTTATGTCTTTATTGGCCCTGTAAACACTACTTAACCGGAAAGTGTCAATAAACTATTTATATCATTATTGCACTATAGGACTAAGAAGTTCAAAATTTGCTTTAAAAATCTGCATATAATCAGCAAAACAGGGAATTTAATTTAAAGTCCATCCAATTTCTTATATAATATCGTACAAATTAAAAAACCTGATAGAAAATTGATTGATCGACAGTTACACTTAGACCAAATGGACCAAACTTTTATTTTTCCGAAAAAAGAAAAAATAAAAACGAAGACTCATTTCTATGCTGCTACGAAGTCATCTATTTTGGAGTCTTAAAAAATAATTCTTACAAAAAATCGATTTCAAAACAGATTAACTTAAAATTAAGTTTACATTAAATTATATCAACTGTAGGGACACCCTTTAATTTCCAAATTCAAATCTAACACTCGCTGTTGTAGCGGAATTAGCTCCTCAGGTTCTTTGAAAATTTCAACACTCTGTCTATAACGGTTCAACAGTTCGGCAATATACATACATTAAATTATGTCACTATTGGAACACCCTTTTATTTATTATTTTGAATATTTGTACTTGTTATTATAACCATCATAGTAATCGGCATTCAAGTCTTTGTATATAACGGTTCAAAAGATATGGCCATATAAGTCGAATGACATCAATGATGGTAACACCCTTTAATTTTAAGATTTAATTTTGCATTACTTTTTGATATTAGGAGCTATAGTAATGCGCAGATTTTTTAAATTTAGAGTGGTGTCCTTTACGGTACATAATACACGTAAAAACATGTATAATGTATAGGGACCCCCTTTAATTTTTAAATTATGAACAATTTTTTTAAACGAAACCAATCTGTAAGGATAGCATTTCAAATAAAGAAAAAGATGTTAAAATCGGTTCAGAAATTACTGAGTTCTAAGCGCACAAACATAAAAAATTAACATTCAGAAGAATTGCAACGTCTGTCTTTTTTGAAGTCGGTTAAAGAGCAGAAGTCGCTGATAATTTACTTAATGAAATCTAAGATTTATTTTTTCTATTTATAAATTTGTTCTTTATGCAGTAGAGCCATTTAATCTTTTATACTTTAATGCAATTAATTTTTTCTAGAAGGAACATTCAGTTCAAGCTTTTTAGTACCACTGTGTATCGTTAGGTTTCGCATGCAGCCGTAGATTAAAAATAAGCAAACTTGGGTTTAAGACTTTAATATTGTTGTGATACCTGCGTAGAAGGGGAATAGATCAAGAGAAAGGAGTGAGAAGAATTTTAGGAGCAAGGAAAAGAACAGAGAAGATAGAAAACTAACACAGGAGACTTTTAATGCAGGACTACTATGAAGTGAGGCAACTGGGCCAAATAACACCCACAGATTCTTAAAATGAAAAGTATCCTTTTCGATTTAAATAAGAATAAATTGGATTGCCAGTTTCCTATGTATCCAAAAATTCAGGATAGATTCGTGAGAAATAAGAAAACAATAAAAATCATACAATAAATACCTAAATTATATAGTCAACTGCATTTGGTAGAAAATCAAAATTTAATTTATATCTTAGCTTACGGTTATGACTATGACGTTATTTAATATTATCATTTATTTTCTTTTTTTTTTTGTCAATAATATTATAACGAGTGTATAAGTGTTTTTTTATCCTTCACCACAGGTGGAAAATGTATATCTTAGTTTGTCATGTCTACAATATCAATTTTCGAACCCATAAAGTATATATATTCTGCGTTATTATGCTTAGCAAAGTTGATTAAGCGATGTTAGTCTATCCGTCCGTGTTCTAATTTTCCCATGCCTTTTTTTTAAACTTTCGTCTGCGTTCCTGCAGGTTGTTTTTTTTTATGGCAAGAAATTAATGAAAAGGTAAGAAAAATTGAGGCGCTTTCACCTGATACAACAACCTTTTTATTAAATAAGTTGGGCCAACAACAATTATCAGAGAGAAACTATTCAATGGCAAAGCTGCAATATGGTACATGTGGTTATAAGTATATGGTGAAGGGTATTTAAGATTCGGGATAGCCGAATATAGCATCCTCACTTTTTTTTAATTCATGAATAAAAAAATATAATGACACCCAAGATTTTTGCTTAGTGTTAATTTTGCGTAAAAAATAATATTATATTTTTTAAGAAATGAAAATAAGATTACTCTAAAGAAAATAAAAATATATCATTTTTTGTAAGCTTGTTTCTTTATTTGCTTGTTTGTATGTTCGTGCGTCAGTCACGACTACATTTGAATAACTATCTACCCGTGTTTCAAATTTTGATCTCATGGTAAAAGACAATACTTACATTTTCAAATAGCGGACCAGTAGGGGCGTGAATCGATTTTAATAAAATTCGAAATATAGATAGATGAGAGACAGAGAAAAAATTGGGCATTTACGTCTGTACCGATTACAATAAAATTTTAAACATAGTTAAATATTTATGTAAATGGTAAAATATTCTATGAAAAAAAGGAAAAGGAAGAGTGGAGCGAGGGAGAGACAAAAAACCCACAATTGTATGAATCTTAAAAGATCTTAACAAATCAGAAGCTTAAGACATTTAAAATACAAATATCTCCTGATCTATAAGTTTCAAGGATATAATCTATGTTTAGTACAGTGTCTAGAAAGGCCCTAAAATTAGGCCCAAGCAATGCGGGGTTGCACCCCTAGTAAAATAATAAATAAAAATAAAAAACCAATTGAAAATAATAATAATTAATGAAATTATAAATTTAAAATTTATTTTATAAACTTTTCATTTATAATGTCTAATTTAATTCCATAATATTTGGTTGCTGTCCTACTATAATTTCGGTGTACTTCTTTTTAACACATAAATAAAGGACTATTTAATTCCCGGCTTACTCATATCTCTCGCATTAAGATCATTCTTTGCTTTTTTATTGACTTATTAATTTATTCGCTGATTTGGAATGTTTAAGTAATTACAAATTTTTCCATTTTTTTAAATTAATTTTTTATTAGAATCCTTATTGAGTTATCGTAAGTACCATTACAGGAAAATTCTTGATTGTATTTATGATCACTCATTTATGTTAGTGTATTTGTTCATAAGTCGATACCTCTGCTTTTTAGTAAAGTATCTAAACAAAGAAGGTTTGATTCTCACTCTTTCTCTATGAAAAAGGAGAGTAGAAGAGTATACCTAACTCAAAACAACTTGTCTAAATTTAAGAAATTTTGTCAGTCAAAACAATTTAGAATATCTATTGTTTTCTATAAGAAAAAATCCCAAATCAATAAAAAAAATTAAAGCTTTATTTAATTTATCACTTAAATAATTAAAATTTTTGTTCTAATTTATTTTCAGAAATTCATTAACAGGCAAACTTCATTTAAGCCGAAATTGTGTGGGTGTCTACAAACGTTATCAGTTATGCAATGAACAGGTAGATACATAAACATGAAAATATTTTAAACTCTTAAAAAAAATCACGTTAAATATTAAATTAAAACTTATGTTTCTTAATATATTTTTTTAGCCTTGTCCTGTTCAACAGGAGGATTTTAGAGCTTTACAGTGTTCATCGTTTAATAATGTAGATTTTCAGGGTCAGCAATTTACATGGGAGCCTTACATTAAAGGTAATTCCTTTTGTTTATTTTTCTATTAATTTATTAAAATTAATTTTTTGCCTTTGTGATTAAAACATTTGCAGATGATGCCGAGTGTGAATTGAATTGCAAGCCTTTGGGCATGAAATATTTTGCAACCTTAAACTCAACGGTAATTGATGGTACTCCCTGTGAAAAGCCAGCCGAATATTATAGATCGAAATACAAGGGTCGAGCCATGTGTATTGATGGCATTTGTAAGGTAAGTTGAGTTTTTTAAAAAATCTTTTGACCGTTCCATTAATGATATCTTTTACACATATTTGTGTTAATGCGTTCAGTGGAATAAATTATAGCAAAGACAAATTTTGTATATTAGAATCTAATATCTAATTTATATTATATATTATAAATCTCTTTCTAAGTTTGTTTGTTTATTTGTCTGTTTGTTTGCGTGCGCGTCAATCACGGCTAAACAACTGAACCGATTTTATTGAAATTTGAAACACGGGTAGATATTTATCCTCTTGATAAAATAGGGTGTTTATAATTGAAATAGTGGACAAGGAGGGAAGAAAAAGAGGAGGTGTGCAGACGAATGTCAGAATCAATTTTAACAAAGTCACGGCTTATTAATTTTAATAAAATTCGAATCATAAATAGGTCCTCATTTATAACTGTTTGCAGAGCTGGGACATAGATGAGCGAAAAAAGGAAAACGGGCATTCACGTCCATACAAAATTTTTTTAACATAATTAGATATTTATGTAAACGAATAGCAGGGAGAGTGGGAGAGAAGAAAAGCGCGCAAATTTATTAATTTTAACCGATCTTAATAAATTCAGATTCTTACAATATTTCAAATATAGATATCTCCTGGATATTGATTCCTCACATGTTCGGAGCAGAGCCCCAGAGCAACCAAGGCTATAAATTATTATACAGTGCTAAGAAAGGTTCTAAAACTAGATCTAGGCAGAGCTAGATACCATAACCTAGTTACTTTATAATATTCGATCGAATAACAATTTAAAATCTAATAACATAATGCGAATAACCAAATAGATTTACTTCAAAAATCGAATAAATTGTTTCGAATAATAAAAAAAAATTTATTAAATAATTGACTTATAGATATAGTGTCATTGTTTTATTGTATATTATGCATACAAAAACTATTCTATAAATTTTAATTGATTATTCTCATGCAAAGAATCGAATAAAATAATTCGAATGAAATAAGAGAATAAGAAAAAAGTGTTGGACTAAGTGAGTATGTTACAATAACTCCGAAACAATGTCTTCGATAAAAACAAGTGATTCGGATGTAACACGTAACTTAAAAATTAGTAATACCGTTAATTCGATTTCCCAATATAATATAGAATTTAAGCTTAATTAATTATTATAGTACTAGAAACGAACTAATTATGTTCGAGCAGGATATCTCGTTTTCAAAAAATAATATTAACTCTTTGTGTTTAATCGAATAAAGTTTTTCAGGTTAATCATCGAATAATCGGAATAATAATAATCTGAACAATGGTCTATAATTTTCAGGGAAATATAATATTATAGTTCATAATTAAAGATCTTAAAGTTGTTTTGTTTATTTTTACTCAAAACTTTTAAAATAATCGTATTAATTTATTCGCATAATCGAAAGAATTTTTACTACTAGTAATTTATTTATGGTGACTTATCAATTTTGTAGTAATGTATCAAAAAAAAATTTTTTTTGAAAAAAGTTTAAAATTTAAAACTTCTGCATTAACGAATAATCGAAATAACTTTTGGCAGTAAATAGATAAAATATTTATCATAGTTCTATTAATAGTATTATTCTTATTGCCAAATATTACTTATATTTGCATTGCTTCATATTATTCAATGTTTCATTACATTTATACAGGCATGTTCTGACAATCGCAAATCGCTTAAAACTAGCGATGCGAGTTGTAATCGCATGAAAGGTGTTCTGTAGTTCACAATCGCAAGAAATTTGGCGACTTCAAATCGCAAGCTCATACTAAAGCGAAGTTACGAACTTTACCTTAAATAAACTTTTAAGCAACAATAAAATTATACACAAATGAAAATTAATATGTTCTCTTTTATTTTTAACAAAATTTATTTGAATTTTTAGACAATGAAAATCGCAAATAATTAATTTAAAATATGATATTTGTTTTATCAATTGTTTGTTTTGATTGTTTTCTTGAGTACTGGCGATTTCATAAAAACAGCTGTTCTAATTTATTATGTTCGAAAATATGCTAGTATTAGTGTGGTTGAACGTATAGTCGGTAGTCGATAAAATATGTGTTTATTTTAATTTTCAATTCTTATAAAATATTCGGTGCTTATTAAATGTGCGATTAAAGTGTTAAGAGATCTTAAAAAATTTTTTTACATTACTTTTTGGACGATGTGAATTCCGATCGTGCATGTTATAATTAACAAAATAAACAAAAATGTTTTTTAAGTACTGATTAGTTACAACGTAAGTAACCTTTTACATCAAAGATGCTTAATGCAATATCACTAATAGAAAATCCATTTGTCGTCACAATATTTCTTGGCTTGCGTTATTTTTTTAAATTAATAAATATACATGGGATTAAAGTATCCATTGAATTGTCAAAATCTCTAAGCGTCCGTTTTTTAATTTGTTCTTTTTTTAATTGCACTTTTTTTTAAGAAATGAAGCAAGGCAGCTGCAGGCATTTTAATGTAGTTTTCTTTTGTTTATTTATACTTTGCACCGCAAAATCATACGTTTTTCTTTTCGAACATTAGTTTGAAAAAGAGCAAATCCCAAGCAAAATGAGTGAGTTTCAGAATATGTAAAACAAAAGTTGGCGTTTTTAAAATCACATGCGAGTGTCAGAACATGCCTGATAGTTTCCAGGTCATTTACGATAAGAGTACCGAGTACTGCGAATTCTTTTTCCGATGCGCATGGCTCTTTCCAGTTCGTCTGCGTAAAGCTTTATATTGAGCAGTCAATTTTTTGTTAAATTTGTATTCAAACATTTGTGTTCATCTTTTGACGTATGATGTTTTTTTCTAATTCTTATAGGAATTTTAATTTTTTTGCACTAATGCATAAATCAATAAACTCCTTTAAAGCAAATTTATTTCGACTTTAAAATAAATATTCACTTTATTAACAAAAAATCAAACAAACAATCCCTTAAATTTATTTTTTTAAGTTTATTAATATACAACTTTCTGTAAATTAACATTTTGATCTAGCAGTTACTGAATATTTTATTTTGATTCTGTTAAATTCTCTATAGTTCTCAATTCTCCGTTTCTAAAGCATACTTCTAGGGTTTGTTAAAAATGTTAAAAGAACTTTCCACAGAAACCAAGCAACATGTTAAATTTTATTAAAGTTACTTTACAGTATTCTGTTATACACTCTGGTTAAAGTAACATTTCGTATCTGTACAGAATTTTTAAATCCAAAAACTCCACGAATAAACCGGAAATTTTTTTAATGTCTTGTAATTCTTTATAAATTCACTTTGATCTTGTTTTTGTTTTTTAA
Source organism: Gymnosoma rotundatum (assembly GCA_916610165.2). NCBI lineage: Eukaryota > Metazoa > Arthropoda > Insecta > Diptera > Tachinidae > Gymnosoma > Gymnosoma rotundatum. Next base: position 37,446,721 of record OU744337.1, read on the forward strand.
AAGCAAGTGAGAAAATTTCAATTTATTTTATGGTTGGTGCTTGCAAAAATGTATTTGTTTGATAAATATTGACTAATCATGTGAAGTTTATTTATATTTAAGTGGAGTTTATGGTAAATTGACTTTTTAAAACTTCGTGGTTATTTGCTTGCCTTTGCTTAAGAGTTTTATTTGTGAAATAGAAAAGCATCTGTTTTTATTTAAAATGAAATTCTAATTATAAACATGTTACTTTAATAACAAAAAAATAAGAAAAAGTATTTCAAATGAAAGTATTTTTATTTATCTTTTTTTTGAAATGAGTGCGCCATAAACAGGAAGAATTAAGTCAGTAGTTGACTTGAGTAAGTGGCCTATATTAAATTTATGGGTAACGAAAGTATCAAATGTGTTTTTCAAACCACAATTTCAAAGTTGCCTCAACACCTCCGCCATCATCATAAAATTTATAATCATCACTTGTGGAATAAAGAAATGAATAAGATAAACAAGAAACCTCAAATGTTTTTTTTTTCTTCGTTTTCTTAATCGGTAGTATTGTTTAAGCCTTTATAATTCAACAAAAGAAAAAACATTGAGGTTTTTATGCAATATTGATTGACTGACTAACTGCTGCTAAAGATTGTTGTTTTGGTTTTAAAAATTTGCTTCTTAATTTATTACATTAATTTTCCCTTTTGTTTTAATTAATGTTTTTTTTTTGCATTGCAGCAGCAGCAGTTGGGTCAAACAATTTATTAACACAACTTTTTTAGTCATTTCGTTTATTATCATTTCCTTGACATTGATAGCTTTATTACAAAAAACAAAAAGACAATAATGTGAAACAGTAAAACTGGTCAAGAAACCATGTGGTTTAAAATTGTCTACCAATTTTTCCTCTGTCTCCAAAACTATCTTGTCTGCTTGTGTAAATTTAGTTGTTTTCCTTTTCGACACCTTCAAAAATTTATCAGGCAAATGTCAATTTAAGCAACTTTATTACTACCGTCTATCTTCTTTTTCTTCTTTTTTGCAAACTTATACTCTTTTATTTTTGGCGCAATACATAGCGGGTGTATTAAAGTGGCTGAAAAAAGCCACCAGATATAAAAAGAAATTTTAAAAATCTCAAAGGCACCCAAAAATTTAATATATATTAATTTAATTTATGGAGTGTAAATCATGTATGTGTTTAAAATAAAATTTATAAATATAAATATACATGTGAGAAAAGAAACAAGTCGATCGGCTCACAGCCGACGGCGCGCCTCCATTTTGACCGGCTTGCTTCGGCTCAGAAACAGCCGCCGTTTTTAGCGGCTTACATAAATTCACCGCCAAAAATTTTAGTGTTTAGGCCAGGAATCGTACGCTTAAATCACACAAAAATATAACAGAATTCTTTCCTGTACTTTAAAAATCCTTACAAAATTACTTCGTAGCTGCCCCACTATTTCCATTAACATATGGTGTTTTTTTTTCTCCTCATCTTAAAAAAAAACCAAGTCTGATCACAAAGAGAAAACTATATTATGATTATTTCAAAAGATTAGAAAATCGTATTTTTGATCTGTCAAAAATACTCTTTTAATACACACTATCATACATTTTGAGCACACATGCAAGTTTTGACAGTTCGTACGACTGAGTATGAAAGTGAATCCTGGCCTTTATCAGCAATGAAAATTGACTAATATTCCGCTCCTTGGTTCATTTTTTACTTAATTTCTAAACATTTTTTAAAAAGTAAAAAGATTTTTCTCGTTTTTTATACAATTTTCGAATTTTATAAATTTTACTATAATCTCGTTTTTCAAAATTTTAGGAAAAATTTACGATTTTAAGAATTTTCCTAAAAATTAATTTTTTGCTTAGTTTTTTTCTTTCTTTCAATAAAATTGAAATTTTAACCAAATTTTTTTGGTTTTTATTAAAATTCTCTAATATTAGTAAAATTCTCTAATTTTAGTAAAATTTCGATTTAAAAGAAATTTTCGATTTTTATTAAAATTTTCAAATTTTCCTAAAACTTCTCTTAAAGACTTTTTCTTACGATTTTTACTTAATTTTTCATTTTTACTCAAATATTCTAATTTTAACAAAATTTCATTAAAAAAAATCAAGCCAAAAAATCAGCCGCTGCCGTTTTCTTTTGATAAAAGCCGCCGCCTCTGAAAATTTTGGTACGGCTTGTTTTACTGCGTTAGAGTTATTAGAGTTAAACTAAATGAAAGCTACTGACAGCAAAATAATTATTTTTTATTTCTAATATCAAATAGAAAAAATTGGATATTTTATTAACGCCACTATTCTTTTTTCTGTTAAAATAAATCATTTAAAAAAAAAGTTTCACGAACTTAGGATTACGATAACCCGTGCCGACTTGCTTTGTCTGTACTTGCACAGTATTACGAAACGGAAATCTCGCTTTGATTGTCTGTTATTCCTTGTTTCTTTCATTAGTAACCGACTTAAAAAAAGGAGGTTATCAATTCGACTGAATGTTGCTTTTTAACCGTCTTAGAAAAAATAATGAGATTTTCAATTCAATTGAATGTTGCTTTTGTATTTTTGTGTCTTCATAACTCAGTCATTTCCGGATCGGTTTTGAAATTTTTTTTATTTGAAAGGTGATGCTTACAGATTGGTCCTGTTTTAAAAGCAGTTCTCAATCTTTAAAAATAAAGGGTGTCTCTAAACAACAAACATGTTTTCACGTTTATTATGAGCTGTAAATTAAAAAACTGCGTATCACTATAGCTTCCATTAGTAAAAAGTAATAGACAAATAAATCTAAAAATTAAAGGGTAACCCCATAGGTGGCGCAAATTGAAGTATATGGTCCTACCTTTTCAACTGTTATCGATAGATGCTTGAAAATTAGAGAAACTGCCGATTACTTTTACCGTTATAATAACAAGTATATATTTTCAAAATTATAAATTAAAGGGTGTTCCAATAGTTCAGTTAATTTAATTTATAGAGCTATGGTTTTGAACAGTTGTTGACAGCTATAACAATAACTATAAAATTTTGATTTAGAAATTAAAGGGTATCCCAGTAGTTGATGTAATTTGATGTATGTACGTGCCCAAAATTTTGAACCGTTGTAGACAGATAGCTGAAACTTACAAGGGACCTGCATTGTTTAGCTGGCTGTATACATATATAATTTGAAATTATAAAATAAAGTGTGTTCCTATAATTGACGTAAATTGACCTGTTTTGTCCTAACTTTTGAAACGCTTCCAAATTGGACAGCATTGGACAGTTTTAATATTCAAAATAATAAATAAAATGGAGCCCCAATATTCATTTAATTTGATGTATTTGGCCATACTTTTAAACAGTTGTATTCAAATGCTTTAAATTTACAACGGACATGTATTGCTAACTCCTTTGAAACAACAAGTTTATAATTTAAGTTTAGAAATTAAATGGTGTTCTCAAAATTTATGTAATTTTACCTTAATGGCCGTTATATACAAACAGTGGAAAATAAGATAGAAGGCTACTTTGGTTGGTACAAGAAACAGTTTAAATATGTTCAATTATAAATGAAAGGGTGTTACAATACTTGTAATTTTATGTATAATGCTAAACTATTGAACAGTTGTATACAAACGGTTGAAGTTAACAATGAGATGTAGTGCTGTCTGCTATAACAAGTATAAATTTTGGAGATTGAATATTAGAGGGTCCCAATAGTTAATGTGAAGGATGTATGTAATTTTTAACCGTTGTAGACATACAGATGAAATCTGTTTTGAAGTCGGGTTTTTTCGCAAGAATTATTGAATAGTCAACATGTCAGTGGAGTTGATAAGCCACGAAAAGGGACTTTTTAATAGGGTCAGTAAAACATCGAATTAATGGCGCGAAACTTTTCTCTAACAGACGAGTACTAACAGCTCTGTTATAAAACATTCAGGGACAGTTTGCCTGACATTGCTCCTTCCGATGCGCTTTAGATAATTAGGAGAAATGGTCACTTAGCCGGAGTAGACAAAAAACTAACAGAAAAAATAAGAAACTATCATTAGCACCATAGTCATCATCTAATGAACCATTACAAGAAACGTCATCATCTAATACTGAAGTCCAAGTGATCCATCCTCTTAGCCCGATAAAACTTTTATGCGGAAAAAATTCATAACTACAAAGTTTCTTGTCGGATTAAATAGCTGTCAGTTAAGCGTGAGAGATGCTCTATTTAAAATCGAAGCTACTATTGAACAAGAAGGGCGTAATACGGACGAATTTGATATAACGAATTCTTCAATTTAGAATTCGAACAGTAATGCGGAAAGAGTGGGCTAAAGAGTTAAACAAGGTACAGGATACAAAACTGGCAAACTGTTGCTGGCTGTAGATTAGCGTAAATCTGAATATGAACGCCTACTGGTGGTTATTTCGTATAATAATAACGAACAACTTATCGCTGTGCCAAAATTGGACAACTCACTAGAAGGCGAACAGGCACAGGTTCATTAGAATGACATTATCGATCTTAGGGACTGAATGCAGATTCTCTGTTGTGATACTACTGCTTCAAACACAGGTCGTATTAATGGTGCATGTTGCTTCTAGAACAAAAACTGGGTAGAGAAAAGCATATTATTATTGCCGTCATTAAGTCTACGAATTTGTATGAAAAAGTCTGTTTAAAGCCAAAATCAGCCAAGTAACTATAAACCTAGACACGCCGTTGTTGAAGAAGTTCCGAGAAAACTGGAAATATATCGATGATGAGAAACTGTATGGCCCACTTTTTGGTGTGTATTACACGTGAATTATGCTTCGATTTTCTTTTACAGTTAACTATACGATTGTTAATCTTTACCTCATTTTTATTTCAGTGAAAAACATCGGTGTGTTTGTCTCTGTCAAGACCAAGTTCTTATTTAATCGTATCAAAATTGGTGACATTCTTCTGAACAAGAGCCCTTCTTCATGGCTTTATAAGGATTCATTCTAATAAGTTAAAAAGAAGCTTCTGACAGTAAAATAAATTAATAATACGACAGAAAGAACGGTTCTTCAGTATTAGATGATGACGTTTCTTGTAATGGTTCATTAGATGATGACTATGGTGCTAATGATAGTTTCTTATTTTTTCTGTTAGTTTTTTGTCTACTCCGGCTAAGTGACCATTTCTCCTAATTATCTAAAGCGCATCGGAAGGAGCAATGTCAGGCAAACTGTCCCTGAATGTTTTATAACAGAGCTGTTAGTACTCGTCTGTTAGAGAAAAGTTTCGCGCCATTAATTCGATGTTTTACTGACCCTATTAAAAAGTCCCTTTTCGTGGCTTATCAACTCCACTGACATGTTGACTATTCAATAATTCTTGCGAAAAAACCCGACTTCAAAACAGATTTCATCTGTATGTCTACAACGGTTAAAAATTACATACATCCTTCACATTAACTATTGGGACCCTCTAATATTCAATCTCCAAAATTTATACTTGTTATAGCAGACAGCACTACATCTCATTGTTAACTTCAACCGTTTGTATACAACTGTTCAATAGTTTAGCATTATACATAAAATTACAAGTATTGTAACACCCTTTCATTTATAATTGAACATATTTAAACTGTTTCTTGTACCAACCAAAGTAGCCTTCTATCTTATTTTCCACTGTTTGTATATAACGGCCATTAAGGTAAAATTACATAAATTTTGAGAACACCATTTAATTTCTAAACTTAAATTATAAACTTGTTGTTTCAAAGGAGTTAGCAATACATGTCCGTTGTAAATTTAAAGCATTTGAATACAACTGTTTAAAAGTATGGCCAAATACATCAAATTAAATGAATATTGGGGCTCCATTTTATTTATTATTTTGAATATTAAAACTGTCCAATGCTGTCCAATTTGGAAGCGTTTCAAAAGTTAGGACAAAACAGGTCAATTTACGTCAATTATAGGAACACACTTTATTTTATAATTTCAAATTATATATGTATACAGCCAGCTAAACAATGCAGGTCCCTTGTAAGTTTCAGCTATCTGTCTACAACGGTTCAAAATTTTGGGCACGTACATACATCAAATTACATCAACTACTGGGATACCCTTTAATTTCTAAATCAAAATTTTATAGTTATTGTTATAGCTGTCAACAACTGTTCAAAACCATAGCTCTATAAATTAAATTAACTGAACTATTGGAACACCCTTTAATTTATAATTTTGAAAATATATACTTGTTATTATAACGGTAAAAGTAATCGGCAGTTTCTCTAATTTTCAAGCATCTATCGATAACAGTTGAAAAGGTAGGACCATATACTTCAATTTGCGCCACCTATGGGGTTACCCTTTAATTTTTAGATTTATTTGTCTATTACTTTTTACTAATGGAAGCTATAGTGATACGCAGTTTTTTAATTTACAGCTCATAATAAACGTGAAAACATGTTTGTTGTTTAGAGACACCCTTTATTTTTAAAGATTGAGAACTGCTTTTAAAACAGGACCAATCTGTAAGCATCATCAAAATCGATCTGAAAATGACTGAGTTATGGAGGCACAAACATAAAAAAGCAACATTCAATGAAATTGAAAACCTCCTTCTTTTTTTAAGTCGGTTAAAAAGCAACATTCAGTCGATTTGATAACCTCCTTTTTTTAAGTCGGATGAAAGAAACAAGTAATAACAAGCAATCAAAGCGAGATTTCCGTTTCGTAATACTGTGCAAGTGCAGACAAAGCAAGTCGGCACGGCTTATCGTAATCCTAAGTTCGTAAAACTTTATTTTTAAATGATTCATTTTAAGAGAAAAGAGATATTATATTAAAAATAAAAAATAATTATTTTGCTATCAGGGCTTTCATTTAGTTTAACTCTAATAACTCTAACGCAGTAAAACAAGCCGTACCAAAATTTTCAGAGGCGGCGGCTGGGTAGTTTTTAACCGGCGGCGGCGTATTTTATACAAAGAAAACGGCGGCTTCTGAATTTTTAGCTTGATTTTTTTAATGAAATTTTGCTAAAATTAGTATATTTGAGTTAAAACCGAAAATTAAGTAAAAATCGAAAGAAAAAGTCTTTAAGAGAAGTTTTAGAATAATATGAAAATTTTAATAAAAATCGAAAATTTCTTTTAAATCGAAATTTTACTAAAATTAGAGAATTTTACTAATATTAGAGAATTTTAATAAAAACCATTTGTGACTATCAAATTGCTAGTACAAAAAAGCAACAACAAATGTACAAGACGAGTTACAAAGAGAATGACAAAGAAAAGCTTTAAGTTGTGTCTGAACTTCGTCTCACCAAATTAACATTAAGATTAGTTGGTTAAATAGATGATGTTTACGATGTACATAACATAAGGTAGATAGATGCAAAGAATGCTGATGAAGGATTTGGCGGTCCAGAAAATGCTGCATTTCATTCTGCTAGCGTCTAATTTTTCTTGTTTTCTTTGGAAAAACGTCCGCATACATTTGTAAATAATTTTTTTTTCTAAAAATGTTTAGAAAATTAATTAAAAAGAACCAAAAAGCCGAAAATAAAGTAAAATTTCATTAATTTATAAAAAAAATTTAGTTAAAATTTCAATTTTATTGAAAGAAAAAAACTAAGCAAAAATTAATTTTTAGTAAAATTCATAAAATCCGAAAATATGTATAAAAATCGAGAAAAATCTTTTTATTTTTATTTATAAAAAATGTTTAGAAATTAAGTAAAAAATAAACCAAGAAGCCGAATATTAGTCAATTTTCATTGCTGATAAAGGCCAGGATTCACTTTCATACTCAGTCGTACGAACTGTCAAAACTTGCATGTGTGCTCAAAATGTGTGATAGTGTGTATTAAAAGAGTGTGACAGAATTTTTGACAGATGTGTACGATTTTCTAATCTTTTGAGATAATTGGTAATAATATGGTTTTCTCTAAAAAAAACACCATATGTTTATGGAAATAGTGGGGCAGCTACGAAGTCATTTTGTAAGGATTTTTAAAGTACAGGAAAGAATTCTGTTATATTTTTGTGTGATTTAAGTGTACGATTCCTGGGCTAAACACTAAAATTTTTGGCGGTGAATTTATATAAGCCGCTAAAAACGGCGGCTGTTTCTGAGCCGAAGCAAGCCGGTCAAAACGGAGGAGCGCCGTCGGCTGTGAGCCGATCGACTTGTTTCTTTTCTCACATGTATATTTATATTTAAAAATTTTATTTTAAACACAAACATGATTTACACTCCATAAATTAAATTAATATATATTAAATTTTTGGGTGCCTTTGAGATTTTTAAAATTTCTTTTTATATCTGGTTATGCAAAAAATTTTGTCAGGTTATTATTATTTCGGAAAAAATGGATCTAAACAAATAAATTATTCAAAGTTAATACTAAATATTAATTATTAATTAATGTACGTATATATGTCGAATTTTATTTTTAACTGCACTATTTAACCTTAAAATAGTTTGAAATTTCTATATGTTTTTATTTTTGATACCAGAAAACAACATATTTTCATGTTTTCTAATTAATTTATTTGTTAAATTGTTTGCAATATATTTAATCAAAGAATTAGCAACAAAAAAGTATTATAAATATTCGAATAGTCATCGGTTATCAAATGCATACCAAAATTAGCTACAAATAAAACAAAATTTATTTTTCACAAAAAACATATTATAATTATCAATACTTACTTAATTAAATATAAACTTTTTAACGACTCCATGGACTTCAATTCGAAATCCGCCTCTAACATCTGCTTTAGATTTAGACGTAAAATAACTTTTTTTTAACATTCATTGAGTGATTTTCTAATTTTCTTTGACTTAATGAATGGATCAATTCAAAAACAATATTAAGCAATACAACAAAAAGGAGTACTCTCGCTAAGTAAAAGAAATAATACATTTTTTTATAGTTTTTTTTTTATAAAAAGGAAAAAAGTTTTTGATCTTATAATAACAGGCGAATTGTTGAGAATATTGTCAGTCATTAGAAACGCGTTGCGCGCTTTGTGTGTTGAAAACTTAAATTGACACAGAGTCGAATCGATCATATTTTTACGCGTCACAATATTCGTTCGGTTTGCTTTCTTTAGTTTAAAAGGTGCAAATAAAAAAAATGAAATAATAATTAAAACAACAATAGCATAATTGAAATAAGTTTATGAATACAAGCATGAATATCTGTAAAGCACATAAAACCCTAGTGGCAATAAATTATTGAAATAAAGTACAGCAACAAATACAACAACAATAACAACATAAGTATTTAAAGAAAATAATGTCCAAGTTATCAGTCAGTGGCATAACTAATTCGATTTGCTTATTTAATTTGAGTGCTTCTCGTTGTTGTTTTTTTGGACTCATATCAAAATCTTGTGCGAAATAACGCAACTTTTTTCTCCTTACAGACGCGAGTACAAAATTAAACACCTTTGTGTGAAGCTTTATGGTCATTAAGGGTGTTCGGAAATAAAACTTTTATTTTAAATCATTTTATATGGAATATTATAAAAAAATTAACTTTTAACCAAAATAATATAAATATTTTTAAAAAATATTTATCTGAAATTTTTGTACATAATGATATTAAGAAATTATTCGAATAATCTATTGTCTTTTAATTTTCAAAGGCTTAAATTATAATTATTAATTATATGTCCAGGAAAAAATATGAATAACAAAATTAATGACTATTTTTTATTCGAATAAATTTATTCGCTACAGTATCAACATATCTATTAAAACAACTAAAAATTTCACCAAAATTTTGATTTATTCAGTTACCCGATTAATAATAATTTTTTTGTCCTTTATAATAGCTAAAATATTCATTAAATGACAAACGTAGTACAAAACAACCAATTCTTTTATTATTATTTATTTAAAAAAGCGTTTTATTCGATTTTGTTACCAGAAATAAAATATCCTGATTATATTTCCAATCATGTGCCTTCCTAGTAAAAAAAATTAAAGGTCTTACAGAAATACATTTGGATGATTTTTGAAATTCTTTCATTATTAATTACATATTCGTTAATTTTTTAATTAAATAATCAATTATTCGAATATCGAATATTTTCCTTACATTTATTCAATATATAACTAATTGATTCGCTTTTTTTATTTTTCTTATTCTACTATATATCTAATTTTTATGCACTTTAAAAAAAAAGTGTATTGTAGTAAATCAGGGCGGAACCATTCATTCTTTCATTCTCTCATTTTGTTATTCATGAAACTTTCAATTCAATACTGCCTTTTGAAAATGACAGCAGCATTTAATACTTCTTTGGTTATAGGCCAAGTTGTCGGAGTTTTAGAACATGGCGTATATTATAATTCGTTCGCTTAAAGGCAACGTCTATTATACACCATCGTACGATTAATTTAAAAGAAAATCTAATGGGTTTCTATTATACTTAGAAAAATCGCAAGAAAAAGTGTATTTAGGTGACACACTGTCACACAAAAATAATGCAACTCTAATCCTTGAAAATATTGGCAAATCGAACAGACCTGTCAAAAAATCCCTCACACGTTTTACTTTAATACCCACTACCCCACATTTTGAATATACATGGCAATTTTAAACAGATCTCATACCGTGTCTGCCCTTATGCCTAATCTCGTGAGTGACACTTTTTCAATAGAGCCGTGCAAAATGCAACGAGTTGATTTTTCGTAAGATCGACTGTTGAATATTCTCGTACAGGTGTACGAAAGAACATGTTGCTTTATTTAGAGCTTAGATAATACTTCAGTGTAATTATAATTTATATAGAGTAGATTGTTGATCGACTAAAGTCGCAATTCGACCTTCTTTCGGCGGTCTGTGAGTTTATGTGTTACTTTTTTAAACTCAGTTAACTTTACGATTTTTTTATTCACCCCTATCGTGAACAAAATGTGAAATTTTTGTTCCCATGAAATTTTCATTCCCCATGAAGGGAAAATTGCTATCGTGAATTTCATGCGAACGTTTGTTCCCGCTATCAATTCGTACTGAATGCAAATTAGAAAGAAGAAAATATAAATAGGGAAAAAAATATTCCAAATTTTTTAAAGTTAAGTGATTTGTGCTATTGTATTGTTGCAAGAGGAGAAGATACTACAACAGAGAACAATTTTATTTCAAGAACGTGACGTGCAACACGCGTAAAAGTCCTTATAGTTACCCTAGACGCAAAAGGACCAAACAATGGACCAAAGTGGGCTGTGTCAATACGGCTGCCTGCCTAACCTACCCTAGACCTTGCTACTGACCCATTTCAATAAAATAATTTTTATATGTGAGTTTGCCCATCTCCATTTTTTTCATTTAAAAATGGTTTTAATAAAAAATCTTTATAAATTTATAACCAATAGATCTCTTTATTTTGCATCTTGATGAGCATAATGTCAGTCTACACTGCAGTAACTGATATCGAATCAAAAAAATGTGTTATTGATGTAAATTTTCTAATTAAAACATATAAAAACTGGCATAATGTATGCAGTTCCCCAGCAAAATTTAAGTGAACAAATCTAAGGGAAAAGTGAAAAAATTTCGAGGGAAAAAATCAATCCGGATAAAGGGAATTATTGTTTACGTGAAAAATTGTTCACGTAAATTATTCACGATTGCTATTTGGGGAAAAGGGAAAAAATTTCGAGGGAAAATATATTCACGATAGGGGTGATTATGTTGAGAATTTTTCCCCATTTTGTGAGATTATGAGCAAAAAAAAAATTTTTGTTAGCAACGAATTGCAAGTTTTTGTATACTCATTTTGTTCTTTACAAAAAATTGTCAAGAAGGCAAAGTTTTTATAATATGAAAAATAATCGATTTATTTTAGATTGATATGAAGAAATACTAGACAACTTTTAACGATATTTCTTTAGAAATAAAGTATAAATAAATCTTTTGATTAACACGCTTGAAAAATGAAGGCAATTCATCTTTGAATTTTGAAATGTTTTCTTAATATTACATCAACAAAAAGCAAAGCTATTAATCTTTAATAAAACTGTAACAGGGCCATTTCTGTACATAGAATATTTATTGAAACTTTAGATGTTGGTGTAGATAGCAATCGATCTGGAATACAAAACACCTACATATTTTTGGAATTTTTTTCTGTCTGTCTATCTGTTTTCGCATCACGTAAAAACTACTGCATATATTTGAACAAAATTTTGTGAGGTCCCCTAGAACCTTGGTTCCAATAGAGAATAGTTTTTTTTTCATAATAATAGGTCATTTCGTAGAAAAAATAGAGATACAAATGTGAAAGCACCCAATTTTACCGGTATAATGGTACTAAAACATTAGTCGGCAATTTTTATTTTTGTAGATAAAAATTTTTTTTGAAAAAATTTCCATTGGTACTCCTTTAAAGCTGAGCACAATTATAGCATGTATTTGAAATTATATACGAAAAAGTTTTGGGGACTTGGCTAAACATGTTTTGCCCTCTCGAGGCAGGCTAATTTACACCAATTGAAAAATAAAATTACTAAAGATACGAATGCTTCCGATATTTTCAACATATGAACTCCGTGTGATTTTTAATGAGTTAAACCCATTTTAAACTCTAAAGCAAAACCTTTAACACAGAAGATATATTAATGGATTAATTGTTCGGAAAAAAACTTGGGTTTTCGAATAATTAAATTCTTTTTAATTTTAAAGACACAAGTTTCAATGTTAAAAAATATTAAGCAGAATATTATAATAATAAAATTAATGAAATATTTTTATTCGAATAAAAAATTCCAAATTTTCTGGACACTTTCTTTTAACGGGCTTAATACAGAAAATTTTACTGTTCTTATAAAAATAAAATAATTTAAATACTAATCGATTAATTTTTTACACATGTGTTTAATTTTTGAACAATTTCAATAATATTTTTGATATGACTTTAAAAGACTTTTTTCGGCTCACCCTAATAATCATTATTTACACATATGCAAAGTTATGCGAGTTGTTTTTTTTTTTCTTTTTTTTTTATTTTGCTGGAGAGTTTAAGCAAAATATTCTTAATTTTGAAAACTCAATATTGTTTCAAAGTTGTCAGACATTAGACGTGTTGTGGTTTTAAAACGAAACGACGGTGGTGGCTTTTTTTAATTCGACCGATAAACTTAAAAAAAAACGGTTAAATGCAAAAAAATTTTGTAACAGCTTGTAAAAAAATATTTAACAAATTAATCACAAATATTGCTTTATAAAACAGTGCGTAAAACAAGTGTGCATATTTAAGAAATTGAATTAAAAAATGTTAACTTTTTTCTCAGCATTTTGTTATAATTTATTATAATTTTTATTAAAACTGTCTTGCCGCAAATTTAAAATATTACGCGTTTTATATTTATATTTCTCAAGTGGTGTACTCGTTCTTAATTGTTTGCAATTGTTTTTTGCCTTAATTGATTTATGTCGTTATCAAATTACTTTGTCAATAATTTATAAAAAATATGTTTAAAATCGTTTATAACATAAAATTGTGTGCCATGATAGTTAATAATTTTAAGCATCTTAGAAGTTATTGACTTTGTTTATTGATTGCTTTGAACTGATTTTTTGGGTTTTTTGTTAGATATTTTAAAATATTGAATTTAATTTAATTAAAAAAATATTAATAATATAGATTTTTTTTAATTCTAAATCGTTGAAATTTTGAAGTTTTAAAAGGCAAAGAAAAGCAGCAGTAGTAAATTTATACTGTATACTGCATTAAATGGATGGAGATGACTCTCAAAACCCTTTTCACTTTTTTTCTTTTGTCAAAAAATTTACAAAAATTTTTTTTAATTTCGAACGAATTTTTTATCATAAAATTTAAAATAAAATTTTTCTAAAAATTGATAAAAATATATGCTAATATAACTTTTCACAGAAAATACAAAGCAATACAAAATCTTTATTTGTTTAGCCACAAAAAATTATATTGCAAACCTCTCAAAAACCAAAATTTTCCAAACCAACTTTTCTGACTTTAACACTGTCCCAAAACGACAAATCTCAAGCAAAAGCCTTAAAAAATTCACTATACGATGCAGAATTTTGTGATCTGTGTAGCTGCGTACCTAAATTTTTACATTTTTGAAACTTAATTTTTAGACTATATTGGCAAAATACCCAATATGTTTGATACTAGCATATCAACTATACATAGTTCCAGTAATTGCCTTAAAGATTTGATTTCCTTGAGACAATAATTTTTTCTTCGTTGTTAATAGACTTTTTTTAGTGATAAAAAAAAATGTCTTTTTTGGATAATAAATTTGTGTTAAAATTTTGAGAGCGCGAGTTTCATCACTTTACATTTGATTTAATTTGCTGGAATTTATTATTTGATTTGACTTCCAACTGATGGTGCTATCTAGTAGCTGTATTTTGCCTATTAAATATTTTATCCCCAAATATATAACTTAGTGATTTCGAATAAGAAACTTAGACTCAGCGACCCATGCTTTTTACAATATGAAAGACTAAGTCAATAACTACTTAAATCAGAGCAAAATGGTAGCAAAATACTGAAATAATGTCACAGCTAAGTGCTACGTATGTTACAGTATAGTCTCAATCGAGTTAGAGCTAAGTCACAATCATAGACAATTTATATTTTAGTTCTGTTCTACGTCAAAGTAAGGTTAAGCACGTATATTTATATTCGAGTCAATGTTGTGAGAAATTATAGAGAAATTATAGTCAGGCCAGAGGTAAATTATATCATGTCATAAAAACAATTTATATTCAACTTATATTCAGCTCATAAATAAGTAATAGTCAAATCATGCTGAGATCATAATTAAATAAAACACAAGTCACAGTCAACTTTTATTTAGCTTAAAGAAAAGTCAATCTTCATCAAGTCATTGGCATGTCATAGCCAAGAACTAATTGAACAATAATAATTATATCATAGCGAAGTCACAGATTACGTTGTAGCTCTACAGGCAGGTAACAATAAGTCGTGGTATAAACAAAATTAAGTCGTAGTCATCGACAATTTATAGTCGAGCCACATGAAAAGCATAAAAAAGACATATTTAAAATTTAGTTAAATTTGTCTTTAAGTCAGATCCTAATCGTAAAGATAAACTATATACAAGTGCTAGTCACAAAATAATCATAAAGTAATCAAGTCAGAGTCTATTACAAAACAAGATGATGATGAGATGATAATTTTATCATAAACGAGTCATAATTAAATTAGATTGTGGTGGCTTTAATTCTACATTAAAGCCAGTATAAGTTCAGAGCAAAGTCATAGTCGATTAATAGTTCAGTCACATTTACGTCAGTAGTCATGGCTTAGTCATAGCCAAATCATACATATTGAAATCATTTTTATAATTTTTTATAAAATTAGTTACAACGAACTTATATTGAACTTATAGTCAAGTCATAGTTTAGTCATGTACAAATTTAATTTAGGTCATAGTCTTATCAAGATTAGCTAATAAACTAATGAAAGGAAAATTATGAAAACTACAATTAGTCAATTATAAAATTTTATGGGTTTTTAAATAAGCTCAAGATCTTTGAAATTAACTTTCATTAAAATTCCAACAATTTTATCAAAATTTTTCGCTTTTGTCTCATTTAATATTAATAATTGATAATTTTCCATCAAAAGTTTTTATTATATAAATTTTTTATAACTTTGTCGTGAAATTCAAGACATAAAATTTTAACCACAAAAAACCGCAAAATCCATTAGAGCGTTATAAATAAAACAAAAATAACAATAACAACAACAACAAAAATTCAGTTAATGAGACATCGGTGGTCAATTGTGTTTTCCATTTTGATGTTTCCTTTTTTTATAAGAAAAAGACTAAAATTTAATTTAGAAAACTATGAACTGCACAAATGATAGACAACTAAAATCTTGTTATTTTTATACAAAAATAAAGAAAAAAGCAATAAAAATTTTAACATAGCGCCATGGGAAGTAGCCAACTTAGTTTTTAATATTCTGGTTAAAGACCCTGAATTAATAGGACTATTTAAAAGCAAAAATAAAAAGCACTTCGGTTTTATTTTTATTTTCATTCTTATTTTTATTTGTTAATTTGTTTTCAAAAGATCGTAAAAAATGCTTCAAAAAATTCATATAAAAAACAAAAACAAAAGTATTAAAAAAAAAAACAGAAATACTTTAAATATAAAGCAGCCTATTAAATATTAATAAATACATTTTATGGGAATTTCTTTAAAGTTTAACATTTTTATAGTTATTAACAAAGTAAATACAAAAAATGCAAAAACACTTTAACACTCATAAAAAAGGTGTTAAAATTTGTTTATTAAAAGTTTTGTGAAAAATGTTTTTTTGATTTTTTTTAAACAAAACTAATGAAATTAACATTAAAATAAATTTAAAAAATTTTTTTTGGTTAAGTTATTTATAATGACTTTATGGATATTTAAACATTGTGCCATTAATATGTTACTTGTCATATAAAATATTTTTATACCCTTCATCACAAAAAGTGGTTTGTCATTCCGTGTGTAATTTTAACAATATCCATTTCCGAAGCCATAAATTATGTATATTCTGAGTACTAATGCACAGCGAAGTCGATTGAACGATGTCTGTCTGTCTGTCCGTGTTAGTTAGTCGACAAACTTGATTTCACAAAAAAAAAAAAAAAATAACAAAATAAATATGTCAGTCTTCGAGGCAGTAGGCAAAACAAAAGGCATCATGTGAAAAAATTGACAGTCGTCCATACGGGGCTCTGAAATTTTCAAATTTTTTAAAATCCTAATATGGATTGATACCTATAAAAAAGCTTTTGAAGAGATCTTTAAGGAAATACTAAACTTTTTTAAAAATGCTTAACCCATTAAGAGCCGATGTTATTTTTAATTAAGATTATATATTCATATGTGCAGTACCAAAAGTTTTTTTATTTTTTAATTCTCTGTCACTCCAATGCTTGCTTTTTTGATTGGAGTTACTTTACTAAACTAGATTTACATAGATGGTGAAGAGTATATAAGATTCGACTTAGCCGAATATAGCACTCTTACTTGAGTTTCTTAATTTTTGAAATTATTAGTTAAAATATTTAAGTTTTATAATAAAAAAATAATTTTTAATGCGGCTTAAGTTTATCTTATTTCAATTTCTTAATTTATCAAGAAAGAAAAACTGTTGACAAATGTGTGTGATAATTTACAAAGAAAATGCCCAAAATTATAATTTGATAAATAACTATACAGTTTATATTTATGATCAATCAATAGTAATTTGTTAAGAAGAAGTCCACAAACAATCTTAAGCTTTCTTCGTTGTTCTCTTTTTTAATCGTCACATATATCTACTCTGGGTCCTCCAATACTCCACTACCTTACAAGTGAAATGTAAATTTTCTTATTTCTCTGTTTCCATTTATAAATTCTTAGAAATCATAATCAACAAGTATTATAACTAGAGACCAGACATGAATCATTGACTGGGGCTCTCCGAATATAGTATGTATGAACATTCAGTGTGTTGAGCGATAATATTAATTAAAGCAACACTCAAAGAAAAAGTAACCATTATCTAAGAGCAACATAATATGATTGAATTATATGGTTGTTTTGAAACCATATTATCATACACAATAATAAAAATGCTCTCATGGGGACCGTAGTATAAGTCTGACATTCCGTTTGTAATTTCTACAATATCCATTTCCAACCCCATAAAGTACATACAACATTCTTAGTTCTTATGCATAGAGAAGTCAGTTCGTGTTGAAATCAACTTGGCCAGAACTTCAACTTGATCAACTTGACCTAGAAAAAATTTAAATACGCCAATCGATCAGAAATAGTTTTGAAAATTTTGCTATTAAAAATCAGCGAGATCGGTTCAGGTCCTACGAGGCTGCGGTTAAAACATTGTGCATGCTTCTAATTTTGTCATGTCTTCATTTCAACTTTAGTTTGAAAACTATTTAATTGGTGATTTGCGGCATGGTAAAAAAAACCAAAATGTATTTTAAATCAATCGTAAGAAAAAACCAAACATATTATATTTTCTAATAATATATTGCGGTTGAAAAATAAAATATTATTTTTAGAATACTTAAACAAATTTAGAATACCTTATACTAATATTGTTGTTATTGTTAAGTTTGAGTTCTTGCGCGGAATAAATATTTAAGGTACAGCGAAATAACTCCCAAATGAAATGAAGTCCCAATAAAATAACTCCCAACGAAGTAAGTTCCATGAAAAATGAAATAACGCCCAATTGAAAAAAAAACAACTCCCAAAGGCAAAATGTAAAAATAAGACCCAATAAAAATGAATTAACTCCCAATTTTTATTGTATATACATAATAGTAATAATAATATAGGTATAAATTTATGTATACGAGGGCTGCTATATATATTTCTGGCCTAATAGTGAAAATGCGAATATTTATAATCAAAAATGGTTTTATTGTTTTGTTGAGCATGCGCTCAAACCAGTTGTCGAAGCACTTTTTCCACTCCGATTGAGACCCCTCTAAAACATGGTTTTTGAACACTTCAACAGCTTCTTCTGGAGACGAAAACAAGAAGAAGTCATTAGGTGCCAAGTCAGGGATGTACGGCGGATGACCCATTAATTCGACGTTTTGGCCGGTCAAAAACGCTCTGGTTTGAGCCGATGTGTGAGAGCTCGCATTGTCATGGTGAACAATGATTCGTCTTCTCTTGTTGGTTTTTCGAATTTCTCCGATGACTCCAGGCAAACAAATTGTAGTGTACCACTCAGAAGTGACCGTCCTACGTTGCTCCAGCGGAACAGTTGCCACATGACCAGTTTTGCCGAAGAAACAGGCGACCATTTGCTTCGAAGTGCTTCTTCGACGAACAACTTTCGTTAGATTTTGCTCGTCTTTGAAGACCCACACAGTCGATTGTTGTTTCGTTTCGGGCTCATACGCATAGATCCATGATTCGTCACCTGTGACGATCTTATAAACGTCTTTTGAAGCACCGCAATCGTATTTTTTCAGCATTTCTTTGCACCAATCGACACGAGCCTTTTTTTGAGCGACTTTCAAATTGTGCGGGATCCAACGAGAACAAACCTATTTTACGGCCAGGTGTTCATGCAGTATCGAATGTATGTTGGTGGAAGAAATGTCCAAGGATGTCTCTATCTCTCGGTATGTCACATGTCGATCTTGCATTATGAGCTCACGCACGGCATCAATGTTCTCTGGCACATCAGCCGTTTTGGACGACCTTCGCGGAATTCGTCTTTGAGCGAGCTTCGGCCACGATTAAATTCATTATACCAATTTTTCACAGTGCTATAGGATGGTGCTTCATCGCCATACAAAGATTTAAGTTCATCAATGCACTCTTGCCGTGATAATCCACGTCAAAAGTTGTGAAAAATGATGGCACGAAAATGTTCTCGAGTTCATTCCATTTTTTCTATATTAATTTTTTCAAGTCACTGTTAACAACACAAATAATGGTCGTACGTCAAAACGTTTTGAGTACGATTATGCTTAAAAATGACAAACTTTCCAATAGAAATGTCAGATTGCACTTGGCAGCACTCAGTGATGCCAGGCCAGAAATATATATAGCAGCCCTCGTATTATACATAATTTGATAATAAAAATTATTTAAAAAAATTAAACATTCATTTACAAAAAACCCCAATCGTGTCTTCAACTTCTGCATGACAAACAGGGCAATTGAATGTCTCCAGTCCATTTGCATTACTTTAAGCTTGTAGTTTTAGGACGCAAGAATTGCACGTTTTTATGTGTTTGCAAGGAATCAGCAGAATATTAGGCTCAACCTCTAAGCAAACCACGCACATAATTTAAGAGTGTGGTAGTGTTGGTGGCTCCGATACAATATCATCCTCCTCATCTTCATCTTTAAGGTACGAGTGTTCCTCAAAGAGAGCTTCATCTAGCTCCATTCATAAACAATTTTATTTTTCGGGAAAACCAATCGATTTATGAATGCGATTGCAGCTATGCATCCAGAACGTAGCTCTTCATTGGCGTTTTTTCAATCAGTTCCGCTTTTTCGATAAATTTCCTCCTTTTTTTACTTTTTCCCCAAGCTCCACCGCTATTAGTCAGCAATTCAAAATCTCCTGACTTTTTGAACTCTTCTGTTTGTAAAACTTTAACAAACTTAAAAAAAATTCCCTGTTTGGGAATCATTTTGCCCAGCAATTCATTATATCCTTCAACGGCCGAAGTCGTTCGAGTCGTTGTTTCAAAAATAGACAGTGCGTCTGGCGTCTAGTCTAATTATTGTATAAGAAATCACGTGGCGGGACTTATTGCATTTAGGAATTATTTCACTGTACCAATATTTACTGTCATATTCATACAAAAGAAAATAACTTTGAAATGTGTTTTATGACAAATTTTTCATACAAAATTTGTCCTAAAATACATTTCAAATTTATTTTAATATTTTATGAATACGGCAGTTGATATTCAACTGTTAAAAAAAAGTTTTTTTCGTGAAGAATATTTTTTACAGAGAACATAATATGGTTGTTGTGACCATACCGCCATACCGTATTTTTTTGCGTATCATAATTTGCTATAGCTGCCTAGCGGTACTTAAATGTTTATAAGTCATCATTTAATCGCCGAAAACTTATATTTTTGAATAGAGTAGAGGATGGAGAAACAACATCTGTGATTCCTAATTCCATTAATACTTCTCCGTAGTCACAAAATATTGAGATTTAATTACACTTTTGAAAGAACTTATTATGATTTTGCAGTCATTTCAGCTGTAAAGTGTTACAATTTTGCCTAATTTTTCGATCCGTTTTGTGAATTGTGAAATGAAAGTTGAAATATTTATTCGCAAAAAAGAAAGGATTGATGGTGATTTTTAAAAATTTCTAATTAAAAATCACATACTTTCTAATCTAGTAGAGATATGGAAGTGAAGATATGGAACCGTTGTTTTATAAATTTAAAATTTAAATTTAAGTTTTTTTTAGTGAGTGTATATATTTATTTTGGCCAACTGATTTTGTTACCTTTGGTGTATTTATTGTAAATTACAAGATGGTAAGGCCTAATTCCTTTCATAAAAATAAAAATGCTGTTTTTTATTACATGTTTCTTCCAACGTTTCGTGAATATTTGGTATACTTCTTTAGGGGATTTGTCTATTAACATTTAATGAAATTAAAAACATCAACGGTACATTAAAATAATTAACAATCTAAAATAAACATATACTTTGGCTTTGGATGTGTTGCAATATTGTGTGATACACAATATTAATTTTTTAATTAAAATTTTTAATTTCCGAATTACCCTTCTTTAGCTATGAGTTGACTGAAAATATAACTTGAATTCCTCTAGCAAGTGAAATTTTGAGACACTTTTTGCTTCTGTGATTTTTTCAACTTTAAAAACACGACAATTTTTTCTCATATTGACTTTTTGAAATATTGATTATTTTAAGTCTGTAGAATATAGTATTAAACAACTAATTTACTTTTAACGAACCCTTTTCATTCCTAACAACAAATGACTGCTCTCTTATTGTTGTCGTATTAACAATGACCTCAATTTTACCACTTAAACATAATTTAAAGCAGTATTTATTATGTTTAACCATTTTAAGACAAAATCTATTTATAATTGTTATAACAAAATCTATTAGTTTCTTTTAAGTTTCTATTTTATTTTACTTTTTGGTTCACTTTTGCTATTAATTTTTATATTCTGTGTTTTTTTTATTATTTATTTCTATAATCATAGAAATAAATAATTATAGACTATAAAAATTTTAGCAAGAATATAAATGGTTAATAAAAGCTTCAAATTATTAGACACCGATATAAATGGTAAGCAAAATTTAAGCAAATTATCTTTTAACAAATGCTATTAAAAACTTATTTTATATAAAATCAATTGTGGTTGAAAAAAATATTGAAAATTAGATTTTATTACAAAATTCTTAAATAATTACAAAAAACAAAGAATTTAGTTTAACAGTTGTTGGCTAAAAATGTTTGAATTTGAGAGATTATGTGCAAAAAAACGAAAGAATAAAACTATGAAAGAAATATAAAATTGCTGTTAGTGTTTCTAAAAATAAATTCCTGCAAACACATAAAAAACTAATTTATCTTTTAAATAAAGTAGCTTTCAAAATAAAAAAATTTACGACTTTTCTAAAAAAAAAATATTAAAAGGGCACTTTTTTTATGAAAAAAGTACTATTCCGGAAGTGAAAATTAAAAATTTTTTAAAATGGCTTTTATATAAAATGCTTCATAGAAAAATTAGTAAAATAAGATTTTTTTGATAAAAGTACTTTTTAAATGGAATATTCGGTGCCCTAATAACCTTTGAAATATCAAATTCGTTTAGTTATATTTCTGGTAAAATAACTTTCTCTGATAGTACCTTTTGACAATTTTCTTTTTTAAGGAAAGTACTTAAAATAACTATGTTTGTGTCTTTCAATAAAATTGGGTTTTAAATAATATTTTTTTAATAACAATTCTTTTAACTTAAAAAACTTTTGATGTAAATAAAAATATTTTAAAATGTTACTTCCCTTAACAAAAAGGTACTTGTTAAAAATGTACTCTATAAAAGGACCTCTAATTTTAGTTAATGTTCTTGAAAAATAAAAACTTTTATTATAAACTGTTGTTATAATTTTGGGTAATAACCGTCGTCTCTGGCTGTGTATTTCGAACGTTTGGCCAAACGTCAAACGTTCGATATACATAGCCAAACGTTCGAAATACACAGCCAGAGACGACGGTTATTACCCAAAATTATAACAACAGTTTAATATATACTGGCGGAATTAACCCAATTAATTTTATTATAAAGTTTACAAAAATCTAAAGTATATTACTAAGAAAGTGGAATACCATTTAAATAGAACCCTTTACCAAGCAAGGTACTTTTCATCGAGTATCTTTTAAAAGTCTCTTTTTATTAGGCTTCATCTTAATAAGTACCTCTAGACAAAGAATATTAGGAAAGAGTACTTTTAAAAAGTCCGTTATGTATGATTTAGTAATCTTAACAAAAAATAAATTTAAAAAATAACTTAAAATTTGTTATACGTTTATCGATTTGTTTATGTCAATAATAAATCTTTTATAACATAATGCGTTTTATATTGTAAATATAAGACATAAGATATTTCTGTTCTAAGTAGTTAAGTAGTACCTTTAAATTTTACAAAATCAAACCTAACAAAAAAAAAGTACTTTCTAAATAAAATCGAGTTAAAGTGGCCACTAATAAAGGGCCCTATAAAAGCGGTATCCTTAAAAACAGCACTCTTAGAAATATTTGTTTTCAGGAAAGCACTTTTAAAAAATTATTTTAAAGCAACTCCTAAAAGAAAACAAGTAACAAAATATCTTTTAAAAATTACCTATTTTAATATTTTCAAAAGAATATATTTTCGAAATATATTTTTTACTGGTAACTTTTAACAAGAAGGCTCTAAGAGGATAATATCACAAAAAATTTCAATGAACAAAAAAACACTTAAAAGACCCTTTTTAAATATATATACACTGGTGGACAAAACTAAAGCAATTAATATTACACAGCAATATTATTGCGAAAACAATAACCCAAAAATAAGCTTAGACGGAAAATGTTTTTGTTATATGATAAACAATTTATTCAAAAAAACATAAATAAAAGAACTTCCATATATTTTTCTAAGAAATATTTCTTTTTGTTTAAATAACGAAACGACTTCAAAATATAAGTGATCAAAACTAAAGCAACTTTCACATTTCTGTCATAGAATCTAAAAATAAAACAAGTAGTCGATGGCGTAACCTTTATTTTTAATTATGGCAGCACATTTGCAGGGCATAGAATCAATAAGTCTCTTAATTTGATCTTTAGAGATGCTGTACCATGCTTCCTTAATGAGACCAAAAATGATGTGTTTGTTTGCCTTAGAATCCCTCTTTATCTTGCGGTCTACAATGCTCCATAAATTCTCAAAAGGGTTAAGGTCAGGCGATTGAGCTGGCCACTCAAGAACTGTGACTTTTGATTCAGACAACCATTCTTTAACAAATTTCTGCGTAAAGCAACATCACGTTTTTCAATATATCTCTATAAATAAATCGGCCCATTTTTTCATTGGTCCAACTCCAGTGTATGAAAAACAGCCCCACACCATTATCGAGCCTCCTCCATATTTAACTGAGCCTTTACAATATTGGGGTTATAGGCGGTCATTTTTTGGTCCTCTTACCGTAAAATTCTTCATGTCTGAACCTTTTATATTAAATTTAGATTCATATATTTTGAAACTATAATGAAAGAATAACTTTTAAATGTTCATGTTAAAAATTCCCCTTAAAAATACTTTTAAAAAATGTTCTCTGAATCAAAATAAAAA
Source organism: Gymnosoma rotundatum (assembly GCA_916610165.2). Taxonomy (NCBI): domain Eukaryota; kingdom Metazoa; phylum Arthropoda; class Insecta; order Diptera; family Tachinidae; genus Gymnosoma; species Gymnosoma rotundatum. The sequence continues at coordinate 37,471,088 of OU744337.1, forward strand.
AAATAAAAAAGTACTCTTTAAAAATTACCCTTTAAAAAGTACCATTAAAAATATATATACGAGTACACAATAAGTAATTTTCAATCTTTTACAAAAGCTGCTTATTTAATACACAAAATCCAGATAACCTCTGCAAAATTAAAAAATAAGCATTTTAAATAGTTAAAAGGTTCCCCAATTGCAGAATACAAACTGTTGCATTTTACTAAACCTGTTTGTTTTAAATTATCATTACAATATTAAAATCTAAAGAAAATATTGAAAAGAAATAAATAAAAATCAAATTTTAAATTGCTGCCAATAATTCAAAACTTATAATCGTTATCAAGATCATATTAAAATATCTGTACAAAATGTATAACAAACCCCACTTAATTCAAAATCGACATAAAACATGTATAAACATTTAAATATATGTTAATATGTTTTGTTTTCTATATTTCGTACAATATTCTGATATAGATCTACTGCAACAGTAATAATAGCCAACAAACAAACTGAAATCAAAACAATAATTTATTATAAAGACCACCAATGAACTGGTTCAAATAAAATATGATACCTGCTAATTAAATTATATTGAATAAAGTTTCTATTATGGTCAGATTATGCAAATAAGTTTAGTAAAAATTAATGTATATTTGTTGATGCTAATCATACCACCTTCATTACTAAAACGTTATAAACTTATTATGGTGCAATTGGCAGAGATGGGTGTGTAACGATAAGTAGCGACTAAAACTAATAAGGACGTTTATTTTTTTATTTTTTCGTGTGTTTTAATAAAAAGACAAAGAGTGCTTAGATGTCCAAAAATTATATAAAAATCATTTCAACTCATTAAGCGTAATACTTAATAAATATAAATAACTTTAACGAATAGTTTTGTTCAGCAAAGGTATTTATAAAAATTACCAAGAAATGTTTAAAGAAGTGTGTCTACAAAAGTAGCTCCGAAAACTAAACTCTAAAACACCTCTATTAATAAAAAGCACCCTAAAAAAGTACCTTTTTAACAAAATTATTTCCTTATAAATAACTGTTTTCAAAGAAGTAGAAGAGTATGTCTTAAAAGAAAGTAACTAAAAAATCTTTTACAAGCAGTATATTTGATTAATGGTGACTTTTCTTAACAAAAATTAAGAACAAAGTTTAAAAAAATTACCTTTAAGAAAATAACTTTTAGGAAAACAACTTTTCAAAAACCGTCCTTTTGTAATAAAATATTTGTTGATTAAAAGTACTTACAAAAAGTATTTTTAAAGAAAATAATTTTATACATAAGAGCTTTTTCAAGTACCTACTTTTGGGAGTCTTTTAAAAAATAACCCCTATAAACTGTCCAAAAAATACTTTTTAAAATGAGCCTTTTTGATATCTAGTTTCAGGAAAAGTAAATATTGGAAAGAAAACTGTTGACACGTAATAGTGTAAAGAGTAACTATTGAAAATTTAATAAAAACAAATATTTTTACTAAATTGAATAGAAAATATCGTCAAAAACTTTAAAGCAAAATCACCCCTTTAATCACATTGTGTAAAGAATAATATTTCTTAAAATTATTTTTTTAAATAAGTACTTTTTTGGAAAATGACTTTTGCTAAAAGTACCTTTTAAAACGTTTCTTTATAAACTCACATTTATAAGCACCGCTTCATAAAAAGCCTTTAAGAAAGCAAGTAAGAAATAACCTTTAAAAAAAGTACCCTTAAAAGAGCACTATCTTTAAAAAGAAAATAAGTTAAATAATAATTACAATTAAAAAATGTGTTAGTATTAGTCTTTTAAAAACATTGCCTTTTTAAAGGTCTCCTCCTTGCCTATTAAGGAGACACTCCTAAGAAAGACACAATTAAAATTAATTCTTTACATTAAAAAAAGTTCTTTTTCTTTTTCACATGTTTTAATTATACATTTTAAAATTAAAAAAGTCTCAAAATTTAAAAGTTTCATAAATTTTCTAGCTGTTTTACTTGGGATAAACTCAACTGCAGACTTTTTGCTGCATTAACTGTGATTTGTGTAGGATTTCCGTAGATTTTATAAACGCTAAAAATACTGGGATTTTTTTAGCAGACGTGTTTATTTTTTAAATAGGTATTATTTTTAAAGGAAATTTTTTTTTAATACAATTTTTTAATAAAATCCTAATTTATAGGTTTTTGAGAGGCATTATTAATTTTTTTAAATCTCTTAAAAGGTACTTTTAGCAAATCGTTGTTGTTCAGAATGAACAATTTTAATTTATATAAATTGGTGTTTGAACAATATTATAGTATAGAGAAACGAAAAATAAATCTTCTTATCATTTTGATGTGCATTTTATATGAGTTTTTTAATTTTTTAAATGAAATTCTTATCCGGTAGTTTTTTGTTTTTGCTCATTAATAAAGAATTAGTCTGCATGTTTAAAATAATTAAATTATGCGACTTTATTTCCTAATATTTTTCACATGCAAATTAATTGTGTTTTCTTGCAATTTAATAGAAACTAACTAACTAAGGTTTAAAAGTAGAAAAAAAAAATAAAAACAATAAACAAAATATTTTATCAGTTTAAGCAGCAGAGATGGGATTAGAAAAATTTTTACATGAGGAAGAGGAATTTAAATTGAATGATTTCAATTAATTGTATTAAATTTTTAGTTTATTATTTGTTTAAGCGATTAACATTTTGCATTTCTCGGACAATTTAAACAAATATCGGGTCAAAATTTTTGTTCAATTTATTAAGATGATAAATTTTTAAGTTGACTAACACGATTTGGGAGCAAGGTATTTAAATAAGTTATATATGAACGATCTAATAATAACATTATACTTGGAATGCTACATAAGCATAAACAAATCTTCAATATTTTTGACACAAACATTTATTAACAAACAAATAATCTTGAGTATATAAAATACCTTCAAATGTGGCGTTGGCTAATCTCTTTCTGTATTTCGTTATATTTAAGTTTACTTTTCAAATATCCGTTCAACGTTTGCAGATGAATAAGGGAGACAAATCCAATTAAATGCAAACTTCGACAAAGTTGGAAATATTAGCTCACTTTCCGCTCTAGTAATTTTTAAGACTTTGAACTAAAACTTTTCTACTGTAACATTTTCTGAATTTTTAAAATATTAATTAAGTCTATGTAGCTGAGTTCCCTAAGTTCGTCATTTAAATTTGGTATCTCACTATCTTCAATTAAATTTTGAAAAAAATTTATTAGACATTTGTACCTTTTAAAAACTGAAGTAGCACTTCAGGCATTGCCTTTTTAGTTATTTCTGTAACCCTGCTACATTCTTTAGGAATGGATAAGAGAAAAGACAGGTGGTGAAAGGAGACAGATAGATATAGCCATTTTATTAGTTACTTTACTTCGCCGGCGAATATGCTATGAAGAAGTTCCGACGAAGGAGGCTGCATGTTTTAATGTTAATTATGAATATGTATTTATACCAAGGCGAATTCATGACACGACGAAAATATATACAACACTGCAATATAAACACGTAGATTTTGCTTTTGTACAAATACTTTTCGGCTGTCAAAAGCAAAGGAGATTATAACTCAAAGAAGGAAAAATCACAATAGTCACCTGGGCTGTTAAAGCCACCTGATGTTAATTCGTCTTGTATTTATACCATTAAACAAAAAAAACACATTTTTATGTTTTGATGGCCCGAAGGTTGAACCCTGGCCAACCAGATTTTTAGTCAGCGTGCTTACTGCCTTGACTACAGCAGCACTTTGAACAATTGTACACAGACGCTTGAAATTTACAAAGGACCTCTATTGGTAACTCCGCTATAACAACAAGCATAAGATTTTGGATTTGGGCGTCTTAATACTTGATGTAATTTCATGTATGTGCTGAAACTTTTGAACCGTTATAAACAGAGAGTTGAAATTTACATGGAAATTGCTAAGCCCGCTATAATATAATATGTTCCCATAGTTGATTTTATTTGACCTATATGCGCTTTTCTTCTGGACTGTTGCATACAATTACTTGAAAATTAGAAAAATGTCTACTTCTTCGTCTGGTATAATAAGAATTTTAAATATTAATTAATTATGTATATGGCCAAACTGTTGAACAGTTGTAGACAGACGGTTTAAATTTACAAAGAACCTGCATTTCTTAGTCCGCTATAACAACAAGTATAAAATATAGATTTGAATAATAACGGACATCCCAATAGTTAATGAATTTGATTTCAATCTCTTGAACCGTTAAAGATAGCCAGCTATAATCTGTTTTGAAGTCGGTTTTTTTGCAAGAATTATTTACATATTTATCCATAAGCCGGTGTGATAAAATAGTTTGTTTTAGAGTACAATAAAATTTTTTCACATAAGTAAATATGTTACCATTATCAGGTGTCAAGCACTGAATTAAAAAAAATCTTAATTTTTTGAGAAACATTGATTAGAAAATCTTTAAAATTATGCTAATATTTTCATTCTCGTATCGCTGCAGGGTATAGTTAAGCGGCAATTTCAATCGTTTTCATTCGCATCAGAATAAAAATAGGGAAACGAATTTGTTTCTGAACTTAAACTAAAATTTTGAAATATAATTAGAAATTGAGTACTTTTTTTCTTTTGCAAGAAGACTAAAACCCAAAATTTGTTTTAATTTCTCCGGAGAACTCCGTAAGCTTGAGTTTTCCTAGTTGTTCACAACTTTTTTAGCCCTTACATGTATAATATGACAAGATGTCGTTCGTATGTTAATCGTAAGTGAAAAGTTATTTACGATTTCATCTCCAGTCATAACCTTTAATAATTTCACACACGCTTGCAATTTGTTTTCTTTGGAAAAAAAACATAATAGTTTTTTTATATACACTGACCGATATTAATTTGTTTATTTAATGCAAACATTGCTTAAGTATGGGCGCAATGCCAATTTATTGCAAAAGCACACGAAAACTATTAATTTACACTTTAAAGCCAAACGGAAAGTGTAAATATTAACAGGTAGTCGTAATAACTGCTAATAAAAACAAACACTATTAAAAATGAATAAAAAATGCGTTCTCAACGCAACAGCCAAAAGCAATTAACGCTGGCAGCAACTCAAATGTTGACTAAGTAATTTTACGATATACTAAGTGTTTTAAGTATTTGGTCTTTAATTTGTGTGTTTTAACTTTAAATTTATTATCTTTTAATTTAATTTTATGCTTTTCTATTTTTCAATTATTTTCTATAGCAATTTCCAGCTAATCTTTTTGATATATTGCCGCTCGACCAAAGAAATATTTCTCACTTGGTTTTCTTATTGGATTGACCTTAATTAATAATCCTAGAAAAAAAAACAACACATAAACTAAAATCGAATTGTTTGTTTTGCTAATTGAGATGTTCAATATAATTTTATCTTGACTATATTTAAAAGTGTTGCCAATTTAGTGGTTTCATTTTTCACACTTGAATGAATGTGTTTAAACTTTTGCATGTATTTTAAAGACTCTTTTTTTTACTTTAAACCTTTTAAGGAGTCTTGTGCTTGTCTGTCATTTGTTATTAAAAACTTAATGGAAATTAGTTATATACGCCATTTAAGGATTAGTGGCACACATTCGAAGTTATAATTAAACATGTAAATTTTGTTAGCGTTGCAGATAAGATAATGTTTCAAATTTGAATGCAAAAAAGCTTTTCTTAAATGGACATTTAAATGACAAAAAAAAATATGAAGAGAAAAATCAAGTCCATTACTAATGAAATTAACGCAAATTTGCGGCATTTTCTAGCATAAACCATTCACATTAAATAACCCTGCAAATGAAATTAAATGGTTTTGAAAAACCAAACAGTATGGCTATATGACATGTGGCGCTATCTTATGAAAACCATGTCAACACTATTTCTATGGCAAGAGCCAATACTTCCCCAAGACTTAAGTCCCTCAAAGTATTTACATTCAAATAGCATACATATATATGTATCTGCCCGTGGTGTTAAAAAATTCTTAAATATTTATGCACACCTGTGCACAGTATACAAGTGCCGTATTTTACAATTTTCAGTACAATAGCACTATACGCTAGCTATTGTGAGAACGTTGACTATTCAGTATGCGATTGATTTGGTGGCCTGGGTTCGGATCCCAACCACTGCCAATTCAACAATAATCACTGAGATGCATTAATATCTTACACACCTCCCTCGCCAGCGCGGTACAAAATAAATGGTTCAGAATCTATAAAGCGACTACTTAACACCAGGTGCGTTGCTTCTTTGTTCTGCCAGTGCATTTACATTGTTCCGAAATCTAGTACCAATGAGATTTCTTGCAAAATCTAGTTGATTTTGAATAGATTTTCCATACAAAACAAAATCTACTTTGCCATTAGATTTTAAAAAAATTTAGCACATAATATAGTAGTACTTAGTAATGCAACTATGGTTTTTTTTTTAATATTGCACTAAAAAATACTACACTTGAGAAGAAAAAATTGCAGATTTATCAAAACAAAAATAAGAAATCTTTCTTTTTTAGTGTCAAAAAAAAATACTACGAACTAAATTTTAAAAGAGTTTTCTAATCTCTTTTAGTAGATTTCGGGGTAATGCAGGGTTTTGAACACTGACAAACAATGCATGCCTACTCTTTACTACCACCTATCCCCTCTGATCGATCCTTTTCCAAAGAAGGTTATTTCCTAAAAAAATAACAGAAAAGCATACTGAAATGTCAATGCTCTGTTACACAGTTATACTACGTAAGGTACCACAATTAAATTCAAAACCTTTGAGCCGAGTGGGTGTGACATCTCTTTGCCTTTAAAAAGACTCCACCTGGATCCCTATGTTCTTTTACGCACATCAACATAAACAGAAGCTTAGCTAGATAATTTTTCTAGAGCAGACCTTAGCCCTTTAACGAAGAGAAAAATTGCGCAATGTATCAGAAAAATCCGTAAGAAGGAATAAATATTGAAGAAGCTAAACTTTTTCTTGGGCCATGAATCTCAGTTACTGAGGCACATCTGTTCACTTTTAGAGCATATTTAAGCATCAATTTCGAGTATACTTTTACTTGGATCAGGGAATTTTTGTATTAAAAAATTGTTTTGTTCAAATGTATTTATGGGTGAAACAGTGGAAACTTGTTTTTTTTTATTTCCTTTTCTTTAAACAAAATGAATAGATGGACATCGCTCAATCGACTGCATAATCGATGTGCATAAGAACTCAGAATATTATTATTATGGAGTCGGAAATGGATATTTAATTACAAACGGATTTACAAATTTAGATCTACCCTTTTCCACCTGTAATGAAGGATGTAAAAACAAATATAAAAATTATCAATTACAAAAAAAAATTTAAGAAGGAAAGAAAACAAAAAATAAAGTTTCAGCACAACAGTATGATTTGAAAAAAAAATATTTAAATTTTAAAATATTTTTAAATACATTAAAAATCAAATTTTTGTCTAAGATCCGAAAGAAAGATTTATGTAAGATCCGAACCAACAATTAAAAATTCACAAAAATTAATTGTCATCGAAAGCCGAATATCAAAAATTCACAAAAAAAAACTTAAATGCAACTATAAATTATAACAAAATATATTTGTTGCAACCACTGTGAAGCGACAATGGCTTATAGCACTATTACTTACTCCTTATGCTATAATAATCATCGACTTTTTTGTATTTAAATTTGTACAAAATTTCTATTGCTGTTTAAACATTGTTTGGCCTTAATTGTTTATTTGTTGCTTGGCCTTTTAAAAGACATTAGAAGAAAGAAATTCTCATGAACCAACAAGTTCATAGAAATATCAACATATCTCTAAAGATGTGCATGAAAAGTTGCTACAATATTTACGCAGTTATAGATAAAAATACAATAAACACATGTAACCTGTAGTATTTGGCAAATACGAAAAGTAGAAATTTAAATGACCCATAACAAGAAAGCATTCTGAAAAGTACTTTAATGGAGGACCATGACAAAATTTTCCGCTGTCCTTATGTGTATTCGTTATTTGTTTTGAATGAATTAAAAATTATGTGATCTTCTTTTTTATTTATTAATTTTTTGAATTGAAGTTAAGAATTAAAGGGTGTACAAAAATTTACTGTATATTAAAACCAAATTGCACACATTTTTCCTGCTTTAAATAGCATTTAAATGGGTCATAAAATGATTTTTACAGCTTTGTCAAAATTTTCCAAGACAATTTTTATAAATATTGCTGAACATCATTTAGTACAGACTTGAATTTCCCTCGAGAAACGAGAGCATTTGTTTTATGGTCTGTATGACATGTGGCTATTGAAACATAATGTTTAAAGAAGCGCAGGTTTCGCACATAAGTCTCATTTAAGCTCCTTGTATTTAAAATTTAGTAAATTAAGTGAATAAACAGGGCATCATTTTGAAAAGGGACCTTATCTTTTATCTAAAATTTACTAAATAAATTGTTATGACAGCACATGATCATTGGACTGCTTGCACGTTTTTGACTCTGAAATCAATTGTGTTCTAATGAAATGCTCTAGTCGACATTTATCTGTAGTAATAGGGTTTATATTATAAAATAATAAATAATTAAGAAAAATTAAATTTTTAAAATATTATTTTTGAATAAAATTTTCAGACTGCCTTCGTAATTATTTTTATTTTTATTTTATTTTTTTATTATTATTTAAACAATTGTGGGCAAGTTGGAGAATAAAGATTAAAAATATGAATAAAAATGATGAAATGCTTTTAAGATAACAAGCATAGATAAGAGAACAAATAATCAGGTATCTAAACTTTGAACTTCATCTAACAGTTTCCAAACAAACAAATTTAGAAAGTAGATTACGACTCAACTAATAAAGTTATAAAAATTGTAAATTCCATATCTTTATTAAGATCTTTCAAATATAACTCCTTGTTTGCACATTGAAACAAATTTAAAAGTTTCCTTTGAGCGTTTTTTTCCTATTTTTATTTAAATCACCTTAATTATCTTATCGTTTGATAGAAAACATGCAACAACATTTTGATAAGATGACAAGTTAACAAACAGATAGGTCAATGAGTTGATATAATCACAGCAACAATAACAACAACATAATAAAATATTTAAAAGTTAGAAATCTAAAGCAACAAATTTGTATCTGGTCATGTGTAGAAAAAATTAAATATACATAAATGTTTTCAGTATGTTTGGCTCAAGAATACTTGTAGGTAAACGTACATACGAGGTCTGATCAATAATTACCATTATTTTCAAATTTCGATTTTCGCATTTTTTCTGTTATGTTGGTACACATGTCTGTTATAAATGTTGGCAATATCAGCCATTTAAGATTGTTAGTTTGTTTGCAACAGAAAAAAAGGTGAGTAGTGTTTTGGTGTGCCTTTCGATTTTTCACTATTCGAAAAAAGGGATCAAAGATGGGAAGATTGGGCCTTGCTTTCAATGTCATAGCCATACACCCATAATTCGTCACCAGTTATTATCTTTATGAGAAAATCTGGATCGTCGTTGACAATGTTCAACAGCTTCTGAGCGATGATCATGCGACGTTGTGTTTGCTCAAAATTTAGCAATTTTTGTACAATCTTCCCTACCGCACGTTTTATGCTTAAAACATCCGTAAGAATGAGCCATGAGGCATAAGCCGATAAGCAACTTCTCTGAAAGCGATTCGACGATTATCTAAAATCATTTTCTTCACTGCTTCAATGTTTTTATCGGTTGTTGACGTGCACGGGCGACCAGAATGAGCATCTTTATTGACATCTTCTCGGCCTTCCCTAAACCGGTTATACCACAATTGACCTTGTGTTCTGCTTATAGTAGACTCGCCAAACGCCACAGCCAGCATTTAATTTAATTTTTTACACAAAATTTAATACAGTTTCTTTGAGCACACCAACACACGCCTAACCTGTTTTATCTGTGAAAAACAAACTGACAATCCAAAATGGCTGACATTGCCAACATATATAACAGACATGTGTACCAACATAACAGAAAAAAATGCGAAAATCGAACATAGGTAAATCACGAAATTTGAAAAAAAACGGTTAGTTTTTAATCAGACCTCGTACGTACAAATAACAAACACCAATCAAAACTTTACAGCAAAAAAAGTGATAATAGTTAGCAATTTACTATTTTAGTATTTTATAGGAACACTAAAGACATAAATTATCACATCGTATATTAAATAAAAACTAAAAACATAAATGCTAAAATAAACATGTTTAAAAATATGTTTGCAAATATTTATGTGCATAAGTGTGGACGTATGTTTGTTTTAATGTAGATATGTATGTATGCAAGTCAATATTTCACCTCCTTCTTGGCTGGTTTCACTGAGCTGTAATTTTTTTTTGTGTTTTCTTTTGAATTGGCATGTAAACGTTATTCATTGACTGCAAACTACTTGTACAACAACATTAAACCACTGTCTTCAACATAAAAACAGAGTAAGAAGCAAACTATTAAAATATTGCACATAGATTAAGAAATTTTAGCTGACTGTTCGAAATTATAGAATACTCACAGAAATTTCATCTTTATGAGAATTTTGCAACAAAAAATGGAGTTAAATTCAAGACAAATTCAATAGTACTTTATATAAAAGATAATTTTTCGCAGTACTTATGAGTCTCTTATCGAAAGGTACTTTTATTAAAAGGTACCTTGTATATGTCAGTACTTAATATAAAAGCCATATTAAAACAAGGTATTAAAAAATTATTTTTGTGAAGTACAATTTATAAAAGGTACCTTTCGTGGAAGGTACTTTTTGTAAAAAAAAATATTTTTATTAAAAGTATTTTATTATAAAAAAAGATTTCTTTTGTAAATGGATTTATTAGAATACACCTTTTTGTATGAAATAGTGTATAAAAAGTAATTTTTCTAAGAAATGTTTTTATTTATTATTTTTTTTTTTTTTTTTTTGTAAAAACAAAGTTTTTATAAAAACTTGTTATCTTTTCAATGAAGGTAACTTTTATAAAAGGTACTTTTTGTACAATATCTTCATATAAAAAAAGGTAATTTTTGTACATAAGCTAATTGTAAAGTTCTTTTGGTGTATAAACATTAAAATAATTTTTAAAAATTTCATATCTTTATTATTAAAAATGTTGCTTACAGAAAGTGTGTTTTGTAAAAGGTACTTTGTATAAAAGGCTCTATTTTGCTATTAATCACACTTTTAGGCGAAGCTTTCTGCGACACCAATAAAAACCAATAAATAATCTTACTATCTAAAATGGATACTTTAATCCATATAATTTCTGAAAGGTTATTAAAAAAATATTTTTATATTTCTTTAAAGTTAATTTTTTGGAAAAAAGTTTTAATAGAAGGCATTTTTATAAATTGTACTTAAAGAAACTTTTCTTAAATAGGGTACTTTTTTGTAAAAGTCAGTTGTTATATTTTAAAAGGTGTTTGAAAGAAAACATATTTTTAAGGTTAATTTTATAAATCGTACTTTTGTACAAAAGGTTCAATTTACAGAATGACACTTTAGGCAAGGTATTAAAAAAACAAGTATCTTGCATGTGTACATTAAGATATGTACTTCTTTATTACTTACAAAATTTTCAGTTTTCCTTGAAGACAACAAATTTTCACTCAATACTTTTATATCTCTGACGGTCAGTGTTTAATAATTTCCATATTCATTTTTTATGTATTTTTATTACTTCATATGAGAAACTGTTATTTGTTCAGTAAATTGTTGATGTTGCTTTGTTGTTCGCAAGTATGTTTTTATGTTCTTAAGTATCCAACGAGCTCGTTAAAAGCATCAATATGAGAATATGGTATAAAAGTAGCCAGATGTTAGGTAAATATCTTAAAAGAAAATAAGCAAATAAGTTATTAAAAAAACGCGGAAATCTTAAAAATCACTAAGGTTCCGAAGAATAAAAAAAGTCTTAACTGAAAAAATTGCTACCATGGGTAGTTGAATAGTATTCAAAATTAATGAGCTAATTCCTAACTTTCAAAAGCTAAACTTAAATAAAAAAACACCCAAATTGAAAAACGCCTACCAAAGATAAAAATCAAAGATAAAAATAAAGAAATGTTTCAATTTACTAAAAATTAAATCTGGGAAAAATTATTCTGGAAAAGAAAACTCTACTTAAAAAACTTTGTTTGCGTTCAAAAGGGAAAAAATAAGAACAAAATGCTGAAATATCGTTTAGGTAGAATAACAATCAAGATTTAAACCCACAATTTCTTCAAAATAACAGGAATTATTACTAAGCCAATTAGAATAAGCTTATAATTAAGTTCTTTATTAGGAACAAGACCAAAAATGCAGATCGCCTAAAACACAAATAAATCACAGGTATAATAAAAATAAGTAAGAGCGCTATATTCACCCGTACCGAATTTATGTACCCTTCACCATTAATACAAATTAGTGAAGTAACTCCAATCAAAAAATCAAATATTGGAGTTACAAATAACTAAAAAATAAGAAAAAAAAAAGAGATATGTAAGTACAATGTATAATTTAACATAAAAATGTCATCGGCTTTTAATGGGTTAAGCACTTTTTAAAAATTTTAATATTTCCTGGAAGATTTTTCAGAAGCTTTTAAATGACACCCATATTGATATCTTTAAAAATGTGCTGCACAATCGTACTTTTCTGTGCAAAGTTCAGAGGCCCATAACTCTGAAAATATGGGGGAGCGTAAATTTTTTCACCGGATGTTTTTTTCTTATTTTTTAATTCGCTATTGCCCCATATATATATTTTAAATATCAAAATTTTAGAAACTATCGGCGTATTTAAATTTTTTTCAACACTTACATATATATACTTTATGGCGTCGGAAATAGATATTGTAGAAATTACAAACGGAATGACAAACTTAGATGCTGATTGAGGCATTTTTTTCGATTTCCTGGAAAAATCTGAAAAAAACATTATTACTTTAATCGCAGACAAGTATAAATATCGCTCAACTTCCCTAGAAAAAATAAAAAAATATAAAAACGCAACAAATTGAAAAAATATAATTAATAAAAAATCAAGTGTCTGAAAAAAGCTAGCGATTGATTATGAAGTTTTATCTGGCAACTATGTATTTTAACAACGCGCCACTTAATGTGATTTGGTCATGTCCCATTGCTTTTCAACGTAGCAAGTGTTTTTATACACATATCTTTTTATCACTTGTGCTAAAAGGGAGGGTAACTTTTACGTTCACTTATTCATTGTGGAAATTGGTTTAAATGTTTAGACCGGTTTTTATTTGTTTTCATTTTTCAATATCATTTTCATTTAATTCATTTTATTGTGCTTGTTTTACAAACAATTTGCATTTTGTATGCAATTTCTTATATCAATGCCTTTTGGTGTGAAGATGATGATGCTGCTGACAATTATATTTCTTTATTTTTTTGAAGTATGGCATAAATGTTTTAATTGAGAAAGGAAACGACTTATTTCATTCGTATTATTTTTTGTGTTTATTTATTTTAAGTTTATTTGTTTTGCGTTTATGTAATAAAAAAATAAATCCAACTTTTTTCGCAATTCAATTATTACTTAATAAAACAAAAAAAGAGTTTCATTTAAATAAAAAATAGTGGCCTAGAGCCCGAAGATAAAAACAAGTAAAAGTGCTATATTCAGCTATGCCAAATCTTATTCTTTAACTTCTATGTAAATCCAATTAAAAAAGGAAATATTGGGATGTTAAGAAATTAATAAATAAAAAAATTCATACTTCATATATATTAATTTACATAAAAATGCCATCGGCTGTTAATAGGTTAAGCATTTTTAAAAGATTTAAGTATTTCTTTAAAGTTCTCTTTAAAAGCTTTAAGATGATACCCATATTGATATTTTAAAAAATTTGATAATTTAAGAGCCATGTAACTCGGAAAAAATAGGTAGGCTCCAATTTTTTCTCTTGATGTTTTTTTCTTATTTTTTAATTCTCTATCGCCCCATATATTGAATTTTTTTTAATTGGAGTTTCTTTATTGTTCTAAATGACATAAAAAAGTTTGAGGTAGGCGTGCTGTTTTGTCTGCTGCCTTGAAGGACATGGACCGATTATGCTGATTTCCACTAGCACCTCTTTCGACATATTTATTTTTTTTTTTGTGATTTCAACACTACCACGAACGGACAAGCATTTCTTGCATGATCTACGCTCATTTACCACATTATTTATATTTTATATTTAAAACAGTCAAGCGGCAGACGTTAAATCTATCTTGGCTATAAAACATATTTTTCTGTCTCTTCAAATAAAGTTCTAATTAATTAATAACTTAATTATACTGGAAAAAGCGGCACTATTTAAAACAAGAAATATTTTATTCAACATAAAAAACTAAAAGCACTTAATCATTTGGTCTGTTAGTATAATAATTTATTCAGCAGTCTTAACCTGTTAATGTTAATTTTATCTTATATATTATAAATTCATGATTTCAAATGAATTAACCAAATCAACTGAAGGTTTATATTTTAAAGTAAAATATAGTTTATGATTTGATTTGATCACACAATGAAATAGTGACATAAATATTAAAGTGTATTATAATTTTCAAATTATAATATTATTTGATTATAAGTTAGTTTTTTTTTATAAACGTAAGACGCAAGCCAATGTAAATTTTTAATAAAATATAACTCACTCTAATAATAATCTCCTACCAAGAAGTCACAACATAAATATTTTTCTTATAAAAATGTTTAATAAATTATTTGTCATCATACTGGTGAGTTTTTAAATGTTAAATAATTTTATAATTTTTAATAAGTTTTTTTAAATTATTTTTTTTTTACATTGTTAAAATTGTATTAAGAGCCAAACCTAAATCAACGCGTAAAGCGTCATGTCACAAATTCTTATATTAAATGAATGAAGCAAACCTAAAAAGTGCAGCGACAACGCCTAATAAGTAATTTTGTGAAGGCAGTGACGTTGACTTTGTTTTTTTAGAATTTCTTTTCGAATTGTTTAAAATTGTTGACAATCTAATTATTTTCAGATCAGTCGTTGATGCTGTTATTTAGTTATAATATGACAGCGTTAAAGTTAGCCACAAGGCTCATTGATTTAGGTTGGTTTGTGACATAAAACTTGTTCGGTGAATTTTATATATGTATATTTAAAAGATTTAAAAAGATATTAAAATTATTTAAAATTAAAATTCTTCTGAAATTTGAAATTTGTGTTTCAGATTATTTTTATTAAATTGCATCTCTTTCTATTACAGGCCATACATGCAAGTGGAATTATCACTGGACTCTCGGCCAACAGTGGGGCTGTCAGTTGTGGTGGTTTATTATGTCGTCCCATTACCGGTCTTTTTACTCGAGATCCTTTACCAGATGATGCTTATATCCACGTAGCTACGATACCAGCCGGATCTTCAAATATTTCTATAACAGAATTGAAAAATAGCATGAACTTATTGGGTAAGCTAAAAAATATCAAACATAAATTATATAAGAGTTTATTTTTTATATCTACTTTTGTAGTGCTAAGTACTGACGATAATAGTTATATTATCAATGGTGACAATGCTGTTTCGGAGAGTGGTGCTTATGAAGCGGCTGGGGCCACTTTCGATTATCATCGTTTAGATGGTTTACAACATCATGGTGAAGGTGTTACTGAATGGGTTACGTGTACAGGGCCTATAAGGGATAATGTGGAATTGATGGTATGTAGAAGGAAGGGGTGGTAAGATAAGATCAGAGGAAATCTAATAAAAAGATATTATTTATAAATGTTGTCCTTTGTTAATTAAAATCGCTTGAATACAAATTAAAAAAATAAACGTTTTCATTCCACTTCTAAAATATTAGTAATTAGAAAAATAATAATATCAAATATTAATACAAAAACAAGTTAGAATGCTATATTCGGCTATGCCGAATCTTATATAGCCTTCACCATATCTGTAAATCTAATTTAGTGATGTAACTCTTATCAACGAAACAAAGAATGGGGTGAAAGAGAATTAAAAAATAAAAAAAATCATTACTACATATAATTTTACATAAAAATGTCATCGGCTCTTAATGGGTTAAACATTTTTTAATTTTAGTTTTTTCCTAAACGATCTCTTCAAAAGATTTTAAATAATGATACCCGTATTGTGTATAATCGGAATGCACTCGGAAAATATAGGCTAGCGCCAATTTTTTCACTTGATATTATTTTTCTTATTTTTTAATTCCCCATCGCACCATATATATATATATATATATATATATATATATATATATATATATATATATATATAAATATATATATATATATATATATATATATTTTATTTTTTTTTTATTGGAGTTAATTACACTAAATTACATTTGTTCCAAATGATATGGAAAAATTAGAGGCAGACGTGTTGTTTTGCCCGCTGCCTTCAAGGACATAGACCGATCTTGTGCATTTTCAATAGCAAGATATTCGAAACTATGTCTGGTCGACTAGCAAAGTTCGTTTTAATCGAATTCAGAAAATATATTTAATGGGATAAACAAAATAAAAAAAATCTCTAATATAAATAAAGCAAAATTGATAAAAAGAAAAATTGTTTTGAATATTCTATAAAACCAAGGCAGATGAATATACTAGGTAGTGGAAGTAGATCAGTTGACATTCTTGTTTACGTTTTCAGATGTCAAATTTTGTTTAAACGTTTTACTTTTTTTTTCTAACAAAAATTTTTTTCATACAGTGGTGTTGTGGAAATATATTTACAATTTTCATAAAACAAAAAAGGTTCACACACTTTTTGAAACTGGATTTTATTTTAATATTGTAGGCCTCGAGGTTTAGGAAGCTCATTTAGCTTAAATATATGCGTGTAAGTAACATCAAAGGAAAGCTTATGACATCTAGATTAATAATATTGTAATTATTGTTTTCGCGCTTCATTTTCAAAAACTGAAAAATAATTGTTAAGGTGGTTTTTTGTAAATGAAAAATAAATAAATAAAGTAAATTTTAATTACAGAAGCAAAAACAAAAAAAAAAGAATAACACATTTTAAAAAATCTTCACATTTGAGTTAAAAATAAACTTTTTATGACATTTTCAAGAAATTATAAATTCGAGGTACCTAAATTTGCGGCCCTATCCAGAAGCCCTCCTTCACCTAAGAGCCTGACCGTCCGTAGATTCACTGAGAAACACATCTGCCCTGCCTCAGTAAAATTTCATTGAGATATATTGAGTGGTTCATAAGATACCGAAATTTGTCCAAGAAAAAAAATTGTTTTCAAACCACTTTGCGTCAGTTGATTTGATGTCTGAAAATATATTTTAGAAAAACAAAATACATGTTGTTTACTCATTGTTGTACTTATTTTAAAACTGCTTAAAACTGCCTTGTATAAAACTTTACTAAGATTAAAAGATAACTTAAATTAGAAAATATTTGTTTGAAAGACAAGCACTGCTTAAATTAACTCAGTAAATAAAATGGAAATAAATACTTGCGGAGAAGATAATAATTTCTCAAAAATTGCTAGAATCACAAAAACATAATGTCTTGTTAAATATATTTTGAGGAATATCTGAATTAGGAAAAAACGCCTTTAACACAAAAGGAACTTTAAATACATATATATTTTTAAATCTTAAATGGGTTACCATTTCTCATTCTATATTTTTTCCAGATCTACAGCAAAACTGTAAATCCCGGTATTAAATATGAATATCTACTTCCCATAACTTCTGACTCGGAGGAAAACGAAGTCTCTCTAGAAAGTGATGGTTTTCTTAAGTCAGGTGGGGAGGACGCATCCATCAGTAGCAGTCATAGTTCAAAACGTAGACGTTTCAATTGGAAAGTAGTAGGTTTTACTACCTGTTCAAAGTCATGTGGTGGCGGTACCCAAAGTCCCATTATAAGATGTGTGCGAGAGAATCCTTTGCGTTACTACTCCCAGCGTAGGTGTATGCAGGGAGAAAAGCCTGTAATTAATGAAAACCTTTTAAGATGTAATACCCAACCGTGTCCGGCTTATTGGCGCTTAGATGATTGGGGTGAATGTCACTGTCATCATGGTGAAGGCTCTAAGGAACGCGAATTGAGTTGTGTACAAGAATTGGCCTCTGGCATTGTAATACATGTAGATAATTCTGCTTGTATGGAGGAAAAACCAGTTGTTAAGAAACCTTGTGATTGTCCCAAGAATCGTAGACGTTCCCATCAGCGTTACCGTTTGCATGGATTAAGCTCTAATGCAACGCATTCGATAGTTAGAAGAAATGAAAGGGCTGGCACTTGGTTAATGTCAGACTGGAATCAATATTGTTCGTCGGAATGTGGTGCTGGTGTGGAATACAGAACCATCTATTGTGATCGCTCTAAGCCGAATTCAGAACGTTGTGATTTTCGTTTTACACCTGAAATAACGAGAACCTGTGAACGTTCAGATGGCTGTGAGTCAGGAGAATGGTTTTCAGGATCTTGGTCTCCTTGTAATGGAAACTGTTTTAATTTGACTAGAACTCGACTGGTATTGTGTATACAAAGTCAGTTAATTGTAGACGATGAGGATTGCAAACCAGAACTAAAGCCAGCAAATATAGAGAAATGTTCTCATGAAGAAGTCGAATATTGTGGACCTCGATGGCATTATTCGGAATGGTCAGAGGTGGGTTCAAATGATATTAAAGAATTTTTTTTGCAACTGTGTAATTTGTAAAATAATTTAGTGCACTAAAACATGCGGTACGGGAACCCAAAGACGTTCTGTCAAATGTTTGGATTATGATGTTCATGAAAATGCCTTAAAAGATTCCAATAAATGCCGTTATTCAATAAGAGAACCTATTTATAGAAGTTGCAATACTCACAAATGTGAAGGTGAGTTTATCCCATGATATAAAAATAGAAGGTAGTTCCACTCTCTCTTTTCGTCGCCATATTAACGTTCTGACGTTTGCGGGAATTATGAAAATTTGTGCTACCATATAAATTTGTAAGATCCCGGTTTTCTGTTTTTTTTAACTTATATGAAATTTTAAAAGAAAGAAATACTTAATATAAAAATTATAAACAAATTTTATTAAATAAATAAAACAAAATAAAAAAAAATGTAGGAAAAATGTTGCCCTTTTGCGGACTGCATTAGTAAAAGACGTTTCTGCAAGAATTCTGTAAGATTTTTCAAACTTCGAACTATTTGATTTGCCAAATGCATCTTTAGTGTGGTCGTTGCATTTTGGGAAAAATGTACTGTTGAAAAAAGTGTTTTTCCAGACTACAAAAGTTAAAATATGGAATAAAATTTTTAATTTCAGTTTTGGCTTAAACAAGTACAGGTTTCGGTCTTATTTGTAAAGGTAAAATAATACTTTTTTTTAAAGTAACGTCTTAATAAATTAGGTAATGAAACAAAAGTGATAGATTTTCAAGATAACTAATCGAGTTTTCACATATAGACGGAACATTAAGCCTCGAAATATATAATATAATTAGCAAAATACTGGTTGCTGAAAAAAAAAACAAATGGAGGTAAATTACTTTATTTTGTTTTTCGGCAAAATTTACATTTTATCACTAGCTAAAGGAACAACGAGAAAACGAGCATATAAATCTTTTAAATAAATAGGATAGGATGGACTTGAAAACTTTTCGGGATATACTACTTCAAAATGCGGGTAAAGGAATTGGATTCTCAAACCTTTGAGGAAAGCGTTCAAAATTATATAAACGTGAACGTTTTATCTAAGGGTGGCCTTTATATCTATATTTAGCTGTTCTTAAAATTAATGGCACTGACTAATTTACTGGCCCCCATATGCAAAAATTTAATGTTACATACTAATATTACAAAAATATTTTTTTTTTTTGGGAAGAAAATTTTTTCGTATTAGCTTTTCGAACAGAAAAATGTAAAATTGTGTAAAAAGATAAAAAACTGCTTGTTAATAAAATTTATTTTGTTGTCGTTTTTTACTAATTTAAAAAACTTTTACTTAGCTAATGCTAAGGACTTAAAAACTTATATAAACAATATTGATATCATTATAAAACGCTCTGAAACACAGTTTGTTTAATGAACTTATCAGGCATGTCACAGAACTCAATTCCGATCGGAAGTGGTTTCAATTCCGCAATTTAGTTCTATAGAATACGAAAAACGAAAGATTTTTTTCGGAATGAAACCACGTTTAAATTTTAAAGTGGACTTTACTTTCTTTGAAATTCTGTTATTTGCGAATTTCAAATTTACTTTTATAACATGTCCTTATTTAGATTAGCCTTGTTGTTTACTTTAGTGTGCGCATATTGCTACATTTAAATAAACAGGGGGAGATTAAGCATTTTTTAAAAATAATCAAAATCGAATGAAATCTGAAGAAGGTAAAACAAAATCGATCGAAATTGTTAATACGGAATTAAAACCATTCCGATCGGAATTTGCGACATGCCTGTATATTTAATTATTAATTACGTAAATATATTTGATTTTCCTTTACATTTATTATACAAATTACACATATTTTGTTAAATAGTTCCAAAATATTTTTTTGCTTATTTATATATGTGGCAACGCAAATTGTGTTGTTTACAAAAAATATATTTCAAATAATTCCCGCAAACGTCACAAATTTTTGAAGTGGAACTACCTTCTATTTTTATATCATGGTTTATCCTTGAAATTTTATTATTATATTGACTCTGTCTCTCTCTCTCTCTCTCTCTCTCTCGGACGCTCTTTAGAAAATCATTCTGAACGCTTACAAAATGATGGCGTAAGTAATTTGTGTTTAGATGAGATATCAAACTGTCAGTGGGCTGTAAAGGCAAAACTTTGTAGTTATGAGTATTATCAGCACAAATGCTGTTATTCTTGTAGCAAAGCACGATGAGAAAAGCAAAACAGCACTGAGGGCAATGAAGAGAAAAGCTTTTAAGTCTTAAGGCAGAGTATTTGTGAAGAAATTCATAGCAGATTTTTTATTGTAATTTAATTTCTAATTTTAAGCTTATTTTTTATGCTATTTTTTTAATAATTTAAAGAACAAAAAATTAAAATAAGCCAATCGAATAGTTAAAATATATGTTTCATATTACAAAAAAAAAAACTAATTTTATGTAACTTAAAATTTTAAGGCCAACTAAACAGCAAAGTTACTACTAATAAAACAAAAAGTAATTTTTAAGTTAAAAGACTAAATATTATATTTTTATTGAATTTAATCTACAAGATGTAATTAAAAATGTTATGTTGAAAATGTTTCCATTTAGATTTTGTAACCAATTAAATGAAACAATAAACGCATGGTATAAAAATAAATCATTTCGATTACACCCAAAACACTGAAACCCAAAAAGAGACCAGCTGTACCGCCAATGTAAACTAAAACGAAAAGACCGAAAATAAACTCAACGTTTAAACTTTTAATACTCTTATACGCACCCAATAAATCAGTATAAGTAAAAATCAGTTGCCTTTTAAAGCGTATAGTAGGCCATTCCTTCATCGAAAGAATGGTACCTTTGCCGCCAAAAAATTCCTCGCTTTTAGTTAAGTACTTACAGAATAAAAAAAAATATTATTAAAAAACACCTTTGAAATAAATAATAATTAAAAGAGTAACTTACCGACACTTTTAAACTTATAACCGAATTCATGCAATTTTGTAAACAATAGCAGAGTGCTATGTCTTCAATTTTATTGTGGGACACCGTACGATACAATTTCAAAAAATAAGCTTTAAATAAAAAAAATATTTAAAATTAATCCAAGAAAATTGATGATGCAGCAAACTACCTTCGTTTTGCGGGAAACATTGTTTTAAAGTTCGATAGTCACAAACTGTTTTAGGAGCACCAACTGTAACGGGAAGTTAAAAAGTAAAAAATTAAAAACTTTCAGTATTTTATTTTAAAATTCAAAAATTATAATTTATTTTTATTTTTTAAATCTTTAAGATTGCTTGCTGGCTTTATAAAGAAAATCTAATAGCCGTCTCTAAAACGGCTCTTAAATAATCCTTAATTTTTAAAATATGCATTTTACTTTGAGAGAGTAAAAAGATTCTCTACATAAAGCCTTTTCCATGAGTTCATTGGTTATCACTCCCCATAATTTTCTCGTTGGAATAACTTTTTTTCTTTTTAAATTTTGCTTGCTTTGACATTGACGAGTCTCTGAATTTGTTAAATTTTACAACTTTTTTTTCTTTTTAATTTATGTACAATTAAAATAGGTGTCAATACGTCCATTAAAGGTCGTCTAACTATTTTAAAATTCTTGACACTAAAAGTATAAGTCTTTCTGATAATTTTATCTTGGCTTTGATATCATTGAAATCACTAAAATCTCAATTCTGAAAAAAAATCATAGAAGGCATTAAAAATAGGCGAATTTAAGCGCATTTCTTTGCGGAGAAAGATGATACGCACATTTTAAAGGTGCCAGGAAATCAAATCGCAAATTGTATACAACTTATGATTTTGATTCAAATTGCGACAATCTAAGAAATTATCTTTTTTTGTGCGCACTCTCCTTTTTTACCCAAAAGCTGTCCAACATCTGAAAAACAAATTATATTATATTCAGGATTCAAATTGCAGCATTCGATATCAAACGAAATTTCCATTTTAGTTCTTTTTAAATTTCGATCGATATCGAATGTCGTTATTTGGCATGCATAAACAAATACATAAATATTTACATTTAGCACTAGCTCATTTACAACAATTTGTTATTTAACAGTGTTGCCATTGTAGCACTTTTG
The DNA here is from genome assembly GCA_916610165.2 of Gymnosoma rotundatum. NCBI lineage: Eukaryota > Metazoa > Arthropoda > Insecta > Diptera > Tachinidae > Gymnosoma > Gymnosoma rotundatum. Next base: position 37,493,835 of record OU744337.1, read on the forward strand.
GTATGAAATTAGAACAAATATTTCTTCGTAGTTTAAATTACTGTGCCAGAGATTACACTAAATTGTATAAGATTTTTTGTAAAAAAAAGTCACTGGCAACGCTTTTTGCTACAAACATTCGATGTATACAAAAGACGAAGACGTCTTGACAAACTTTCAGCGTTTATTTAACAATTTAATTTTCCTTGATTTAGAGTGTAGCAAAAGGTCTATTTTTCACAAATATTAGATGTGTTCACAAAAAAACCACACCATTAAAAAAAATGCTTGATAAGTATCTTTTTCAAAACAGTCAGCATTTTACAACTCGTCTCCTTTGTTTCAACAAAAAGTCACCTTTTTATTAAAGAGAAGCTTACTTTTTGAGAAAAATTTTCCTTTTTTAGTAGGTCGCATATATTTAATAAAACTCTAATTTTCTTAAAAGATGTGACATTTATTAATTAAATAAAACGTCACCTTAATTTACAAGTGCAAAAATTTGTTATTAAAAATTTTTGTTATTAAAAAAAAGAGTTATCGATTTTTAACAAATTTCACCTTATTCACTTTTCTGAATAAAAAGTTAAGTTCACCTTTTGTAACAATAATTTATAAACATGAAAATTTATTATTCGGAATCTTTTAAAATTTAATTTACTTTATTCGTGCTTGATTCTTTTAAATATAAATATTTCATGATATTCTCATGAAATATTTATTATTTTAAACTAAACTAAAAAATGAAATGTATTACTGCGGGTAAAGCATATCCATATGGCCATTTCACTACTGCTCAAATAGCTCATCAGTGGATTTTACCCAAATTTTGTATAGAAAAACAGAAAGTCTTATATCAAAAGCCAAATTGATTAAATGAGAACTCCATTGAATCAATAAGACAGAAGACAATAAAAACTCAAAAATGTTCTTTACAAAAACACAGCAAAGATTTAGTAACTATTTTTATTTTTTCTTTCACTTTTTAATTTATAAACATTTGCAAGAAAAAATAAAAATAAAAAGTAACATGTTCTTTAAAGAAAAATTCACCTTTTTTAAAAAACAAGTCACTTTTTATTAAATAATATGTGATGTTTTTACTAAGAACTCACCTTCCTTTTTGAAGAAAATTTTACTTTTTTAATAAAAAAAATGTCACCTTTTTTTTAAACTAAAAGTCACCTTTTGAAATTGAAAACTTAATTTTTCAGGTCAGGCAAGATAAAAAATGTTTTTAACAGTCACTTTTTTTTAAAACCAACGCCAATTTATACTTACATCGATTTGGATAAAAATGCGGTATACATTTGCAGATTTTATACACCAGATTAATACGACATTCTTGTGTACACAGATTTTTCGTGTAAATTGGAAAATGTGTTAAATTCGATTCATGATTGAAACGACAGTTCCGTTGACGGACATTTGATTCACTGAAATGTAAAACATTTATGATGAATATATTTTGAAATTAAAGTTTCTTACGTTCCAAAGTTAGAGGTGGTTGTGACTTCTGTAATAGTCGGTTCATAGTACAAATTTTCCGTAGTATAACCAAAATTATTATCCACCTTCATGACTTCAAAGGGACTGTGACCATAAAACTTTAATTTAAAATCGAAAAAATAAATTAAATAAAGTTATAATTTTTCACCGCCAACTTACATCCATGGCCGATTGAAAGCCAATAAAACTGAAATCTATATATTTATCTGGATAAGAGCCCTGCTGAACTTGTCTTACTTCAGCCTCCTCTTCATAAATATTTCTCTCCGGATACTCACCAAATATTAGATAACGTGATGAATATTCTTTGGGTAAAAAGCTATTGGTCATATAACACAAACCATATTCGGTTAAAATTTGCCGCGTGTGTATATTGGCTCCATTATCAACTGTACGCACACGTTGTTTCTCATTTGGATTCATGGTCTCATCTGCCGTTAAATTGTATATAAGTTCCATGTATCTGTTGGGTTCAATTCTTATTTTATCCAAAGTACTTGCAATAGTTTTGTGCTGGGGAATATCTTGAAAATTGAAATAGGTAGAATTGGCCAAATGTTCCAAAAAATCGAAAAATTCCTCCTTGTGTTCGCCACTTATATCGTTAGTTCTGAAATAATAATAAAAAAATTTAGTTTCTTTCTATTCTTTTTTTTTAATTTTACTCACTTGCAAAAATCTTCAAATTTGTCACGATTTAATCTCTCCATGGGACATATGGTAACGCTGGGCAGTGTCGTATTCCAGTTAAAATAATTGCGCTCGATGCCCACATAACTGTTCTTATTCAAAAAACGTGTTATCGATTGCATGGCAATATAAAAGCACACATAATGACAAACTGCCATTAAAATTAACCAAAATATCCTTTCCAAAAGTGTTAAACCATCTTTAACAAGAAAAACATAACAATGGGCCACACAGGTTGTCAAGTACAATTTAATATAATTCCAAATACTTAGCAGAATGTTTTTTATTTTATAAAAAAATAAATTTGTTTTCGTATCTTGTTTATGTTTTATTGGTTTAATGTTAAATGGGGTTGATACTGGAGGTGGTCGAGGTTTCACTTGAATATACATAATCTAACGCTTCTCGTTAAACAGCTTGTATTGTATTTGCTAGTTAATGAGCAACTATTTGTTTATTACTATTTAAAGGCCTAAACAAATAAGTTTGTTTGTAAAATATTGTTTTTTTTTCTAATATGATTTGTACACTTGAAATGCATTAAGTTTTATTATTATTTAACAAGTATTTAATGTAGTTTGCACGCAATTAGGGTCGTGGGGAAAACTAATTACACACTGTGACGTCAGAGATACGGTAGAAACAAAGTTTTTTACTCTACATAGTATGCAGCCAAATTTTCTGTAGAAATATTTGCAATATTGCAACAATATTGTATGGATCTACAGAAAAGAAATTGCAAATGGCATTATTGCTCTGCACAAACTTTTAGAAGTGACAGCAACTTGCCTTTAAAGTGGTTATAAAGTCATTTGGAAGTGGCAACATTATTGTATAGACACATAATCGTAAGTGTCAACACTGCTCTACAGACGCATTTTTATAGTAGTATAGTATAGTATATTTATTTCCAAAAATTTTAATGATGTACATGTTTTCTTAAAACTAATTTTAATTAATTATTTATTCCTTACATACTAGCGTATTTTTCAAGGACTCGCCAAGATATTTTATAAAAGTATTTGCAGCATGGCCGCTTATAATAAAATTAAAGTTAAGTTTGCTGTAGGTACAACATTTGTTTTAAAATTTCCCCAAAAAAAGGTAAATAGGGAGGCATTTGTGCTTAATTCTAATATTAAACTAAACCTTATAGTAAGGCAGGAAAGAAGAAAAAATAGCGTTATATACAAAAGAAAATAAAGTTATATACAAAAGAATAGGAATAGCCTATTGGGCGGTGTTATATACCACATTTTCTATATCTAAGGTATTTATTCTCCTATGGTAATATAAGAGGTTTGCACTTTCATATAGGAGGCCAGCTCCGTTTAATGTCATAAGGTCTATCGGTGATAAGTAGTTAGACAATCGTATGGTCCTCAGATTGTTTGCGCTTTCAAAGCACTGTCCAAGAAGACTGTTTTCAAGGGATTGAGCCCTCTCAAGAAATTTTATAGCCGACCCTACCATATACGAGTCAATTCTATCGAAGCCTATTGCTTTGTATATTGATTTGCAAGATGGCTTGCGGTAGATGCCATCAGGCCCCTGCTTACACCGTAAGCCAAGGCAAGTGACCATAATTTTCCTCTCCCATTTCCTTAGTCTTTCCATCTGAGCAGAAGAAATTCTGGACCAGACAGGGAAGGCATAGGATATGAGAGGTCGAATTATCTGGCGATAAACAAGGAATCGAATTTTCCTATCGAGTCCTCCCCTATATCCAAGAATAGATCGATATGCGGCATATGCACGCCTGCCGCGCTCCAAGACAAAGTCTATGTGGCGATAAAACTCAAAATTTTCATGGAAAATTACACCAAGGTATTTCATCCTGTCCGAAACCCTGATCAGTTCGCTGCCTATACTAAGAGTTGGTATGAAAGATCTGCTATTGGGATATAAAAATTTACGCTTGCCCTTTATCATAACTGCATCAGTCTTATCCATATTTAAGTGAAGGCGCCACTTACCAAAGTAGGGCTCCAGTCGAGTCAAGTAGTTGTTAACTCTTCCGTTTACACTACGAGCGAGGGGCCCAGAAGCTGCAATGAGTATATCATCTGCATACATTAATAAAAGATCGCCGTCAGCCGGTTTAGGTATATCAGCCATAAATATATTATAAAGTACAGGGCCAAGCAAGGATCCCTGTGGTACTCCAGCACTGACAGATTTTTCAATCGATCGAGTTCTGCCTATTCTAACGCGAAAAGTCCTATCAGATAGAAAATTAGAGACGATTTTAAACACACTTCTATCGAAGCCCATGTCCATCATTTTAAAAACAATGCCATCCTGCCAAGCGGTATCAAAAGCCTTGGCAAAGTCCAAGCTAACCGCAATTGTAGGATATCTTTTGTTCAGACCTTTGGAAACATAGTCTGAAAAAACCATCAGTGCATGAGAGGTTGAGTGTCCTTTTTTAAATCCAAACTGACAATCTGGAAGAATATTGCAGTCTGATATTTTGTCCGTGATCTTGGAATGAATAAAGAATTCTAATAACTTTCCAAAGGGAGATAGGAGAGAAATCGGCCTATAGTTGCTGCTCTGCCTTGGGTCAGATTTGGGTTTCAATATCGGAACTATTAACGCCCTTTTCCATGCTCTCGCAAAGTATCCCAAGTTTATGCAGTGGTTCATTAGAATTGCCAGAAATCCCCAGGTATCCCGACGAGTTCTCTTAAGTACTAGATCAGGAATTTCATCCCAACCACTCGATTTTTTGTTTGGTCTTCTCCTTAAAGTTTCGCCAATGGTTTCTGCTCTAATCAGCTGGCTGTTGTCCAAGCCGCTACCATCTGCGCTCGTAGTCCTATCAAAAACCATCATAGGTATCCTATTCTGTAAAGTGGAGACTCTACTTGCGACGGTTACTGCAAAGAATCGGAACCTATTTCATACTCATGCACGCTATGGAAGTGATCTGCCAGTAGATTAGCCTTCCCTAAGTCATCAGATATTATTGAACCATCCGCAGTGATCAGATCGTGGATGACAACATTTTTACTTAAACCAGCCGCAGACTTTAAAAATCTATATGTCCTATCATTCAGCCTAATGTTACTTAATTTTCTCGTCCAGTTTTCGCGCTCGTAAACTGCAATAGCACCCTGTATTATTCTATCCAGGTTTTTTACTTCTGCTTTAAGAGTAAGACGACGTCCTGGGTCCTCACATCTTTGAACTATACGGCGCAATCTCTTTTTTTCATCAATAAAATGAAGTATGTTAGGGGGAAGCTTCAAAAGCCCTTTACTTCCAACTAAAACCTTAGGAGTAGTAAGTTCCATAGCATTCTTAAAGGCATATGTCATTGACTCTATACACTCGTCAATCTCCGCTTCGGACACGTTCGAATCTACTGGTAGCGTACAGTCGGCAAGTTCCCGGGATAGAATCGCATTAAATCTTGCCCTGTCCATCTTGTCAAAGTCTAACCTTGTTGGTCGTATTCTCCCAACACAGTCCGCAATGCCAAAAACTGCTTCCACGGCGTTGTGATCAGATTCAAAATCAAGGGTTTTAAGCCCATTTCCCATGATTATAGGAGACATGCCAACAGAAGTTATCATTATGTCTATATATGAAGAGGAAACGGCCGTAGTTCTTGTTGGGCCATCAGTGGGATGAATTTCTAGGTTCGGATTCGCTAAGAGTAAATCATGTAGCAACCTACCACTTGTGTTCTCCAGGGAATCCCCCAATACGGATGCCTAGCATTTAAATCGGCTCCAACTACCACTGCCCCAGTATTGGCTAGGTCAAAAACAGGCCTAATATCAGAGCCTCACATTGTCGCTGTTGGTCTACGATACATCGACACTACAGTTATAGAGGACCCATTTATTCTGTGGATGCGCACAATCGTGTTTTCTAAAGTTCCAGTGTCAACTATTACCCTTTCACATGAAATACTATCCTTCACTAGAACGGCCGTCCCTCCTCCTTGTCCAGATGGACGATTCTGTCTAAATATTATATATCCAGCAATGTCTAACTTGTGTCGAGGACTTAATTTATGTTCAACTATTAGAGCAACGTCGGGTTTGTGTCTATCCAAAAATAGTTTTAAATAGTGTCTCCTATGTTTAGAGACAACTGAATTCACGTTAATGAAAATTACTTTAAGTGTCCTAGACATTGTTCTGTAGCATCATTAGCATCCCAAGCAAAGCCCGAGATTTACCCTCATCATCTTTAATTGTATTATATTCACGTGCAAATCCACCGATTTTATTAATGCAGTTCAACAGACCTCCTCCGAAGAATCGTTTACAGTCACTGTCAATCATCGCGAATTGAGCCATTGCGCTCTTAAGAGTTGGCGCAGCGCTGCTCGGCGCCGTTCCAAAAGAATTACATGGTGTTGAACCGCCTTTGGGAAAATTGTTTGCCACAGCAGATGCGTATGACACTCCAGGGTTAAGGCCACTACTAAAGAACCGTCGAGGTCCCTGGGGCTCCACCCGAGATGCCTTTTTTGCCTCTATTTTCTTTAAAAGCCTTAGCCTTTGTGGGCATTGCTTAGAGCTGGCTACGTGCCCCTCAACTCCACAGTTAACACATTTTACTGGAAGTCCCACCTTTCTAGTAACCTGTCCAGTTACAGGATCGGTAAGCAACAATTCGGTTGTATTATTTTCCTTCGCGGGAATACTACACTTTCCCGGTCCATGGGATGCACCACATTTTACACATCGGTAAGGCATCTGGCAATTCGAAGATGTATGCCCAAATCTCTGGCAGTTGAAACACTGGGTGACAGCACCCTTCTTTCTATATTTTTTCATGCTGACACGGCAGCGAAGAATATAGCGTACCTCAAAAAAGGCCGAAATATCGGAATCTCGTGATAGCCTCAAAAGCCATCTATCATTACCTAGTTCAATAAGACCTAGTATATTAATTCCAATTTGAAGTCCAGTCAAATATTGCATGACGTCTTCAACAGTATATGTACGCGAGAGACCCTCTATAAGAATCGAAAACGGTCTCATTCCTTTTGGCGTGTATGTATAAAAGTTTACCCCGTTGTCTTTAAGCAAAACCTTTACTTTTTCAAAGTCGGCTAGAGTGCAAACCCCTATATTAGTGGCATTTTTGCCCATAATCTTAATATTATAATTAGTATGGTCAAGTGCCTTATCAATAATATTAGTTATTTCTTTTACATTAACATTATAAGTAGTAATAACTGGTATTCTTATCTTACTTACAATTAGAGTTTTTCTTTTCCCGGACTTATTCATCCCGGGATCCCGGGAATTCCCGCTCCAAAAATAAAATAAATTAAAAACATTTTCTTATTAAGTAATTATATTTTATTTGAAAAAAAATCACAAAAGCGATAAAATTCTTTTAAAAAGAATTTATGTTTAAACAAAAAGAACGTATTTAATACGTTTAAAAACAAAAAAAAAAAAATTCAGTCCTTTTTTACATATATCGGGTAAAAACAATGTGTATACATATATAAATTAAATATAATAAAAAATATTCTTAGTTTTTAAAGTGTGTTTTTAAGACCGAAAGAGCATTAATGGACTCATCCGAAAGTCTATTTCTAATTTTAGTTACTAGCATTCCAGTAAGTGAAAAAACTCGTTCACTTTCAACAGAAGTGGGTCGTATTGTTAATAAAGCATCAAATAATATTTGAATGCTTTCAGTTTTTTTACCAGATCCTTCAAAAAATTTTAAATCTTTCTTTATTGAAAACGTTTGTGAGTTTGCAATTGGTTTATTATTATCATTTACATTGTTTATTGCAGCATTCAATTTCTCTTCAAATGTTTTGTCTAACTCAATATCACTATCAGCGCTGTTTTCAATTTCTTTAAGCTCAGTTTCGTCACCAAAAAGACGGTTATAAATATGTTCTGCATATAAAAAAACAGAGAACTTTGGAGCATTTAGAAACAAACTCACACCATTATCATTTTGAAATAAATCGGGATTTTTAAAATATCTTATCAGGGTATACAGTTTTGAATCTCTTCTTTCTTCAATTCTTTTTTTAATGGATTCAAACATTGTTTGTCCTAGAGAAGTACGTATGGTTGAAACTTGTTGGCATAACGTATTTAATATTACATCACCTGTAAATAAATTGATATCACGGCGGCAAAGAGCTTCTACAGCCAATTTAATTGGTTTTAATATATCCAATAAATTTTTTAAAACGTGTACATTAGCTTCAACCCAAAGCTCACCCATTTCTAAATCAATTAGGCTCTTTTTAATTGAATTCTTCAGTAACAAAAATTTCTCCATCATTGGAACCATGGAATTCCATCTAGTCACTACGTCCAACTCAAGGCTAATCTCTTTATTGTGTTCTGATATTACGTATTTTTGTAAAACAAAATTTTTTGTTGGACTTCTTTTAAATATCTTAATTATCCGACGTGTTTGTTCTAATACCAATTTAAAATTAGTCTGCATTACGAGCACGTCGTTATTATCTATATAACCTTCAAACTCGTCATCAAATTCATCATCATCATCGCCACTTGATTCTAAATCTATACCTGACGGTACAAATGATGTTTTCTTGTAAAAAACATCAACAACCGCTAAATGCAAAGCATGGCTGAGACAAAATATGCCTATTACTGGACTTTCTCTAACGAATTCTTTCATAACATTTGGACCGTCAGTTATTGTGGACACTATATGCTTACTGAAATTGATATTATATTCTTTTAATCTAGATTCCATTAGATTACGGATTTCCACAGCTCCGCTCTTTCCGTGCATATAAACCATTCCTAAGTTGAAAAATGTATTTTCATTTGCATACAAACAGATATTCAAGTATCTTCTATTTTTTATGCTTGTCCACTCGTCCATAACCAAAGAGAATCTGGAATTAGCTTTCAACTTTGCATCGATATCATCTTTCATTTTATTTTTAATTCGTAAAAACTGCTCAATAATAAGTTTTTGTACATCACGTTCTGTTTTTGGTAGATGAAATCCTCTAAGTAGCATGGACTCCCTTATAAAAACGCTTTTTGTTATTGCTCTAATAGAAAAACCATCAATTGCAGCTAGTTTCGAAACTGTGGTACTCATGTCTTCCTTTTTATTATTAGTGTATTGTAGAAGTGTTGTTTGAGTGTTTTTGGCATGAGTTGTTTCTTCTTGTGGTTCCATTTTTTCTAATTGTTTGTTGTGTATTCCTTTTAAATGCCGTATAAGGCCACTTGTGCTCGTTCCCTTACACGATATTATTTTAGAACAAAGCTTGCAAGCTGCTGTGTCTAATGTTTTCTTTTTAAAATATTCCCATACATAAGAGTTTTCCATCTGAAAAATGTAAACAATTAATTCAATGTATTTTAGTTAATAAATTTACATACCTTGACAAAACAATTCTAACAAAACAATCAAGGAAAACACTGAAAAACATCAGCTGTTGTAAAAACTAAAACAGAGTTGTCCTTTTAGTAACAAAAACTATTACTTTTTCTGAGTTGCCATTATAATAACGTTTAAAAAAAATCCCGGGAATTCCCGCACTAATTCCCGGGATTTCGGGATTGAAAATCGTCGGGAATTCCCAGGAATTCCCGTCCCGGGAATTCCCGTGAAAAACTCTACTTACAATGTTACTTTTTCCTTTTAGTTTTTTACCGGCATCACCATTTTGAGTACGGGGAACCTCTTCTGCTTTTTCTTCATCAACTTCCTTCTTGGATGCGTCGTCATTATTGTTTGTTGGGCTAGCGTCAATAGTTGAAAAATCCATACCTTCTTCCCCATTAGCATTTATTGATTTGTCAGAATTCGTATAACTGGCCACAACAGTAACCTTTCTCTGCTTTTTTTTCTTCTTCCGAACCACCTCTACAAAAGTAGCATCTTCCTCGCTAGATGCCTTGTCATTTTTTCCTGTTAAGCCTTGCGTTGAATTCCCTTTGAATTCTTCAACCATTTTTGTTAGTTTTTTATTTTCTTCAATAATGGCATTGAGTTTGAGGCTAAGTTCCTCAATTGCCTTGTCCTTTAAGCTAAATAGCCGGCTTACTTCGTCGTCAGATGAATATTCGCCAGCCACCCTCGCTCGTTTAAGTGAATACAAGCTGCATTTTTAAGTGACAACGCTATGTTGTAGAAACATTCGCAAGTGGCGTTACATTTTATAGAGACATTTGGAAGTGGTAATACTTTTGTATATATACATTTGCAAATGGCAATACTGCTCTGCAGAGATACGTTCAAAGACCATGCTATGTTATAGAGACATTTGCAAGGAGCCTCAAATTTAATGGCGACATTTGTAACAACAATTTTTAATGAGAATTTTACATGTAGCAGCACTTTTGTTTATACACATTTGCAAGGAGCAACACTGCTCTATGGATATAAGGCAACATTTACAACACCTTTGCATAGACAAATTTACAAGTGGTAGCACTGCTCTAAAGGTTTAGGTTGCAATCACATATAATAGAGACATGTGCAAGTGGCAACATTTTGAGTAAGAAATTTTCAGGTGGTAACACTATTACAAGCACAGTTTTAAGTGGCAACACTTTTCTATACAAATACTAGCAAGTGGAAACACTTTCCTAACGAAATACAATGAAGACTTTTGTTAACACCATTTTTAATATTTTTTACTGTTCTTGCAACGTCAGCGGTGGTACTTTTTTCTTGAAAATTTAAAAATTTTATGAAATTATTATTTGAATTATTGGTTTTTTTATGGCTTTTGAGTTTTTCATAGATCTCAATACTGAATTTTAATAAATCTGGAATTTCTTTCCAAAAAGAAGGAAATAATTGTTGGGAACAAATGGGAAACAGAAAATAATTAAGCTGTTATTAAAACAAGTAAAAGTGCTATATTCGGCTATGCCGAATCTTATATACCCTTCACCATCTGTGTAAATCTAGTTAAGTGAAGTAACTCCAATCAAAGAAGCAAATATTGGGGTGACATAGATTTAAAATATAAAAAAAAAATATAAAAAATATAATTTTACATTAAAATGACATCGACACTTAATGGGTTAAGCATTTAAAAAAATATATTATCTCCTTAAAGAGCTCGTAAAAATCTTTAAAATAATACTCATAATGATATTTTAAAAAATTGAAAATTTCACAGCCCCGTAACTCGGAAAATACGTTCGAGCTCGAATTTTTTCACTTAAGGTTTTGTCTTATTTTTTAATTCCCTATCGCCCTATTAGTTGGTTGAAGTTACTTTATTGTTTCAAACGACATGAAAAAATTAGAGGTTAACCTGATGTTTTGCCTGCTGCGTCGAAGGACCTGGACCGGTCATGATGGTTTCCATTAGCACCTCTTTCGACACTATTATTGTTGTACTGACATATTTATTGTTTTTTGTTTTTGTGATTTCAACACTAACACGGATGGATAGACGGACATAGATTAATCGACTTCGTTATGCATAAGAAGTCAGAATATATATACTTCATGGGGTCCAAGGTGGATATTGTAGAAATAACACACGAAATGACAAACTTATATATACCCTTTTCCACTTTTTGTAGTGAAGGGTATCAAAATAAAACAAATAATGGAAACTCGAAGAAGATTAACGAATGCGTCGGAAAAAAGGTTAAACCGCTAAAACTAGAAAGCAGCCAAGAAATCTTACAATATTGGAAAACTTAGTAACTTTTGCGAGTAAACAAAAATTTTAAGAATCAACTTAATTTTTTAAAAGTAGTCATTTTTCGCTTGGCATTGCCACATTAAAAAAAATAAACTTTATTTTACAAGGAAGTTGTAATAACAAGTAATAGTTAAAGGTCACTTTATTCCTAATTACTAACATTGACCTAAACGCAAGTTGTAATAGCGGACCCAAAACGCCTAAAATATAGTAAAGTTAAAAAGAAGATAACTAAGGAAAATACGATGTAGAAAAATTGCGTGGAAATATCAAAAGAAGAACATTTTTAAAAGTGAGCTTACATTTTTGAATATATTTAAAAAGAGCAGCAAGGTATCGGGAAAAAAAGTTTCCTTTAGGTTTAAACTCGTATTAACAGTTTAGATGTAAATAAGTAAGAGTGCTATATTGGGCTATGCCGAATCTTTTATACCCTTCACCATCTATCTAAATCTAGTTAAGTGAAGTAACTCCAATCAAAAAAGCCAATTTTTGCTACTGCATGTATATTTAATTTTACATAAAAATGACATCGGCTCTTAATGGGTTAAGCATTTTTAAATAATTTTAGTATTTGCTTAACGGTCTCTTCAAAAGCTTCAATATGATAACCGAATTGATATTTTCAAAAACTTCACAGCTCCGTAACTCGAAAATATGGGTAAGCTCAAATTTTTTCACTTGATTCTGTTACTCATTTTTTAATTCTCTATTGCAGTTATTTTATTGTTCCAAATAACATGCAAATATTAAAGGTAGGCGTTATGTTTTGTCTGCTGCCTCGAAGGACATTTAACGATCATACTAATTTCCAATAGCACCTCTTTCGACACTATATCTGATTGATTAACATTTTTAATTTTTTTTTTTTGTTTTTGGGAAATTAATTTTGGCTTGGCAAACCGTGCATCCGTCTGTCCGTCCGTGTTAAAGTTGAAATCATTTTAGCTAGGGCTCCAGATGAGCTAGAGATAATTTAAATAAACCAATCGATCAGATATGGTTTCGAAAATCTTGATATTGAAAATCCGTAAGATCGGTCCATGTTCCTCGAGGCAGCGGGCAAAATACCACGCCTGTCTCTTATTTTTCAATATCATTTGGAATAAATCTAGTTTAGTGAAGTAACTCTAATCAAAAAAAGCAAATATGTTGGGCGATAGAGAATTAAAAAATAAAAAAAGACATCAAGTGAAAAAATAAGCGCTCGCTCATATTTTGTGAGATATGGGCCTCAAAACTGTCCATAGAAAAGTACGATTGTGCACCATATTTTTTAAGATATGAATATGGATATCATTTGAAAGCGTTGGAGAAATCTTTAAGGAAATACTCAAAAATTTTTAAAAATGCTTTACTCATAAGACCCAGTTCCATTTTTATGTAAAATTATATATAGCACTTAATTTTTTTTTCTTATTTGTTATTCTCTGCCACCCCAATATTTGTTTTTGTGATTGGAGTTACTTCATTTGTTTTTTTTTAGTTTTGGCGACATTTCACAAAACGGTGCTTTCATTATATACCTTTAATTTTATAGCACATTTTTGCGGCAGTATATTTATATTGTAGTTTATGATTTTTATAAGCAAATTGCAGATTTTTGGACTTTTTTCTACTTTTAGTTTCGTTTACCTTATTTTAAACTGCTCTAGAAGTCTGTTTAGAGCAACAACTTTTAATTCTTTCGTTGCTGAAGACAATTAAGAACCCAATTATGATCCAACATAAACATACATTGTTTTAAAAATATCGCTACTATTGTCTAATTATATGATGAAGACATTATGCCGCCATAGTAAACGCCATTTAATAGAAACTAAAAAAAATATTTTTTTTTTTAATTAAGCTTTATTCCTTTTCTTTACACTTGTTAAACTGACTTTAAACTATTCTATGAAAAAAAGAAACAAAATAACTTGATCCAACAATCTAATAAAAAATTCCACCTCCTTCAACCTAGAACTTAACTCTTTTATTTGTTTTTCCTCGAAAATACACAAAACTTATACAGACAAAATGGTAATCGTTGAATTTTAAATGTTTTAGTATTTAAACCCTCTTCCTCAAAATACTTTCATACATTTTTCTTTAAACTCAACAGTGAAGAACACATAAATTTTCTTTAAGTAAAAATGGCATTTTGGGCTTCAATCAGCAGTAAATCACCTCCTTTAAAAATCACTCCGGTTTTGAATCCCAATCAAAAACGATTCTTACAAGATGAGCTAATATATCGCGAACAATTGGAAATTTTGTCACGTAGTGATGCGGGCAACTTAACGGACTATTACGTGCGCAAACACGACACCACAGATGATCCAGAGCTGTTGGACAAGCACGATTCGTTCTATCATACAACGAAAAGTTTGCTGGTTTTATTTCAAATAATGGGTGTTATGCCCATACATCGTAATCCGCCAAAAGCAAATTTACCACGTACCGGCTTCTCTTGGACTTCTAAGCAGGTCTTGTGGGCTATTTTCATTTATTGCATACAAACAACTGTGGTGATTTTAGTTTTGAGGGAGAGAGTCAATAAATTTGTTGTCAACTCGGATAAAAGATTTGATGAGGCCATCTACAATATTATTTTTATAAGTCTTTTATTTACCAATTTTCTGCTGCCCGTGGCCAGTTGGCGGCATGGTCCTCAGGTGGCGATTTTTAAAAATATGTGGACTAATTATCAGCTGAAGTTTTTAAAGGTGACTGGTACCCCGATTGTTTTTCCAAATTTATACTCCTTGACTTGGGGTCTGTGTATTTTTTCCTGGTCTTTAAGTATTTTAATAAATTTATCACAGTATTTTTTGCAACCGGATTTTGAATTATGGTATACTTTTGCCTATTATCCCATAATTGCCATGTTGAATTGTTTTTGCAGTTTGTGGTAAATATTTAATACAAGTTATTTTTAAGGTTTTGGTGTTATTAGAAAATTTCATTTTCTATTTTAAAGGTATATTAACTGTACCGCCTTTGGTACTGCTAGCAAAGCTTTATTAAATTCTTTGGAGACTACTCTGAGGGGTGATAAGCCAGCTGAAAAATTAACAGAATATCGCCATTTATGGGTGGATTTAAGTCACATGATGCAGCAGCTGGGTAAGTTAACTTTAATTTTTTACTTAAATATCAGCGTATAAAATTGTGGTTGAAGTCTTAGTTGATTTATAGAGCTATAGTGAAGCGGTTCAAAACACAAAAATCTGGGCATTTGTCGGTGTAGTATCTGGTCAGGTTTTCCCTTCCTTTCTCACCGCTGTGTACACATTTTTGGCCACTTTATGCTGGTAACCGTTACTGCATCTTATTGCATGCTTTTGGTCAATAGTCTATTACTCGAATGTGCTGGGAATTCACAAACAATCAGAGAACGTCTCAGTGTCCTCCACGGTATTCCGTTTCCTTAATATTCATCTAATTATATTTGCTATTAGCCCAGTGCTGTTACCATCGCTTTAATGTTGCGCAGGGTTAAACAGGTTTAAATTAAATAACCACGATTTTTTATACCCTTACCACAAAAAGTGGAAAAAGAGAATATCTAAATTTGTCATCCCGTTTGTAATTTCTACAATATCCATTTTCGACCCCATAAAGTATAAGTAAAGTATTTTCTGACTTCTTATGCATAGCGAAGTCGATTGAGCGTTGTCCGTCCATGTTATTGTTGAACATTTTAAATACGCCAATCGATCAGACATAGTGTCAAAAGAGGTGCTATTGGAAATCAGCAAGATCGGTCTATGTCCTTAGACGCAGCCGGCAAAACACCACGCCTACCTCTAATATTTCCATAATATTTGGAACAATGAAGTAACTTCAATCAAAAAAAAAAAAAAAAACAAATATATGGGGCGATTGATAATTAAAAAATAAGACAAAAACACCAAGTGAAAAATTTTGGTGCTCGCCTATATTTTCGGAGTTACGGACCTGTGAAATTTTTAATTTTTTTAAGTATAAATATGGGTATAATCTTAAAGCTTTTGAAAAGATCTTTAAGGAAATACTAAATTTTTTTTTAAATGCTTAACCCATTAAGAGACGATGGCATTTAAGTAAAACTATATATGTGTAGTACTTAATTTTTCATTTTTTTCGGTATAGCCGAATATAGCACTCTTACTTGTTTAAGATATAAATATGGTTATCATTTAAAAGATTTTGAAGAGATCTTTCAGGAAATACTATTTTTATTTATGCAAAACCATCAAGAGCCAATGACATTTTTCTGTAAAATTATATATAACTCTTGATTTTTTTCTTATTTTTTATTTTCTGTCACCTTAATATTTGTCTTTGATTGGAGTTACTTCACTAAACTAGGTTTACATATGTATATGGTGAAGGGTATATAAGATTCGGTATAGCCGAATATATCACTCTTACTGGTTTCCATTTTAGTTCAGAGTAGAGTTTGCATGATTTTTAGCGGAAAAGGCTTTTCTCTATCCTTCTACTTTTAAAACCTTTGATAGCTTGTTCAGACATTACTTAATATTCAGATTTTCTCAATAAAAGCCAGTATTGAGCTCAATATTCCATACAAAATTTATAATTTATTGCGCAATAAGTACGAAATTGTTGTAATATTGATTAAAAATTAAAATATTCCACTAAATAAAATAAAATTTTAACCTCAGACATAAACTAATTGCGTCTAAACCAAACTAGTTTCGTCAATGCACAGAATATTGACTCAATAAAAGTGCATAAATGAACACACTATTATTCTTTAAAAAACCACTATAAAAAGATTTTGGTGTCTATTGTATTAGGTTTCTAAAATATTAACAAAAATAATCCTTCCAATCCCCCACTTTTAGGTTCGACTTTTCGCTAATCTTAAGCTAGTAAGGTTGTCCTCTGGTGCAGATTTTTCCTTTAAAGCATGTTGCTTATCGTCAGGGGACAGCACCCCTGTCATAAAAGGGTTAGAAAGTTGTATATAATCCTTTTCTTTATTTAAGATGTCAGGTATTCCCATATCCGCTCTAGCATTTGTGAATATTTTTTTTTTTCATTCAAGATGTATAAATTCATACCCCTGGCTTATCGAGTGCATTGCTAAATTTCTAAAGCTTTTGTGAGAATTAACGCAATTTGTGAATGTAAGGACAAGAACTTACTTTTATTGGGAAATGCTTAAACCAGATATTCGTTAAATTAGATGCGCTTTTAAATAATTGTTTATAGGGTCCTTTCGTAAAGGACTTAATTTCACGTAGTATCAAAAAGAACGAGGTGAAAAGGGTAAAATAATTTGTCTGCTATAAATCCGAGAAATGGACGGTTTTTCTAATCCACACAGGGACAAATTAAAAATTATTTGGAGTTAGAGTATTCAACTGTCAAATTTGTGAAATATATTATTTACTTTACGTAAGTTTGAATTTGTTGTACTACTTTTTTAGCACTTAGGTTTTTAAACAAACTCAAATACCATGTTAATTTTAGAAATTTAAAAATCTTAAAAAAGAACTAAAGAGCATCGATTCTTTTTTATCTACTTCTAGGTCGCGCTTATTCCAATATGTACGGTATGTACTGTTTGGTCGTCTTTTTCACGACTATTATTGCTACCTATGGGTCATTAAGTGAAATTATGGATCACGGTGCCACCTACAAGGAAGTTGGACTTTTTGTTATTGTTTTCTATTGCATGAGTCTTTTGTACATTATCTGCAACGAGGCTCACTATGCCTCACAAAAAGTCGGCTTGGATTTTCAAACTCAACTGCTAAATGTCAATTTGACAGCTGTGGATACGGCTACACAAAAGGAAGTAGAAATGTTTTTGGTGGCAACAGCTAAAAATCCACCCATAATGAATTTGGATGGTTATGCTAACATTAACAGAGAACTGATAACATCGGTAAGTTGTGAAAAAATCACAAAACACTGAAACATTAAAGTTATTTATAAATATATTCGTAAGAAAGAATACTGCTACGAGGGCTGCTCTATATATTTCTGGGCTAATAGTGAAAATGCGAATATTTATAACCAAAAATGGTTTTATTGTTTTTCAAAGTATTCTCCAGCATGATTTATACACTTTCGCATGCGCTCAAACCAGTTGTCGAAGCACTTTTTCCACTCCGATTGAGACACCTCTAAAACATGGTTTTTGAACACTTTAACAGCTTCTTCTGGCGACGAAAATCGTTGACCACGCATTTTTTTCTTGATGTGCGGAAACAAGAAGAAGTCATTAGGCGCCAAGTCAGGGCTGTACGGCGGATGACCCATTAATTCAACGTTTTGGCCGGTAAAACCCTCTGGTTTGAGCCGATGTGTGAGAGCTCGCATTGTCATGGTGAACAATGATTCGTCTTCTTTTGTTGGTTTTTCGAATTTCTCCGATGACTTCAGGCAAACAAATTGTAGTGTACCACTCAGAAGTGACCGTCCTACGTTGCTCAAGCGGAACAGTCGCCACATGACCAGTTTTCTCGAAGAAACAAACTTTCCAATGGAAATGTCAGATTGCACTTGGCAGCACTCAGTGTTGCCAGGCCAGAAATATATATAGCAGCCCTGGTATGTATGTTCAATTTTATATATTCTTCACAATTAATCAGTCGATTTATTCTTTCCATTCGCCTTCATATATTTTTGGTGAAAATATACAAGCATATTGAATTGTTGTTGTTGTTGTACATGTAGTTATAAATACATATATACTTCAACATAATGAATTCATCAAACGCTGATCGAGGGCTGCTATATATATTTCTGGCCTGGCAACACTGAGTGCTGCCAAGTGCAATCTGACATTTCCATTGGAAAGTTTGTCATTTTTAAGCATAATCGTACTCAAAACGTTTTGACGCACGACCATTATTTGTGTTGTTAACAGTGACTTGAAAAAATTAATATAGAAAAAAATGGAATTAACTCGTGAACATTTTCCTGCCATCATTTTTCACAACTTTCGACGTGGATTATCACGACAAGAGTGGATTGATGAACTTAAATCTTTGTATGGCGATGAAGCAGCATTCTATAGCACTGTGAAAAATTGGTATAATGAATTTAATCGTGGCCGAAGCTCGCTCAAAGACGAATTCCGCGAAGGTCGTCCAAAATCGGCTGTTGTGCCAGAGAACATTGATGCCGTGCATAAACTCATAATGCAAGATCGACGTGCGACATACCGAGAGATAGAGATATCCTTGGACATTTCCTCCACCAGCATGCATTCGATACTGCATGAACACCTGGTCGTAAAAAAGGTTTGTTCTCGTTGGATCCTGCACAATTTGAAAGTCGCTCCAAAAAAGGCTCTTGTCGATTGGTGCAAAGAAATGTTGCAAAAATACAATTGCGGTGCTTCAAAAGACGTTTATAAGATCGTCACAGGTGACGAATCATGGATCTATGCGTATGAGCCCGAAACGAAACAACAATCGACCGTGTGGTCTTCAAAGACGAGCAAAATCCAACGAAAGTTGTTCGTGGAAGAAGCACTTCGAAGCAAATGGTCGCCAGTTTCTTCGGCAAAACTGGTCATGTGGCGACTGTTGCGCTTGAGCAACGTAGGACGGTCACTTCCGAGTGGTACACTACAATTTGTTTGCCTGAAGTCATCGGAGAAATTCGAAAAACCAACAAAAGAAGACGAATCATTGTTCACCATGACAATGCGAGCTCTCACACATTGGCTCAAACCAGAGGGTTTACCGGCCAAAACGTTGAATTAATGGGTCATCCGCCGTTCAGCCCTGACTTGGCGCCTAATGACTTCTTCTTGTTTCCGCACATCAAGAAAAAATGCGTGGTCAACGATTTTCGTCGCCAGAAGTAGCTGTTAAAGTGTTCAAAAACCATGTTTTAGAGGTGTCTCAATCGGAGTGGAAAAAGTGCTTCGACAACTGGTTTGAGCGCATGCAAAAGTGTATAAATCATGCTGGAGAATACTTTGAAAAACAATAAAACCATGTTTGATTATAAATATTCGCATTTGCTCTATTAGGCCAGAAATATATAGAGTAGCCCTCGTAGGTACATAGTATTATATGGCAGCCCTAATTTTTGCATTTGGTAATAATAATAATAATACTAATAATAATAATAATAATAATAATAATAATAATAATAATAATAATAATAATAATAATAATAATAATAATAATAACAATAATAATAATAACAATAATAATAACAACAATAATAATAATAATAATAATAATAATAATAATAATAATAATAATAATAATAAGCACAGTGCATTGTTAAAATATTAATACAAACAAGTAGCTTTTTTCGGTTATGGCAAATCTTATATATACTTCACTATATGAATACAACATTTATATTGTACTTAGTGCGACATCTATTGTTAAATTCCTGTAGATGTTGTCTACACTAATTACTAATAGTAGTTAGTACGACATCTGCAGGAATATAAAAGTGCTAAAAAGTACAGACTGCAACCTGCAGGTATACAAACAAGTTATGAATATAAATTATAGACAAATTAGAGGCAGGACTTGTGTTTTGCCCACTGCCTCGAATAACATGGACCCAGGGTTGTCTGATTGTTTTTGACGAAATTCGCCAAAATCCAAATAAATAAACGCCAAAATCGCCATAACGTCTTTAGAAGGTATAAAAGAAGTGCAGCATATGTTATCTGCATTCATATAATTTATAAAGCGAAATAAATCCTCGAGAATTGCATACTGCATTATTTTTCGAATACGATTCTTAGTAGAATTCATTATCGAAAAAACCCTTTCAACGCAGGCATAACTTGTTGGAATTACCAGCATATAAAATACGGCGAGAGCAAGTTCCTTAAAATGGTACGTACCTGTAGTATACTTATAACTTGTAAACCTTTGGCCAAAATTTATGTTAATTTGTAGGAACATCATCGTAAAAATACTCTTTCCAATTAACAAAAGGTAATTTTTCCATTGCAAAAAAAGACTGTATCGAAAAATTAAAAATTTTATTTTTAAAATGCTTATAACTTTATCATTTTAAAAGATAAACATGCAGAAAAAGAGGTATTCACTCCCTCTTTAAGACTTTTAAGGTTTTAATCATCGGAAAAAAATTTCAGGAACCCAAATATATGAAATTTTCCCAATACTCCTGGTAAGTAGATGGTACCCAGATTCAAAACTAAAGCTCAGGTACTCCTCTGCTATGCTAATGTCAAATTTAAGATCAATCTACCTACACCATTACAAATGACTGAGTTATTTCCAATATATTTTGATTCTGCCCAACTGTGCAGTGTAGAGGATTTATTTACTTAGCTGCATGGACCCAGCCAGTAATCGCAGATATTATGTTGATTCCCGAAGTAAATTTGTAACCCGTTTTGTTGTCTCTTTAATATGCTTGCAAAAAATAAATAATATTTATACAAAAAACATTAAATTTAGAAATACAAAGTTGCCAAAAATATTCTTTTCTTTACAAGTTTAGAAACAAGTTATTCTTAATGAAGAATATAAAATTATATAATTTATAATAACAATTAAAATTAAAATTAACATTGCGGCGAATTGAGTTTTTAGAAGTTGCCAATTTTAGCAATTTACTTTACAGAATTGCATTTATAACCAAAAATATGTAATAGATTTGCAGATATTATGCGTAAAATAAGAAAGTATAACTTTACTTAAGAGAGCAAAGAATAACCGGAAATCTAACCCAAATATACTTATATTATTTCGCTATAACTAATTGTTTCTGATTTTTTTTAACTCTTTCTAGAATATCTCCTTTATGGCCACATATCTCGTTGTGCTTCTGCAATTTAAAATCACTGAACAACGTGGCATTCGTTCGCAGCAGGCGTTAGCGGCTATGTAGGATTCGGCCTAGGGCCAGTAAATGGCCAAAAATTTAATAAAGACCTTTATATGAAAATTTCAAAACTTGTAAAATAATCTAGAAAAACAAGAATAATTTTACAAAACTTAATTTTAGTTCAGTATGTTAATTTAAGCAAGGGCCCAACTATAGTGTGCATAAGCTAGCTTTAGCTTATGTCAAAAATTCAACGAAAAGCCTGTCAAATGCTTAGGTAACTTATTAAAGAAATTTATGTGGCTATAATGTACCTACATAAATTTAGTAACTTATTTGCCACAGTTGCACATTAATGTTTGATTCGTGCTTTTGCCAAAAATAATTTCTGTATAAATGAACAAAATTTTAAAACGAAAAGGCTTTAAAGAAGATATTTTATATATTTAATAACATTCACATACACATTTACATATTTTACTTCATGTTCTAAGAAAAAGTTAAAAAAAAATTATTACAAGTTATTTTCTGTTTTGTGTTTGTGGCCAACCATACTAAAAAATGCAACGATGTTCATCGCTTATATCGTATACATATGTGTGTATAAATACAAATTTAATTTAAATATATTATATTTGGAAAAAATTTGCCATAAAGAAAAATGTTATTTTTTTTTTTTACATTTTCTATTGAATTAAAAATTTAACAATTTAGGTCTTAGTTAAAGTTTTTACTTATTAATGTATAACACAAAGCATTATCAGCTGTTTCCGTACGGAAAGTGCGATCAGTTTCGTACCTTGCATAAAGAAATGAAATTTAACGAAAATTGACGAAAAGTTATCTTATGTACATTATAGTTTACCACATATGATTTAATATATTTGCACAGTTGTATAAGCTTGCATATGTTGTGTTATGCACATTATAGTTGGGCCTCAACACTTACAAAACGAATTTCTTATAGAAATTTTTTGTTAAAAAATTAGCCTTAAGGGCATCACTTTTGATTCTTTGTAGGTGCTTAAACTGACATACGTAAGTTGCTATATGTTTGCTTTAAGTACTTTATATATGCTGAATGTTTATTTGTACTGTAAAAACTAATGTTCACTATTTAAGGCATTTTAAGGTTTGTGGCGCTACTAAACACAATTCTAAAAATGACAAGTAGATGGTATTTGCACAAAATAACAAAAAAGTAATCTTAAGTAAAATAATAATAAAAATGCGTCTAAAAAGTCGGTATTTGAAACACAAGTACAAATAAAAATGAAAATAAAAACTTTGAACAAAAAAAGATAAATATTTCAAACAAAATAAAATTTATCGTTCACCAGTTTTTATATAATTCTCAAAGAGAAGAAGAGTCTTTAAAGGGCTAGTGTAAATCCCCTTTACTCTTTTAATGGATGTAATTTTTTTATTTTAATTTAGTTTTAATTAGAATAAAAGATATGAATATTTAATTTTTATGAACCATTGTTTATTAAGAACGTTAATAATATTATTATGCTAAAAAATACACAATTCTTTAAGAAATGTTTTTAAAGCACAAATTACTTTTATGATTATGACCCCTTGCTACAATAGTGTCATAACTCAAAATTCTTTAGTTTCATATCAGTAAGTTTTGAATTAAAGTAAAAGTATTTAAGGTATTTATTTTTATTAAATTAATTGGGTTGATTCCGCCAGTATATATTAAACTGTTGTTATACTTTTCGGTAATAACCGTCGTCACTGGCTGTGTACTTTGTTAAAAATAGATAGTGTTAAGAATAAAAGGTGGTGGGTTTAGGTAATTTTTGTACGTTTAAATAGTATTATGCAGGTAGATTCCCTGATATCTGTCCTGTTTATTGGGGTAGATAGTTTAATATTTGAGTCTTTTATTATTGGATAGGTAAGTGTGACCGTCTGTGGGTGTTTTTCGTTTGTAAGAGTGTTTTAGTACATACATCGGACAAACTGGACGAACATTAAAAACAAGGTTTACAGAACACATACGATCATACAAAAGGAAAAGGGAAGACTCCAATTTCGCAAAACACCTTAACACACATGGACACGAACCAAGGGAAATAGATGAATGTATGACAGTTTTACACCCAAGTAAAAAGGACGAAGACTAGATATTCTTGAAAACATGGAAATTTACAAAACACGAACATTTAACGGAGACATTATTAACGAACAGGTAAACACAACCTTTGACACGATTTTTACACCACTAAAATTACTAAAACACTCTTACAAACGAAAAACACCCACAGTCGGTCACACTTACCTATCCAATAATAAAAGACCCAAATATTAAACTATCTACCCCAATTACCGAAAAGTATAACAACATATTTATTTTTACCTAATAAATACTATGAATATAATTGTTTGTGTTACCTCCACAGAATTCAAACAAAATTGATAAGTTTTTATATTTTTCGTTAAAAAAAATTGTTTTTAGATGCTACTTAATAAAATCTTATTTTTAGATATATGTACATACATTGTCATTCGTTACAATAGGATTTTCCGCAAAGTATAATAACTGAACAGTCTTGTTTTGTTAATATTCGTACGTTTACACCATAGCGAAATCACATACCAGGTGATGGCAGTGGCGAATTCATTAATTTTTGCTGTCGCTAGAAATACCAAATTCCATATAAAAAAAATCCGCGTCAAACTTTCTCTCAACTTCCAGTAACAGCGAAAATCAATGCCATTACCTGGTACAGGATTTCGCCATGGTTCAAACTTACTTATAGCAGCCATAACTTAACAAAAGCGGAAGCCATTTTTTGCTGTTAAAAGTTTCGAAATAACGCGGCGGTAACGCTTAACTATTGGAAAATCCGATTTTGGCAAGACGTTTAATAATAATAATAATGTAAAATATATAATAATCAATTTTTTTTATTTACACAACAAAAACAACAGAATTATTATCAGCATCGTTTTGACGATTATTGGTGCATTTGTTAGTTATGGCAATTTAGCGTAGAAGCTCTGCAGAAGTAATGGCTGTTTTAAAATTCTTTTTTTAATAAAAATAATTAATTTTTGTTTTTAATATTTCGCTTTACCAGAAAACAGGAAATAAATGTATTAATATTAAGTCCAGATTTACACCATGCAATTTTTGAGGCATTTTGTTCTCTCTTTCTATTTAGGTTACTGCGTTATGTAGAAGTAAACATTAGCAACAGTAACATCCCCTCCAAGGCATATTGAACAGGTGAATGCATTAGCTCATGCGGTCAACATATGTTTGCTGTTTTCCTTTGCGAGTTGTCAAATTGTTGCTCTTTTTCTTATTGTATGTGTATACTGTGTATTGTGTGTGCATGGGTATTATATGTATGTTTTCAATTGCTTGCTAAATTTTCACAAATCCATACACATTTATTACCAGACGTTTTTGACAGCTCAACAAAATTTTACAAAAGCAAAATACACGCAAAAGCTAATGCAGTCACCTGTATTAAAGTGCCTTGGTCCCCTCAAAACTCAAGTAATAACATATTGCTTACTCCCTCTGCTTCAAAAACAAAAAAAAAATTCATGCTAGTTTCATGAAAAATTGCATAGTGTAAATGCTGTAGAAGTGTTTAAAAGAAAAAAATTATATTTAGTTTTCCTGTTTCGAAATGATGGTGAATTTTTGAAAAAAATTATTAAATTAAACTTTAAATTTAAATTTACTGTGCTATTTTCCCGGTGTTGATTATTGAAGGTGAAAGCACGTCTCGATGGCCATTTCGCTATTGCTTACTTAGCTCGTCAGGAAACTTCTCACAAATATTTTAAATGAACTAAAGATTTCAGTCCAAACCATAAAGAAAAGACAAAAATCAAAGTTCAAGCAAAAACAGCAATAATCAACATTGATTTTATTTTTCTTTACACACTGCATACGGCAGACTTTTTTTCTACTCTTTTATACAGTTTAAAGATGTTGAAAAATAAAAACAACAAAAACACTACGTTATTTTATTTTTTTATTTTAATGCACGGGCACTTGCAATTTGAATAATTAAAAATTAAAAACACGGGAATATTAAATAATATAAATTAAACTTTAAATTTAATGCCCGTGCATTAAAATAAAAAAAAAAATTACGTTCTAATGTTTAAAATAAAAAAGAACCTATTTATTTTATTTAATGAATCGTTCATCATGCTACAAAAATTTAACCCGGGTCTAACTACAGCATTCGATATAGAGTAAAATTTCCAGTAATTTTTTATTTTGGTGTCATGGCACTCGATATCGAATAAAAGGTATAGTAATTTGGGATGATAACAATCGATATCGAGGAATCAAGTTTTTAGTTATCAATTCTTAAATGGCATAAATTAGTATAATTTTCAGCTTTTAACATTATCATTTGCTGCCATTAAACATATATATGTTATAAATCTATTATACATATCGTACGCTATGATCGGCTTACTCGACTCGTATGGAAATATTCACTTCAATCGTGTTTGGCGTATTTTTGTAAAAGATTAATGATAACTATTACGAGCTGTCTTTAATCTATTACAAAGCTTAAACAACGCCGAGTTTTTGCTACGAAAACGCCAAACACAATGAGGGTGATTATTCGATATGATAACACGCTCGACATCGTTTGCGATTATTAGACCCCTTCACTAATTTCATTCTCAATAGGTGATTTGAAATCGCCAAAATGGTTTCGATTATAACTACTTTTTCTGCAATTTCCAGTTTTATCGTAAATTTTAGGCAAACAGTGATTGTCAATTTTAGGTGTTAGGACAGATCTTACTTATGAAATTTACAAGACTTTTCAGTACAGATTATTAATACACCAATTTTATTATTAGAAAAAATAAATAAATCAATCAATTAAACTCACAATGGTTCCGTATCGTATATGCGCTACCGTTTAACTTTTAATATTCAGCCAAATTATAAACAAAAATTCCGTCCGAATTTTTTCACTTTTCCTTTTTCTCCCATTATAAATTTGTAACCTTTTTTTTGTTGATTGTGGAAAGTGGAAAAAGTAGGTAACATGTAAATAAGCATAACAAATTACAATGATGCTACTTTTTTTTACTATTTTCTTCCCGCGGAGTTCATTATTGGAGGTATCTTTTTCGAAAAAAAAAAAAAAATGTTTTGTTTATTTGTTATTATGACTCTGTAACCACCTCCAGAAAAAACTCTAATTACGCTAATGCTTTTAAGCACTTGCCAAAAATAGTGTCGCTAAACTAGTGCACTCTCAATATAACTAAGATATAAATTTTCTTATGAGTCGACAGTTGCGTAAAAGTACTGATATTGTATCAAAAACGAATGACAACTACCCAATTTGGTAATCATCTGTTCATGCATTTTATGAAAAGACTTTTCGATAATCATAGTATAAAGTTTTTATTTTGATTTGAAATAAAAGTCGTTTCGACAAAAAGTTTTTACAAATACATTATAAATGTTCTAATTTGCATGGCGCTCAATTCAACCACAAACTTACGATCATCGTTATATTGTAAAGGTAAATCAGCTACTGACAACTTAAGCAATTTCAGTTTTTCCATACGATTACGATTCAATTCTTTGTTGTTTGCATTTATAGATCGTTCCAAGCGATTACTTTCGGCGCCTAAGCCACGTGCGGGTAGACGCTCTTCATGGTACTGTGTATCGACCAAGGGTTTTTGTGCTTTTAGCATTCGTACAAAATTGAAAGATTTTGCAAAGACTCCATAATTTTCATACCATGCTAACTCTGGATCGGGTACAAATTCCATGCGGCGATTTTCATCTAACCAGGCATTACCATCAAGTGTAGTTTCACGTAAATCTGAAATTTTGAAGCCTTGGAAAACATTGTTGACATTGAATTGTACCGGTTTGGAATATTCAGGATCTTCATCTTTTTCGAGTATATGTTCGAAACGTACTAATATTTCGTTTTCGTGCCAAGGTTCGAAGGTTAGCAAGTGAATATTTTTCGGTAAAGAAATTGAGAGGCTGGAGAACTGTGAAAAGTGATTCATCTTTTTAAATTATTTCTTTTATTTTAGTTTTGATTTTCTACTTACAATATTTGTGAATTGTAGCTTCCATTCTTCATATGAAAACTTGGTGTCACTAAAGAATTTCCAAGGTGGCAAAGTCGTTTCAAGTTGTGTAACACGTTCTAAGTATTGTGTTGTAGGACTTTGATCCAATTGCGAAGAACCAATTATCAAATAATGTTTTCCTCTTGCTATTAAACCCTGACCATAGGCGGTCTCGTTCAAAGATTCTTCTACACCAAATGCATCGTCATGCAGTAAACGTCTATGAATCATCAGCTCCAAGGACCCATCGCGTAAAGAAGAGCCTCCTTGTGCACGATCCGTTAGAATAGCCATTCGAGCCGCTTCATCTTCTAAAGCTACTTTGGTAGTGATGGGATAATAATTACCAGCCGTTTTTTCGAACAACTCAACATGCCAAGTGTCGCGATGATTTCTATGGCGTTGAATCATTTCTCGGCCATTTGAATCGGTAGAAAATATTCCCTCCGATTTTATATCAGAATTAAAACGTGATACAACCTCTTTACCTATACCATCTATTATGGGTATTGGTCCCACCATCCATTCAAATTCAGTATAATTTTTCTGTTTATAAACTCTCACGACTTGACTAATCCAGCTATTGAACTTTTGGTGAACTTCTTCAACTAATGCACCTCGATAGACAGTGATTTCAGGGCCTAGCGTAACAGTGTGTACATCATCAGTTTTGGGGCGGAATATATAAGCGCCCGAAGAACGATTAATGAATGCGCGATTATCACCTACTGCGGCCTCGTAGTATAGAAACTCTTGGCTTACAGCCCGAGCTAAGCCATTGGCCTCGACAGCGGCCAGAAAGCCATTAGTATCAAAAGTCAGACGTATATTCTAAAAATATTATTCGTAAATAATTATTTTAAAAGCCGTATTCTTTAAAGTTTTCATACAAACTAACTTTATTTCCAATGTCTATGAGACTAGACATATTATCTGGATCCGGTTGAGGGGGCATATGATTACCATTTGTCTTATTAATATAATAGGACTTATAGCCAAGTGCTGGCAATTCTGTGGCCAAGAAAATAAGCTCATACTTGGCTTGCGATTGACGGAATGTAAGATTTTGAACCTGAGCTGGTACCGGCACATACTGGGTATCAAGAATTACATCTGAAAGAATTAAGTTATTTAATTTTTATATTTAAGAAAATTAGATCATTAGCTGTATTTATTACCCCTATAGTCCATTACCACATAATTAACATCCTGAACTGGTACCCTCACATAGTCGTCAACTGGATGCGATAGTGGATTGTACAGGGTAAGCACAAATTGTTCACTTTTTTCTGATACATCACATGTGCTAATGTTTAACAAAGAACAGGTTTTAAATTCAAACTTAAAAGGTCTGGGACTACCATGCCTTTTGGGACGTGGTAAATAGCCTTCGGTTAAACGATTTAGAACTGCGCGAGCATTAGCTGAACAAGTTCTCATGCCAACACTTAAACGTCTAGCATAATCAAAAGCCACCTTTTGTTTTTCAGTTCCAGTAACAGCATCATGATGTTGCATTATGCCCATAGTTTCACGCATGAAACTCAAATGTGGCAGTAATTCAGGATGCAAATTTGGTTCTAAGGCAGTAAGTTGCTTGGCTACTTGCAGAAAATGATTGCCTTCACGTTCATAGCGTTTAAGTGTTGGACGAGATGTAAAATAACCAGTCCAATAAGCATGGGGATCCGATGCGTAAGGGAAGAAATCATCCTCTTTGGTGGGCCAAGTTATGCCAGCATCATGAAGGGACTTAAGATAACACGAGGGAGTGGAATAAAGAAGATTTATCTCTGAACCATTGGCCTGGCGCTCATTTGCATATCTGGAATTTTTCAAGACATTAATATATATTATAAAAATTTTGTGATAAGTATTAAGAAACAGCATGTTGAGAAAATTTTGGCCGAAACTTACTTTATCAGCTTATCCAAATTTTTGTACCACATATTGGCATTTTGATAATGAAAATCTTCACCCATAGTTACCAAGATATGATTGGTACGATAACCCTTGGACATGTTTCGAGCTATTGCCAAAAATTCATCAATCTAAAAATCGGTTCAAGTCATAGTAACTAATCTAATTAAAACGTCTTTACTCTAGAGACACTACGAACTACAAAATTTTAAAACACTACTGTGGATTTATTATCTAATTTTAGAGCATAAAAATTAGTTGGGTTAATATAAAAATATACAATTTCAAGCCTAACAGGAAATTTTATAACATGCTCTAGGGTATAAAAGGGAATATAATTATATTATAAAGCCAACTGATAACATTAATATTAATGTAAAATATTTGAAAAAAAAAAATCTCATACATTATTTGAACAAAGAACAACCAAAATTATCTTGTAAAACATGCAGTTTCTTAAAACCCAATTATTCATTACCGTATTAGTTTATCCAAATTTTTAAAATAAACATTAGCATCCTGATAAGTAAAATCACCACCCATAGTTACAATTATGTTATTAGTGCGATAATATTTTGCTTGTTTTTTAACAAAATTCAAGAATTCGTCAACCTAGTTTCATGGTTGTCATTGAACAAAAGAAAATAAATAAATATATAAAAATAACTTTTTCGAAAAACACTTACTCTGCTTTTAACATTATTTTCTGGTGAATGTTTATCATCAATTATGGGCTCATCAGCACACAAGATATCAAAACAAAAGCCAGGCGGTGGTTGATATTGATTATAGAGCGCTCCCGTAAATAGATGGGCAGCTTCATCTAAATTTGCTGAGGCTCTCCAAATCATTTCAGCTTTTTTGGTCATAAGTCTCTCGTCTTTGTCCTGATAGTCAAGACGACCAAAGAAAAGACCATCAAAACCCATTTGAGCAAACATCGAAGCCATTTCACGAGAATGGCCAAACGGATCGATTTGCCAGCCAATGCGTGGACGACCACATTCACCGAACGTATCATTAAGACGCCTAAAATTTAAAAAAATAAAAAGAATCGTAAAATCGTTCATTCGAAGATCATTGCAATTGTTTATTTATAAGGACAAAAAAAATACAAAAAGAAAACAGCGTGTTAAAAATATTAAGTCCTGATAGTGCACTCACAAAAAAGCTCTTTTTCATTTGCCGCTCGAACTGAATGCAGGTTAAAGCATTAAAATGATTAAAAATCTTCTGTATATTGCCTATTTTAAAAGGGATTTCATCTCTTCGCGGATTTTATATAACCAGATTAATTGATAACTTTGTTTTTAATTGACAAAATTTAATATACTATTTCATATAATTGTTTATTTATTATTATTATTTTTTTAAATATAGGAAAAATAGATTTTTGTATTTTTCTTGCTTGGAGGGTAATATTTTACAATTGAAAATCTAAATTTTGAAATTTTAATTTTTTTTTTAAATTTGTGTAAATTGAATGAATATTTTTTTATTCCTGGTTGGAGATTCTATTCAACAATTTTGACCACATTTATACCATGCAATTTTTTGATGCATTTTTTTAATTCTCTTTTTAAGTTGCAGAGATATGTGTTATTTTAAACAAAACATAAGCAAAATTCAAGATATGTTCTATTGTTACCCCTTTTGCTTCGCCCCCAAACAAAAATTTCATGCTAATTTCATAAAAAATTGCATAGTGTAAAATGGCAATTTTTTTTACACAAATTTTATTTCAAATGAATGCAATTTTTTAAAGAGAAACGAAACATTATGTAAAAAAGTTAATAAAATTGTTAATTATTTTGCATTATTATTTATATATATTAATTGGATAAATACAATTTTAATTGAAAAAGGAAATGAGAAATCATTAAATCCATGCATTCTCTTTAATTTACAACTAAGTTCCGAACTATAAGACAATATTTTCGCAAAAAAATGGGCAATGCGCGTTGATAAATTTTTAATTAATTCAAGATATAAATATAAAAAATTAGATTTTTATATGTATAAATAATTTTTGGTTGATTTTTACATAAATTTATTCATAATTATTTTTTTTTTATTTTATAAAATTTATTATTTTTTATTACTTCTTTACTTTTTGGGTAAAGTTTGTGAAAATGAGAGCAAGCGTTGTTTTCTCTCATAAAGAGGCAAAATTCTATAAAAGTAGGGAAACACAAAATGTAAATTTTAAACACAAAATAAAAACTCAAAGTATTTTGACTGTTTTAAAAAAAAATTAATTTCAATAAAGCAGCAAGAAAAAAATTAATTTATTTATTAAATAACTTGCACGAAGAAAATGTTTGGGCTGTTTTGTGCAAGAACAAGTACTTTATTCCGCTCTCATTTACTCAATTTTAAAGTAAGAAAACAATTTTCGCGCAAATCGGGATCCCATTGTTTCAAAAGCAGGGTAAAAACAGATCTATTATAAAAATATAATAAATCTTTTTTTCGAATATAAAATATTTTTAATAAAGCGAACTTTTAAATCTTTTCATATAAAATCAAGTTTTGGAATCTTTTTAACGTATTGTTTAGGTTAATTGAGTTCAAATTCTTCCACAAAAACAATTTTTCAAAAACAGCCAATTTGCAATATTCTCACAAAATATTTATTAATAGAAAATTAACATTACAATGAATGCTTCAGACGAAATGTGTAAAAATTTTAATAATAATTTTTCGTTTCATATAAATATATAAACTTAATTTTAGTAGTTACATTCATACAAACATTTTTTAAAACTTACCTTAAACCCCAAGCGAATTGATCTATTATACTCTGATAATGCGTTGTCGCTTCATCATTCATACTCCAGGCACCACCAATAAATTCCAAACGTCCCTCGTTTACTAACATCTTTACTTGCTCCTGCATTTTGGGTGTTTGTTCACGCCACCATTTAAAAAAGAAGGCCGATTCCACATAAATAAAACGTTTGTTGGGATCTTTTGCAAGTTCCGCTATCACCGAATCTAGTATATATTGAACGCCAGCTTTTTGTATCATACTCTTGCTACCATAATAATATTGTTCCACTGTCTTCAGCCAGCCTACATCATCATGAGTGTGTGGTATTAAATGAACATTTAACATATCATGTTTAATCTTTGGACAACTCTATGTAGAGGGGGAAAAACAAATTTTGCTTTAATTCGAGTTAAATTTCTTTTTTTCTTTATAAAAACACTTTTTCTTTCGTTTTATATCAATTCATTTTTACATTATTAGTGATAACTTTTGTTGACCTACCGCATAACCGCAATTCTCACCCACATTGGGCATAGACTTTGGCGAACGCAGTTCCACTGCTCTTACTAAAATTAAAGTAATGCAGACAATTGCAATTACTTTGACCATTAAGCCGGCTCTCATTGTAATAAATTATTCTAATTAAAAAACCTTTTCTTTTTTATTTATTTCAAATTTACACAGATTTTCATGCGCGACCAAACAACTTAATCCTATAAAAACTCGACACAACTAAGCTCAATTTAATAATAAAATTCTTATAAGAATAAAACTAGATTATTTAAAACCAGCGTTACCACACAAGAAATTTACTTTCTACCAATAATTTTCAAAAATCCTACCAAAATCGTTCACAGCCTACCAAAAATTTAAAAATGCATTTCTTGCACATAAACTCTGTTATACTCACTTGGTTTTTTCTCCCGTAGTTGTTGAGATGGTAGTTTGTCTTTGGTGATTTTTGAGATGGGTGTTATGATTTAAAATAGTTTTAGAGCATACTATGCAGAATGAACACCCATCTCTTGCCTGGAGCCAATCAAATTCGCTCAAACATTCGGTTCTAAATTTTCTTTTGACTGTTTCTTTACATGCAATATTAGTAAATATTTATGTAATAAATAGGTACATATTTACAACTAAAAAAGTTTACTTTCTTTTCCATTATGTCTGTTAATTTTTTTAATACGTACACTTAAAAATTAAACTTCACTCAAAAATTATGTTAATTTCAATTTCATAATATTGTTTGCGTTTCTTAAACCAGAGATGGTTATAGCTTTAATCATCTCTATGCAAAAAAGCAGATATGTTTTTTATTACACCTAAAACAATTTTTGAAAACAGTGAAAACACTATTCAAAGTTATTGTTTATTTAATTCAAAGTTACATTTCTTTTTATTTTATGTTCTGAAATTTCAAGGTGAAAAATTTACTATTGCTAAAAAATTGCTAGAGGAGGAAAACCTACCAAAAATTAAAAAAAATGCAACAAACCAACCAAACTACCAAACTGTTTTTTAAAAACGAAAAACTACCAAGTTTGGTCCGATTGGACCAAAGCGGCAACGCTGTTTAAAACTATCAAATGAAGAGCAGACGTAACGCTACGTTTACATTAGACAATGCTGTCATGACAATAAAATAATACACATTAGTTGTCAAAAATGCTGACAATTGCTTCTGTAGTATAGGCGTCCAGACAATAATTATGACAATTCATTATGAGCACGTTCTCGGAAAATTTAAAATAGCTTTAGAGTTTCTTCTTGCTATTTTTCCATTTCTATTGTTAAATGCAAAAAAAAAATTAGTAATTAAAATAATAATTTAATTAAAATTTCATTTAGTTAAAGCAATTATAAAAAAATTTGTCGGCATACGTCAAATCACTGTCTTGTTTACTGTCTTCAAAATATTCAAGACAGTAATTCAGACAATTGAAATGTGTACATGTATTAGTGAAAAACTGTGCATGTATTTCTATTGTCATGACAGCATTGTCTAATGTAAACTGGGGGTAAAGTGATTGAGGCGTATTTTTAAAAAAAACTTTGCATTATTTAAAAGAAATTAAGCTGCTCATAAACCACAACAGGGATGGAAACTACAGCTCTATTACTCTTTAGCAGATTTTTTCTATAATTTCTATAAAAGAAAAATATTGTAAGCACTTTTCTCTTCGAAAATGTGTTGTTGATGTTAATCGAGACATTATCCTACATGTGGGTAGTTTTTCTCTAGAACGAATCATGTGCAAAGAATTATGTAATGGAATGAAATAATTAATTACTATATTTTTGGTAATTTTTGAGAACAGATATGTCGCTAAATGCCAAAAAAAAAAAATCCGTAAAAATTCAATCAATTCTATTGGGAAAACGGTTTTCCAAGATTCTCAAAAGCCTCTTATTATTTTTTAATAAGAACATAAGCACGATTTCAAACTAAATAAACTGAACTGATTAAATTTTTGAATTTTAATTTGAATGTGCTTTTGTACAGTTTTTGTTTGTTTTTGATTTCAATCTAAATAAACTAGACTGATTGGTTACATGTGGCTCCAAGTAGAGTATGCATCAAGCCAAACAACACGGGCTGGATTCACTCAAGAGGTCAGACATTTCGTAGTCATGTTCTCCCCTGTTTCAATGATTGGATCTTGTTATTTTGGGCTATTGCTTTTTACACTTTGTGGAGTTATTTGAAGACAAAATTCTATGCAAACAAACTCACAACCATTTGAGAATGGGAGAAAACTTATGCAAAGAAATTTTAGTGAAAAAACAAATAAGTATGAGTATAAGTAAGCGAAGTTTTAGTGGCCATTCACATACTTCTTGCAGGCGTATATGTTCAATAAAAAATTAAAATCTTAATCTTAAGCTGCTAAGAATTAAATCGATAATTATCACTTATTCAGTTTTTTACTGGTGTTATTAAGTATGAAAAGCCAATACAAAAGTCTAATACTTTGGCAGTACCGATCAATAGCTTTTCATAGTTTAACAGTTTCAACGTACAACAACAGGTACATATTAAACGTTTATCTAAAAGGAATTGTTGCTTATTTTGCACAAATTGTTTATTAGTTGCCTTGTCCACAATGTCTAAAGAATTATTTTTACGTACAACTACATTAAAAAAAAAGATAAGTTTTACAGTCTAAAAGCTTAAAAGAACAAGGATTTTGAAGATTTTCACTAATTAATTTTCATTTAAGTAAAAAATATAAATATATATAAAAATAAAAATAAATAAATAAATAATTTAATTAAAATTTTATTTTCTATTTGCAAATAAGTAAGTCCTCTAATAGATGCCAAAAATTAAATTGCTAAACAAAATAGTGGTAATTTTTCAATAGAAATATATTTCTTAATAAGGTAAATTATCCCATAAAGATATTAGTCTACTTTTCCCTAATACAATAGGAGGCTACATTTGATTTTCCATAGAGGTAAAAGCTTATATCGGGCTCACTTTCATTGACAAAAATTATCCATTATAAAGCTTAAAAAAGTTAACTTCTTATTGAATCATAGGGCCACAAAACCCTTGTTTTTCGTGGATATAAAAGGTGAAAGATATTTCTTTATATAACTTTAAGCTAAATAATCACTGATCAGTCATACATAACCCAAAATAGGACTGATTTTTCCTATTTAAATATAAATAAGTCTGTATAATTTTAATAATAATAATCGTAATGATTTTATACAACTTACCTCATAACCGCAAACTGCTTCGCCGTATTTTAACAAAGACAGCACACAAATTGCCGTTAATATTATAATGTATCTCATTTTGCTTCTATCTGCAGCAAAATGTATTTTTCTTTCTGTTAAAAACTTTAGAATAGAAGATTATATGAAGTTCGTTTTAAATATTTCTTATGTGAAGAGGCAACTGATTGAATTTAAAATATTTACAAAGATTTTATAGCAAACTCTTTGAGAAATTATAATTGATAAGAAAAATTAATAAAATGAAACATCAAACCTTATTTTTGTTTACTATTTTTGGTACTGAAAAGTAGGGTACTCAGTACAAAAATGGGAAACGGGTTTACAATATATATTTTTAAGTGATTCGAAAGCCTACACTTTTGAGTCGGTTGCCTACTTTTAAGTGCAGAAAACCAAGCTTACAAAAATCAAGAAATTTTTAATAAAGTAACCATTTTATATTTTTACTTAATTCTTTTAAACGTACTTAGTAGCTGATATATTTATATAAAGTATTTTTGTATTTTTTAAGCACCTAAAATGACATTCGCAAAAATTATTATTTTTAAAAAGTTTTATACCTTTTTTATCATTAATTATTTAGAAGTTAATTTTTCGTTTTAGGTCTTGTTGAATAAATTAAAAACTAGTTCTACGTGCATGTGAAAAAGTTTAGTGTCGAAATAATCAAAAAAGTTTTTTTTAAATATATTTTTTAAACAACAATCCCTGAAGATGAACAACAAAGTTGGCCGAAATATCGGTTTACTAAATTAGAAAAGATTTGTTATAAAAATTAATAAAATAAATTCTTCATTTTCAGAAAACTTTATCAACAAGGGAAAAGAGCGAGAGATTTGAAAAATGGAAGCGAATTCGTTGAATGTTCTTAAATTGCAAAAAGCGGTATAAAAAGCAACTGCTTCCGTCACCGTGACATTGTATTTAAACACTGAAATGATACCTTTGTAAGAGTGGTAACAAAATAGTTATTCTTCTAACTTAAGATTTTTTTTGTTAAGCATTTATTTAAAATAATTAAAATTAAGTTTTATACATTTATTTAGTAAGCTTGCAGATAGCTTATTTAGTGACTTTAATAATATAATAAATAGCAACACGTTCATAGTTACTTTCATAGTTTTCCAGTTCGTTTCTAATATATTAAGGGAAAAAACCCGGTTAACGATTTCGGTTGTCAAAATATTTTTACAAATAATGTGATACCCATTTTTTCCTGTTTATTCGAAGTACTTTACTGATAAGTTTAAGTTTGATTAGTATTTATGGATGATTTTTTCATATCTTAATTCAAGGTTGCATTAACAATCTTTGAACTTGAATAAGAAATATATTTTTTAATTAAATATATCTAATCAGATTTTATTGCGAGCAATAATTTTAATTAAAAATTTGTTTAGCAAAGATCTTAATCATAAATTGATACATTTAGTTTCGTATGATAGGTAGTTAAAAAAGTAACTATTAACTTATGTAATTAAACTATAACTCAACAGTATTTTAAGTATTTTTGATTCAAAGAAGCTAAAGAAGGCTCGTTTCATAAATATACTGTAGGCGATTTCAAATATTCAGCACAAATAACGTAATTAGTAACCTATTTCATTTAACAACATAACTCTGAGAACATATATGATCAAATTCAGTAATGAGTTTTCAATTGGAATTTTTTAAGTCTGTTTAAGTCTGTAATTGTTACATAAACTTTGAACTTAATTTTATTAAATCGGTCACTTGTATTGCTGTTGGATAAGCTTACATTTTTTATTCAAGCTAAATTTTGGTTTTTAATATGTTTAGCAGCTTCAAAATTTTTTTATGAAGATGATCTTGTCAAGTAAGCATGTTAGCAGATTAATAGCAATTTTCAACTTTTATTAAAATTAATCTTTTCTTATGCAAGACATTGTATAACTCACGAATGGTCAAACCGAATACGATTACATTTTTAGAGTTTATTCTTATAGTCGTGCAAATGGTTTATCTAAAGTTTGCACAAAATCGTTTGACGCATTCGTGAGTAATGACTAAAACTAGTATCGATTTTACAAAAATTTACAACATAGATATTTTTTAGAAGTTCCAAGAGCATATGTTTATTTAAAAAAAACGAACATGCGGGGAATAGTAAGGAAGAGGAAAATGCGCGGATTCGATGTAAAAAAAAAGTAATTTTAAGAATATTTGAAATATAAATAAGTCCTGATTCATAAGGTCCAATAGGCAGAAGGAAATCTGTTATAACTTCCATATTAATCAAATAAAAAACTTGCTTGAAAGAGTGGTCGTGGTTTTTAAACGTATTTTAAAATTTAAATTTTCCATACCTGAAGTTAATCAAATTTTAGAGTGTGTGAGAGCGAGAGACAGTGAGAGAGAAGAAAAAGATAAAAACAAAAGAAATTTTAATGAGGAACCAGCGTTGCCGCTTTGGTCCAATCGGACCAAACTTGGTAGTTTTTCGATTTTAAAAAACGGTTTGGTAATTTGGTTGGTTTGTTGCATTTTTTTTAATTTTTGGTAGGATTTCCTTCTGTAGCAATTTTTTAGTAATAGTAAATTTTTCACCTTAAAAATTCAGTACATTAAAAAAAATGTAACTTTGATTTAATAAACAATAACTTTGAATAGTGCTACCACTGTTTTCAAAAACTGTCTTAGGTGAAATAAAAAACATCTTTGCTTTTTGCATAGAGATGATTAAAGCTATAACCATGGCTTAAGAAATCCGAACAATATTATGAAATTGAAATTAACAATATTTTTGAGTGAAGGTTTATTTTCAGAAGACGATATACCATCAACCAGGTAAAACCACTCTTCAAATTTTTGTTTAAAAACATTTTTAAATAATATAATACTTTTAGTGATCATTGTAAAGAAACAGTCAAAAGAAAATTTAGAACCGAATGGTTGAGCGAATTTGATTGGATTCAGGAAAGGGATGGGTGTTCATTCTAAAAAGATAAACTTCCATCTCAACAATTACGGAAAAAAACCAAATGAGTACAACAGAGTTTATGTCCAAGAAATGCATTTTTAAATTTTTGGTAGGCTGTGAACAATTTTGGTAGGATTTTTGAAAATTATTGGTAGGAAGTCAATTTCTTGTGTGGCAACTCTGTGAGGAACTCAACTTTGAGAATAATGATGGAAAAGTTAATGCATACTTCTTTAACACTATTTGATGTTAAAAAGTACTCTTAGTGTAGAAACACAACCAGCGTTGCCGCTTTGGTCCAATCGGACCAAACTTGGTAGTTTTTCGTTTTTAAAAAACAGTTTGGTAGTTTGGTTGGTTACTTGAATTTTTTTAAGTTTTTGGTAGGTTTTCCTCCTTTAGCAATTTTTTAGCAATAGTAAACTTTTCACCTTAAAAATTCAGAACATAAAATAAATAAAAATGTAACTTCGAATTAAAAAAACAATAACTTTGAATAGTGTTACCACTGTTTTCAAAAACTGTTTTAGATGTAATAAAAAACATCTCTGCCATCTCTGGTTTAGGAAACGCGAACAATATTATTAAATTGAAATTAACAATATTTTTGAGTGAAGGTTTATTTTCAAGTGTATGTATTAAAAAAACAGACAAAATGGAAAAGTAAAATACTTTTTTAATTGTAACTATATACCTATTAATTACATAAATATTTACTAATATTGCATGTCCTTTTTTTAGAATTTAATCAAAAACTCCAAAATTAAATGAAAATAATATAATTTCAGAAGACGACATTTTTAAATTATATAATACTATTAGTAACATTGTAAAGAAACAGTCAAAAGAAAATTTAGAACCGAATGGTTGAGCGAAATTGATTAGCTCCGGGAAAGGGATGGGTGTTCCTTCTGCATAGTATGCTCTATAACTATTTTAAATCATAACACCCATTTTAAAATCACCAAAAGACAAGCTTCCATCTCAACAATTACGGGAAAAAAAACACGTGAGTATAACAGGGTTTATGTGCAAGAAATGCATTTTTAAATTTTTGGTAGGTTGTGAACCATTTTGGTAGGATTTTTGAAAATTATTGGTAGGAAGTCAATTTCTTGTGTGGCAACGCTGAACACAACATACGACAGTAACGGAACGATTTATCGTTTTTGAGAGTTAGTGAACCAAATAACGACGGTTCTCCGACGGCATTAATAATATTTATTTTAATTTCAGTTTTGTGTTTGTTTTCAAAAATATTTTGTTTATTATATTTTATTACATTTAAATGAATCAGATTCTATTTAAAAAATGAAATGCAAGAATATTAAGTACATTTAACATGTGCATGGCATTAGAGTCTATTGGACTGGTTAATCTTGCAAGTGATTCAATGGGACTTTTCAAAACCATCATGCAGATTAAGGAGAGGGACGAAGAATAAAAGATGACTGAATCAAGATGATACATGGGCTCTATTTTTCACTTTTTTAGTTATTTTTTTCAATCAATATAATTTTCATATTTTTTTTCCTTTTTAGTTATTTTTATTTCTGAAATGTTGTTCTATTTTGATTTAAATAATGTGCCTTTGCTATTATTGTGAATTCAAATGCTTTTAAAATATAAATATTTCTGGAAATATGTGGCAATATTGTTAGGAGAGTGAGAGACTAAATTTGAGAGAATAATGAAAACCGATAAGAAAATAAAATAAATTTTATCTCGACGGCATTGTGTCAAATTTGTATGAAAATATCGTTGCCGTGGTGTGTTGTGTTCCTACACTTGCTCATTTAAAATTATCAACGTAATTTTGCAGTTGCATTTAAATAACGTATTTTTTTATTTTAATGTTCCAAATGTCATTTTTTTACCTAATTGAAAAAAACGTTTGAGTTAACTCTTTCAGTAGTGCGATTCACTATGCTTTTTTAACCACAATTGTTTCGTTTAAAAAATTTAACCACAAAATTAACCATTTTGCTATTCACTAACACTTTAAACGATATTTACTGGTGTTTAAAGCAAGCTGCTTCAGTCAGCTGTTATTTTTAGCAAAACAAATTGTGGTTTATTAACAGCAGTATTTTTTGTGTGGTTTAATCCGTTTAAAAAAGTGTTTGTTTACCGTGTACCTAATAATCGTTGAATAACATTGCTTTAAAGTATTTAGTGTACGATATATTTATTTTATTAAATAAAACCCTTTTAATGATTTTGTAAAATAAAACGACTTTATTAATTTATTTTTTTATTATTGAAAAAAATTAAATAAAAAGATAATAAAATAAATAATAATAATATTAATAAAAATAATAAGATAGAAAGCAAAAAATTTATTAGACGAATAATTAAAATAAAAACAGCAATTAAAATTAAAAAAAATAAAACACAAAAGCCAAAAATTAAAAATACATACATATATGTATACATATTTATGAAAACTATATAAAATTTATTAATAACAAGGTTTTTATTTTGTTTTTTTTTTTGTATTCTTCTTTGTTATTTTCTCCTATTTTGACATTTCGCTCAGAGAGAGAGAGAGAGAGAGAGAGAGAGAAATATAAAACTGTTTACCAGCGTTGCCGCTTTGGTCCAATCGGACCAAACTTGGTAGTTTTTCGTTTTTTAAAAACAGTTTGGTAGTTTGGTTGGTTTGTTGCATTTTTTTTAGTTTTTGGTAGGTTTCCCTCCTCTAGCAATTTTTTAGAATAGTAAATTTTTCACCTTAAAATTTCAGAACATAAAATAAAAAGAAATGTAACTTTGAATTAAGTAAACAATAACTTTGAATAGTGTTATCACTGTTTTCAAAAACTGTTTTAGGTGTAATAAAAAACATATCTACTTTTTGCATAGAGATGATTAAAGCTATAACCATCTCTGGTTTAAGAAAAGCGAACAATATTATGAAATTGAAATTACACAATATTTTTGAGTGAAGTTTTATTTTCAAGTGTACGTATTAAAAAAATTAACAGACATAATGGAAAAGAAAGTAAACTTTTTTAATTGTAAATATATACCTATTTATTACATAAATATTTACTAATAATGCATGTAAAGAAACAGTCAAAAGAAAATTTAGAACCGAATGGTTGAGCGAATTTGATTGGCTCCAGGAAAGAGATGGGTGTTTATTCTGCATAGTATGCTCTAAAACTATTTTAAATCATAACAGCCATCTCAAAAATCGCCAAAAGACAAACTACCATCTCAACAACTAAGGGGGAAAAAACCAAGTGAGTATAACAGAGTTTATGTGCAAGAAATGCGTTTTTAAATTTTTGGTAGGCAGTGAACGATTTTGGTAGGATTTTTGAAAATTATTGGTAGAAAGTAAATTTCTTGTGCGGTAACGCTGCTGTTTACCATGGTTATAAATAAGTTAGTGAATCACATAGTGGTTAGTGCAAACAATAAAATGTGTGGTTAAAGTTAACCACCTTTTAAAGTGTTAAAAGTTAGTGAATCGCACTACAGGTTTGGTGGTCAGTTAACTAACCACCTATTGTTGGGTGTTTAAAACATGTTTTTGTGCCATTTATTAAGAAAATGTAAACTAATTACTTTTTTAAAAGGCATCATAAATAAATCAGTGCCAAAAGAATTACGTCTGGAAACAGTATGCAGAAGCCAGAGCGATCCACATCTCGAAGATGTACAAAATGCAGCACCAAAAAGAATCCAGTGCGTACAATATGGCAATGCAAATCCTGCAAAGACCCCCTCTGTATATAAACAAATAAGACTTGCTTCTCCGATTTT
Organism: Gymnosoma rotundatum; assembly: GCA_916610165.2. Classification (NCBI taxonomy): domain Eukaryota; kingdom Metazoa; phylum Arthropoda; class Insecta; order Diptera; family Tachinidae; genus Gymnosoma; species Gymnosoma rotundatum. The sequence continues at coordinate 37,536,720 of OU744337.1, forward strand.
AATCAAAAGTAGTTTTGTGTTCTTAATTTGGCTGCAGATCCTAAATTTTGTTCGAATATTTTTATGCCAAGCGCCACGGTGGTTAGATAACTAACCACCTCATTACAAAAGAACCTAAAGTGCTAATTTGTTTTTTTCTGTTTTTTTATAATAAGAAAAATGCATTCGTTTTGTTTAAAAAGTTATAAATGCAAAACCGTGCCTGAAAGAGTTAACTATTTTTTTTCTCAACTTTAATGAAATCAATAAAACTAAAATTATTAAAAAACAGATTATATAAATCTTAGTTAATACTGAGTTTTGTAAACCTTATCTTGCAAATGTTTTGTTATATAGAGAGAAGGTCTATTTAAAAATATTTTTGAAATGGAATATTTTTGATATAGAATATTTTTGATATGGAACAATTTTTTACTCCTCATCCCTGGGTATAATCATTAAGTGTTATGCCTAATGGACAAGCCTAAATTAGCGCGTTTAGCACAACGCAATCTACCGTAAAGCTTTTGCGCTAATATGTCAGACCAAATAAGAGCAAAAACTTTGTATCTCGAACAGTAATGTTAACTCATTTTTTTATAAATCCCACTGGATACTCTTTAGTTTATTTTTTATATTGTGATACTAGAAGTGTACCTTACGGTTCTATACAAAAGTTATTTAGTTATTTTTTAACTTAATGAAATTTTACTTTATTTTCGGCTTTTTGGTTCTTTTTTTTAATTAATTTTCTAAACATTTTTAGAAAGAAAAATTATTTACAAATGTATGCGGACGTTATCCAAAGAAAACAAGAAAAATTAGACGCTAGCAGAATGAAATGCAGCATTTTCTGGACCGCCACATCCTTCATCAGCATTCTTTGCATCTATCTACCTTATGTCATGTACATCGTAAACATCATCTATTTAACCAACTAATCTTAATGTTAATTTGGTGAGACGAAGTTCACACACAACTTAAAGCTTTTCTTTGTCATTCTCTTTGTAACTCGTCTTGTACATTTGTTGTTGCTTTTTTGTACTAGCAATTTGATAGTCACAAATGCAACTTTTTTATTTTTTTTTAATTATTCATACTTGTTTGCTCACAACATTATAGACACTGTTTCAGTATACTGATGTACATAACATAAGGTAGATAGATGCAAAGAATGCTGATGAAGGATGTGGCGGTCCAGAAAATGCTGCATTTCATTCTGCTAGCGTCTAATTTTTCTTGTTTTCTTTGGAAAACGTCCGCATACATTTGTAAATAATTTTTCTTTCTAAAAATGTTTAGAAAATTAATTAAAAAAAAGAACCAAAAAGCCGAAAATAAAGTGAAATTTCATTAATTTATAAAATCGATGGTTCGAATCCTGGTCAGGGTGAAAATTAAAAAAAAAAAAAAAAAAAGTTATTTTTTAACTTCAAAATTTGTTTATAAATGACAAACATAAAAAAATACGAACGAAATAACAACCTTCCTATTTTTAAAGTTAGCTCAAATGGCACCGTTTGCGAAATAATTAAATTAAATTCCTTGAGCTCATTATTTCGGTCAAACCGATTATAATTTATTACCAATTATTAAAATCTATAAATTTTATTTTCAGTTTTAATAACATCTTTTTTTTGCTTTTTTAGTACAAAAAATAATTTTTACTGTAAATATTTATATAAACTGAGAAACCAAAATTACAAAATTTGAAAAAAAAAGAATTATTAAAAAAATTTTCAAGCTCCATTTCAGGAGGCTTATTCTGAATTGCGATGCGAAAGTCAATGCGATGCGAAAATACATAAATGCGAATAATTGCTATTCTGTATTGCGATATTCGCAAAGTTCTATTTAAATCGCATTTCAAATGCGAAAAGGTGGTAAATCGGTATTCTAAATTGCGAAAACACATGTCAAATTCGCAAAATTTATTCGACAACAAAGTAGCATTCGCAAAGTATAAACATGTAAGTAAAAAACAATGTTTTATTTATGTATTCATCATATATTTATTATTTAATTCAGGGAAGTAAGCAATAAGACCAACAAACCGCGTCAACTTTAAATAAAAATAGAATTTATGAATAAGCACAGCCATTTGGCAAGAGGCCATTTAAAAACACCAAATGCACGTTAGTCTGCAAATACTTTGTGGCAAACGTTAACTGAAGAACTAAATAATAATAGACCACCTATTAGAGAAGTTAAAAAATATTTGAGTTAAATTTTAATAGGTTTGGACCTATTAAATAAATTTTAGAAACAATTTTCACAGCGAAGCACAAAAAATTTATTTATTTTTAATTTGACGTTTATTGATACTGATGTTTATTTGAGCTGCGTTGCCAACGATTTCAAATAAATTGCGAATGCAATTGCGAAAGTCTAACAGAATACCAATTTTCTTTCGCATCGCATTTCATTTGTGCATCGCATTGATTTTCGCATCGCAATTCAGAATAAGCCCCCAGTTTAAAAAAGTACTATATACATAAATAGTCAGTTGGTACATTTTGATAATTTCGTTTACCAATATTGAGAAAGATACATAATTTAATCCCACTTAAAACAGGGCTCTAAGATTACTTTTGAGTCGAATCTCCAATTAGATAAATTTTATTCCCACAATTCCCAAAACATAATTTTAACTATCCCAAAAATCCCCACTACAAAAAATACTTTTTATTATTCCCTTCACCACAAAAAGTGAAAAAAGGGTATATAGGTATAAGTTTGTGTAATTTCTACAATACGACTTCTTATGCATAGAGAAGTCGTTTGAGCTATGTCCGTCTGTCCATCTGTGTTAGTGTTGAAATCAAGTTTGCCGAGGCAAAAAATAATGCAATCGATCAGATATAGTGTCAAAAGAGGTGCTATTGGAAATCAGCATAATCTGTCTATGTACTTCACCCATATTTTCCGAGTTACAGGGGTTTAAAAATTTCAAATTTTTTAAAATAACAATATGGGTATCATTTTAAAGCTTTTGAAGAGATCTTTAAGGAAATATTAAAATTTTTTAAAAATAGTTAACTAATTAGAAATCGATCTCAATTTTATTCTATGTATATATGTTCAATATGAATTTTTTTTTATTCTCTGTCACCCCAATATTTAAATTTTTTTGGAAATACTTCACTTAACAAGATTTAAATTCCCAAAACGCAAAATATATTGTAAGAGAATTCCGCAATCCAAAACAGAAATTTGCGTTCCCAATTTAAAAATTAAATCACCGTTTTGGGGAATAATCCCCTAATCCGACAACACTGCTTAAAGTCTCATGGCATCTATGGCTTTAATAATTTAAAGTATGGTTTTGTATTACCAAGTGTACATGGTTCCCAAATTTCTTTCGAGTCGTATTCCAACGTAGATAAACTTTATCCCCAAAAAACAATTTCAGTTATCCCCGAAAACTTCCACTACAAAAAATACTACTTTTTTTAAACTCAAAATAAATATTAACATACGTTTTTAATATTTTATGTGTCCAAGCTTTTACGAGTATATACCTAATTCTGTTTTTAAATGATAGATTGGTTTCAGAAAAAAACGTATAAAAAAAAGACATTGATCGTGTGCAAAAATAGGTGACTGGTTCCTTGTCTCTACAACCTATTAATATTATTGAAAAACAAGAATTTTTTAAGAACAAATAATCAAATATTTTACTAAATTACATGCACATGTATGTAAGTTATAAACATAAGGCGCCTTTCACATTAGGCAAGTTTACTTGCGCAAGTCTTGTGTTTGTAGGCGTGAGAGGAAAAGTCGGTTTGAAGGGGAAAGACTTGCCGAGATTTGAGTACCGACTTGCTTGTACCTGGCAATTCTGCTTCTGCTGTCATTCTTGTCTTGGATTATTTATTAGTTTTTTACATTGTCTTTTATTTCTTCTTCGGCGTGTTGTTAAGCTACATTCCAAAACGGGAAGAAATTTATGGTTTACAAAAACGTCAACAAATTAAGAAAATTCGAGCATAAGAAAATTAAACTTGCTCAACAAACTTGCCGAATGTGAACATAAAAGCAAGTTCAAGAGAAAATAAACAAAAGTGAAAATTATACTTGCGCAAGTAAACCTGCCTAATCTGAAAGGGGCCTAATATCATTTGCACAAGCATAGTTATGAAAGAAAGAAAAAAAAAGATACATATGCACTTGAAGCTTAAAAGTAGTTAAAATTAAATGTATCAATTTTTAAATTTTCTAGTTCATAGTTCATTTTTGATAATATCATTAAAATCGCATTAAACTATTTTGACTTACATCATAAAACAAAGTTACCGTGTTTCAAGACTTTATCGAAAAATTCAGCATTTTGGGTTAAAAACCGTCAAGTCGGCACTTTGATAATTTTGAGGCAAAGTCACGATTAATCGGCAAGTATGGCACTCCTGATTGAAAGTATTAACGTTACCTTTGTTCTTTCTATCGTAGCATTTCACATCTGAGTAGTTGAAAATGTAATGGGAGTGAAAAAACCGGCTATGAAAATTGATAAGACATATTTTACTTTGTAAAATTTATAAAAAGACAAACGGAACGAATACCTAAATAATATCATTCAGATGATTGCTACAATACATGTCAATGAACTTTTTTTCATTTTAAGAAATAACTTCTAACCCAGACTGTCTGTCTAAGCAATGCATCTTCTTTAACTTCATAAGTATGTATCTATCAACAAATGTGTAATTAAACACTTGTGTAAGTAAATAATAAATTCGTCTTTCCCGTTTTCATACAGCATATTTTACTTAAACGAAAACAAATGACGAGGCCCACGTTTCTTAGAAGAACAAGATTATTATTTATTGCTTGCCATTATAACTGTTTAGTCACAAATAAATAGGTAATAAATAAATTTCTTTATAGGTATTCCGAGAAAGATTTGTTGACATTAAGGGATATCTCGTTAATAAACTAAGTAGCTGACAACAAAATATTAGTTGGGCAAAACAAATGTTAGAATTATAATCATAAACATAAATCTAATTTATCAATAATTTAGATTAAAGTTTGTGGTACTTTTTCTTTCACACGCTTATTAGTGACATTAAATTTAAAAACAAAAGTTAAAAGTTTTATTTCATAGATTCCTTATCAATTTACTTTTGGAAAGAGTTTGTTATAAAATCAGTGCAAGTAATATAAACAAATTCAGTTGGCTTTTAACAAATGAAATAGTCGAAACAAAAAGCGATCTTAAATATTGTGCTCTTACAAAATAAATTTTAATAATAATCAATCAAGACTTTTGCAGCGTCCAAAAGTAAAATGAATTATTTGGCAACATCTATTACAATATTATTGTTCACGTGGTTGGAACTTGGAGAAGCAGGTTGCGGCTACAAGGTACTTATTTATAAAAGTTATATTTTTGTATAAAATCATGAGCACTACTTTAACTCATATATTTAGTAAGTAATTCTTTTATTTATAATTGAGGCTCATATTCCTATAGAAAAATTATATATTTTCAAATAAAAATTAGCAATATTCGTACTCACATTTCTACAGAAAATCAGAAGTTTATATTCATACATAAAAGATAGCTCCTTTCCGACTCATATTTCTACAGAAAAACTAAATGTTTTCTGGTTCATATTTCTATAGACCAAAAGCCCTATTCATATTAATACTAAAAAATAAGCTGTATTAGCTTGGGTAATATTTCTATCGAATATTTATGTTATTTTTTCTACACGAAAGTAAAGTGCGGTCAGATTAGTCAAATATTTGACCAAAAAAGCATAGCTGCTATTTTTACAAATGCTTACTCAATCTTTCCTGAAACGTATCCATAATTTGGAGTTTCGTGTTTTTGGTCAAATATTTAACTAATCTGACGATACCCTAAGCCATATTCAGGCTGATATAATTAATGAAAAATTATCCTAATTCCAACAAATCTAAAAAAAAATTGTAGGACGATAGAGAATTAAAAAACATCCAACAAAAAAATTCAAGCTCCCCCATATTTTCCGAGTTATGGGCCTCTGAACTTTTCATAGAAAAGTAGGATTGTGCACCATATTTTTTAAGATATCAATATATGTGCACATAATTATGAAAGTGGTCTAAGTCATATATTTCGTGTTTAGAGATATTTAATGAATTGCATTTGAAGAAATTAAAAAACATTTTAACATTATGCGACAATCAATATCTAATGGTTCATTTTTGACAATTTCGTAAAAATTAAATTGAATAAATTTAGTTTAAAATAATGTTGTATGAAAATAACTGGTCAATTATTTTTTTTTTACTTTTGACTTAGACCACTTTTATAAATATGGACACATATGTTTAAGGAAATACTAAAATTTTGTAAAAATGGTTAACCCATTAAGAACCTATAACTTTAAAAAAAGAACTATTGTTTTTTCTTATTTTTAAAACCTCTATCGTCGCAATAATTGTTTTTTTTTTATTGAAGTTACTTTACTAAACTAGATTTATATACATGGTTTAGGGTGTATAATATTCTACATAGCCGAATATTGTACTCTTACTTGTTCATACTCATACTTGTTCATGTTCATACCCTATTTAGGTTCATATTTCTACCCAAACGTTAGCTAAATTTATGATGATATTTTAGCACAAAAATAAAATTGACGCTGATAATTATACAAAAAATTCTATTCAGGTTAATATTTCTAATGAAAAATAATCGCTATTGAGGGTAATATTCCAACAAAAAAGAAGCCCTGTTTCAGGGGTGTTAGACTTTTCTTTCTAGAAAAAAAGTGAGAAACTCATCATCGTTAAAAAAAGCGTCACAGCTTAAAACATAGTTATTTTCGTATTCCTTAAATTAACTTTTAGTAACGTTTTCATTTAAACATTCTTAAGAATGAACATTTATTATTTGAAATCTTTTTTATGCTAATCGACGTTAATTGCGCTTGATTCCTTCAAGTATAAATATTTTATGATATTCTTCTAAAATATTTATTATTAAAAAAAATAAATAAATAAATACATAAAGTGTATTTTGGCTACTGCGATAAGTAGATTCTACCCAAATCAAGCACAATTAACGTAGATTAACATTTTAAAGAATTATTTTTCAAATAATTTTTGAGAAATGTTTTTCGAATAATTCCTAGCAAATAAAGTGCCATTTTTTATTTCTAAAAATGTTTGGATATAAATTTGTTAAGCTTTTAATAAAGAATCTGATTAAACCATTACGTCATCAATAAAGTAACAGAATGCATTGAAATTAAAAACCTATTCGTCAAAACTTAAAAATATAAGTTTTCTCAGTGCATTTTTAATTACCTGTAACAGATGAAATATTTAGACCTAAACTGATTTTTTAAAATGTAATCTTTTTATGTAAAAGCATTATTCATGCAACACAATTTTTATTAAAATCATTTCGATTTTTAGGATTCAATTTACATTGAGAATTTTTTATGGACCCCAAGGAAGAACTTTCCTTGTAAACAATTTATTCCGATATTAAAAATTTATTTTTAATTTTAGTTAAACTGTTTTCGTTTTTATAATAAATACATGATTTAGTTTGGCTTTATTTAATTTTTCTATTATAGTTTTATTTATTAATAAAGAAAAAAATCAAATATAAAAATCAAAGAAAACAGAAAAAATTGGGCATCAGCAGAATATAATGCAGCATTTTGTGTATCTCTAGGTCCGTCATCAGCATTCTTCGCATCTACTTTAGGTTATGTAAATTGTAAACATCATCTATTTAATCAAACAATTTCGAAATATAAAAAAATTAAAATACACAGAGAAAAGAAATTCGTTATGAGAACCGAATTTGTTGCCAATCGAATTTTGTCGGTTGTGTGTATTATCTTGAATTCGGTTGTAATAACAGAATGAATGTGGCACTCACAATTATTTAAAAAAATTATTCTTGGGTGACTATAAAATATTATTGTGAATTAAATAAAACAATTAAATATTTTAATATTTATTTTTATTTTAAAAGTAAATTATAGGAATAAGATTACACATTACATTTCATGTCTCGAGCCGTCGAATTTAGCCTACTCCTTCCTTTACATCATGATTCGTCTTTTCCTCACAGTTTCTTTAAATGTAAATTCCATACCGCACGTCTTGCTGTAGCGAAGTGTATTAAACATTTAAGAGTTTTTTAATTTACAAATGTCTTTGTAAGGTTGTTTTTGGACTCACCTTTCAACAGTATTCGAGAAATTTTTACCACTTACAATATATCTTGTATTTTAAGACTAAAATATTGATTATTTTTTGTGTAATTTGTACAAATTCATTTTTATTATGTCAAATATTTTTCGATTTTAGAAGACACAATCGATTTTTATGATTCTAACTACCAAAATTTGGTTTTCAGTAATAATATGCTGAATAAGTTTAGTTGTATCTTCTATTTAATATAATAGATTTTAGTAAACATACAAATCGGTCAGGTTAACTTTTTCAAGAGGTGTTACAATCAACATTTGGAGCAAATATCATTTGTTGGCTTTTAATGTAAAAAATAAATCAACATTATTAATTATTAATATTAAAAATCAAATTATTGTACTAGTAATTAAATTTTGAACATACCAATCGAATTTATATTTATTATTTATAATAAGAATCAAATTATTATATCAGTGATTGAATTTTTAACGTATGAAGCGAATTGTTACCAATCTTTTTTCTGTGTGTGGGGCTATAGTTGGATAATTCTTTAATTCGAACAGCTAATATGGGTTTCTTAGATTTACAGCCCGATTCTGCGAATTCTTGATATATTTTTTATCAAGATATTTTGTCAAGATTTTTATCAACCAAAAGTTCGATTGGTATTCTGTGGAAGCATTGATAAATAAAAAGCTTTTGAAATTCACCAGTGTGGTGAATTTCTATTGACAGCTGATTTTAATTATTGTTATCAAATTATTGGCAAAAGCAAAAATATGGATACACCAGCTAAGTAAGTATTTTTAACCGACTGTAAAAAAAGAAGGAGGTTCTACAATTCAGACATTTCTGCACCGACAATTTTTAGTAATATGATAGATTATGCTTACAGATTGGTCCCGTGTAAAAAACAAAGCAAAGCGCGATCCTGTAAAATTTAAAACTCCTGCGTATTACTTTAGCACGCAATAACAAAAAGTTATAAAAAAATAAATCTAAAAATTAAAGGGTATCCCCATAGTCGATGTAAATTTACTTATATGGGCCGTTATAGTCAAATCATTGCAAATTTGACATAACTTTGATTGATATGGTCGTCGGTATAGTAAGAAGTATTAACATTAAAAATTATAAATTAAAGGGTGCGCCAATAGTTAGTTTAATTTGATGTAAATGGCCATACTTTTGAACAGTTGTAGACAGACGCTTGAAATTTACAACCAACCTGAACTGCTAAGTCCGCTATGACAACAACTATAAAATTTGGATTCGGAAGTTAAAGGGTGTCCCAATAGTTGATGTAATTACAAGTATGTGGCCAAACTTTTGATTTGTTATACACAGACTGTTGAAACTTTAAAAAGGACCTGTATTTTTAAGCTCGCTATATCAACGAGTTTATAATTTTAATTTAGAAATTAAAGGGTGTCCCATAATTGATGTAGGTTTACTTTTATGGGCCTATCTTTTGAACCGTTATGAACCAACGCTTGCAAAATTGACATAATGTCGATTGATATAGTCATTATAGTAATAAGTATTAACAGTTAAAATTATAAATTAAAGGGTGTCCCAATAGTTTATTTAATTATGTATATGGCATAATTTTAAAAAGTTGTAGACAGACGATTGAAAATTACAAAGAACCTGTATTACTAACTCCGCTACAACAATAAGGCTTTGGAAGTAAACGGGTGCCCCAATTGTTAATGTTATTTGGTGTATGTGGCCGAACTTTCGAACCGTTATAGACAGACAGCTGAAATTTACAAGGGACCTGTTTTGCAAAGTCCGCTATAACAATAAGAATAGAATTGGATTTTAGAAACTAAAGGGTGTTCCCAAAATAATGTAATATGTTCTATATGGCCGTATTTTTTGAGCCGTTGTATACAAACACAACAAACTTTAAATTATAAATTAAAGGTTTTAACAATAATTGATATAATTTGATATGTATGATCAAACTAATGATCCGTTATAAACAGACATTTGAAATTTACACAGAACTTGAATGCTTAATTTATTACAAGAGCAAGTTATAATTTGAGTTTTGAAAATAAAGGGTGACCCTATAGTTGCTGTAATTTGATGTATATTGCGAAACTATTGAACAGTTAAACAAGTATAAAGTTTGGAGGTATAAGAGTCTCCCAATAGTTAATGTAATCTAATTTATGTGGCCATACTCTTGAACAGTTATAGGCAGACAGATGATATCTGTTTTGGAGTCGGGTTTTTTGCAAGAATTATTGTAAATTAATTGGCTATAAAGTATATTAATAAACATATAAATTTGTATAATTCATTAACACGTAAAGGAAACCGCAGTATGATCGAGTGCAAGTCTGCAATTAATTGCCGAGCAAGAACACAACCAAGGCGAAAATTTTTTGTAAATTCTCCCTTTAAAAACTGAAAAGGATCGCTTGAGTCACGTGATCTTTGCAAATCATAGCTACGCGTTCTTTTTTTCCATATTTTCTTTGTCTTTACAAATCAGCATTAACACAATTATTTCTTTTTCCATTTTTCTAAAAGGATACGTAAATTTATTCATGTATTTTGAAAAAGAATCCATTATGTTGAAATTTGTATGAAGCGTGCGCTATTTACCGAATTTGAATACACACACACACACACAAAATAAAATAAAATTATCAATACCAAATGAGACTTTGACAAATTATCAACTAAAAAGCTTTTATTTTTTATAGTAGAATACCAAATCTTGATAAATATTTAAAAGTTGATAAATACTCAATGTTTTGAACTTATCAAGTGCTCAAAATCGGGCTGTTAGAATTTCAAAATAAATTTGTTTATCCTGAAGGAAATTTTGAAAGATTGATGATTACTTAACTCTTTCTGTAGAGCAATTATATCACAGTTTTCCACTTAATTAATACTTACATATATTGAATAATATGAGTGATATAGGTAACCGTCAAAATAAAAGAAGTTTTAAAACAAAGATCGTAAGACGTCAATATGTGACATTTATGGGAAAAAATCGTCAAATTAACGTAAAATCGTCAAATCTAACACCAGTGCCCATACAAATTCTACAAGAAAGACTAATACTTTTGCAGAAAAATTAACTTCTTAAGCAAACAAAAGTCTATTTTGGACGAATATGTATATTACCATAGAATACTTCTATGCAAACACACCATCTATGTAAATCTAGTTTAGTAAAGTAACTCCAATCAAAGGGGCAAATGTTTGGGCGACAGAGAATTAAAAAATTAAAAAAAAAAAAAAAAATGCCATCGCCTATTAATGGGTTAAGCATTTTTAAAAAATGTAGTACTTCCTTTAAGATTTCTTCAAAAGCTTTTAAATGATACCCATATTGATATTTCAAAAAAAATTTTAAAATTTCAGAGGTTTTTTTTTATTTTTTAATCTCTATCGTCCCATATACATATTTACTTTTTTTAATGAAGTTACTTTATTGTTCAAAATGACATAAAAAAATTAAATGTAGGCGTGGTATTTTGCCTGCTGCCTCGAAGTACATGGACTGATCATGCTGCTCTCCAAAAGCACCGCTTTCGACACTATATCTGATCGATTGACATATTTATTTATTTTTTTTTTTTTTTGTAAAAGTTTGTCGAAGCAAACTTGATTTTAACACTAATACGGACGGACATCGAAAATGGATATGGTAAAAATTACACACGGAATGATAAACTTATATATACCGTTTTTTCATTTTTTGTTTTTATACACAAAAATAAAATAATAATAATAAATTATTTCCAGTCATGTAACCCCACCAAACCTAATATGATTAATGTTCATTTGGTGCCTCATTCTCACGATGATGTTGGTTGGTTAAAAACAGTTGATCAATACTACCAAGGAAATCGCAATAACATACAACATGCTGGAGTTCAATACATATTTGATAGTGTTGTTATGGCTTTATTACAAAACAAATCAAGAAGGTATTCTAATACGTTTTAATAGAATTTTATTTGTAAATAAAAATATTTTTAATTAATGCAGATTTATACAAGTAGAAACTGCTTTTTGGTTTAAATGGTTTAACGAACAATCAGAATATGTACAAACAATTGTTAGAAAATTGGTTAACGAAGGACGCTTGGAATTTGTGGGCGGTGCTTGGAGTATGAATGATGAAGCGACTGTACATTATCAAAGTATAATTGATCAGTTTACCGTTGGCCTAAAGTAGATCTGCAAATAATCATTTAATTGAACTAATTAACCTAATTAATCTTTATTTAGGTTCTTAAGCGATAACTTTGGCTCTTGTGGACGCCCACGCGTAGGCTGGCAAATTGATCCCTTTGGTCATTCACGTGAAATGGCTTCTTTGTTTGCTCAAATGGGTTTTGATGGTCAATTCTTTGCTCGCATGGATTGGGTAGAAAAAGCAACACGTTTACAAAATTTAACAGCTGAAATGATCTGGAAAGCTTCTGACAGTTTGGGACAAAACGCGGAACTATTTACTGGCCTCCTTTACAATCATTACTCTGCCCCTAGTGGCTTCTGCTTTGATATTTCGTGCAATGACGATCCAATTATCGATGATAATAGTTACGATAATAATGTTAATCAAAAAGTAAGTTATTAATCCGAAACTTATGTTGTCAATAACAAGTTTCTTTTTAACGTCATTTGCTTATTATAGGTATATATGTTTATGATATATATAGATGAAATGGCCAAATATTATCGCTCCGATCACCTGCTCGTTCCTATGGGTGATGATTTTCAATACGAAAATGCCAATGTAAATTTTAAGAATATTGATAAACTAATTAAGTGAGTATAAACAAATGTTTTTTATTAAAAATTTATAACAGCTTTACAAATGTACATACGTCGCTGTGAAACGTTTTATTTAAATTTGAAATTTTCTACAGTCAGGGTCAAAACAAAGTGCACAGCAACTAAATTAATATTTAAAGTACGAAGAAGTTAAAAGAGTAATACTATAATAAGTTAGCATTTATTTATCAAAAGTTTATTTAAAAAACTTTATTAAAAAATATATTTATTATTTCGTCTTCATTTTCAAATTACTGATTAACTCGCTTAAAAAGCGGGCGTAGAATAAGCGTCAAGAAACTTAAAATAATTAATTTAATTTTTTGTTTTTCATCCTCTATCAACTGTATAAAAGAGCCAAAAAAGTCAGCCGTATACAGTGGAGAAAGAAAAATAGAATTATTGGTTATTGTTGTTTTTGTTTGTTTTGTTGTCTTTATTGTTTGGACAAAAATCTTTAGTTTATTAAAAATATTTGTCAAAAGTTTCCTGAAGAGTTAAGTAAGCGGTAACGAAATGGCCATCGAGACGTGCTGTGGCCCTCAATAATCAATATCGGTAATTAATTTAATCGGGATAGTTAAACAAAAAGTTTTTTATGAAAATTTAAATAGTTTATTTTTAAACTGAAAACTATTTTCAAGACTAATATTTAGTTTGCTCGTCCTTTGCTTTTATGGCACTTTAAGTCTTCCCGTCATTGAGTAAACGTGGTTTTTGATTACTTGTGAGCTATGAGTACTTTAAAGCAGCTAAATTTTTTTCGACCACTAATTTGAAAAACATTACTCAACTGCAAATACGGAATAATGGAATAAAACAATCGTCGATGTCTACTTAATTTTCTTTTAAGGTTATTAGTGTAACTAGAAATATTGGATTTTGCATACAAAAAAAGGTTCAAAAAATGTTATAATTCTTGAAAAAAAACCGACTTCAAACAGATTTCATCTTCTGTTATAGTGAACAATTTCTGTTATAGTGGACTTTGCACTGCAGGTCCATTGTAAGTTTCAACTGTTTGTCTATAACAGTGAATATATGTGTGGCCACATATAAATATGTGATCACCTGTAGTTATTTCATATCATTTGAAACAATGAAGTAAATCCAATAAAAAAAAATATATATGGACGATAGAGAATTAAAAAATAAGAAAAAAAATTTTGGCGCTCGCCCAAATTTTCCGAATTACGGTCCTCTGAAATTTTCAAATTTTTTAAAATATCATTATGGGTATCATTTTAAAGCTTTTGAAAAGATCTTTAAGAAAATACTAAAATTTTTTAAGAATGCTTAACCCATTAAGAGCCAATGTCATTCTTATATAAAATTATATATAGCACTAAACTTTTTTCTTATTTTTTAATTTTCTGTCACCACAATATTTGCTATGTTAATTGGAGTTACTTTACTTAAGTAGATTTATATACATATATGGGGAAGGGTATAAATTCGGCATATCCAAATATAGCACTCTTACTTCTTTGTGTATTAGCTTTTGCTATTAAGAGTTATAATGAAGAGCTTAATGCTCTAATTGGTGCCATTTACGGTTTAACTTTGGAAACACCCTTTAATTGAAATTATTAACTGGTTTTTAAACGGGTCTTGTCTCTTGTAAGTAGGTTTTAAATAAGGAGAACATTTTCCTAATCGGTTTATAATTGACGGAGTTCAGCTAAGACATCACTACTTAAATTGATACTTTAATGAGTTAAATTTTAATAAAATTTGATTTCAATAAAATTTAAATACTTACACAAGTACTTACTAACTTCCTAATATTACCTTTCAATTTTATTTTCACTTTTAGATACGTGAACGAACATCAATTAAGGGGCAGAAGGATCAACTTAATATACTCTACACCCTCTTGCTATTTAAAAGCCTTGCATGAGACCACAAAATTGACTTGGCCTATTAAGACTCAAGATTTCTTCCCATACAGTACTGATCCGTGTAGTTATTGGTCTGGTTACTATACCTCCAGACCTACACAAAAACGATTTGAACGACTTGGAAACCATTTTCTTCAGGTAGCAAAGCAACTTACCGCTTTAGCCAATCTTACCGCACCTGTGGCAAACAAAAATCTTGATCAATTAAGGCATGCTATGGGCATTATGCAGCATCATGATGCTATAACTGGCACAGAACAACAACATGTTGCCTCCGACTATGCTAGACTCTTGACAGATGCTTTGAGGGCTGCTGAACAAAATACACGTTACGCACTACAAAAACTTACCAATTTGACTAGTGGCGAGTTTGTTTCCTGCTTGAAATTGAACATAAGTTCGTGCGAGTTCACACAAAAATCTGCAGACAAATTGGTCGTTACTGTTTTTAATCCACTGAGTCATCCTAGTATCCAATACGTTAGAATACCTGTATTAAATGCAAGCTATGTAGTAACAGATGAAACAGGAAGACAAGTAAAATATCAGATTTTACCAGTGCCGAGTGAACTTTTAGCTTTAGACAATTTGAGAAAAAATTTGACACAAACTGACTTAGTGTTTGAAGCCCCTGTCGAAAAGTTGGCTAATTTTTATATAAAAACTACGTCTAAACCGGAGCACGATGTTAGCACTAATGAAGTTAAGGTCAAAGGCGATGGTGATGTAGTAGTTCAAAATTCAGTGAGTTTAAGGTTTTTTAAACAAAATTAGGATTTTCAAATTAATATTTGTTTTTTTAATTGCAGCTGGTCAAATTGACTTTTAACAACAAGGGATTATTGTACAACATCCAAATGAATGGAGTGTCAGAAAATATTAAACAGGAATTTTATTATTATAAGGGAGCCTTGGGTAATAGTACACGATGCAAATATAGATCTTCTGGCGCCTATGTTTTCCGACCTAATGGCACAGAAGTTTTGGTTAGTCTTTCAGCCAAAATTAAAATATATAATGGCACTTTGGTACAGGAGGTTCATCAACGTTTTAATGAGTGGATTTCTCAGGTCATAAGATTGTATAAGGGTAAAAATTTTGTGGAATTTGAATGGATGGTGGGTCCCATACCAATTCAAGACAATATAGACAAGGAAATTATATCACGTTTCACCAGCAATATAACTTCTAACGGTGTTTTCTATACCGATTCGAATGGTCGCGAAATGTTAAAGAGAACACGCAATGGAAGAGAATATTTCAAGCCCAATCTAAACGAAACAGTTTCGGGTAATTATTATCCGGTTACTTCCCGCGTTGCCCTGCAAAATGAAAAAGTACGTTTGGCTTTGTTAAATGATCGTGCTCAGGGTGGTTCCAGCCTAAAGGATGGTGTTTTAGAATTAATGTTACATCGTCGCCTATTGCGCGACGATTCCCTTGGTGTAGGCGAAGCTTTAAACGAAACAGCTTATGGCAAAGGTTTGATAGCACGTGGAAAAATTCAACTCTTGCTCAATCCGCTAAGCAATGGGCCCACCATTCAAGAACGTTACGCTGCCCAAGAACTACACCTGCCGTTCTGGCAATTCTTCAGCAATGCTACAAAGGCCACCAACAAGAAAGTACCAAAACTTCCCATTTTCTCTTCTTTGCCTAAGGGAATAGAAGTTTTAACTTTGGAACCCCATAACAAAAACCAGCGTTTATTGCGTTTGGAAAATTTCTTAGATAAAACGGAAACCACCAACATAACCCTTAATATTCGTCCTATTTTTGATGCTTTAGGTGGTGAGGAGATACGTGAAACAACTTTGGATGGTAATACGAAATTGACAGATATGAAGAGATTAAAATTCCAACCAGATGGTACCATTCCCAAGAAAGTGGAATATTATACCGCCAAACATATTCCTTTGTCAGCTAAAAAGAGTGATAGTTCTAATAAGTTTTTAATTACTTTAGAACCAATGCAAATTCGTACTTTTATCGTTAAATGGAAATAAAATAATTTTACTCAATAAATCCATCATTAATAAATCTGATGAGCAGACATAAATCAACGAAACATTTTTATTGTTTTTATTTGATTTAAAAATAAAGAAAAAATTTTCAAAATTGATTTAGAAATAACTGAGTTCTGCAGCCATAAACAAGAAAGAGTGCTACATTCAAGTATGCCAAAGGTTATATACCCTTTACCATTTATGCATGTTAATCTACTTTAGTGAAGTAACCTCAATAAAAAAAAAAAACCAAACATATATTGCGGAAAGCAATAAAACAAAACATATAAATACTACCTGCCGTATTCATAGAAAATAAAATAACTTTGAAATATGTTTTACGACAAATTTTTCATACAAATTTGTCCTAAAATATATTTTAAATCTATTTTGATTTTCTATGAATACGGTGGTACATATGTGCTTTTTAATAAAAATGTCATTACCTCTTAAGGGGGGTTTAGACGGTACGACTTTACGTACGTAAAATCCAAGAGAAAATAATATAAAATTCCATCCGTACTTTAAAACTGAGAGTTAAACTCTTACGACAGATTATTCTTACGTTTACAAAATTGGTATGGGTCAAACACACCAAAATTAAAATAGCGGATTGCAGAAAAATGCATCCCTGATATAATGGTTCGTAGTTGTCTTTTAAAAATTTCCAAAAAACAAAGAGAGCCATACGACTATCAAATTTATATGGGTTTTCGCTCTCAATTTGTGCAGATTCATTACGTATTTTGCTTAAACGATCCCACTGGTACTATTTTGCACAAAAATTTGACATGTCGTAAGACTTCTGTGACCATGTTAACACCCCTTTAATAGGTTAAACATTAAGAAAACTTTGTATTTCCCTAAAGATTGATATTTTAAAAAACATGGTGCGAATTGTACTTTTCAGAAGCCTTTAACTCGGAAAATATGGACGTGTGGAAATTTTTTCATTTACACTGTTTTTTTTTTATAAATATTAATTCTCTATCGTCCCGCTGTCTCGACGTTAACACGAACCGATCTTGGGGATTTTCAATAGCAAAGTTTTCGAAACTATGTCTCATTGATTGGCGTATTTAAATTTTCTCTAGATCTTGTAGTGCATTGGCAAAGCTGACTTTTACGAAACCTATTGTTGGTTATAGAAACAATTCCGTTTTGATAAGGCCACCCTAGTCGTCAAATCAGTACGATGACAGAGAAAATTATTGATAGCGAGTGTAGGGCAAAGAATACTGACATTTACTTATCCCCGTCTAAGCATTAAAAGGGAATCCGAATCACTCTAGAATGAAAAAGGTTCCAAAACTAGAAGGAACAATTTATACTTATCTCTTATATTATTTAAAATCCACAATAAACAAAATCGGCAGGGTAAAAATTTTTTTTATTATGAACGAGATATTTTTCAACTTGTAATTAAAAATTATGGTTAGAAAATATATAATAATTTGCTGAAATTAAAAATTGTGTTAAAGAAAAGTTTAAAATGTACAAAAATGCGATTTTCATTATATATAGGATAAATTCTGTATTTCAGACATTATAGGGTAAAATCAGGAAGTTCGATAAAAATTAAATTCAAGAAATGAATTGTATGAGATGTTAACCCTGGTTCAATTCAGCTAAAATGGATGAGTCGTTAAATAGTAATAGAAGGAATGGTATTTTGTAATGCATTTTCTTTATACTAAATAGAGAATATTGGGAACTTAATTTTCATTAGTTTAGTAGTGTATTAAAATTAATAGAACATATGCCAAAAATTTTAAAGTAATAAAATTATCAAGGGTTCTTTTGTAAACCCTGTTCGCAAATTATTACTTTTAGTCAAAAAGCTACGAGTTCAATTCCTAACCAGTTGATGTTTTTTGGATGTTGTTGTGTAACAACTCTTCTGCTGTCGAAAACTCTTAATTGATAATTGATTTAAACATTTAAAGCTGGAGGAGAAATTGTACAACCTCAGTTTGTTTTATCCATAGACCAGTGAGACGCAAGTCAGTTGTCTTATAATGAAGATTTATAAAACATATGGTATCATAAAGGCTTTAATGATAGTCGTGGCGACGATTTACGAACTATTCGTTCTCAATAAAAATTCACTAAACACTAACCAGCTGTGACTTGTGACATATAGAGAAATACCAATGCGCCTACGGCCGGCAAACAGGTGTTATTTTTTGCGGCTTGAATTTATTCTACGTTGGCGTTGAACGCGGCTTTTTAAAGTAGAAATTTATGTAAAAAATGTAAAATTATTTCCGCAGAAATACTTATATAAATTCAATTTTTAACAATTTTAAAGCGACGAATAAAGAGATTAAAATGAACAGCGATTTGGTAAGGAAAAGAAACACGAAGTGAAGATTATGGATAGTTTAACATATTAAAGCGGCAAAACAAAAACTTAAACTAAATTCAAAATTGCTGATCGGTAGCTTTTAGCGGCAGCGCCAAGTTTAATTAAATTTAATGTGTTAAACTTTTGTATGAATATTTTTATTAACGAACTAATTTTTTTCACCAATACTCGACCGAGTTCGCCTTGTTGCTGGCGAAATGCTGATGTAAAATTTTGTGAGCATACAACCGATTTAATAGTTAGTTAGTTAGGAGTGGCAGCCTCTTGCGACGAAGTTCACTTGAGTACAATCGAATGGCCCGTTGTGATACCACAAGAAAGGCGGCGCAACTCCCCTTACCCAGCCGAGAACCATGAAGATTCCCGGATGAATTTCGCTATGTCCCCTATAGAGTGAGATGATAGCTCCGTACGAGTTCCGAAGAAAGGAGAGCCCAGTATTCTTAGTCTTCTTCGAGCCAGGGATGGGCAATGGAACAGGAGGTGCAGTACGGTCTCTTCCTCATTCTCCGAGCCACAGCTGTGTCAGAAATCATTAAAGGGCAGACCGAGTCCTTCAGCATGCCTGCCGATTGGACATTGACCAGTACGTACCGAGACCGTAATACTTATGGATTTCCGAAGCAATGTGCTCCGTTTGGCAAGATCATCGGCCTCACAGTTAACCTGGATATCCCTGTGACCAGGGACCCAAAAAAGGTAAATCTGTCATCGCTCCGATAGTGTGTTTAGTAGTGAGCGACATCTTAGGAATAGCTTAAATGTATTGTATGCACCAGCAAGCGCTCTTGTTGCCGCCTGACTGTCCGAAAATATCCGAATGGCAAGGCCAGAAAGATTGTCCCTAAGCGCTATTTCGGATGTTTTCAGAATGGCCACTACCTCGGCTTGAAAGGCGCTGCAGTAGTCAGGGAGAGTCTTAGTCCAAGGTTATTGGAGAAGATTCCGCAACCGACTCTGTCGTCCAGTTTCGAGCCATCGGTGTAGATGTCAACAGTAATACACACAACCACTTCGTTAAGACCCATTCCTCCCTACTCGGAACATGGATCTGAAATCCGTGGTCCAGAGCAGGAGTAGAAGAGATGTAGTCCACCATTGATGGCAGGGGAACATCCCGAACGATAATCTTAGAGTGCCCTATGTCCGGCCCTATGGCTCCACAGCATTGGACCTGTTGCAATACCTGGAGTTTGGTGGGTAGCCAGTGGAGAAGGGCATACAGAGCCTTTTTCGAAGTAGTTCGGTGAGCCCCAGTAATCAAAATGGCGGTTGTTCTCCTGGCTTTATCAAAAGGCTTTTGGTTGACCATTTTCTCGAGAGCGGGCCTCCAAAAAACAGCACCATAGAGAATATTCGGCTTGATAACTGCCTTATAGAGCCAGGATAGGATCAGAGGCTGAAGCCCCCATCTTGGTCCTAGAGCTCTCTGGCAGAGATAGAGCGCACAGGTCGCCTTCCTAGCTCTTTCGGGAATGTTTTCCTTCCATTGAAGTTTAGGGTGAAGTATCACCCTAAGGTATTTCACACTTTTACTTACACTGAGCACAATGCCGTTTAGCTTAAGTGCAGTAAATATCGGGATCTTGTACCTCCGTGTGAAGAGCATAACCTCCGTTTAACCGATTTAATAAGTATAACGGATTTTTACGAAAGTCTTGTAGTATATATCAAGGAAGAAGATCTTAGAGAGATCACCTTTAATAGTTTAAGTAAAAATATATTTTAAAGACTTTATTTAATTTACTTTATTCGTGCGTGATTCCTTCAAATATTTATATTAAATTATAAATTAAATTAAATTTTCAAAGATTCCGAATAATAAATTTTCATATTGATATATTTGCATGTGCATATTGCTTATTAATAAAGATTGTTTTCAATTTCTATTTTTTCATTGAATCTTTCAAATACATACATATGAATGGTTCCCAATGGGATCCCTTATGTAGAAAAATTAAAGAAAAAATAAAAATAGTTACTGAATGTTTGCTGTGTTTTTGTATAAAACATTTTTGAGTTGTTATTGTCTTTTGTCTTATTGATTCAATGGAGTTCTCATTTAATCAATTTGGCTTTTGATATAAGACTTTCTAGTTTTCTATACAAAATTTGGGTAAAATCCACTGATGAGCTATTTGAGCAGTAGTGAAATGGCCATATGGATATGCTTTCCCCGCAGTAATACATTTCATGTTTTAGTCTAGTTTAAAATAATAAATATTTCATGAGAATATCATGAAATATTTATATTTGAAGAAATCATGCACGAATAAAGTAAATTAAATTTTCAAAGATTCCGAATAATAAATTTTCATATTAAAGATTTTATATTTTTCAAAAATGCTCGTAATTCACTAGTTTTATTTTTTTTTAACGATTTCACAATATAATAAATACATTTAATATTAATATTTTAATTTAATTTAAATGTAAAAACGTTTACAAAAAGCTATAAAGGATGCTTAAATAGATCATCTTTAATAAAATTGATATAATTTTGTTTCACTTTATATTTAATGCTTAACAATAATATAATCGTAAGAAAAATTTACAAAAAAGTTTTGAGCAAAAGTTTTTCTTAAGGCACTTTTCTTTATGAGCAAAACATCGGCTATAGTGTAATTTATTATTTATATAAGATTCTTAACAAGCGAGAGAAAAACTTGCTTAAATTTAAAATGTTAAATTTAAAACTAAAACAAGAAATATAAATTTATTTGAGGCACTTAAGTTTAATTTTTTGTGTTCTTTAAATTGAGTGATTAATTAAAAGCCATCATCCCAACCGGATAGTTCATCGGGTGGTTCATTAGGATCACATGGAAATCTATCAAAATAGCAAGTATCTGTAGGATGAGCAATTGGTCGCACAAAGGGTGGTATTAAAAGTTTATTTTGTAAACCGTCCCAATCGAATCCCAGGAACCATCTAAGGGTTAAATTAAAAAGACATATGGTAATAATGGTAATAGAGACAGAGAAAGAGATAGAAAGAAAGAAAAAATGGTGTGCAAACTCACTTATGTTTTTTGATATCTTGTATTCCGCCTTTTTGATAGCCCAAACGTTCTGCGGGTATATCTCGGCATAATCTTTTAATCAATTGCACAGCCGATCTTGACGTTTGCTTAGGAAAATCTATCATATCAATGCCTTTTAGTATGATATTATAAGTCTTCATCGGATCATTGGCGGTAAAGGGGGGACTAAAATTTCACATAAAACAAAATTTAACATTCTTATAAAATATTGAAGTTAAATAGATAACGTACGTTCCATTTAGTAATTCATGTATCAAAATGCCCAAGGCCCAATAGTCTACAGCGCGATCATGGCCTTTATTCAAAATAATCTCAGGAGCCACATACTCAGGAGTACCACAAAACGTCCAAGTCTTGCTGCTGTTGCCAATATATTTTGCGAAACCAAAGTCCACCTGGAAATAATTATGAAAAAAAACTTGAAGTAAATAAAAGAGATCACAGCTCTATATAAACTTACCAATTTAACATAACCTCTTTCATCTAACATTAAATTCTCTGGCTTCAAATCTCTATAAATAATACCACGAGCATGCAAATATTCAAAAGCTTGCAAAACACAGGCGATTATGAATTGTGCAGCATTGTCATCAAATGAACCACGATCTCTTAGCATGGTCCATATCTCACCACCCATACATGCTTCTAATAACATGTAAACATATTTCTCATCACGGAATGTACGATAGAGACGACAAATGAAAGGTGAATTACAAGACAACATTATAGTTCTCTCACTAAAGACATGTTCTTCTTGTTTGGTATCGACAATATGACGTTTTTTCAGACATTTAAGTGCGAAAATATTTACATTATTCTTGTGATAAGCCTTAACTAGCTCTACGCGTCCAAAGCCACCAATACCCAGTGTAGTGACAACTTCCAGATCAGTTAATTGCATGTCGGGAAACTCTGTTAAAAATAAAATGAATTATAAAAATACAGAAGTAGCAAATATATGTTTGAGGGAACCTTAGTTCTTTTGCTGGGTTACTCACCCTGTTTAATATTTGCACCAAAAATCTCTTTACTTTTCTCTGAATATCTCATAGCCATGACGCGATTTTCATCGCCATAATTTTTTTCCTTAAGCTCACAAAGATCGCCTATCAGTTGAGTAAAAGAATCACGATTTAAAGTCAGACATTCAACGCCAGGAGCCATGGCTATAATATTAGCAGTACGCTTATCTTCATTAATCAAGGCTTGTTCACCGAAATAGTCACCGGTTTGTAAAATACGGATTTCCTTTTCTTCCGAGGAAGGTGTAAGTTTTTGCGTTACTTTAACACAGCCCTGGGAGATTAAGAAAAAAGTATCACCACTCGCTCCTTGGCGTATGATATAAGTACCAGCAGAATAAAATTCCTAGCAAATAAAAATATTAATCAGATTCTTGTAGAGCAAAGATTATTCGAGAGGCCAACTAAAACTTACTACTTCCAAAACATCTGCAATTTTAGCCAAAACCTCTTCGCTGAGATTCTTCAGCAAGGGCACAGATTTAAGGAAATTTACACTATTTTCAATGCGCTGCATGCCAGTTCTCATCATAATTTGTTGAAATATACGTCTATCCAAGACCCATACTCGGGCATCTGTCAACACACGTATTGAAGCCGTTCTAGTGCAGTTGTATAATATGGCCAATTCACCAAAAGCCTTTCCTGGTCCCATTATTCCCAAAATTTTGCCATTTTTTTCTACTTCATATTCTCCCTCAGCCGATACATATAAATGAGCACCAACTTCACCTTCTCTTATTACAAATTTACCCTTCTCTATGCTAAGAGAATACATAGAATCTACCAATTCTCTCACCTGAGAGGCATCTATATTCTTTAAGAAATCATTATCCATAATAGCCTCTTTGATTAGTTGTTTACTGCTATAATCCTTGTCATATTTGGGAATAGGAATATTAATCGACTGCTGCATTGAAATTTCACAACTTTCACCGGATACACCTTGTTTCTTGAGCACTGGGTGACTATGGACGTTAATGTGTTTGAGCTTGATCGAACCATTAGATTCGATGGCATCGTTATGTTCCTGCTGTACACCCAGTGCCCAGGTTTCAGAAGTATTGCCAGTGGAAGCTGAACGCGATTGACACGATTGGTATTGTTCAGATATACTGGAGTCTACAGAACTACCATTACTTTCGGGTGTTACCCGCAACTCAGTTTTCGGTGGTTCCGCTACGGAAGTGATAAGTTTTTTACACATCTCACAGAATTTATCTTGTGAACTAGAAACATCATTACACTGCAATGGCATAGGGAAACGTTTGGGTGAATTAAAAGTTGGAGAAGGTGGTTGCAACAGCTCATCACGTGCCAATGGTATGTGATTGGTTGTTTGTTGTAAGACACTCTAAAGGAAAGAAAA
Source organism: Gymnosoma rotundatum (assembly GCA_916610165.2). Classification (NCBI taxonomy): domain Eukaryota; kingdom Metazoa; phylum Arthropoda; class Insecta; order Diptera; family Tachinidae; genus Gymnosoma; species Gymnosoma rotundatum. Next base: position 37,561,390 of record OU744337.1, read on the forward strand.
ATAATATTTTTGGTAAATTTATTAGTTTAGGAAATTAAAATTTTTTTGTGTTAAATTCATTATTAATCGTTTTTCTAAAGAAAACTTGAATTGTTATCACATTTTTATAAAATTTCATGTTATCGATTATTTTCTTTTAGGAATCCTATGCTATCGATAATTTTAATGAACAAACTATATAATAGGCTCTTTTTTGTAGATAATATTATTAAAGGAAGGAACTATAGAAGAACATTACTGTTTGGTGTCCATATCAAAAAAAAAAAAAAAAAAAAATAAAAAATTAGGTAATTCTGAACAAATTTTGAATCTGGTGTATTTTTCTTTTTAACCGACTTCAAAAAAAGAAGTTTATCAATTTTACTGAATGTTGCTTGCTTTTATGTTTGTGCTCGCAGAACTCAGTCATTTCTGGACCGATTTTGAAACACATGTTTTTTACGTGTATTATGAATCGCAAAGGGCACCGCTCTAAAAATAAAAAAAACTTCATATCACTATAGCTCCAAATAGCAAAAATTATAAAAATAAATTTAAAAATTAAAGGGTGTCCCTATAGGGGACGAAGGTTGACCAACACGACATATCTTTTGAACCGTTATAGACAAACGCTTGAACAAAATTATAAATTAAAGTGTGCTCCAATAGTTCATTTAATATATGTATATAACAATACTTGTAAACAGTTGTAGACAGTCGGTTGAAATTTCCAAAGAAGCTGTATTGTTAAGTTCACTCCATCAGCAAGTATAAAATCTGGATAAGGTAATTAAAGGTTTCCCCAATAGTTGATGTAATTTGATGTATGTGAGCAACCTTTTAAACCGTTCAAGATGGACTGCTGAAATTTGCAAGTAATTTATATTGCTAAGGCTGCTATATAAACAAGTAAACAATTTTAATTTAGAAATTAATGGATGTTCCATGAGCTGAATGAGCTTAATTTTTAAGCCGTTTTATAGAAACTCTTGAAATGTAGACAGAATGTCCAATACTTTATCTGGTTTAATAAGAAGTATAAGTAATTAAAATAATAAAATTAAAGAGTGTTACAATAGTTGAACTAATTTGAAGTATATGATCAAACATTTTAAATCGTTATAGACTGACAGCTACAATCTGATTTGAAGTCGGTTTTTTGCAATAAATATATTTATTAAGTTTCTAGAAAAAATGCCTTTTCTTTTAATTAAAGAATAATTAATTTATGTTAATTAATTTATTACATTTTGCCTTAAGCTATAAGATTCTTGCTAAAAGTAATAATTAATTGATTATGCAGCTTGTAGTTATTTTTAATGATTGATTACCTCCATTTGTCCACTGAAATCTTTGAACTCTATTTGTTGCTTAAAATAATTAAAAGACCATAAAAGAAATTTAGAAAAAGAGAGAAGAAAGACCAAACGAGAAAGAAATACATATACGTTTAAGATAAAGCCAGAAAAAAATTATTTAATTAAGTTTTAAGTTATCATTTATAGAATTATAAGAAATTAGTAATAGCAAGAGTGCTATATTCGGCTATGCGGAATCTTATACCCCCTTTACCATATATGTATGTAAATCAAAAAAGTAATATTGAGTTGAAAGAGATTTAAAAAATAGTAAGAAAAAGACTTAAATACTATTTTTATATAATTTTACATATAAAAGTTCTTTAAAAAATCTCATCGGAATTAAAGAAAAATTTTACTATCGCCTTAAAGATCTCTTCAAAAGCTTTAAAATGATACCCATATTGATATCTTAAAAAATATGGTGCACAATCGTATTTTTCTATGAAAAGTTCAAAGGCCCATTATTCGGAAAATATGGGCGAGCTTCAATTTTTTCACTTCATGTTTTTTCTTTTTTTTTTTTTTTAATTCTATATATTGAGGCAGGCGTGGTGCTCCAATTTTGCTGCTTTTCAGTAGCAAAATTTTCGAAACTATGTCTGATCGATTGCCGTTTTTTAATTTTCTCTGGCTCATCTAGTGCCTTGGCAAAGTTGATTTCAACCCGAACATGGACGGATAGACGAACATCGCTCAGTCGATTTCGTTATGGTGTCGGAAATGGATATTGTAAAAATTACAAACAGAATTACAATGTAAGATATGCTCTTTTTCACTTTTTGTGGTGTAGGGTATAAAAATAAATAATAACTTGCATTAAAACCATTAGCCCAATTCATAATCTTGTGCAAATGGTCTTGCATCATAGCATTTGCAAAATTGTGTACCATATTTTACTCATAATGGTATGTTTTGTTCGTGTAGACTAAAAATATGCTACACAAAACCATTTGCACAAGATTGTGAATTGGGCTATTATTTATCTACCTAAATATTGTATGTAAAATATCATGTTCAGGTAAAATCGTTAGAGAACTTTGTACTCTCAACAACATCAATAGCAAACCTCTCAAAAAATCCGGATGCCAGATCTGACGATTTTTAGTAGTTTTAGCGATTTTAAGTTTAAAAACTTTTAAATAAAAAAATTAAATCTTGCATTAACATTATTATCTGGCCGATAATAATTTAGCTTTAATATTTATTTAATAATTCATTATTAAACTGCTGGATGAAATTTCTTGGCACTTACATATTTATATTTTTATGAACTACTTCGTATTTTCTAACTCGGTTTGTACATAGAATTGAAATGAGTGGAAGTATAGTACTATTTCTTGACCTATATAAGTAAGAAAACCACCAGACGATAACTATTTGGACGGAATATGGAATGGTAATCAGAAAATCTTTGGTGTCTGATCGAGATGAAAATTTGTGTTTATGCATTTTGTCTTCATTAAGCCGAACAGTTATACGTTGAAAAATAAGATCCAATGTTTCCCGCTATATCTAGCAATGGCACATTTTTTTTTATTTTCTTTATTTAAATTGCAATCTATCCATACGTTTTAAGATAATAAGCAAATTAGATGATAGGTAAATATGACATTTGTAGTTATACAAGAATTACAACTATAGGTTTAGAAAAAAAAAATTTAACGAATAACAAAAATAAACTTATGCTATTTAAGGAAATCAGATGTTACATCAAGTTATAACAAAATTTTTCAAAAAGTATTATATTATAAAAAAAAAAGAAATAATAATAATAATTATTCATTAATTTCTGAACGGAAGATCTAAAAGATGATATCTTTTTAATCTTTTTATTTCATCAGAGTCGTCCAACAAAGAAATAGCCAGTGGGTTGACATGATTACTTAGTCTTGTTAAATATTTTTCGCTGTATGACTTTATTGTTTCTTTCACTGTTTGAATATTGAGGTCATTATGTATTGCTTCGTTAGAGATATACCAAGGTGATTTAACAATTAGTCTTAAAGTCTTAGATTGGTATCTTTGAATTATTTCAATATTTGAATGGCTTGCAGTTCCCCATAATTGAATTCCATAGGTCCACACAGGTTTAAGAATAGCTTTATAAAGTTTTAATTTGTTTTGAGATTTGTGTCCAATTAACCAGAAAAGTTTTCTGTTAGTTATATTTAAATGTTGACGTTTATTCTTTATATGTTGCTTCCAAGTAAGTCGACGATCCATATATAAACCAAGATATTTAACGTAATCATTTTTAGGAATTTGAATGATATTAATATATAGACTAGGACAATCGCCCATTTTTAATGTAGATGTAGTGTGAACAGACTTTTCTGCATTTACTTTAATTTTCCATTTTTTGAGCCATGATTCAATCAAATCCAGTTCATACTGTACATATCTAGACGCAATTACGGGGGAATTGTCAGTTGCTAATATTGCAGTGTCGTCTGCATAAGTAGAAACATTCACATAATCTATAATTGGCATGTCAGCGGTGAAAATAGTATACAACACCGGACTAAGCACGCTGCCCTGTGGAACTCCAGCGGTAATTTCAAAAATATTCGATCTCTCATCAGCTAATTTTACAAAAAATTTTCTGTTTTGAATAAACGATTTTATTACTGAATAGAACGTAGCTGGCAGAAGCTTTTTTATTTTATACAAAAGTCCAACATGCCACACTTTGTCGAAAGCCTGCTGAACGTCCAAGAAAACTCCGCAGCAATATTTCTTTTGTTCAAGCGATTCTCGAATGGTGTGTATCACTCTATGGCACTGTTCAGGAGTACCATGTTTTTGTCGGAATCCAAATTGATGATCCGGAATGATATGTAAACTCTCAAGTGTTGGCATTAAACGGCTCAAGAAAAGTTTTTCAAATATCTTGGAAAAAATACTTAAAAGACTAATCGGTCTGTACGACGTAATTTCGTTTTCAGGTTTGTTCGGTTTTTTAATCATATTTATCTCAGCGCATTTCCATTGAGTTGGAAAGTGACTTAACCGTAAAATCGAATTAAAAATTGTAGTTAAAAATAAAACAGCTTTCTTCGGTAGAATAGCAATAATTCTGGCGTCAACATTATCATATCCAGGAGCCTTTTTAAGATTAAGGCTTTTTATTTGGTCCTCAACTTCAGAAACAGAAAAATGCTTTATTGGTAAGCTCATTTGACAAGGTACATCTAAAAATTTTAGGATTTCCTCATCTTCTGTAGGATTGTTGATTGGATGAACTTTAAAAATATTAAAAAGATGTTCTCCAAATGCCTGTACTTTTCTGAGATCAGATCTGCACCAGGAACCGTTGTTATCTTTAAAGGGTGGATTTCTTACAGTTGGACGTTTTAAGAACTTGGTTGCTTTCCATAAATTGTAATTATTATTTGTAGCAATATTAATATTATCGAAAAACTTTCGGATAGCTACATTTTTTAAGCTATTTAAATGATGTTTAAGGTTTTTTGTAGCTTGATTTAGACGCCATTTATCATAGGGATTCCTGCTAATCTGCCAAGCTTTTCGCAATCTTCTTTTAATTCGAATTAGCTCACGAGTCTGTGATGAAATTTGGAATCTGTTTTGCACTACTGGCAAGGTGTTTAATGGAGTCGACAAAAAAGCAGCTTCATGAATTAATTTTGTAAATTGTTCAACTGCGTTATCTAGATCACAGTCGTTAGTAATGGGCAAGCTTAAATCTATATTTCTCTCCAGATAATAAGAAAATGATTCCATATCAGTTTTGCTCGAAATAATCTTTAAAGTGGGGTTAATAAGTTGGGGTGAAGAATTATAATTTAACAAGACAGGTGAGTGGTCTGAGCTAAGATCGTAATTATCTAAGATATCAAGTTGGCTGTCAGGAATTCCAGCATACACAAAAAAATCGATCGAGTCAGGAATTTTGACAGGATCGGAGGGCCAATAAGCTGGCTTACCAGTAGATAACATGGAATAGCTTTTAGCAGTTATACACTTAAAAAGTTCTCTGCCTTTTGGATTTATAAGACGGGAACCCCACCAAGGATGTTTCGCATTGAAATCTCCTCCAGCAATAAATCTTGGACCAAGTTTTTGAAACAAACGTAAAAAGTCATCACAGCTTATACTATGACGAGGTGGAATATAGAGTGCACTTACAGTTACTGAAAACATATTACATTTAACTTTAATGATAGAACCTTGTATACCTTCCTGATGAAATGTTCTTCTTGGTCATATTTAATACATGATTTAATGAGAATTGCTGATCCGCCATGAGCTCTTTCATTAGGATGATTAGCTTTTATCAAAGCAATGGCACATAAAATATTTTTTATCGATTAACAAATAATAGGTCTGTTACTCTACGCTACTTTGGGATCCCGAGAGCGGTTTTGAGAATATAAAGTTCTTCTTCTTTTTGCACGAAACAGCCCAAACTTTTTCTTCGTGCAAGTTATTTAAACTTGTGCAACAGCGTTAAAACACAAACAAAATACAAAATAAATTATTATTTCTTTTTGCTGATTTATTGAAATGAATTTTTTTTATTAAAACAGTCAAAATACTTTTGAGTTTTTATTTTGTGTTTAAAATTTAGATTTTGTGTTCCCGTACTTTTATATAATTTTGTCTCTTTATGACAGAAAACAATGCTTGCGCTCATTTTCACGAACTTTACCCAAAAAGTAAGGAAACAGACCTAATATAACAAATTGTCTCAAATAATTGAAGAAAGCTCAACGCTTTTTTTAAAGCAACGTTAACAGTTTAAATATCCTAATTTAATTTATTTGTTTGTCAAAAGGTTAGAGTGCTTTGGGAAAAGCAAAGTGCTCAGTATTTTTATATCATTTTAAGAGTCAACCGCATTACATTTTAATCCAAGAACTGGATCGTTAAAAAAGAAATCTCACTTCATTTTAAGAATTTATAGGGTCATCGTCTTTCCTTTTTGATTTGAACTTGAGGCATTTATTTTTAAAATCTTTAAATTGGATTTTCTTAATCTTGGGTCTAATAAAGTTGATGCTGAAAGTATTTCATATTCTTAAGCTGCCGGCAGAAAAAATAGTTTATTAGTTTTTTTTTTATATATAGTGCCATCACTACTCCATTATGAGCCTTAGATGAGCCATTGATTACAGCCTTAGATTTTAATTTTTAAAAAAACGGGTTAAAAAAATTGTTTAAATTTTTATCTATTTTTATTCACAATATATTCTGGTTGTTTTAACTTTAAAACTTTCAAAAAATTTTAACTTTGGCTTATAAGTCGCATAAATCGTTTAGAATTTCTTTTTAAATCTGGTCAAACCGTTTGCAAATTCAAATTAAATAAATGGCTTGTAAAGTATGACAACAACAAGAACATAAATGCAATACATGCACCAATAAAAACGACAACATCATTATTTAATTACTTATTTATATTCTTTTGTTGCTTTTTTTAGCTACAAATTTAATTAAATATAATGATATAAATACAACGAAAACGACAAACGACACAAACGATTCTTACATTTTTGTTTACTTTTTTCACTGAATGCAAAGAGGTGTCATGAATGTCAAGTGAATACAGAAAATAAATAATAACAAAAAAAAAAAATAAAAATATCTTATAAAATAACTGTGAATTCATTATTCAAAGTAAGATATTTTGTTTTCTTTTGTGCCTGTGCATAAACTTTTATTAATTATTTTGACCCGAAAAAAGTTTGTATTGAAAAATAATGCGTATATTTTTGCATTGAAGATCAAATATTGATATTTTCAGGAAAAAAATTTTTAACAAAAAAAAAAACAAAATGTCGTCATCAGTTAAAAGCGAATTTAATTTCAAAAGCGTTAAGGTCATTTTAGAATGACAATAAGTCTGATATTTAAATATTTATATAAAACGCGTTTGCTGGTTTAAGGTTGATTATTTTTAAGGAGATATAATTCAAAATGGTATGAGGAACTCTGCAAAAAGAAGCGTTTGTGGACATTCGACTGAAGCTTATATGAAGCTCTGTGTGGGACGTCATCTCCTCACCTCTGGAAATATTATAAACTTAAAATTTGTTAAAATCAAATACGACCATAAGATTCCGACAGGGAATCTTATAGGCCAATGGAGGAACAAATAAATGGATAATAATACCTGCCAAGAGGTGGAAGAGTTAATTCCCAAACTCAACATCGAGTCAGTAACCCTTACGGGGTAACACTGTTAGTGACAGCTCATGGAAACTTTAAGTATCATTTGGCTAAAGAGAATGATTTTTGCAGACAGTATCTTGATTATATTAAAATGGTAACGTACATTGCAAACGAATTTCCAACATTGACTTTTTAATGTTAGGATCACATGGGTATTGTTAGCTTGAGGCACGGTCAGATTAGCCAAATATTTAACAAAAAAGATGTAACTACTATTTTACAAATGTTTATTCAATCATTTCGTTCATTAAGAATGACGATTTATATTATAATAAAGTCTTGTCTTAACTTTTATATTGATTAGGATCTTATATCTCTTAATAAGTATCTGAAAAAGTCACAACTTTTTCCATAATATAGTAGCTATGTCTTTTTGGTCAAATATTTGACTATTCCGACCATACCTTTACGCAAACGTTAGAAATTATGAGAGATGAGAAAGAAGATCAGCAGTTACCAGTATGCAATTACTGCAGTTAACGAATAGAAATAAGTTAGTTGCAGTTATAAGCAGACCGTTTCAGAATATATTGAGCGACGAAGAGGATTTAAAAGAGACCCATAAATTTAGTTAACTTTTATGGAGTGGCCATATTTATTTACGGGGAGTATTTTGTAACATACGAGCATTATGTTTGAAAACAAATTTTATTTGGGTCAATTGACCTGGAATTGGTAAGATCTTAATAAAAAGTTTGTACAGGAGAACAAGTTACATAGTTTGCAATGAATTATATTCAGCAATAAAACTGTAATACACAGTCTAGATTGTGTCAATGCTCTTTTCTTTATTCGGTGAATAAATTTACTTGAGAGTTCGCTAGGTTAGAGATTGTATAAGGCATAGAACTGTCGCAGGCGGGATTCTCTTTTATGGTGCTTTAAAAACCTGAGGTCCTTAGATGAATTTTCCCTCTTCTTCTTCTTTTTTGAGACATTGCATATTATTTTAAATTTGTTGTATCACACCAAGACTATCCGACTGTTTTTACACGTTCCCATTCAGAGATTGTGACAAAATCTTCATTTATCAAAAAGGAATTTAGAACGGCCTAAAGGGGATTCTGCTCAATATTCAAATAGTTCAAAGAACATTGAAAAAAGATATAGAAACCAAATCGATTGCATGTTCGTATGTTTAAAGTGACATTGATCGTTAGCTTGATGGTATATAGCAGCTAAAAACTTTACGAAAGGTTGCTTATCTATTAAGTCGGAACGAAAGAACTAAAACTTTGGTCGATGGTAGTAAGGCGACTATAGATTTTAAGCTTAATGCAGATGTGGATGTAATTAATTTATTCTTACTTTAGGCTGGACTAAACTGAACAAGACTGGACTCTTAAAAATGGCGAAGAGGTGTTTCCTAAAGTTAACTCTAATAAAGAGGGAAGCAGTTGAAAAACAGGAGAACAGTTAAATCTGCTCAGAATAGATTATAAAAGAAATTAAAAAAAAAATTAAATGTATATTTGCGAATGTCAATACCTGCTAATAAAAGTACGCTACAAATCTTATTTAAAATTCCATGATTTAGATTTTACATTTCCACATTTCCGATCGGTCCCATTCGAAAATTTAGTAAACTGTTATGGACCTGACGTAAAGAATTTTTCTTGATTACTTTTCATACGCAGGCAAAGTTCATGGTGTGCAAATCACTCATACTACAAAGAAGTAAGAGTGCTATGTTCGGCTATGCCGAATCTTATATACCCTTCACCATCTATGTAAATCTAGTGAAGTGAAGTAACTCCAATCAAAAAAGCAAATATTTGGGTGACAGAGAATTAAAAAATAAAAAAATTTTTGTACTGCATACACGTTAATTTACAAAAAAATGACATCGGCTCTTAAAGATCTAGTCAAAAGCTTTAAAATGATACCCATATTGATATTTTACAAAATTTGAAAATTTCAAAGCCCCCTATGACATTAGAGTTAGGCGTTGTGTTATGCCTGCTGCCTCGAAGGACATAGAGCGATTATGAAAATTTCTAATAGCACTTCTTTCGACACTATATCTGATCGATCTGATTTTGTGAAATCGAGTTTATCTCTAACACGGACGGACAGACGTACGTGCTCAATTGACTTCGCTATGCATAACAATTAGAATATATACACTTTATGAGGTCGGAAATTGAATGTAGAAATTATATACGGAATGACAAATTTAGTTATACCCTTTTTCGACTTTTTATGGTGAAGGTTATAAAAATAATTTGAAGATCCCAGAAAATTATTAGTTTTTGTGCTAAAGAGCTGCAATAGAAGTACAACCTTGGTCATGCTATAGATTTTAAGAACCTAAAGTACTTCTCTTTTTAAATTAAACTATTCCATTGAGAGAGTACAATTTTGAATCCAAAACATGCTTCTGAAGTTCTTCATGCTGTGCACAATTCACGGATAATTATTATTTTTTTTACCAGTAAACAAATCAATTATGTTGTTCGCTGAATATTAAAATGTGACCTCTAGTTTCACTTAACTTATGAGTAAGAGTTAATTTTTGATGAAAAAAATGTTACTCGTTAATTAAGAGAATATTATTCGATTTAATTCAAAAAATAAAAGTTACAATACGCATTAAACAGATAATAAAAATTATCTATTTTTTCAAAATGATCCTAAATTAAGCAAAAATTTGTGCTGTTACTTTTCTTTTATAACCTGATAAAAAATTATAACCTTTTTTTAAATTGCTTTTTATCAACAAATTAATACAAAAGAAAAATAGTAAAATTAACTGAAGCAAACAAACAAATCGACAGCGAACTGACTTGAAATGTGACAAAATGTGCTAAATGAATAAACAAACATTTAGGAAACATTTTAAATGGGCAAGAAATTTCTAGTAAATAATTTTTGAATTGTTCAAACGAAATGCTCTAAATAATAAAAATTATAATTTTTTCCATGAAAGGCTTACCTTTAACTTATGAATTTCTCTTCTTAGCTTAACAATTTCAGCATCGCGTGATTTAATGACATCTTTGAGGGAAACTATTTCACCCTGCAGTGATTTGATTTGTGCATCCTTGTCATCGATAACCATACAACTTTGTGTGGTAAGATTTGGACTAAAACCACATTTGGTCGCCATGGTGTGTGGTGATTGTGGTGAGGGTGGTGAATATATTAAGGTTGGATTTCTTTGCTGTGCTCTTGTTGATTCTGCTCTTGGTGGTGTCGTATTTTGTGTTTTCAGGGTGAGGGAATTACGTGCTGCTATTATATTATCACTATCCGTGGGTGACGAAAGACCTAATAAATTAGGACTGGTTAAGGACTTCATGTGCAAGGATGCACCATTAGTTGACTGAGTGCTACTACTATTATTGTTAAGTGTGTTTGAACGCAAATTCATTGAATTCTTACGAATCTGTGAAGAAAAGTGCAATACAAAACGTAATTTAAAATAAATACCTTTCGCTTAATTGATAAAAATCTGAAAAACCTTTTTTTGAAAAAATTACGTGTAAAGATATAATAAAACTGTGACGGGGTTATTCCTGTACATGAAATATTTGTAAAAAAATTTAATGTTGGTTAAGATAGTAATCGATATGGAATGCAAAACACCTATTTTTGCCTGTCTGTCTGTGTTCTCATCACGTAAAAACTGCTGGATGGATTTCATCAAAATTTTGTGAGGAGATTCCTTAGAACCTTGATTCTCATATAAAATAATCTTTTTTTCGTAACAATAAGTAATTTCGTAGAGAAAATAGAGATAAAAATGTGAAAGCACCCAATTTTACCGGTATAATGCTTTTAAAGCAATTGTCTGAACTTTTTATTTTTGTAAATGGAAAATTGTCAACACAGTCTACAGAACTCTGGAATGAATATTTAAAAATATATTTTTCTAAAGTTTAATTTTAAGAAAATTAGAAACGACACGCAGATGAAGTCAGTGCCCACGCTAGTTTTGAAATAAGTCTTTTAAATTTTGTAATTCATACTCAAATTATTTTGTGTTATATCAAATGAAATAATTTAGTTCGACGTGATATTTCTAAAGAATATTTGTTTACAAATTTAATTAAACAAAAAAATAAAAGCAGAAAAAAATTACTTTAAAAATATAACTTCTAGAAATATGCCTTCATAGACCTTAGATATCTTTAAGACACGGTCTGTAAATAATCTTAATAAAAAGGACATTTAAGAAATCTATCAAAAAGTACTATTAAAAAGAAACTTTGAAAAATGTTTAGTAATAAAACACAAAAATGCTTTCAAAAACAATGTCAATTTCAAGGAAGTAACTGAAATAAAACTTATCAAAAAGTACTTACAATTATCGCCTTGAAAGAATCTGTAGAAAAGCATAATTTATACAGGCATGTCACAGAACTCAATTCCGATCGGAAGTGGTTTCAATTCTGAAAATTGTTTCTTCAGAAAACGAAAAACAAATTATTTCTTCGGAATGAACCACTTTTAAATTTCCAAGTGGAATTAAGATTTCTGGTAATTTTGTCACGTTTTCAAATTTACTTTTATTATTATTTTTATTTAGATTAGCTTTGTTGTTAACTTAGGTTTGCACAATATATCAACATATAAATAAAAAGTGGAAATTAAGAATTTTTTAGAAATAAGCAAAATCGATCGGAATCTGAAGAAGGTGAAACAAAATCGATCGGAATTTTTAATACGGAATTAAAACCATTCAGATCGGAATTTCTGACATGACTACCATCTGCTTTATAAAAAATAATTTTTATTAAAAATTCTTAAAAAATGCACCTTCTAAAAAAGTACTTTTAGAAACATAATATTTTTTGAACGTATCCTAAAAAAAGTATACTTTTAAAACCCCTTACCAAACTTAAATAGTTTTTTTTTTAACATCACCTCTAAAGTAGTTACTAATTAAAAATTCCTTTTAAAAAAAGTACTTAATAAATTATTAAAAAAAACATGCATTTAAGAAATCTTGCACAGAAATGCTAATTAAAAATTCCTTTCAAAAAAGTACTTAAAATATTATTATAGAAAAGGCGCCTTTAAGAAATTTTTTTATTACAATTTACTTCAAAAAAAGGATTGTTTGTTTTAGGTTTGTACTTAACCTATAAAATGTACTTTTAAAATTTTTTTTTAAAGAACCTTTGACATATGATTCTATAAAAAAATTGTAAAAAAGTACTTAGTCATAATAACTTTGTAAATATAAGGTTCTTGTAAGTAAGAAAAGAAAGATAATAATTCCTTAAGAAGTACTGTTTAAAGATGATATTTCTTAAAGTTTTCCGATCAATTTTAAAAATGTGTATTTCAAAAAATTGTTCACAAAGTATTTAAAAATTAATGAAGAAATCCCATAAATAATTATTTTAAATTAAATATTTTAAAAAGAGAAAAAGAACTTTTTATAAGAAGATTTTCGTTAATAAATATAATTCATTTAAAAAGGACCTTTTTTAAAAGAAGTACTAAAAAAGTATTAAAAAGAACTTTTTTGGGGGAGGACCTTTGTAAAAAAATGTAAAAAAGTTTAAAGAAGTACTTTTTTGTAAGAGGCATGCTTAAAAGAAGGACAATAAAAAATCACAAATTTAAAAATCTCTTTGGAAAACTGTTTAACAAAAAATGTTTTTATAAAAAGTAGTTTTTCAAAATGTAGCTATATAAAAATTATCTTTAAAAAAAAAGTACCTCATAGGTTTCATTAAAAAAGGTCTTTAAAAGAAAACCATTCTAAGAAAGTACATTCGAAAACAGGAATAATTAACTCACCTGCTCCATGACATTTGCATCTTGAAGAGCCTTCGATGTTTTCCGTATCAAATTACTTTGATGGTGAATGGGTCCTAAAATACCGCTTTCGGCAAAATATTTTTGAGCCGCATCAAAATTATCATCACTACTTAAATTGCCCGCACATAACGTTGGGTTAGTTAAACTATTTTGACTCTGTTGTGATTTGAGGTTTTCACCTGACGATCTAACATCTGACGATTTTTCCGATTCCGAGGTGGAACCACCAGAATCTATTTCATGAGATCTTTGCAATAGACGTCTACGCTGAGCTGTAGAACGAGCCGTCAAAGGAGTAGCTGGTCGGCGATTTTCACACAAGGGCGAATGTTTTGGAGATATTTTTACTAAAATGTCTGGATGTACGGCTACATCTAAAACATGAAAATGGCCTATATTTGGTGAAGAGGAACGTTTGGGTTGTTTAATTTCTACTTTGCCACCTCTAGCACTTATAATAGTTTCTTGACTTTGTATTTGAGGAGCTTGCAGCAATGACAACGATTCACGTGATGGATGTTTATTTTCATCGGTAAATATAAAATCTGTGTCGGGATGTGAATACGATTGAAAAAGTTTTTTTGCTGTTGGTTTTTGTAACAATTCCGAACGTTTTGTCGACGGCACAGGTAACGGTTTAACTAAGGATTTACCAGTGGTAGCTTCTACTGAAGGGGGTGAAGAGATTCGTGATTTTGGCTGAATTTTTGAACGTGTTAATGATACTAATTCAGTTTCTTGACTAACGGCTGGTTTTGCTAAATGTTCATTATTGGCTGTTGAAAGTTTTGTTAAATCGTTAGCTGTCAGTGGTGTTGTTTCTGTGGGTGAGAGTAGCTGAGTATCAAAGCTGGCCGTTAGACTCTCTTCTCTAGATAGATAAGCCGATGTGGCCGATGATGTTTGTGAAGAGAGTGAATAAAAGCCCGAACTGGCTGTTAATTTATTGTTGACACCATCCGATATTGAGGAGGCCAGCGACAGCTCAGTATTTGATGAGGGTGACATAGATAGATTTAAATTTTGCTGCTGTTGTTGTTGTTGTTGTTGCTTTTGATAAAAAAGCGTATTTGTTTGCTGTTGCTGTACATTTTGATTATGTATTGTGGCTTGTGTTGTTGCTGTTGTTGTTAAAGACACCGATGGTGATAATGCTGATTTAATTATATTTGCTGGCGGTGTATTATTAGTTGTGGCGGCACGTGAGCTGCTAGTTAAATGATTTGTATCTAATTGGGTTGAGGTGTTGGTGTCACAATTGCATTTTGCAAATAAACTTCCACAAGTATGACTTTTACGAAATTTCATACTAAAATCAATGGCTCTCGAAGAGCCAAAAGTACTTATGGCCGGTCGTACTGTTGTATACATGGGTTTGCTAAATGGTATAGGCGATACACTGCCATATTGTTGCTCCTGTAAATCTTCATTATCCTGTGACCTAGATATGCTTAGTTTTGGTTGTTGTTTTGAAGTTTCTTGTAAAAGTTTTGATTCCTTTACTGCATCGTTACTCATTCTTATCATTTTAGGAACTTGTAATTGATTAGCGCTTTTACTCAGGAATATTTTGTGTTTTGCTTCGGCAATACGATCTTTATTTTCCTTTTGGCTATCGATGACTTCCTTGAATTGACGAGACTCTTCCATTAGGCCGGTGACAGCAGATATTAAAGTTTCAGTGGCAGAAACGGTAGATTTTGTAGACATTTCTTAAGTGGTTTAAAGGTAGCAAGCGTGTTGGCAACATCTGAAATTAGGGAAAAGCCGAAATAATTTAGCTAGAATTTTAAGAAAATAGTAATAAAAAAATGTTCGTTTTTTTTATTTATAAGAAAAAGCTCGTAAGCTGCCTTAAGGTATTCGTTGAGATGTCGATCAAAATGAGTGTTGCTGCAAGTCAAGAATGCTTTATGTCACTTCTTCTCTACAGTTATGAACGCTGTAATGAGTCATTCTGGATTAAAATAAGGTATAATATGCACAAACACTTGTAAAAGTATTGAAAATATATTAAAGAATCAAATCAAGTATTTGAAAAATGCTGAAGCTTAAAATACTGAATATGAATGCAAGATGTGTTCTTCCATATATTTGAAATAGAGGAATATCTGATCAGAGTCCACTTAAAATGCCTTATGAAGCGCGTAAATTTCAATTTGTGTGTAATTAGTGAGATATTTTGTTATGATATATTTTTTAAACCACCTGAAGTTCTTTCAAAACATGGAGAATCGTTAACAACGACCTATTTTTAATATTTTTTTTTTTTTGCAAAAGTCCCAGCAGTTAAAGCAAGAAAAGGCATTATCAATTTTAGTGGTAAAGAAATGGTTTGCTAAATTATATCACACTCTTATTGGCGCAGATGCCACAGGACCAGCAAATGGCTGGAACAATATGAACAATATAGAAAGGGAAGTTACCTAATTGCTTAGTAATACCAACAAAGCAGGAGTAAGAATTTTTGGAAAGCATTGGATACGTTTAGCGCTTTCACCGGTCCTTAAGCTTTAATGTGTGCCTACTCTAGAGAAGTGTAAGACGATATAAAACAGCGTTTACGTTAGTTAATCATAGATAAGACTGAAACACTTTACAGCACATTGAAAACCATTAACAGCAGTAGCAAAAACTCTACATTATTTCGAATAAAAAGCGAATGTAGTTTTTGAACAAAAAAGGAACTATTCATAGCAAATGAAATACAATTCTTATCTACAAGAAGAAAGCGAAGAAGTTCATGAAAGACAGTGGAGTATCCATCTCTAATGACTCATTGGAGCATCGACGCAATCTTAGATGTGTTTCATTGTTTTCTCGTCACTACAACAGGATGTGGTCTAATATAATTATAGAACTTGTTCTTAAGATCCATAATTACGTACGAGTAACACCTTTTACATCAAGAGCACAGTCCTTTGTTGTCGATTGACCAGTAAATCGCACTTATCCCTGCGAAGCTCTTTTCCTGCCATTTCCAGTGTGCAAATCGAAAATTCACAAGCACTACTCCCTCTATTGCCCTTCCCATAATCTAATTTTCTAGTTCTGGTACAATGCTTTGAATGAGTAGGGGTCAGCCCGGACTCCTGATCCCATTAAAAAACAAAACAACAAAAACAAATTAGTCACATTTGCAACAATTAGCCTTTCAATTACTTTCCGTCAGATCCTTTGAGGCAAGTGAGATCCTTATGCAGAAAAAAAGTAACAATAATTTTTATTACAAAAAATATTTGTTTGAAGTAAGCATTATGTTTAATTAATATTTTAATTGATTTATAGAGAGTTTTGTAAAACGTTCAATTTCATTTTATGATTATTATAAAAATGATTTTTTTTGGCGGTGAAATAAATATTTCAATACAAAATTTGTTAATAAATTCAGTAATTAAAAAAAATTTTTCTGTTTTAGAAAAAATTATATTTTGGTAAACTTTTTTGAAAAATTTACTGCCAGTCCCACGATATCGCAAGTGTTCGTTCGTTCGCACAATTGCCTTCAAAATAAAAACAAATTCTAAAAAATTGTTTTTGTTTTACATGTAACTATGCGAACGAACGATCGATTGCGACATCGTGGGACTGGCAGTTAATGTTTTTTATACCCTTCACTACAAAATGTGTCATTCCGTGTGTAATTTCTATAATCCATCCATTTTCGACCCAATAAAGTTTATATATTTTGAATTCTTATGCATAACGAAGTTCGTGTATCCGTCCGTGTTAGTGTTGCAAACTTGATTTCAAAAAAAATTTAAATACGCCAATCGATCAGACATAGTATCGAAAGAGATGCTATTGAAAATCAGCATGATCGGTCCATGCCCTTCGAGGTAGCGGACAAAACACCACGCCTACCTATAATTTTTTAATATCATTTGGAATAATACAGTATGGGATCTCCCCCATATTCTCCGAGTTACGGGGCTCTAAAATTTTCAGAATTTTTAAGTACCAACAAGGGTATGATTTCAAAGCTTTTGAAGAGATATATAAGGAAATACCAAGTTTTTAAAAAAATGCCTAACCTATTAAGTGCCGATGACATTTTTATGTTATATATGTAATGTTATATATGTTTATTTGTGTGGATATGTAGTACTTATTTTTTTTTTATTTTTTATCCTTTATCATTCCAATATTTGCTTATGCGATTGGAGTTACTTCACTGAACTATATTTGCATGTATGGTGAAGAGTATATAAGATTCGGCATAGCCGAATATAGCACTCTTACTTGTTGAAAATAAGATAAACGGTAAGACTAACAACTAGAGAACTTTTAAAATATATATTTTCCTGTTAAAGCTCGACGTAATAGGATAAAGAATGGGGTTGCTCCTCATAGATATAATTAGTTATTATTATGTTTTATTATTATTATTTATGAAATGCGAAGCACTCAAAAAATATATTAAAACTTTATTTAAATTAAAATTTTATATTGCTGTAGTTCTAAAAATAAGAAATTGGTGCCACTTATTGTCCAATACAAACTCATTTTTTTTTAATATTTTACATGAGTTATAAAATATATTCTGAAAACGTCTTAAAAGAAAATTTTTATAAAAAAGCTTTTTGAAAGCTCGCGTATCTATACGAAATCTTCAGAAAATCCATGAATTGACCTTAGGTGTAACCTCACTTTTTTCTATACGTATTTTTCATATCTATTTTTAGATTTCTAATTGTGTGCAGTTGTCTGTTACAATAAAAGTAAATATAATGTACAATGCTAAAGTACGCAAATATACTATAGAAGCAATCAGTTTTATCATTTTCTCCCTCTACTTTACTCAGCTTAATTCACACTCACATTAACTTTGGGTTTCTTTCAATTCTTTGTGAGTGATACTTAATGTTGTTGTTATAAAAAACTTTGTATTTTTGACATCTACGCTTAATAGCAGATTTAGTTTTGTAGCTACGACTGTAAATCTATGTCTGATTATATTATTTTTCTCTTGATATTGTAGTAATTAATTAACATATTTTTGTTATGTGTTGAGATTTTTATCTATTTTGTTCAATTTCGCTTTAATTTTGTTTACATTTTATTTTGTTATTCAATCTCGCATTTTTTATTCGTATTTCTCAGAAATTGCTTTGAATTTATGGAAATTTTAATAGTGTAGTTTGTATTGTAAATATTATTTCTTATTCAAAATTTTATTTAATTTTTTTGTAATAGTATTTTTACTACTCTACAATTTATTTCTTATTTCATTTGAGTTCTAAGGGTAGGTTAATATACAGTTGTGAGCAAAAAAATTGCAGCTCCATTATTTAAGCATGTCTTTTCAATATTAGTCGCACTTATCTAATTTTGTTTTTAATACTAGGCACATTAAATGCGAAAAAAATATTTGCAAATAACTTACTTTGTGTACACCAAATGGAAAACATGAAAATGTTCCGTTTTTTATTACAATTAACTGGCAACACTGCTAAAAAAAACATGCTTAATAACAGACACATTAATATCGGCGCGTAGGCTTTATGCTGAAATGTTATACTTAAATAAAAGGGACAACTTTGTGCCTTAGACAGTTATTTTAACTCATTTTATACATTCAGTGGTGTTCGGTAAAATAGAGCCACCTTGATCTATCATTTTTCAAAGTAAAAATAATGTACAACAAACTTTATGATTATTTCTTTTTTATATTTCGGTTTATTCATAAACTAAGTGATACACGAATAATGCAAATGTGGATATTCAAAACTTAAATACAAACTTATCCATTAAATTTTTTACAAGTCACCAGGTCTTGCCTGTGCATAAAAATAGAGCCAGCAAATTTAGATACTTAAAATAATTTTTTTTGTTACTGAGAGGATTTTTTTTCATTAATCATTATTTCTTTACCTCAGTATTTCGTGGAGTAACCCTTATTTTGTATAACGTCTAAGCATCGTTTTGGCATTGAGTCCACAAGTTTTTTCCACGCATCCTGAATTAAAGTCCAAAGTTCATCTTTATTGGATGGTTTTGGTCCCCGAAGACACATTTTTACTATTTGCCACAAGTTCTCAATAGGATTAAAGTCTGGGGACTGCGCCGTCCAGCTTAAAACCTTGACGATATGTTCTTCAAATCAGTGTTTTGCCTGCTTTGATGTGTGTTTTGGGTCATTGTCTTGTTGAAACGCCCATCGGAGCGGCATTTCCAATTCAGCATAAGGCTTCGCAGTGACTAAGAATATTTGTATAATAAGCGGCATCAATCCGAAATAAAGGCCCAATACCATAATATGAAAACATCCCCATACCATTACGTTTCCGCCTCCATGTTTAATGGTTTTTGTGGTGTATTGTGGACTGAATTCGGTGTTGGGAGGTCTTTGTACAGGAAATATGCTTCTGTCTGAATTAAATAAATTAGCTTTCGTTTCGTTAGACCATAAAATATTTCTCCATTTGCTTACAGGCCAATCTACATGATTTTGGGCAGATTCTTATCTTTTCTTAAGGTGCTTTTTACTTGGGTATGGGACCTTTCTACTACATCTAGCTTTCAAATTATTTCTAATGAAAAGCCTTCTTAGGGTTGAGGTAGAAACATCTTTTAAGGATGGAAGAGGTGACAAAAGGATTTTTTTACATGACGCAATTTTTTCGCTACAGCAGAGGTGTAATTTTCGACGTTCTTCCTCTATTTTCTGACTTGCTTTCATATTTGACGGTGTTTTCTACCATTTTTTTGGAGCACCCAATTATTTCCTTTATTATTAAGTTTTTTTATTGTCTCCCGGTTTTCAAAGGTACAATGTTTTCCTCTGCCCATTGTAAATACTGTTATATAAAAATTTTGTGAGATTCCTATCGAATGTACTTAAAAAACACTACGCTTACCTTTTTCTATACCTTTAATAAAAAAAAAATAAATTTGTAAAAGTTAATTATTTTTCAAAACTGGCTCTATTTTTTTGCACACCCGTTTACGCATCCAAATTTTTACCGATAATAAAATAAAGATTTATGACGTTGAAGCTATTTTAAACATAACGGGATTACATTTGTAAGAAATGTGTAAAATTAGTGGAACAACTCTTTTATGCGTACTTTTTAGTATAAGGAATTTATAAGGGTTAAGAGTATTGGGGATCAGGTGGCTCTATTGCACATTACTGTATATCGGAGTAATTTATTAGATGGGCTATTTAATTGCCAATTTTCTTTAACATCACCATTATTTTCACTAATGGTAATGCATTTTTACAAAAAGACTTGATTGATAATTATTTAAAAATTAAAGTCATTATCTTTGATGCGTGGTGGTCATTATAATGTACGTCGATTTTATCAACCATTGGTTTAATTTTTAGCATACATGCAATTAATTTGCAGTTACCGGTTCGTTGTGACGTTTTTTTTTTTTAAATAAAGAGGTTGTAAAATTTTAAGACAACTTGAGATCAGTTCTATACATTTTTTCTATTCATCATCGACGCAGCCCCTTATACGAGTGTGTGAAAGTTTATTTTAAAATTAAAAAAAAAAAAATGGATTTTCTTGCTTATTTTTTTGATGATTTTTTAAATGTTTCTTTTATTTATGTATATCCCAGTAAAAAAAAGTGAGGAAAAAGATGTAACGAAAACACCACATCTATATGAACGAAGTGGTGCCAATTCGGGTGAAAAACCTATGAATTTTACATTGGCATGTCATTGAAGGCATGTTGTTCGTTTTTAACAAAATTGTACTACTTTTAAATAGGTTTCTAAATGCTAAAAAGTTTCTATAATGAGAACTTATTTTTAAGTAATTAAATTACGTTACATTATATGTAGTTTTTAGAATATATATTTCTTTGATAACTTTAGAGCATCTCTTAAATTAGACTTAAACGATTTTTGATTCGAGTTCTTGTCATACGTTCTATCTGACAAATAAATTAAAATTGTACCATTAAGAACAAAATAAGAGATGAGGCTATAATTAAATCAAATTTCTTTAGAAAATGTGCATACGTATTGAAAATTTGCATTCCTTTGATAAGCACGTTATAAGATTAAATTGTTTTTAAAATAAATCGGTACGTATTTTAAAACAGTAACGAAATAATATATTAAGGAACTTGGACTAGACAAGCTGTTTGTTATGACTAACTTTAAAAATGTATTATGGTCTACCAAAACTTTTGGACATTCTCTCACAAAGGCCTTATTTTAATCCGCGACTTCCTAAAAAAGTTCTTATAGAACTCTAAATAAAATTGTAAAATAAAACAAGTCCTAAAATTCGCCCTTTAATTCGTTTATAGATTTAATAGGGAACTTTTTTATGTGCTTCGGTTTTTTGCCTTTCAAAAAAATTTTTGATTCTGATTTCTTGTTTGTTAAAGTAGTTGGTTAAATAGATGATGTTTACAGTGTGTACAACCTAAGGGAGATAGATGCGAAGAATGCTGATGGAGGACGCGGCGGTATAAAAAGTGCATCATTACATTCTGCTGGCGTCTAATTTTTCTTGTTTTTTTTTTTTTGAAAACGTCCGCATACATTTGTAAAATAATTTTTCTTTCTAAAAAAAGGATTTTAGAAATTAAAATAAATTAACTTAAGCCAAAATCACTTTCGATTCATTAATAATAATAACGTTTTGTCACTTTAAAGCGAGAACGCCAACTTTGTGTTGAACTTTTGTAAATCTAAGAAGATATTTTAAAAATAACTTACAAAATCTAGAAAAGGTGTATTAGCTTTTTTGGATGTGAATAAGATGCCGTTCGCTAAGAATGACATACATTATTTTTTACTGGGATAAGTTGTATGTATATATATTAAGATATTTCAAACCAAAAAAAAAAAAAAAAAAAATATGTGAAACAGTTTTTAGATTAAAGCAGATTTTACATTAAAATGTACATCTTCAAACCCCACTTTAGAATAAAATTTTGACCCCATAATTTTTTACAAATGTTATTTGAAGCCTTTTTAACCGAATAAAGTTAATTAATTGGATTTGTTCCGCCAGCAAATTTTACAACAATATATAGAGTTTTTTAAGGGCCGAAATTAATTCCCGTTTAGGTTTATTAAACGCTATTCCTTGTCTTTATACTCTAAATAAATATTTTTTTTTGTCAAAAATGTTGGTCAAGGATATATGATTTAGGATTCTCAGGAAAAATGAAATAAGATTTATTAGCTGTGGTTTTAGATGACTTTAGATCTCCGACATCATAATTTATATTTATTATGCTTAAAATTGGTAAATTATTAATTTATTTTTTGTTATTTATTAAACGGTTTCATTAAGAAATTTGTTATATTTTGCAACAATAAAAAAACAAAATAAACAAACAGATAACTTTACTTCCTAAAAAAAAAATAAGACCGAAATTGCAGAAACAAAATTTAATGCAATTTCAAAACTGAATTAAAAAAATTGCAGTAACAAATGTTGCATGTCTGGACGAGGAGATACAGGTTTTTTAAATAAAAACTGAAATCTAATTAAAAGAGATATGAAACCAATAGGTTCATGCATTATTGATATACAAGGTAAAATAGCATTATGAGAAAAGTACAATGCTTTTGAGTTAGATGATTCTAACCTCATGCAATTATCTTGACATCATTGCAAAATGGGTTGTAAATTATTATTTACAATAATTTCAAAACAAGTTGCATTTCAATCACTCGCTAAAATTTAAATGTCATCTGCAAATGTATGGCACCTAAAAAATCTCACAATAAAAGTCGTTCATATACATAGTCGTTCATATACATGGTAAATAAAAGAGGTGCCAAAATGAATCCTTGTAGGACTCTTATTGAGATTTGTAAGGTAGGAGATCTCTTTCCTCCAGACGCCGCAGACTAAAATCTATTAGTAATGAAGGACAAAAATACTTACATGTTGATGCTTCAAACGAAAAATCTGTTTAAAGCTTATAACACAAATTTGCATGACTGAAAGAGCCAAAGGCTTCACTTAAAACAAGGATTAGAAGCAACAAGTTTTAGTATAGTCTGTTTTCTATTTTTGATATAACAAATAAGATGAGTGAGGAAGGCGCATGTGATGCTTAAGATTGCTCCACATTGAGTAGAAAAAGAAAATCAGGAAAAGGTAAGCATAATTTTTTGTTTTCCGGGTAATTGAGTTGGTGAAGACTCCTCTACATTAGAACAGCGGAACAAGAACTGTTGCCCAAACCTGAGAGGAGCATTGTTAAGCAACAGCAGTCATAGCTGATATTGGAAAAAGATCATGTTTCAAATGTCGTCAAACTGCAACATACTGTGAATGTGTGCGGGACTTGAATGCACGTGTTTGCTAAACAAGACATCAAGCAGTTTGAGAAAGGAATGTTAAAAAAATTAACACGTACGAGGGCTATGTTCGGCTATATCGAATCTTATATACCCTTCATCATCTTTGGATATCTAGTTTAGTAAAGTAACTCCAATCAAAACAGCAAATATTGGGGTGACAGATAATTAAAAAGTAAGAAAAATAAATAAGTACTACATGTACATAATAATACATAAAATTGTTACCGGCTCTTAATGGGTTTATCAATTTTTAAAATTATTAATATTTTCTTAAATCTTTTCAAAAGCTTTTAAATGGTAGCCATATAAATATTTAAAAAACATTTTAAATTTCAGAGGCCCATAACTCGGAAAATAAGGGCGAGCGCCAATTTTTTCACTTGATATTTTTTTTGTTATTTTTTATTTTTTTATCACCCCATATATTTGTTTCTTTTATTGGAGTTACTTCATTGTTCAAAGTATAATGAAAAAATTAGTGGTAGGCGTGGTGGTTTGCCCGCTGGGTCAAAGGACCTATCTTGCTGATTTCCAATAGAACATCTTTAAATTTTGGTTGAAATCAAGTTTGCACAGGCTTAGACAGACGGACAGACGGACATCGCTCAATCGACTCAGAATACATGTACTTTATGGGGTCGGAAATAGATATTGTAGAAATTACACAACGAATGAGAAACTTAGTTATACCCTTTTTCCACTTTTTGTGGTGAAGGATAAAAAAATTCACATTTATTCACTGAATTTAAATAAAAAAATTGTCACGTCATCAAGAGTTTTGTTTTTGATACCATAAATCGTGAAACTGATAGCTAACAGAAAAATCCGGCAACCTCTCTTATTTACTTGCAGCTTAAGTTGTTGTTATTTTATTAACGAATCCCTAAAGTATGCTTCGATTTTAACAGCAACACATTTGAGCAGAGTTTCTTTCATTTAAACAACTGATTGAGTGATAATTTCAACACATTTTATGTTTAAAACCAACAACACAAAACTAATTAGAATTTTTTTATTGTTGATAGTAAAGCTGTTTTAAATTAAAGCGAAAAAGGGATCAATAAACGATTACCTTTTATGTGATTTTAATTTTATGACATTTGTTTGCTTCTGAAAGAAAGCGAAACTATTAATTAAACATCAACATATATTTATATTGAACTCTTTTGGAAATATTGACACGGTAGTTTTCTGTTCGTGTTAGAATTTTTTTATTAATGACAAGTGGCTATAGACACGTGTAGAATTCTATTCAGTTTATTGTTAATTAATAATTGTTTAACCGTTTTGCTGTTAAGGCAGGTTTATATACTTCTGAAATAACAATAATTTTTTGACACGCAAAGGCGTTTTGAAATGCTTTTAATGTAAGAACCTTGTGAGCATACTTTCTTTCATAGTTCTACACAAATATTTGTGTTCTTATTTTATTTTATTGTTTTTTCTTGCCATGATTGACTCTTTAAGGTTGTTTTTTAGACAATATTTTACTTAATACATTTCAAAATAATTATAGATATTACGTTGTAAAAGTTTAAACCAAACAGCTAAAAAGTGTTGGGCAAATTTCTTTTAAGTTAATTGTTTGTTTTCTTTTTAAGCAGAGAAGTTTTGTTTTGAATTAAGAACCCTTAACTTTGGAGCGAAATTATATATTTTTTTTTTTGTTTATTGCTTTTTCATTTTTATCTTTATTTTCAAGTTCAATTATATGTATATATATTTAATTCTTTGTGACAGAAAAATGTTAAGCCTTGTTGTAATAATTTTATACGCTTCACCACAAGAAAGTGTATAATTGTGTTCCTCATATATAGGGGAATTGAGTAATCGTGTTGAAATCAGTTTCGCCACTAGCCCAGATGAGCTATAGACAGTTTACATCCACTATTTTCTCAAACATAGTTTCGAAGGAGGTGTATTTGAAATTTAGCAACAACGATTCAGAAATGGTGAAGATACACATCAAGGCAGATTTATTTTACTAGGTAGTGTCGTCCGCCCAGCTAGTTTGTAGTTGGAAATGTCAAAAGTTTTTGTATTTTCCTTTGTTTATTTACGAATTTCAAAAAACACTAACAACAAGCGTTTGCGAGACAAAGCAAGCATGTGCATTGAGAGCAATTATCTTTTATTTTTCTTTGTGTTTTTGACGTTTCCAACACACAAAACAACAATAAAAAGGCATGTTGTTTTTGTAAATGTTGTATTTGTTGTATTACCGCTACTACCTTGTAATATAAATCTACCTTGATACACATGTTAAAAAAAGGCGGGCGATTTTCAGATATAATTGTGTTTTTTTTTTTGTTTGTTATTTTTGTGTTTTGCATTATTGTACTAAAATCCGAAAGTTAAGAAAATTACTACAAATTACCAAGTGATTGTTATATTACGAAACTATTTAAATTTCATTAAAATATTACATTTTCACCAAAATTTAAAACTTTGCTAAAAATTGTTAACCAAAAAAAGTCATCAAAAACTGAAAATACAGAAAAAAAAATCAATACGAAAATTAAAATTGTTTTTAATAATACCCTGTTCGGACATACGCTTTAATTAAGAGATTTAAAATATTACTTGAGTATTTACTTTTGATGTTCACACATATTCAATTTAATTTACTCAATTAAAATTTGACAGAAGTTGTTACTAATTGTTATTGGAAAGTGTTTACTTCAGTACTTAAAAAGAAGCAGCGAAAGAGTATAAGATGTGAATGTTTATAAATTTGCCCTACTTTTGTTACTGGCAACAACAGAACAGCTGATTCTTGTTCTGTTTTAGAAAATAAATTAATAAATATTAAATACTTTACTTCCTACTTCACTTCCCACGAAAATATTTATAACACATCGTTGATAGTCTAAAATGGTGTGGCTCTTTTTTGCCATAATTTGTATGGCGATTTCAAAACCGAATATCTACAGCTGAAATTTTTGACAATCACACAGCAGAAAATATAAATAATAAGTATAGTTTTCGGTTTTAAATACAAAATATTTTGAATTGAAGCTAACGTTTGTATAATAGTTAAAAGAAAGCTGAGAAAACTATACACAAGTAAACCAAAGAAATAGAACAAAATTAACTAAAAGTTTTACAAAAAAGATAGAAAAATTTTGGGCAATTTTGCAAAGTATTCGAAAATCGATGGCAAAGCTCTTGCAATCGATGGTAAAGCTCTTGCAAATGCTAACTGTTGCAATAAAAAATGCTTTAAGCATCGAATGCCGCTTTTTTGCTGTTTTAGATATTTATTTTTATGGTTGTTTGTTATTATCGTCGGTTCGCCTTTACTTTGCTATTTTGTTCCCCAAAATGCGTTTATTTACATTTTTCATTTGGAATATTAATGTTGTACATTTTTATTTTTCTCTATTGTTGCTAGTTTCTGCCGAAAATTTATTGAACAGACCTAATTTTTACATTAAAAATTTGCGTTTGTAAATTTGGAAGAATGAAGAGAAGTTCGGCTTTAAAAGAAACTTTGCTTGCTTTTATTTGAAATATAGAACTCTTCCAGTCAGTACGATCAAGTTCTGACTGCACGCTAGCTTTGAATCTCTATTAAATTTTCAAAAATTTTTTATTTCATTTAATTTTAAAAATTTTACTTTTAATTTTTATGGCATTTAGTTTTGTCATTGTATAAGATTTTCTCTCACTGAACACACAAGTTTTGTATGAGGAATCAATTAATGACTCAATTAAGTAATAATTGTTCAATTTATTAATTGATTTCTTATATGGTAAATTGACTTCATTTAGGGCCTTAATTGCGATTATATACGATTTGGTACAGCGCTGTTACTAGTTTTATTTAAACTTGGTGGACTTAGAGTAGAGAGGGCCGTGCGATATATCCTTAAGCAGGTAAAAAAAAACACGACTAGAAATTCATTGTTCTTTCGGCGCTTGTTTGATGAGTGTTCTAAATTCTCTTGTTATTTTAAAACGATAAGACGATCGGCGCTTCTTTTAGTTTTTGTTTATTTTGTTTCTCACTGATTCATTTGATAGTAAAAGACGGTTTTAATATTGATTTAACTGATGGAGTAAATAAAAAATTTAGGAATCAATAAATTGAGGAATCAATAATTGTGCATACTGAAGAGAATATCGCTGCTGTTAACGAAAGTATGGAAGAAGATCCAAATTTATCGATTCGTCGTCGGTCGCAGGAATAGGGGCATAAACCCGTACAAGATCCAGCTAGTGCAGGAATTAAGGCGTTCTTTCAACGATTGGGCTCTAGAGCAGTTAGTAAAAAACCCGTTGTTTTATCGCCAAATTGTGTTCAGCGATAAGGCTCATTTTTGGCTTAATGGGTTTGTTAACAAGCAAAATTGTTGCACATTGAGTGAGACTAATCCACAACATACTCTGCAGACTTCCTTACATCCAGTAAAATGCACCGCTTGGTGTGGTTTACACGCTGGACTTTATTTCTTAAAAAATGAGGCCGGATCTTAGTTTACGGTTAATGGAGATCGTTACCGTAACGTTTTTACATCGTTTTTGTTAAGGAATATGGATGACATTGATCCGGACGAAATGTGGTTTCAACAAGATGGCTCTACGTGCCATACGGTGACCGCAAACATCGAGTTATTGAAATCAAAATTTGGCGTTAAGTTTTTTTCGAGAAATGGACCTGTCAATTGGCCTCCAAGGTCGTGCGATTTGATAATTTCCTGTATGTTTGCGTGAAATTCATGCTGATAAACCAGCAACAATTGACGCTTTGGAGACATACGGCCAGCAGTACTTGAAAAAGTGATCCAAAATTGGATGTCCAGAATGCGCTTCGTCATTAGCAGCCCCGGTGGCCATATGCCCGAAATTGTTTTTAAATATTAATTCCATGTTCTGATCTTTGGTATAAAAAAAATTCTTCATTACAATTTAATTTTTTGTGTTATTTTTTTAAATTTTAAGTTCTATCTGGCTTAAAAACACCTGATACATAGACTACTGAATACGTGATTGGTATTTCACGGTGTCCTTCTTTGCGTGTTTACATTAAACTCGTCAACTTAACAAAGGTAATGCGCTTACTTAATGCGAGAGGTGCTGTTCCATACTAAACGTACCATGCAATTTCAAGGTTGTAAATTATAAGGCTAAGATGTCCTATGGTATTCATATTTAACAAATATCTACATGTGGTCCAAAGTCTTACGGTAGCTAGTGCTACCTCTCCAAGGCACAGTCTGCAAGTATCATATTCTTTGATTTTCATCTTGGTCATATGTTACTTCTAGGTTCAATGACCTAAAACTAATAGAGTAATCTAATTTTAGGTATCCCTACCATAAGCAAGCACTTTACTGGCTTTCCTGCTGAGGAGCTCATTGAGCACCATTTAAGCTATTGGTAGCCTCCCTCTAACTTTCCAGGTGTATTGAGTCTATCCATTGTTGTATCTAGTGCAACTTTGAGTTCGAGTCCATAAAAATTTATATCGGGTTCCTGTTTTACTAGTTCATCTGCTGCTTCATTTACAGCTGCGTCTATATGAACTTTAACCCGTATAAGCGCTACCTTATTAACCGAAGCGTTTTCATTTTATTATAGAACACTAGCTTGGAGTATACGTTCAGTTGCTGCACGCAATTCTGCAAGGTAAACGATCACGCAAACGCAGAGTAAACGATAAATTCAGCTCAGATGCTCTAACTCTACCGCCCATAAAAAAATCATAAGTAAAACCCCTGATGTCTTTTTCCATCCGCTAATTGCGTATAACGGCTTTACAATAATTGTCCAATTTAGCTTTTTGAATACTTTTTTTCTGTTTATCTCAAGACATCAATAGAAACAACGGCTAAATTTAGCACCAGCGGAGTATACAGACTTACTTGTACTTGCAACCATACATACATCGGACAAACTGTACGAACATTAAAAACAAGGTTTACAGAACACATACGATCATACAAAAGGAAAATGGAAGACTCCAATTTCGCAAAACACCTTAACACACATGGACACGAACCAAAGGAAATAGATGAATGTATGACAGTATTACACCCAAGTAAAAAAGGACAAAGACTAGACATTCTTGAAAACATGGAAATTTACAAAACACATACGTTTAACAGAGACATTATTAACGAACAGGTAAACACAACCTCTGACACGATTTTTACACCACTAAAATTACTAAAACACTCTTACAAACGAAAAACACCCACAGACGGTCACACTTACCTATCCAATAATAAAAGACCCAAATATTAACTATTTACCCCAATAAACAAGACAGATATCAGGGAATCTACCTGCATAATACTATTTAAACGGACAAAAATTACCTAAACCCACTACCTTTTATTCTTAACACTATCTATTTTTAACACTATCTCTTCAGTTTTAATAAACACGTGGATTGAAAATGATGTTATCACATCGAAAGCGCTCGCCGAACATCCAAAGTACACAGCCAGTGACGACGGTTATTACCGAAAATTATAACAACAGTATAATATATACAGGCGGAATCAACCCAATTAATTTAATGAAATCACAAGTCCCATTTGTTCGTCCTTTAGTAAGACCTTTAATTAAATTCGTTATCAGCAATGACTTTTCTTCTTCTGAAAATTATTCCATTATTTACCATTTTGCTTATCATTATACTTTTGTATTATAATATGGTTTTAAATGCTGCAGCTGCAAAATTATTAAACGGTCCATTCATTAAATTCTTTATTTATCTAATGAAGTGGTGTTTTCATTTTTTTGTTGAGCAGCTGATATTTACTTCATTTAAATTTGTTTTTATTCTTTTACTAATGAGTTAATAGAATATATGATGCAAATACCTGTTGTTTATTTGAGTGACAAATAGTCTAGATACAAAGTGAAAAAGGAACCCAAAATCAAATTTTTATTTGTTTACATTTTATATAAAACAACCCCATAGTGTTAAGAAGGCTTTACATATTTTTTAATTAAAAATAGTTTTAGATTTTGTATGGTTTATTTTTAATTTTCTTTTAAATAGTTTTTTTTTATAATTATCGATGTAGTGGTTCAAAAGCCTAAAAGATTTCAGTTTATTTTAATGATTTATTGAGGAAATTTGTTTTTCTATATGTGTGTTTAAGTCATTAAGTGTTTGCTGTCGCTGTTAAACAACTAAATAAATCATTCAAATAATTTGTTTCTTGTTGGACAATAAGCTCATTGCGTTAAGTTTTTTTAATAATAAATACTTAAAATGATCTGTTGTTTTTGACATCTATTTGTTTTATTTTTGTACTTTTTTTCGAATTAAATATTTGAAGTTCCAGAGGTTCAAGGTGTATTCGAAAAAAAAATAATAATAATTTGGTAATTCCTTTTGTTTTCAAATATTATATTGTACATACATACGTACATATCCATCTGTGTTCGTTTGTTTGCTTACAATAAATATCAATCTGTTTATTTTAAATGATGGGGAAAATTTTAAAACAAATTCTAATTTAGATTTTGTTGACAATTTACGTCAATTGAAGTTATTACTAATGCACAATAGGGCTGATTTTAAAAGTAATAACACAAAATTTAGCAACAAATAGTTTTAGCTTGAATATTTTTTATAAAAATATTAGAGAACTTACAGATTAGTGTAGAGGTATCTTTAGCTATTCTGATAAGCAAAAATAGCTGCCAGTGTATGGAGAATCACTCTAAAATAAAAAAGGACTTTTAAAATTCCTATGTTGAAATACTGGAATTTTAAAAACGTACTTTTATTACTTGGTACGTTTTCACAAGAATCTAAAAATATTATTATTTTAGAGAAAGTCTTATTTAATTACCAGACAGTACTATTCTTAGCAAAATCTTTTTAATTTATTAAGAAAAAACAAAAAAAAAAAAAAAATTCTTTAAAAAAGTGCGTTCCAAAAATGTACTTTAAGAAAGGCACATTTTATTTGTTTAAGTAACTGTTATTTAATAACAACAAAAAATACTAAAAAAACGCATTACCTTGGTGTTAATAGTAAAAAATTTTATCTATCTTTTGCAGATTTTATTTTTAAATAATTTTTATTTAATTACAAACAAAAAAAAAAATAAAATTTCTATTCTTAAGAAATTCGCATTAGCCTTGGTAAAAAAAAAACAAAAAAAAAATTTGGGCAATAAGAACCTAAAGCTGAAAGCTTATAATAAAACTGTTAAAAGTGTTTTAAAAAAGTACTTTTAATAAACTTAACCGTAAGAGAGTAAAATAAGTATTTTTTTAAAGACATAGATCTTAAAAATAAAAATTTTTATAAAAAATGCTATTTTAAAAAGTTTAATTTTTAAAGTATGTAATTTTGTCAAATAAAGGTCCTTTAAAAACTTTTTGCCTTTTTAAAAAAGTAAATAAGTTTTTTTTTGTAAAAAAATGCATTACTAGTTAATTACTTCTTTCAGATACACACCTGAAACACCAATGAGCGAAAAGTTATTTTAACAAAATATTATTGAAGCTCCTTAAAGAAAAAGTACTTCTTTTAATTTGTAGCTCTTAATAAAAATATTTGTTTTTTTTTAAATAGTAGTTTTTGGAAAAAAAGAACTATATTAGAGAACTTCTTGAAGAGGTACCTATTTGATGAAACAAACACTTTTAGAGAAAATTTTTGTATCTAAAGTAGTAATTGAAAAGTACTTATTAAAAAAAGTACACTTTACAAAGGTAAAAGTTTTTTATTGTTTTTTTCAAAACAAATAATAAAAACGAGCATTTGGGTAAATGTACCATTTGAACATCTTTTACAAAAAAGTACCATTAAGAAAAAAGTACCATAAAGCTTCCTTTTAAAGATTTCAAATAAAGAATGATTTTTCCCCCAGCTTAATAATATTCATTAATGGTCAAATATTTTTCTAATCAAAATTGTGGCTGTAATAAGTTCACATTTTTTTATTCCAATTCGGTCGCAAATATCATTTTTTGTAATTGAAATGTGGTTTATATTTAGAGCTGTCGACTAAAGCATTTAAAATATTTGTCTTTGTTAATTAACATTTTATCTTAATTCTTCTTTTTTTGTGTTTATTGTCTAAAATTTAAAATACTTTTACTTTTTATTCAGTCGCAGCGGTTAAATGATTTATAATTTAAATCAACAGCACAAATAAAATAAAAAACAAAAACATTTAGAAACAATGTCTAAAAGTAAAAAATTAAGAGATAAAATCACTTGAATTCAAGTACCAACAAATACTATGAGGACTAGAAAAAATACTTAACAAACAAAAAATTTACTTAATAAAAATAAATAAAAGTTAATAAATTACTAAGATTTAATTTAAGTGGAAAATTTATTAATTGTTAAATGATGAATTAAATTAAAAAAAAAAAACATTTTCGTCTGTTGCAAACAATCTTTATTTGGGAAATTATAAAATATTTTGTAGAATTTTGCGTCCAAGAAAGGAAAACGTAAATAACCTGGATAACAATGTTTTAATTTTTTACTTTTATTTCTAAAAACTTTAAGAGTATATGAGTCATATCATGAGGTAAATATGCTTATGCCGTTTATACCTTTTGGTTTAGTATTTCTATTATATTATTCCTTAAACAAATTTAAGAAAAAGTTCGTAATGTAAAACATTTTGACATATTTCCGCCTACAGGAATTCTACCTTAACACATGACTCAGACATACTATTTACTGTCAATATAACTCTAGTGCTTTGCATTTGATAAAATGCGTAAGATTGTAATGTTAATTGGTAATTTGCTGTTATCACTTCAAGAACAGTAACAAATTGAATTTCAGCGAATAGGATTTTGGTGGTAACAATAGCAAAAAAATTTTTATTTCGTCGTAGAAATAATAAGTTTCATAAATATTATTACAAGTCATTACATTTGTTAAGGAGGTGTATACGCTTTTTTATAAAGAGAAAAATTTTTAAAAAGAAAATTAGTCTATGCCGAATCAAAAGCAAATGTTGTGGCAGAGAATTTAAAAGTTAAAAAAAATTTTGGTACTGAATATTTACAGTTTTACATAAAAATGACATCGCTTCTTAATGACTTAAGCATTATTATAAAATTTTAGTATTTTCTTACCGATCTCTTCAAAAGATCTTAAATGATACCCATATTGATAATTTAAAAAATTTGATAATTTCAGAGCCCCGTAATTCGGAAAATATGGGCGACCGTTAATTTTTTCACTTGATGTTTTTTTCTTAATTTTTAATTCTCTATCGCCTGCTGCCTCGAAGTACATCAACCGATTTCCAATAGCACCGCTTTCGACACTATATCTGATCGATTTACATATCTATTTTTTTGTGAAACACCAACACGGACGGAAAGACGGACAGAGGAACAGACGGACATCGCTATCGTTTATTTATTTATCCCGGGATATATCGTAGTGTTTTTGATATTTTATTTTTCATCCTCTTTCAACTGTATAAAAGAGCCGAAAAAAAGTCAGCCGTATATGGTGGAGAAAGAAAGATATAATTACTGTTGGTTATTGTTATTTTTGCATAAACTTTGATTTTTGTCTTTGCTTTTTTGTTTGGACAAAAATCTTTAGTTTATTTAAAATGTTTGTCAGAAGTTTTCTGAAGAGTTAAGTAAGCGGTAACGAAATTGCCATCGAGACGTGCTTTGACCCTCAATAATCAATATAGGTAATTAATTTAAACGAGATAAATATATAAAAAATAGCACGAATTTTTTATGAAAAATAGATACTAAATAATTTTAAATAAAAATGTCATCGGATAGTAATGGGTTAAGCAATTTTAAATTTATTATTTCCTTAAAGATCATTTCAAAAGCTTTAAAATAATACCTATATTGGTATTTTAAAAATTATAGTACACAATCGTACTTTTCTAAGAAAAGTTTAAAGGCCCATAACGGAAAATGAGTGCAAGCCCCAATTTTTTAGCTTGATGTTTTTTTTTATTTTTTAATTCTATATCGCCTCATGCGTTTGTTTTTTGATTGGAGTTTCTTTACTAAACTAGATTTGATATAGAAAAATTACAAGCAGGCGTGGTGTTTTGCCGCTGCCTCAAAGAACATGGACCAATCTTGCTGATTTTCAATAGTAAATTTGTCGAAACAATGTGTGATCGCTTGGCGTATTTAAATTTTCTCTAGCTCATCTAGTGCCTTGGCAAAGTTAATTTTAATCCGAACAAGGACGGACAGATGGAAAGACAGACATCACTCAATCGAGTTCGCTATGTATAAGATTATTTGTTTTTTATGAGGTCGGAAATGGATATTGAGAAATTACACACGGAATATAAAAGACATAGATACACCCTTTAAAAAATACATTTTAGAAGATTTTTTTTAAATGTGTTTTTATTTTTAAAACGCATTTGTTAAAGTAAAGAAACATTTAAAAAAAAACGTATCTGGGAAAAGTTTTTTTTAAGTATCTTTTAAGAAGGAAAAAGTACTTTTTTGGAAAAATAAAAGTATTTCTATAGAAATAAGTATTTAAGAAGATCATGTAACAGTAGATCTTCCAAAAATAAACCTTTTATTAACTAAATTAAAAGTTTTCTAAGCGGTACTGTGCACATTTTTAAAAGCGCCTTTACTAAAAAATACCTCTAACAGATATATTATTAGAAAGTCCCTTTTTAAGGTGTATTTATAGGCAATCTTTAAGAAGAGTATATAATAATAAATTGTTAAAAATAAAATCTCTAAAAAAGCACATTTAAAACACTATCATATTTAATATTCTAATAAACCCTTTAAAGAAAGATTTAAAATTGTTTATGAAAAATGCCTTAAAAAGTACCTATTAACAAGACCCCTCAAAAGTACTTATTAAAATGTACCTGAGTTTTAGGAAAAAAGAATAAAATCTCTAAGCAACATTTATTTATAAAAGGACTTTAAAAAAGCCTGGATTAAGAAGTACAGTATTTACGCTATGCAATTTTTCATGAAAGTAGCACCAAATTTTTGTTTATTTGTGAAGAAGAGGGTTAAGCAATGTAGGTGTCCTCAGTTTTAATGTTATGTTTCTGTTGGTTATGTTTTGTTTAAAATAAGGATTATCGCTGCAACTTATAAAGAGAATCGGAAAAAATTGATTCAATAAATGGGATAGTGTAAACGTGGACAAGGTTAATTTTTAGAAAATCTTCATTAAAGTGTTTTTTTAAATTACTCTTTAAAAGAATTATTCGTTAAAACAGCATATTAAAAATTGCTAAAAAAAACGGCAATTTTTCGAAATAGAACCATAAAATGTTAAAAAGTACTTTTTAATGAAAAAAAAACTACTTTCTTCGAACCCTTGAAAAAAGAACTATTTGTTCTAGCATAGGTTTCATAAACTTTCAAAAAGCGGCTACTTGAAAAAAAGAGAATGTTTTTAAATGAATAAAAAACTGCATATGCCCATGAGTTCTTTTTGTACATTTTACCTTTTAGTTTCATAAATTTCTTATAGTATTATGAACTTTTATTTAAATATTTACACATCTGTATTTATTTGAACAATTATTTTTTAATTGTTTTCTTCAGCCATTGTTGATTTGTTTAAGGATTTGCACTGACCTTACGTGTATTTTTTATTTGCATTGGAAATTTTGTTTTTAATTTACGAGCTAAATGAAGTTTTAAGGTTGAGATTTTTTAAGATGAACGATGCCATATCAAGAATATATTCAATGTTAAATTTAAGTGATGTTTTTTAATTTTTTAATATTTAAACGTATCATTTATTACACCTACAGTCTTTTTCCATTTCATTTTAAGCTTAACCATTTTTATTATTTATTATATTATATTCCTATTGCTCTTTATCTTCTCTAGGTGTTTCCTTAAAGATTAAATAGTATACTGCTGCAGTTGAATTATATACTTTATTTTTCATTATTCATTAATAAATTTCTAGCTCTAGATTTATCTTTTAATATAATTATTTGTTTTGAAATCATTATTTCATCATGTTTGTTTATTTTTTCGTAATTTTTTTCTTGTTATTTGAGTAGCAAATTGTACGAGGAGAGTAACAGAAATACTTGACTTCGCAGGGAAATTAAAATTTTTAATCTTTTCATTTCATATCATAAATCTTTAAAGTTTTTCTGTGCTAAAATGTGTTTGAGTTTTTAGAAGTTTTTTATTTTGAAGATCCCACTTTGATCTCTATGCTAGTAAGCCCAAATCGAAAAGGCTTATTGAAAATCTCTGCATGGAAAAGTCACTGAGAATGAAATTATGTTAGAAAAAAATTACTGTCCGACCCAATGTGAATTTGTCACACCATAAATTTGTGCCATCCTGCTACACTCAAATACCTTTTACAGTCTTGTTGTTTAATTTGGGTTAAAACAAATTGTTGTGATTAAAGGTCAAGCTATAATGTATAACATAAATTACGCAACTGTCCAAATACATTAACTTGTATGTTTCAAAATATAACGTACTTAAGAAAACTTTTTGTAAATTTTCGTTAAATGTCATTTCTTTAAGAAATGACATTTCCCTTCGGAAACAGCTGATTGTGCTTCGTATTATACATACGTAAAGAAAAATTGCAATGAAGACCTACCATGATTAATTTTGAATTTTTAATTTAAAAGGAAATGTAGAAAAAAAGAGATAATTGTATATGCTTTAAGTGATGCACACCGTTGCATTTTGTAAGTTGTAATTTTTTTTAATTGAATTTATCTTACACATCAACAAAAATTGGAAATATGTATGCCTATATGTATGTATATATATATAAAATATATTTTTTAAATGCTTTTTTGTTTTAAAATTTTGTTTGTAAATATTTTTGCAAAAGATCGAATTAAACATAAATGTGCAACTGTGGCAAATTAGTTATTAAGTTTATGTAAGTACATTGTAGCCATCTAAAATTTTTTAATGGTTTACCTCAGAATTTGAAAGAGCTTTTTGTTGGATTTCTGACTTAAGTTTGGGCTTTAATCCCTTCTGTTTATCGTTTAAGCTGATAGTCGTACCCGAAAGTCTTAGAGAGCTACGGACCACCTACTCAGAATACGAAAAAAACGGAAATTAGGCTTGGTAACAAGGCAGTTCATTTAAAAATAGATCTTGTTGTTTAAGTTATACCTCCTAACCTCCTAATGAGGGTCAGCACAAAAAAAAAAGAAAATAGAAAAAACTAAATTCTACTGCATTGTTTTGTGAAATATATTGCTCTTAAGGTTTTTATAAAATTGAGAATGTCAAGTAAAATATTGTTAGAAAGGCCAGGATTTACTGTCATACACAATTGTACTATTAATCACACAAAAATACAAAAATCTGACAGAATTCTGTCATACTTAAAAATCGTTCAAAGTTGGTTCGTAGGTGCCACACTTTTATACAAGAAAGATGCAAAAACATATGGTTTTAATAAATAAATATTTTTTTCTCCTCATCTTAAAAAAATCAACTCTGATCGCACAGAGAAAACTGTTTTATTAATTATTTCAAAAGATTATAAAATCGTACAGATCTGTCAAAAAGTTTGTCACACACATTCTCTTTTAATCCACACTGTCATACTTTTTGAGTACACATGAAATTTTTAAGGGGTCGTACGACTAGTACTATTGCCATTTTAGCTCTTTTGATATTAAGCTAGAAGACAGTCTCTTTCTTTGCACACTGTCACGTCTACTTTTCTAAATTAGTGAAGATTTATCACGACTACTCTTATTGATAAATATATTTTAGATTTAAGTTTTTTAGCTTTATTAGTTCTATTACTAAGTAATACGACATAATTACCTTTTTATTGGGTAAAAAATATAAATATCAAATATTATATTTCATGCAGTAAGGAATATCCTATGAAAGACCGGTACGACAATTAAAGGCTGCGTTAGCTTTTAAAAAACAATGCTAACAAACACAAGAATGTATATACTCGTACCTTTATACATTTGTATAAAAAACGGTGTACATTTTTTGAACAAAATTGAGCAAAAAACATTTTCCTCAGAGGTCATTTGTTCTTTAGTAAGAATTATAAAAGGTGATTGAAGAAAATAAATAATTAAAAATATAAACAATTTTGAAGCAAAATTTTATAAACAATTTTTGTCAATTTTAACTTCATATCAAATTTTAATTATTATTACCAGATAAATGTATTTTCTTAATGAATTTTTTTTGCATTTTACTCAATAAAGCCATATTTTTCAGTCAATCACTTCTCTTTTAATGCGGCAATAAAATTTAATTTATTTTTGTTAATAAACAAAAAATTATGGTCATAATTTAGCGCAGTGTCTTTAAATGTGTGGGAAAACAATAAATAAATACTGCAATTATTGGTTTAAATTACTTTAAATTAATTTCTTTACAATTGATTAGTGAGGAACAGAAAACAGTGTTGTTTGGGAAAGGTAGACAAGGAGATATCATTTGATTTTTTAAATAAATGAAATATTTATTATAGAATGGATGTCAAAAGCACATAAATATATGAAAATTTTGTTAACAGGGATGGTCTTTGTGACTGTAAGTAAATGTTAGTTTGCTACAATTTTTCTGAGTGGGAAGTTAGTGCCCAGTTGATAAAAAGCAATGAAACTTTATATTTCTTAAAGGATAATCATTGAATCTCTACTAACTTCCTAAGTCGTACTGACTATAAGAACTAGAGATTTTTTTGCGGAGCGGGCTACAGCCCTTTAAGGAGAAACAAACTCAAAACATTCTGGGAGTTGGTAAGCGGTACTGACCATTCACCAAAAAAAAAAAAAAGAAAATAGTATAGTAATAATAGTTCAATACCAAAAGAAGTTCTTTAACAAAAAATTAGTTATTCTAACGATCCCTTTTAGAAAACTCATTGTGAATGCAATAACAGAAAATTAAAAACTCTTCTTCTACTACCTGGATGCATGAAATATTCCCCAAATTTTTTTCTATTCCTATATAGAAAC
Organism: Gymnosoma rotundatum; assembly: GCA_916610165.2. NCBI lineage: Eukaryota > Metazoa > Arthropoda > Insecta > Diptera > Tachinidae > Gymnosoma > Gymnosoma rotundatum. The sequence goes on from OU744337.1 coordinate 37,600,915, forward strand.
AGACCCATTTTTTAGAGATGATAATACAGTGCGAAAGTCTGTAGAAAGACATAGTGAGTAGTCATAAATTATTCTAATTTTTGTGTGTAAAACTTGTTGAAACTTTTTGCCTCCCACATCATTGAATTACTATTTCAAATGTTTATCGTATTACACGGATATGATGACTGGACAAGATAAAAGCAGCATTGAAGCAAGTAGGGCTAATTCATCAAATCTTTTATTACTAGATATTATATATTTCGATAGCAAGTTCAGTCACCTTTTTTCTACATTAAATATGTTGGAGGGTAGGGAAAAATGTGAGAGCGCATGATAGCATGAATTATTAGGGCGAACGGCTAGGAAAAAAAAATTTCGGTCTGACAGTGACCCATACAAGTTAAAGGTGATTTTATCTGAAAATATTCGCCAAGGCAGATGTTTACTGATCCATTTGCACACCAGTTTAGACTTCCAAGTCTGTCCTGAGATCTCTGCCTCCCTAATCTTTCCTACGCGAAAGGATAATTATAGGTTTGGGGCTGTTAAAGAAAAATTTTGTTGAAGATCTTGCGCTAAAAAGAGGGAAATTTATTCATTTTGCTGTTGATCGAAATATCAAATTTGACTTAAAATATGTGACGTAGATTTTTTATGTATAAAGTTTGACATGTCCAGCGACAACGAGAATTATTGAATACGCCACCGCTACCACTTTATACACGAAAACGCCATGTTAACATTTAATCGAAGCGGCTAGATTTTATACTCTTAATTGCCCTAACTTCTCATCAACTTTGAGTGAAATAATCAACAATGCACTTAAATCATTTCTATTTCTATAGATTACTAATGGTGGCATCAGTTTTTTATTACCTAGCGACTCACAGATAGAACCAACTTGTCTTTATTATATTATATTAATTTAATTTAGATTTTTCCAAATGCCAGATTCTTGCAGTCAGCTCAGACAGCGGAGACAGATTTCTACCGTATAGTTTCTGATTGGTTTTTCCATTGAGTCACTCGACTAGATCTTGGACACGAAACTGTGAATAGATTTATCATAGGACCGCGAAAGTTAGTAAAAGATAAGCTAACAGAACTCCAGTCCTTATTGGCAAGCCTTGAACTTTTGTACATGAAATATTTAGGTATTTATAATTTTTTTTTGCTAAACTTAGCCAAAATAAATTAAATAATATTATCTTTGTTAATCGTAAAAAATGTGAAAAAAATCATTTTAAAAGTGAATAATAAAATAAATAAAAATAGACATTTTAAACAAAGATAAAAATAATAAAATTTATTTGAATAAATGCATGCGAAGGCAAGATTTAACATGCAACAAACAAAGGTTTATTTTTTTCTCTTTTAACAAATTTTATTTGAATTTTTCTACAAATCTTTTTTTGTACAGGGCTTTAAAATGTTTTTGCCTTTTAATTCGTTGTTCTCTTTTGTGTTAAGTTTTTGTATATTCAGATAAAAAAAGACGCCGCAAATTTTTGTTTAAAGACATAAACAAACATTCACCGAGACATAAGATAAGCGACTTAATTACTTTTACCAAAAAAAGAAGCGGAAAAAAATAATGAAAATAATAGATACATAACAAGACTACTTAGTAGTAAAATTGGAGCCAACTAATAAAAACTAAATAATTCTTAATAAAACAAGAAATAATAAATAACGAAGAAAAATTTATCATATGAAAAAAATATTTTTGTTACAATAAGATGTATTAGCTTTGAAGGCATAAAGGCCTTTATATCAATCACTTATAATATATGTATAAAGTACTCTATTATAAAAAAAAGTAAAAAATATTTTGTAATTGTAAATAAATATTTTCAAGGCTTCTTTTAAATTCCTAAATGTGTACACATTTATAGAAGTGAATCTCAACTTGTTAATCAAAAAAGAGGAAAATTTAGTTTTCATGCCCTTCACCACAGGTGAAAAGATTGTAATTTCTACAATATTCATTTCCGACCTTTAATGGCCTTGCTGCCATTTCAGTACTTTCGGTGCTAGATTCAGCACTTCTTTTGTTGATTTAGCAGCAAAATTGCCGATTTAGCACATACCACTATTTATAGCACTTTCCAACTCTTCATTTAACATTTTTTAGCACTTTTAATTTATAAAATTTACAAAATTTCCAAAAAAATAATTAATGTACTTTTCTGCAAAACAATACTTTTCTGCAAAACAATACTTTTCGTGCGTAACAATTGCAATAATAGCAACGTAAGTTTGGCAACATAATTTAACAATTAATTTTTAACCTCTTTAAGCACTTTTTTATATATCTGAATTAAAAAGTTGTATATTCAAATCTTATTGCGGATACCTAGAATAAATTTGCCTAAGTATATGTAAATGTCGGGGTTTAAATTGCTTGCTCAAAAATAGCAAGAGAACTAAAATCTTTGCTTTGCTTACATGTTTTTCAGCAAATAAAAAAACTAAATGTCTCAGCATTAACAAAACATTTCATTATAAACGAAGCAAAAGCCAAAAGCAAATGCCAAAAAAGAGAAAGAAACGTACAGACTTAAGCTGACTATGTGTTTCTTTCCGCAGCAAAGCATTTATTTTAAAAATGTTTGCTGTTGCTTAAGCAATAAGTTGATGTTTGTTTCTTCTTTTGCTGTTGCTTTTTAATGGTGTAAAAAAACAACTTTTTTAAAATGTATATTCTTATGTATTGCAAGTAATAAATACATAAATACGTGTTCAATGTTAAAAGGGATGAAAAGCAGTGAGTTATAGCAAGTAACAGCAAGCAAAAACAATCGTAGTTAGCAACAACTTCATAGTAAAGAGTTAAGCAATAGCAAAAATAAAAATAAAGAACAATTGACTGCTTAGCAACAGCAAACGTTTTCAAAGTAATTGCTTTGCTGATTGCTTCGCTGCATAAATAAATACATAGTCAGCTAAAGCAAATGCGTCTCTTTCTTTGTTTTGCATTGGCTTTTGCTGCATATTTTTCCACAGCAACTGTTAAGCAACTACATATGGATTTAAAAAAAGACAAGCATTTTTAGTCACTGGTGTATGTGATATATACAGGCATGGCACAAATTCCGATCGGAATGTTTTTGATTCCGTATTAACAATTCCGATCGATTTAGTTTTACCTTTTTCAGATTCCGATCGATTTTGCTTATTTCTAAAAAATGCTGAAACTCAACGTTTTTATTTAAATGTAGCTATACTCGTATTGCGCACACCAAAATAAACAATAAGGATAATCTAAATAAGGACACATAATAAAAGTAAGTTTGCAAACCGCCAATAACAAAATTTTATAAAGAAACTAAATTTCACTTTAAAATTTAAAAGTGGTTTCATTCCGAAAAAATTTTTCGTTTTTCGTTTTCTGAAGAACCAATTTGTGGAATTGAAATCACTTTTGATCGGAACTAAGTTCTGTAACATGCCTGATAATTTAAAGATTGAATTATTATTTTTATTGTGTTTTAAAGACTTTTTATGTTTAATAAATAATTTATTGTTTTAAGAAATTTGGTTTTTTTCAATGAAAATAAATATTTTTAAGGCAACACAAGCATAAATGATAAAACTATGAACTCTCCAAGAAAATATTTGCCTAAAACTAAGACATTTAAATTTTGGCAGTATGTTTTAGTACTTAAAATTTGTTTTAACACTTTTTTGGTGCAAATTCGCTCCAAAAATTTTTTGGATCTGATCACACTGATGAGAGGAGTCGATTTAGCGATTTCTGTCTGTCCGTCCGTAATCGGGTTGAAATCAGTTTTGACATGTCCCCAGAGAAGCAGTGGAAAATTTATGACTACCATTCTCTCGGTTATAGTCAAAAGAGGTTCTATTGAAATTTAGTCCTTATGTTTTATCGGAAATATTGCTCCTTATGTTTTTCAGAATTAAATGTACTTTTATGAATATTGTTGTTGTTTTCACTCTGTTGTATTGAAAACCGAAATTTCAGCAAAAAAAAAATATATATATAAACTAACAGGTAATTGGAATGATACTAAAGCATCTAGTTTTTATCAAAATATTACAATTTTATCAACATTTTACCAAAAATATCAAACTTTGTTAAAATATTGTGTTTGCAATAAACAATTTAAAATATTTATTTTCACTAAAATTTTGAAATTATCACCAATTTAAAAGTTTTCTTAAAAAAATTGCCCTATCGCAAAAAAAAACACAAACTTACACTATTGAATAATTTTTTTTGTATTATGATTGTACAATCGAAGCTAAAAACCAAATATCTGAACTCTTTAGAATATTCCTGTCAATGAAAGCTCAACTCACTAAGAGTCTTGCTTTAAGAGCTTATATTTCAAAATAGTGCAGAGCAGACTCCAAGGTGACAAATACCAATTCAACTTCACTCCAAATAACTTTTTTATATCAAAAGTGACATTCTTCGGCAAAAAACTATATTTAAATTAAATAAATACACTATTCTTTTGGTGAAGGATATATGAGGTTCGGCACAGACGAATATATGACTCTTATTTGTTTTATTATCTTGCAGTATTTGTTAATAACGTATCCATCCACGCTACACCACTATATTGCCCCGGCCAGCTTATCAAATTTACGCCTCTAACTAGACTACACTGCACTGTAGCCTAAATATAGGATACAATTCACGATCTCATGTTTAACAAATGCAGTCACAACTCTTCCTCCTTGTTAAGACATACAGGCGACTTGACCAGCCGGTCTATTTTGCTAATATACAGGCTCTTTCTCTAACTCATCTGCAGCGACAAAACATGTTTTATTTATTTGAAAAGGAGCGAACGATTATTATTTTAATTCCTTAACGACTTTCTAAGTTTATGAAAATCGTCAGTGACTGAAGGATTCCCGAGTTCCAGCCAGTTTCCAAATGTTGATAGAAACACGTATCCGATAAGAAGCCAGGAATCTTTTGTTTTTTATTGGTATGCAGGGACCGTCAAAGACTGGGTAAAGTTAAAATAATCTTTAATCCATAAAAAAGGTATAGATAATAAGTTTTATACTTGATTTAAGGCTATCCGCTATTATTTAAATTTTATTAAATGCAGAAAAATAAGATCATAAGTTCAAATCCCAAAACAGGTTTCTATAAACGGGAAAATGATTGTTATTGAACAGCTGTAGTTTGTAATATTATAGATGGCTAATAAAAAGAAAAAATCAGTTTAAAAATCCTAAAGTCCTAAAGAGCTCTGTTCAGGCGTGTATGTATCAGAGTATAAGATGAGATATTTAACGTTGATTTAAGAATATCATGTAGCAAATCTACGCGGAGCCTTTGATAGACAGGAAAATAACAAACTAAAAATGTATGGCAGTTATATCTTAGTAGGCTGAGTACCTGTCTGAAAAACAAGGTTAATGAGATCAAGTCTGGGGCACAAAGCAATGTAGTGTAGACAACTCCATAGATTTCTTAATGCGCATGTTTAGTTAACAAGTGATCATGGAAACAATTATAGCTAAAGCCCGAGTGTAAGAAACACAAGACAAAACTTCAAAAAATAAAAAAAACTGATGATTAATTATTTTCTCAAAAACATTCTCGCTATTTTTCCCACTTCAGGTCCGTCGTAGCAGCTTGTAGGAGGGAATAACATTTAAAAATTTCTAAACATATTTTTTTAATTTTTATTTCAATTTTATTTTTCGTTTTATTAAAATTATACCGCACAAACTAAAACAGCGGCAACAGCATATTCACCAATACACTGGCTGTGTTTTATACAACACACAATTTACAAAAGGTTGTGAATTGACCAATTGTATTTTTGTGCAATAAATTAGCAAATAAGTGTAAAATACATAAATCTGAACTATATTCTTACAGGTTGAAGGTAATTAAAATTAAATTGCATACAGTCTTAAAGACAATTATGAAAAGCTTTATTTATTATAGCTATTGAAGATTGTAGCTACTGCTCTACAACAAATAATTTAAATTAAAGTCAATAAACTAAAATTAATTTAAAATAAAGATGAGAAAGTTAACATTTATATAAAACTAATTTAAGTTCAAAGCGAAAAAAAAGAAAATAATTTATAAATGCATCTTTAAGCTAAAAATTATTGCCAAACTGGTTTCGCTTGTTTTGTTTAACCTTTAACTTTTTAAATGGATCATTTCATTTAATACTTTTAAGCGGAGTTCGTCTTTTCACTTATTATTATATGATTTCTTTAAAAAAACTTTATTGCTTTAAACTTTGTTGTTTAAAATTTATACTTTTCTGACCTTTAATATTGAACTAATTTTTTCCAGAAAAATTTTCTGTTTTGTAACGGATATCAAATGTCAAAACCAATTTAAGAAAGTTTTTTTTTTGTCTACAATTCATTGGGAAGAACACAAAATAACATAAAACTAGTCTTAATGTAAACAAGTAAATGTTCTACATTCGGCTGTGACGAATCTTATATACCCTTCACCAATAATACAGCATGTATTTATGTCAACCTGAACGGGTCATTTTCATTAATAGATATTCCATACAATATCAAATCTACTTCGCAACTAGACTTTGACAAAACCAAGAACTACTAAAAAATGACATTTATATGAAAATCCAAAACATAGCAGTAAAAATAAATAAAATATTTTTTAATAAAATATTAATAAAACGATGAAATAAATTAATGAAGTGTAAAATCTAAAGTTAACAAAATCACTTTTATTTTATTTGTTGTGAGTATGAAAATCTTGCTAGTGTCACCATACATAGTTGTTTACTAGATTACTAGATTTTAATAAAGATTTCAAATCTCGTAAATTTTGATGTAATGTAAATGCACTATGAGCCAGCAAATATAAACACAACATCTACCTGTACTTGATAAAAAGCCCTTTAACAGTGTTGACTTTTTTATTAGCGTCATTATATTTAAACTGTTATTTAAAAAACATACAACAACAACAACAATAAAAAAAAGATTTATAATATTTACAAATATAAAGGTAAATAAAAATAATTAATTTTTGTTTTTGCAACAAATGTAAATAAGACAAATTGGGTTCATGTTCCAGTTAAGAAAAACAACAACACATACAAAATTTAATACATTGGCATATATTTTGTCATAAAAAAGAGGTAAATAATCACAGTCGCACGTTGTTAGAACAGCTCTATTTGAAAACTCTTATAAAAAATTTTCAAACGTTTGATGTATGTATACCAATTTAATTTTTTCCGTTCTTATTCTTCTACGTTATTGTGCAATTTTAACAGAAAAATTTTATTCCCACAAAAATAAATGAATAAATCTTTTTGACCACAAACGGTACAAATAGAAACATGGATTTACACCTTGGCCTTGAATTCCGTTCTCATCGTTAAGTAAAATATATGTACATATGTACTCGTATATATATTCTTCCATTTTCTGCATTATGGATTAGGCTTTACAATAATAATACGACGCACATAGGGGTATTTTGCCAATCTAGCGGGATATTACGTTTTTTATACCCTTTACCACTAAAAGTAAAAAAAGGTTATATCTTTGTTATTCATTCCGTTTGTAATTTATACATATCCGAAATCGATTGAACGATACCCGTCCGTGTTAGTGTTGAAATCCAATTTGCCAAGGCACTAGATCAGCTAGAGAAAATTTAAATATAAAGTTCGGTCTATGTGTTTCTAGGCAACGGGAAAAACACCACCCCCGCTCTTCATGCCTTTTATGCCCTCTACCTCTAATTTTTACACATCTGAAGTAACCCCAATAATAAAAAATACAAATATATGGGGCGATTAAAAAAATAAGGAGAACACATCAAGTAAAAAAGTTGGCGCTCGCCCATATTTACCGAGTTACGGGTCTCTGAAATTTACAAATTCTTTAAAATATCAATATGGGTATCATTTAAAAGCTTTTGCATATGACTTCAAGGAAATACTAAAGTTTTTTAGAAATGCTTAGCTCATTAGGAGCCGATGACTTTTCTGTAAAATTACGTATATGTATGTAGTACTTAATTCGTTTCCCTTTTTTATATCTCTGTCACCCTAATATTTGCTTTTGTGTTTAAAGTTACTTCGCTAAACTAGATTTACATATGAATGTGGTAGAGAGTGCATAGCATAGCCGGTACATGGCATAGCCAAATATAGCATTCTTACTTGTGTTTAGCTTCTATTGGCTCTAAAAATTTACTAGATTAATGACACTTGGCAGAAAAATCTGTAATGATCACAGAATGTTAATGCTATAAGAAAATTCGTACCAAGGCGAAAAAAATTCATCTGAGAAGCAGACATAATCCTACCCTAAAATATGCAGTTTTTTTAATTTTCCCGTCATTTTGTTAAGCAATTACAACTTTTAAGACCAAAGTATCTTCACAACATTAAATATTAAAATATTATTTGAAAAAATAAAATAAATATTAATTTTTATGGGCCAAAACGTCGCTGTGAAAAATTATTTTTAATTTTTTTTTGCCAATTTAGTTATTTAAAAATAAATAATTTATTCATAGTAATAACTTGAAAGACTTCTTCAGAATTTGAATCATGAAAGAAGCGTGAACCTTTCTTTTAGAGTGGGTGTTATAAGAGTAATAAGTGGGTTGGAACTTAGCAAAAGCCTATTAATAATATCTATGTTACACTGAACCATTGAAAAACTTTCAAGCAAAATTCTGCCTGTAAAGCCGGAAATGTTTGTTTCGTGTCTCAGCTATTGCGCAAAAACGCAAAGGAATTTTTCTACAGTATAAAAGTAGAAATCGTAAATTTTATAATGACATATCATTTTTAAGATCGCGATGAAGATCACTCAGAAAAACATTTTCACTTTTTTTTGACAAAAAGAAGAAGAAAATACTTTTTTTTAATTTCGAACGTAATTTTTATCATAAAAAATTAAAATAAAATTTTTCTAAAAATTAATATAAGAAGCTGCTAATATAGCCTTTTACAGAAAGAAAAACAGTACAAAATCTTTCTTCGTCTAGCACGAAAAATATATTGTAAACCTCTCAGAATCAGTCAACAAAAGTAAAAATATAGCGATTAATTCAACTTTCCTGACTTTAACAGTGTCCTAAAATGACAAATCTCAAGCAGGATCCTTGAAAATTTACTATACGATGCAGAATTTTGTTATTTATCCAGCTGCGTACTTAAATTTTTACATTTCTCAAAATTAATTTGAAACGAAGCGGTACTAAAGCAGACGTATTGAAATCTACTAGAACAAATCTTAATTTCATAGAAATCTAGGTTGACCTTGGCAAAACTGATTTCAACACTAACGCGGATGGGCAGACGGTCATCGCTCAATCGACTCTCCTATATATAAGAGTCAAGAATATGTAAACTTTATGAAATCGAATAATATTGCAGGAATTACAAACGAAATGACAAACTGAAGTATACTCTTTCCAATTAATTAATAGAAAAGTGTGCTAGAAGTAAATAAAATTTGAAATGGCCATTGACGAAGGGCAGCAAAAGTAATAGTTTAATAATGAACTTCACATCGAGGATAGACCACTACAGGATAAGCTGCAAAAAGGAAGGCTTTGCTAAAGATATCGACCTTAACACTTAAACGAGTAAAATACTTAAACGAGAAGACTAAAAAGTTTAAAAATCAAATTGATACTTTCTTGACTATTAAAAAGAAACTATTAATAAAACACCATATAAGTCTCTAATTAGTCATCTGGTTGTACTATATTTGAAAAAATATTGACGATTTAAAAAATGTTTATGCTTTGAAATTTAATTCTCATACACTTGCTAAATGATTTTAGTAAATTAAATATAAAAAAATCTCACACAGAAATGGCTTAACTTGCTGGAAAATAAATGCTCCACAAATTTTTACACAAAAGAGTTATTAAAATTAGAAACAAAATTTTTAATATAATTAACAAATTCAAAGGTTAATTAACACAACTAAAAGTAAGGTTAATATTAAATTAAAAACACAATTCGCGAATGGTTTTTGTCACTTCTTTAAAACACAAAGTTACTTTAACGTTGTTAACGTTCAAATCTCAACTTAAATTTTTATTAAATTTTATTTTTTATTACTTTTTTATGCAAATGTTTTAAAGCCTATAATTTTATGTACTGTTTCCATATTACAGGCGATCAACTCGTCCGAAAAATTTATATGGAAATAACTCAAAAAACTGATTGCTTTTCATATAAACTTTTCAGACGAGTTGATCGCCTGTAATACAGAAACAGCATATTAATTTGTTATTTTTACTGAATTTGTTTTTCTTCGAAAATGAAAAACTTTAATTTTAAGATGCATTTGAAATTTGGAATTTTTGTAAGTTTTTAAAATTATCATATAAATGAATAATATAAAGTATTATTTCAATTTACTTGATATTTTCATGAAATATTTTTTATTTAAAAAACTACAAATTGAATGTATTACTGCGGAGAAAGCATATTCATATGGCCATTTCACTACTACTCAAATAGCTCATCAGTGGATTTTACCCAATTTTGGAGAGAAAACTATAAAGTTTTATATCAAAAGCCAAATTGATAAAATGATAACTCAATTGGATCAATAAGGCAAAAAAGACAATAACAACTCAAAAATGTTTTATACAAAAAATACAGCAAACATTCAGTATTTATTATTTTATTTTTTCTTTCATTTTTCACTCAGCTTTTCGAGTTATTTCCATATACATTTTTCAGACGAGTTGATCGCCTGTAATATAGGAACAGCATATAAGAAAAAAAATATTATATTTTTATTTTTCGGCAAAACCAAAAATAAAATAAAAGCTATGGTGTCTATTGTGAGCAACTGTCGATGTTCGACTGTTGTCGAAAGAGCTGATCGAACGAATTTTAATTTGGTATTACAGTGCACATTCGATAAAAAAAAGTGCTATTGTGAATTTTACTCAATTTGATTATTCACAATAGTACATGTTTATCAGCTGTAACTCTAAAGAAATATTGTTTATTAATTTATCAACGAAAAATCAAAACATTTATTAATTTAAGTGACTTCGGCGGGTGGTCTCATACAATTTAGCTCCAGCGTAAATTCGTGCCATTTTTTTGTCGCTTAAACTTTTGTGCATATTCCTTTTGCTAGCTGTGGATTTTGTTCCATAAAGGAGAAACGAGCTTTCCCAATTGTTGTTTTGTTGTTACAAGCTTAGACCAGCATGTAACTAATATAATTTATTACCACCAATTGTAAAAAAAAATTAAAATACTTACATTTTCAATAAGTTTTATAAAACGACACAAACCATCGAAAGCAAAATTGTGTTTGATTGAAAATTCGTTGCACAATGAAATTTCCGACAGTGCTACCAACTGATCATACGAATTTGACAATCGATATTCGATTTTCGTTAGCCAGTGAAGTTCGAAAATCGTATGCAACTCATAAACTTTTTTCAAACTTGAAAAACATATTTGAAAAATAACTTTTTCTTGGAGTATAGCACTTGAGCAGAGCTTCAAAGGTTGGACTAAGTCGAAATTAACCCAATTAAGGTTTTCTAAAATGTGACTTCTCAAAAACACATGTAGTCAGTGAAAGTTCTAATAATAAGATATTGAAACAATCAAATGATGCCAAAAATAAATTTTAATTATTTGTTTAAAAATGTTTCAGATGTTAAATAATTAATGAACATTTAGTATAACAAGATGTAGGTGTAGTTTTTTTTAACACATGTTGTACATCAGTGTCAATTATAAACATTCTAAAATCTTATTATTAACACTTTACTTTGTACTCGATTTCTTATTTCAATACAATTTAAACATCAATTTTAGTTGATTTATTTTTTACACGTGCTATGCTTTTAACATCTTTCTTTGATCATTTATTGTAGATGAAATTTTTTTTATAATATATTTAAAATATAAAAAAAAAAATTGAATCATGCTCGAAAAAATGCAAATTAAAAAAGTTGTTATGGGTATTTTAAAATGCACACAGAATTTGAAAAAGAAATTTTAAAATTTTGTTAAAAAGTACTTCAAAATAATGGAAGACTTATTTTGGATTATCGATAAACCAAAAAAGCCACCTTTTTAGTAAAAAGATCCTTGTTTTTCAGAAATGCACAAAAGGAAAGTTTTTTTTAAGTTTATTTTTTTGCACAAAACTACTTTTTTTTAGAAAAAGTTTCTTTTTGAACAAAGCGAAATTGTTTTAAAAAAATCTTCTTTTTTTGCACAAAACAACATTTTTTCCCAAAAAAATTTCCTTTTTTGTGCAAATGGAAATTTTATCACAAATATATTTTCTTTTTGCACAAAACGTCATTTTGTCACAGAAAGTGTATTTTTTTCTGTTTTTCACGTCCTTTGAAAAGGTAACCTTTCGACAAAAGGACAGTTTATTTACAAAAAGAGAGACTTTTTCACAAAAGAAAAAAAAATGGCTGATATCAAAAGTTTCTTTTTGTAAATAAAGTGTGTGTTTACAATAGCTTTTCTTAAAAAGATTTTTGTTATACAAAACGCCTATGTTTTCCTTTAGAACTTCCTTTTTGTGCTGAAAATCTTTCTGTTCACAAGAATTGCTTTTCTCGCGAGTATTTTTTTCAATGTATATTATATCATTTAACAAATCTTAAATATCAATTTATTTTATTGACATAAACATTTTAATTTTGTTGGCTTTAAATATTAAATATTCAAGGGTAATGAGACTATTCAAGAAAGAACTTACTAAACTTATACGTTTTAATTCTTTTTCGTCTACACTTTTGAAGGAATGTGTGAAAAAATTAATTAAATTTTAAAAATTCTTTTAAAAACCAAATGGGTATTAATTTAAATAACTGCTTCTTAAAGGTTTTTCCTGTCCTTTATTGTTACAAAGTGGCCTTTAAAAAATCTACATATTTTGTCACACGTATAATAAAATACTTTTAAAATTAATTCAGTGTCCTTTTCGATTTTACTTTCGTTTTCTTTTAGCACAAACCTTTTTTTATTGCAATCACAGACTACAATAATTTATGTTATAAAGTGGTCATTAACAATAGTAGCAGTTCATTTGCATAACGTTAGACGGTTGTTTGTTTAAAGTCCTGTGCAGTTTGTGAAAAATTTATGTAGGGTAATACAAGTTTGTCAGGAGAAAATTGTTGCATTAAAGAACGCATCAAGATACAGTTTTACTACAAAGGGACTAGTAAAAATTCTTTAATTAAATTTTATTTCTGAATGACCTTTAATTCTTTAAATGTTTTTATTTAATTTTCGATTGACATTTAATTCTCTAATAATGTTAAAATTTTATATCTTCGAATCTTTAAAAAAAAAATTTTGTTTGAAATTTAGAACACAGAACTTAGTGCTCTACTTTTTTTGTCCTTAACTCTTTTCTTCCTGAAAATCAGTATTCAGTTGGCAAATTTCCAGTTTCATTTGAAAACAAATAATTTTCAGTATTTTAGCGTGACATTTTAAGATAAAGTTTATAAAGTTTGTAGCAAATCAAATAAATAATGATACAAATGATCCTTTAAAAGGACACCTTTTTAGAATTACATGAAAGCTGTTTTATGTAACTTGACCTTTGTTTTTCTCATAATAACGAATGTCATAGTTTTGGTGGCACCGAAGGTCATGTTTACACGTTTGATATAGTAAATCTTGGACTATCACACGTACGATATTGAAATTAAATCGATTGAAGTGTCAACGAAATCAACATACGTCACAGAGACTTTGCTGTAGAGCCCGAGCCGTTGATGGTAGTAGTACTATATTATAGAACATGACTATTTCTGACAATTGGGCGACTGTACGTGCCACAAATCTCATTCCCTCTTGGAAACTCCTTTTATTTTAAATTTTGAGATTCCTGTTGTATTTTTTGCATTGACGGTGAATTTAAATATTTAAATAATCAAAGAACAATTTAAAAATTTTTTATTGTGAAGTTTCTCCTTTTTAGTCTTATTATATTATTTGATCTCTTGGTATACGATGCGTCTTGGGCTCTAGTTATATGAAGAACATTTTATGTCTTTTTCGTCCCTTGAAAATTACTACTATAAGATTTTGAATAAAACAAAGCTTCAAATTCAGTTTGAATTTTAAAATAAAATTAAAATTGAAATTGTACATTAGGATTAAATTTATTTTCATTTGATATTTATGCCTGAATGCCCCATAAAACCTGATGATAGGGAATTTGTTAATCACAAAAAATATATTTTCTTAATTAAAAGATGAGAGAAAAAATCATTATTTTGCCAACTAAATTCATATGAAAATTAAGAAATTTTTTGTTGATATTAGACCAATTTTTTTTTTTAAATAAGCTCCCCGCTGTGTAACGATATACGATTACAACGACAATAAAACACACTTTTCAAGGCATGTCATATTCTTTTTTAACTTTAGAACCATTATTTATTTTGGCGGTAACTGGGCCATCTTATTTTCATGGATTTGTGTACACAGAAAAAAAGTTTAGCATCGATTAAGGGATTTACTTGTTTTCCTATTTAAATTTAGTTAAATTTTTAATTGTCTTAATTATAATATATAATATAACTGTAAATAACTACAAAATTTTCCAATTAAATTATTATCAATTGAAAATTTAATTAAATCTCAATCCAAAAACAAGCAACTCCTAAACAAATAAATTTAAAATTGAACAAAAATGCAAATGAACAATAGGCTTATCGTTGGTATCAAAAAACCGTTTGATTTAAAAAGAAAATACAACAAGTGCAATTCAAAGAAGATACATGCGTGCGTCCGCTCAAAATTCCGTTTATAAAAATATCTGCGTGAAAATTGAAACTCACGCGCAAAGAGAAAGCAGTAGTGTGGTAACTGTACTCTATGAGTAATGTATTATGATAAAATTATATGATTGTAGACAGATCATGACGTTGTCAATTACAACTATAATTATGATTAAAATGTAAACGTGTAATCAATTATCACAATTAAATTGTGAAAAAAGTATTAAACTCAAGCTTTTTGATTTCCTTTTTATTATTTATATTCATTTATGATATTCATTTGTTTGTTTTTTTTTTATATATTTTCTGACAAGATGTTGTTGTGAACCGTAAACCGATCGCTTGGGAGGACGTAACTGAATTATTTTTTAAAAAACAACACATTATTTGTACGATTTATTTAAAGTGCAATATAATAAGAAAAACTTATTTATCGTCATCGCTTGAAAAAACTATAATTAATTTATTACAACCACATAATGTAAAAAGAATATAATGTGGTTCCTGTGACCATTTTACAACAATATTTGATCTCTGCTATAAATAACTTATTTGATTCGGCTTAAATTCAACTTGTAAAGAAGACAACGAAGGAAAGCTTTAAGTTGTGTCTGGACTTTGTTTAACCAAATTAATATTGATTGATTATAAATATTCATCGTATTCTTGGTTACAAAATTAGTTGGTTGAGTGGATGAATGTATACAACCTGATGTAGACAGATGCGAATGATGCTCATGAAGAATGTAACGATCCAGATGACACTGAACTATATTCTGCTGGTGTCGAAATTTTCCTAAGTTCTTGAAAAAATGTTACCAACATTTTTAAATAATTTTTCTTTTGTAATAAATAAAAAGTGAATAAAACAGCCGAAATGATTAATTAATTGTTTACACTATCAAAAAGTTCAACTTATAATTGAAAAAATATTAGGGACATTTAAAACATTGTACGTCTATTTATAGGTTTATTTTTCGAAGAGCCCAAACTATATGTCACTTGGAAAATTTTCGCAAAAGAAACATTTTAGTGGAAATAACTCTTCAGATCTGCTATTGCTTTTATTTTGAAAATAATGTTCTCCCTAATGCTTAAAATAAAAAGAAGGACAATTGCTTTTGTTTGCATTATTTTTAGCCAAGACTAAACAGAGTTGACTTTAGTTTTATATTCAGGACTAGGGCAAACACATAAATCACATATGAAAGTCATAAAAAAGGAAAATATTTTAACAGAATTTAAATACTGAAAGTATTTCTTGTTGTAAAAAAAAATAATGTATAATGTAGTGATTTTTAATTTTACCTATAATTAACAGCATTTCTTATTTATTATCTTAATAATTTAAAAATTTAAAATTTAAAGTTAATAAAAAACTAAATGGATTATTTATCTACATTAAAATATTTTTTGTTTAAAAACAATCATGCCGGTGCATGATTTAGAATATCAGACTTGTATGCAATATTGTTGAAATTAATACTTTTTTGTTGAGTCATTACAAATTTTGAAAAGTCTCTAAAAATGCTTGCTATTGTAATATTGAACTAAACATTTAAATAAGCAGTTTTTTTACGAAAATTTGATAAGGATATAAAATGAGAAAAAATATAAATTCAAGGCTTCTTTTCAATTTGCCTTCTGAATTTTTGTAGCAAAAATAAATGTCTAGTTTTTGAAAACTTATGATATGGTAAGTGAATTCGACCTGACTCTGGACATAAAGTGACTGTAAGAATGGGTTTCGAACTTTAACTACTAACACTCTGCTATTGATGAAAAACAAACTAGCGTTATAAAAACACAAGCGGAATATGCCCTTATTTTTACTTCCGTTTGTTATAAAATAAACTATCCATTTCTCGTGCATATTGCCGCTATACTGCCCTGAAAATAACTAATTCTCATTACTCTTTAACAACAACGAAAGAGAACAAAGAAACGAGCAGCCAACCTCACTTCCTAACGCAAACGTGGTTGCCACATAGTATACAGAAGTGAAACCCTTGACACATAGAAAACAATATAATCAGGTTTTCTGCAGCCTCTCAAGAAGCAACAAATAAAGTGCTTTTTAACCGACTTCAAAATAAGGAGAAGGTTATAAAGTTATTAGTTATTTCTAAATCGATTTTGATTTTTTTTGTAATTTGATAGATTATGCTTCCAGATTGGTCCCGTTTTAAAAACAGTTCATAATCTTAAAAATTAAAGAGTATCCCCATACAACATACATGTTTTTTAAGTGTATTATGAACCGTAAAGCGCACTTCTTCGAAATTCAAAAAACACTGCATATTATTATTCCCCCAATAGCAAAATATATTACAAAAATAAATCTAAAATTTAAAGGGTGTCCCCATAGGTGACGTTAATTGACTTATATGCGCCTATCTTTTGAGTCGTTTTATACAAACGCTTGAAAATTGGACAGGATGTCGATTACAATGACCGTTATAATAACAAGTATAATCATTCAAAATTATAAATTAACAGGTGTCCCAATAGTTAATATAATTTGATATATGTGGTCAAACTTTTGAACTGTTATAGACATGCAGCTGAAATTTACAAAGAATCTTTATTGCTAAGTCCGCTATAGTAACAAGTATAAAATTTGTATTTGGAAATTAAGGGTTGTCCTAATAGTTGATGAAAGTTGATGTATGTGGCTCGGCTTTTAAACCGTCATAGACAGACAGCTGAAATTTACAAAGAACCTGTATTGCTAATCCCGCTATAACAACAAGTAAAAAATTTGATTATAGAAACTAAAGGGTGTTCCCATAATTGATGTTAATTGACATGTATGGCCCCATCTTTTGAATGTGGCCAAACTTTTGAACCGTTATAGACAGACGGCTGAAACTTACAAGGGACCTGTATTGGTAAGTCCGCTATAATAAAAAGTTTATTATTTTAGTTTAGAAATTAATCTAATTTGACATATATGGCTGTATCTTTTAAATCTTTATATACAAACACTTGAAACTTAGACAGAACGTCCACTTCTTTGTTTGGTATTATAAGAAGTAAACATAATTAAAATTGTAAATTAAGGGTTTTACAATAGTTGATGTAATCTGATGTATAGGCCAAACTGTTAAACCGTAACAGACAGACGGTTGAAATTCACAAAGAAACTGATTGCGAAGTCTAATACAACAGCAAGAATATAATTTAAATTTGGATATTGAAGGGTAGCCCTATAGTTGCTCTAATTAAATATATATTGCCAAACTGTTGAACAGTTGAGCAAGTATAAATATATAAACATAAATATATGAACAAGTATAAATATATAAATATAAAGCTGTCCCAATAGTGTATGTAATTTGATGTATGTGGCCATACTCTGGAACCGTTATAGACCGACAAATAAAATCTGTTTTGAAAAAGAACCTAACTTCTGTTATAACTAGCTTATTGTACCCGGCGTTGCCTGGGTCTAATTTTAGGGCCTTTCTAGCCACTGTGTAATATGCCATATATTTTGAACCCTTGCGAAATCCATCAAATAGATTGGGATCTTATAGATCAGGAGATCTCTCCCTGTCTAATTTCTTTTTTCCAAAATAAATATAAAATATTCTGTCCGTTAGATAAATATCGGAATTTGTGTAAAATTGAAAACAGTAATCAGTACAGATGTAAATGCCCGATGATCCCCTTTTTCTCGCACCCAGGTCCTAGTTCTGGAAACAGATATAGATGAGTACTAATATATATATCGAATTGTTTGAAAATCAATTAGCCGAGACATTGTTAAAATTAATTCAGACGCTTTGAAAATATAAATACCCTATTTTACGACGAGGAAAAATATCTAATAGCATTTCAAATTTCATTAAAATCTGTTAAGAGGTTTAGCTGTGATTGTCGCACACAAAAACAAACAATATTACTAAGAGATTTATTATATATATTATATAAAAAAATATTTATTAAAATACTTACAAAATTATCGTTAAAAAGCTGCTTAAAATATCTATTGTTTTTCTACTTCAATTCAAATCGATAATTAATTTAGAACCTTTATTTCTTCTGTGTGGTTCTACTTCATCTATATATCATATCCTTTTCATTTGACCTTGTTGCAATTCTTTTGTATCCTTTTGTTCTTTTATATGTAAAAGAAAATTTTGCTCTTGATCATAATCTGTCCAAATTTTAAAATTTTTATAAGGCACTGCCACTGTTGTTGTAGTTACAGTTGAAGTTTGTGGATCTTTTGCTGGCCTTAAAGATCTCTCTGTAGTTGTAGTTGTACAAATAGATTTTTGTTTGGAATTTTTTATTATGGTTGTATTGGAATTGGGGTTTTCAATTTCTATTTCTTGGGGATCTTTGAAGGTGATTGTACGTCGTCGGGTTTGGGTTAAAGCCAAATTGCGACTTAAACGTTTTGTATGCTCCTCTACAATTGTTACGCTTAAATCATGCATGACCGCAAATCAAATTTTTAAAAGCTGTTGGTTTTATCTTATCATATTTATTTTATCATATTTTATTGTCATTTAAAGTAGTTGATTTTTTTTTTTAACACTTTAAAGGGATTTTATAAAACTAAAATGTTAAAAAATTATTAAATTAGCTTTCTCGGGGCATATTTTTGTTAATTTTTTTTAATGTCTTATTTTTTAGTTATGTGACCTTTATAATTTTTCAAAATTTATATTTTTGTATACAATTAGAACAATTAAAATTTTTTATTTATTTTAAATGAAATAAAAAATCCTTTGCACTAGAAGTTATGGCTGGTTGACCTGTGACCACAATTATTTAAGATTTTATGTGATTTTGTATCAGTTTCTTAGAAATTTTGCGAATTGAATATCGATACATTTTCTGTACAAAACGGAAACGAATTCGTCAACTTGTGCAGACGGCCTGAACGAAATCTACCAGAATAGGACATAAAATGTTAAGTTACATATTGTTACGAAAGTAAGATCTGGCAGCTCCTGTTGTTAACAATATGAGAGTGGTGAATAAAGTTACTTCCACTAATGGTGTGTGTATAGAATAAAACAACAATTAGCTAACAAAAGCTGAGCAACCTCAATGGCTGCATTGGTAGAGGTGCTTGCTGTAAAACGGAAGATCGTGAGTTCGAGCACACCTTCGGGCATAAGTACAAATTAAAAAAATTACAAATTATTATAATGCATTTAAAAATCAAGAAGCAGCAATACAAACATGGCAGATAATTTATTGGAGTCGTCTAATTTAATATAAGAGTAACAGATAATTGTCAAGACGCCCTTTATAATAAAAAGTAAGAACGGTAGCGGTTAGCGCAGGAAGGTGTAACAGTATAACAACAGTGTATGGCAGATATGTGTTGTGCCTATTAGAAAAAGGAGATAACTGGTTTGGATAAAAGGCGTAGTGGATTCGTCTGTGGATGGTTAAGGTTACTAACCAATGCATCGAGTAGTTCATGTCTCGCTGAAGTAACACAGGAGTGTAGCGAAGATGGCTGTGTTTGTAATAATAACGCATGTTTAGTAAATACAAGACCTTAGGATTAACAAGACCGTAGGATTAATGAGTATAGCCACATAAAGTCACACAGTGGTATTTGCAATCAAAAAAACTCGTATGTTTGGCTAAAGGCAGAATTCGTCTTTATTTTCTGTCCGTGACGAATCAGCTGATCAGCTTCTGTTAAATGGAAAATATGTATTTGTGGTTTGTTATTACTTTGACGTTCGGTTCTGTTTCATTCGAGTCAGTAGAGAATAGAATTCAACCTTAAGTTACTTGAAAGTTGTTTGATAATGTGTGTGCAAAATGTAAACAAACCTATTTTTGTTATTGTAATTGTAGTTTTTTTTGTTGTGTTGTCTATTGTGTTTTTTTACAATAGATCTTCTAATGCGGGGAAAACAACAGCTGTGTGTGGGAATTTTTAGATATGGCATCACTTAAATGTTAGTCAGTAATTAAAATTCAGAAATTTTACTTTCAAGTTTGGTCAAGTCGATGTTGACAATATATGGAGACTATTTTTTTGCTGTACATTGATTCCCAAACGCAACACCGGTCATTTTCCAGATTAACTCAAAATTAAGTACCTTCAAAAGTAATTTCTTAAAGTATATAAGATTTTACATCACTAGGCCACGAATACATGCTAAATAAGTAAAGTTGTCATTTTATTGATGCTTTGAAATTAAACTTAGCAGGAGAAAAGTGTAAAAAGTGGCGGCAAAAAAGTCAAGAACGTTGTAGAATTAAACCCTATTTACATGAAGTGAGTAATAAATCTTACTATGCGACCATAAGTTCTGATATTTTTTCAAAAGTTTTGCTTAAATTTCTTAATACAAATTATTTGTGGAAGTGCTCATATTTTATATAAAAGACATATTGATTAATCAAAAGTAAAGATTTTAATTTTTTTAATTGATTAAATGGCCATTATTTTATAAATAACGCGCATCCTTGAGCAATGTCATGTACGAAGTGCTTTTTAATAACAGATATGTATTTAGAAGGAAAAATTATTTACAATTGATTGTGGACATTTCCAAAGAAAACAGAAACAATTACGTACCAACAGACTCTTCCTGTTTTCTTCGGAAAACTTTCACTGACAATTGTAAATAATTTTTTTTTTTTAAAAATTGAAATAAACGAACTTAAGCTTCAAATATTAATTCAAATGTTATAACATCACACAGTACCACTAATAATTAAAAAAATTAAAAATTAAGAAATTAAAATGTATTTGTTTGTAATTTAAAATTTAATGAAAATAATTTATCGTCCGTGTTCTGACAAAAAGATATCGTTCAAAAAGTGGCAAAGTGAGTGTATGTAAAACGGGTTTTTAGGTTTTTATTTTTGGCATTAATAACAGATGATATCAAAACGATCTAACTTGAAAAAAAAATAAATTACAAAATATAATTTATTACTCGTATACTCTCGGGTTCATTTGTTTTTCTATTCTACATTTTTTCCACTACAATCAGCCATCAATTTGTTGCACTTTTTAATACTTTAATGTCAATATTCAGTTATTTATACACAATTACTACTGCAAATATTTATTAATTAATTTTTTTTAAGTCATATTTTTTTCTTAGCTAGAAACAACATGTTGTTGAAATATTGTAGTTTATTTAATTTTAGAATAAATACAATTACAAAACAAATGACAGTTACAAACGCAAAAACAATAAACCAGATCCATAAATAAAAAAAAATCGGACGTTGACACAGAGAACAAATTTGAACGTTTTTTCAAACAAGCGGATAAATGATTTAATTTAATTAAGCAACAAAAGCTACAACAGCAGTACAAACAATAACCGGCGAGATAAATTAATTAACCTTTAATATTTTGTAAAAATAGTTTGACATTTGTTTTATTTTTAATTTTAAAGTAAAATTGTTGTTTTAATATAAATTTTTTTTTAGTAAAATATTCAAGCGGAAGACATTTTTAAATTAATATAAAACTAATTAATTTAACTATGGATTATTAAAAAATAACATTTTTTGACAAATTATTTTTCTGAGTATCTGTGGAACCTTTTATTACAATTATTTAACCAAATTTTGCTTCAGCGTTAAGTTGTGTCTAAAGGTGCGATCACAGCATTGCCGCTTATCTACTAAATTGGCCCAATTTTTACTGTACTAAATTGCCGCACATTAATGAAGTTATCCTACTAATATTTTCTTCAGTCACATGACTAACACATTGTGTACCCATTTGATTACAGCAAAAATGCAAAAACAATTTGCCGCAGCCTATCCACACGTTTGTGTATTATAATTATAAGCATCAGCTGTTAAGCGAACTTGAAATATTTGTGCATAACTTCTAAGAGGGCTATATTCGACTATGCCGAATCTTGTATACACTTCATCATATATTTAAATCTAATTTAGTGAAATAATTTAAATAAAAAAAAAAAATATTGCGGTGACAGAGGATAAAAAATAAAAAAATCAGTACTATATATAAAATGTCATCGGCTCTTAATGATTTAAGCATTTTTAAAAAAATTTGGTATTCCCTTAAAGATATCTTCAAAAGCTTTTAAATGATACCCATATTGCTGAAAAGTTCAGAGGCCCATAACTCGAAAATATGGGCGAGCTCCAATTTTTTTACGTGATGTTTTTATCTTATTTTTTAGTTTTCTACCATCCAATATATTTGTTTCTTGATTAGAATTACTTCACTAAAATAGATTTGTTCCAAACAATATGAAAATATTAGAGGCAGGCATGGTATTTTACCCTCGAAGGACGTGCACTGCTCCTGCTGATTGTTAATAGCAACATTTTCGAAACTATGCCTGATCGCTTGGCGTATTAAAATTTTCGCTAGCTCATCTAGTGCCTAAGCAAAGTTGATTTCAGCCCGAACACGGACAACAGACGGACATGGCTCAATCTACATTCCTTTGCATAAGAGCTCTGACATGGATTTTTAAAAATTAAAAACGGAGTGACACACTTAGATGTACCCCTTTTCCGCTATTTGTTATGAAGGGTACAAAAATGTAAATTGCCGCGTATTATTAACCTCTATTGACGCACGAGAACACAATAAATATTGCCGCATTTTTAACAGTTCAATTGCCACATGGTTTTTTATTGACCAGTCACACGATTGCCAAACCAGAGTGTCATTTCATTCGGCAAAACTAGAACAATATCGCATGTGCTAATAGATTGCGAAATCGCACGATTGGGGCTTAATATACGACAATATTTGGTGCATTGCGCCAACCATGTGATCCTATCATAATATACGCGGAAAATAGTTTTTCTTTACAAGCGTTATAAGTGAGTGTTGCTTATGTTGTAGTTGTAAGCCCAAATATGTTCATATCGCTTATTTATTTTACACAACTAAGTTAATGGAACTTCAAAATTTTGTTTTTTTATTTTATTTTCTTTATATTTATTTAGACATTGAATATTTCTATGTTCTTTTTTATTTATTTTATTTAACTAGCACTATAATTCTCGAATGATTTTTCCGAAATTTATTTATTTATAATTTGAAAGTACTAAATTGTATTTTACATTTTCCCCGGTTTTAAAGCAATTATTTTACTGTTAATGAAATAATACCATTTCCTAATTTACTATTAACGTTCGATACCCTGAAAGTTCAACATTTATTTTTAGTATAATATCAATTTTTGAACAGTTCTGTGTATTCGATATAAATATCCATACGTAATTGTTGTTTAATCCAGTTTAAATGTCAAACCTCGTTTTAAGTGAAAATATACTTAAAGAAATTAGAATTTTAATTTTCTAACAATTCTAATGGAGTATTTACAATATTGCTTGGTATTTAGTGCCGTTTTTAAAAATTATTGGAATGGTATTATTATTTCTAGAACTGAGAATGTTGCTTAACATAGAAATAATACATAAACAATTATTAAAAACTATTCTTTAGTGCATTATTCAATCAAATAAATATTAAATATAAAAGAGTGCCCCTTTATGTATTGCGTTATCATTTTTAGGGATAAAGACATGATTTTATTGACTGATAACAGCAAGTTGTATTAATGGTCTTTGCTTTTTTTAGGGATTAACCATTAGGTAAGTTAATATTTTTTGAGTGATGTTTGAAGTTGGCCAATTTACCTGGTATTTTGTAAACAGATGTTTTTAGGTTGTATTTACAAATTTACCCGTTTTTTTTAAATATGTTGTAAAGATTTAAATTATAAATTAAAAGGTGCCCAAATAGTTCCTTTTGAAGAGTTGTAGACAGAGGGTTGAAATAATGCACAAAGAACCTGTTGCAATACAGGCCGCTTTAACAACAAGTATTAAATTTTAAATTGGAAATCAAAGGGTGTCTCTATAGTTGATGTCATTAGATGTATGTGCCCAAACTTTTAAACCGTTAAAAACAGAAAGCGAAAATTTACAAAGAACCTGTGTTGTTATCCCCTATAACAGCAAGTATACAATTTAAATTTGTAAGTTATAGGGTGTTCCTATAATTGGTGTATTAAAATGTATATGGCTCTAACTTTCAAAACAGTTTATTCAAACACTTGAAACTTAAACAGAATTTCCACTACTTTGTCTAATATAATATGAAGTATAAATATTTTAAATTATGGATTAGAGAGTGTTACAATAGTGATATAATTTGATGTATATGTCCAAATTATTGAACAGCTGAAGAAAGACGGTTGAAATTTACAAAGAACCTGTATTGCTAAGTCAGCTTTAACAACAATTGCTTAGTTCACAAAATCTTGTGAACACGCAGTGTATTATTGTATCAATTTATTTTGTATTATAAACGTCAGAAAGCAAGTAAGAAGAACAAAATAAGTATACAGAAAATGGTTTTCAGAAAGCAAATTGGACATAAGGACTGAAAAAGCAATTAATGTCCACTTTTTTTGTTAACAAATTTTTAACATCAACAATACAAATGTCTTTTGTTTATTTTTTTCTTCTCAATGTGATATGGAATTCACATGTAGTTGATAACACGATTACCAATAAACATTTTCAAAAACATGCAAAATAAAAGTGGATTGGTGTATTGAAATTTTATATAAAAATTTTCAACAACAAGCATACACTATTGTATTTTAATTGAACAGTACACAGTATACACGGATACAAGGGGTTTTGTGAATTAATCAAATGAATCTTCGATGTTTTAACTTTTTGAGCTCTTCATCTGAAGAGACAATTTTTTTTGTCAAATTATTATTATTTTAATATTAAATTCATTTTGTTAAATTTCAATATTATTTTAATATTTCGGAATTTAAAATTTTTAAAAATTGGTTAAATTTAAGTTCTAAATGAACTTCTCATAGTGGAGCTATTTTGATTAAATATTTTGAAAATTTAAATTAAAAAAAAAAAACATTTTTTAATTTAAGTTCTATTTGAAATTCTCATTAAATCGGTGACATTTAAAGCGAAATTAAGTCAACATTGTACTATGGTTTTTGTAAGATTTTAAAACATGTTTTTTTATTTGTTGACGAACGAGTTAGAGGAAACACGGCACTTGCCTTTTTTTATTTATTCCCATTTCTATTCTTATTCATTTATTTTCTTATGTATTTAATATTATTAATTTTTTTAACAAATACTTTTAAAAATATTAAACAGGTATTAAAATTAAAAAAAAAACATGTGGAGCAAAAGCTTTTTTGACTTTTGCCTTTTTTCAGTTTTAATACTTTCTGGGACTTTAATATTGATATGCTTTCCTACTGTTTGTAAATACGAGTACTAAACTCTAAAATCAAACATTACTCAGAAAACTGGCTACAAATTTGCTTAAAAAATTAATTATCAAGTTGAAATGTTTAACACCGTGCTTTTTTTTTGTAATTAAGCAACAACAACAGCCGTATTTATTAAGAACTTTTAACACATATTTTTGCATAGAATTTTTTAAAATAAAATTTAACTTGTGTTCATTTTTTCACAATTGAAATCAAACAATTAATAAATCACGTTAATCATTGTGATGTGTTTAGCATTTAAATTTTTACATTTAAAATTTAAGCACTTTTAACAATAAAACCAAAACAAAAAAACAAAAATGATTTACAAATAATTTGGGCTTTTAAGACAAAATTGGTTTTTTGTTAAATTTGCATTTTATCTATTGAATTTAATTTCTTTCTCTGGCCTTCTTGATTATCAATATTTTGCTTTTTTTTTTGATAAAATATAAAAGACAAGATAAAAAATAATAACAAAATGTGTAATCAATATTGGAGGCATGTAAATATTTTATATGTAATATAAAGCTTAGCTACTTTTGAAGGGTGAGTACCCTAAAGCAGGTATACAAAATCCATAGGGCTATATTCTAGTAAAAAAAAATTAATTCATTCAGACTTTCCACAAACAAAAAAAGATTTTTGATTTTATTAAAGGTTTTCTTTGTGTTTTTATCAAATTTTTAATTGATTCAACTATTAATTAATTAAAAACTTATTATTTTTCGTAATTATTTTCCAATTAAATTGAATTTCTATATGAAAACAAATTAAATTTTAAATATTATAAAAATATTAATAATTTAAATGTTGTATTTGCCATTTTTTCTATCTTTAATAAAAGTAGCTCATCCTACAGCTGGCTGTTGCTCATCTTTATCTTCAAACTAATAGCTTTTTGCAATGAGCAAAAAATATGTGTTCATCTGTTTATAAGTTTGTTGTTTTTGAGAAATTTCACTTAACAATAGTTTAGGTGACTATTGAATGTGCTTTCCTAAGTGGCTGTAAAATAATCACCGCCAAAAAACCATTAATAATAACTGCGTATTATTTGTAATTAATAACAAAATGTAGGTGAAACAGAAGGTGTCAAAGTAAGTAAAATAGTTTTGAGAAATACATACGTGTTAAATAAAAAAAAAAAAAAAAAATACATGTCCACGAAGTAAAGCTTCAAAAAACATCCGAAAAAAAATTTAAAAATTAATATCAAACTTTCTTGTATATAAGTTTTGTTTTCTGTGAAAGAGGGTCCTCACATCCGCAAACTTAACTGGTATGACAGATCTATTACACTCTTTTCTATTGCCTTTTTTTGAACAATACCCAACAAGTAAAAAAATGGCAATACCTTAAGGTAAAAGAAAATTACTTTAAGTAAATACTTAATTTTTTCAATATTTTTCAAACCATTCTAATTTAAATATCTTTATATAATACAAAATAGACTTAAACAACTTTCATAGAAAATGGCTTATTTCGTTTGAAACAAAAATGTGTATTAATCGTGTTCTCTTTTCCCCTTTTTTTAAATTAATTTTGTCTTAAGAACAAATAATTAAAAAAATTTTCAAAGTCTAAATTAAAAGGAATCCTAATGTAAATATTTTATCACAACACAATCCAACATAATTGAATATCAAAATCTTTTAAATGTAATTCAACTAAATAAATAAGTAATTTGAATAATTTTAAAGATTTTTTTCTTTCTTCTTTAATCAAGTATTAAGTAACCGTAGAACGCAAAAAGTCAGACACGAACAATTTTGCCACGAATTGAATATATTGCGAATCTATTTTTTTTAATATATTCAAACCACGAACATAATAATTTTTCACTCTTTACATGAGCGTTATTTTAATATCGTACAGTAGCTCAGTGGATAAAATTTCAGTAGATCAGCAGTGCGACTCACTAACTTTAAACAATACGATAATCGAGATTTTGTCGAAACTTCTGTTGGTTGCAGTGACGACAGCTTAACGATAATGACATCTTTATTTTTCTATTTACACAAATTAAAATTGAGCGACATCTCCGTCAATAAATAAACGAAAAATTCAAAAGAGAAGAGGAAAAACCTGTGAATTCATTAAATTTAATTTACACACATGAATACGTATTTTTTAATATGTATGATAGAGTATGAAAATAAGAAAAACATAATAAATATTTTGGTGTGAAGTTGCGATTGCCTCTTTCTTTTTAAATCCGTTCAAGACGTATGTTTGTGCGCAATTTTTGTTTTAGAAATTTATTTTAATTTAAGATTAATTTTAAATGTGGGTATATCTACATAATTAAGCAGGTATGTTTTATTTTTATTACAATACTTAAACACATGCTGTAGTGCTAGAATTGAACTAAAGCCAGTGTAAGAAGCACTTCTTTTGACAAAATCAAGCTGGGAAACTAAAGTAGTACTTAATTATATTTGGTTTGAAAGGATCATAGCACTGATCAAAAGTTTGTCACAATGAGAGTGCACTTTGATAGACATTCATTTCTAGAAAATAAATGAGATTAAACTGCGTCAGTTATATAAATCTCACATGTATAAATAGTAAGTGAATTATTGCTGCCTAAAGAAGATGTTATTGATGTGGATGGATGGCTTGTAACTTTTTTTAAATTCAACTTTTATTTTCTTGAATAAATTGTACTAAACTTTAAGCTGACTTAAATAGCTCATTCAGAGTTTTGTAAAGTTATAGACATAATAGATAAAATTTTATTTAATGGCCTGGAAGGAGTGATACAAATAATAACCTTTTTTTGCAAGGACTAAGGGTGATTTCATTAAAAAAAGGTATAACTTAGTTTAATTACCCTTAATATTTTATTTATTTATTATTATTATTTATTTGTGTTTCTAAAGATAATGTACTATGTTTGGGGTTCCGTAACCAAAGCATCAAAACGGTACCCTAATAATATCGCTACAATGTCTGTCCATCTGTCAAAACGCCTCTAGAACTGTAACAGCTAGGCACATAAAATTCTACGGAAGTTGTGTAATTGGATTCGCTACAATAGAAAATTATAAAATGAAGTTAAAAATTGAAGGGTGTGCCCATAAATAAGTTAAGGGGTTTTTAAGAATAAGGCCTTAGACTCTTATAGGCAGACATTGAAAATTTAGTCTGACAAGTGTAAAAACAAGACGCATTTTTGACTTTGCCTAAAGCTATCTTTGAAACTAAATTGCTGTCCATTCAAATTTACAGCAAATCTTTGCCTGCTTTAATAACAAAAATAAAATTAAACGTAAATACCCGATTCGGACTTATATTATCTTATATTTTAAACCGTAAGATAGCAGATAGCTACGTTAAACAAAAAAAAAAAAAAAAATTAAAACCATAGGGTGGCCCATGTGTGACGTATATGAATTCAACTCACATTTTGCAGATCAATTTGTTAATTATTAAAATTGATTTATATATTTTAGAATTCTTAATGAATTTTTTTGAGCGTATATGACTAAAAGAACCTTGTCTTTCAACGTCTTTGCGTTATAAAACATTTTGCTAAATAAGTTTTTATTTTTTAAAAGATCACCCTTTACTAGAATATTTCTATTTCTCATGAACAATTTATTCTTTAAGATAATTCATGTGTTTTTTACTTTCAGTCACGTTTGCTCAAACGAACTTAAGATAATAATTCTCGTATAATAATTTCTTATTTTAAAAACTTTTTAGGTTAGAGGTCAGCTTTTTAAATATTTATAAATAAAAAATCCTTTCCAAATTATTTTTATTATATTATTATATAGGTATGTATTCAAATATGCAAATACATTAGGAAAGTTTTTTTGAAGTCAAAGGTTAAAAAAATTTTAGTTCTTCATTCTAGTTCTAAACTACACTAAAAGTTTTTTAAAATACAGTTAATCACAACACTGTTATCATATTTTTAAAATGTCTGAAGTTGTTTTGTCTAAAAAAAATAATTAATTTTTTTTATTAAGAAGACATTTAAAAAATTATTTTTCTTGAGGTCAAAAGTCGTATAAACAAATAAAAATAATTGTACAGATTTTCTTTTATATCCTTGGCTACCTCTTTATTATTTAACATAAAATTGAAACATAGTATTTTTTTAAAGAAGTAACAATTAATAAAATTATTAATGTTGAATTTAATATTTTTTTTATTTTAATTTATTTTTATTTAATTTTTACTTTACTATTTATGTAATTTTAATCAGTTTAATTTTAAGAAGTTATATAAAGTTAAAATTATTATTTAGATTGAAAATTATTTAATAATTTGGCATTTAAGTTATAATAATTTTAAAATTTTATTATTTATCTTTTTTGTTATTTTATCTTTACTTTTATTAGTTTGAATAATAAAACATATGTATCTTTGTTATCTTTATGATTGAAAAAATTTAAACTTTTATTTCTGTTATTTTGTTGTTGTTGAACAATTTATTTTTGCAAATCTTTCACTTGACACTGTTCATTAAGAACTAATTTGAATCCTTGAATTTCACTTATATTTAAACCTTCTCATGTTTCTTAACATTATGAAGACACACAAACAAACACATTCTCATATCCATTTTTCTTGTTCTGTTTTCTGTTTTCTTTTCTGTTAAATGAAAACCTTTAAAATTTTCTTTGACACCATATAAATAGTGGTCACGACGAAGTAGAAATACACTTCTTTGTATTAACTCACATATTTATAAATTATTGTTTTAACGTTTATAGGAATTTTAATTCGCGCACGTGCTTAAACTCAATTCTAACGGTTTGAAGGAATTTAAATTTTATCATGCTTTAAATGGCATTGCCATTTAATTTTTTCCTGCGTAACTAGCAATAATGCATTTAAAATGCAAGCGTACTATTTGTAAATACCGTTTGATTTGCCGCTATTATGCCATTTTTTATTCCACTCCTACACTGCTTAACTCAAAGCAACCTGACAACATTTCACATAAGCGAGCGGCCAACAACTGAACTTTTTTGAAGAAATGAATTTGTTTCATTAACAGGTGTTAAAAAATTGGAGATTTTGAAAGAAAAAGCTTTTTATATTATATGTAATAAAAGCTTTGTGTCTACAAAGTCTGTAGGCAAGTAGTGTTTAACAGCAAGTTAAGCAAAGTGTTAATTTCAGTTAACGGTGACAAGTAAAAGCTTTTTTCTTTTAAAATCAGCTTTAAATACAGTGGTATGTACTCATTTTTATCGATCATATAATGGAAATAATATTTTTCTTATTATATTTTAGCTTCAATACTAAAGCAGATTTTTTTTTATTATTTTACAATTTCTCATTAAGTAGAGCTAAAAGCCGCTTAGAAGAATATTTAAGGAAAGAATTTTAAGTATTTTGACATAACAATTACTGGTCCAGCTGCAAAGCTGAAATTATTCCATTAACTTGTGTTTTTTAATCTGAAAACTGTAAACATATGATTGTTATTTTTTTAATATTAACTGCTAGGTAGATAACAATCTGATATTATCCAAAAATAAAAGAGAACTTTTAAATGTCATATATTGGCTGATGATGGCAGCCTGTAATAAACTCATAGTTGGGTCTATTCACTGCTAAGAGATGCAACAATTTAAGTTGGGCGAATTCTGGATGCTTGCCGACGTCCATTTTTCATATTGAGTACGTGTGGGTGAACCTATTTCTTCATTACTGAGGGCTCTTTGAACCATTTCAAAGAACGGAGGAAGTTATCATATGGTCTTTATTATTTTGGATTATTTTTACATTAGATCTCCGTCATTTCTCAATATATTTTGAAAATATTTTCTTATTTAAAACGCTTTGGTTACAGTTTGGTTCCATTTGAAATCCCCAAATAATGTACCTTCCCTTAACGCACACGGACAAATATCTTTGCATCCATTATAGCTTTTTTTTAAATCCAGAATGAAAATTAATGAAGTTTTTAATTGATTTCATTAATTGTTTGAGAAATTTTTATATTTCTTTCTATTTTTATACCCTTCTCTACAACAAGTGAAAAAAGGATATAGCTAAGTTTATCATTCCATATGTAAGTGTATATATTATGACTTCGTATGCATAGCGCAGTCGATTGAGCGATGTTCGTCTATCCGTCCGTGTAAGTGTTCAAATCAAGTTTGCCAACAAAAAAAAATATGTCAAGCAATCAGATATAGTGTCAAAAAAACCACGTCTACCTTTAATTTTTTCATTTCATATGGAACTATAACGTAACTCCAATCGAAAAAAAATATATGGGGTGATAGAAAATTAAAAAATAAGAAAAAAATAAATAAAAGACATTGGCTCTCGCCCATATTTTCCGAGTTACGGGGATCTGAAATTTTCAAATTTTTGTAAATATCAATATGGGTATCATTTTGAAGCTTTTGAAGAGATTTTTAAGAAAATACTAAAATTTTTGAAAAATGCTTAACGCATTAAGAGCCGATGGCATTTTTATGTAAAATTATATACATTTTTTTAATTTTTTAATTCTCTGTCACCCCAATATTTGTTTTTTTTTATTGGAATTACTTCATATATGGTGAACGGTATATATGGTTCTGCATAGCCGAATATAGCACTCTTGTTCATTTTGACATCTAATTCAATCATTTAATTATTTAAAAATTATCTATTTTTTAATTTAATAAATTATTGAATCAATCAAAAATCTAATTAGATTCAATTTTCCATCTGAGTTAAAACTTTATTAAGTACAAAACAATTTTATTTTGTGTCTTTCGAAGGGTAGGGGACGCGAGTTTCAAATTTTTACAAACTGCCTACCTACCTACTGCCTGCCAATACCATAACATTCTAAAAAACTAAATTTAAAAGTTAAAAAGTGCCCCTATTGGTGGCATTATGACATATTACTTTGTTCATACCCCTGTGTATATGTATATACACAATATTCCAGCAATTCGGAGTGATATGTGTAACAATTTTCACAATTGCATTTAATAAAATCGTTGTGAATTGTCATTAGGTTTTCTTTTCGATTTTAATCGGAGAAGACTTTTTAAAGGTGACATGCAGGTCCAAATAGAGTTCATTATATAGAATGTAAGCACTACATGCACAGGGATTTCAAGCTCTAAATTCCTAGTTCAAACGAGCCTGTTTAAGTTTTGCTAGCCTTTACACGTTCACTGCTTAAATGCTATCATTTAAGTCGACGGTGCGCGCTTTATGCACCAACAATAGGAGGAATATTTCTCTTAATATTTAAAGGAGATAAGTCAATATCGTTTGGATATTTTGTACACAGTTTATAAAATGTAGAAATCAATTTTCAATTATTATTTAATGTTCTGTTCAAAATTATCATAAGCCAAATTATCTGCTGTAATATTTTTTATTTATTCACTAAGAAACTTTAACCGCATTAATAATAGCAGCAGCGTGGATCGGAGAATTCCTTTATTATTTAAATATCCACCTGATATGTTATGTGACTATTTACCCACTAACAATTTGATTTCTCTTATTACTTTATATTCTATTTTAAGCCGCAGGTCTTCACTGTTAGAAATAATGCGTCCTTAATTTTTCATCTATCTCTTTCCTTGTCTATTTCTCTCTTTACAATACATATATATCTCTCTACCAAATTAATTACATTATAACACAGTATGATTGCTATTGAGTTAGAGGCAAAAGCCTTTAACCCTCTAGTGCGCAAGAAAACCAAATTAAGTAAAATACTACTTAAACGAAAGGAAATGGTTTAAAAGCAAACTTTTGTTCTAGCAGTTTGTATAATTTTCATTTATAAGGGCGCAGGAGGCGAAAAATCCTTTGATGCAAATTTGCATCATTGCGCATTTAGCGCAAAGTTCTTACCATTAAAAAACAATACACCCTATAACATTGTAATAAAAAAAGAGTGTAACTTATTTAAAAATCAAAACTGTTTATAAACTTGTTGAACTTAATAAATTTTAAGGTCAGAAAAACACACTGTTTCCTCTACGCACAACAAACGAATGAGCAGGCAATTCAAAATTGCACAATAATTCAATGCTGCTATAACGGTACTTCAAAAGCAGAGAAAACGACGTCTATTAAATGGAGACAACATATAACGAACATTTACATAAAACTGTTTTCAAATTTTGAAGCTACAGAGAGATATTCGGTATGATTCAAATTAGCATCACGGCGCACTAGAGGGTTAAAATATTTAAACAAACTGTTTACTCAGACGTAAGTTAAGGCCATAGAAGTTCATGTTACAAAAGTTCATTGGAAACGTTATATGGCTGACCAAAAATAGTTGTAAGTTTATTGAACGATTTTGTTGTTAAAGGTCAGTAAAAGCTAGATTGACTGATTGAATTAATAAATGACAAACAAGAAGCAAACGAATTAAAGAAATCGGAATTACATATTAAAAAATTCAGTTTATTTTTTTTGACTTTAATTTATACGCTGACAAGAAATTTTTAAACAGTGACACACAACCTTAAACACATACTCAAAATAGAATTTTGTTATTTACATAAAAAATCCATTATTTAATAATGTATTTCAATCTAAAGACAATTTGACACTAAAATCAATTTTCAAATTAAATTGGAAAAACTTTTATGAATCATACATATTTTGACCTTCAGCTAGCAATTGCCACCAATTCGATTTGTGTATCCTGATGTTAATGGTTGCAAATTGGCGGCAAGTAGATTGTGCTTATGCTACTGGTGGTGGATAAATGAGAATAAAATAACACCATATTTCGCAATGGATCAGCATACGTCAGGGATTCGTAACCAAGAGGGACACTGGATGCCTGTATATCTCTTGTTTAAGTGTAGGTTTAAATGTGTAATGGAAATCTGCGCAGGTAGATGTAGTTACTACAAAACTTAAAGGATATGGATATTAAACATCATCGAAGTTTCAAAATGTTTTGCGGGGAAGAATTAAGGAAACAAATAACGGCGCATTATAAAAGGTATACAGGTCAATCTCCAAGGTTGCACCAGCAGAAATAGCTAATTTTGCTTAGAAAAATCTGTTGTCATGGCACAAAATCAAATTGGTATCCGTGGCGTCAACTGTAGGTCGAAGATAAGACTAGGCTAGCTCAAGGAGCAAAAACGAACGAGGAAGCACCACAATGATCGCAAACTAAAGAGGAATGACAAATACACAAATGACAGTAATAAGAAAGTAAACGAACACGCAAAGAAGATTAATGCATTTTACTTTGAGATTTTGCACCTTGTCACCCTAAGAAAGGGTAAGAGCAGTAATAGAATATAAGGCATATCAAAATTCCAAGTTGTACTCTAAGAACTGGGAGATTCTCTATTCCCGGAGCCGGCTAGGGCGAAATTGTAAAGAGCGATAGTCTTGCAATAATAAAAATTGCATGAGGATACAGTTAACATAGATGATTGATTATTTTTGAATTTAGTTTTGATGGAAACTAGAAAAAGAGTTATAAAATTAAGTACGTAATTTAACTAATTTTATACAAAAAATAACTGAAAGTAACTAGATTTGCATTGGATTGGGATTTTTTATTACCACTAAAATTTCATTAGCGTTGTTGTTTGAAATAATGGAAATGCAAACAGCTTAACTACGATTTAATACCAATGATTTTATTTAAATTAAAATTGTTTTTACTAATCCTCATGAAACTTTAACAAATCAGTTTAACGCAGATTTCAATTCAAAAATAACAGTTTTAAGGAAAAATAAATTTATATTAGCAGAACGTTCAAAAAGAATTATACATAAAATAAATAAAACTCAACCCCTTTGTAGATGGATCTTTATTGAAATTGTGAAAATTTATCAACCAAAAGTTATAGTGTCTCATGTAAAGCATATAAATTTCACCAAATTTTTTTGATAAAAATGCCATTTTCAAATAATCCTCCTACTATACTTTGAGGTATTCATGACGTTTAACAATGGTAATGCTTTAAAAGCATTTAATCATTACTCAATGATAATTATATAAATGAAAGCTTTTCATTAATATTTGTTCACATTGTCGCAAATAAAAATAATGAATAATGTTAATGGTAAGAAAATCGTTAGCATAATGTATAATTTAATGCTAATGAAACTCTCATTTAGTTAGTTAATATAATTAATTATTCCTATGCCTGCTTCATTTGAAAAAAATTTGAGTTTTTAAAGTGAGTTTCTGTCAAGTGGGGGTGGAGGGGGGACAAATAAATGAAGGCACACTTAATCGTCACTCTAAATTAACAGCACGAAGTGATATCATGTCTAGAAACAAGTATTGGAATATATACTTTGGATGATATGATATTTAATGCAGATACAGTGAGTAACTTCCATCTAAGGAAAATGCTGGCAATTGTCCGAGTCATGTGATACGAAAAGTAAGTTGATAATTATCAGACGATGGCGAAAATCTGCTAGAGTTGAGTAAATCTCTTTTAAAAGGTGCAAGTCAAGATAAATTTCCGCACGTACCATAACTGACGCCGTAAGTGAAAATTTAAAAGCTTTGATTTTAGTCTTGTTGAATTATTTTCGTAACATTTGGAAGCATTGCGGCTTAAACGGAAATTACAGAGAACTTATAGTTGGCCATTTGTTTTTTAATTGTCTTTGTAAAATGGAATACGAGTATTTTATTTATTTTAATTATTTATTAAATTCTAATTCTAAAAGATTGATAGAGTCGAGGAAATTAATAAAAAAAAAAAAAAAAAAAAAAAAAAGATTATTGGTATGGATGTAGTTCGCGGTTGGCAAGTCCAATCAATATGGTAATAAAGGTAATAATAGATGAGAGAGAAGACAGGTGGTGAAAGGAGATAGATATAGCCATTTTATTAATTATTTTATTTCGACGAAGAAGTACCGACGAAGAATGCTGCATGTGTTAATGTATAATCTGATTTATACCACTAAACAGAAAAATTCATTTTTATTTTTTTAATGCCTCAAGGGTTTAACCCAGGTCAGCCACCTTGACTACAGCAGCCTCAATTCTTTTTCAGATTTTACCAAGATCAAATACTTTTTCATCATCGAATAAAGATAATTTAGTCTTTTTATTCATTTTGGAATTCTATTAAATAAATTTTATTAAAATTTTGATGAAATCACTCGCCAAAATATGACATTTCAATTTTAAAACACCGAAAAGAACCTACTCGATGATGTTTTCTTTCCATCGACAGATAGGTAGGTTTTCCTAATTAAAGGTATCGTTAGGTTTTTAGTTGCCGTTGTTAATTTCTGAAACAAACCTTTATCGACGCGATTGCTTGGGATTTAGTTATTAAGCCGGTTCTTAAAGGAACTTGAGGCCTTCTCTGAGAATTGAAAGGATATTAAAAATTGTAAGAACAAATTGGACTCTCTCACACGAAGGGTTTTCTACCATTTATTGATTTAAGTAAATAAATTATAAAATAAAATCTTTTTTTCGTGCTACTTTCTATTATCCCGAATAATTATTTAAATTACTGATATTGATTATGGAGGGTCAAAGCATGTCTCGATGGCCATTTCGTTACCGCTTAATTAACTCTTCAGGAAACTTCTGACAAACATTTTAAATAAACTAAAAATTTTTGTCCAAACAATTATTTAATTAATTAATTAATTAATATAATAAAAAATTCCCGTTGTTTAATTCAATAAATAAATTATTTCAATTTAATAAAATGTAATATATATATATTACAGCTGGTGCTTAATTAATTTATTTTTTAGTTTTTAAAATTATTTTATATGCACTAAATGGGCTTTGTAATTGTTTTGAACGATTGTTTCTAAATAAATAACATGCATGCACTTTTTTTTCAAAGCATTTAAGCCAATAATGGATTAAATAAATGAATATTACGTAGACGTTTAGTTTGCGAAACAATGCTTTATCAATAAATATTACGTATACGAGAGGGCTGTTAAACAAATGAATTTAAATTGGATTGCAAAGCATACTTTCAGGGAATGAATGAAAAATTTAAATAAAATGTTTAACTTACCTTGTTAAAGGTTATTCCAATGCAAATAATAAAGATTTTTTTTATTTTTTTTATCACAAATTAATATTTCTTTACATATTTTATTTAATATTTTAGTAAAAAAAAACTTAATATAATTTAAAATAATTAAATTAAATTTATATTTTATATAAAATTTTATATTTGAGGTTTTTCTTTAGTTTATTTTATTTTATTGTATTTTTATTTCAATCGCTACTTTTCTAGTTTGTTCCTTAAACATCTGCTTCCTTTGACAAACTAAATCCATGTTATTTTGTTGCTTTAAAAGTTTTTTATTTTTTATTTTTCGTAATTTTGTTTTTATTGTTGTTTTTGCATTTACTTGGTAGAAGAAAATAAATACAAATAAAAAAGCCTACAATCATTTTTACTGGTGTTTCAATCACTTTGCATTTCACCCTCCCTACACAAATACTGTGCAATGTATGACATGCAAACATTAGTTTGAAGCTAAACAATGAATCAAAAAGTACTATTTTTAAGTTGTTTTGTTGTTTTAAGCAACTACCTAATATATTTAAAACAGCCCTAACTGCTATTTATAATCAGAGTTGACAAAAAGTATTGTCCATATTTAAAAACAAAAAAAGAAAATATATTTTGTATTATATTTTTATTTGTAAAATTCTCGTAATTGGTGGATGGTTTTATGGATGATTTAATTGATTAAAAAATTTTTGAAAAAATATAAAATCAACCATAGGGACACCCTCTAATTTCCTAATCAAACTTTTATAAATGTTATAGCGGACTTAGAAATACAGGCCCTTAGTGTATTTCAACCGTCTGTTTACAACTGTTCAAGGGTATGGTCACATACATCAAATTAAATAAACTATTTGGAAACCCTTTAATTTACAAATTTTGAATATTTATATTTGCTTTTATAAAGGTCATAGTAATCGATATTCTTTCAAATTTTCAAGCGTTTTTCTATAACGGTGCAAAAGATAGGCCCATACATGTCAACTTACATTTTTCGATTTTCGATTTATTTTTTTTTAGGTGATTCCCTTTGTGTTTCGTAATATAAGTAAAAACATGTATGTTGTATGGGGACACCCTTTAACTTTTGAAGTTATGACGTGTTTTTGAAACGGGTCCATAACTTTCATATAAAGAAGAATTTTCAAAATCGGTTAAAAAATGATCTGCATCAAACATAAAAAAGCAACATTGAGGAGAATTGATAACCTCCTTCTTTTTGAAGCCGGTTAAAAAACTGTCGTTTGGTCCCATTTTCAACTTCTATAGATTTAAGGAATGTTTGATTTTTTTTTTACCTTCTACAACTTTTTGTGGTTTTGTGTATTTTTACAAAGAAAAAATTTCTTAGTAGTGTATGTTTTTTTCCAATTTTATTCGTCATTGGTGGAAAAAACTATAGAAAACAATACTGTTTTTCTAAGTTTTTTATATGGCCAAACATTTTTGTATACAATTAAAAGTTGACAAAGGAAAATGCACGTGCAATTATTTATTTGTTGTTCTTTTAACAAATTATTTAGTTTTCTTTTATATATAAAGTGTCTCCTTTAAAACGGAACAAATTGAGAATAGCTGGGGAAAAGTAATAATAAATTTAAAGCAGCTTCTTTATAAAAATTATTTATGATTTATTTTTAGCTTGAAGTTAATACAAAAATATTAGTCAGAGATTAATTGTTTAATAATTTTTACACAAAAGATTGTATGTATGGCTTATTCTGCTGCTGTCGAAGTTCGGTTGGATGTGAGGTAAGTGTAGAAATGTAAGTGTGTGTGTGGAAATTGGGGGATGCAATAATGATCGCTTTGGAATACTGTGTCCCAGGTTGGGTGGGGGAGTGGGGAGCAAAACATCTGGCTCTCCCTCAAAAGTGTTTCCGGTCGTTTGACATGTCTTTTTTGTGTTGTTATTTTGATATGTTTTTTTTATTGTGCTTGTCTCTGTGCTGCTGTTCGGGTTGGAACCTCTTCCCTGATGTCACGTATTGAGCTAGTCGGCGACGAAACTGCAGCGACATTTGAGCCAAAATTTAAAAATTCCAAATTTTGTTTGGAATACATTAAAAGCTGCGTAATACCCATGCTGAAGGCAAAATTTGTCACCGAAATAATTGGTTATAGTGAAACAAAATTAAATTTGATAATTCAAGAGGTTAAAAATGTGGATTACATGATGTTGTGATATTAATGCTTTAAACTTTCAGAATAACCAACCATCATTGAAATTGGATTCAAATCGATATTGTAGACAAAAATGCACGCCTGGACTGAAAAGCTATCACCTCGTGTACATAAGTTTCGCACTGTTCGGCTGTGTTTTATACTGGCATAAAGATTGTTAGTATGATTAGGCAGCCAATTAAAAAATATGTTTTGGACTTATTTGCCTTTCAAAAGCAACTATTAATATAAAAAATGTATTATCGATATCTAAAGGGTACAGACCTGAAACTTATAATTATCGTAAATGAGTTATCTTTGCAAGTGAGGAAATACTTCGAAGTGCTCTAAAATTTTTGAGAGATTAAAATAAATTCTAATAATTATTATTGTTTTTTTTTAAGAATTGTGTTGTAAATCTGTGATAATATTTACAAGCTTAAAAACTTAATGACCACTTTACCACTTTAAAGCCAATTTCTAAATTACAAATATCACTTTCACTACGCTACTCTTAATAAGAATTTTATAAAAATCACAGTCGTATTAGTTTTAAAAATAACGATTATTGACGAAAACTTATAAATAGATTAAAAAAGTGTTTGGTAAAAAAAGGTAAAACACTTTCAAAGGCCATGATGTGCTGTATACGCAACATTATATTCAATTAAATAGAACACATGTGTCTACAATTAACGGACATTAGGTGGTATGAGTAATATTAATTGAATTGAATTGCAGCTATTTTTAAAATTTGTTTGAATTTTTTAATTAAATTGCTTTGTATTACTAATTTTAAATAGGGTTTATTTCCATACATCTAGAGCTTGATATTTTCTTTAGGATATTCTTTAAAAAAAAAAAATGTTTCAGAAAATATTGTAACAGTTTTTACTTAGATTTTAATTAAGTTTATTACAAAAGTGCCTAATTTTACCAAGGGTATAAATTTGCCTTAAAATTTTGCCTTCTTGTAGTTTAATCACCCCTTTTTAAAGTGATAAAGAGTGTGGTATATTTCGATGTTTTGAAGCATTTGGAAAAAAATTGACAACCGGTAATGTGGCTCCCGAAGGTGACAGATTCGAGTAGTTAAGCTTCCGAGTACAAGAAACAAGGGATAAGAACATATTTACAGTATGTAAAGAAAGTTTCATCACAAATCTCACGAATTAACTTACAACCAACAACATATATAATATTAAAAGTGTTTAGTACAAAGAAAAAAAAAACTAAAAATTCATTTAACTTTTTTGTATTTTATTTACTAGTGACTGTTTTAAAGCGAATTTTAACTTAAATATATAAAAACACAAAAAAAGTTAAAGAAGTTTAAGAAATTTATCTGGTAGCATTTACTTTTTTCTAAAAATATATCTAAAGTTTGGATGTTTGTTGATCAATCTCGCTTAAACGACCAAGCCGATTTAAGTGAAATTTCATTCACCAATACGAGGGCTGCTATATATATTTATGGCCTGGCAACACTGAGTGCGGCCAAGTGCAATCTGATATTTCCATTGGAAAGGTTGTCATTTTTAAGCATAATCGTACTCAAAACGTTTTGACGTACGACCATTATTTGTGTTGTTTACAGTGACTTGAAAAAATTAATATAGAAAAAAATGGAATTAACTCGTGAACATTTTCGTGCCATCATTTTTCACAACTTTCGACGTGGATTATTACGACAAGAGTACATTGATGAACTTTAATCTTTGTATGGCGATGAAGCACCATCCTTTAGCACTGTGAAAAATTGATATAATGAATTTAATCGTGGCCGAAGCTCGCTCAAAGACGAATTCCGTGAAGGTCGTCCAAAAAAGGCTGTTCTGCCAGAGAACATTGATGCCGTGCGTGAACTCATAATGCAAGATCGACATGCGACATACCGAGAGATAGAGACATCCTTGGACATTTCTTCCACCAGCATACATTCGATACTGCATTAACACCTGGCCGTAAAAAAAGGTTTGTTCTCGTTGGATCCCGCACAATTTGAAAGTCGCTCAAAAAAAAGGCTCGCGTCGATTGGTGCAAAGAAATGTTGCAAAAATGCGATTGCGGTGCTTCAAAAGACGTTTATAAGATCATCACAGGTGACGAATCATGGATCTATGCGTATCAGCCCGAAACGAAACAACAATCAAACGTGTGGGTCTTCAAAGACGAGCAAAATCCAACGAAAGTTGTTCGTGGAAGAAGCACTTCGAAGCAAATGGTCGCCTGTTTCTTCGGCAAAACTGGCCATGTGGCGACTGTTCCGCTTGAGCAACATAGGACGGTCACTTCTGAGTGGTACACTACAATTTGTTTGCCTGAAGTCATCGGAGAAATTCGAAAAACCAACAAGAGAAGACGAATCATTGTTCACCATGACAATGTGAGCTCTCACACATCGGCTCAAACCAGAGCGTTTTTGACCGGCCAAAACGTCGAATTAATGGGTCATCCGCCGCACAGCCCTGACTTGGCACCTAATGACTTCTTCTTGTTTCCGCACATCAAGAAAAAATGCGTGGTCAACGATTTTCGTCGCCAGAAGAAGCTGTTGAAGTGTTCAAAAACCATGTTTTAGAGGTGTCTCAATCGGAGTGGAAAAAGTGCTTCGACAGCTGGGTTGAGCGCATGCAAAAGTGTATAAATCATGTTGGAGAATACTTTGAAAAACAATAAAACCATTTTTGATTATAAATATTCGCATTTTCACTGTTAGGCCAGAAATATATAGAGCAGCCCTCGTAGATCTTTATATGGATTATTATGTAGAATATATAAATTTAAAATAAAAGGGGAATAGAAAGAGTAATAAGCAATCCAGCTTTTCTATATGAACTTTGGTAGTATATTCAGCTTACTTCCTATCAAGTTAAAGCCAATTTTTATATAAATATTTTTTAATCAAGCAGAAAAAAAAATATTTATTTTCCTTTAATATAGGAATACAAGGTATCAATATGATTTCAATTGCATAGTTTTGGCCAGGTTTGTTATTGCCTTGCGAAAATATTGCCATAAAATTATGATTCTCGTCTTCCACGTTGAATCTTTTAACATGAGTAATAAATTGTTTATTACGTTTCGAATTGGATTCGTGGTGTTTATAAAAGTAGAGTTACCAGATGGCCTTGAATATACTTAATTTCCAAAAATTATTAATGATTCCCAAGAATAAAAATGTTATTGTCTGGATTTTTTAAAAACAAAAAATCAAAATTGTTCAGGTGTGCAATACGAATTGCTGACAAAGAAAAAAAAAAAAAAAAAAAAAAAACAACAGTCGCTTATAAAGGGTATAATGAATTTTAAAGGATTTTTATTATATAAAATTTGACGATTTTGTTCGTGTAAACATTTCAATGCAATATGGTACGGTTTTTCCTTTAAGTGTAACACAAAGGGACCAATTAGTGGACTCAAGTGGGCTGTGGCAACACAGCTGCCTGTCTAAACTTCCTTTAAGTGTATTTATTTGAAAATCTGACTTTTTTGAAGCGTTTTAAAATTTTTCTCTGGCAAGCTTAAAGAGAGAAATTGAACATTATTCAAAGTTAAAAAGCATCCAGTTTTCAGTCCTCTAGGTAGAAGATAATTTAGAATTACTTTCTGTGGGAAGAAACCTTTCCAGGCCCATATGAAAAGACAAGGCTATCAATTCGCCAGAACTCAGGCATTTCTGGACTGATTGTGAAAAATTCGCTTTTAATTGATTACAGATTTCATTTAAATTTTAACGAAATTGGTGTCACTTTAGCTCACAATAATAGAAAGTAATAAAAAAAATAAATTTATATATTAAAGGGTGTCCTCATAGCTTATGTAACTTGATGTCTGTTATAACCACAGGTATAAAATTGGAAATTGGAGGGTGTTAACACAGTTGATGTTATTTGAAGTATATTGTTCTATCTTTTAAACCGTTTTATTCAAATTAAAAGGTGTCCCCATAGATGATATTATTTGATGTGTATGATTTCCTTTTCTTTTAAAAATTAAGAAAATTAAGAAAATTGGAATTTAAAGTTTGTATTACAATTTTTACTTCATATTCGAAGCTCCCCAGTCTGTCCGTTTTGAACACGGGCTTTTTCAAGAATTTTTTATTTTGGACATGTAGATAAAGACGTCTTTTGAGAGAAATCCATTATTACTACTTTGCAAATAATTTGCTTAAAAGTTAAGATTTTATCTAAATAATTTTGATTTTTTTTACGCAAAATTTATTTCTTTTCGTACTTAAGTGCTGGACGATAATTTGCAAAAAAAAAACTACAA
Source organism: Gymnosoma rotundatum (assembly GCA_916610165.2). Classification (NCBI taxonomy): domain Eukaryota; kingdom Metazoa; phylum Arthropoda; class Insecta; order Diptera; family Tachinidae; genus Gymnosoma; species Gymnosoma rotundatum. The sequence goes on from OU744337.1 coordinate 37,645,362, forward strand.
ATTGTAAATGTTTTAATTTAATTAAAACAAAAATACACAAGATAAACTTAGAAGTTAATTTAAAAATAATTAGTTAATTTTAAACTAAAATAAAGTTTTGATTTTAATATTTACTTAGAACAAACTTTCTCTAAAATATATTTAGTATTTTTGTTGGTGTTTTTATGATTATTATTTTCAGCAATTATTCTTGTTGTCGTTGTGTGTTTGCCAAGCAAAGTCGGTGTGTGTGTGTGTGTTTCCGCATTTAATGACTCTTAAATTATAAATAACACCACCATCAGTGGCTGCATGCAATTTTTGTAGACTTTCTTTTTATGCGCTGCTGTTGAACTCCTACTTTTCCACAAAAAAAATATTTTTTAGTTATAAATTTCTATGCGGTTGGTTGTGGTTTTTGCTTTATTGAAAAAAAAAATATTTTCCGTTTCCTTTTTGTTCATGATTTGCTGCAACTTCATTTTTTCCATTTAATTTTTTATGCCTGCATCTAAAAATAGTTGTCATAAAATTATTATACTTTTCGTGTAATTTACTGTGGCAAACGGTTTCAAAGAAAAATATAATTTTATTAACCTTGTACGTTTAGACATGTTAACAATGTTTGACTTAATGGCTCCAGTGACTTTCAAAGGGGTGTTAGTTGGATTTTTTTTATATCACCTGTTAAGTAAAATATAATTTTATTAGTGATGAGTGGTGCGTTTTAGAATACTTAAAAAGTTGTTTCTTAAATTTGTAAAAGAGATTTGCTATTTAGATTTACCTGTAACCTGCCATATTTGTTGACTCGGCATAATTTCAAAATATTTACGAGTATTGAAGAAGTAGTCCCTAAAATCTTTTCTTTATTAAAAAAGTATTGTTTTTAAAATTTTTGATGAATTAGTAGTTACGAATGCTCTTAGAAATGAAGAAATTATAACAAAATTGTATTTGAGGCTAAACTGGTGGTTAGCAGAAATCAGGAACAAAAATATATGTGACGACTTATAAAGAGAACAACGATTAAAGCTTTGGTTTGCGTGGAGATATCTTCTAATCAGATTAACATTAAATAATCATGAAAATTCCTCATATTGTCATTTATAAAATTATTTAAATCAATATTTGAGGTCTACAATATATACAATCAAAGGTAAACAGATGCTAAGAATGTTTATAACGGATGTAACGATCTAGAAATTGCTTTTTTAGAAATTTACACAAAATTTTTTAAATTTTTGCTAGAAAAATGTAGAAATTTAAATATACGTGCACTTAAACCCAATAAAAATATTTGATATTCAACATTTCAATCGCATTAAAATTATTCTTTTTAAACCAAATGTCACTCTGGGGTAAATAAGTAGCAATTGTTCTTAACCCTCTTTTCCCCAGAAGAGTTGCGAAAATAGTAGAAGTATAAACGTTGAGCCATTACACAAGGCTTCAAGTGGTAGTTTCTATATGTAAGTGCACGTCAAAAATTTATTATATTAAATTGAAGTTTTTTTTTTTATTGATTCTTACATCAGTAAAAATATTTACTAATGATTGCTTAAATGTGGTACCGTGAAATAACTCCCAAATGATATAACTATTAGAAAATAAAGAAATAACCCCCAACAAAAAATTCAAAAATCCCATACAAATTGGAAATTATTTCATAATGAAATAACTCCCAATTTTTTGGAGGCTATTTCATAATTTTTCCCAAATGAAATAACTGCTAACTGGATTCTGTTTGGAATGATTTTATTCATATTGCTAATTTAGAGTTATTTCATATTTATTTCCTTCATGGTATATTGCGTCTCGGTTTTACTTACAAACTTTTCCTGTATATGGTATTTCGTATACCGGCTTCGCTAACAAAAATTTTCCTCATTCAACCTTTAGGTATAGTACAGAAGTTATTATAATGGAAGCTATTTAATTAGGACTTATTCCATTAGTCTGGCTACAGAGAAAACTTTTAGTCAGCGAAGCCGGTGTTTGTTATACCATAAAGAATAAAATCGTTCCGGCCGGCCGAATGCCGTCTATGCAGGAAACTTTTGGTGAGCGGAGCCGGGGTTTGTTATATCCTTCCATCCGGCCGAAGGCCAGCTACATATGCCGGGATGGCTCAATAATCTCTCTATGGTATATCGAGCAGCAGCTTTGCTAACAAAATATTGTCTTTATAGCCGGCCTTTGAGCGTATATTCATGATAGCTGGTATGATTTTAAGGACCTCCTTCATCGGGAAGTATATGTTATACCATAGAGGTTAAAACAGTTAAACAGTGCCCAAGTGGAAATATAATTTGTATTGGGAGTTATTTCATTTTTGTTGGTACTTGTTTTATTTAGAAGTTATTTCTTTTTTTTATATATATTTGTTTACCGCTTAAGTTTTCGAATTTTATTTTAATTTAGCGTTGGGAGTTATTTTGTTTTTGCTGGGAATAATTTCATTGGGGAGTTATTTCACGGTACCACATTTAAACAGTCATTAATAAATATTTTTACTGATGTAAGAAACAAAAAAAAAAAAAAAATACAAAAAAAAAACAAAAAAACTTTAATTGTTGCAGTGTGTGTTATTATTATAAAATAAATAAATTATTATTATTATTCCCTAACGAGCTCTTTGAGTTAATTCAACGATTTGTTTCCTTCGAACAATGTACTAGTTGGTAAAGAAAAATCTCAATAATGTTTTATTCTTTGGCTCCATTCCATTATTAAAGTGGCATGTTCGCATAATATCAAATATAACAACTAGAATTAATCCCTAATAATAATGAATTAAAAATTAGTGCAAAAGCCGGATTTGCCGGCAAAATCATTCTATGATTCAGAAATCAAAGTGCTGTTAAATTGATCACAAAATAAACAGAAATACTATTCGAAATTTTAAAAATCTTATAGCAGCCACAGAAGATGAGTCGATATAAATAAACTTTGTCTCGGAACCGTTAAAGCACAAGTAGCAATATAATGTCAAATTCAAAAATCTGAGTAAAAGTAAAGCAATGCTTAAGAGGAATCTGTCTTCGAGATTCTATAACTAAAATAAAATTTTGTCTTAATTTACATATTAAGACAAAATCTTGGTATTTGTGTGGGTTTTATTTACACAGAAAAAAATAGTGGCACCTGTTTAAAGTTTTAAGATTGAAATTTAATTATATTTTTAATTGACTCTATTATTAGTTATTTATTATTAAATAATTATATTTAATAAATTAATATAAAATTTTCTAATCAAATAACTGAGAAAATTTATAATTGAATAAGAAAGATGAAAATTTTTTTCAATTAAATGAATAATTGAACCAGTTAAAAATTTCATAAAATTTAAATTTTAAGACAAATGAAACCTGCTATAAGCCGAAAAGTTTTTTCTTTATTCCGTTTTTTGTTAAAAATTCAATTAGCTCGTGAAAATATTATTTTGCAAATGAATAGAAATTATTTCGGTTTACTCATAAAATAAATGATACAAAAATAATGGAAATGTGGATATTCAAAACTTAAATACAAATTTATCCATTAAATTTTTACAAGTCACCAGGTCCTGCCTGTGCATAAAAATAGAGCCAGCAAATTTAGTTACCTAAAATAATTTTATTTTGTATACTGACTGGATTTTTTCCCATTAATTATTATTTCTTTACCTCAGTACTTCGTGGAGTAACCCTTATTTTTTATAACGTCTAAGGATCGTTTTGGCATTGAGCCCACGTTTTTGGCATGTTTCTACAGGAATATTTTCCACGCATCCTGAATTAAAGTCCAAAGTTCGTCTTTATTGGATGGTTTTGGTCCCCGAAGGCACATTTTTGATATTTGCCACAAGTTCTCAATAGGATTTAAGTCTGAGGACTGCGCCATCCAGCTATGTTATGATGTGTGTTTCGGGTCATTGTCTTGTTAAAATGCCCATCGGAGCGGCATTTCCAATTCATCATAAGGCTTCGCAGTGACATTAAGAATATTTGTATAATAAGCGGCATCAATCCGAAATAAAGGCCCAATACCATAATATGAAAAACATCCCCATACCATTATGTTTCCGCCTCCATGTTTAATGAATTTTGTGGTGTATTGTGGACTGAATTCGGTGTTGGGAGGTCTTTGTACAGGAAATATACTTCTGTCTGAATTAAAGAAATTAGCTTTCGTTTCTTTAGCCCATAAAATATTTCTCCATTTGCCTACAGGCCAATCTACATGATTTTGGGCAGATTCTTATCTTTTCTTAAGGTGCTTTTTACTTGGGTATGGGACCTTTCTACTACATCTAGCTTTCAAATTATTTCTAATGAAAAGCCTTCTTAGGGTTGAGGTAGAAACATCTTTTAAGGATGGAAGAGGTGACAAAAGGATTTTTTTACATGACGCAATTTTTTCGCTCCAGTAGAGGTGTAATTTTCGACGGCCTTCCTCTATTTTCTGACTGGCTTTCATATTTGACGGTGTTTTCTACCATTTTTTGGAGCACCCAATTATTTCGGCAATTTGTCTACGACTTTTTCCTTTATTATTAAGTTTTTTTTATTGTCACCCGGTTTTTAAAGGTACAATGCTTTCCTCTGCCCATTGTAAATACTGTTATATACAAATTTTGTGAGATTCCTATCGAATGTACTTAAAAAACACTAAGCTTACCTTTTTGTATATCTTTAATTAAAAAAAAAATAAATTTGTAAAAGTTAATTTTTTTTCAAAACTGGCTCTATTTTTTTGCACACCCGTTTTAGCATTCAAATTTATACCGATAATAAAATAAAGATTTATGACGTTGAAGCTATTTTAAACACAACGGGATTACATTTGTAAGAAATGTGTAAAATTAGTGGAACAACTCTTTTATGCGTACTTTTTAGTATAAGGAATTTATAAGGGGTAAGAGTATTGGGGATCAGGTGGCTCTATATTGGGCTAATTAATTGCCAATTTTCTTTAACATCACCATTATTTTCACTACTGGTAATGCATTTTTACAAAAAGACTTGATTGATAATTATTTAAAAATTAAAGTCATTATCTTTGATTCGTGGTGGTCATTATAATGTACGTCGATTTTATCAACCATTGGTTTAATTTTTAGCATACATGCAATTAATTTGCAGTTACCGGTTCGTTGTGACGTTTTTGTAAAAAATAAAGAGGTTGTAAAATTTTAAGACAACTTGAGATCAGTTCTATACATTTTTTCTATTCATCATCGACGCAGCCCCTTATATCAAGGCAGATTTATTTTACTAGGTAGTGTCATCCGCCCAGCTAGTTTGTAGTTGAAAATGTCAAAAGTTTTTGTATTTTCCTTTGTTTATTTACGAATTTCAAAAAACACTAACAACAAGCGTTTGCGAGACAAAGCAAGCATGTGCATTGAGAGCAATTATCTTTTATTTTTCTTTGTGTTTTTGTGAACACACAAAACAACAATAAAAAGGCATGTTGTTTTTGTAAATGTTGTATTTGTTGTATTACCGCTACTATCTAGTAAAATAAATCTACCTTGATACACATGTAAAAAAAATGCGGGCGATTTTCAGATATAATTGTGTTTTTTTTTTGTTTGTTATTTTTGTGTTTTGCATTGTTGTACTAAAATCCGAAAGTTAAGAAAATTACTACAAATTACCAAGTGATTGTTATATTACGAAACTATTTAAATTTCATTAAAATATAACATTTTCACCAAAATTTAAAACTCTGCTAAAAATTGTTAACCAAAAAAAGTCATCAAAAACTGAAAATACAGAAAAAAAATCAATACGAAAATTAAAATTGTTTTTAATAATACCCTGTTCGGATATACGCTTTAATTAAGAGATTTAAAATATTAATTGAGTATTTACTTTTGATGTTCACACATATTCAATTTAATTTACTCAATTAAAATTTGACAGAAGTTGTTACTAATTGTTATTGGAAAGTGTTTACTTCAGTACTTAAAAAGAAGCAGCGAAAGAGTATAAGATGTGAATGTTTATAAATTTGCTCTACTTTTGTTACTGGCAACAACAGAACAGCTGATTCCTGTTCTGTTTTAGAAAATAAATTAATAAATATTTAATACTTTACTTCCTACTTCACTTCCCACGAAAATATTTATAACACATCGTTGATAGTCTAAAATGGTGTGGCTCTTTTTTGCCATAATTTGTATGGCGATTTCAAAACCGAACATCTACAGCTGAAATTTTTGACAACCACACAGCAGAAAATATAAATAATAAGTATAGTTTTCGGTTTTAAATACAAAATATTTTGAATTGAAGCTAACGTTTGTATAATAGTTAAAAGAAAGCTGAGAAAACTATACACAAGTAAACCAAAGAAATAGAACAAAATAAACTAAAAGTTTTACAAAAAAGATAGAAAAATTTTGGGCAATTTTGCAAAGTATTCGAAAATCGATGGCAAAGCTCTAGCAAATGCTAACTGTTGCAATAAAAAATGCTTTAAGCATCGAAAACCGCTTTTTTGCTGTTTTAGATATTTATTTTTATAGTTGTTTGTTATTATCGTCGGTTCGCCTTTACTTTGCTATTTTGTTCCCCATAAATGCGTTTATTTACATTTTTCATTTGGAATATTAATGTTGTACATTTTTATTTTTCTCTATTGTTGCTAGTTTCTGCCGAAAATTTATTGAACAGACCTAATTTTTACATAAAAAGTTTGTGTTTATAAATTTGGAAAAATGAAGAGAAGTTCGGCTTTAAAAGAAACTTTGCTTATTTTTATTTGAAATATAGAACTCTTTCAGTCAGTACGATCAAGTTCTGACTGCACGCTAGCTTGAATCTCTATTAAATTTTCAAAAATTTTTCATTTCATTTAATTTTAAAAATTTTACTTTTAATTTTTATGGCATTTAGTTTTGTCATTGTATAAAATTTTCTCTCACTGAACACACAAGTTTTGTATGAGGAAACTTAATCAATTAATGACTCAATTAAGTAATAATTGTTCAATTTATTAATTGATTTCTTATATGGTAAATTGACTTCATTTAGGGCCTTAACTGCGATTATATACGATTCGGTACAGCGCTATTACTTGTTTTATTTAAACTTGGCGGACTTAGAGTAGAGAGGGCCGTGCGATATATCCGTATGCAGGTAAAAAAAAACACGACTAGAAATTCATTGTTCTTTCGGCGCTTAATTGATGAGTGTTCTAAATTCTCTTGTTATTTTAAAACGATAAGACGATCGGCGCTTCTTTTAGTTTTTGTTTATTTTGTTTCTCACTGATTCATTTGATAGTAAACGACGGTTTTAATATTGATTTAACTGATGGAGTAAATAAAAAATTTAGGAATCAATAAATTGAGGGCACTGTGGCCTCCATGTTATGTGCATTTGGTAAAGGGCTTTTTAAGCATGATAAAGCTTAAAATTATAAAAAATAACAATTAACATTATGAATAGACTCACGCTTGAATAACGCTATCAAATCATTCAAGTTTACTTTGAAATTCAGTCATCAATTCGAGCAACTTATAAACGACTTTTTGATTTTTATGGTGCACATAATCATCCGTCTGAGCAAGCCACACGTCGAAGGAATGTGCGTACTGAAGAGAATATCGCTGCTGTTAACGAAAGTATGGAAGAAGATCCAAATTTATCGATTCGTCGTCGGTCGCAGGAATAGGGGCATTAACCCATACAAGATCCAGCTAGTGCAGGAATTAAGGCGTTCTTTCACCGATTGGGCTCTAGAGCAGTTAGTAAAAAACCCGTTGTTTTATCGCCAAATTGTGTTCAGCGATAAGGCTCATTTTTGGCTTAATGGGTTTGTTAACAAGCAAAATTGTTGCACATTGAGTGAGACCAATTCACAACATACTCTGCAGACTTCCTTACATCCAGAAAAATGCACCGCTTGGTGTGGTTTACACGCTGGTGGCATCATCGGACTTTATTTCTTAAAAAATGTGGCCGGATCTCAGTTTACGGTTAATGGAGATCGTTACCGTAACGTTTTTATATCGTTTTTGTTAAGGAATATGGATGACATTGATCCGGACGAAATGTGGTTTCAACAAGATGGCTCTATGTGCCATACGGTGACCGCAAACATCGAGTTATTGAAATCAAAATTTGGCGTTAAGTTTTTTTCGAGAAATGGACCTGTCAATTGGCCTCCAAGGTCGTGCGATTTGATAATTTCCTGTATGTTTGCGTGAAATTCATGCTGATAAACCAGCAACAATTGACGCTTTGGAGACATACGGCCAGCAGTACTTGAAAAAGTGACCCAAAATTGGATGTCCAGAATGCGCTTCGTCATTAGCAGCCCCGGTGGCCATATGCCCGAAATTGTTTTTAAATATTAATTCCATGTTCTGATCTTTGGTATAAAAAAATTCTTCATTACAATTTAATTTTTTGTGTTATTTTTTTAAATTTTAAGTTCTATCTGGCTTAAAAACACCTGATACATAGACTACTGAATACGTGATTGGTATTTCACGGTGTCCTTCTTTGCGTGTTTACATTAAACTCGTCAACTTAACAAAGGTAATGCGCTTACTTAATGCGAGAGGTGCTGTTCCATACTAAACGTACCATGCAATTTCAAGGTTGTAAATTATAAGGCTAAGATGTCCTATGGTATTCATATTTAACAAATATCTACATGTGGTCCAAAGTCTTACGGTAGCTAGTGCTACCTCTCCAAGGCACAGTCTGCAAGTATCATATTCTTTGATTTTCATGTTGGTCATATGTTACTTCTAGGTTTAATGACCTAAAACTAATAGAGTAATCTAATTTTAGGTATCCCTACCATAAGCAAGCACTTTACTGGCTTTCCTGCTGAGGAGCTCATTGAGCACCATTTAAGCTATTGGTAGCCTCCCTCTAACTTTCCAGGTGTATTGAGTCTATCCATTGTTGTATCTAGTGCAACTTTGAGTTCGAGTCCATAAAAATTTATATCGGGTTCCTGTTTTACTAGTTCATCTGCTGCTTCATTTACAGCTGCGTCTATATGAACTTTAACCCGAATAAGCGCTACCTTATTAACCGAAGCGTTTTCATTTTATTATAGAACACTAGCTTGGAGTATACGTTCAGTTGCTGCACGCAATTCTGCAAGGTAAACGATCACGCAAACGCAGAGTAAACGATAAATTCAGCTCAGATGCTCTAACTCTACCGCCCATAAAAAAATCATAAGTAAAACCCCTGATGTCTTTTTCCATCCGCTAATTGCGTATAACGGCTTTACAATAATTGTCCAATTTAGCTTTTTGAATACTTTTCTTCTGTTTATCTCAAGACATCAATAGAAACAACGGCTAAATTTAGCACCAGCGGAGTATACAGACTTACTTGTACTTGCAACCATACATACATCGGACAAACTGGACGAACATTAAAAACAAGGTTTACAGAACACATACGATCATACAAAAGGAAAATGGAAGACTCCAATTTCGCAAAACACCTTAACACATATGGACACGAACCAAAGGAAATAGATGAATGTATGACAGTATTACACCCAAGTAAAAAAGGACAAAGACTAGACATTCTTGAAAACATGGAAATTTACAAAACACATACGTTTAACAGAGACATTATTAACGAACAGGTAAACACAACCTCTGACACGATTTTTACACCAGTAAAATTACTAAAACACTCTTACAAACGAAAAACACCCACAGACGGTCACACTTACCTATCCAATAATAAAAGACCCAAATATTAACTATTTACCCCAATAAACAAGACAGATATCAGGGAATCTACCTGCATAATACTATTTAAACGGACAAAAATTACCTAAACCCACTACCTTTTATTCTTAACACTATCTATTTTTAACACTCTCTCTTCAGTTTTAATAAACACGTGGCTTGAAAATGATGTTATCACATCGAAAGCGCTCGCCGAACATCCAAAGTACACAGCCAGTGACGACGGTTATTACCGAAAATTATAACAACAGTATAATATATACAGGCGGAATCAACCCAATTAATTTAATGAAATCACAAGTCCCATTTGTTCGTCCTTTAGTAAGACCTTTAATTAAATTCGTTATCAGCAATGACTTTTCTTCTTCTGAAAATTATTCCATTATTTACCATTTAGCTTATCATTATACTTTTGTATTATAATATGGTTTTAAATGCTGCAGCTGCAAAATTATTAAACGCTCCATTCATTAAATTCTTTATTTATCTAATGAAGTGGTGTTTTCATTTTTTTGTTGAGCAGCTGATATTTACTTCATTTAAATTTGTTTTTATTCTTTTACTAATGAGTTAATAGAATATATGATGCAAATACCTGTTGTTTATTTGAGTGACAAATAGTCTAGATACAAAGTGAAAAAGGAACCCCAAATCAAATTTTTATTTGTTTACTTTTTATATAAAACAACCCCATAGTGTTAAGAAGACTTTACATATTTGTTAATTAAAAATAGTTTTAGATTTTGTATGGTTTATTTTTAATTTTCTTTTAAATAGTTTTTTTTTTATAATTATCGATGTAATGGTTCAACAGCCTAAAAAATTTCAGTTTATTTTAATGATTTATTGATGAAATTTGTTCTTCTATATGTGTTTTTAAGTCATTAAATGTTTGCTGTCGCTGTTAAACAACTAAATAAATCATTCAAATAATTTGTTTCTTGTTGGACAATAAGCTCATTGCGTAAAGTTTTTTAATAATAAATACTTAAAATGATCTGTTGTTTTTGACATCTATTTGTTTTATTTTTGTACTTTTTTTCGAATTAAATATTTGAAGTTCCAGAGGTTCAAGGTGTATTCGAAAAAAAAATAATAATAATTTGGTAATTCCTTTTGTTTTCAAATATTATATTGTACATACGTACATATCCATCTGTGTTCGTTTGTTTGCTTACAATAAATATCAATCTGTTTATTTTAAATGATGTGGGAAATTTTAAAACAAATTCTAATTTAGATTTTGTTGACAATTTACGTCAATTGAAGGTATTACTAATACACAATGGGGCTAATTTTAAAAGTAATAACACACAATTTAGCAACAAATAGTTTTAGCTTGAATATTTTTTATAAAAATATTAGAGAACTTACAGATTAGTGTAGAGGTATTTTTAGCTATTCTGATAAGCAAAAATAGCTGCCAGTGTATGGAGAATCACTCTAAAATAAAAAAGGACTTTAAAAATTCCTATGTTAAAATACTGGAATTTTAAACAGTACTTTTATTACTTGGTACGTTTTTACAAGAATCTAAAAATATTATTATTTTAGAGAAAATCTTATTTAATTACAAGACAATACTATTCTTAGCAAAATCTTTTTAATTTATTAAAAAAAAAAATAAAAAAAAATCTTTAAAAAAGTGCGTTCCAAAAATGTACTTTACGAAAGGCACATTTTATTTGTTTAAGTAACTTTTATTTAATAAAAACAAAAAATACTAAAAAAAATCGTATTACCTTGTTGTTAATAGTAAAAAATTTTATCTATCTTTTGCAGATTTTAATTTTAAATAATTTTTATTTAATTACAAACAAAAAAAAAATAAAATTTCTATTCTTAAGAAATTCGCATTAGCCTTGGTAAAAAAAAACAAAAAAAAAATTTTTTTTCTAAAAATTTACTTTTTCGATGTAGGAAATTTTTTTAATTTTATTACATCAGTTTTTAATTTTAATTAAGTGAAAATATTTTGTTAAGAGTGTAATTCACAGTCTAACTAATAACTTTGGTAACCATTTTCAAAAGAAAACAAATGTAGATAATCACTTTTCAAACATCAACTTTGGACTAATTAGTAACTAATGATTTTAAGATTTAAACTTATAACAAATACGGTGTTAAGGGAAAGTCAAGGGTTAAACCAAAGTCATTAGAACCTAAAGCTGAAAGCTAATAATAAAACTATAAAAAGTGTTTTGAAAAAGTACTTTTTAAATAAGTATTTTTTTAAAGACATAGATCTTGAAAATTATAATTTTTATAAAAAAATGATATTTTGAAAAGTTTAATTTTTAAAGTAAGTAATTTTGTAAAATAAAGGGCATTTAGAAACTTTTTGCATAAGTGTCTTTTTAAAAAAGTAAATAAGTTTTTTTTTGTAAAGAATGGATTACTAGTTTATTACTTATTTCAGATACTAACACCTTTTTAGGAATGTACCCTAATGAGCAAAAAGTTATTTTAACAAAATATTATTGAAGCTCCTTAAAGAAAAAGTACTTCTTTTAATTTGTAGCTCTTAATAAAAATGTTTGTTTTTTTTTTAAATAGTAGTTTTTGGAAAAAAAGAACTGTATTAGAGAACTTCTTGAAGAGGTATCTATTTGATGAAACAAACACTTTTAGAGAAAATTTTTGTTTCTAAAGTAGTAAATTTAAAAAAGTTGTTTATTGTTTTTTTCAAAACAAATAATTAAAAAAAGTTTTTTGTTTGGTCAGTGATTTTGAAAATAACAAGCGTTTGGGTAAATGTACCATTTGAAAAAACACCTTTTACAAAAAGTACGTTTTGGAAAAAGTACCATTAAGCTTTCTTTTAAACATTTCAAATAAAGAATGATTTTTCCCCCAGCTTAATAATATTTATTAATGGTCAAATATTTTTCTAATCAAAATTGTGGCTTTAAAAGGTTCATACATTTTTTGTTACAATTTGGTCGCAAATATCATTTTTTGTAATTGAAATATGGCTTATATTTAGAGCTGCCGACTAAAGCATTTAAAATATTTGTCTTTGTTAATTAACATTTTTGCTTAATTCTTCTTTTTTTGTTTACTGTCTAAAATTTAAAATACTTTTACTTTTTATTCAGTCGTAGCGGTTAAATGATTTATAATTTAAATCAACAGCACAAATAAAATAAAAAACAAAAACATGTAGAAACAATGTCTAAAAGTAAACAATTAAGAGATAAAATCACTTGAATTAAAGTACCAACAAATATTAAGAGGACTAGAAAAAATACTTAACAAAATAAAAATATTCTTAATAAAAATAAATAAAAGTTAAAAAATTACTAAGATTTAATTTAAGTGGAATATTTATTAATTGTTAAATGATGACTTAAATTAAAAAAAAAAAAAAACACAATTTCGTCTGTTGCAAACAATCTTTATTTGAGAAACTATAAAATATTTTTTAGAATTTTGCGTCCAAGAAAGGAAAACGTAAATAACCTGGATAACAATGTTTTAATTTTTTACTTTTATTTCTAAAAACTTTAAGAGTATATGAGTCATATCATGAGGTAAAATTTGCTTATGCCGTTTATACCTTTTGGTTTAGTATTTCTATTATATTATTCCTTAAACAAATTTAAGAAAAAGTTCGTAATGTAAAACATTTTGACATATTTCCGCCTACAGGAATTCCACCTTATTACATGACTCAGACATAATATTTACTGTCAATATAACTCTCATGTTTTGCATTTGATAAAATGCGTAATATTGGAATGTTAATTAGTAATTTGCCGTTATCGCTTAAAGAACAGTAACAAATAGCATTTCAGCGAATAGGATTGTACTGGTAACAATAGCAGATAAAAATTTTATTTCGTCGTAGAAATAATACGTTTCATAAATATTATTACAAAACTCGTTACATTTGTTAAGGTGGTGTATACCCTTTTTTAAAAAGAGAAAATTAAAAAACAACATAAACAAGTAAGAGTATTATATTCGGCTATGCCGAATCTTATATACCCTTCACCATCTATGTAAATAAAAAATGCAAGTACTGGGGTGACAGAGAATTTAAAAGTAAAAAAAATTTACATAAAAATGACATCGGCGCTTAATGGGTTAAGCATTTTTATAAAAATTTCAGTATTTTCTTAAAGATTACATCAAAATTAAAATTTAATATTGATATTTTAAAATATTTGAAAATTTCAACTTGGAGAATATGGGCGTAACTTGAAGAATATGGGCGAGCGCTAATTTTTTCACTTGATGTTTTTTTTTCTTAATTCTTAATTCTCTATCGCCCCATATGTTTATTTTTTTGATGCTGTCTCGAAGGACATGAACCGATCATGCTGATTTCCAATAGCACCTCTTTCGACACTATATCTGATCGACTGACATATCTATTTTTTTGTGAAACATTAACACAGACGGGCAGGCGGACAGAGGAACAGACGGACATCGCTCAGTCGACTTTGCTATGCATAAGAAGTCAGAATATATATACTTTATGGGGTCGGAAATAATATTGTAGGATTACACACGGAATGACAAACTCAGATATATCCTTTTCCACTTTTTGTACTGAAGGGTAAAAAAAACACAAATTTTGGGGTGACTGAGAATTTAAAATAAGATTAAAATAAATACTATGTAATTTTACATAAAAATGTCATCGGATAGTAATGGGCAATTTTAAATTTATTATTTCCTTAAAGATCTTTGCGAAAGCTTTAAAATGATACCCATATTGATATCTTAAAAAATATAGTACACAATTGTACTTTTCTAAGAAAATTTAAAGGCCCATAACGAAAAATGTGTGCGAACGCCACTTTTTTAACTTGATGTTTTTTCTTATTTTTTAATTCTATATCTCCTCATGTGTTTGGTTTTTGATTGGAGTTACTTCACTAAACAAGATTTGATATAGAAAAATTAGAAGCAGGCGTGGCGTTTTGCCGCTGCCTCAAAGGACATTGACCGATCTTGCTGATTTTCAATAGAAAATTTCTCGAAACAATGTCTGATCGATCATCTAGTGCCTTTGGAAAAGTTAACTTTAACCCGAACAAGGACGGACAGATGAACAGACAGACATCACTCAGTCGAGTTCACTATGTATAAGAACTCACACTATTTGTGTTTTACGAGGTCGAAAATGGATATTGAGAAATTACACACGGAATGAAAAACTTAGATATACCCTTTTTCCACCTGTGGTGAAGGGTATAAAAAGTACCTTTAAAAAATACATTTTAGAAGTTTTTTTAATCTGCTGTTTCTGTATTACAGGCGATCAACTCGTCTGAAAAATCAGTTTTTTGTGTTATTTTCATATAAATTTTCCAGACAATTTGATCGCCTGTAATATAGAAACAGCACCGAAAAGTATTTTTATTTATATGTAAAAAACATTTTTTCAAAAAACGTATCTGGGAAAAGTTTTTTTATAAGAAGTATCCTTTAACCCTTTCGGGACTACTGGGAAAATACGTCCCAGCAATTTTCAAACTGTCGTATTATCCTTATTTTCAATGCAATCGCCAGGGAGGTAAAACTCCCAAACGTCCAAAAACGGATAGCCTTAATATTGGAGACCACTTGCCAGTAGAGCAAGAGAAGCGTTGTCGCTGTGTCCGCTGTTCTTCAATTGGCATAGAAAAGCGAACAAAGATGATATTCTGAGGTTGTAACAACGCCTTATGTTACAAATGTTTTGGGCCATTCCACAAATAAATACCTAATTGCATTCCTAAAATGTTAAAAATAAATCCAAACTTTTATCTAAATCTAATATTATTTATATTTTAGTTATCTTTTTAATTTCGAATCGCTCTTCGAGAACACTGATTGGGATTTTATGTCCCATGAAAATACTTGTTGGGATTATATGTTCCAGGATAAAAGGACGAATTTAAAATTTTTAAGTATGGAGAACATAATACTTTTATTATACTTTGTAGAATATGAAAAAAATTTTACCATACATAATTTGGTCTTCAAAATAAATCTCCGTCCCGAAAGGGTTAAGAAGGAGAAAGTAATTTTTTGGAAAAATAAAAGTATTTCTATAGTAATAATTATTTAAGAAGAGCATGTAATAGTAGATCTTCCAAAAATAAACTTTCTATTAACTAAATTAAAATTTCTTAAAGAGGTACTGTGTACATTTTTAAAAGTAACTTTATTAAAAAAGTAACTCTAACAGATATATTATTAGAAAGTCTCTTTTTAAAGTAAAAGTACTTTTTTAAATAAAAAAAAAATACTTAATCCCACAGCAATCTTTAAGAAGAGTATATAATAACAAATTGTTAAAAATGAAATCTCTAAAAGATCACATTTAAAACAGTATAATATTTAATATTCTAATAAATCCTTTAAAGAAAGATTTAAAATTGTTTATGAAATGCCTTAAAAAGTACCTATTAGCAAGACCCCTCAAAAGTACTTATTATAAAATGTACCTGAGGTTTAGAAAAAAAAGAATAAAATCTCTAAACAACATTGATTTAAAAAAGGACTTTAAAAAAAGCCTGGATTAAGATGTACTGTATTTATGCTATGCAAGTTTTCATGAAAGTAGCACCAAATTTTTGTTTATTTGTGAAGAAGAGGGTTAAGCAATGTAGGTGTCCTCAGTTTTAATGTTATGTTTATGTTGGTTATGTTTTGTTTAAAATAAGAACTTATAAAGAGAATTGGAAAAAATTGATTCAATAAATGGGATAGTGTAAACGTGGACAAGGTTAATTTTTAGAAAATCTTCATTAAAGTGTTTTTTTAAATTACTCTTTAAAAGAATTCTTCGTTAAAACAGCATATTAAAAATTGCTAAAAAAAACGGCAATTTTTCGAAATAGAACCATAAAATGTTAAAAAGTACTTTTTAATGAAAAAAAAACTACTTTCTTCGAACCCTTGAAAACAGAACTATTTGTTCTAAATAGCATAGGTTTCATAAACTTTCAAAAAGCGGCTACTTGAAAAAAAGAGAATGTTTTTAAATGAATAAAAAACTGCATATGCCCATGAGTTCTTTTTGTACATTTTACTTTTTAATTTCATAAATTTCTTATAGTATTATGAACTTTTATTTCAATATTTACACATCTGTATTTATTTGAACAATTATTTTTTAATTGTTTTCTTCAGCCATTGTTGATTTGTTTAAGGATTTGCACTGACCTTACGTGTATTTTTTATTTGCATTGGAAATTTTGTTTTTAATTTACGAGCTAAATGAAGTTTTAAGGTTGAGATTTTTTAAGATGAACGATGCCATATCAAGAATATATTCAATGTCAAATTTAAGTGATGTTTTTTAATTTTTTAATATTTAAACATATCATTTATTACACCTACAGTCTTTTTCCATTTCATTTTAAGCTTAACCATTTTTATTATTTATTATATTATATTCCTATTGCTCTTTATCTTCTCTAGGTGTTTCCTTAAAGATTAAATAGTATACTGCTGCAGTTGAATTATATACTTTATTTTTCATTATTCATTAATAAATTTCTAGCTCTAGATTTATCTTTTAATATAATTATTTGTTTTGAAATCATTATTTCATCATGTTTGTTTATTTTTTCGTAATTTTTTTCTTGTTATTTGAGTAGCAAATTGTACGAGGGAAATTAAAATTTTTAATCTTTTCATTTCATATCATAAATCTTTAAAGTTTTTCTGTGCTAAAATGTGTTTGAGTTTTTAGAAGTTTTTTATTTTGAAGATCCCACTTTGATCTCTATGCTAGTAAGCCCAAATCGAAAAGGCTTATTGAAAATCTCTGCATTGAAAAGTCACTGAGAATGAAATTATGTTAGAAAAAAATTACTGTCCGACCCAAAGTGAATTTGTCACACCATAAATTTGTGCCATCCTGCTACACTCAAATACCTTTTACAGTCTTGTTGTTTAATTTGGGTTAAAACAAATTGTTGTGATTAAAGGTCAAGCTATAATGTATAACATAAATTACGCAACTGTCCAAATACATTAACTTGTATGTTTCAAAATATAACGTACTTAAGAAAACTTTTTGTAAATGTCATTTCTTTAAGAAAGAAATGACATTTCCCTTCGGAAACAGCTGATTGTGCTTCGTATTATACATACGTAAAGAAAAATTGCAATGAAGACCTACCATGATTAATTTTGAATTTTTAATTTAATAGGAAATGTAGAAAAAAAGAGATAATTGTATATGCTTTAAGTGATGCACACCGTTGCATTTTGTAAGTTGTAATTTTTTTTAATTGAATTTATCTTACACATCAACAAAAATTGGAAATATGTATGCCTATATGTATGTATATGTATGTATATATATATATATATATATATATAATATATTTTTTAAATGCTTTTTTGTTTTAAAATTTTGTTTGTAAATATTTTTGCAAAAGATCGAATTAAACATAAATGTGCAACTGTGGCAAATTAGTTATTAAGTTTATGTAAGTACATTGTAGCCATCTAAAATTTTTTAATGGTTTGTTGGATTTCTGACTTAAGTTTGGGCTTTAATCCCTTCTGTTTATCGTTTAAGCTGATAGTCGTACCCGAAAGTCTTAGAGAGCTACGGACCACCTACTCAGAATACGAAAAAACGGAAATTAGGCTTGGTAACAAGGCAGTTCATTTAAAAATAGATCTTGTTGTTTAAGTTATACCTCCTAACCTCCTAATGAGGGTCAGCACAAAAAAAAAAAAAGAAAATAGAAAAAACTAAATTCTACTGCATTGTTTTGTGAAATATATTGCTCTTAAGGTTTTTATAAAATTGAGAATGTCAAGTAAAATATTGTTAGAAAATTCAAAACAACTTAGTATAAAAGTTATACACACTAAAGGCCAGGATTTACTGTCATACACAATTGTACTATTAATCACACAAAAATACAAAAATCTGACAGAATTCTGTCATACTTAAAAATCGTTCAAAGTTGGTTCGTAGGTGCCACACTTTTATACAAGAAAGATGCAAAAACATATGGTTTTAATAAATAAATATTTTTTTCTCCTCATCTTAAAAAAATCAACTCTGATCGCACAGAGAAAACTGTTTTATTAATTATTTCAAAAGATTATAAAATCGTACAGATCTGTCAAAAAGTTTGTCACACACATTCTCTTTTAATCCACACTGTCATACTTTTTGAGTACACATGAAATTTTTAAGGGGTCGTACGACTAGTACTATTGCCATTTTAGCTCTTTTGATATTAAGCTAGAAGACAGTCTCTTGATTTGCACACTGTCACGTCTACTTTTCTAAATTAGTGAAGATTTATCACGACTACTCTTATTGATAAATATATTTTAGATTTAAGTTTTTTAGCTTTATTAGTTCTATTACTAAATAATACGACATAATTACTTTTTTATTGGGGATTGCCACGCCCACTTGAAAAGTAAAAAATATAAATATCAAATATTATATTTCATGCAGTAAGGAATATCCTATGAAAGACCGGTACGACAATTAAAAACAGCGTTAGCTTTTAAAAAACAATGCTAAAAAACACAAGAATGTATATTCTCGTACCTTTATACATTTGTATAAAAATCGGAGTACACTTTTTGAACAAAATTGAGCAAAAAACATTTTGCTCAGAGGTCATTTGTTCTTTAGTAAGAATTATAAAAGGTGATTGAAGAAAATAAATAATTAAAAATGTAAACAATTTTAACGCAAAATTTTATAAACAATTTTTGTCAATTTTAACTTCATATCAAATTTTAATTATTATTACCAGATAAATGTATTTTCTTAATGAATTTTTTTTGCATTTTACTCAATAAAGCCATATTTTTCAGTCAATCACTTCTCTTTTAATGCGGCAATAAAATTTAATTTATTTTTGTTAATAAACAAAAAATTATGGTCATAATTTAACGCAGTGTCTTTAAATGTGTGGGAAAACAATAAATAAATACTGCAATTGTTGGTTTAAATTACTTTAAATTAATTTCTTTACAATTGATTAGTGAGGAACGGAAAACAGTGTTGCTTGGGAAAGGTCGACAAGGTGATATCATTTGATTTTTTAAATAAATGAAATATTTATTATAGAATGGATGTCAAAAGCACATAAAAATATGAAAATTTTGTTAACAGGGATGGTCTTTGTGACTGTAAGTAAATGTTAGTTTGCTACAATTTTTCTGCGTGGGAAGTTAGCGCCCAGTTGATAAAAAGCAATGAGACTTTATATTTCTTAAAGGATAATCATTGAATCTCCACTAACTTCCTAAGTCGTACTGACTATAAGAACTAGAGATTTTTTTGCGGAGCGGGCTACAGCCCTTTAAGGAGAAAGAAACTCAAAACATTCTGGGAGTAGGTAAGCGGTACTGATCATTCACCAAAAAAAAAAAAAGAAAATAGTATATACCAAAAACTTATTTAAACACATGTCTGGAAATGCCATCGAAATTTTGTTCAATACCAAAAGAAGTTCTTTAACAAAAAATTAGTTATTCTAACGATCCCTTTTAGAAAACTCATTGTGAATGCAATAACAGAAAATTAAAAACTATTCCTATATACAAACAGATCCATTTTTTAGAGATGATAATACAGTGCGAAAGTCTGTAGAAAGACATAGTGAGTAGTCATAAATTATTCTAATTTTTGTGTGTAAAACTTGTTGAAACTTTTTGCCTCCCACATCATTGAATTACTATTTCAAATGTTTATCGTATTACACGGATATGATGACTGGACAAGATAAAAGCAGCATTGAAGCAAGTAGGGCTAATTCATCAAATCTTTTATTACTAGATATTATATATTTCGATAGCAAGTTCAGTCACCTTCTTTCTACATTAAATATGTTGGAGGGTATGGAAAAATGTGAGAGCGCATGATAGCATGAATTATTAGGGCGAACGGCTAGGAAAAAAAATTTCGGTCTGACAGTGACCCATACAAGTTAAAGGTGATTTTATCTGAAAATATTCGCCAAGGCAGATGGTTACTGATCCATTTGCACACCAGTTTAGACTTCCAAGTCTGTCTTGAGATCTCTGCCTCCCTAATCTTTCCTACGCGAAGGGATAATTATAGGTTTGGGGCTGTTAAAGTAAAAATTTTGTTGAAGATCTTGCGCTAAAAAGAGGGGAATTTATTCATTTTGCTGTTGATTGAAATATCAAATTTGACTTAAAATATGTGACGTAGATTTTTTATGTATAAAGTTTGACATGTCCAGCGACAACGAGAATTATTGAATACGCCACCGCTACCACTTTATACACGAAAACGCCATGTTAACATTTAATCGAAGCGGCTGGATTTTATACTCTTAATTGCCCTAACTTCTCATCAACTTTGAGTGAAATAATCAACAATGCACTTAAATCATTTCTATTTCTATACATTATCAATGGTGGCATCAGTTTTTTATTACCTAGCGACTCACAGATAGAACCAAATTGTCTTTATTATATTATATTAATTTAATTTAGATTTTTGCCAAATGCCAGATTCTTGCAGTCAGCTCAGACAGCGGAGACAGATTTCTATTGTATAGTTTCGGATTGGTTTTTCCATTGAGTCACTCGACTAGATCCTGGACACGAAACTGTGAATAGATTTATCATAGGACCGCGAAAGTTAGTAAAAGATAAGCTAACAGAACTCCAGTCCTTACTGGCAAGCCTTGAACTTTTGTACATGAAATATTTAGGTATTTATAATTTTTTTTTGCTAAACTTAGCCAAAATAAATTAAATAATATTATCTTTGTTAATCCTAAAAAATGTGAAAAACAAAATCATTTTAAAAGTGAATAATAAAATAAATAAAAATAGACATTTTAAACAAAGATAAAAATAATAAAATTTATTTGAATAAATGCATGCGAAGGCAAGATTTAACATGCAACAAACAAAGGTTTATTTTTTTCTCTTTTAACAAATTTTATTTGAATTTTTCTACAAATCTTTTTTTGTACAGGTCTTTAAAATGTTTTTGCCTTTTAATTCTTTGTTCTCTTTTGTGTTAATTTTTTGTATATTCAGATAAAAAACGACGCCGCAAATTTTTGTTTAAAGACATAAACAAACATTCACCGAGACATAAGATAAGCGACTTAATTACTTTTACCAAAAAAAGAAGCGAAAAAAAATAATGAAAATAATAGATACATAACAAGACTACTTAGTAGTAAAATTGGAGCCAACTAATAAAAACTAAATAATTCTTAATAAAACAAGAAATAATATATAACGAAAAATTATTATCATATGAAAAAAATATTTTTGTTACAATAAGATGTATTAGCTTTGAAGGCATAAAGGCCTTTATATCAATCATTTATAATATATGTATAAAGTACTCTATTATAAAAAAAAATTAAAAATATTTTGTAATTGTAAATAAATATTTTTAAGGCTTCTTTTAAATTCCTAAATGTGTACACATTTATAGAAGTGAATCTCAACTTGTTTATAAAAAAAGGGAAAATTTTGTTTCGGTGCTAGATTCAGCACTTCTTTTTTGTTGATTTAGCAGCAAAATTACCGATGTAGCACTTAGCACTATTTTTAGCACTTTCCAACTCTTCATTTAAAATTTTTTAGCACTTTTAATTCATATAATTTACAAAATGTTTCAAAAAATAATTAATGTACTTTTCTGCAAAACAACACTTTTCGCGCGTAAAAATTGCAATAACAGCAACGTAAGTTTGGCAACATAATTTAACAATTAATTTTTAACCTCTTAAGTATATGTGTATGTCAGGGTTTAAATTGCTTGCTTAAAAATAGCAACAGAACTAAAATATTTGCTTTGCTTACATGTTTTTTAGCAAATAAAAAAAAAAAATAAATATCTCAGCATTTACAAAATATTTCATTATAAACGAAGCAAAAGCAAATGCCAAAAAAGATCAAGAAACGTATATACTTAAGCTGACTATGTGTTTCTTTCCGCAGCAAAGCATTTATTTTGAAAATGTTTGCTGTTGCTTAAGCAATAAGTTGATGTTTGTTTCTTCTTTTGCTGTTGCTTTTTAATGGTGAAAAAAACAACTTTTTTAAATTGTATTTTCTTATTTATTGTAAGTAACAAATACATAAATACGTGTTCAATATTTAAAGGGATGAAAAGCAGCGAGTTGTAAAGGGTGTTTTTTATAGACGTAAAGAACTTTAAGTTGGCATCACTTTTTTAACTGGCGGCCATTTTGTCAGCATCAAGTGATTAATATTTAGTTTGGTTTGCCATTTCATCATGAATAGGTTGACAAAAGAACAACGCTTGCAAATCGTGCAAATTTATTTCGAAAATAATGGTTCAGTTCGCGAAGTTTACCGCAAGCTCCGTCCATTTTATGGTCGACATAATCGGCCATCAGAGCAATTAATTCGGTTAACCATGGATCGTTTTCGCACTACGTTTACTCTATGTGATAATACGCATCCGCAGAGACGTCGAACAGTGCGCACCGAAGAAACAATTGCCGCTGTAGAGCAAAGTGTTGAAGAGGACCCGAATGAATCGATTCGCCACCGTGCACAGCAATTAGAGCTTTGTCCATCAACTTTATGGAAGATTTTGCGCAAAGATCTTGGCTTGCGACCTTACAAGATCCAGCTTGTGCAAGAATTAAAGCCGCGAGACCATGCAATGCGTCGTGATTTTGGTGTATGGGCCGAAAATGAGATTGATCTCGATGCTGATTTTCATAGCAAAATTTTGTTCAGTGATGAGGCTCATTTTTGGTTGAATGGCTACGTCAACAAGCAAAATTGCCGCATTTGGAGTGAAGGGAATCCACATGAGACCCTTGAAACGCCATTACATGCACAAAAACTGACTGTTTGGTGTGCTCTATGGGCTGGTGGAGTCATTGGGCCATACTTCTTCCGAAATAATGCTGGAGAGTCAGTTGCCGTTAATGGAGACCGGTATAGAGCCATGATAACCGACTATTTTGTTCCCCAATTGGATGGCATGAATGTGCATGAGTTGTGGTTCCAACAAGACGGCGCTACATGCCACACAGCGCACGTTACAATCGATTTATTGAAGGAAACATTCGATGAGCGCATAATTTCGCGGAATGGACCTGTCAATTGGCCACCAAGATCGTGCGATTTGACACCATTGGATTATTTTCTTTGGGGATATGTGAAGTCGCTCGTCTACGCCAACAAACCAGAAACGTTAGGGGACTTGGAAGCCAACATTCGTGGCGTTATTGCCAACATACGGCCCCACATGCTCAAAAAAGTGGTTGAAAATTGGACCTGTAGAATTGACTTTATTCGAGCCAGCCGCGGCGGCCACATGCCCGAAATCATATTTAAACATTAATGGCATAAGATTATCCTTCCAATAAAGCCAAATTGATGGACATTAAAACGATTTTCTTGTGTTTTATTTCAATTCGAAGTTCTATACGTCTATAAAAAACACCCTGCACCTGCTTTCATCAAAATATTACAATTTTATCAACATTTTACCAAAAATATCAAACTTTGTTAAAATATTGTGTTTGCAATAAACCATTTAAAATATTTATTTTCACGAAAATTTCGAAATTATCAACAATTTAAAAGTTTTCTTAAAAAAACTCCCCTATCGCAAAAAAAAACACAAACTTTAAGAGCTTATATTTCAAAATAGTGCAGAGCAGACCCCAAGGTGACAAATAACCAAGTCAACTTCATTCCAAATAACTTTTTTATATCAAAGGTGACATTCTTCGGCAAAAAACTATATTTAAATTAAATAAATACACTATACTTTTGGTGAAGGGTATATGAGGCAAAGACAAATATATCACTCTTATTTATTTTATTATCACGCAGTATTTGTTAATTACGTATCCATCCACGCTACACCACTACATTGCTCCGGCTAGCTTATCAAATTTACGCCTCTAACTAGACTACACTGCACTGTAGCCTAAATATAGGATACAATTCACGATCTCATGTTTAACCAATGCAGTCACAACTCTTTCTTCTTGTTTAGACATAAAGGCGACTTGACCAGCTTGTCTATTCTGCTAATATACAGGCTCTTTCTCTTACTCATCTGCAGCGACAAAACATGTTTAATTTTTTTTTTTAAAAGGAGCCCACTATTATCATTTTTATTCCTTAACGACTTTCGAAGTTTATGTGAATCGTCAGTGACTGAAGAATTCCCGAGTTCCAGCCAGTTTCCAAATGTTGGTACGATGGAAACACGTATCCGATAGGAAGCCAGGAATCCTTTGTTTTTTATTGGTAAATTACTTACTCGTTGACCAATTCGGGTATGGCTAGGATCTAAATCGTATGCAGGGGATTATTCCTCCGATGTGCAGTTGTTGCAGCAAAGACCGTCAAAGGTAAAGTTAAAATAATATTTAATCCATACTTGATTTAGGACGATCCGCTATTACTTAAAATTTTATTAAATGCAGAAAAATAAGATCATAAATTCAAACCTCAAAACAGCTTTCTATAAACGGGATAATAATTGTTATTGAACAACTGTGGTTTATAAAACTTATAAAAGGCACTAACAAAAGGAAAACATCAGTAAAAAAATCCTAGTCTTCACTTCAAAGCAAGCACGTGTATGTATCAGAGTATAAGATGATATATTTAACGTTGATTTAAGAATATTATGGATCAAATCTAGACGGAGCCTTAGATAGACAGGAAAATAACAAACTAAAAATGTATGGCAGTTATATCTTAGTAGGCTGTGTACCTGTCTGAAAAACAAGGTTAATGAGATCAAGTCTGGGGCAAAAAGCAATATAGTGTAGACAACTCTATAGATTTCGTAATGCGCATGTTTAGTTAACAAGCGATCATGGAAACAATTATAGCTAAAGCCCGAGTGTAAGAAACACAAGATAAAACTTCAAAAAGTAAAAAAAAACTGATGATTATTTATTTTCTCAAAAACATTCTCGAAGTGGGGAAACTTCAGGTCCGTCGTAACAACTTGTAGAAGTGAATAACATTCCAAAATTTCTAAACATATTTCTTTAATTTGTATTTCAATTCTATTTATCGTTTTATTAAAATCATACCGCTTTTCTTTAAAAATGTTAGAGGTTTCGAGAAGTTAAACTAAAACAGCGGCAACAGCATATTCACCAATACTCTGGCTGTATTTTATACAACACACAATTTACAAAAGGTTGTGAATTGACTAATTGTATTTTTGTGCAATAAATTAGCAAATAAGTGTAAAATACATAAATCTGAACTATATTCTTACAAATTGAAGGTAATTAAAATTAAATTGCATACAGTCTTAAAGGCAATTATGAAAAGCTTTATTTATTATAGCTATTGAAGATTGTAGCTACTGCTCTACAACAAATAATTTTAATTAAAGTCAATAAACTAAAATTAATTTAAAATAAAGATGAGAAAGTTAACATTTATATAAAACTAATTTAAGTTTAAAGCGAAAAAAAAAAAATAATTTATAAATGCATCTTTAAGCTAAAAATTATTGCCAAACTGGTTTCGCTTGTTTTGTTTAACCTTTAACTTTTTTAATGGATCATTTCATTTAATACTTTTAAGCGGAGTTCGTCTTTTCACTTATTGATATATGATTTCTTTAAAAAAAACTTTATTGCTTTAAACTTTGTTGTTTAAAATTTATACTTTTCTGACCTTTAATATTGAACTCATTTTTTCCAGAAAAATTTTCTGTTTTGTAACGGATATCAAATGTCAAAACCAATTTAAGAAAGTTTTTTTGTCTACAATTCATTGGGAAGAACACGAAATAACATAAAACTAGTCTTAAAGTAAACAAGTAAATGTTCTACATTCGGCTGTGACGAATCTTATATACCCTTCACCAATAATACAGCATGTATTTATGGCATCCTGAACGGGCTATAAGACCATATGGTTCATTTTCATTACTGGATATCCCATAAAATATCAAATCTGCTTCACCACTTGACTTTGACAAAACCAACAACTACCAAGAAAAATGACATTTTTATGAAAATCCAAAACATAACAGTAAAAATTAATAAAATATTTTTAATAAAATATTAATAAAACGATAAAATAAATGAAAGTAAGAACATTAATGAAGTGTAAATGTAAAGTTAACAAAATCACTTTTATTTTATTTGTTGTGAGTATGAAAATCTTGCTAGTGTCACCAAACATAGTTGTTTACTAGATTACTAGATTTTAATAAAGATTTCAAATCTCGTAAATTTTGATGTAATGGAAATGCACTATGAGCCAGCAAATATAAACACAACATCTACCTGTACTTGATAAGAAGCCCTTTAACAGTGTTGACTTTTTTATTAGCGTCATTATATTTAACAATTATTAAAAAAAATGCAACAACAACAACAATAAAAAAAAAAGAATTATAATATTTACAAATATAAAGGTAAATAAAAAAAAATAATTTTTGTTTTTGCAACAAATGTAAATAAGACAAATTGGGTTCATGTTCCAGTTAAGAAAAACAACAACAACACATACAAAATTTAATGCATTGGCATATTTTTTGTCATAAAAAAGCGGTAAATAATCACAGTCGCACGTTGTTAGAACAGCTCTATTTGAAAACTCTTATAAAAAATTTTTAAAGTTTTGATGTATGTATACTAATTTAATTTTATCCGTTCTTATTCTTCTACGTTTTTTCTTATTGTGCAATTTTAACAGAAAAATTTTATTCCTACAAAAATAAATGAATAAATCTTTTTGACCACAAACGATACAAATAGAAACATGGATTTACACCTTGGCCTTGAATTCCGTTCTCATCGATAAGTAAAATATATGTACATATGTACTCGTATATATATTCTTCCATTTTCTGCATTATGGATTAGGCTTTACAATAATAATACGACGCACATAGGGGTATTTTGCCAATCTAGCGGGACATTACGTTTTTTATACCCTTCACCACGAAAAGTGAAAAAAGGGTATATCTTAGTTTGTCATTCCGTTTGTAATTTATACATATCCATTTCCGACCTCATAAAGTATATATATTCTGAGTTCTTACGCATACCGAAATCGATTGCGCGATGTCCGTCTGTCCGTCCCTGTGAGTGTAGAAACACAACAGACCACGGTAACGGAAAGTTTTATCGTTGCTGAGAGTAAGTAAACAAAAAAGTAAACGATTCTCTGACGGCATTAATAATATTAATTTTATTTTCATTTCAGCTTTGTGTTTGTTTTCAAAAATATTTTATTAAAATATTTTAATACATTTAAATGAATTAGATAAATTCTTTAAAAAAATCGATGAAATGTAAAGAATATTAAGTACATTTAACATGTACATGGCATTAGAGTCTATTGGACTGGTTAACCTTGCAAGAGATTCAATATGTTTTTTCAAAACCTTCACACAGATTGAATAGCGGGACGAAGAATAAATGATGACCGACTTAAGATGAGACATGGGCATATATTTTTCATCTTTTTAGTTATTTTTTCAATCAATTTTATTTTCATACCTTTTACCTTTTTAATTATCGAACAATAACAAAAACAATAACAAAAGTACCAGTAAACATCCCATACCTTAATTATAAACAAAGCATATCTACTGTATGGAAAAACCACAACAACAAATAACACATGCAACTTTAAATTAAGAAAACAATGGGCTCAATGCGCAGAGCAAAAGAGCCAAAAATAAAATTGAATGCGCATTGCTCAAAGAGCAGAGCATGAAAAGAATGAGCCAGCGCAAAGCGCATAAATGATTGGCTCTTTTTTTCTGCTTGCTCTTTTGCGCATAGCTTTAAAAAGAGTGCGCAAAAAAGAGTGCGCAAGAGCAGAAGAGCAAACGCGCGATCCAATCTGAACCCTGGTTCATAGCATAGCCAGTACATGGCATAGCCAAATATAGCAATCTTACTTGCTTTTAGATTCTCTGAGTGCCCCTCGATTAATGACGGCAAAAGAGAGAGAGAGAAGAGAAATCTGTAATGATCATAGGATGTTAATGATGTAAGAAAAATTGTACCAAGGAGGAAAAAATTCCTCTAAGAAGAACCAATTCTATCCCTGTAGAATGCAGTTCTTTTTTAATTTTCCCATCATTTTGTTAAGCGGTTACAACTTTAAAGATCAAAGTATCTTCAAAACTTTAAAGTTGGACTCAAAAGATACTTAGATGCCATTTTTAGCTCCGCCCTATTTGTCGGCAGTGAAATAAAATATTTTTTGAAAAAATAAAATCATAAAGATTAATTTTTATGGGCTGGAGGAGGTATCCCTCCAATCCCATCCTCAAAATGTCCCTGTGAAAAATTATTTTTAATTTTTTTTTCAATTTAGTTATTTAAAAGTAAAATTTTAAAATAAAAAAACAGAATTAAAATATTCATAATAATAATAATGTTGAAAGACTTCTCCAGAATTTGAATCATAAAAAAAGCATGAACAAAATTGCTTCTTTTTTGTGAAAGGTAATAACCTTTCTTTTGGAGTGGGTCTTATACGAGTAATTAGTGCGTCGGAACTTAGCAAAAGCCTTTTAGTAATATTTTACACTGAACCCTTAAAAACTTTCTAGCAAAATTCTGCCTGTAACGCCGGAAATGTTTGTTTCGTGCCTCTGCTATTGCGCAAAAAAGCAAAGGGATTTTTCTACAGTATAAAAGTAGAGATCGAAAATTTTATAGTGATATATATATATATAGTTTTTAAGATCGCGATGGAGATCACTCAGAAAAACTTTTTCAAAATGTTTTTGACAAAAAATTTAACAAGAAAATACTTTTTTTAATTTCGAACGTAATTTTTTTTATTATAAAAATTTAAAATAAAAATTTTCTAAAAATTAATTTAAGAAGCTTCTAATATAGCCTTTTACAGAAAGAAAAACAATACAAAATCTTTATTCGTCTAGCACGAAAAGTACATTGCGAACCTCTCAAAATCATATAAAGTCAATAAAAATAAAAATGTAGCGATCAATTTAACTTTCCTGATTTTAACAGTGCCCCAAACCTTGAAAATTCACTATACGATGCAGAATTTTGTTATTTATCCAGCTGCGTACTTAAATTTTTACATTTCTCAAAATTAATTTGAGACGAAGCGGTACTAAAGCAGACGTATTGAATTCTACTAGAACAAATCTTAATTTCATAGAGATCTAGGTTGACCTTGGCCAAATTGATTTCAACACTAACGTGGATGGGCAGACGGTCATCGCTCAATCGACTCTCCTATATATAAAAGTACAAGAATATGTAAACTTTATGAAATCGGATAATATTGCAGGAATTACAAACGAAATGACAAACTGAAGTATACTCTTTCCAATTAACTAACAGAAAAGTGTGCTAGAAGTAAATAAAATTTGAAATGGTCATTGACGAAGGGCAGCAAAAGTAATAGTTTAATAATGAACTTCCCATTGAGGATAGACCACTACAGGATAAGCTTCAAAAAAGAAGGCTTTGCCTAAGATCTTGTTCTTAATATTTAAACGAGTAAAATACTTAAACGAGAAGACTAAAAAATTTAAAAATCAAATTGTTACTTTATTGACTATTAAAAAGAAACTATTAATAAAACACCATATAAGTCTCTAATTAGTCACCTGGTTGTACTATATTTGAAAAAATATTGACGATTTAAAAAATGTTTATGCTTTGAAATTTAATTCTCATACACTTGCTAAATGATTTTAGTAAATTAAATATAAAAAAATCTCACATAGAAATGGCTTAACTTGCTGGAAAATAAATGCTCCACAAATTTTACACAAAAGAGTTATTAAAATTAGAAACAAAATTTTTAATATAATTAACAAATTCAAAGGTTAATTAACACAACTAAAAGTAAAGTTAATATTAAATTTAAAACACAATTTGCGAATGGTTTTTGTCATTTCTTTAAAACACAAAGTTACTTTAACGTTGTTAACGTTCAAATCTCAACTTAAAATTTTATTAATTTTTAATTTTTATTATTTTTTTGCAAACTTTTTAAAGCTTACTGTGTCATATAATTTTATGTACTGCTCCATATTACAGGCGATCAACTCGTCCGAAAACTTTATATGGAAATAACTCAAAAAACAGCGTGCTTTTCATATAAATTTTTCAGACGAGTTGATCGCCTCTAATACAGAAACAGCATATTAATTTGTTATTTTTACTGAATTTGTTTTTCTTCGAAAATGAAAAACTTTAATTTTGAGATGCATTTGAAATTTGGAATTTTTCTAAGTTTTTAAAATTATCATATAAATGAATAATATAAAGTATTATTTTAATTTATTTGATATTTTCATGAAATATTTTTAATTAAAAAAACTTCAAACTGAATGTATTACTGCGGAGAAAGAATAGCTCATCAGTGGATTTTACCCAATTTTGGAGAGAAAACTATAAAGTCTTATATCAAAAGCCAAATTGATAAAATGATAACTCAATTGGATCAATAAGGCAAAAAAGACAATAACAACTCAAAAATGTTTTATACAAAAAATACAGCAAACATTCAGTAACTATTTTTATTTTTTCTTTCATTTTTCACTCAGTTTTTCGAGTTATTTCCATATAAATTTTTCAGACGAGTTGATCGCCTGTAATATAGGAACAGCATATAAGAAAAAAAATATTATATTTTTATTTTTCGGCAAAACCAAAAATGATATAAAAACTATGGTGTCTATTGTGATCTTCGACTGTTGTCGAAAGAGCTGATCGAACGAATTTTAATTTGGTATTACAGTGCACATTCGATAAAAATAGTGCTATTGTGAATTTTACTCAATTTGATTTTCACAATAGTACATGTTTATCAGCTGTAACTCTAAAGAAATATTGTTTTACTAATTTATCAACGAAAAATCAAAAGATTTATTAATTTAAGTGACTTCGGCGGGTGGTCTCATACAGTTTAGCTCCAGCGTAAATTCGTGCCATTTTTTTGTCGCTTAAACTTTTGTGCATATTCCTTTTGCTAGCTGTGGATTTTGTTCCATAAAGGAGCAACAAGCTTTCCCAATTGTTGTTTTGTTGTTACAAGCTTAGACCTCCATGTAAATAAAATAATTTATTGCCACCATTTGTAAAAAAAAAAAATAAAATACTTACCTTTTGCAATAAGTTTTATAAAACGACACAAACCATCGAAAGCAAAATTGTGTTTGATTGAAAATTCGTTGCACAATGAAATTTTCGACAGTGCTACCAACTCACAATACGAATTTGATAATCGATATTTGATTTTCGTTAGCCAGCGAAGTTCGAAAATCGTATGCAACTCATAATAATGGCCTGTATCAAAGAGAGAATTTAAAAATTTTTTTCGAACTTACGAATACATTCGAAAAATAAATTTTTCTTGGAGTATAACACTTGAGCAGAGCTTCAAAAGTTTGCGTATGTCAAAATTAACCCAAATAAGGTTTTTCTAAAATGTGACTTCTCAAAAACACATCTACAAGTGCAGTCAGTGAAAGTTCTAATAATAAGATATTGAAACAATCAAATGATGCCAAAAATAAATTTTAATTATTTGTTTAAAAATGTTTAAGATGTTAAATAATTAATGAACATTTAGTATAACAAGATGTAGGTGTAGTTTTTTTTAACACATGTTGTACATCAGTGTCAATTATAAACATTCTAAAATCTTATTATTAACACTTTACTTTGTACTCGATTTCTTATTTCAATACAATTTAAACATCAATTTTAGTTGATTTATTTTTTAAACGTGCTATGCTTTTAACATCTTTCTTTGATCATTTATTGTAGATGAAATTTTTTTTATAATATATTCAAAATATAAAAAAAAATTGAATCATGCTCGAAAAAATGCAAATTAAAAAAGTTGTTATGGGTATTTTAAAATGCACACAGAATTTGAAAAAGAATTTTTAAAACTTTGTTAAAAATTACTTCAAAATAATGGAAGACTTATTTTGGATTATCTATAAACCAAAAAAGCCACCTTTTTAGTAAAAAGATCCTTGTTTTTCAGAAATGCACAAAAGGAAAGTTTTTTTTAAGTTTCCCTTTTTGCACAAAACTACTTTTTTTTTAGAAAAAGTTTCTTTTTGAACAAAGCGAAATTGTTTTAAAAAAATCTTCTTTTTTTGCACAAAACAACATTTTTTCCCCAAAAAAATTTCCTTTTTTGTGCAAATGGAAATTTTATCACAAAAATATTTTCTTTTTGCACAAAACTTCATTTTGTCACAGAAAGTGTATTTTTTCTGTTTTTCACGTCCTTTGAAAAGGTAACCTTTCGACAAAAGGACAGTTTATTTACAAAAAGAGAGACTTTTTCACAAAAAAAAACAAAAAAAAAAAAATGGCTGATATCAAAAGTTTCTTTCTTGTAAATAAAGTGTGTGTTTACAATAGCTTTTCTTAAAAAGATTTTTGTTATACAAAACGCCTATGTTTTCCTTTAGAACTTCCTTTTTCTGCTGAAAATCTTTCTGTACACAAGAATTGCTTTTCTCGCGAGTATTTTTTTCAATGTATATTATATCATTTAACAAATCTTAAATATCAATTTATTTTATTGACATTAACATTTTAATTTTGTTGGCTTTAAATATTAAATATTCAAGGGTAATGAGACTATTCAAGAAAGAACTTACTAAACTTATACGTTTTAATTCGTTTTCGTCTACACTTTTGAAGGAATGTGTGAAAAAATTAATTAAATTTTAAAAGTTCTTTTAAAAACCAAATGGGTATTAATTTAAATAACTGCTTCTTAAAGGTTTTTCCTGTCCTTTATTGTTACAAAGTGGCCTTTAAAAAATCTACATATTTTGTCACACGTATAATAAAATACTTTTAAAATTAATTCAGTGTCCTTTTCGATTTTAATTTCGTTTTCTTTTAGCACAAACCTTTTTTATTGCAATCACAGACTACAATAATTTATGTTATAAAGTGGTCATTAACAATAGTAGCAGTTCATTTGCATAATGTTAGATGGTTGTTTGTTTAAAGTCCTGTGCAGTTTGTGAAAAATTTAAGTAGGGTAATACAAGTTTGTCAGGAGAAAATTGTTGCATTAAAGAACGCATCAAGATACAGTTTTACTACAAAGGGACTAGTAAAAATTCTTTAATTAAATTTTATTTCTGAATGACCTTAATTCTTTAAATGTTTTTATTTAATTTTCGATTGACCCTTAATTCTCTAATAATGTTAAAATTTTATATCTTCGAGTCTTTAAAAAAGAATTTTGTTTAAAATTTAAAACACAAAACTTAGTGCTCTACTTTTTTTGTCCTTAACTCTTTTCTTCCTGAAAATCAGTATTCAGTTGGCAAATTTCCAGTTTCATTTGAAAACAAATAATTTTCAGTATTTTAGCTAAGTGACATTTTAAGACAAAGTTTATAAATCAAATAAATAATGATAGAAATGATCCTTTAAAAGGACACCTTTTTAGAATTACATGAAAGTTGATTTATGTAACTTGACCTTTGTTTTTCTCATAATAACGAATGTCATAGTTTTGGTGGCACCGAGGGTCATGCTTTACACGTTTGATATAGTAAATCTTGGACTATCACACGTACGATAGTGAAATTAAATCAACTGAGGTATCAACGAAATCCTAAATTCCCCCCATAACACCGGATTATAGGGTATTTGTTAATCAAGAAATTTTTTGTTGATATGGGAACATTTTGTTTTTTTTTAAATAAGTCCCCCACGGTGCAACCATGTACGATGTTTTACGATATGACTTTTAATGGCGATTTAATACAACGACAATAAAACGAACTTTAAGGCCGTATCGTATTCTTTTATCTTTTTAGAAACACTAATCATTTCGACGGTCATGTTATTTTCATGGATTCGTCTACACAGAAAAAAATTTAAAAAATTTAAGCACCTATTGAGGGTTTGGTTTTACTTGTTTTTTATTAAAACATAGTTAATTTTTCAACTGTCTCAATTATATATTTAACTGTAAATAACTACAAATTTCGTAATTAAGAGTTAATTGAATCAATTAAAAATTTAATTAAATCTCAATCCGAAAACAAGCAGCTCTTAAACAAATAAATTTAGAATTGAACGAAATTGGAAATGAAGAAACAACAAAAAAAAAAAAATACATGCGAGCATCCGCTTGAAATTCCGTTTATAAAAATATCTTCGTGAAAATTAAAACTCACGCGCAAAGAGAAAGCAATAGTGGATGATAAATGGATGATTTTTACAATGTATACAACCTGAGGTAAACATATGAGGTAGAATGACGTTCATGATGAATGTAGCGATCCGGCTGACACTGAATTGCATTCTGCTGACGTCGAAATTTTCCTAATTTCATGAAAAAATGTTACCAAACATTTAAAAATAAGTAATTGTTACAGTATCAAAACTATATGTCACTTGCAAATCTCCCTTGAGAAGCCGCAAAAGAAATATTTTAGTGAAAAGTCTGCATATCTTCTATTATTTTTATTCTGAAAATAATATGCTCCCTAATGTTTAAATTAAAAAAGAAGGACAATTGTTATTGTTTGCATTATTTGTAGCCAAGACTAAACAGAGTTGACTTGAGTTTTATATTCAGGACTAGGGCAAACACATGAATCACATATGAAAGTCATAAAAAGAGAAAGTATTGTAACTGAATTTATTTAAGGTATATGTCTAGTTGCAAAAAACTAATTTATGGAAAATAAAATTGTTGGGTACTACGTCTTGTCATCTACTGACTTCACAAGCAAGTGATATTTAAGAATTTTTTAATTATTCTTTTAATAATTTAGAAATTGTGAACTTAAGGCTTAATCTACATTAAAAACTTTTTTGTTTAAAAATAATCATGTCGGTGCATGATTTAGAATTTTACCATGTTAAAAGTGTAGTTTTTTGTTAAGTTATTACAAATTACAAAATTCTGTTGCAACGACATTGATTTGAACATTTAAATAAACTGTTTTTTAATGAAAAGTTGATAAGGATATGAAATGAAAAGAAATATAAATTCAATGCTTCTTTTCAATTTACTTTCCGAATTTTTGACCTGCCTCTTGAGGCAGGTGCAACAGAAAACGATCATTCTGTAGAGAAAAGTGTGTGATGATACCAAATTTTGGACATAAAATAAAGCCTTTAACAGCTAACACTCTGCTGTTAATGAAAAACATATTGGCATTATAAAAATGCAAGCGGAATATGCCCTTAAAAGAAGAGAAATAGCTGCTGTGATAAGGCACCAATATGGTTGGAATTCATAAACTTAAAAAATATCGCTGAAGGCAGACGGTCGAATAACGCTTAAGAAGCTATTGACCAGAGAGATTCAATTGAACGATTCAATTGAAGTTTCTAATCTGCACAGCTGTTTTAGCAATAACGAATATTATTACTATTATTTTTTTTTACTTTTGTTTGTTTAAGAATATATCTATTCATTTCTCGTGTAACTTACAGCCAAACCGAAATTAACATGTAAGACGCAAAGCAATCTAATGCAGAACTTTGTGCTGGAATGTCATACCGTCAACTTTGTGTCTTGAACAGTAATGTTAACTCATTTTATTTAATAAAACCCGCTGTATAAGAATAACGAATAAAAATAAAATAAAACCGCTATATTGCCCTGAAAATAACTGATTATTACTTTCAACAATAGTAAAACAGAACAAAAAAACAAGCAGCCAACTTTACTTCCTAACGCACTGTCGAAATCGAATTTTCTAATTGCTAAGCTTTGACGCCGTACTATTATGTTTTGCTTCATATGCGATTTGGCTGTTACTTTGTGGCACTGTCTAGAATGTAATTACGATGCTTATGGAGGCAAATCTCGACATACTTAATGTTTTGTTTAGCAAACTTGTGGTTTGATGCATTCAACACATTCTCCGCAGCATGCTATATGAACACACAACAGTAAATGTCGCTATGTGCATTTGCCGCCTTTTTTTGCCAGCTACATAATTATTTTAAATGCAGCAGGTACATAATAAAAACATCATCTTATTGTATTTCAGTAACGTTACTTCAAATTTTTTTGGCGTTTTTTAAAGAAAGAGCTTGATTTATGATTTATTAAAATTTTGATTATTGTGTCAGTGACAATTTAAAGTGTAAAACAATATTTTTAAGGCCATAAAATTGAAAGTATACATATTTTAGTAAACACATTCTAGTAACAATTAGCAACAATTTTTAGTTACTGAACAGGTCTATAGACAATTGAAATTATCATAGCCTATCAAACCTTAAACGTTAACGTTAACGTTAACTTTAACTTTTAACTTTTTTTTTTAATTTTTATATATATTCTTCGTATGTTTTTGCCATCAATTGCTTAAATAATAAAATAATTTAGATATAGATAAGATAAGATAAAGATTTAAGTGTAAATCTTTAAATAAATAAATCTTTTATTAAATAATGCAATGTTGTTTACAATTTTTATTGTTCCTTTCTTTTTTCAGACTCAGAGATTTTTACGCACTCAAATATGTTACATGTCTTATTGTACTGACATCACTTAACTGTTTATTGTCGCTTACAATAGTAATTAGACTACAGCAACTAACTAAATCAGCGCGGACAACAACCTTCCGCCTTGTTGCCTTAATGTTGTCAAAATAATTATTCTTATATTCACTTTAAGTAAAGTACACAACTCTTTACAGACGAAATTAGATTTTTTGGAATAAACTCACTGCGCAGGTCTTTTCTGTTAATTTCAATATGCTAAGATTGAAATCAAATGTCTAGCAAAATGCGTTAAAGGAGTACAGGTTCTTCGAAAAAAAGAATGTTATTTTGCTCAGGTCGAACTTTTTCTCGTCACTAAAGCATTGAATTATTCCCACTACACGTTTTTATTTCAACTCAACTCAACTTATGTTATAACTAGCTTATTATACCCGCCGCTGCCTAAGTCTAATTTTAGGGCCTTTCTAGCCACTGTATAATATGCTATCTATTCTGAACACTAGCAAGGTCCATCAAATCGATTGGGATCTTATAGATCACGAGATTTTTATATTTTAAATATCTTTAGAATTTGATTTTATTGCAATCGGTTAAAAAAATTTCTCGTCTGTCCTCTCCGCCACACCCCTTGTCCAATTCCTTTTTTCAAAAATAAATGTAAAATATTCTGCACTTTAGATAAATATCAAAATTTGTTAAAAAATGGAAAACAGTAATCGGTACAGATGTAAATGCACGTTTATTCCCTTTTTCTCTCACCCAGGTCCTGGCTATGGAAACAGATATATATGAGTACTAATCTATGTTTCGAATTACATTATAAACGTTTAGCCGAGACCTTGTTAAAATTGATTCAGACGCTTTGAAAATATAAATAACATATTTTACTATGATGAAAAATATCTAGCAGTGTTTCATATTTCATTAAAATTAGTTTAGAGGTTTAGCTGTGATTGACGCACACAAAAACAAACAAAATTACTAAGAGATTCATAATATATATTAAAAAAATATTTAATTAAATACTTACAAAATTATCGTTAAAAAGCTGCTTAAAATATCTATTGTGTTTCTACTTCAATTCAAATCGATAATTAATTTAGAACCTTTATTTCTTCTCTGTGGTTCTACTTCATCTATATATCATATCCTTTTTATTTGACCTTGTTGCAATTCTTTTGTATCCTTTTGTTCTTTTATATGTAAAAGAAAATTTTGCTCTTGATCATAATCTGTCCAAATTTTAAAATTTTTATAAGGCACTGCCACTGTGGTTGTAGTTACAGTTGAAGTTTGTGGATCTTTTGCTGGCCTTAAAGATCTCTCTGTAGTTGTAGTTGTACAAATAGATTTTTGTTTGGAATTTTTTATTATGGTTGTATTGGAATTGGGGTTTTCAATTTCTATTTCTTGGGGATCTTTGAAGGTGATTGTACGTCGTCGGGTTTGGGTTAAAGCCAAATTGCGACTTAAACGTTTTGTATGCTCCTCTACAATTGTTACGCTTAAATCATGCATGACCGCAAATCAAATTTTTAAAAGCTGTTGGTTTTATCTTATCTTCTGTTTTTTAATAAGTAAAGTCTTATTTTAAGCACTTTAATTTGTATGTGTAATTTTTAGTTATTTTATATTCATATTTTATTGTCATTTAAAGTAGTTGATTTTTTTTTTAACACTTTAAAGGGATTTTATAAAACTAAAATGTTAAAAAATTATTAAATTAGCTTTCTCGGGGCATATTTTTGTTAATTTTTTTTAATGTCTTATTTTTTAGTTATGTGACCTTTATAATTTTTAAAAATTTATATTTTTATATACAACTAGAACAGTTAAAATTTTTTATTTATTTTAAATGAAATAAAAAATCCTTTGCACTAGAAGTTATGGCTGGTTGACCTTTGACCACAATTATTTAAGATTTTATGTGATTTTGTATCAGTTTCTTAGAAATCTTGCGAATTGAATATCGATACATTTTCTGTACAAAACGGAAACGAATTCGTCAACTTGTGCAGACGGCCTGAACGAAATCTACCAGAATATAACATAAAATGTTAAGTTACATATTGTTACGAAAGTAAGATCTGGCAGCTCCTGTTGTTGTTAACAGTATGAGAGTGGTGAATAAAGTTACTTCCACTAATGGTGTGTGTATAGAATAAAACAACAATTAGCTAACAAAAGCTGAGCAACCTCAATGGCTGCATTGGTAAAGGTGCTTGCTGTAAAACAGAAGATCGTGAGTTCAAGCACACCTTCGGGCATAAGTACAAATTAAAAAAATTAAAAATTATTATAATGCATTTATAATGCATTTAAATCAAGAAGCATCAATACAAACCTCCCGAGAGGCAAAACGCAATTATTGTGTGAAGTCATGGCAGATAATTAATTGGAGTCGTCTAATTTAATATAAGAGTAACAGATAATTGTCAAGACGCCCTTTATAATAAAAAGTAAGAACGGTAGCGGTTAGCGCAGGAAGGTGTAACAGTATAACAACAGTGTATGGCAGATATGTGTTGTGCCTATTAGAAAAAGGAGATAACTGGTTTGGATAAAAGGCGTAGTGGATTCGTCTGTGAATGGTTAAGGTTACTAAACAAGGCATCGAGTAGTTCATGTCTCGCCGAAGTAACACAGGAGTGTAGCGAAGATGGCTGTGTTTGTAATAATAACGCATGTTTAGTAAATACGAGACCATAGGATTTACAAGACCGTAGGATTAATGAGTATAGCCAGATAAAGTCACACAGTGGTATTTGCAATCAAAACTCGTATGTTTGGCTAAAGGCAGAATTAGTCTTTATTTTCTGTCCGTGACGAATCAGCTGATCAGTTTCTGTTAAATGGAAAATATGTATTTGTGGTTTGTTATTACTTTGACGTTCGGTTCTGTTTCGTTCGAGTCAGTAGAGAATAGAATTCAACCTTAAGTTACTTGAAAGTTGTTTGATAGTGTGTGTGAAAAATGTAAACAAACCTATTTTTGTTATTATAATTGTAATTGTATTTTTTTTTTTTTTGTTGTGTTGTGTATTGTGTTTTTTTATAATAGATCTTCTAATGAGGGGAAAATAACAGCTGTGTGTGGGAATTTTTGGATATGACATCACTTAAATGTTAGTCAGTAATAAAAATTCAGAAATTTTACTTTCAAGTTTGGTCAAGTCGATGTTGAGGGTATATGGAGGCAATTTTTTTGCTGTACATTGATTCCAAAACGCAACACCAGTCATTTTACAGATTAACTCAAAATTAAGTACCTTCAAAATTAAAAGTAATTTCTTAAAGTATATAAGATTTTACATCACTAGGCCACGACTACATGCTAAATAAGTAAAGTTGTTATTTTATTGATGCTTTGAAATTAAACTTAGCAGAAGAAAAGTGTAAAAAGTTACGCATCCTTGAGCCATGTCATGTACGAAGTGCTTTTTAATAACAGATATGTATTTAGAAGGAAAAATTATTTACAATTGTTTGTGGACATTTCCAAAGAAAACAGTAACAATTACGTACCAACAGACTCTTCCTGTTTTTGCGGAAAACTTTCACCGACAATTTTAAACATTTTTTCTTTTAAACAAAAATTTTTAAAAATTGAAATAAACGAACTTAAGCTTCAAATATTAATTCAAATGTTATAACACCACACAGTACCACTAATAATTAAAAAAAATTAAAAATAAAGAAATTAAAATGTATTTGTTTGTAATTTAAAATTAATGAAAATAATTTATCGTCCGTGTTCTGACAAAAAGAATTCGCTCAAAAAGTGGCAAAGTGAGTAAATGTAAAACGGGTTTTTAGGTTTTTATTTTTGGTATTAATAACAGATGATATCAAAACGATCTAACTTGAAAGAAATAAATTACAAAATATAATTTATTATACTCTCGGGTTCATTTGTTTTTCTATATCACATTTTTCCCACTACAATCAGCCATCAATTTGTTGCACTTTTTAATACTTTAATGTCAATATTCAGTTATTTATACACAATTATTACTGCGAATATTTATTAATTAATTGTTTTTTAAGTCATATTTTTTTCTTAGCTAGAAACAACAAGTTGTTGAAATATTGTAGTTTATTTAATTTTAAAATAAATACAATTACAAAACAAATGACAGTTACAAACGCAAAAACAATAAATTGTTTAAAAAAACCAGATCCATAAATAAAAAAAAAAATCGGACGTTGACACAGAGAACAAATATGAACGTTTTTTTCAAACAGGCGGATAAATGATTTAATTTATTAAAGCAACAATAGCTACAACAATAGTACAAACAATAACCGGCGAGATAAATTAATTAACCATTAATTATTTTGTAAAAATAGTTTGACATTTGTTTTTTTTTTAATTCTAAATTGTAATTGTTGTTGTAATAATTTTTTTTTCTTTTAATAAAATATTCACGCGGAAGACATTTTTAAATTAATATAAAACTAATTAATTTATGATAACTAGAGATTATCAAAAAATAACATCTTTTTACAAATTATTTTTCTGAGTATCTGTGGAACCTTTTATTACAATTATTAAATCAAATTTTGCTTCACCATTGAGTTGTGTCTAAAGCTGCGATCACAGGATTGCCGCTAATGCACTAAATTTCCGCACATTAATGATGTTGTCCTAATTATAGTTTCTTCAGTCACGTTATTAATTAGTTGTATACACATTTGATTACAGCAAAATGGAAAAGAACAATTTGAAAACAACCATTGCCGCAGCCGCAGCCTAGTCACACGGTTGTGAATTATAATTATGAGCATCAGCTGTTGAGCAAACTTGAAAAATTTGTGCATAACTTCTAAGAAGGCTATATTCGGCTATGCCGAATTTTATATACCCTTCACCCATATATTTAAATCTAGTTTAGTGAAATAATTTAAATTAAAAAACACAAATATTGGGGTGATAGAGAATTAAAAAATAAAAAAATCAGTACTATATATAATTTTACATAGAAATGTCATCGGCTCTTAATGGATTAAGCATTTTTAAAAAATTTTAGTATTTTTTTTTTATTGGAATTTCTTCACTAAACTAGATTTGTTCCAAACAATATGAAAATATTAGAGGCAGGCATGGTATTTTACCCTCAAAGGACGTGCACTGCTCCTGCTGATTGTTAATAGCAACATTTTCGAAACTATGCCTGATCGCTTGGCGTATTAAAATTTTCTCTAGCTCATCTAGTGCCTAAGCAAAGTTGATTTTAGCCCGAACACGGACAACAGACGGACATGGCTCAATCTACATTCCTTTGCATAACAGCTCTGACATGGATTTTTAGAAATTAAAAACGGAGTGACACACTTAGATGTACCCCTTTTCCACTATTTGTTATGAAGGGTACAAAAATGTAAATTGCCGCGTACTATTAACCTCTATTGACGCACGAGAACACAATAAATATTGC
This sequence comes from Gymnosoma rotundatum, assembly GCA_916610165.2. NCBI lineage: Eukaryota > Metazoa > Arthropoda > Insecta > Diptera > Tachinidae > Gymnosoma > Gymnosoma rotundatum. Next base: position 37,687,937 of record OU744337.1, read on the forward strand.
CGCATTTTTAACAGTTCAATTGCCACATGGTTTTTTATTGACCAGTCACACGATTGCCAAACCAGAGTGTCATTTCATTCGACAAAACTAGAACAATATCGCATGTGCTAATTGATTGCGAAATCGCACGATTGGGGCTTAATATACGGCAATATTTGGTGCATTGCGGCAACCATGTGATCCTATCACAATATACGCGGAAAATAGTTTTTCTTTACAAGCGTTATAAGTGAGTGTTGCTTATGTTGTAGTTGTAAGCCCAAATATGTTCATATCGCTTATTCATTTTACACAACTTAGTTAATGGAACTTCAAAATTTTGTTTCTTTGTTTTATTTTCTTTATATTTATTTAGACATTGAATATTTCTATGTTCTTTTTTTATTTATTTTATTTAACTAGCACTATAATTCTCGAATGATTTTTCCGAAATTTATTTATTTATAATTTGAAAGTACTAAATTGTATTTTACATTTTCCCCGGTTTTAAAGCAATTATTTTACTGTTAATAAAATAATACTATTTCCTAATTTTCTATTAACGTTCGATACCCTGAAAGTTCAACATTTATTTTTAGTATAATATCAATTTTTGAACAGTTCTGTGTATTCGATATAAATATCCATACATAATTGTTGTTTAATCCAGTTTAAATGTCAAACCTCCTTTTAAGTGAAAATATACTTAAAGAAATTAGAATTTTAATTTTCTAACAATTCTAATGGAGTATGTACAATATTGCTTGGTATTTAGTGACGTTTTTAAAAATTATTGGAATCGTATTATTATTTCTAGAACTGAGAATGTTGCTTAACATAGAAATAATACATAAACAATTATTAAAAACTATTCTTTAGTGCATTATTCAATCAAATAAATATTAAATATAAAAGAGTGCCCCTTTCTGTAATGCGTTATCATTTTTAGGGATAAAGACATGATTTTATTGACTGATAACAGCAAGTTGTATAAATGGTTCTTTGCTTTTTTTTGGTTAATCCCTGGCTTTTTAAGGTAAGTTAATATTTTTTGAGTGATGTTTGAAGTTGGCCAATTTATCTGGTATTTTGTAAACAGATGTTTTAGGTCAAGCTAATTATAGCTCTTAAAGCAGAGTTCAGAAAGTACACTCATCGAACACACAATGTTCTGTTCAAAACCAACCCTAACATATTTTTCTTTTCATAACAATTATGTGTGTTACTAAATTTTTAAATTTTCCGCACACAACCACGAAGGTGTTCTAATAAAATATTTTTTTGTGCACTCGAACGCGAATGTTCCACTAAAGCTATTGTTTGCGAACGCGTTCTCTACTTTTAGCACGCGTTCTGAAAAAAAAATTCATTGAAAAAGTAAAATAATTTCGTGGTTGAAAAAAGTGCACGATGAAGAAGTAAAATAATTTCGTGGTTGAAAAAAGTGCACGATGAAGAAGTAAAATAATTTCGTGGTTGAAAAAAGTGCACGATGAAGAAGTAAAATAATTTCGTGGTTGAAAAAAGAGCACAATGAAAAAGTAAAATAAGTTGGTGGTTGAACAAAAAAAAAAGAACACGGTAAAATTAAAATAACTTCGTGGTTGGAAAAAAGAAGCAAAAATATATGCGTGTACGGACGGCAAAATATAACATGTTAGGATAGACCAAATATAATAACATTTCTTATTGAAGGTTTTTTTTAGTTAAAATTTAAGTATACCGTTGCAGATTGTTTTTGAATATTGGTAAGTAGTAGAGTTCCTTGCAAATTCAATAAAATAATGTGCAATAAGTGCTGTTATATAAAGTAAGGATTAATGCAATTATACCTAAGGAAGGAATTTTTTATGTTTACTGATGATACCAGTAAAATAATTATTTTTATTTGAGTTTTGTGTTTTGTCATTTAAGTTCCTTGTAAATATAAGCGAGAGTCGTTAATAAAAACATGCAATAATTAGTGATTTAAAAAGTAAGGATTAGGGTAATAATTTTCTTATCTTTAACATTATTGCAATTATACCTAAGGAAGGAATTTTTTATGTTTACTGTTACGATAAAATAATTACTTTCATTTGGGTTTTTTGATTGTCCAATTGTTTTTCTGCTTTAAATTTGCATGTGTTATTTGTTGTTGTGGTTTTTTAAAGCAGTAGATGTGCTTTGCTTATAATTTAGGTATGGGACGTTTAGTAGTGCATTTGTTATTGTTTTATTACTCTCTTCATTGATGCTTGCCTTATTTGTTGTTTATTGGTAAATGCGTTTTGCTAATGTTTTAGGTATGGAATTTTACTTGTAAATTTGTTTTTGTTATCTTCATTACAGATTGTGTTGTTTTTGTTTTTAAACGGTAGATGTGCTTTGCTTATGTTTTAGGTAGGGGGATGTTTAGTTGTGAATTTTTAACTGTTTTATTACTATCTTCATTGTAGCCTGCATTATTTTTTTGTTGTTAAGCGTAAATGCGTTTTGCTTATGTTTTAGGTATGGGTTGTTTAGTTGTGAGTTTTTTATTGTTTTATTACTTCTTAATTGATGGTAAAGCACCAAATTATTGGTACTAAGAACAAGACTATAGAATTGGTGGTAAAAATGAATTTTTCTTGTTAACATTGCAAAATGCAAAAAATTTAGATCGTTTCTACCTTTTTCTCATACATATGTATGTAAAATAAATATAAATGTTTAATATACCAGAACAACAAATAATGCATATAAGGATATATATAATAAAGCAAATTTTCATTCATGTTCAGTGTGAAAATACTTATCCTGGCCTAAAGTGTTATTTTTTGTGACGTGTAAAAAGCGATGGCAAACAATAAACGAAAAAAGTTTTGTTTTGAGAAATTTGCAACTTTTAATGAAGAAACAGACAAATTTACGTGTCTCGTTGAAACCTGTAAAAAAGAAGTAAGTGCAAAAAATATTTCAAATCTTAAACGTCCTAAAATGCTGCATTGGACTAGTGTCAAAAAAATATACCGCTTCGTATTTTTGACGATAAAAAGTTTTAAAAAAAAATTATACAGCCGTTTTTCTGGTATATTAAACATTTATATTTATTTTACATACATATGTATGAGAAAAAGGTAGAAACGATCTAAATTTTTTGCATTTTGCAATGTTAACAAGAAAAATTCATTTTTACCACCAATTCTATAGTCTTGTTCTTAGTACCAATAATTTGGTGCTTTACCATCAATTAAGAAGTAATAAAACAATAAAAAACTCACAACTAAACAACCCATACCTAAAACATAAGCAAAACGCATTTACGCTTAACAACAAAAAAATAATGCAGGCTACAATGAAGATAGTAATAAAACAGTTAAAAATTCACAACTAAACATCCCCCTACCTAAAACATAAGCAAAGCACATCTACCGTTTAAAAACAAAAACAACACAATCTGTAATGAAGATAACAAAAACAAATTTACAAGTAAAATTCCATACCTAAAACATTAGCAAAACGCATTTACCAATAAACAACAAATAAGGCAAGCATCAATGAAGAGAGTAATAAAACAATAACAAATGCACTACTAAACGTCCCATACCTAAATTATAAGCAAAGCACATCTACTGCTTTAAAAAACCACAACAACAAATAACACATGCAAATTTAAAGCAGAAAAACAATTGGACAATCAAAAAACCCAAATGAAAGTAATTATTTTATCGTAACAGTAAACATAAAAAATTCCTTCCTTAGGTATAATTGCAATAATGTTAAAGATAAGAAAATTATTACCCTAATCCTTACTTTTTAAATCACTAATTATTGCATGTTTTTATTAACGACTCTCGCTTATATTTACAAGGAACTTAAATGACAAAACACAAAACTCAAATAAAAATAATTATTTTACTGGTATCATCAGTAAACATAAAAAATTCCTTCCTTAGGTATAATTGCATTAATCCTTACTTTATATAACAGCACTTATTGCACATTATTTTATTGAATTTGCAAGGAACTCTACTACTTACCAATATTCAAAAACAATCTGCAACGGTATACTTAAATTTTAACTAAAAAAAACCTTCAATAAGAAATGTTATTATATTTGGTCTATCCTAACATGTTATATTTTGCCGTCCGTACACGCATATATTTTTGCTTCTTTTTTCCAACCACGAAGTTATTTTAATTTTACCGTGTTCTTTTTTTTTGTTCAACCACCAACTTATTTTACTTTTTCATTGTGCTCTTTTTTCAACCACGAAATTATTTTACTTCTTCATCGTGCACTTTTTTCAACCACGAAATTATTTTACTTCTTCATCGTGCACTTTTTTCAACCACGAAATTATTTTACTTCTTCATCGTGCACTTTTTTCAACCACGAAATTATTTTACTTTTTCAATGAATTTTTTTTTCAGAACGCGTGCTAAAAGTAGAGAACGCGTTCGCAAACAATAGCTTTAGTGGAACATTCGCGTTCGAGTGCACAAAAAAATATTTTATTAGAACACCTTCGTGGTTGTGTGCGGAAAATTTAAAAATTTAGTAACACACATAATTGTTATGAAAGGAAAAAATATGTTCGGGTTGGTTTTAGTTGTTCGTTTTTAATTTATGTTCGAGAATTTTGCACAGTGAGTGTACTTTTCTGAACTCTGTCTTAAAGTAATAAAAACAATTGTATTTACAAATTTACCCGTTTTTTTAAATATGTTGTAAAGATTTAAATTATAAATTAAAAGGTGCCCAAATAGTTCCTTTTGAAGAGTTGTAGACAGAGGGTTGAAATAATGCACAAAGAACCTGTTGCAATACAGGACGCTTTAACAACAAGTAATAAATTTTTAATTGGAATTCAAAGGGTGTCTTTATAGTTCATATCATTAGATGTATGTGCCCAAACTTTTAAACCGCTAAAAACAGAAAGCTAAAATTTACAAAGAACCTGTGTTCTTGTCCACTACAACAGCAAGTATACAATTTAAATTTGTAAGTTATAGGGTGTTCCTATAATTGGTGTATTAAAATGTATATGGCTCTAACTTTTAAAACAGTTTATTCAAACACTTGAAACTTAAACAGAATTTCCACTACTTTGTCTGGTATAATATGAAGTGTAAATACTTTAAATTATGGATTAGAGAGTGTTACAATAGTGATATAATTTGATGTACATGGCCAAATTATTGAACAGCTGTAGAAAGACGGTTGAAATTTACAAAGAACCTGTATTGCTAAGTCAGCTTAGCAGTGTATTATTGTATCAATTTATTTTGTATTACAAACGTCAGAAAGCAAGTAAGAAGAACAAAATAAGTATTCAGAAGAAGGTTTTCAGGAAGCAAATTAGACAAAAGGACTGAAAAAGCAATTAATGTCCACTTTTTTTTTTGTTAACAAATTTTTAACATCAACAATACAAATGTCTTTTGTTTATTTTTTTCTTCTCAATATGATATGGCATTCACATGTAGCTGATAACACGATTACCAATAAAAATTTTCAAAAACATGCAAAATAAAAGTGTATTGGTGAATTGAAATTTTATATAAAAATTTTCAATAACAAGCATACGCTATTGTATTTTAATTGAACAATACACAGTATACATGGATACAAGGCGTTTTGTGAATTAATCAAATGAATCTTCGATGTTTTAACTTTTTGAGCTCTTCATCTGAAGAGACAATTTTTTTTTGTCAAATTATTATTATTTTAATATTAAATTAATCATTTTGTTAAATTTCAATATTATTTTAATATTTCGGAATTTAAAATTTTGAAAACTTGGTTAAATTTAAGTTCTAAATGAAATTCTCATAGTGGAGCTATTTTGGTTAAATATTTTGAAAATTTAAATTAAAAAAAAACATTTTTTAATTTAAGTTCTATTTGAAATTCTCATTAAATCGGTGACATTTAAAGCGAAGTTAAGTCAACATTGTACTATGGTTTTTGTAAGATTTTAGAACATGTTTTTTTATTTTTTGACGAACGAGTTAGAGGAAACACGGCACTTGCTTTTTTGATTTATTCCCATTTCTATTCTTATTCATTTATTTTCTTATGTATTTAATATTATTAATTTTTTTAACAAATACTTTTAAAAATATTAAACAGGTAGGTATTAAATTAAAAAAAAAAAACTTGTGGAGCAAAAGCTTTTTTTGACTTTGCCTTTTTTGAGTTTTAATACTTTCTGGGACTTTAATATTGATATGCTTTCCTATTGTTTGTAAATACGAGTACTAAGCTCTAAAATCAAACATTACTAAGCAAACTGGCTACACATTTGCTTAAAAAATTAATTATCATGTTGAAATATTTAACACCGTTTTTTTTTGCAATTAAACAACGACAACAGCCGTATTTATTAAGAACTTTTAACACAAATTTTTGCGTTCATTATTTTCACAATTGGAATCAAACAATTAATAAATCACGTTAATCATTGTGATGTGTTTAGCATTTAAATTTTTACATTTAAAATTTAAGCACTTTTAACAATAAAACCAAAATAAAAGAACAAACATGATTTACAAATAATTTGGGCTTTAAAGACAAAATTGGCTTTTTGTTAAATTTGCATTTTGTCTATTAAATTTAATTTCTTTCTCTGGCCTTCTTGATTATCAATATTTTGCTTTTTTTGATAACCACTTAACAGATTAAAATATAAAAGACAAGATAAAAAATAATTATTTTCTATTTTTTTAAGCTTTGGGTCCTTATATTTGTTAATAATATTTTATTTCAATATTTCGGTACTTTCTGCGTACCTTCTTCAGGAAACAAAATTAATATAAAAGCAAAATAAAATCGTCTATCTTGATAATCTTGATAATTTTGAAAATTTCTTATTCTTCGAAAATCTTGATTAGTTTGAAAATTATGGTTATCTTGAAGATCTTGATAAGTTCGAAAATTCATCTTTCTTGTGCTCATATTGGTAATTAGTTTAATAATGATTATTCGACCCTTTTTTTATTAAATTATTTTCTATTTTTTTAAGCTTTGGGTCCTTATATTTGTTAATAATATTTTATTTCAATATTTCGGTACTTTCTGCGTACCTTCTTCAGGAAACAAAATTAATATAAAAGCAAAATAAAATCGTCTATCTTGATAATCTTGATAATTTTGAAAATTTCTTATTCAAGATTTTCGAAGAATAAGAAATTTTCAAAATTATCAAGATTATCAAGATAGACGATTTTATTTTGCTTTTATATTAATTTTGTTTCCTGAAGAAGGTACGCAGAAAGTACCGAAATATTGAAATAAAATATTATTAACAAATATAAGGACCCAAAGCTTAAAAAAATAGAAAATAATTTAATAAAAAAAGGGTCGAATAATCATTATTAAACTGATAAAAAATAATAACAAAATGTGTAATCAATATTGGAGGCATGTAAATATTTTATATGTAATATAAAGCTTAGCTAATTTTGAAGGCTGAGTACCCTAAAGCAGGTATACAAAATCCATAGGGCTATATTCTAGTAAAAAAAAAAATTGATTCATTCAGACTTTCCACAAACAAAAAAAGGTTTATGATTTTATTAAAGGTTTTCTTTGTGTTTTTAGCAAATTTTTAATTAATTCAACTATTAATTAATTAGAAACTTATTATTTTACGTAATTATTTTCCAATTAAATACAGAATTAAATTGAATTTGTATATGAAAAAAATTAAATTTTAAATATTAATAAATAAATATAAAAATATTAATAATTTAACTGTTGCATTTGCCATTTTTTCTATCTTTAATAAAAGTAGCTCATCCTACAGCTGGCTGTTGCTCATCTTTATCTTCAAACTTATAGCTTTTATATTAGTTAGTTTTATTAAAGTCATATATTTTATTTTACTTTTATTTTACTTTTTTTTATTTTAATTGCGCTCGCAATGAGCAAAAAATATGTGTTCATCTGTTTATAAGTTTGTTGTTTTTGAGAAATTTCACTTAACAATAGTTTAGGTGACTATCGAATGTGCTTTCCGAAGTGGCTGTAAAATAATCACCGCCAAAAAACCACTAATAATAACTGCGTATTATTTTTAATTAATAACAAAATGTAGACAGAAGGTGTCAAAGTAAGTAAAATAGTTTTGAGAAATAAATACGTGATGTTAAACAAAAAAAAAAAAAAAAAAAAAAAAAAATACATGTCCACAAAGTCAAGCTTCAAAAAACATCCGAAAAAAATTTAAAAATTAATATCAAACTTTCTTGTATATAAGTTCTGTTTTCTGTGAAAGAGGGAGGGTCCTCACATCCGCAAAATTAACTGGTGTGAAAAATCTATTACACTCTTTTCTATTGACTTCTTTTCACAACACACAACAAGTAAACAATGCAATATTTTTATAATTAAAATGGCAATACATTAAGGCAAAAGAAAATTAGATACTTAATTTTTTCAATATTTTTCAAACCATTCTAATTTAAATATCTTTATATAATACAAAAAAGACTTACACAACTTTCACAGAAAACGGCTTATTTCGTTTGAACCTAAAATTTGTATTAATAATGTTCACTTTTTAAATTAATGTTTGTTTAAAAAAAAAAATAATTAAAATTTGCTAGTCTAAATTTAAAGGAATCCTTAAGTAACTATTTTATCACAACACAATCCAACATAAATGAATAAGAAAGGCTTTTAAATGTAATTCAACTAAATAAAAAACAAGTAATTTGAATAATTTTTAATGATTTTTTTTTCTTCTTTAATCAAGTATTAAGTAACCGTAGAACGCAAAAAGTCAGACACGAACAATTTTGCCACTAATTGAATTTATTGCGAATCTATTTTTTTTAATATATTCAAACCACGAACATAATAATTTTTCACTCTTTACATGATCAGTAGATCAGCAGTGCGACTCACTAACTTTAAACAATACGATAATCGATATTTTCTCGAAATTTCTATTGGTTGCAGTGACGATAGCTTAACGATAATAGACATCTTTATTTTTCTATTTACACAAATTAAAATTGAGAGACATCTCCGTCAATAAATAAACGAAAAACTCAAAAGAGGAGAGGAAAAACCTGTGAATTCATTAAATTTAATTTACACACATGAATAAGTATTTTCCAATATGTATGATAGAGTATGAAAATAAGAAAAACATAATAAACTAGCGGACCCCGCGGTCTTCGCCTCGCCCCAATTTTAAGCCTACAGACAAACTTTAGAGTAATAATACAACACTATTATCAATTATCATCAAATGTTGTGATAAAAAAGAGGCCCGATAAATAAATATTTCATAAAAACAATCAATTTTCGATTTTTCTAATTTTCTTTGTTTTACACCAAGAACTTTCTATTTTTTCATTTGAAAAGCCATTAAGGAATAATTTTATTTTTTTAATTACTATTGAATTGCTATACATTTTTTACACCATTTTTATATATATATATAGATATTTTGGTGTGAAGTTGCGATTGACTCTTCTTAAATCCGTTCAAGATATATGTTTGTGCACAATTTTTGTTTTAGAAAGAAATTTATTTTTAAGATTAATTTTAAATTGTGGGTATATCTACTTAGTTAAGCAGGTATGTTTTATTTTTATTACAATTTGTCGACAGATTTAACAACTCAAAATTATAGTTGCTTCTTTAACGATGAGCAACTTAATAACAATATCAGCTGGTTTTTAGCAACAGCGAATATCGTTAAAAGTGTTACTGAATAACAAAACGACAATTTTGTTGTTAAGTCAATTTAACCAACCGATAATCGTTAAAAAAGAATAGTGAATCGCACTACAGAACTGAACAATAACAGAACTAGATTTAAAAATTGAACTGGATGAGAACTAAATCAGAACTAAAAACAGCTTAAACAAATAAAATAAAATAATTAAATAAAAAATTTGAATAGAGCTAGAATTGAACTAAAGCCAGAGTAAGAAGCACTTCTTTTGACAAAATCAAGCTGGGAAACTAAAGTAGTACTTAATTATATTTGGATTTTAAAGGATCATAGCACTGATCCAAAGTTTGTATCAATGAGAGTGCACATTGATAGACATTCATTACTAGAAAATAAGTGAGATTAAACTGCGTCAGTTATATAAATCTCACATGTATAAATAGTAAGTGAATTATTTCTGCCTAAAGGAGATTTTATTGGTATGGATGGATGGCTTGTAACTTTTTTTAAATTCAACTTTTATAGCTCATTCAGAGTTTTGTAAAGTTATAGACATAATAGATAAAATTTTATTTAATGGCCTGGAGGGAGTGATACAAATAATTATATTTTTTTTGCAAGGACTAAGGGTGATTTTATTAAAAAAAGGTATAACTTAGTTTAATAACCCTTAATATTTTATCTTAATCTTTAATAACCCTTTCTTGAGTAAATATGTTTAAAATATTTTCTAACAAAATTTGTTTTTCTAAAGCTATGTGTAGGGTTCCGTAGCCAAAGCATCAAAACGGTACCTTAATAATATCGCTACAATGTCTGTCCATCTGTCAAAACGCCTCTAGAACTGTAACAGCTAGGCACATAAAATTCTACGGAAGTTGTATAATTGGATTCATTACGAGTACAATAGAAAATTATAAAATGAAGTTAAAAATTGAAGGGTGTGCCCATAAAGAAGTTAAGGGGTTTTTAAGAATAAGGCCTTAGACTCTTATAGGCAGACATTGAAAATTTAGTCTGACAAGTGTAAAAACGAGACGCATTTTTGACTTTGTCTAAAGCTTTCTTTGAAACTAAATTGCTGTCCATTCAAATTTACAGCAAATCTCTTCCTGCTTTAATAACAAAAATAAAATTAAACGTAAATACCCGATTCGGACTTATATTATCTTATCTTTTAAACCGTAAGATAGCAGATAGCTACGTTAAACAAAAAAAAAAAAAAAAAAAAGAAAAAATTTAAACCATAGGGTGGCCCATGTATAACGTATATGAATTCAACTCACATTGGGCAGATCAATTTGTTAATTATTAAAATTGATTTATATTTTAGAATTCTTAGGGAATTTTTTTGAGCGTATATGACTAAAAGAACCTTGTCTTTCAACGTCTTTGCGTTATAAAACATTTTGCTAAATAAGTTTTTATTTTTTAAAAGATCACCCTTTACTAGAATATTTCTATTTCTCATGAACAATTTATTCTTTAAGATAATTCATGTGTTTTTTACTTTCAGTCACGTTTGCTCAAACGAACTTAAGATAATAATTCTCGTATAATAATTTCTTATTTTAAAAACTTTTTAGGTTAGAGGTCAGCTTTTTAAATATTTATAAATAAAAAATCCTTTCCAAATTATTTTTATTATATTATTATATAGGTATGTATTCAAATATGCAAATACATTAGGAAAGTTTTTTTGAAGTCAAAGGTTAAAAAAATTTTAGTTCTTCATTCTAGTTCTAAAATACACTAAAAGTTTTTTAAAATACAGTTAATCACAACACTGTTATCATATTTTTAAAATGTCTGAAGTTGTTTTGTCTAAAAAAAATAATTAATTTTTTTTATTAAGAAGACATTTAAAAAATTATTTTTCTTGAGGTCAAAAGTCGTATAAACAAATAAAAATAATTGTACAGATTTTCTTTTATATCCTTGGCGACCTCTTTATTATTTAACATAAAATTGAAACATAGTATTTTTTTAAAGAAGTAACAATTAATAAAATTATTAATGTTGAATTTAATATTTTTTTTATTTTAATTTATTTTTATTTAATTTTTACTTTACTATTTATGTAATTTTAATCAGTTTAATTTTAAGAAGTTATATAAAGTTAAAATTATTATTTAGATTGAAAATTATTTAATAATTTGGCATTTAAATTATAATAATTTTAAAATTTTATTATTTATCTTTTTTGTTATTTTATCTTTACTTTTATTAGTTTGAATAATAAAACATATGTATCTTTGTTATCTTTATGATTGAAAAAATTTAAACTTTTATTTCTGTTATTTTGTTGTTGTTGAACAATTTATTTTTGCAAATCTTTCACTTGACACTGTTCATTAAGAACTAATTTGAATCCTTGAATTTCACTTATATTTAAACCTTCTCATGTTTCTTAACATTATGAAGACACACAAACAAACACATACTCATATCCATTTTTCTTACTGTTAAATGAAAACCTTTAAAATTTTCTTTGACACCATCTAAATATTGGTCACGACGAAGTAGACATACACTTCTTTGTATTAACTCACATATTTATAAATTATTGTTTTAACGTTTATAGGAATTTTAATTCGCGCACGTGCTTAAACTCAATTCTAACGGTTTGAAGGAATTTAAATTTTATCATGCTTTAAATGGCATTGCCATTTAATTTTTTCCCGCGTAAGTAGCAATAATGCATTTAAAATGCAAGCGTACTATTTGTAAACACCGTTTGATTTGCCGCTATTATGCCATTTTTTATTCCACTCCTACACTGCTTAACTCAAAGCAACCTGACAACTTTTCACATAAACGAGCGGCCAACAACTGAACTTTTTTGAATAAATGAATTTGTTTCATTAACAGGTGTTAAAGAATTGGAGACTTTTAAAGAAAAAGCTTTTTATATTATATGTAATAAAAGCTTTAAGTGTCTACAAAGTCTGTAGGCAAGTAGTGTTTAACAGCAAGTTAAGCAAAGTGTTAATCAGCGTTGCCGCTTTGGTCCAATCGGACCAAACTTGGTAGTTTTTCGTTTTTAAAAAACAGTTTGGTAGTTTGGTTGGTTTGTTGCATTTTTTTAAATTATTGGTAGGATTTCCTCCTGTAGCAATTTTTTAGTAATAGTAAATTTTTCACCTTAAAAATTCAGAACATAAAATTAAAAAAAAATGTAACTTTGAATTAAATACACAATAACTTTGAATAGTTTTACCACTGTTTTCAAAAACTGTTTTAGGTGTAATAAAAAACATCTCTTCTTTTTTGCATAGAGATGATTAAAGCTATAACCATCTCTGGTTTAAGAAACCCGAACAATATTATGAAATTGAAATTAACAATATTTTTGAGTGAAGGTTTATTTTCAAGTGTATGTATTAAAAAAAATTAACAGACAAATTGGAAAAGTAAGTAAACTTTTTTAATTGTAAATACTTTCCTTTTAATTACATAAATACTTGCTAATATTGGATGTATTTTTTTCAAAATTAAATGAAAAAAATAAAATTTCAGACGACATACCATCAACCAGGTAAAACCACTCTTTAAATTTTTGTTTTAAAACATTTTTAAATAATATAATACTTTTAAGGAACATTGTAAAGAAACAGTCAAAAGAAAATTTAGAACCGAATGGTTGAGTGAATTTGATTGGCTCCAGGAAAGGGATGGGTGTTCATTCTAAAAAGACAAACTTCCATCTCAACAATTACGGAAAAAAACCAAATGAGTATAACAGAGTTTATGTGCAAGAAATGCATTTTTAAATTTTTGGTAGGCTGTGAACGATTTTGGTAGGATTTTTGAAAATTATTGGTAGGAAGTCAATTTCTTGTGTGGCAACGCTGGTGTTAATTTCAGTTAACGGTGACAAGTAAAAGCTTTTTTCTTTTAAAAACAGCTTTAAATACAGTGGTATGTACTCATTTTTATCGATCATATAATGGAAATAATATTTTTCCTATTTTACAATTTCTCATTAAGTAGACCTAGAATCCGCTTAGAAGAATATTTAAGGAAAGAAGTTTAAGTATTTTGACATAACAATTACTGGTCCAGCTGCAAGGCTAAAATTTTTCTATTAACTTGTGTTTTTTAATCTGATAACTTCAAATATAGCAATATATGATTGTTATTTTTTTTAATATTTACTGCTAGGTAGATAACAATCTGATATTATCCAAAAATAAAAAAGAACTTTTTAATGATATATAATGGCTGATGATGGCAACCTCTAATGAACTCATAGTTGGGTCTATTCACTGCTAAGAGATGCAAGAATTTAAGTTGGGCGAATTCTGGATACTTGCCGATGTCCATTTTTCATATTGAGTACGTGTGGGTGAACCAATTTCTTCATTACTGAGGGCTATTTGAGCCATTTCAAAGAATGGAGGAAGTTATCATATGGTCTTTATTATTTTGGATTATTTTTACATTAGATCTCCGTCATTTTTCAATATATTTTGAAAATATTTTCTTATTTAAAACGCTTTGGTTACAGTTTGGTTCCATTTGAATTCCCCAAATAATGTACTTTCCCTTAACGCACACGGACAAATATCTTTGCATCCATTATAGCTTTTTTTAAATCCAGAATGGAAATTAATGAAGTTTTTAATTGATTTCATTAATTGTTTGAGAAATTTTTATATTTCTTTCTATTTTTATACCCTTCTCTACAACAAGTGAAAAAAGGATATAGCTAAGTTTATCATTCCATATGTAAGTGTATATATTATGACTTCTTATGCATAGCGAAGTCGATTGAGCGATGTTCGACTATCCGTCCGTGTAAGTGTTCAAATCAAGTTTGCCAACAAAAAAAAAATATGTCAATCAATCAGATATAGTGTCGAAAAATCCACGCCTACCTTTCATTTTTTCATTTCATATGGAACTATAACGTAACTCCAATCGAAAAAAAATATATGGGGTGATCAAAAATTAAAAAATAAGAAAAAAATAAATAAAAAAAATTGGCTCTCGCCCATATTTTCCGAGTTACGGGGCTCTGAAATTTTCAAATTTTTGTAAATATCAATATGGGTATCATTTTGAAGCTTTTGAAGACATCTTTAAGGAAATACTAAAATTTTTGAAAAATGCTTAACGCATTAAGAGCCGATGGTATTTTTATGTAAAATTATATAAATTTTTTTAATTTTTTAATTTTCTGTCATCCCAATATTTGTTTTTTTGATTGGAGTTACTTCATATATGGTGAACGTTATATATGGTTCTGCATAGCCGAATATAGCACTCTTGTTCATTTTGACATCTAATTCAATCATTTAATTATTTAAAAATTATCTATTTTTTAATTTAATAAATAATTGAATCAATCAAAAATCTAATTAGATTTAATTTTCCATCTGAGTTAAAACTTTATTAAGTACAAAAAAATTTTATTTTGTGTCTTTCGAAGGGTAGGGGACGCGAGTTTCAAGTTTTTACAAACTGCCTACCGCTTAAGCTGCCAATACCATAACATTGTAAAAAACTAAATTTAAAAGTTAAAAAGTGTCCCTATTGGTGGCATTATGACATATTACTTTGTTCGTACCCCTGTGTATATGTATATACACAATATTCCAGCAATTCGGAGTGATATGTGTAACAATTTTCACAATTGCATTTAATAAAATCGTTGTGAATTGTCATTAGGTTTTCTTTTCGATTTTAATCTGAGAAGACTTTTTAAAGGTGACATGCAGGTCCAAATAGAGTTCATTATATAGAATGTAAGCACTACATGCACAGGGATTTCAAGCTCTAAATTCCTAGTTCAAACGAGCCTGTTTAACTTTTGCTAGCCCTGTCACGTTCACTGCTTAAATGCTATCATTTGAACGTTTCTTAAGTCGACGGTGTGCGCTTTATGCACCAACAATAGGAGGAATATTTCTCTTAATATTTAAAGGAGATAAGTCAATATCGTTTGGATATTTTGTACACAGTTTATAAAATGTAGAAATTTATTTTCAATTATTATTTAATGTTCTGTTCAAAATTATCATAAGCCAAATTATCTGCTGTAATATTTTTTATTTATTCACGAAGAAACTTTTACCGCATTAATAATAGCAGCAGCGTGGATCGGAGAATTCCTTTATTATTTAAATATCCAGCTGATATGTTATGTGACTATTTACCCACTAACAATTTGATTTCTCTTATTAATTTATATTCTATTTTAAGCCGCGGGTCTTCACTGTTAAAAATAATGCGTCCTTAATTTTTCATCTATCTCTTTCCTTGTCTATTTCTCTCTTTCTCTCTTTACAATATCTACTTCTCTACCAAATTAATTACATTATAACACAGTATGATTGCTATTGAGTTGAAGGCAAAAGCCTTTAAAATATTTAAAACAAACTGCTTACTCAGACGTAAGTTAAGGCCATAGAAGTTCATGTTACAAAAGTTCATTGGAAACGTTATATGGCTGACCAAAAATAGTTCTAAGTTTATTGAACGATTTTGTTGTTAAAGGTCAGTAAAAGCTAGATTGACTGATTGAATTAATAAATGACAAACAAGAAGCAAACGAATTAAAGAAATCGGAATTACATATTAAAAAATTCAGTTTATTTTTTTTGACTTTAATTTATACGCTGACAAGAAATTTTTAAACAGTGACACACAACCTCAAACACACACTCAAAATAGAATTTTGTTATTTACATAAAAAATCCATTATTTAATAATGTATTTCAATCTAAAGACAATTTGACACTAAAATCAATTTTCAAATTAAATTGGAAAAACTTTTATGAATCATAGATATTTTGACCTTCAGCTATTGCTATTGCTACCAATTCGATTTGTGTATCCTGATGTTAATGGTTGCAAATTGCTTATACTACTGGTGGTGGATAAATGAGAATAAAATAACACCATATTTCGCAATGGATCAGCATACGTCAGGGATTCGTAACCAAGAGGGACACTGGATGCCTGTATATCTCTTGTTTAAGTGTAGGTTTAAGTGTGTAATGGAAATCTGCGCAGCTAGATGTAGTTACTACAAAGTTAAAGGATATGGATATTAAACATCATCGAAGTTTCAAAATGTTTTGAGGGGAAGAATTAAAAAAATCTGTTGTCATGGCACAAAATAAAATTGGTATCCGTGGCGTCAACTCTAGGTCGAAGATAAGACTAGGCTAGCTCAAGGAGCAAAAACGAACGAGGAAGCACCACAATGATCGCAAACTAAAGAGGAATGATAAATACACAAATGACAGTAATAAGAAAGTAAACGAACACGCAAAGAAGATTAATGCATTTTACTTTGAGATTTTGCACCTTGTCACCCTAAGAAAGGGTAAGAGTAGTAATAGACTATAAGGTATATCAAAATTCCAAGTTGTACTCTAAGAACTGGGAGATTCTCTATTCCCGAAGCCGGCTAGGGCGAAATTGTAAAGAGCGAGAGTCTTGCAATAATAAAAATTGCATGAGGATACAGTAAGCATACATAGATGATTGATTATTTTTGAATTTAGTTTTGATGGAAACTAGAAAAAGAGTTATAAAATTAAGTACGTAATTTAACTAATTTTATACAAAAAATAACTTAAAGTAACTAGATTTGCATTGGATTGGGATTTTTTATTACCACTAAAATTTCATTAGCGTTGTTGTTTGAAATAATGGAAATGCAAACAGCTTTACTACGATTTAATGCCAATGATTTTATTTAAATTAAAATTGTTTTTACTAATCCTCATGAAACTTCAACAAATCAGTTTAATGCAGATTTCAATTCAAAAATAACAGTTTTAAGGAAAAATAAATTTATATTAGCAGAACGTTCAAAAAGCATTATACACAAAATTGATAAATCTTAACCCTTTTGTAGATGGATCTTTATTAAAATTGTGAAAATTTATCAATCCAAAGTAAGTAATGTCTCATGTAAAGCATATACATTTCACCAAATTTTTGTGATAAAAATGCCATTTTTAAATAATCCTCCTACTACACATTGAGGTATTCATGACGTTTAACAATGGTAATGCTTTAAAAGCATTTAATCATTAGTCAATGATAATTACTTTTTTGCTTTTTAACTAACTAATAATGAATCCTTTTCATTAAAACGCATTACTATTTGTGACAATGTGAGAATAATGTTAATGTTAAGAAAATCATTAGCATAATTTATCATTTAATGCTAATAGAATTATCAATTAGTTATTTATTTTAATTAATTATTATAATTGCTGCTAGATTAAAAAAAAATTTGATATTTCAAGGTGAGTTTCTGTCAACTGTGGGGGTGGGGGAGGGGAGTTGAAAGGGGTTAAAATAAATCAGCACGCTTAAGTGTCAATCTAAGTTGGCAGCACGAAGTAATATATATTAACATCGGATAATATCACATTATATATAGATCTAGTGAGTAACCTCGATCTACGGAACTGGCAATAGTCCGAGTCATATGATACGAAAAGTACAATGATAATAATCGGACGATGGCAGAAAATCTGCTAGAGTAGAAGAAATATCTTCTACAAGTCAACAATAATTTCCGCACGCACCATAACTGACGCCGTAAGTGAAAATTTAAAAGCTTTGATTTTCGTCTTGTTGAATTATTTTCGTAACATTTGGAAGCATTGTGGCTTAAACGGAAATTACAGATAAATTATAGTTGGCCATTTGTTTTTTACTTGTCTTTGTAAAATGGAATACGAGTATTTTATTTATTTTAATATATTTATTAAATTCTAAAAGATTGATAGAGTCGAGGAAATTAACAAAAAAAAAAAAAAAAAAAAAGATTATTGGTATGGATGTAGTTCGCGGTTGGCAAGTCCAATCAATATGGTAATCTCGCTTACTCAGTACAAATGTTTGCATTCTGCATTTGATTCATCAGATAGTTTTTTTCCACTTTTTTTTTAAGTAGTATCACTTCAGCACTTCTCTTTTGAAAAGGGATAGATGAGAGAGAAGACAGTTGGTGAAAGGAGAAAGATATATCCATTTTATTAATTATTTTACATCGCCGGCGAATATGCTATGAAGAAGTACCGACGAAGGATGCTGCATGATTTAATGTTAAATCTGATTATATTTTTATACCATTCAACAGAAAAAAACATTTTTATTTTTTGACTGCCTCAAGGGTTTAACCCAGGTCAGCCACCTTGACTACAGCAGCCTCAATTCTTTTTCAGATTTTGACAAGATCAAATACTCTTTCATTTTGGAATTCTATTAAATTAATTTTATTAAAATTTTGATGAAATCACTCGCCAAAACATGACATTTCAATTTTAAAAAACCGAAAAGAACCTACTCAATGATGTTTTCATTCCATCGACAGATAGGTAAGTTTTCCTAATTAAAGGTATCGTTAGGTTTTTAGTTGTCGTTGTTAAATTCTGAAACAAACCTTTTTCGACGCAATTGCTTCGAAATTAGTTATTAAGCCGGTTTTTAAAGGAACTTGTAGGCCTTCTCTGAGAATTGAAAGGATATTAAAATTGTAAGAGCAAATTGTACTCTCTCACACGAAGGGTTTTCTACCATTTATTGATTACCCTTTAATTTAAATAAATAAATTATAAAATAAAATCTTTTTTTCGTGCTACTTTCTATTATTTAAATTACCGATATTGATTATGGAGGGTCAAAGCACGTCTCGATGGCCATTTCGTTACCGCTTACTTAACTCTTCAGGAAACTTCTGACAAACATTTTAAATAAACTAAAAATTTTTGTCCAAACAATAAAGACAAAAATCAAAGTTTAAGCAAAAACAACAAAAACCAACAGTAAATCCACGGAAAAAAGATTTTATTTAATTAATTAATTTAATAAAAAATTCCCGTTGTTTAATTCAATAAATAAATTATTTCAATTTAATAAAATGTAATATATTTATTACAGCTGGTGCTTAATTAATTTATTTTTTATTGTTTTAAATTATTTTTTATGCACTAAATGGGCTTTGTAATTGTTTTGAACGATTGTTTTGAAATAAATAACACGCATGCACTTTTTTCAAAGCATTTAAGCCAATAATGGATTAAATAAATGAATATTACGTAGACGTTCAGTTGGCGAAATAATGCTTTATCAATAAATATTACGTATACGTGAGGGATGTTAAACAAATGAATTTAAATTGGATTGTAAAGCATACTTTTAGGGAAATAAATTAAAAATTTAAATAAAATGTTTAACTTACCTTGTTAAAGGTTATTCCAATGCAAATAATAAAGATTATTTTTATTTTTTTTTCACAAAGTAATATTTCTTTACATATTTTATTTAATATTTTAGTAAAAATAAAAACTTAAGATAATTTAAAAAAATATAAAATAATTTAATTAATTTATATTTTATATAAAATTTTATATTTGAGGTTTTTCTTTTCTTTATTTTATTTTATTGTATTTTTTTTCAATCACTACTTTTCTAGTTTGTTCCTTATACTACTGCTTCCTTTAACAAACTAAATCCATGTTATTTTTTTATTTTTCGTAATTTTGTTTTTATTGTTGTTTTTGTATTTACTTGGTAGAAGAAAATACATACAAATAAAAAAGCCTACAATCATTTTTACTGGTATTTCAATCACTTTGCATTTCACCCTCCCTACACAACTACTGTGCAATGTATGACATGTAAATATTAGTTTACAGCTAAACAATGAATCAAAAAGTACTGTTTTTAAGTTGTTTTGTTGTTTTAAGCAACTGCCTAATATATTTAAAACAGCCCCAACTGCTATTTATAATCATATTTAAAAACAAAAAAAATATATTTTGTATTATATTTTTATTAGTAATTTTCTCGTATTTGATGGATGGTTTTATGGACGATTTAATTTATTAAATAACTAAAAAAACAGAAAATCTACTATTGGGACACCCTTTAGTTTCCTTATCAAAATTTTTTAATTGTTATAGCGGACTTAGAAATACAGGTGCTTAGTATATTTCAACCGTCTGTCTACAACTGTTCAAAAGTATGGCCACAATCATAAAATTAAATAAACTATTTGGATACCCTTTAATTTACAAATTTTTAATATATAAATTTGCTTTTATAAAGGTTGTAGTAATCGGTATTCTGTCAAATTTTCAAGCGTTTTTCTATAACGGTGCAAAAAATAGGCCCATTTAGGTCAATTTACATCATGAATGCTTTAAATGATTTTTCGATTTTTTTTTTTCAGGTGATTCCCTTTGTGCTTCGTAATATAAGTAAAAACACATATGTTGTATGGGGACACCCTTTTAATTTTTAAAGTTATGACCTGTTTTGAAACGGGACCATAACTTTCATATAAAGAAGAATTTTCAAAATCGGTTAAAAAATGAACTGACACAAGCATAAAAAAGCAACATTGAGGAGAATGTATAACATTCCTCTTTTTGAAGCCGATTAAAAAACTGTCGTTTGTTCCCTTTTTCAACTTCTATAGATTTAAGGAATGTTTGATTTTTTTACCTTCTACAACTTTTTGTGGTTTTGTGTATTTTTACAAAGAAAAAATTTCTTAGTAGTGTATGTTTTTACCAATTTTATTCGTCATTGGTTGAAAAAACTAATAGAAAACAATACTGTTTTTCTAAGTTTTTTATATGGCCAAACATTTTTGTATACAATTAAAAGTTGACAAAGGAAAATGCACGTGCAATTATTTATTTGTTGTTCTTTTAACAAATTATTTAGTTTTCTTTTATATAAATAAAGTGTCTCCTTTAAAACGGAACAAATTGAGAATAGCTGGGGAAAAGTAATAATAAATTTAAAGCAGCTTCTTTATAAAAATTATTTATGATTTATTTTTAGCTTGAAGTTAATACAAAAATATTAGTCAGAGATTAATTGTTTAATAATTTTTACACAAAAGATTGTATGTATGGCTTATTCTGCTGTTATCGAAATTGTACTGTTGTCTTAATTAATCAGCAACTTAAGCCAAAATTGTAAAATGCAAAATTTAGTTTCGAATACATTAAAAGCTGCGTAATATCTGTGCTAAAGCAAGATTTGTCACCGCAATAATTGGTTATAATAAGAGGTTTAAACTTTGAATTACATGATGTAATATTAATGCGTTTAACTTTCAGAATAACCAACCATCATTGAAATTGGATTCAAATCGATCTTGTAGGCGAAAATGCACCCCTGGGCTAAAAAGATATCACCTTGTGCACATAAATTCGCACTGTTCGGCTGTGTCTTATACTGGCATATAGATTGTTAGCAATTTATCCTTTAAAAGCAACTATTTATGTAAAAAAAGTACAATAGTATTATCGATATCAAAGGGAGCAGATCTGGAACTTATCATTATCGTAAATGAGTTATCTTTGAAAGTGAGGAAATCCTTCGACGTGCTCTAAAATTTTTGAGAGTTTAAAAAGATATTCTATTATTTATTTTCTTAAAAAAAGAATTGTGTTTTAATCTGTGACAATATTCACAAGCTTAAAAACTTAAGGAGTAAAGACACACTGCCTTTAACATCATCTTTTCCTTTGACCTCTTTAAAGCCGATTTCTAAATTACAAATGTCACTTTCACTACGCTACTGTTATTAAGAATTTAATACTAATCACAGTCGTATTAGTTTTAAAAATAGCGATTATTTACGAAACTTATAAATAAATTTAAAAAGTGTTTGGTATTAAAAGGTAAAACACCTTCAAAGGCCATGATGTGCTATATACGCAACATTATATTCAATTAAATAGAACACATGTGTCTACAATTAACGGACATTAGGTGGTATGAGTAATATTAATTGAATTGAATTGCAGCTATTTTTAAAATTTGTTTGAATTTTTTAATTAAATTGCTTTGTATTACTAATTTTAAATAGGGTTTATTTACATTTATCTAAGGCTTGATATTTTCTTTAGGATTTTCTCCTAAATAATGGATTAACAAATGTTTTAGAAAATATTGTAACAGTTTTAACTTAGATTTTAATTGAGTTTATTACGAAACTGCCTAATGTTACCCAAGATCCTAAAAGGTATAAATTTGCCTTAAAATTTTGCTTTCTTGTAGTTTAATCACCCCTTTTTAAAGTGATAAAGAGTGTGGTATATTTCGATCTTTTGCAGCATTTGGAAAAAAATTGACAACCGGTAATGTGGCTCCCGAAGGTGACAGATTCGAGTAGTTAAGCTTCCGAGCACAAGAAACAAGGGGTAAGAACATATTTACAGTATGTAAAGAAAGTTTCATCTAAAATCTCACGAATTAACTTACAAAGAAAAAAAAAACTAAAAATTCATTTAACTTTTTTGTGTTTTATTTACTAGTGACTGTTTTAAAGCGAATTTTAACTTAAATATAAAAACACAAAAAAAGTTAAAGAAGTTAAAACATGTTTAAGAAATTTATCTGGTAGCTTTTACTTTTTCCTAAAAATATATCTGAAGTTTGGATGTTTGTTGATCAATCTCGCTTAAATCCGCCGATTTAAATGAAATTTCATTCACCAATAGATCTTTATATGGATTATTATGTAGAATATATAAATTTAAAATAAAAGGAGAATAGAAAGAGTAATAAGCAATCCAGCTATTCTATATGAACTTTGGTAGTATATTCAGCTTACTTCCTATCAAGTTAAAGCCAATTTTTATATAAATATTTTTTAATCAAGCAGAAAAAAAAAAAATATTTATTTTCCTTTAATATAGGAATACAAGGTATCAATATGATTTCAATTGCATAGTTTTGGCCAGGTTTGTTATTGCAGTATCTCTGAATTTGGGCCTTGCGAAAATATTGCCATAAAATTATGATTCTCGTCTTCCACGTTAAATCTTTTAACATGAGTAATAAATTGTTTATTACGTTTCGAATTGGATTCGTGGTGTTTATAAAAGAAGAGTTACCAAATGGCCTTGAATTTACTTAATTTCCAAAAATTATAAATGATTCCCAAGAATAAAAATGTTATTGCCTGGATTTTTTTAAAACAAAAAATCAAAATTGTTCAGGTGTGCAATACGAATTGCTTCCAAAAAAAAACAGTCGCTTATAAAGGGTGTAATGAATTTTAAAGCATTTTTATTATATAAAATTTGACGATTTTGTTTTTTTAAAAATCGTGTAAACATTTCAATGCAAAGGGACCAATTAGTAGACTCAAGTGGGCTGTGGCAACACAGCTGCCTGTCTAAACTTCCTTTAAGTGTATTTATTTGAAAATCTGTTGAGACTTTTTTTGAAGCGTTTTAAAATTTTTCTCTGGCAAGCTTAAAGAGAGAAATTGAACATTATTCAAAGTTAAAAAGCATCCAGTTTTCAGTCCTCTAGGTAGAAGATAATTTAGAATTACTTTCTGTGGGAAGAAACCTTTCCAGGCCCATATGAAAAGACAAGGCTATCAATTTGCCAGAACTCAGTCATTTCTGGACTGATTGTGAAAAATTCGCTTTTAATTGATTACAGATTGGTGTCGCACTCATTTAAATTTTAACAAAATTGATGTCACTTTAGCTCACAATAATAGAAAGTAATAAAAAAAATAAATTTATATATTAAAGGGTGTCCTCATAGCTAATGTAACTTGATGTGTGTTATAACCACAGGTATAAAATTGAAGATTGGAGAGTGTTAACACAGTTGATGTTATTTGAAGTATATTGATCTATCTTTTAAACCGTTTTATTCAAATTAAAAGGTGTCCCCATAGATGATATTATTTGATGTGTATGATTTCCTTTTCTTTTGAAAATTAAAAATAGAAAATTGGAATTTATATAAAGTTTGTATTATAATTTTTACTTCATGTTCGATGCTCCCCAGTCTGTCTGTTTTGAACACGGCTTTTTCAAGATTTTTTTTTTGGACAGGTAGATAAAGAAGTCTCTTTAGAGAAACCCATTATTACTACTTTGCAAATAATTTGCTTAAAAGTTAAGTTTTCATCTAAATAATTTTGATTTTATACGCAAAATTAATTTCGTTTCGTACTTAAGTGCGGGACGATAATTTGCAAAAAAAAAAAACTACAAATTGTAAATGTTTTAATTTAACTAAAACAAAAATACACAAGATAAACTTAGAAGTTAATTTAAAAATAATTAGTTAATTTTAAACTAAAATAAAGTTTTGATTTTAATATTTACTTAGAACAAACTTTCTCTAAAATATATTTAGTATTTTTGTTGTTGTTTTTATGATTATTATTTTCAGCAATTATTCTTGCTGTCGTTGTGTGTTTGCCAAGCAAAGTCTTTGTGTGTGTTTTTCGCATTTAATGACCCTTAAATTATAAATAACACCATCAGTGGCTGCATGCAATTTTTGTAGACTTTCTTTTTATGCGCTGCTGTTGAACTCCTACTTTTCCACAAAAAAATTTTTTTAGTTATAAATTTCTATGCGGTCGGTTGTGGTTTTTGCTTTATTGAAAAAAAAAATATTTTCCGTTTCCTTTTTGTTCATGATTTGCTGCAACTTCATTTTTTCCATTTGATTTTTTATGCCTGCATCTAAAAATAGTTGTCATAAAATTATTATACTTTTCGTGTAATTTACTGTGGCAAATGGTTTCAAAGAAAAATGTAATTTTATTAACCTTGTACGTTTAGACATGTTAACAACGTTTGACTTAATGGCTCCAATGACTTTCAAAGGGGTGTTAGTTGCATTTTTTTATATCACCTGTTAACCAAAAATATAATTTTATTAGTGATGAGTGGTGCGTTTTAGAATACTTAAAAAGTTGTTTCTTAAATTTGTAAAAGAGATTTGCTATTTAGATTTACCTGTAACCTGCCATATTTGTTGACTCGGCATAATTTCAAAATATTTACGAGTATTGAAGAAGTAGTCCCTAAAATCTTTTCTTTATTAAAAAAGTATTGTTTTCAAAATGTTATAACAATTAGTAGTTACGAATGCCCTTAGAAATCAAGAAATTATAACAAAATTGTATTTGAGGCTAAACTAGTGGTTAGCAGAAATCAAGAACAAAAATATTTTTGACGACTTATAAAGAGAACAACGATTAAAGCTTTGGTTTGCGTGGGGATTTTTTCTAATCAAATTAACATTAATTAATTATGAAAATCCCTCATATTATCATTTATAAAATTATTTAAATCAATATTTGAGGTCTACAATATATACAATCAAAGGTAAACAGATGCTAAAAATGTTTATAACGGATGTAACGATCTAGAAATTGCTTTTTTAGAAATTTACACAAAATTTTTTAAATTTTTTCTAGAAAAATGTAGAAATTTAAATATACGTGCACTTAAGCCCAATAAAAATTATTTGATATTCAACATTTCAATCGCATTGAAATTATTCTTTTTAAACCAAATGTCACTCTGGGGTAAATAAGTAGCAATTGTTCTTAACCCTCTTTTCCCCAGAAGAGTTGAGAAAATAGTATAAGTATAAACGTAGAGCCATTACACGAGGCTTCAAGTGGTAAAAATATTTAACCAAGTTTTTATTGAAGTGTAGTTTCTATATGTAAGTGCATGTCAAAAATTTATTATATGAAATTGAAGTATTTTTTTATTGATTCTTACATCAGTAAAAATATTTACTAATGATTGTTTAAATGTGGTACCGTGAAATAACTCCCAAATGATATAACTCATAGAAAAATAATGAAATAACCCCCAACAAAAAATTCAAAAAGCCCATACAAATTGGAAATTATTTCATAATGAAATAACTCCCAATTTTTTGGAGGTTATTTCATAATTTTTCCCAAATGAAATAACTGCTAACTGGATTCTGTTTGGAATTATTTTATTCATTTTGTTAACTGGAAGTTATTTCATTTGCTTTTTTAATTTCTCCTTCATGGTTTATTGCTCATCGGTTGTGGTATAGAAGTTATTATAATGGAAGCTATTTAATTAGGACTTATTCCATTAATCTGGCTACAGAGAAAACTTTTAGTCAGCAAAGTCGGTGTTTGTTATACCATAGAGAATAAAATCGTTCCGGCCGGCCGAATGCCGTCTATGCAGGAAACTTTTGGTGAGCGGAGCCGGGGTTTGTTATATCCTTCCATCCGGCCGAAGGCCAGCTACATATGCCGGGATGGCTCAATAAGAAGTTATTTCTTTTTTTTTATATATATTTGTTTACCGCTTAAGTTTTTGAATTTTATTTTAATTTAGCGTTGGGAGTTATTTCGTTTTTGCTGGGAATAATTTCATTGGGGAGTTATTTCACGGTACCACATTTAAACAGTCATTAATAAATATTTTTACTGATGTAAGAAAAAAAAAAAAAAAAAAAAAAAAAAATACAAAAAAAAAAAACAAAAAAAACTTTAATTGTTGCAGTGTGTGTTATTATTATAAAATAAATAAATTATTATTATTATTCCCTAACGAGCTCTTTGAGTTAATTCAACGATTTGTTTCCTTCGAACAATGTACTAGTCGGTAAAGAACAATCTCAATAATGTTTTATTCTTTAGCTCCATTCCATTATTAAAGTGGCAGAATTAATCCCTAATAATAATGAATTCAAAATTAGTGCAAAAGCCGGATTTGCCGGCAAAATCATTCTATGATTCAGAAATCGAAGTGCTGTTAAATTGATCACAAAATAAACAGAAATACTATTCGAAATTTTAAAAATCTTATAGCAGCCACAGGAGATGAGTCGATATAAATAAACTTTGTCTCAGAACCGTTAAAGCACAAGTAGCAATATAATGTCAAATTTAAAAATCTGAGAAAAAGTAAAGCAATGCTTAAGAGGAATATGTCTTCGAGATTCTATAACTAAAATAAAATTTTGTCTTAATTTACATATTAAGACAAAATCTTGGTATTTGTGTGGGTTTTATTTACACAGAAAAAAATAGTGGCACCTGTTTAAAGTTTTAAGATTGAAATTTAATTATATTTTTAATTGACTCTATTATTAGTTATTTATTATTAAATAATTATATTTATTAAACTAATATAAAACTTTCTTATCAAATAACTAACTGAGAAATTTATAATTGAATAAGAAAGATGAAAATTTTTTTCAATTAAATAAAAATTGAACCAGTTAAAAATTTCATAAAATTTAAATTTTAAGACAAATGAAACCTGCTATAAGCCGAAAAGTTTTTTCTTTATTCCGTTTTTTGTTAAAAATTCAATTAGCTCATGAAAATATTATTTTGCAAATGAATAGAAATTATTTCGGTTTACTCATAAAATAAATGATACAAAAATAATGGAAATGTGGATATTCAAAACTTAAATACAAATTTATCCATTAAATTTTTACAAGTCACCAGGTCCTGCCTGTGCATAAAAATAGAGCCAGCAAATTTAGTTACCTAAAATAATTTTATTTTGTTTACTGACTGGATTTTTTCCCATTAATTATTATTTCTTTACCTCAGTACTTCGTGGAGTAACCCTTATTTTTTATAACGTCTAAGGATCGTTTTGGCATTGAGCCCACGTTTTTGGCATGTTTCTACAGGAATATTTTCCACGCATCCTGAATTAAAGTCCAAAGTTCGTCTTTATTGGATGGTTTTGGTCCCCGAAGGCACATTTTTGATATTTGCCACAAGTTCTCAATAGGATTTAAGTCTGAGGACTGCGCCATCCAGCTATGTTATGATGTGTGTTTCGGGTCATTGTCTTGTTAAAATGCCCATCGGAGCGGCATTTCCAATTCATCATAAGGCTTCGCAGTGACATTAAGAATATTTGTATAATAAGCGGCATCAATCCGAAATAAAGGCCCAATACCATAATATGAAAAACATCCCCATACCATTATGTTTCCGCCTCCATGTTTAATGGTTTTTGTGCTGTATTGTGGTCTGAATTCGGTGTTGGGAGGTCTTTGTACAGGAAATATACTTCTGTCTGAATTAAAGAAATTAGCTTTCGTTTATTTAGACCATAAAATATTTCTCCATTTGCCTACAGGCCAATCTACATGATTTTGGGCAGATTCTTATCTTTTCTTAAGGTGCTTTTTACTTGGGTATGGGACCTTTCTACTACATCTAGCTTTCAAATTATTTCTAATGAAAAGCCTTCTTAGGGTTTAGGTAGAAACATCTTTTAAGGATGGAAGAGGTAACAAAAGGATTTTTTTACATGACGCAATTTTTTCGCTCCAGTAGAGGTGTAATTTTCGACGGCCTTCCTCTATTTTCTGACTGGCTTTCATATTTGACGGTGTTTTCTACCATTTTTTGGAGCACCCAATTATTTCGGCAATTTGTCTACAACTTTTTCCTTTATTATTAAGTTTTTTTTATTGTCACCCGGTTTTCAAAGGTACAATGCTTTCCTCTGCCCATTGTAAATACTGTTATATGAAAATGTTCCTATCGAATGTACTTAAAAAAACACTAAGCTTACCTTTTTGTATACCTTTAATTAAAAAAAATAAATTTGTAAAAGTTAATTATTTTTCAAAACTGGCTCTATTTTTTTGCACACCCGTTTTCGCATCCAAATTTATACCGATAATAAAATAAAGATTTATGACGTTGAAGCTATTTTAAACATAACGGGATTACATTTGTAAGAAATGTGTAAAATTAGTGGAACAACTCTTTTATGCGTACTTTTTAGTATAAGGAATTTATAAGGGGTAAGAGTATTGGGGATCAGGTGGCTCTATTGCACATTACTGTATATCGGAGTAATTTATTAGATGGGCTATTTAATTGCCAATTTTCTTTAACATCACCATTATTTGCATTTTTACAAAAAGACTTGATTGATAATTATTTAAAAATTAAAGTCATTATCTTTGATGCGTGGTGGTCATTATAATGTACGTCGATTTTATCAACCATTGGTTTAATTTTTAGCATACATGCAATTAATTTGCAGTTACCGGTTCGTTGTGACGTTTTTTTTTAAATAAAGAATTTGTAAAATTTTAAGACAATTTGAGATCAGTTCTATACATTTTTTCTATTCATCATCGACGCAGCCCCTTATACGAGTATGTGAAAGTTTATTTTCAAATTAAAAAAAAAAAAAAATGGATTTTCTTGCTTATTTTTTTGATGATTTTTTAAATATTTCTTTTATTTATGTATATCCCAGTAAAAAAAAGTGAGGAAAAAGATGTAACGAAAACACCACATCTATATGAACGAAGTGGTGCCAATTCGGGTGAAAAACCTATGAATTTTACATTGGCATGTCATTGAAGGCATGTTGTTCGTTTTTAACAAAATTGTACTACTTTTAAATAGGTTTCTAAATGCTAAAAAGTTTCTATAATGAGAACTTATTTTTAAGTAATTAAATTACGTTACATTATATGTTGTTTTTAGAATATATATTTCTTTGCTAACTTTAGAGCATCTCTTAAATTAGACTTAAACGATTTTTGATTCGAGTTCTTATCATACGTTCTATCTGACAAATAAATTAAAATTGTACCATTAAGAACAAAATGAGAGATGAGGCTATAATTAAATCAAATTTCTTTAGAAAATGTGCATTCGTATTGAAAATTTGCATTCTTTTGATAAGCACGTTATAAGATTAAATTGTTTTTAAAGTAAATCGGTACGTATTTTAAAACAGTAACGAAATAATATATTAAGGAACTTGGACTAGACAAGCTGTTTGTTATGACTAACTTTAAAAATGTATTATGGTCTACCAAAACTTTTGGACATTCTCTCACAAAGGCCTTATTTTAATTCGCGACTTCCTAAAAAAGTTCTTATAGAACTCTAAATAAAATTGTAAAATAAAACAAGTCCTAAAATTCGCCCTTTAATTCGTTTATAGATTTAATGGGGAACTTTTTTATGTGCTTCGGTTTTTTGCCTTTCAAAAAAATTTTTGATTCTGATTTCTTGTTTGTTAAAGTAGTTGGTTAAATAGATGATGTTTACAGTGTGTACAACCTAAGGGAGATAGATGCGAAGAATGCCGATGCAGGACGCGGCGGTATAGAAAGTGCATCATTACATTCTGCAGGCGTCTAATTTTTCTTGTTTTTTTTTTGGAAAACGTCCGCATACATTTGTAAAATAATTTTTCTTTCTAAAAAAAGGATTTTAGAGATTAAAATAAATTAACTTAAGCCAAAATCACTTTCGATTCATTAATAATAATAACGTTTTGTCACTTTAAAGCGAGAACGCCAACTTTGTGTTGAACTTTTGTTAATTTTGTTTTGCTATGAAAGATATGAAATTAAGTTTTATTTAAAATTCTTGTAGTTATGCAAGGCAAAATGTAAATCTAAGAAGTAGTTCAACATGTTATTTGAAAAAAATATTTTAAAAATAACTTACAAAATCTAGAAAAGGTGTATTAGCTTTTTTGGATGTGAATAAGATGCCGTTCGCTAAGAATGACATACATTATTTTTTACTGGGATAAGTTGTATGTATATATATTAAGATATTTCAAACCAAAAAAAAAATAAAAATATGTGAAAAAGTTTTTAAATTAAGGCAGATTTTACATTAAAATGTACATCTTCAAACCCCACTTTAGAATAAAATTGAAATGACCCCATAATTTTTTACAAATGTTATTTGAAGCCTTTTTAACCTATAAAAAGCATATATCGAATAAAGTTAATTCATTGGATTTGTTCCGCCAGCAAATATTACAACAATATATAGAATTTTTTAAGGGCCGAAAATAATTCCCGTTTAGGTTTATTAAACGTTATTCCTTGTCTTTATACTCTAAATAAATATTTTTTTTATCAAAAATGTTGGTCAAGGATATATGATTTAGGATTCTCAGGAAAAATGAAATAAGATTTAATAGCTGTGGTTTTAGATGACTTTAGATCTCCGACATCATAATTTATATTTATTATGCTTAAAATTGGTAAATTATTAATTTATTTTTTGTTATTTATTAAACGGTTTCATTAAGAAATTTGTTATAATAAAAAAACAAAATAAACAAACAGATAACTTTACTTCCTAAAAAAAAAATAAGACCGAAATTGCAGAAACAAAATTTAATGCAATTTCAAAACTGAATTAAAAAAATTGCAGTAACAAATGCTGCATGTCTGGACGAGGAGATACAGGTTTTTTAAATAAAAACTGAAATCTAATTACAAGAGATATGAAACCAATAAGTTCATGCATTATTGATATACAAGGTAAAATAGCATTCTGAGAAAAGTACAATGCTTTTGAGTTAGAGGATTCTAAACTCATGCAATTATCTTGACATCATTGCAAAATGGGTTGTAAATTATTATTTACAATAATTTCAAAACAAGTTGCATTTCAATCACTCGCTAAAATTTAAATGTCATCTGCAAAAGGATGGCACCTAAAAAATATCACAATAAAAGTCGTTCATATACATAGTCGTTCATATACATGGTAAATAAAAGAGGTGCCAAAATGAATCCTTGTAGGACTCTTATTGAGATTTGTAAGGTAGGAGATCTCTTTCCTCCAGACGCCCCAAACTAAAATCCATTAGTAATAAAGGACAAAAAAACTTACATGTTGATGCTTCAAACGAAGAATCTGTTTAAAGCTTATAACACAAATTTTCATGACTGAAAGAGCCAAAGGCTTCACTTAAAACAAGGATTAGAAGCAATAAGTTTTAGTAGAGTCTGTCTTCTATTTTTGATATAACAAATAAGATGAGTGAGGAAGGCGCATGTAATGCTTAAGATTGCTCCACATTGAGTAGAAGAAGAAAATCAGGAAAAGGTAAGCATCATTTTTTGTTATCCAGGTAATTGAGTTGGTGAAGACTCCTCTACATTAGAACAGCGGAACAAGAACTGTTGCCAAACCTGAGAGGAGCATTGTTAAGCAACAGCAGTCATAGCTGATATTGGGAAAAGATCATCTTTCAAATGTCGTCAAACTGCAACATACTGTGAATGTGTGCGGGACTTGAATGCACGTGTTTGCTAAACAAGACATCAAGCAGTTTGAGAAAGGAATGTTAAAAAAATGTACAAGTAAGAGGGCTATATTCGGCTTTTCCGAATCTTATATACCCTTCATCATCTTTGGATATCACTAAACTGAAGTAACTCCAATCAAAACAGCAAATATTGGGGTGACCGATAATTAAAAAGTAAGAAAAATAAATAAGTACTACATGTACATAATAATACATAAAATTGTTACCGGCTCTTAATGGGTTAATCAATTTTTAAAATTATTAATATTTTCTTAAAGATCACTTCAAAAGCTTTTAAATGGTAGCCATATAAATATTTAAAAAACATTTTAAATTTCAGAGGCCCATAACTCGGAAAATAAGGGCGAGCGCCAATTTTTTCACTTGATATTTTTTTTGTTATTTTTTATTTTTTTATCACCCCATATATTTGTTTCTTTTATTGGAGTTACTTCATTGTTCAAAATATAATGAAAAAATTAGAGGTAGGCGTGGTGGCTTGCCCGCTGGGTCAAAGGACCTATCTTGCTGATTTCCAATAAAACATCTTTAAATTTTGGTTGAAATCAAGTTTGCACAGGCTTAGACAGACGGACAGACGGACATAGCTCAATCGACTTCGCTGTGCCCAAAAACTCAGAATACATGTACTTTATGGGGTCGGAAATAGATATTGTAGAAATTACACAACGAATGAGAAACTTAGTTATACCCTTTTTCCACTTTTTGTGGTGAAGGATAAAAAAATTCACATTTATTCACTGAATTTAAATAAAAAAATTGTCACGTCATCAAGAGTTTTGTTTTTGATACCATAAATCGTGAAACTGATAGCTGACAGAAAAATCCGGCAACCTCTCTTATTTACTTGCAGCTTAAGTTGTTATTTTATTAACGAATCCCTAAAGTATGCTTCGATTTTAACAGCAACACATTTGAGCAGAGTTTCTTTCATTTAAACAACTGATTGAGTGATAATTTTAACACATTTTATGTATAAAACCAACAACACAAAACTAATTAGAATTTTTTTATTGTTGATAGTAAAGCTGTTTTAAATTAAAGCGAAAAAGGAATCAATAAACGATTACCTTTTATGTGATTTTAATTTTATGACATTTGTTTGCTTCTGAAAGAAAGTGAAACTATTAATTAAACATCAACATATATTTATATTGAATTCTTTTGGAAATATTGACACGGCAGTTTTCTGTTCGTGTTAGAATTTTTTTATTAATGACAAGTGGCTATAGACACGTGTAGAATTCTATTCAGTTTATTGTTAATTAATAATTGTTTAACATTTTTGCTGTTAAGGCAGGTTTATATACTTCTGAAATAACAATAATTTTTTGACACGCAAAGGCGTTTTGAAATGCTTTTAATGTAAGAACCTTGTGAGCATACTTTCTTTCATAGTTCTACACAAATATTTGTGTTCTTATTTTATTTTATTGTTTTTTCTTGCCATGATTGACTCTTTAAGGTTGTTTTTTAGACAATATTTTACTTAATACATTTCAAAACAATTATAGATATTACGTTGTAAAAGTTTAAACCAAACAGCTAAAAAGTGTTGGGCAAATTTCTTTTGAGTTAATTGTTTGTTTTGCTTTTTAAGCAGAGAAGTTTTGTTTTGAATTAAGAACCCTTAACTTTGGAGCGAAATTATACATTTTTTTTTGTTTATTGCTTTTTCATTTTTATCTTTATTTTCAAGTTCAATTATATGTACATATATTTAATTCTTTGTGACAGACAAATGTTAAGCCAATTTCCTTGTTGTAATAATTTTATACGCTTCACCACAAGAAAGTGTATAATTGTGTTCCTCATATATAGGGGAATTGAGTAATCGTGTTGAAATCAGTTTCGCCACTAGCCCAGATGAGCTATAGACAGTTTACATCCACTATTTTCTCAAACATAGTTTCGAAGGAGGTGTATTTGAAATTTAGCAACAACGATTCAGAAATGGTGAATATACACATCAAGGCAGATTTATTTTACTAGGTAGTGTCGTCCGCCCAGCTAGTTTGTAGTTGAAAATGTCAAAAGTTTTTGTATTTTCCTTTGTTTATTTACGAATTTCAAAAAACACTAACAACAAGCGTTTGCGAGACAAAGCAAGCATGTGCATTGAGAGCAATTATCTTTTATTTTTCTTTGTGTTTTTGACGTTTCCAACACACAAAACAACAATAAAAAGGCATGTTGTTTTTGTAAATGTTGTATTACCGCTACTACCTAGTAAAATAAATCTACCTTGATACGCATGTTAAAAAAAGGCGGGCGATTTTCAGATATAATTGTGTTTTTTTTTTGTTTGTTATTTTTGTGTTTTGCATTGTTGTACTAAAATCCGAAAGTTAAGAAAATTACTACAAATTACCAAGTGATTGTTATATTACGAAACTATTTAAATTTCATTAAAATATTACATTTTCACCAAAATTTAAAACTCTGCTAAAAATTGTTAACCAAAAAAAGTCATCAAAAACTGAAAATACAGAAAAAAAATTAATACGAAAATTAAAATTGTTTTTAATAATACCCTGTTCGGACATACGCTTTAATTAAGAGATTTAAAATATTAATTGAGTATTTACTTTTGATGTTCACACATATTCAATTTAATTTACTTAATTAAAATTTGACAGAAGTTGTTACTAATTGTTATTGGAAAGTGTTTACTTCAGTACTTAAAAAGAAGCAGCGAAAGAGTATAAGATGTGAATGTTTATAAATTTGCTCTACTTTTGTTACTGGCAACAACAGAACAGCTGATTCTTGTTCTGCTTTAGAAAATAAATTAATAAATATTTAATACTTTACTTCCTACTTCACTTCCCACGAAAATATTTATAACACATCGTTGATAGTCTAAAATGGTGTGGCTCTTTTTTGCCATAATTTGTATGGCGATTTCAAAACCGAATATCTACAGCTGAAATTTTTGACAACCACACAGCAGAAAATATAAATAATAAGTATAGTTTTCGGTTTTAAATACAAAATATTTTGAATTGAAGCTAACGTTTGTATAATAGTTAAAAGAAAGCTGAGAAAACTATACACAAGTAAACCAAAGAAATAGAACAAAATAAACTAAAAGTTTTTTTTTCTGTTTTAGATATTTATTTTTATGGTTGTTTGTTATTATCGTCGGTTTGCCTTTACTTTGCTATTTTGTTCCCCATAATTGCGTTTACTTACATTTTTCATTTGGAATATTAATGTTGTACATTTTTATTTTTCTCTATTGTTGCTACTTTCTGCCGAAAATTTATTGAACAGACCTAATTTTTACATAAAAAGTTTGTGTTTATAAATTTGGAAAAATGAAGAGAAGTTCGGCTTTAAAAAAAACTTTGCTTATTTTTATTTGAAATATAGAACTCTTTCAGTCAGTACGATCAAGTTCTGACTGCACGCTAGCCTGAATCTCTATTAAATTTTCAAAAATTTGTCATTTCATTTAATTTTAAAAATTTTACTTTTAATTTTTATGGCATTTAGTTTTGTCATTGTATAAAATTTTCTCTCACTGAACACACAAGTTTTGTATGAGGAAACTTATGCTGTAAACACATTCGAGACAGCAGCTACCGACTGCAAAATGTCAAAATTAGAATGCATGTGTTTATATGAGAATGATTATTTTGTCAACAGCAAGGCAACAAGGCGGCAGGTTGTTGTCTGGGCTGAATTCGCTGCAGTAGTCAAATTAAACTAATTTCTATTTTTATTGGCGACAATAAGTAGTTAAGTGATGTCAATACTATAAGTCATGTTAAATAATAAGTGTTTAAAATCTCTTATTATGAAAAAAGAAAGAACAATAAAAAATTAAAATAAAAATTATTTATTTAAAGATTTAAGTGTAAATCTATAATAAAATTGTAACAGGATAATTTCAGTACATGAAATATTAAAGGAAAATATTGTTGATGGTGAAGATAATAATTGATTTGGAATACAAAATACCTATTTATTGAATTATCTGTCTCACGTAAGTGCTGCTGGATAGATTTGAGTAAAACTTTGTGAGGAGATCCTTTAGAACCTTGGTTCAAACATGGATTTTTTTTTTGTAGAAAAATAGAGAAACAAATGTAAAATCACCCAATTTTACCGGTATAATTGTACTTAAACAGATGTTAGCATTTTTTAGTTTTGTATATAGAAAAATTTTAACTAACAGAAATGTATTAAGATGTATGTAAAACTACAATTCCTTTTTGTGTGAACAACATTTAGTTAAAAATTTAGTTATGTTCTTAGTACTTATATTAATTTCAATTGTCGTATGGGACATCTGTAAATATTTAAACGATTGGTTTTAGAAGATATCATAGAACTGTTGTATTTAGTTTTTTATGTAAGTGGACAAGCTACCTCGTGTTATTTATATATATATTTTCAATTTACTTCAATATATTTTCAATTTAAAGGACAATCCAATTCTAATAATTATAGTTGAAATATATTTCAACTTTAAATCCGATTTGCTTCTTTAAAAACTGCTAAAGTGACATCACTGAAATACAATAAAATCATATTTTTATTATGTAGCTGCTGCCTTCAAAATAATTATGTTGCTGCGTACAAGCCGACAAATGTTGCCAGCGTCATTTGCTGTCGTGTGTTCGTGTATCTTGCTGTGGCGAATGTGTTTAATGCCTTAATCAATTAATGACTCAATTAAGTAATAATTGTTCAATTTATTAATTGATTTCTTATATGGTAAATTGACTTCATTTAGGGCCTTAATTGCGATTATATACGATTTGGTACAGTGCTGTTACTTGTTTTATTTAAACTTGGCGGACTTAGAGTAGAGAGGGCCTTAAGCAGGTAAAAAAAAACACGACTAGAAATTCATTGTTCTTTCGGCGCTTGTTTGATGAGTGTTCTAAATTGTCTTGTTATTTTAAAACGATAAGACGATCGGCGCTTCTTTTAGTTTTTGTTTATTTTGTTTCTCACTGATTCATTTGATAGTAAACGACGGTTTTAATATTGATTTAACTGATGGAGTAAATAAAAAATTTAGGAATCAATAAATTGAGGACACTGTGGCCTCCATGATATGTGCATTTGGTAAAGGGTTTTTTAAGCATGATAAAGCTTAAAATTATAAAAAATAACAATTAACATTATGAACAGACTCACGCTTGAACAACGCTATCAAATCATTCAAGTTTACTTTGAAAATCAGTCATCAATTCGAGCAACTTATAAACGACCGTTTGATTTTTATGGTGCACATAATCATCCGTCTGAGTAAGCCACACGTCGAAGGAATGTGCGTACTGAAGAGAATATCGCTGCTGTTAACGAAAGTATGGAAGAAGATCCAAATTTATCGATTCGTCGTCGGTCGCAGGAATAGGGGCATAGACCCGTACAAGATCCAGCTAGTGCAGGAATTAAGGCGTTCTTTCACCGATTGGGCTCTAGAGCAGTTAGTAAAAAACCCGTTGTTTTATCGCCAAATTGTGTTCAGCGATAAGGCTCATTTTTGGCTTAATGGGTTTGTTGACAAGCAAAATTGTTGCACATTGAGTGAGACCAATCCACAACATACTCTGCAGACTTCCTTACATCTAGAAAAATGCATCGCTTGGTGTGGTTTACACGCTGGTGGCATCATCGGACTTTATTTCTTAAAAAATGAGGCCGGAACTCAGTTTACGGTTAATGGAGATCGTTACCGTAACGTTTTTACATCGTTTTTGTTAAGGAATATGGATGACATTGATCCGGACGAAATGTGGTTTCAACAAGATGGCTCTACGTGCCATACGGTGACCGCAAACATCGAGTTATTGAAATCAAAATTTGGCGTTAAGTTGAAATGGACCTGTAAATTGGCCTCTAAGGTCGTACGATTTGATTATTTCCTGTAGGGTCACGTCAAGTTTATGCTGATAAACCAGCAACAATTGACGCTTTGGAGAAAAACATTGTTCGTGTTATTCGTGACATACGGCCAGCAGTAGTTGAAAGAGTGGCCAAAAATTGGATATCCAGAATGCGTTTCGTCATGAGCAGCCCCGGTGGCCATATGCCCGAAATCGTTTTTAAATATTAATGTGATGTTCTAATCTTTGGTATAAAAAAAAATTCTTCCTTACACTTTAATTTCTATCAGGCTTAAGAAAACACCCGATATATAGACTACTGAATACGTGATTTTTATATCACAGTGTCCTTCTTTGGCGATACTAGCTTAAAAAAGGTAATGCGTCTACTTATTGCGAGAGGCGCGGTTCTATACTTAACGTATAATCTGCAAGGCTAAGATCTCCTATGGTGTTCATATTTAACAAATATCTGCCTGTTGTCCAAAGTCTTACGGTAGCTAGTGCTAGACATTTACACACAAAGTGCGCTACCATCAAAGCCTCTCCAAGACACTGTCTGCAAGTATCATATTCTTTGATTTTCATCCTGATCAGATGTTACTTCTAGGTTCAATGACTTAAAACTAGTAGAGTAATCTCATTTTAGGTATCCATACCATAAGCAAACACTTTACTGGCTTTCCTGCTGAGGGGCTCATTGAGCACCATTTAAGCTGTTGGTAGCCTCCTTCTAACTTTCCAGGTGTATTAAGTCTACCCATTGTTGTATCTAGTACAACTTTGAGTTCGAGTCCATAGAAATTTATATCGGGTACCTGTTTTACTAGTTCGTCTGCTGCTTCATTTGCAGCTGTGTCTATATGAACTTTAACCCATATAAGCGCTACTTTCTTTACCGAAACGCTTTCATTTTATTATAGAACACTGCATGCAATTATGCAAGGGAAAGGATCACGCAAACGCAGAGTAAACGACTAATTCATCTTAGATGCTCTTACTATACCGCCCATAAAAAAATCATAAGTAAAACCCCCGATGTCGTTTGCTATTCGCTAATTGCGTATGACGCCTTTCGCAATAATTGTCCGATGTGGCTTTTTGAATACTTTTCTTCTGCGTATGCCTTGCAACTGCATCTAAGTCTCTCTAAGAACTTTAATAACCAGGTCCAGAGTATTCTTGTGCCTAAAGTTAGTGCGGTTGAGTTTTTGCCTTAAACAGTTCAAAAAAAAAATACAAATAATTCATTAAATAAAATCACAAGTCCCATTTGTTCGTCCTTGAGTAAGACCCTTAATTAAATTAATTTTTCTTTAGCAAGTTCCTTATCAGAATTACTTTTCTTCTTCTTCTTCTTCTGAAAATTATTCCATTATTTACCATTTAGCTTATCATTATACTTTTGTATTATAATATGACTTGAAATACTGCAGCTACAAAATGATTAAAGGCTCCATTCATTAAATTCTTTATTTATCTAATAAACTGGTGTGTTTTTTTTTTTTTTTTGAGAAGCTGACATTTACTTCATTTAATTTTTTTTTTATTCTTTTACTAGTAAGTTAATAGAGTATATGATTATACGATGCAAATACCTGTTGTTTATTTGAGTGACAAATAGTCTAGATACAAAGTGAAAAAGGAACCCAAAATCAAATTTTTATTTGTTTACATTTTATATAAAACAACCCCATAGTGTTAAGAAGGCTTTACATATTTTTTAATTAAAAATAGTTTTAGATTTTGTATGGTTTATTTTTAATTTTCTTTTAAATAGTTTTTTTTTATAATTATCCATGTAGTGGTTCAACAGCCTAAAAGATTTCAGTTTATTTTAATGATTTATTGAGGAAATTTGTTTTTCTATATGTGTGTTTAAGTCATTAAGTGTTTGCTGTCGCTGTTAAACAACTAAATAAATCATTCAAATAATTTGTTTCTTGTTGGACAATAAGCTCATTGCGTTAAGTTTTTTAATAATAAATACTTAAAATGATCTGTTGTTTTTGACATCTATTTGTTTTATTTTTGTACTTTTTTTCGAATTAAATATTTGAAGTTCCAGAGGTTCAAGGTGTATTTGAAAAAAAAAAATAATAATAATAATAATTTGGTAATTCCTTTTGTTTTCAAATATTATATTGTACATACATACGTACATATCCATCTGTGTTCGTTTGTTTGCTCACAATAAATATCAATCAGTTTATTTTAAATGATGTGGGAAATTTTAAAACAAATTCTAATTTAGATTTTGTTGACAATTTACGTCAATTGAAGGTATTACTAATGCATAATGGGGCTGATTTTAAAAGTAATAACACAAAATTTAGCAACAAATAGTTTTAGCTTGAATATTTTTTATAAAAACATTAGAGAATTTACAGATTAGTGTAGAGGTATTTTTAGCTATTCTGATAAGCAAAAATTGTTGCCAGTATATGGAGAATCAATCTTAAATAAAAAAGGACTTTTAAAATTCCTATGTTAAAATACTGGAATTTTAAATTTTTTTACAAGAATCTAAAAATATTATTATTTTAGAGAAAGTCTTATTTAATTACCAGACAGTACTATTCTTAGCAAAATCTTTTTAATTTATTAAGAAAAAACAAAAAAAAAATTCTTTAAAAAAGTGCGTTCCAAAAATGTACTTTACGAAAGTTTCATTTCATTTGTTTAAGTAACTGTTATTAATTAACAACAAAAAATACTAAAAAAAAAATCGCATTACCTTGGTGTTAATAATAAAAAATTTAATCTATCTTTTGCAGATTTTATTTTTAAATAATTTTTATTTAATTACAAACAAAAAAAAATAAAATTTCTATTCTTAAGAAATTCGCATTAGCCCTGGTAAAAAAAAAAAAACAAAAAAAAAATTTTTTTTTCTAAAAATTTACTTTTTCGATGTAGATAATTTTTTTTAACTTTATTACATCAGTTTTTAATTTTAATTAAGTGAAAATATTTTGTTAAGAGTGTAATTCACAGTCTAACTAATAACTTTGGTAACCATTTTCTAAAGAAAACAAATGTAGATAATAACTTTTCAAACATCAACTTTGGACTAACTAATTAGTAAGTAATGATTTTAAGACTTAAACTTATAACAAATACGGTGTTAAGGGAAAGTCAAGGGTTGAACCACAGTCATTAGATAACTGTAAATGACTGAATATTTGGGCTTAAAGCTAATAATAAAACTATAAAAAGTGTTTTGAAAAAGTACTTTTTAAAAAAATTATT
This sequence comes from Gymnosoma rotundatum, assembly GCA_916610165.2. NCBI lineage: Eukaryota > Metazoa > Arthropoda > Insecta > Diptera > Tachinidae > Gymnosoma > Gymnosoma rotundatum. The sequence goes on from OU744337.1 coordinate 37,729,574, forward strand.
CCTAAGAGAGTAAAATAAGTATTTTTCTAAAGACATAGATCTTAAAAATAATAATTTTTATAAAAAAATGATATTTTAAAAAGTTTAATTTTTAAAGTAATTTTGTCAAATAAAGGGCCTTTAGAAACTTTTTGCATAAGTGCCTTTTTAAAAAAAGTAAATAATTTTTTTTTGTAAAAAATGCATTACTAGTTAGCTACTTATTTCAGACACTAACACCTTTTTAGGAATTACCCTAATGAGCAAAAAGTTATTTTGACAAAATATTATTGCAGCTGGTAAAAGAAAAAGTACGTCTTTAAATTTGTAAAAAAGTTTTATTTTTAAATAGTGGTTTTTGTAAAAAAAGAACTATATTGAAGAACTTCTTGAAGAGGTACCTGAAAAGTACTTATTAAAAAAAGTACACTTTACAAAGGTAAATTTAAAAAAGTTTTTTATTGTTTTTTTCAAAACAAATAATAAAAAAAAGGTTTTTTTTCGGTCAGTCGTTTTAAAAATAACGAGCATTTGGGTAAATGTACCATTTGAACATCTTTTACAAAAAAGTACCATAAAGAAGAAAGTACCATAAAGCTTCCTTTTAAAGATTTCAAATAAAGAATGATTTTTCCCCCAGCTTAATAATATTCATTAATGGTCAAATATTTTTCTAATCAAAATTGTGGCTGTAATAAGTTCACATTTTTTTATTGCAATTCGGTCGCAAATATCATATTCTGTAGTTGAAATGTGGTTTATATTTAGAGCTGTCGACTAAAGCATTTAAAATATTTGTCTTTGTTAATTAACATTTTTGCTTAATTCTTCTTTTTTTTGTTGTTTATTGTCTAAAATTTAAAATACTTTTACTTTTTATTCAGTCGTAGCGGTTAAATGATTTATAATTTAAATCAACAGCACAAATAAAATAAAAAACAAAAACATGTAGAAACAATGTCTAAAAGTAAAAAATTAAGAGATAAAATCACTTGAATTCAAGTACCAACAAATATTAAGAGGACTAGAGAAAATACTTAACAAAATAAAAATATACTTAATAAAAATAAATAAAAGTTAACAAATTACTAAGATTTAATTTAAGTGGAAAATTTATTAGTTGTTAAATGATAACTTGAATTAAAAAAAAAAAAAAAAAAAAAAAAAAACACAATTTCGTCTGTTGCAAACAATCTTTATTTGAGAAATTATAAAATATTTTTTAGAATTTTGCGTCCAAGAAAGGAAAACGTAAATAACCTGGATACCAATGTTTTAATTTTTTACTTTTATTTCTAAAAACTTTAAGAGTATATGAGTCATATCATGAGGTAAAATTTGCTTATGCCGTTTATACCTTTTGGTTTAGTATTTCTATTATATTATTCCTTAAACAAATTTAAGAAAAAGTTCGTAATGTAAAACATTTTGACATATTTCCGCCTACAGGAATTCTACCTTAACACATGACTCAGACATACTATTTAGTGTCAATATAACTCTAGTGCTTTGCATTTGACAAAATGCGTAAGATTGTAATGTTAATTGGTAATTTGCTGTTATCGCTTCAAGAACAGTAACAAATTGAATTTCAGCGAATAGGATTTTGGTGGTAACAATAGCAGAAAAAATTTTATTTCGTCGTAGAAATAATAAGTTTCATAAATACTATTACAAGTCATTACATTTGTTAAGGAGGTGTATACGCTTTTTTATAAAGAGAAAAATTTTTAAAAAGAAAATTAGGCTATGCCGAATCAAAAGCAAATGTTGTGGCAGAGAATTTAAAAGTTAAAAAAAATTTTGGTACTGAATATTTACAGTTTTACATATAAATGACATCGCTTCTTAATGACTTAAGCATTATTATAAAATTTTAGTACCGATCTTTTCAAAAGATTTTAAATGATACCCATATTGATAATTTAAAAAATTTGATAATTTCAGAGCCCCGTAATTCGGAAAATATGGGCGACCGCTAATTTTTTCACTTGATGTTTTTTTTCTTAATTTTTAATTCTCTATCGCTGCTGCCTCGAAGTACATCAACCGATCATGCTGATTTCCAATAGCACCGCTTTTGACACTATATCTGATCGATTTACATATCTATTTTTTTGTGAAACACCAACACGGACGGAAAGACGGACAGAGGAACAGACGGACATCGCTATCTTTTATTTATTTATCCCGGGATATATCGTAGTGTTTTTGATATTTTATTTTTCATCCTCTTTCAACTGTATAAAAGAGCCGAAAAAAAGTCAGCCGTATACGGTGGAGAAAGAAAGATAGAATTACTGTTGGTTATTGTTATTTTTGCTTAACTTTGATTTTTGTCTTTGCTTTATTGTTTGGACAAAAATCTTTAGTTTATTTAAAATGTTTGTCAGAAGTTTTATGAAGAGTTAAGAAGCGGTAACGAAATGGCCGTCGAGACGTGCTTTGACCCTCAATAGTCAATATCGGTAATTACTTAATCGGGATAATTAAATCAAAAATAGCACGAAGTTTTCATGAAAAATAGATACTAAATAATTTTAAATAAAAATGTCATCGGCTAGTAATGGGTTAAGCAATTTTAAATTTATTAATTCCTTAAAGATCTTTGCAAAAGCTTTAAAATGATACCTATATTGGTATCTTAAAAATTATAGTACACAATCGTACTTTTCTAAGAAAAGTTTAAAGGCCCATAACGGAAAATGAGTGCAAGCCCCAATTTTTTAGCTTGATGTTTTTTTCTTATTTTTTAATTCTATATCGCCCCATGTGTTTGTTTTTTGATTGGAGTTTCTTTACTAAACTAGATTTGATATAGAAAAATTAGAAGCAGGTGTGGTGTTTTGCCGCTGCCTCAAAGAACATGGACCAATCTTGCTGATTTTCAATAGAAAATTTGTCGAAACAATGTGTGATCGATTGGCATATTTAAATTTTCTCTAGCTCATCTAGTGCCTTGACAAAGTTAATTTCAATCCGAACACGGACGGACAGATGGAAAAACAGACATCACTCAATCGAGTTCGCTATGTATAAGAACTCAGATTATTTGCTTTTTATGAGGTCGGAAATGGATATTGAGAAATTACACACGGAATATAAAAAACATAGATATACCCTTTTTCCACCTGTGGTGAAGGGTATAAAAAGTACCTTTAAAAAATACATTTTAGAAGATTTTTTTTAAATGTGTTTTTATTTTTAAAACGCATTTGTTAAAGTAAAGAAACATTTAAAAAAAAACGTATCTGGGAAAAGTTTTTTTTAAGTATCTTTTAAGAAGGAAAAAGTACTTTTTTGGAAAAATAAAAGTATTTCTATAGAAATAAGTATTTAAGAAGATCATGTAACAGTAGATCTTCGAAAAATAAACCTTTTATTAACTAAATTAAAAGTTTTCTAAGCGGTACTGTGCACATTTTTAAAAGCGCCTTTACTAAAAAATACCTCTAACAGATATATTATTAGAAAGTCCCTTTTTAAGGTGTATTTATAGGCAATCTTTAAGAAGAGTATATAATAATAAATTGTTAAAAATAAAATCTCTAAAAAAGCACATTTAAAACACTATCATAATTAATATTCTAATAAATCCTTTAAAGAAAGATTTAAAATTGTTTATGAAAAATGCCTTAAAAAGTACCTATTAACAAGACCCCTTAAAAGTACTTATTAAAATGTACCTGAGTTTTAGGAAAAAAGAATAAAATCTCTAAGCAACATTTATTTATAAAAGGACTTTAAAAAAGCCTGAATTAAGAAGTACTGTATTTACGCTATGCAATTTTTCATGAAAGTAGCACTAAATTTTTGTTTATTTGTAAACAAGAGGGTTAATCAATGTAGCGTGTCCTCAGTTTTAAGGTTATGTTATTTTGGTTATGTTTTGTTTAAAATAAGAATTATCGCTGCAACTTATAAAGAGAATTGGAAAAAATTGATTCAATAAATGGGATAGTGTAAACGTGGACAAGGTTAATTTTTAGAAAAACTTCATTAAAGTGTTTTTTCAAATTACTCTTTAAAAGAATTATTTGATATAGAACCATAAAATTTCGATATAGAACCATAAAATGTTAAAAAGTACTTTTTAATGAAAAAAACTACTTTCTTCGAACCCTTGAAAAAAGGACTATTTATTCTAGCATAGGTTTCATAAACTTTCAAAAAGCGGCTACTTGAAAAAAAAGAGAGAGAATGTTTTTAAATGAATAAAAAACTGCATATGCCCATGAGTTCTTTTTGTACATTTTACTTTTTAATTTCATAAATTTCTTATAGTATTATGAACTTTTATTTTAATATTTACACATCTGTATTTATTTGAACAATTATTTTTTAATTGTTTTCTTCAGCCATTGTTGATTTGTTTAAGGATTATCACTGACCTTACGTATATTTTTTATTTGCATTGGCAAATTTGTTTTTAATTTACAAGCTAAATGAAGTTTTAAGGTTGAGATTTTTTAATATGAACGATGCTATATCAAGAATATATTCAATGTTAAATTTAAGTGATGTTTTTTAATTTTTTAAAATTTAAACATATCATTTATTTCATCTGCAGTTTATTTTTTCATTTCATTTTAATCTTAACCATTTTTATTATTTATTATATTATATTCCCATTGCTCTTTGTCTTCTCTAGGTGTTTCCTTAAAGATTAAATAGTATACTGTCGCAGTTGCATTATATACTTTATTTTTCATTATTCATTAATAAATTTCTAGCTCTAGATTTATCTTTTAATATAATTATTTGTTTTGAGACCATTATTTCATCATGTTTGTTTATTTTTTCGTAATTTTTTTCTTGTTATTTGAGTAGCAAATTGTACGAGGACAGTAACAGAAATACTTGACTTCGCAGGGAAATTAAAATTTTTAATCTTTTCATTTCATTTCATATCATAAATCTTTAAAGTTTTTCTGTGCTAAAATGTGTTTGAGTTTTTTAGAAGTTTTTTATTTTGAAGATCCCACTTTGATCTCTATGCTAGTAAGCCCAAATCGAAAAGGCTTATTGAAAATCTCTGCATGGAAAAGTCACTGAGAATGAAATTATGTTAGAAAAAAATTACTGTAAGCGACCCGGCCGACCCAATGTGAATTTGTCACACCATAAATTTGTGCCATCCTGCTACACTCAAATACCTTTTACAGTCTTGTTGTTTAATTTGGGTTAAAAAAATTGTTGTGATTAAAGGTCAAACTATAATGTGTATAACATAAATTACGCAACTGTGCAAATACATTAAATTGTTTGTTGCAAACTATAACGTACTTAAGAAAACTTTTTGTAAATTTTTCTTAAATGAGATTTCTTTAAGAAAGAAATGATATTTTCCTTCGGAAACAGCTGATTGTGCTTTGTATTATACATACGTAAAGAAAAATTGCAATGAAGACCTACCATGTTGAAATTTGAATTTTTAATTTAATAGGAAATGTAGAAAAAGAGAGATAATTGTATATGCTTTAAGTGATACACACCGTTGCATTTTTTAGTATGGTTCGCCACAATTACAAAAACAGAAAAAAGGTGTAATGTTTTTTATTGAATTTATCTTGGAACATGAACAAAATACGGAAATATGTATGCGAATGTTATTATATATATAAAAGATGATTTTAAATGCTTTTTTTGTTTTAAAATTTTGTTTATTTATAAAGAAAATATGTTTGGCAAAAGTTCGAATTAAACATAAATGTGCAACTGTGGCAAATTAGTTACTAAGTTTATGTAAGTACATTGTAGTAACCTAAAATTTTTTAATGAGTTACCTCATTAATCCTTACTGTTTATCGTTTAAGCTAATGGTCGTACACGAAAGTTTTAGAGAATTTCGGACCACCTTCTCAGAATCTAAATAACGAAAATTTTGCTTGATAACAAAGCAATTATTTTAAAAATACATCTTGTTGTTTAAGGTATACTTTGTCCGTACGGCTCAATTTTAGTACTTGTCAGTAGTAGTTGACATCACTGTTTGAATAATCTGCGTTAGATTTCACAGAAATCTTTGACACAACACGCACTATGAACAATGACCTGCCCAAATTGAAAAGTTATTACTTCTTTTATACGGATTCTTGTGAAATTTGTACTAAAAGTCTTAATGCAGCAATATATGGTAACGAAGGTCGGCAAAAAAAAAAAAAAAATAGAACAAAACTAAATTCTAGAGCATTGAAATATATGTTTATAAATTTTTTTTACATTGAAAACGGTTGTTCTTGAGGTTTTTATATAAATTGAGAATGTCAAATGAAATATTGTTAGAAAATTCAAATCAAAAATTTATACACACTAAAGGCCATGATTTACTGTCATACACAATCGTACTGTTTAATAACACAAAAATACAAAAATCTGACACAATTCTGTCATTCTTAAAATACGTTCAAAGTTGGTGTCGCAGTTGCCACACTTTTATACAAAAAAAAGGTGGTTTTAATAAATTATTATTTTTTCTCCTTATCTTAAGAGAAATCAACTTTGATCGCACAGAGAATACTGTTTTATGAATTATTTCAAAAGATTATAAAATCGTACAGATCTGTCAAAAAGTTTGTCACCCACATTCTCTTTTAATCCACACTGTCTTACTTTTTGAGTACACATGCAATTTTTGAGAGATCTTACGACTAGTACTATCGCCATTTTAGCCCTTCTGATGTTAAGCTAGAAACCAGACTTTTTTTATGCACACTGTTACGCCCACTATTCTAAATCAGTGAAAATTTATCACGGCTACTCTTATTGATAAAAATATTTAAGTTTCTTAGCTTTATTAGTTCTGTTACTAAACAATACGAAATAATTACTTTTTATATTGGGGATTGCCACGCCCACTTGAAAAATAAAAAAATATATATCAAATGATATATTTAATGCAGTAAGGAATACCTTGTGAAAGACCGGTACGACAATGAAAGGCTGCGTTAATTTTAAAAAATTGAAAGAAGCAACCACGCTTAAAAACACAAGTACGTATGTACTCGTACCTTTATACATCTGTACAAAAATCGGTGTACACTTTTTGAACAAAATTGAGCAAAAAACATTATTCTCAGAAGTCAATTGTTCTTAGTAAGAAAAAAGGTGATTCAAGTAAATAAATAATTAAAAATGTAAACAATTTTAACGCAAAATTTTATAAACAATTTTTGTCAATTTTAACTTCATATCAAATTTTAATTATTATTACCAGATAAATGTATTTTCTTAATGAATTTTTTTTGCATTTTACTCAATAAAGCCATATTTTTCAGTCAATCACTTCTCTTTTAATGCGGCAATAAAATTTAATTTATTTTTGTTAATAAACAAAAAATTATGGTCATAATTTAACGCAGTGTCTTTAAATGTGTGGGAAAACAATAAATAAATACTGCAATTGTTGGTTTGAATTACTTTAAATTAATTTCTTTACAATTGATTAGTGAGGAACGGAAAACAGTGTTGCTTGGGAAAGGTCGACAAGGAGATATCATTTGATTTTTTAAATAAATGAAATATTTATTATAGAATGGATGTCAAAAGCACATAAAAATATGAAAATTTTGTTAACAGGGATGGTCTTTGTGACTGTAAGTAAATGTTAGTTTGCTACAATTTTTCTGAGTGGGAAGTTAGTGCCCACTTGATAAAAAGCAATCAGACTTTATATTTCTTAAAGGATAATCATTGAATCTCCACTAACTTCCTAAGTCGTACTGACTATAAGAACTAGAGATTTTTTTGCGGAGCGGGCTACAGCCCTTTAAGGAGAAAGAAACTCAAAACATTCTGGGAGTAGGTAAGCGGTACTGATCATTCACCAAAAAAAAAAAAAAAAATAGTATATACCAAAAACTTATTTAAACACATGTCTGGAAATGCCATCGAAATTTTGTTCAATACCAAAAGAAGTTCTTTAACAAAAAATTAGTTATTCTAACGATCCCTTTTAGAAAACTCATTGTGAATGCAATAACAGAAAATTAAAAACTATTCCTATATAGAAACAGACCCATTTTTTAGAGATGATAATACAGTGCGAAAGTCTGTAGAAAGACATAATGAGTAGTCATAAATTATTCTAATTTTTGTGTGTAAAACTTGTTGAAACTTTTTGCCTCCCACATCATTGAATTACTATTTCAAATGTTTATCGTATTACACGGATATGATGACTGGACAAGATAAAAGCAGCATTGAAGCAAGTAGGGCTAATTCATCAAATCTTTTATTACTAGATATTATATATTTCGATAGCAAGTTCAGTCACCTTCTTTCTACATTAAATATGTTGGAGGGTATGGAAAAATGTGAGAGCGCATGATAGCATGAATTATTAGGGCGAACGGCTAGGAAAAAAAAATTTCGGTCTGACAGTGACCCATACAAGTTAAAGGTGATTTTATCTGAAAATATTCGCCAAGGCAGATGTTTACTGATCCATTTGCACACCAGTTTAGACTTCCAAGTCTGTCTTGAGATCTCTGCCTCCCTAATCTTTCCTACGCGAAAGGATAATTATAGGTTTGGGGCTGTTAAAGAAAAATTTTGTTGAAGATCTTGCGCTAAAAAGAGGGAAATTTATTCATTTTGCTGTTGATCGAAATATCAAATTTGACTTAAAATATGTGACGTAGATTTTTTATGTATAAAGTTTGACATGTCCAGCGACAACGAGAATTATTGAATACGCCACCGCTACCACTTTATACACGAAAACGCCATGTTAACATTTAATCGAAGCGGCTGGATTTTATACTCTTAATTGCCCTAACTTCTCATCAACTTTGAGTGAAATAATCAACAATGCACTTAAATCATTTCTATTTCTATAGATTATCAATGGTGGCATCAGTTTTTTATTACCTAGCGACTCACAGATAGAACCAAATTGTCTTTATTATATTATATTATTTTAATTCAGATTTTTGCCAAATGCCAGATTCTTGCAGTCAGCGGAGACAGATTTCTACCGTATAGTTTCGGATTGGTTTTTCCATTGAGTCACTCGACTAGATCCTGGACACGAAACTGTGAATAGATTTATCATAGGACCGCGAAAGTTAGTAAAAGATAAGCTAACAGAACTCCAGTCCTTATTGGCAAGCCTTGAACTTTTGTACATGAAATATTTAGGTATTTATAATTTTTTTTGCTAAACTTAGCCAAAATAAATTAAATAATATTATCTTTGTTAATCCTAAAAAATGTGAAAAAAATCATTTTAAAAGTGAATAATAAAATAAATAAAAATAGACATTTTAAACAAAGATAAAAATAATAAAATTTATTTGAATAAATGCATGCGAAGGCAAGATTTAACATGCAACAAACAAAGGTTAATTTTTTCTTTTTTAACAAATTTTATTTGAATTTTTCTACAAATCTTTTTTTGTACAGGTCTTTAAAATGTTTTTGCCTTTTAATTCGTTGTTCTCTTTTGTGTTAAGTTTTTGTATATTCAGATAAAAAAAGACGCCGCAAATTTGTGTTTAAAGACATAAACAAACATTCACCGAGACATAAGATAAGCGACTTAATTACTTTTACCAAAAAAAGAAGCGAAAAAAATAATGAAAATAATAGATACATAACAAGACTACTTAGTAGTAAAATTGGAGCCAACTAATAAAAACTAAATAATTCTTAATAAAACAAGAAATAATAAATAACGAAAAATATTTATCATATGAAAAAAAATATTTTTGTTACAATAAGATGTAGTAGCTTTGAAGGCATAAAGGCCTTTATATCAATCACTTATAATATATGTATAAAGTACTCTATTATAAAAAAAAAGTGAAAAATATTTTTTAATTGTAAATAAATATTTTCTAGGCATCTTTTAAATTCCTAAATGTGTACACATTTATAGAAGTGAATCTCAACTTGTTTATAAAAAAAGAGGAAAATTTAGTTCAATATTTATATCAATATTCATTTCCGACCTTTAATGGCCTTGCTTCCATTTTAGCACTTTCAGCACTTCTTTTGTTGATTTAGCAGCAAAATTGCCGATTTAGCACATACCACTATTTGTAGCACTTTCCAACTCTTCATTTAACATTTTTTAGCACTTTTAATTCATAAAATTTACAAAATGTCCAAAAAAACAATTAATGTACTTTTCTGCAAAACAATACTTTTCTGCAAAACAATACTTTTCGCGCGTAACAATTGCAATAATAGCAACGTAAGTTTGGCAACATAATTTAACAATTAATTTTTAACCTCTTTAAGCACTTTTTTATATATCTGAATTAAATAGTTGTATATTCAAATCTTATTGCGGATACCTAGAATAAATTTGCCTAAGTATATGTAAATGTCAGGGTTTAAATTGCTTGCTTAAAAATAGCAAGAGAACTAAAATCTTTGCTTTGCTTACATGTTTTTCAGCAAATAAAAAAACTAAATGTCTCAGCATTAACAAAACATTTCATTATAAACGAAGCAAAAGCCAAAAGCAAATGCCAAAAAAGAGCAAGAATCGTATATACTTAAGCTGACTATGTGTTTCTTTCCGCAGCAAAGCATTTATTTTAAAAATGTTTGCTGTTGCTTAAGCAATAAGTTGATGTTTGTTTCTTCTTTTGCTGTTGCTTTTTAATGGTGTAAAAAAACAACTTTTTTAAAATGTATATTCTTATGTATTGCAAGTAATAAATACATAAATACGTGTTCAATGTTAAAAGGGATGAAAAGCAGTGAGTTATAGCAAGTAACAGCAAGCAAAAACAATCGTAGTTAGCCACAACTTCATAGTAAAGAGTTAAGCAATAGCAAAAATAAAAATAAAGAACAACTGACTGCTTAGCAACAGCAAACGTTTTCAAAGTAATTGCTTTGCTGATTGCTTTGCTGCAGAAAAAAACACATAGTCAGCTAAAGCAAATGCGTCTCTTTCTTTGTTTTGCATTGGCTTTTGCTGCATATTTTTCCACAGCGACTGTTAAGCAATTACATATGGATTGAAAAAAAGACAAGCATTTTTAGTCACTGGTATATGTGATATATACAGGCATGTCAAAAATTCCGATCGGAATGTTTTTGATTCCGTATTAACAATTCCGATCGATTTAGTTTTACCTTTTTAAGATTCCGATCGATTTTGCTTATTTCTAAAAAACTCCACGTTTTTATTTAAATGTGGCTATACTCGTACTGCGCACACCAACATAAACAATAAGGATAATCTAAATAAGGACACATAATAAAAGTAAGTTTGCAAACCGCCAATAACAAAATTTTAAAGAAACTAAATTTCACTTTAAAATTTAAAAGTGGTTTCATTCCGAAAAAATTTTTCGTTTTTCGTTTTCTGAAGAACCAATTTGTGGAATTGAAATCACTTTTGATCGGAACTAAGTTCTGTGACATGCCTGATAATTTAAAGATTGAATTATTATTTTTATTTTGTTTTTAAGACTTTTTATGTTTAATAAATAATTTATTGTTTTAAGAAATTTGGTTTATTTTAATGGAAATAAATATTTTTAAGGCAACACAAGCATAAATGATAAAACTATGAACTCTCCAAGAAAATATTTGCCTAAAACTAAGACATTTAAATTTTGGCAGTATGTTTTAGTACTTAAAATTTGTTTTAACACTTTTTGGTGCCAATTTAGCTTTTTTTTGATCCGGTACCACTGATGAGGGGATTCGATTTAGCGATTTCCGTCTGTCTGTCCGTAATCGGGTTGAAATCAGTTTTAACATGTCCCCAGAGAAGCAAAAATTTTTTTGATCCGGTCACACTGATGAGGGGATTCGATTTAGCGATTACCGTCTGTCTGTCCGTAATCGGGTTGAAATCAGTTTTAACATGTCCCCAGAGAAGCAGTGGAAAATTTATGACTACCATTCTCTCAGTTATAGTCGTCCTTACGATTTCAGGTTACTGTTGTTGTTTTCACTTTGTTGTATTGAAAACCGAAACTTCAGCAAAAAAATAAAAAATAAAAAAAAACTGTAAAATAACAGGTAATTGGAATGATACTAGAGCATCTAATTTTCATCAAAATATTACAATTTTATCAACATTTTACCAAAAATGTAAAGATATATGATGTTCAGCACAAACGAATATATGACTCTTATTTGTTTTAATATCTCGCAGTATTTGTTAATTACGTATCCACCCACGCTACACCACTACATTGCTCCGGCCAGCTTATAAAATTTACGCCTCTAACTAGACTACACTGCACTGTAACCTAAATATAGGATACAATTCACGATCTCATGTTTAACAGATGATTCTTGTTTACACATACAGGCGACTTGACCAGCCGGTCTATTTTGCTAATATACAGGCTCTTTCTCTAACTCATCTGCAGCGACAAAACATGTTTTATTTATTTGAAAAGGAGCGAACGATTATTATTTTAATTCCTTAACGACTTTCTAAGTTTATGAAAATCGTCAGTGACTAAAGGATTCCCGAGTTCCAGCCAGTTTCCAAATGTTGATAGGAACACGTATCCGATAAGAAGCCAGGAATCTTTTGTTTTTTATTGGTAAATTACTTAGACCAATTCAGTTACGGCTAGGATCTAAATCGTATGCAGGGACCGTCAAAGACTGGGTAAAGTTAAAATAATCTTTAATCCATAAAAAAGCTATAGATAATAAGTTTTATACTTGATTTAAGGCTATCCGCTATTATTTAAATTTTATTAAATGCAGAAAAATAAGATCATAAGTTCAAATCCCAAAACAGCTTTCTATAAACGGAAAAATGATTGTTATTGAACAGCTGTGGTTTATGAAATTTATAGATGGCTAATAAAAAGAAAAAATCAGTTTAAAAATCCTAAAGTCCTAAAGAGCTCTGTTCAGGCGTGTATGTATCAGAGTATAAGATGAGATATTTAACGTTGATTTAAGAATAGCATGTAGCAAATCTAGGCGGAGCCTTTGATAGACAGGAAAATAACAAACTAAAAATGTATGGCAGTTATATCTTAGTAGGCTGTGTACCTGTCTGAAAAACAAGGTTAATGAGATCAAGTCTGGGGCAAAAAGCAATATAGTGTAGACAACTCTATAGATTTCGTAATGCGCATGTTTAGTTAACAAGTGATCATGGAAACAATTATAGCTAAAGCCGGAGTGTAAGAAACACAAGACAAAACTTCAAAAACTAAAAAAAACTGATGATTAATTATTTTCTCAAAAACATTCTCGCTATTTTTCCCACTTCAGGTCCGTCGTAGCAGCTTGTAGGAGGGAATAACATTTCAAAATTTCTAAACATATTTCTTTAATTTTTATTTCAATTTTATTTTTCGTTTTATTAAAATCATACCGCTTTTCTTTAAAAATGTTAGAGGCTTCGAGAAGTTAAACTAAAACAGCGGCAACAGCATATTCACCAATACTCTGGCTGTATTTTATGCAACACACAATTTACAACAGGTTGTGAATTGACTAATTGTATTTTTGTGCAATAAATTAGCAAATAAGTGTAAAATAAATCTGAACTACATATATTTTTACAAGTTGAAGGTAATTAAAATTAAATTGCATACAGTCTTAAAGACAATTATGAAAATATTTATTTATTATAGCTATTGAAGATTATAGCTACTGCTTTACAACAAATAATTAAAATTAAAGTCAATAAACTTAAATTAATTTAAAATAAAGCTGAGGAAGTTAACATTTATAAAAAACTAATTAAAATTCAAAAAGAAAGAAAAAAAGAAAATAATTTGTGAATGCATCTTTAAGCTAAAAATTATTGCCAAACTGGTCTCGCTTGATTTGTTTAACCTTTAACTTTTTTAATGGATTATTTCATTTAATACTTTTAAGCGGAGTTCGTCTTTTCACTTATTATTATATGATTTCTTTAAAAAAAACTTTATTGCTTTAAACTTTGTTGTTTAAAATTTATACTTTTCTGACCTTTAATATTGAACTCATTTTTTCCAGAAAAATTTTCTGTTTCAAATGTCAAAACCAATTTAAGAAAGTTTTTTTTTGTCTACAATTCATTGGGAAGAACACAAAATAACATAAAACTAGTCTTAAAGTAAACAAGTAAATGTTCTACATTCGTCTGTGACGAATTTTATATACCATTCACCAATAATACAGCATGTATTTATGGCATCCTGAACGGGCTATAAGACCATATGGTTCATTTTCATTACTGGATATCCCATAAAATATCAAATCTGCTTCACCACTTGACTTTGACAAAACCAACAACTACCAAGAAAAATGACATTTTTATGAAAATCCAAAACATAACAGTAAAAATTAATAAAATATTTTTAATAAAATATTAATAAAACGATAAAATAAATGAAAGTAAGAACATTAATGAAGTGTAAATGTAAAGTTAACAAAATCACTTTTATTTTATTTGTTGTGAGTATGAAAATCTTGCTAGTGTCACCAAACATAGTTGTTTACTAGATTACTAGATTTTAATAAAGATTTCAAATCTCGTAAATTTTGATGTAATGGAAATGCACTATGAACCAGCAAATATAAACACAACATCTACCTGTACTTGATAAGAAGCCCTTTAACAGTGTTGACTTTTTTATTAGCGTCATTATATTTAAACTGTTATTTAAAAAACATGCAACAACAACAACAATAAAAAAAAGAATTATAATATTTACAAAAATAAAGATAAATAAAAATAATTAATTTTTGTTTTTGCAACAAATGTAAATAAGACAAATTGGGTTCATGTTCCAGTTAAGAAAAACAACAACACATACAAAATTTAATACATTGGCATATATTTTCTCATAAAAAAGAGGTAAATAATCACAGTCGCACGTTGTTAGAACAGCTCTATTTGAAAACTCTTATAAAAAATTTTTAAAGTTTTGATGTATGTATACCAATTTAATTTTTTCCGTTCTTATCCTTCTACCTTTTTTCGTATTGTTTAATTTTAACAGAAAATTTTTTCCCACCAAATTAATGAATAAATCTTTTTAACCGCAAATAATACAAACGAAACACGAATTTAAATCGTGGTCTTTAATTTCGTTCTCATCGTTAAGTAAAATATATGTATATGTATTCTTCCATTTTCTGCATCATAGCGATGTCCGTCTGTCCGTCCCTGTAAGTGTTGACATCAAACTTGCCAAGGCACTAGATCAGGTAGAGAAGGTTTAAATACATCAATCGAAATCAGCAAGATCGGTTAATGCCATTTCCGGCATCGGGCAAAACACCACGTCCAGATATACACTATGCAATTTTTTGAGGCATTTGTGGCGTTACACGTTATCTAAAAGTTAAAATTAGCAAACGGTAACATCCTCTCAATACCACATTGGTTACTCCTCCTTATTCACAAACAAATAAAAAGTTTATGATAGTTTCATGAAAAATTGCTTAGTGTAAATGCCGTACACATCTACTCTAATTTTTCCACATCATATGGGAAGTTGAAGTTATCAAAAAAAAAAAAAAAAAAAATACAAATATATGGGGCGATAGAGAATTAAAAAACAAGGAAAACACATCAAGTGAAAAAGTTGGCGCTCGCATATATTTTCTGAGTTGGTGGCCTCTGAAATTTTCAAATTCTTTAAAATATCAATATGGGTAGATGACTTTAAGAAAATACTAAAGTTTTTTAGAAATGCTTAACCCATTAGAAGCCGATGACATTTTTCTGCAAAATCATGTATATGAACGTAGTTCTTAATTCTTTTACCTTTTTTTTTTAATTCTCTGTCACCCCAATATTTGCTTTTGTATTTAAAGTTACTTCACTAAGCTAGATTTACATATGTGGTGGAGGGTGCATAGCCGAATATAGCACTCTAACTTGTTTTTAACTTCTATTGGGTCTAAAAATTTACTAGATAAATGACACTTGGCAGAAAAATCTGTAATGATCATAGAATGTTAATGCTATAAGAAAATTCGTACCAAGGCGAAAAAAATTCATCTGAGAAGCAGACATAATCCTACGCCTAAAATATGCAGTTTTTTTAATTTTCCCGTCATTTTGTTAAGCAATTACAACTTTTAAGACCAAAGTATCTTCACAACCTTAAATATTAAAATATTATTTGAAAAAGTAAAATAAATATTAATTTTTATGGGCCAAAACGTCGCTGTGAAAAATTATTTTTAATTTTTTTTGCCAATTTAGTTATTTAAAAATAAATAATTTATTCATAGTAATAACTTGAAAGACTTCTTCAGAATTTGAATCATGAAAGAAGCGTGAACCTTTCTTTTAGAGTGGGTGTTATAAGAGTAATAAGTGGGTTGGAACTTAGCAAAAGCCTATTAATAATATCTATGTTACACTGAACCATTGAAAAACTTTCAAGCAAAATTCTGCCTGTAAAGCCGGAAATGTTTGTTTCGTGTCTCAGCTATTGCGCAAAAACGCAAAGGAATTTTTCTACAGTATAAAAGTAGAAATCGTAAATTTTATAATGACATATCATTTTTAAGATCGCGATGGAGATCACTCAGAAAAACATTTTCACTTTTTTTTTTGACAAAAAGAAGAAGAAAATACTTTTTTTTTTAATTTCGAACGTAATTTTTATCATAAAAAATTAAAATAAAATTTTTCTAAAAATTAATAGAAGAAGCTGCTAATATAGCCTTTTACAGAAAGAAAAACAGTACAAAATCTTTCTTCGTCTAGAACGAAAAATATATTGTAAACCTCTCAGAATCAGTCAACAAAAGTAAAAATATAGCGATTAATTCAACTTTCCTGATTTTAACAGTGTCCTAAAACGACAAATCTCAAGCAAGAGTCTTGAAAATTCACTATACGATGCAGAATTTTGTTATTTATCCAGCTGCGTACTTAAATTTTTACATTTCTCAAAATTAATTTGAGACGTGCGGTACTAAGCCAGACGTATTGAAATCTACTAGAACAAATCTTAATTTCATAGAGATCTAGGTTGACCTTGGCAAAACTGATTTCAACACTAACGCGGATGGGCAGACGGTCATCGCTCAATCGACTCTCCTATATATAATATGTAAACTTTATGAAATCGAATAATATTGCAGGAATTACAAACGGAATGACAAACTGAAGTATACTCTTTCCAATTAATTAATAGAAAAGTGTGCTAGAAGTAAATAAAATTTGAAATGGCCATTGACGAAGGGCAGTTAAAAGAAGAGTTTAATAATGAACTTTCCATCGAGGATATACCATCACAGGATAAGCTCCAAAAAGAAGGCTTTGTCAAATATCTCGACCTTAATACTTAAACGAGAAGACTGAACAGTTTAAAAATCAAATTGAACAGTTTAAAAATCAATCTCACATAGAAATGTCTTAACTTGCTGGAAAATAAATGCTCCACAAATTTTACACAAAAGAATTATTAAAATTAGAAACAAAATTTTTAATGTAATTAACAAATTCAAAGGTTAATTAACACAACTAAAAGTAAAGTTAATATTAAATTTAAAACACAATTCGCGAATGGTTTTTGTCATTTCTTTAAAACACAAAGTTACTTTAACGTTGTTAGCGTTCAAATCTCAACTTAAAATTTTATTAATTTTTATTATTTTTTTATGCAAATGTTTTAAAGCCTAATGTACCATATAATTTTAATTTGTTATTTTTGTTTTTCTTCGAAAATGCAAAACTTTCATTTTGAGATGCACTTGAAATTTCGAATTTTTCGAAGTTTTTTAATATTTTCATATAAATGAATAATATAAAGTAAGATTTGCAGTACAAATGTGAAAGAATAAAATATTTTTCTTACGATTTATTAATTTCGAAAGTTCGAAATTGGTTTCGAAGTTTCACCGAAAGTAATAATTAAAAGAAAATGTCATAGTGCAATTTCATTACTATAAAGAAATTTAATATAAAAAGCTTTTTAATTTGTTTGAAAATTAAATATAAATCTTTAAGAAAAAAAATATATTTTTCGACAAAGCCAAAAATAAAATAAAAGTTATGGTGTCTATTATGAGCAAGTTTCGATTTTCGACTGTAGTGGAAAGAGCTGATCGAACGGCTTTTCATTTGGCATTACAGAGCACATTCGATGAAAATAGTGCTATTGTGAATTTAACTCAATTGGATTATTCACAATAGTACATGTTTACCAGCTGTCACTCTAAAGAAATATTAGTTTACTAATTTATAAACGAAAAATTAAAACATTTATTAACTAAAGTGACGTCGACGGGTGGTCCAATACCGTTTAGCTCCTGTGTAAATTCGAGTCATTTTTTTGTCGCTTGAACTTTTGTGCATATTCTTTTTACCAGCTGTAATTTTTTTCCATTAGAGAAACGAGTTTTGTTGTGTTTTTTGTTCTTACAACCTAACCTTAGACTTGCATGTAAATAAAATAAGTTATTGCCACCATTTGTAAAAAAAAACAAAAAATTCACAACTACTTACATTTTCAATAAGTTTTATAAAACGACACAAACCATCGAAAGCAAAATTGTGTTTGATTGAAAATTCGTTGCACAATGAAATTTCCGAAAGTGCTACCAACTCATTATACGAATTTGACAATCGATTTTCGATTTTCGTTAGCCAGTGAAGTTCGAAAATCGTATGGAACTCATAAACTTTTTTCAAACTTGAAAAACATATTTGAAAAATAACTTTTTCTTGGAGTATAACACTTGAGCAGAGCTTCAAAAGTTTGCGTATGTCAAAATTAACCCAAATAAGGTTTTTCTAAAATGTGACTTCTCAAAAACACATCTACAAGTGTAGTCAGTGAAAGTTCTAATAATAAGATATTGAAACAATCAAATGATGCCAAAAATAAATTTTAATTATTTGTTTAAAAATGTTTAAGATGTTAAATAATTAATGAACATTTAGTATAACAAGATGTAGGTGTAGTTTTTCTTAACACATGTTGTACATCAGTGTCAATTATAAACATTCTAAAATCTTATTATTAACACTTTACTTTGTAGTCGATTTCTTATTTCAATACAATTTAAACATCAATAATAGTTGATTTATTTTTTAAACGTGCTATGCTTTTAACATCTTTCTTTGATCATTTATTGTAGATGAAATTTTTTTTATAATATATTCAAAATATAAAAAAAAATTGAATCATGCTCGAAAAAATGCAAATTAAAAAAGTTGTTATGGGTATTTTAAAATGCACACAGAATTTGAAAAAGAAATTTTAAAACTTTGTTAAAAATTACTTCAAAATAATGGAAGACTTATTTTGGATTATCTATAAACCAAAAAAGCCACCTTTTTAGTAAAAAGATCCTTGTTTTTAGAAATGCACAAAAGGAAAGTTTTTTTTAAGTTTCGTTTTTTGCACAAAACTACTTTTTTTTAGAAAAAGTTTATTTTTTGAACAAAGCGAAATTGTTTTAAAAAAAATCTTCTTTTTTTGCACAAAACAACATTTTTTCCCAAAAAAATTTCCTTTTTTGTGCAAATGGAAATTTTATCATAAAAATATTTTCTTTTTGCACAAAACGTCATTTTGTCACAGAAAGTGTATTTTTTTCTGTTTTTCACGTCCTTTGAAAAGGTAACCTTTCGACAAAAGGACAGTTTATTTACAAAAAGAGAGACTTTTTCACAAAAGAAAAAAAAATGGCTGATATCAAAAGTTTCTTTTTGTAAATAAAGTGTGTGTTTACAATAGCTTTTCTTAAAAAGATTTTTGTTATACAAAACGCCTATGTTTTCCTTTAGAACTTCCTTTTTGTGCTGAAAATCTTTCTGTTCACAAGAATTGCTTTTCTCGCGAGTATTTTTTTCAATGTATATTATATCATTTAACAAATCTTAAATATCAATTTATTTTATTGACATAAACATTTTAATTTTGTTGGCTTTAAATCTTAAATATTCAAGGGTAATGAGACTATTGAAGAAAGAACTTACTAAACTTATACGTTTTAATTCTTTTTCGTCTACACTTTTGAAGGAATGTGTGAAAAAATTAATTAAATTTTAAAAGTTCTTTTAAAAACCAAATGGGTATTAATTTAAATAACTGCTTCTTAAAGGTTTTTCCTGTCCTTTATTGTTACAAAGTGGCCTTTAAAAAATCTACATATTTTGTCACACGTATAATAAAATACTTTTAAAATTAATTCAGTGTCCTTTTCGATTTTACTTTCGTTTTCTTTTAGCACAAACCTTTTTTTATTGCAATCACAGACTACAATAATTTATGTTATAAAGTGGTCATTAACAATAGTAGCAGTTCATTTGCATAATGTTAGATGGTTGTTTGTTTAAAGTCCTGTGCAGTTTGTGAAAAATTTAAGTAGGGTAATACAAGTTTGTCAGGAGAAAATTGTTGCATTAAAGAACGCATCAAGATACAGTTTTACTATGAAGGGACTAGTAAGAATTCTTCAAACAAATTTTATTCATGAATGACCTTTAATTCTTTAAAATTTTTTATTTTTTTTTTCGAATGTCATTTAATTCTCTAATTATGTTAAAATTTTTATATCTTTGAGTCTTTAAATAATATTTAAGAAGCAAATGCAAAGAATTTTGTAAAAAATTAAAAACACAAGATTTAGTCTTATACTTTTTTTGTTCTTAACTTTTTTCTTTCTGAAAATAAGTATTCAGCTGGCAAATTTCCAGTTTTTTTTAAACTGTTCAACAAATAGTTTTCAGTATTTTAGCTAAGTGACATTTTAAGATAAAGTTTAAAAAGTTTGTAGCAAATCAAAAAAGTAATAAAACAAATGATCCTTTAAAAGGACACCTTTTTAGAATTACATGAAAGCTGATTTATGTAACTTGACCTTTGTTTTTCTCATAATAACGAATGTCATAGTTTTGGTGGCACCGAAGGTCATGTTTACACGTTTGATATAGTAAATCTTGGACTATCACACGTACGATATTGAAATTAAATCGATTGAAGTGTCAACGAAATCAACATACGTCACAGAGACTTTGCTGTAGAGCCCGAGCCGTTGATGGTAGTAGTACTATATTATAGAACATGACTATTTCTGACAATTGGGCGACTGTACGTGCCACAAATCTCATTCCCTCTTGGAAACTCCTTTTATTTTAAATTTTGAGATTCCTGTTGTATTTTTTGCATTGACGGTGAATTTAAATATTTAAATAATCAAAGAACAATTTAAAAATTTTTTATTGTGAAGTTTCTCCTTTTTAGTCTTATTATATTATTTGATCTCTTGGTATACGATGCGTCTTGGGCCCTAGTTATATGAAGAACATTTTACGTCTTTTTCGTCCCTTGAAAATTACTACTATAAGATTTTGAATAAAACAAAGCTTCAAACTCTGCTTGAATTTTAAAATAAAATTAAAATTGAAATTGTACATTAGGATTAAATTTATTTTCATTTGATATTTATGCCTGAATGCCCCATAAAACCTGATGATAGGGAATTTGTTAATCACAAAAAATATATTTTCTTAATTAAAAGATGAGAGAAAAAATCATTATTTTGCCAACTAAATTCATATGAAAATTAAGAAATTTTTTGTTGATATTAGACCAATTTTTTTTTTAAATAAGCTCCCCACTGTGTAACGATATACGATTACAACGACAATAAAACACACTTTTCAAGGCATGTCATATTCTTTTTTAACTTTAGAACCATTATTTATTTTGGCGGTAACTGGGCCATCTTATTTTCATGGATTTGTGTACACAGAAAAAAAGTTAAGCATCGATTAAGGAATTTACTTGTTTTCGTATTTAAATTTAGTTAAATTTTTAATTGTCTTAATTATAATATATAATATAACTGTAAATAACTACAAAATTTTCCAATTAAATTATTATCAATTAAAAATTAAATTAAATATCAACCCAAAAACAAGCAACTCCTAAACAAATAAATTTAAAATTGAACAAAAATGCAAATGAACAATAGGCTTATCGTTGGTATCAAAAAACCGTTTGATTTAAAAAGAAAATACAATAAGTGCAATTCAAAGAAGATACATGCGTGCGTCCGCTCAAAATTCCGTTTATAAAAATATCTGCGTGAAAATTGAAACTCACTCGCAAAGAGAAAGCAGTAGTGTGGTAACTGTACTCTATGAGTAATGTATTATGATAAAATTATATGATTGTAGACAGATCATGACGTTGTCAATTACAACTATAATTATGATTAAAATGTAAACATGTAATCACTTATCACAATTAAATTGTGAAAAAAGTATTAAACTCAAGCTTTTTGATTTCCTTTTTATTATTTATATTCATTTATGATATTCATTTGTTTGTTTTTTTATATATTTTCTGACAAGATGTTGTTTTGAACCGTAAACCGATTGCTTGGGAGGACGTAACTGAATTATTTTTTAAAAAACAACACATTATTTGTACGATTTATTTAAAGTGCAATATAATAAGAAAAACTTATTTATCGTCATCGCTTGAAAAAACTATAAGTAATTTACCACATAATGTAAAAAGAATATAATGTGGTTCCTGTGACCATTTTACAACAATATTTGGTCTCTGTTATAAATAACTTATTTGATTCGGCTTAAATTCAACTTGTAAAGAAGACAACGAAGGAAAGCTTTAAGTTGTGTCTGGACTTTGTTTAACCAAATTAATATTGATTGATTATAAATATTCATCGTATTCTTGGTTACAAAATTAGTTGGTTGAGTGGATGAATGTATACAACCTGATGTAGACAGATGCGAATGATGCTCATGAAGAATGTAGCGATCCAGATGACACATAACTATATTCTGCTGGTGTCGAAATTTTCCTAAATTCTTGAAAAAATGTTAGCAAACATTAATTAATTGTTTACACGCAGAAAAAAAACATGGTTGTGATATGGTCACAATAACCATATTATGTTCTTTGTAACAATGTATGGTTGCGGAGAACCAATTATAGTTGTATTAAACAAAAGTTTAGTCACGATAAACATTTTTTGTTAACTTTTAACGATTATATGGTTCCTGTGCACCAAAAATGCAACATGGTTGGTTTTATTTAAAAAAAAATTCCAACCACAACCAAAGCTTTATAACTTATTAAAAATAATATAAAATATTTAACCATAATATATTATAATTAATCAAAGTATGTTTAAAAGCAACAGAATAATGTTTGCGCTAAAAAATATTTTGTTCTAATACTTGACAGTTTAGTCATTTTTCTGGTAGCTAAAATTTGAAATTGTTTTTTATTGTTGAAGAAAGTGAAAAAAAATAAAAGTTTATATACAAAATGAATAATCAAAAATGAAAACAAAAAAAAGGGAACTACAACATTTAAAAAAAGTTATAGTAAATATGCATCTATGTATGTATGTATGCTTACAGCATTTAATGTTTAAATTTGAAAATAATTAATGAATTTAATTGAAATTAAAATTTTTACTTTGGACAACAATATGGTTGCAAATGTAACTATACTATGTTTTATTAGCAACCATATAACGCAACCATAGTATGTTGCTCTTAGATTATGGTTACCTCAACCATATTTTTTCTTTGCGTGTACACTATCAAAAAGTTCAACTTATAATTGAAAAAATATTAGGGAGATTTAAAACATTGTACGTCTATTTATAGGTTTATTTTTCGAAGAGCCCAAACTATATGTCACTTGGAAAATTTTCGCAAAAGAAACATTTTAGTGGAAATAACTCTTCAGATCTGCTATTGCTTTTATTTTGAAAATAATGTTCTCCCTAATGCTTAAAATAAAAAGAAGGACAATTGCTTTTATTTGCATTATTTGTAGCCAAGACTAAACACAGTTGACTTTAGTTTTATATTCAGGACTAGGGCAAACACATAAATCACATATGAAAGTCATAAAAAAGGAAAATATTTTAACAGAATTTAAATACTGAAAGTATTTCTTGTTGTAAAAAAAAATAATGTATAATGTAGTGATTTTTAATTTTACCTATAATTAACAGCATTTCTTATTTATTATCTTAATAATTTAAAAATTTAAAATTTAAAGTTAATAAAAAACTAAATGGATTATTTATCTACATTAAAATATTTTTTGTTTAAAAACAATCATGCCGGTGCATGATTTAGAATATCAGACTTGTATGCAATATTGTTGAAATTAATACTTTTTTGTTGAGTCATTACAAATTTTGAAAAGTCTCTAAAAATGCTTGCTATTGTAATATTGAACTAAACATTTAAATAAGCAGTTTTTTTACGAAAATTTGATAAGGATATAAAATGAGAAAAAATATAAATTCAAGGCTTCTTTTCAATTTGCCTTCTGAATTTTTGTAGCAAAAATAAATGTCTAGTTTTTGAAAACTTATGATATGGTAAGTGAATTCGACCTGACTCTGGACATAAAGTGACTGTAAGAATGGGTTTCGAACTTTAACTACTAACACTCTGCTATTGATGAAAAACAAACTAGCGTTATAAAAACACAAGCGGAATATGCCCTTATTTTTACTTCCGTTTGTTATAAAATAAACTATCCATTTCTCGTGCATATTGCCGCTATACTGCCCTGAAAATAACTAATTCTCATTACTCTTTAACAACAACGAAAGAGAACAAAGAAACGAGCAGCCAACCTCACTTCCTAACGCAAACGTGGTTGCCACATAGTATACAGAAGTGAAACCCTTGACACATAGAAAACAATATAATCAGGTTTTCTGCAGCCTCTCAAGAAGCAACAAATAAAGTGCTTTTTAACCGACTTCAAAATAAGGAGAAGGTTATAAAGTTATTAGTTATTTCTAAATCGATTTTGATTTTTTTTGTAATTTGATAGATTATGCTTCCAGATTGGTCCCGTTTTAAAAACAGTTCATAATCTTAAAAATTAAAGAGTATCCCCATACAACATACATGTTTTTTAAGTGTATTATGAACCGTAAAGCGCACTTCTTCGAAATTCAAAAAACACTGCATATTATTATTCCCCCAATAGCAAAATATATTACAAAAATAAATCTAAAATTTAAAGGGTGTCCCCATAGGTGACGTTAATTGACTTATATGCGCCTATCTTTTGAGTCGTTTTATACAAACGCTTGAAAATTGGACAGGATGTCGATTACAATGACCGTTATAATAACAAGTATAATCATTCAAAATTATAAATTAACAGGTGTCCCAATAGTTAATATAATTTGATATATGTGGTCAAACTTTTGAACTGTTATAGACATGCAGCTGAAATTTACAAAGAATCTTTATTGCTAAGTCCGCTATAGTAACAAGTATAAAATTTGTATTTGGAAATTAAGGGTTGTCCTAATAGTTGATGAAAGTTGATGTATGTGGCTCGGCTTTTAAACCGTCATAGACAGACAGCTGAAATTTACAAAGAACCTGTATTGCTAATCCCGCTATAACAACAAGTAAAAAATTTGATTATAGAAACTAAAGGGTGTTCCCATAATTGATGTTAATTGACATGTATGGCCCCATCTTTTGAATGTGGCCAAACTTTTGAACCGTTATAGACAGACGGCTGAAACTTACAAGGGACCTGTATTGGTAAGTCCGCTATAATAAAAAGTTTATTATTTTAGTTTAGAAATTAATCTAATTTGACATATATGGCTGTATCTTTTAAATCTTTATATACAAACACTTGAAACTTAGACAGAACGTCCACTTCTTTGTTTGGTATAATAAGAAGTAAACATAATTAAAATTGTAAATTAAGGGTTTTACAATAGTTGATGTAATCTGATGTATAGGCCAAACTGTTAAACCGTAACAGACAGACGGTTGAAATTCACAAAGAAACTGATTGCGAAGTCTAATACAACAGCAAGAATATAATTTAAATTTGGATATTGAAGGGTAGCCCTATAGTTGCTCTAATTAAATATATATTGCCAAACTGTTGAACAGTTGAGCAAGTATAAATATATAAACATAAATATATGAACAAGTATAAATATATAAATATAAAGCTGTCCCAATAGTGTATGTAATTTGATGTATGTGGCCATACTCTGGAACCGTTATAGACCGACAAATAAAATCTGTTTTGAAAAAGAACCTAACTTCTGTTATAACTAGCTTATTGTACCCGGCGTTGCCTGGGTCTAATTTTAGGGCCTTTCTAGCCACTGTGTAATATGCCATATATTTTGAACCCTTGCGAAATCCATCAAATAGATTGGGATCTTATAGATCAGGAGATCTCTCCCTGTCTAATTTCTTTTTTCCAAAATAAATATAAAATATTCTGTCCGTTAGATAAATATCGGAATTTGTGTAAAATTGAAAACAGTAATCAGTACAGATGTAAATGCCCGATGATCCCCTTTTTCTCGCACCCAGGTCCTAGTTCTGGAAACAGATATAGATGAGTACTAATATATATATCGAATTGTTTGAAAATCAATTAGCCGAGACATTGTTAAAATTAATTCAGACGCTTTGAAAATATAAATACCCTATTTTACGACGAGGAAAAATATCTAATAGCATTTCAAATTTCATTAAAATCTGTTAAGAGGTTTAGCTGTGATTGTCGCACACAAAAACAAACAATATTACTAAGAGATTTATTATATATATTATATAAAAAAATATTTATTAAAATACTTACAAAATTATCGTTAAAAAGCTGCTTAAAATATCTATTGTTTTTCTACTTCAATTCAAATCGATAATTAATTTAGAACCTTTATTTCTTCTGTGTGGTTCTACTTCATCTATATATCATATCCTTTTCATTTGACCTTGTTGCAATTCTTTTGTATCCTTTTGTTCTTTTATATGTAAAAGAAAATTTTGCTCTTGATCATAATCTGTCCAAATTTTAAAATTTTTATAAGGCACTGCCACTGTTGTTGTAGTTACAGTTGAAGTTTGTGGATCTTTTGCTGGCCTTAAAGATCTCTCTGTAGTTGTAGTTGTACAAATAGATTTTTGTTTGGAATTTTTTATTATGGTTGTATTGGAATTGGGGTTTTCAATTTCTATTTCTTGGGGATCTTTGAAGGTGATTGTACGTCGTCGGGTTTGGGTTAAAGCCAAATTGCGACTTAAACGTTTTGTTTGCTCCTCTACAATTGTTACGCTTAAATCATGCATGACCGCAAATCAAATTTTTAAAAGCTGTTGGTTTTATCTTATCTTCTTTTTTTAAATAATTAAAGTCTTATTTTAAGCACTTTAATTTGTATGTGTAACTTTTAGTTATTTTATATTCATATTTTATTGTCATTTAAAGTAGTTGATTTTTTTTTTAACACTTTAAAGGGATTTTATAAAACTAAAATGTTAAAAAATTATTAAATTAGCTTTCTCGGGGCATATTTTTGTTAATTTTTTTTAATGTCTTATTTTTTAGTTATGTGACCTTTATAATTTTTCAAAATTTATATTTTTGTATACAATTAGAACAATTAAAATTTTTATTTATTTTAAATGAAATAAAAAATCCTTTGCACTAGAAGTTATGGCTGGTTGACCTGTGACCACAATTATTTAAGATTTTATGTGATTTTGTATCAGTTTCTTAGAAATTTTGCGAATTGAATATCGATACATTTTCTGTACAAAACGGAAACGAATTCGTCAACTTGTGCAGACGGCCTGAACGAAATCTACCAGAATAGGACATAAAATGTTAAGTTACATATTGTTACGAAAGTAAGATCTGGCAGCTCCTGTTGTTAACAATATGAGAGTGGTGAATAAAGTTACTTCCACTAATGGTGTGTGTATAGAATAAAACAACAATTAGCTAACAAAAGCTGAGCAACCTCAATGGCTGCATTGGTAGAGGTGCTTGCTGTAAAACGGAAGATCGTGAGTTCGAGCACACCTTCGGGCATAAGTACAAATTAAAAAAATTACAAATTATTATAATGCATTTAAAAATCAAGAAGCAGCAATACAAACATGGCAGATAATTTATTGGAGTCGTCTAATTTAATATAAGAGTAACAGATAATTGTCAAGACGCCCTTTATAATAAAAAGTAAGAACGGTAGCGGTTAGCGCAGGAAGGTGTAACAGTATAACAACAGTGTATGGCAGATATGTGTTGTGCCTATTAGAAAAAGGAGATAACTGGTTTGGATAAAAGGCGTAGTGGATTCGTCTGTGGATGGTTAAGGTTACTAACCAATGCATCGAGTAGTTCATGTCTCGCTGAAGTAACACAGGAGTGTAGCGAAGATGGCTGTGTTTGTAATAATAACGCATGTTTAGTAAATACAAGACCTTAGGATTAACAAGACCGTAGGATTAATGAGTATAGCCACATAAAGTCACACAGTGGTATTTGCAATCAAAAAAACTCGTATGTTTGGCTAAAGGCAGAATTCGTCTTTATTTTCTGTCCGTGACGAATCAGCTGATCAGCTTCTGTTAAATGGAAAATATGTATTTGTGGTTTGTTATTACTTTGACGTTCGGTTCTGTTTCATTCGAGTCAGTAGAGAATAGAATTCAACCTTAAGTTACTTGAAAGTTGTTTGATAATGTGTGTGCAAAATGTAAACAAACCTATTTTTGTTATTGTAATTGTAGTTTTTTTTGTTGTGTTGTCTATTGTGTTTTTTTACAATAGATCTTCTAATGCGGGGAAAACAACAGCTGTGTGTGGGAATTTTTAGATATGGCATCACTTAAATGTTAGTCAGTAATTAAAATTCAGAAATTTTACTTTCAAGTTTGGTCAAGTCGATGTTGACAATATATGGAGACTATTTTTTTGCTGTACATTGATTCCCAAACGCAACACCGGTCATTTTCCAGATTAACTCAAAATTAAGTACCTTCAAAAGTAATTTCTTAAAGTATATAAGATTTTACATCACTAGGCCACGAATACATGCTAAATAAGTAAAGTTGTCATTTTATTGATGCTTTGAAATTAAACTTAGCAGGAGAAAAGTGTAAAAAGTGGCGGCAAAAAAGTCAAGAACGTTGTAGAATTAAACCCTATTTACATGAAGTGAGTAATAAATCTTACTATGCGACCATAAGTTCTGATATTTTTTCAAAAGTTTTGCTTAAATTTCTTAATACAAATTATTTGTGGAAGTGCTCATATTTTATATAAAAGACATATTGATTAATCAAAAGTAAAGATTTTAATTTTTTTAATTGATTAAATGGCCATTATTTTATAAATAACGCGCATCCTTGAGCAATGTCATGTACGAAGTGCTTTTTAATAACAGATATGTATTTAGAAGGAAAAATTATTTACAATTGATTGTGGACATTTCCAAAGAAAACAGAAACAATTACGTACCAACAGACTCTTCCTGTTTTCTTCGGAAAACTTTCACTGACAATTGTAAATAATTTTTTTTTTTTAAAAATTGAAATAAACGAACTTAAGCTTCAAATATTAATTCAAATGTTATAACATCACACAGTACCACTAATAATTAAAAAAATTAAAAATTAAGAAATTAAAATGTATTTGTTTGTAATTTAAAATTTAATGAAAATAATTTATCGTCCGTGTTCTGACAAAAAGATATCGTTCAAAAAGTGGCAAAGTGAGTGTATGTAAAACGGGTTTTTAGGTTTTTATTTTTGGCATTAATAACAGATGATATCAAAACGATCTAACTTGAAAAAAAAAATAAATTACAAAATATAATTTATTACTCGTATACTCTCGGGTTCATTTGTTTTTCTATTCTACATTTTTTCCACTACAATCAGCCATCAATTTGTTGCACTTTTTAATACTTTAATGTCAATATTCAGTTATTTATACACAATTATTACTGCAAATATTTATTAATTAATTTTTTTTAAGTCATATTTTTTTCTTAGCTAGAAACAACATGTTGTTGAAATATTGTAGTTTATTTAATTTTAGAATAAATACAATTACAAAACAAATGACAGTTACAAACGCAAAAACAATAAACCAGATCCATAAATAAAAAAAAATCGGACGTTGACACAGAGAACAAATTTGAACGTTTTTTCAAACAAGCGGATAAATGATTTAATTTAATTAAGCAACAAAAGCTACAACAGCAGTACAAACAATAACCGGCGAGATAAATTAATTAACCTTTAATATTTTGTAAAAATAGTTTGACATTTGTTTTATTTTTAATTTTAAAGTAAAATTGTTGTTTTAATATAAATTTTTTTTTAGTAAAATATTCAAGCGGAAGACATTTTTAAATTAATATAAAACTAATTAATTTAACTATGGATTATTAAAAAATAACATTTTTTGACAAATTATTTTTCTGAGTATCTGTGGAACCTTTTATTACAATTATTTAACCAAATTTTGCTTCAGCGTTAAGTTGTGTCTAAAGGTGCGATCACAGCATTGCCGCTTATCTACTAAATTGGCCCAATTTTTACTGTACTAAATTGCCGCACATTAATGAAGTTATCCTACTAATATTTTCTTCAGTCACATGACTAACACATTGTGTACCCATTTGATTACAGCAAAAATGCAAAAACAATTTGCCGCAGCCTATCCACACGTTTGTGTATTATAATTATAAGCATCAGCTGTTAAGCGAACTTGAAATATTTGTGCATAACTTCTAAGAGGGCTATATTCGACTATGCCGAATCTTGTATACACTTCATCATATATTTAAATCTAATTTAGTGAAATAATTTAAATAAAAAAAAAAAATATTGCGGTGACAGAGGATAAAAAATAAAAAAATCAGTACTATATATAAAATGTCATCGGCTCTTAATGATTTAAGCATTTTTAAAAAAATTTGGTATTCCCTTAAAGATATCTTCAAAAGCTTTTAAATGATACCCATATTGCTGAAAAGTTCAGAGGCCCATAACTCGAAAATATGGGCGAGCTCCAATTTTTTTACGTGATGTTTTTATCTTATTTTTTAGTTTTCTACCATCCAATATATTTGTTTCTTGATTAGAATTACTTCACTAAAATAGATTTGTTCCAAACAATATGAAAATATTAGAGGCAGGCATGGTATTTTACCCTCGAAGGACGTGCACTGCTCCTGCTGATTGTTAATAGCAACATTTTCGAAACTATGCCTGATCGCTTGGCGTATTAAAATTTTCGCTAGCTCATCTAGTGCCTAAGCAAAGTTGATTTCAGCCCGAACACGGACAACAGACGGACATGGCTCAATCTACATTCCTTTGCATAAGAGCTCTGACATGGATTTTTAAAAATTAAAAACGGAGTGACACACTTAGATGTACCCCTTTTCCGCTATTTGTTATGAAGGGTACAAAAATGTAAATTGCCGCGTATTATTAACCTCTATTGACGCACGAGAACACAATAAATATTGCCGCATTTTTAACAGTTCAATTGCCACATGGTTTTTTATTGACCAGTCACACGATTGCCAAACCAGAGTGTCATTTCATTCGGCAAAACTAGAACAATATCGCATGTGCTAATAGATTGCGAAATCGCACGATTGGGGCTTAATATACGACAATATTTGGTGCATTGCGCCAACCATGTGATCCTATCATAATATACGCGGAAAATAGTTTTTCTTTACAAGCGTTATAAGTGAGTGTTGCTTATGTTGTAGTTGTAAGCCCAAATATGTTCATATCGCTTATTTATTTTACACAACTAAGTTAATGGAACTTCAAAATTTTGTTTTTTTATTTTATTTTCTTTATATTTATTTAGACATTGAATATTTCTATGTTCTTTTTTATTTATTTTATTTAACTAGCACTATAATTCTCGAATGATTTTTCCGAAATTTATTTATTTATAATTTGAAAGTACTAAATTGTATTTTACATTTTCCCCGGTTTTAAAGCAATTATTTTACTGTTAATGAAATAATACCATTTCCTAATTTACTATTAACGTTCGATACCCTGAAAGTTCAACATTTATTTTTAGTATAATATCAATTTTTGAACAGTTCTGTGTATTCGATATAAATATCCATACGTAATTGTTGTTTAATCCAGTTTAAATGTCAAACCTCGTTTTAAGTGAAAATATACTTAAAGAAATTAGAATTTTAATTTTCTAACAATTCTAATGGAGTATTTACAATATTGCTTGGTATTTAGTGCCGTTTTTAAAAATTATTGGAATGGTATTATTATTTCTAGAACTGAGAATGTTGCTTAACATAGAAATAATACATAAACAATTATTAAAAACTATTCTTTAGTGCATTATTCAATCAAATAAATATTAAATATAAAAGAGTGCCCCTTTATGTATTG
Source organism: Gymnosoma rotundatum (assembly GCA_916610165.2). Lineage (NCBI taxonomy): Eukaryota > Metazoa > Arthropoda > Insecta > Diptera > Tachinidae > Gymnosoma > Gymnosoma rotundatum. The sequence goes on from OU744337.1 coordinate 37,761,705, forward strand.
CGTTATCATTTTTAGGGATAAAGACATGATTTTATTGACTGATAACAGCAAGTTGTATTAATGGTCTTTGCTTTTTTTAGGGATTAACCATTAGGTAAGTTAATATTTTTTGAGTGATGTTTGAAGTTGGCCAATTTACCTGGTATTTTGTAAACAGATGTTTTTAGGTTGTATTTACAAATTTACCCGTTTTTTTTAAATATGTTGTAAAGATTTAAATTATAAATTAAAAGGTGCCCAAATAGTTCCTTTTGAAGAGTTGTAGACAGAGGGTTGAAATAATGCACAAAGAACCTGTTGCAATACAGGCCGCTTTAACAACAAGTATTAAATTTTAAATTGGAAATCAAAGGGTGTCTCTATAGTTGATGTCATTAGATGTATGTGCCCAAACTTTTAAACCGTTAAAAACAGAAAGCGAAAATTTACAAAGAACCTGTGTTGTTATCCCCTATAACAGCAAGTATACAATTTAAATTTGTAAGTTATAGGGTGTTCCTATAATTGGTGTATTAAAATGTATATGGCTCTAACTTTCAAAACAGTTTATTCAAACACTTGAAACTTAAACAGAATTTCCACTACTTTGTCTAATATAATATGAAGTATAAATATTTTAAATTATGGATTAGAGAGTGTTACAATAGTGATATAATTTGATGTATATGTCCAAATTATTGAACAGCTGAAGAAAGACGGTTGAAATTTACAAAGAACCTGTATTGCTAAGTCAGCTTTAACAACAATTGCTTAGTTCACAAAATCTTGTGAACACGCAGTGTATTATTGTATCAATTTATTTTGTATTATAAACGTCAGAAAGCAAGTAAGAAGAACAAAATAAGTATACAGAAAATGGTTTTCAGAAAGCAAATTGGACATAAGGACTGAAAAAGCAATTAATGTCCACTTTTTTTGTTAACAAATTTTTAACATCAACAATACAAATGTCTTTTGTTTATTTTTTTCTTCTCAATGTGATATGGAATTCACATGTAGTTGATAACACGATTACCAATAAACATTTTCAAAAACATGCAAAATAAAAGTGGATTGGTGTATTGAAATTTTATATAAAAATTTTCAACAACAAGCATACACTATTGTATTTTAATTGAACAGTACACAGTATACACGGATACAAGGGGTTTTGTGAATTAATCAAATGAATCTTCGATGTTTTAACTTTTTGAGCTCTTCATCTGAAGAGACAATTTTTTTTGTCAAATTATTATTATTTTAATATTAAATTCATTTTGTTAAATTTCAATATTATTTTAATATTTCGGAATTTAAAATTTTTAAAAATTGGTTAAATTTAAGTTCTAAATGAACTTCTCATAGTGGAGCTATTTTGATTAAATATTTTGAAAATTTAAATTAAAAAAAAAAAACATTTTTTAATTTAAGTTCTATTTGAAATTCTCATTAAATCGGTGACATTTAAAGCGAAGTTAAGTCAACATTGTACTACGGTTTTTGTAAGATTTTAAAACATGTTTTTTTATTTGTTGACGAACAAGTTAGAGGAAACACGGCACTTGCTTTTTTGATTTATTCCCATTTCTATTCTTATTCATTTATTTTCTTATGTATTTAATATTATTAATTTTTTTAACAAATACTTTTAAAAATATTAAACAGGTATTAAAATTAAAAAAAAAAAACTTGTGGAGCAAAAGCTTTTTTGACTTTTGCCTTTTTTCAGTTTTAATACTTTCTGGGACTTTAATATTGATATGCTTTCCTATTGTTTGTAAATACGAGTACTAAACTCTAAAATCAAACATTACTCAGCAAACTGGCTACAAATTTGCTTAAAAAATTAATTATCAAGTTGAAATGTTTAACACCGTGCTTTTTTTTGTAATTAAGCAACAACAACAGCCGTATTTATTAAGAACTTTTAACACAAAATTTTGCATAGAATTTTTTAAAATAAAATTTTAACTTGTGTTCATTTTTTTCACAATTAAAATCAAACAATTAATAAATCACGTTAATCATTGTGATGTGTTTAGCATTTAAATTTTTACATTTAAAATTTAAGCACTTTTAACAATAAAACCAAAACAAAAAAACAAAAATTATTTACAAATAATTTGGGCTTTTAAGACAAAATTGGTTTTTTGTTAAATTTGCATTTTATCTATTGAATTTAATTTCTTTCTCTGGCCTTCTTGATTATCAATATTTTGCTTTTTTTTGATAACCATTTATCAGATTAAAATATAAAAGACAAGATAAAAAATAATAACAAAATGTGTAATCAATATTGGAGGCATGTAAATATTTTATATGTAATATAAAGCTTAGCTAATTTTGAAGGATGTGTACCCTACAGCAGGTATACAAAATCCATAGGGCTATATTCTAGTAAAAAAAATTGATTCATTCAGACTTTCCACAAACAAAAAAAGATTTTTGATTTTATTAAAGGTTTTCTTTGTGTTTTTATCAAATTTTTAATTGATTCAACTATTAATTAATTAGAAACTTATTATTTTTCGTAATTATTTTCCAATTAAATACATAATTAAATTGAATTTGTATATGAAAAAAATTAAATTTTAAATATTAATAAATAAATATAAAAATATTAATAATTTAACTGTTGCATTTGCCATTTTTTCTATCTTTAATAAAAGTAGCTCATCCTACAGCTGGCTGTTGCTCATCTTTATCTTTAAACTAATAGTTTTTATATTAGTTAGTTTTATTAAAGTAATATATTTTATTTTACTTTTATTTTACTTTTTTTATTTTAATTGCGCTCGCAATGAGCAGAAAATATGTGTTCATCTGTTTATAAGTTTGTTGTTTTTGAGAAATTTCGCTTAACAATAGTTTAGGTGACTATCGAATGTGCTTTCCTAAGTGGCTGTAAAATAATCACCGCCAAAAAACCATTAATAATAACTGCGTATTATTTGTAATTAATAACAAAATGTAGGTGAAACAGAAGGTGTCAAAGTAAGTAAAATAGTTTTGAGAAATACATACGTGTTAAATAAAAAAAAAAAAAAAAAATACATGTCCACGAAGTAAAGCTTCAAAAAACATCCGAAAAAAAATTTAAAAATTAATATCAAACTTTCTTGTATATAAGTTTTGTTTTCTGTGAAAGAGGGTCCTCACATCCGCAAACTTAACTGGTATGACAGATCTATTACACTCTTTTCTATTGCCTTTTTTTGAACAATACCCAACAAGTAAAAAAATGGCAATACCTTAAGGTAAAAGAAAATTACTTTAAGTAAATACTTAATTTTTTCAATATTTTTCAAACCATTCTAATTTAAATATCTTTATATAATACAAAATAGACTTAAACAACTTTCAAAGAAAATGGCTTATTTCGTTTGAAACAAAAATGTGTATTAATCGTGTTCTCTTTTCCCCTTTTTTTAAATTAATTTTGTTTTAAGAACAAATAATTAAAAAAATTTTAAAGTCTAAATTAAAAGGAATCCTAATGTAAATATTTTATCGCAACACAATCCAACATAATTGAATAAGAAAAGCTTTTAAATGTAATTCAACTAATAATTTTTAAAGATTTTTTCTTTCTTCTTTAATCAAGTATTAAGTAACCATAGAACGTAAAAAGTCAGACACGAACAATTTTGCCACTAATTGAATATATTGCGAATCTATTTTTTTTTTTTGTATTATATTCAAACCACGAACATAATAATTTTTCACTCTTTACATGAGTGTTATTTTTATACCGTACAGTAGGTCAGTGGATAAAATTTCAGTAGATCAGCAGTGCGACTCACTAACTTTAAACAATACGATAATCGAGATTTTGTCGAAACTTCTGTTGGTTGCAGTGACGACAACTTAACGATAATGACATCTTTATTTTTCTATTTAGACAAATTAAAATTGGGCGACATCTCCGTCAATAAATAAACGAAAAACACAAAAGAGAAGAGGAAAAACCTGTGAATTCATTAAATTCAATTTACACACATGAATACGTATTTTTTAATATGTATGATAGAGTATGAAAATAAGAAAATCATAATAAATATTTTTTTGTGGAGTTGCGATTGACTCTTTCCTCTGAAATCCGTTCAAGAAATATGTTTGTGCGCAATTTTTGTTTTAGAAATTTAATTTATATTATTTTTAAAATTAATTTTGAATGTGGGTATATCTACTTAGTTAAGCAGGTATGTTTTATTTTTGTTACAAAACTTAAACAGACAGATTTAACAACTCAAAAATTATAGTTGCTTCTTTAACGATGAGCAACTTAATAACAATATCAGCTGGTTTTTAGCAACAGCGAATATCGTTAAAAGTGTTACTGAATAACAAAACGACAATTTTGTTGTTAAGTCAATTTAACCAACCGATAATCGTTAAAAAATAATAGTGAATCGCACTACAGAACTGAACAATAACAGAACTAAATTTTAAAATTGAACTGGATGAGAACTAAATCAGAACTAAAAACAACATAAAGAAATAAAATAAAATAATTAAATAAAAAACTTGAATAGAGCTAGAATTGAACTAAAGCCAGTGGAAGAAGCACTTCTTTTGACAAAATCAAGCTGGGAAACTAAAGTAGTACTTAATTGTATTTGGTTTGAAAGAATCATAGCACTGATCAAAAGTTTGTCACAATGAGAGTGCACTTGGATAGACATTCATTTCTAGAAAATAAGTGAGATTAAACTGCGCCAGTTATATAAATCTCACATGTCTAAATAGTAAGTGAATTATTTCTGCCTCAAGGAGATTTTATTGGTATGAATGGATGGCTTGTAACTTTTTTTAAATTCAACTTTTATTTTCTTGAATAAATTGTACTCAACTTTAAGCTGACTTAAATAGCTCATTCAGAGTTTTGTAAAGTTATAGACATAATAGATAAAATTTTATTTATTGGCCTGGAAGGAATGATACAAATAATAATCGTTTTTTTGCAAGGACTAAGGGTGATTTTATTATTATAAAAAGGTATAACCTAGTTTAATTACCCTTAATATTTTATCTCAATCTTTAATAACCCTTTGTTGAGTAAATATGTTTTAAATATTTTCTAACAAAATTTGTTTTTCTAAAGCTATGTGTAGCCAAAGCATCAAAACGGTACCTTAATAATATCGCTACAATGTCTGTCCATCTGTCAAAACGCCTCTAGAACTGTAACAGCTAGGCACATAAAATTCTACGGAAGTTGTATAATTGGATTCATTACGAGTACAATAGAAAATTATAAAATGAAGTTAAAAATTGAAGGGTGTGCCCATAAAGAAGTTAAGGGGTTTTTAAGAATAAGGCCTTAGACTCTTATAGGCAGACATTGAAAATTTAGTCTGACAAGTGTAAAAACAAGACGCATTTTTGACTTTGTCTAAAGCTATCTTTGAAACTAAATTGCTGTCCATTCAAATTTACAGCAAATCTCTGCCTGCTTTAATAACAAAAATAAAATTAAACGTAAATACCCGATTCGGACTTATATTATTTTATCTTTTAAACCGTAAGATAGCAGATAGCTACGTTAAACAAAAAAAAAAAAAAAAAAAAAGAAAAAATTTAAACTATAGGGTGGCCCATGTATAACGTATATGAATTCAACTCACATTGGGCAGATCAAATTGTTAATTTTTAAAATTGATTTTTATTTTAGAATTCTTAGGGAATTTTTTTGAGCGCATATGACTAAAAGAACCTTGTCTTTCAACGTCTTTGCGTTATAAAACATTTTGCTAAATAAATTTTTATTTTTTAAAAGATCACCCTTTACTAGAATATTTCTATTTCTCATGAACAATTCAATCTTTTAGATAATTTATGTGTTTTTTACTTTCGGTCACGTTTGCTCAAACAACGTTGACTTAATAATTCTCGAATAATAATTTCTTATTTTAAAAACTTTTCAGGTTAGAGGTCAGCTTTTTAAATATTTATAAATAAAAAATCCTTTCCAAATTATTTTTATTATATTATTATATAGGTATGTATTCAAATATGCAAATACATTAGGAAAGTTTTTTTGAAGTCAAAGGTTAAAAAAATTTTAGTTCTTCATTCTAGTTCTAAAATACACTAAAAGTTTTTTAAAATACAGTTAATCACAACACTGTAATCATATTTTTAAAATGTCTGAAGTTGTTTTGTCTAAAAAAAATAATTAATTTTTTTATTAAGAAGACATTTAAAAAAATATTTTTCTTGAGGTCAAAGGTCGTATGAACAAAAAAAAAATAATTATACAGATTTTCTTTTATATCCTTGGCGACCTCTTTATTATTTAACATAAAATTGAAACACTGTAAATATAATTATATTTTTTTAAAGAAGTAACAATTAATAAAATTATTAATGTTGAATTTAATATTTTTTTATTTTAATTTATTTTTATTTAATTTTTACTTTACTATTTATGTAATTTTAATCAGTTTAATTTTAAGAAGTTATATAAAGTTAAAATTATTATTTAGATTGAAATTTATTTAATAATTTGGCATTTAAATTATAATAATTTTTAAATTTTATTACTTTATCTTTTTTGTTATTTTATCTTTACTTTTATTAGTTTGAATAATAAAACATATGTATCTTTGTTATCTTTATGATTAAAAAAAATTAAACTTTTATTTCTATTATTTTGTTGTTGTTGAACAATTTATTTTTGCAAATCTTTCACTTGACACTGTTCATTAAGAACTAATTTGAATCCTTGAATTTCACTGATATTTAAACCTTCTCATGTTTCTTAACATTATGAAGACACACATACAAACACATTCTCATATCCATTTTTCTTACTGTTAAATGAAAGACTTTAAAATTTTCTTTGACACCATATAAATAGTGGTCACGACGAAGTAGAAATACACTTCTTTGTATTAACTCACATATTTATAAATTATTGTTTTAACGTTTATAGGAATTTTAATTCGCGCACGTGCTTAAACTCAATTCTAACGGTTTGAAGGAATTTAAATTTTAACATGCTTTAAATGGCATTGCCATTTAATTTTTTCCTGCGTAAGTAGCAATAATGCATTTAAAATGCAAGCGTACTATTTGTAAATACCGTTTGATTTGCCGCTATTATGCCATTTTTATTCCACTCCTACACTGCTTAACTCAAAGCAACCTGACAACATTTCACATAAGCGAGCGGCCAACAACTGAACTTTTTTGAATAAATGAATTTGTTTCATTAACAGGTGTTAAAAAATTGGAGACTTTGAAAGAAAAAGCTTTTTATATTTTATGTAATAAAATCTTTAAGTGTCTACAAAGTCTGTAGGCAATTAGTGTTTAACAGCAAGTTAAGCAAAGTGTTAATTACAGTTAACGGTGACAAGTAAAAGCTTTTTTCTTCTAAAACAGCTTTAAATACAGTGGTATGTACTCAATTTTATCGATCATATAATGGAAATAATATTTTTCTTATTTTACAATTTCTCATTAAGTAGACCTAAAAGCCGCTTAGAAGAATATTTAAGGAAAGAAGTTTAAGTATTTTGACATAACAATTACTGGTCCAGCTTCAAGGCTGAAATTTTTCTATTAACTTGTGTTTTTTAATCTGAAAACTTCAAATATAGCAATATATGATTGTTATTTTTTTTTTAATATTTACTGCAAAAATAAAAAAGAACTTTTAAATGATATATAATGGCTGACGATGGCAGCCTGTAATAAACTCATAGTCGGGTCTATTTACTGCTAAGAGATGCAACAATTTAAGTTGGGTGAATTCTGGATACTTGCCGATGTCCATTTTTCATATTGAGTACGTGTGGGTGAACCAATTTCTTCATTACTGAGGGCTATTTGAACCATTTCAAAGAACGGAGGAAGTTATCATATGGTCTTTATTATTTTGGATTATTTTTACATTAGATCTCCGTCATTTTTCAATATATTTTGAAAATATTTTTTTATTTAAAACGCTTTAGTTACAGTTTGGTTCCATTTGAAATCACCAAATAATGTACTTTCCCTTAACGCACACGGACAAATATCTTTGCATCCATTATAGGTTTTATTTAAATCCATAATGAAAATTAATGAAGGTTTTAATTGATTTCATTAATTGTTTGAGAAATTATTATACGAGTATTTCTTTCTATTTTTATACCCTTCTCTACAAGTGGAAAAAGGATACAGCTAAGTTTATCATTCCATATGTAAGTGTATATATTATGACTTCTTATGCATAGCGAAGTCGGTTGAGCGATGTCCGTCTATCCGTCCGTGTTAGTGTTCAAATCAAGTTTGCCAACAAAAAAAAAAATATATATCAATCAATCAGATATAGTGTCAAAAAAACCACGCCTAACTTTAATTTTTTCATGTCATATGGAACTATAACGTAACTCCAATCGAAAAACTAAATATATGGGGTGATAGAAAATTAAAAAATAAGAAAAAAATAAATAAAAAAAATTGGCTCTCGCCCATATTTTCCGAGTTACGGGGCTCTGAAATTTTCAAATTTTTGTAAATATCAATATGGGTATCATTTTGAAGCTTTTGAAGAGATCTTTAAGGAAATACCAAAATTTTTGAAAAATGCTTAACGCCGATGGCATTTTTATGTAAAATTATATACATTTTTTTAATTTTTTAATTCTCTGTCACCCCAATATTTGTTTTTTTTAATTGGAATTACTTCATATATGGTGAACGGTATATATGCTTCTGCATAGCCGAATATAGCACTCTTGTTAATTTTGACATCTAATTCAATCATTTAATTATTTAAAAATTATCTATTTTTTAATTTAATAAATAATTGAATCAATCAAAAATCTAATTAGATTTAATTTTCCATCTGAGTTAAAACTTTATTAAGTACAAAAAAATTTTATTTTGTGTCTTTCGAAGGGTAGGGGACGCGAGTTTCAAGTTTTTACAAACTGCCTACCGCTTAAGCTGCCAATACCATAACATTGTAAAAAACTAAATTTAAAAGTTAAAAAGTGCCCCTATTGGTGGCATTATGACATATTACTTTGTTCGTACCCCTGTGTATATGTATATACACAATATTCCAGCAATTCGGAGTGATATGTGTAACAATTTTCACAATTGCATTTAATAAAATCGTTGTGAATTGTCATTAGGTTTTCTTTTCGATTTTAATCGGAGAAGACTTTTTAAAGGTGACATGCAGGTCCAAATAGAGTTCATTATATAGAATGTAAGCACTACATGCACAGGGATTTCAAGCTCCTAGATTTCCTAGTTCAAACGAGCCTGTTTCAGTTTTGCTAGCCTTTACACGTTCAATGCTTAAATGCTATTATTTAAGTCGACGGTGTGCGCTTTATGCACCAACAATAGGAGGAATATTTCTCTTAATATTTAAAGGAGATAAGTCAATATCGTTTGGATATTTTGTACACAGTTTATAAAATGTAGAAATTTATTTTCAATTATTATTTAATGTTCTGTTCAAAATTATCGTAAGCCCAATTATCTGCTGTAATATTTTTTATGTATTCAATAAGAAACTTTTACGCATTAATAATAGCAGCAGCGTGGATCTGAGAATTCCTTTATTATTTAAATATCCAGCTGATATGTTATGTGACTATTTACCCACTAACAATTTGATTTCTCTTATTACTTTATATTCTATTTTAAGCCGCAGGTCTTCACTGTTAAAAATAATGCGTCCTTAATTTTTCCTCTATCTCTTTCCTTGTCTATTTCTCTCTTTCTCTCTTTACAATACATATCTAGCTCTCTACCAAATTAATTACGTTATAACACAGTATGATTGCTATTGAGTTAGAGGCAAAAGCCTTTAAAATATTTAAACAAACTGTTTACTCAGACGTAAGTTAAGGCCATTGAAGTTCATGTTACAAAAGATCATTGGAAACGTTATATGGCTGACCAAAAATAGTTGTAAGTTTATTGAACGATTTTGTTGTTAAAGGTCAGTAAAAGCTAGATTGACTGATTGAATTAATAAACGACAAACAAGAAGCAAAGGAATTAAAACAATCGGAATTACATATTAAAAAATTCAGTTTATTTTTTTCGACTTGAATTTATACGCTGACAAGAAATTTTTAAACAGCGACACACAACCTCAAACATACACTCAAAATAGAATTTTGTTATTTACATAAAAAATCCATTATTTAATAATGTATTTCAATCTAAAGACAATTTGACACTAAAATCAATTTTCAAATTAAATTGGAAAAACTTTTATGAATCATACATATTTTGACCTTCAGCTAGCAATTGCCACCAATTCGATTTGTGTATCCTGATGTTAATGGTTGCAAATTGGCGGCAAGTTGATTGTGCTTATACTACTGGTGGTGGATAAATGAGAATAAAATAACACCATATTTCGCAATGGATCAGCATATGTCAGGGATTCGTAACCAAGAGGGTCACTGGATGCCTGTATATCTCTTGTTTAAGTGTAGGTTTAAATGTGTAATGGAAATCTGCGCAGGTAGATGTAGTTACTACAAAACTTAAAGGATATGGATATTAAACATCATCGAAGTTTCAAAATGTTTTGCGGGGAAGAATTAAAAAAATCTGTTGTCATGGCACAAAATAAAATTGGTATCCGTGGCGTCAACTCTAGGTCGAAGATAAGACTAGGCTAGCTCAAGGAGCAAAAACGAACGAGGAAGCACCACAATGATCGCAAACTAAAGAGGAATGATAAATACACAAATGACAGTAATAAGAAAGTAAACGAACACGCAAAGAAGATTAATGCATTTTACTTTGAGATTTTGCACCTTGTCACCCTAAGAAAGGGTAAGAGTAGTAATAGAATATAAGGTATATCAAAATTCCAAGTTGTACTCTAAGAACTGGGAGATTCTCTATTCCTGAAGCCGGCTAGGGCGAAATTGTAAAGAGCGAGAGTCTTGCAATAATAAAAATTGCATGAGGATACAGTTAACATAGATAATTGATTATTTTTGAATTTAGTTTTGATGGAAACTAGAAAAAGAGTTATAAAATTAAGTACGTAATTTAACTAATTTTATACAAAAAATAACTGAAAGTAACTAGATTTGCATTGGATTGGGATTTTTTATTACCACTAAAATTTCATTAGCGTTGTTGTTTGAAATAATGGAAATGCAAACAGCTTAACTACGATCTAATGCCAATGATTTTATTTTAATTAAAATTGTTTTTACTAATCGTCATGAAACTTTAACAAATCAGTTTAATGCAGATTTCAATTCAAAAATAACAGTTTTAAGGAAAAATAAATTTATATTAGCAGAACGTTCAAAAAGCATTATACATAAAATTGATAAATCTTAACCCTTTTGTAGATGGATCTTTATTGAAATTGTGAAAATTTATCAATCCAAAGTAAGTAATGTCTCATGTAAAGCATATACATTTCACAAAATTTTTGTGATGAAAATCCCATTTTCAAATAATCCTCCTACTACACTTTGAGGTATTCATGACGTTTAACAATGGTAATGTTTTAAAAGCATTTAATCATTAGTCAATGATAATTATATAAATGAAAGCTTTTCATTAATATTTGCTCACATTGTCGCAAATAAAAATAATGAATAATGTTAAGGGTAAGGGTAAGAAAATCGTTAGCATAATGTATCATTTAATGCTAATGAAACTCTCAATTAATTAGTTAATATAATTAATTATACTTATGCCTGCTACATTTGAAAAACATTTGAGTTTTTAAAGTAAGTTTCTGTCAAGTGGGGGTGGAGGGGGGACAAATAAATGAAGCCACACTCAATCGTCACTCTAAATTGGCAGCACGAAGTGATATCATGTCTAGAAGCAAGCATTAGAATATTGACTTTGGATGATGATATTTAATTGTCCGAGTCATGTGATACGAAAAATAAGTTGATAATTATCAGACAATGGCGAAATTCTGCTAGAGTAGAGTAAATCTCTTTTAAAAGGTGCAAGTCAAGATAAATTTCCGCACGCACCATAACTGACGCCGTAAGTGAAAATTTAAAAGCTTTGATTTTAGTCTCGTTGAATTATTTTCGTAACATTTGGAAGCATTGCGGCTTAAACGGAAATTACAGAGAAATTATAGTTGGCCATTTGTTTTTTAATTGTCTTTGTAGAATGGAATATTTAAAACAAAGAAAAAATATTTATTAAATTCTAAAAGATTGATAGAGTCGAGGAAATTAACAAAAAAAAAAAAAATGATTATTGCAATGGACGTAGTTCGCGGTTGGCAAGTCCAATCAATATGGTAATCTCGCTTACTCAGTACAAATGTTTGCATTCTGCATTTGATTCATCAGATAGTTTTTTTCCACTTTTTTTTTAAGTAGTATCACTTCAGCACTTCTCTTTTGAAAAGGGATAGATGAGAGAGAAGACAGGTGGTGAAAGGAGATAGATATAGCCATTTTATTAATTATTTTATTTCGCCGACGAATATGCTATGAAGAAGTACCGACGAAGGATGCTGCATGATTTAATGTTAAATCTGATTATATTTTTATACCATTCAACAGAAAAAAACATTTTTATTTTTTGACTGCCTCAAGGGTTTAACCCAGGTCAGCCACCTTGACTACAGCAGCCTCAATTCTTTTTCAGATTTTGACAAGATCAAATACTCTTTCATTTTGGAATTCTATTAAATTAATTTTATTAAAATTTTGATGAAATCACTGGCCATAACATGACATTTCAATTTTAAAAAAACCGAAAAGAACCTACTCAATGATGTTTTCGTTCCATCGACAGATAGGTAAGTTTTCCTAAATAAAGGTATCGTTAGGTTTTTAGTTGTCGTTGTTAAATTCTGAAACAAACCTTTTTCGACGCAATTGCTTCGAAATTAGTTATTAAGCCGGTTTTTAAAGGAACTTGTAGGCCTTCTCTGAGAATTGAAAGGATATTAAAAATTGTAAGAGCAAATTGGACTCTCTCACACGAAGGGTTTTCTACCATTTATTGATTACCCTTTAATTTAAATAAATAAATTATAAAATAAAACCTTTTTGCCTGCTACTTTCTATTATCCCGAATAATTTTTTAAATTACCGATATTGATTATGGATGGTCAAAGCATGTCTCGATGCCCATTTCGTTACCGCTTACTTAACTCTTCAGGAAACTTCTGACAAACATTTTAAAGAAACTAAAAATTTTTGTCCAAACAATTATTTAATTAATTAATTAATTAATATAATAAAAAATTCCCGTTGTTTAATTCAATAAATAAATTATTTCAATTTAATAAAATGTAATATATATATTACAGCTGGTGCTTAATTAATTTATTTTTTATTTTTTAAAATTATTTTATATGCACTAAATGGGCTTTGTAATTGTTTTGAACGATTGTTTCTAAATAAATAACATGCATGCACTTTTTTTTCAAAGCATTTAAGCCAATAATGGATTAAATAAATGAATATTACGTAGACGTTTAGTTTGCGAAACAATGCTTTATCAATAAATATTACGTATACGAGAGGGCTGTTAAACAAATGAATTTAAATTGGATTGCAAAGCATACTTTCAGGGAATGAATGAAAAATTTAAATAAAATGTTTAACTTACCTTGTTAAAGGTTATTCCAATGCAAATAATAAAGATTTTTTTTATTTTTTTTATCACAAATTAATATTTCTTTACATATTTTATTTAATATTTTAGTAAAAAAAAACTTAATATAATTTAAAATAATTAAATTAAATTTATATTTTATATAAAATTTTATATTTGAGGTTTTTCTTTAGTTTATTTTATTTTATTGTATTTTTATTTCAATCGCTACTTTTCTAGTTTGTTCCTTAAACATCTGCTTCCTTTGACAAACTAAATCCATGTTATTTTGTTGCTTTAAAAGTTTTTTATTTTTTATTTTTCGTAATTTTGTTTTTATTGTTGTTTTTGCATTTACTTGGTAGAAGAAAATAAATACAAATAAAAAAGCCTACAATCATTTTTACTGGTGTTTCAATCACTTTGCATTTCACCCTCCCTACACAAATACTGTGCAATGTATGACATGCAAACATTAGTTTGAAGCTAAACAATGAATCAAAAAGTACTATTTTTAAGTTGTTTTGTTGTTTTAAGCAACTACCTAATATATTTAAAACAGCCCTAACTGCTATTTATAATCAGAGTTGACAAAAAGTATTGTCCATATTTAAAAACAAAAAAAGAAAATATATTTTGTATTATATTTTTATTTGTAAAATTCTCGTAATTGGTGGATGGTTTTATGGATGATTTAATTGATTAAAAAATTTTTGAAAAAATATAAAATCAACCATAGGGACACCCTCTAATTTCCTAATCAAACTTTTATAAATGTTATAGCGGACTTAGAAATACAGGCCCTTAGTGTATTTCAACCGTCTGTTTACAACTGTTCAAGGGTATGGTCACATACATCAAATTAAATAAACTATTTGGAAACCCTTTAATTTACAAATTTTGAATATTTATATTTGCTTTTATAAAGGTCATAGTAATCGATATTCTTTCAAATTTTCAAGCGTTTTTCTATAACGGTGCAAAAGATAGGCCCATACATGTCAACTTACATTTTTCGATTTTCGATTTATTTTTTTTTAGGTGATTCCCTTTGTGTTTCGTAATATAAGTAAAAACATGTATGTTGTATGGGGACACCCTTTAACTTTTGAAGTTATGACGTGTTTTTGAAACGGGTCCATAACTTTCATATAAAGAAGAATTTTCAAAATCGGTTAAAAAATGATCTGCATCAAACATAAAAAAGCAACATTGAGGAGAATTGATAACCTCCTTCTTTTTGAAGCCGGTTAAAAAACTGTCGTTTGGTCCCATTTTCAACTTCTATAGATTTAAGGAATGTTTGATTTTTTTTTTACCTTCTACAACTTTTTGTGGTTTTGTGTATTTTTACAAAGAAAAAATTTCTTAGTAGTGTATGTTTTTTTCCAATTTTATTCGTCATTGGTGGAAAAAACTATAGAAAACAATACTGTTTTTCTAAGTTTTTTATATGGCCAAACATTTTTGTATACAATTAAAAGTTGACAAAGGAAAATGCACGTGCAATTATTTATTTGTTGTTCTTTTAACAAATTATTTAGTTTTCTTTTATATATAAAGTGTCTCCTTTAAAACGGAACAAATTGAGAATAGCTGGGGAAAAGTAATAATAAATTTAAAGCAGCTTCTTTATAAAAATTATTTATGATTTATTTTTAGCTTGAAGTTAATACAAAAATATTAGTCAGAGATTAATTGTTTAATAATTTTTACACAAAAGATTGTATGTATGGCTTATTCTGCTGCTGTCGAAGTTCGGTTGGATGTGAGGTAAGTGTAGAAATGTAAGTGTGTGTGTGGAAATTGGGGGATGCAATAATGATCGCTTTGGAATACTGTGTCCCAGGTTGGGTGGGGGAGTGGGGAGCAAAACATCTGGCTCTCCCTCAAAAGTGTTTCCGGTTGTTTGACATGTTTTTTTTGTGTTGTTATTTTGATATGTTTTTTTTATTGTGCTTGTCTCTGTGCTGCTGTTCGGGTTGGAACCTCTTCCCTGATGTCACGTATTGAGCTAGTCGGCGACGAAACTGCAGCGACATTTGAGCCAAAATTTAAAAATTCCAAATTTTGTTTGGAATACATTAAAAGCTGCGTAATACCCATGCTGAAGGCAAAATTTGTCACCGAAATAATTGGTTATAGTGAAACAAAATTAAATTTGATAATTCAAGAGGTTAAAAATGTGGATTACATGATGTTGTGATATTAATGCTTTAAACTTTCAGAATAACCAACCATCATTGAAATTGGATTCAAATCGATATTGTAGACAAAAATGCACGCCTGGACTGAAAAGCTATCACCTCGTGTACATAAGTTTCGCACTGTTCGGCTGTGTTTTATACTGGCATAAAGATTGTTAGTATGATTAGGCAGCCAATTAGAAAATATGTTTTGGACTTATTTGCCTTTCAAAAGCAACTATTTATATAAAAAATGTATTATCGATATCTAAAGGGTACAGACCTGAAACTTATAATTATCGTAAATGAGTTATCTTTGCAAGTGAGGAAATACTTCGAAGTGCTCTAAAATTTTTGAGAGTTTAAAATAAATTCTAATAATTATTATTGTTTTTTTTAAGAATTGTGTTGTAAATCTGTGATAATATTTACAAGCTTAAAAACTTAATGACCACTTTACCACTTTAAAGCCAATTTCTAAATTACAAATATCACTTTCAATACGCTACTCTTAATAAGAATTTTATAAAAATCACAGTCGTATTAGTTTTAAAAATAACGATTATTGAAGAAAACTTATAAATAGATTAAAAAAGTGTTTGGTAAAAAAAGGTAAAACACCTTCAAAGGCCATGAATTAAATTAAATAGAACACATGTGTCTACAATTAACGGACATTAGGTGGTATGAGTAATATTAATTGAATTGAATTGAATCTATTTTTAAAATTTGTTTGAATTTTTTAACTAAATTGCTTTGTATTACTAATT
This sequence comes from Gymnosoma rotundatum, assembly GCA_916610165.2. Lineage (NCBI taxonomy): Eukaryota > Metazoa > Arthropoda > Insecta > Diptera > Tachinidae > Gymnosoma > Gymnosoma rotundatum. The sequence goes on from OU744337.1 coordinate 37,778,209, forward strand.
TTAAATAGGGTTTATTTCCATGCATCTAGAGCTTGATATTTCTTTAGGATATTCTTTTAAAAAAATAACAAATGTTTCAGAAAATATTGTAACAGTTTTAACTTAGATTTTAATTGAGTTTATTACGAAACTGCCTAATGTTACCCAAGATCCTAAAAGGTATAAATTTGCCTTAAAATTTTGCCTTCTTGTAGTTTAATCACCCCTTTTTAAAGTGATAAAGAGTGTGGTATATTTTGATCTTTTGCAGCATTTGGAAAAAAATTGACAACCGGTAATGTGGCTCCCGAAGGTGACAGATTCGAGTAGTTAAGCTTCCGAGTACAAGAAACAAGGGGTAAGAACATATTTACAGTATGTAAAGAAAGTTTCATCACAAATCTCACGAATTAACTTACAACCAACAACATATATAATTAAAAGAGTTTAGTACAAAGAAAAAAAAAAACTAAAAATTCATTTAACTTTTTTGTATTTTATTTACTAGTGACTGTTTTAAAGCGAATTTTAACTTAAATATAAAAACACAAAAAAAGTTAAAGAAGTTTAAGAAATTTATCTGGTAGCATTTACTTTTTTCTAAAAATATATCTAAAGTTTGGATGTTTGTTGATCAATCTCGCTTAAACGACCAAGCCGATTTAAGTGAAATTTCATTCACCAATACGAGGGCTGCTATATATATTTATGGCCTGGCAACACTGAGTGCGGCCAAGTGCAATCTGATATTTCCATTGGAAAGGTTGTCATTTTTAAGCATAATCGTACTCAAAACGTTTTGACGTACGACCATTATTTGTGTTGTTTACAGTGACTTGAAAAAATTAATATAGAAAAAAATGGAATTAACTCGTGAACATTTTCGTGCCATCATTTTTCACAACTTTCGACGTGGATTATTACGACAAGAGTACATTGATGAACTTTAATCTTTGTATGGCGATGAAGCACCATCCTTTAGCACTGTGAAAAATTGGTATAATGAATTTAATCGTCGCGGAAGCTCGCTCGAAGACGAATTCCGTGAAGGTCGTCCAAAAAAGGCTGTTCTGCCAGAGAACATTGATGCCGTGCGTGAACTCATAATGCAAGATCGACATGCGACATACCGAGAGATAGAGACATCCTTGGACATTTCTTCCACCAGCATACATTCGATACTGCATTAACACCTGGCCGTAAAAAAAGGTTTGTTCTCGTTGGATCCCGCACAATTTGAAAGTCGCTCAAAAAAAAGGCTCGCGTCGATTGGTGCAAAGAAATGTTGCAAAAATACGATTGCGGTGCTTCAAAAGACGTTTATAAGATCATCACAGGTGACGAATCATGGATCTATGCGTATCAGCCCGAAACGAAACAACAATCAAACGTGTGGGTCTTCAAAGACGAGCAATATCCAAAGAAAGTTGTTCGTGGAAGAAGCACTTCGAAGCAAATGGTCGCCTGTTTCTTCGGCAAAACTGGCCATGTGGCGACTGTTCCGCTTGAGCAACATAGGACGGTCACTTCTGAGTGGTACACTACAATTTGTTTGCCTGAAGTCATCGGAGAAATTCGAAAAACCAACAAGAGAAGACGAATCATTGTTCATTATGACAATGTGAGCTCTCACACATCGGCTCAAACCAGAGCGTTTTTGACCGGCCAAAACGTCGAATTAATGGGTCATCCGCCGCACAGCCCTGACTTGGCACCTAATGACTTCTTCTTGTTTCCGCACATCAAGAAAAAATGCGTGGTCAACGATTTTCGTCGCCAGAAGAAGCTGTTGAAGTGTTCAAAAACCATGTTTTAGAGGTGTCTCAATCGGAGTGGAAAAAGTGCTTCGACAGCTGGGTTGAGCGCATGCAAAAGTGTATAAATCATGTTGGAGAATACTTTGAAAAACAATAAAACCATTTTTGATTATAAATATTCGCATTTTCACTGTTAGGCCAGAAATATATAGAGCAGCCCTCGTAGATCTTTATATGGATTATTATGTAGAATATATAAATTTAAAATAAAAGGGGAATAGAAAGAGTAATAAGCAATCCAGCTATTCTATATGAACTTTGGTAGTATATTCAGCTTACTTCCTATCAAGTTAAAGCCAATTTTTATATAAATATTTTTTAATCAAGCAGAAAAAAAAAATATATTTATTTTCCTTTAATATAGGAATACAAAGTATCAATATGATTTCAATTGCATAGTTTTGGCCAGGTTTGTTATTGCCTTGCGAAAATATTGCCATAAAATTATGATTCTCGTCTTCCACGTTGAATCTTTTAACATGAGTAATAAATTGTTTATTACGTTTCGAATTGGATTCGTGGTGTTTATAAAAGTAGAGTTACCAGATGGCCTTGAATATACTTAATTTCCAAAAATTATTAATGATTCCCAAGAATAAAAATGTTATTGTCTGGATTTTTTAAAAACAAAAAATCAAAATTGTTCAGGTGTGCAAAACGAATTGCTTACAAAAAAAAAAAAAAAAAAAACAGTCGCTTATAAAGGGTGTACTGAATTTTAAAGGATTTTTATTATATAAAATTTTTTTTATTTTAAAAATCGTGTAAACATTTCAATGCAATATGGTACGGTTTTTCCTTTAAGTGTAACACAAAGGGACCAATTAGTGGACTCAAATTGGCTGTGGCAACACAGCTGCCTGTCTAAACTTCCTTTAAGTGTATTTATTTGAAAATCTGTTGAGAATTTTTTTCAAACGTTTTAAAATTCTTATCTGGCAAGCTTAAAGAGAGAAATTGGACATTATTCAAAGTTAAAAAGCATCAAGTTTTCAGTCCTCTAGGTAGAAGATAATTCAGAATTACGTTTTGTGGGAAGAAACCTTTCCAGGCCCATATGAAAAGACAAGGCTATCAATTCGCCAAAACTCAGTCATTTCTGGACTGATTGTGAAAAATTCGCTTTTAATTGATTACATATTAGTGTCGCACTCATTTAAATTTTAACGAAATTGGTGTCACTTTAGCTCAAAATAACAGAAAGTAATAAAAAAATAAATTTATATATTAAGGATGTCGACATAGCTTAGGTAACTTGATGTCTGTTATAACCACAGGTATAAAATTGGAAATTGGAGGGTGTTAACACAATTGATGTTATTTGAAGTATATTGATCTATCTTTTAAACCGTTTTATTCAAATTAAAAGGTGTCCCCATAGATGATATTATTTGATGTGTATGATTTCCTTTTCTTTTGAAAATTAAAAATAGAAAATTGGAATTTATATAAAGTTTGTCTTATAATTTTTACTTCATATTCGAAGTTCCCCAGTCTGTCTGTTCTGAACAAGGCTTTTTCAAGAATTTTTTTGGACAGGTAGATAAACAAGTCTCTTTAGAGAAACCCATTATTACTACTTTGCAAATAATTTGCTTAAAAGTTAAGTTTTCATCTAAATAATGTTGATTTTTTTACGCAAAATTAATTTCTTTTGTACTTAAGTGCGGGACGATAATTTGCAAAAAAAAAAAAACTACAAATTGTAAATGTTTTAGTTTAACTAAAACAAAAATACACAAGATAAACTTAGAAGTTAATTTAAAAATAATTAGTTAATTTTAAACTAAAATAAAGTTTTGATTTTAATATTTACTTAGAACAAACTTTCTCTAAAATATATTTAGTATTTTTGTTGGTGTTTTTATGATTATTATTTTCAGCAATTATTCTTGCTGGCGTTGTGTGTTCGCCAAGCAAAGTCGGTGTGTGTGTGTGTGTTTCCGCATTTAATGACTCTTAAATTATAAATAACACCACCATCAGTGGCTGCATGCAATTTTTGTAGACTTTCTTTTTATGCGCTGCTGTTGAACTCCTACTTTTCCACAAAAAAAATATTTTTTAGTTATAAATTTCTATGCGGTTGGTTGTGGTTTTTGCTTTATTGAAAAAAAAAATATTTTCCGTTTCCTTTTTGTTCATGATTTGCTGCAACTTCATTTTTTCCATTTAATTTTTTATGCCTGCATCTAAAAATAGTTGTCATAAAATTATTATACTTTTCGTGTAATTTACTGTGGCAAACGGTTTCAAAGAAAAATATAATTTTATTAACCTTGTACGTTTAGACATGTTAACAATGTTTGACTTAATGGCTCCAGTGACTTTCAAAGGGGTGTTAGTTGGATTTTTTTTATATCACCTGTTAAGTAAAATATAATTTTATTAGTGATGAGTGGTGCGTTTTAGAATACTTAAAAAGTTGTTTCTTAAATTTGTAAAAGAGATTTGCTATTTAGATTTACCTGTAACCTGCCATATTTGTTGACTCGGCATAATTTCAAAATATTTACGAGTATTGAAGAAGTAGTCCCTAAAATCTTTTCTTTATTAAAAAAGTATTGTTTTTAAAATTTTTGATGAATTAGTAGTTACGAATGCTCTTAGAAATGAAGAAATTATAACAAAATTGTATTTGAGGCTAAACTGGTGGTTAGCAGAAATCAGGAACAAAAATATATGTGACGACTTATAAAGAGAACAACGATTAAAGCTTTGGTTTGCGTGGAGATATCTTCTAATCAGATTAACATTAAATAATCATGAAAATTCCTCATATTGTCATTTATAAAATTATTTAAATCAATATTTGAGGTCTACAATATATACAATCAAAGGTAAACAGATGCTAAAAATGTTTATAACGGATGTAACGATCTAGAAATTGCTTTTATAGAAATTTACACAAAATTTTTTAAATTTTTTCTAGAAAAATGTAGAAATTTAAATATACGTGCACTTAAGCCCAATAAAAATTATTTGATATTCAACATTTCAATCGCATTGAAATTATTATTTTTAAACCAAATGTCACTCTGGGGTAAATAAGTAGCAATTGTTCTTAACCCTCTTTTCCCCAGAAGAGTTGCGAAAATAGTAGAAGTATAAACGTTGAGCCATTACATGAGGCTTCAAGTGGTAGTTTCTATATGTAAGTGCACGTCAAAAATTTATTATATTAAATTGAAGTTTTTTTTTATTGATTCTTACATCAGTAAAAATATTTACTAATGATTGCTTAAATGTGGTACCGTGAAATAACTCCCAAATGATATAACTATTAGAAAATAAGGAAATAACCCCCAACAAAAAATTCAAAAATCCCATACAAATTGGAAATTATTTCATAATGAAATAACTCCCAATTTTTTGGAGGTTATTTCATAATTTTTCACAAATGAAATAACTGCTAACTGGATTCTGTTTGGAATGATTTTATTCATATTGCTAATTTAGAGTTATTTCATATTTATTTCCTTCATGGTATATTGCGTCTCGGTTTTACTTACAAACTTTTCCTGTATATGGTATTTCGTATACCGGCTTCGCTAACAAAAATTTTCCTCATTCAACCTTTAGGTATGGTACAGAAGTTATTATAATGGAAGCTATTTAATTAGGACTTATTCCATTAGTCTGGCTACAGAGAAAACTTTTAGTCAGCGAAGCCGGTGTTTGTTATACCATAGAGAATAAAATCGTTCCGGCCGGCCGAATGCCGTCTATGCAGCAAACTTTTGGTGAGCGGAGCCGGGGTTTGTTATATCCTTCCATCCGGCCGAAGGCCAGCTACATATGCCGGGATGGCTCAATAATCTCTCTATGGTATATCGAGCAGCGGCTTTGCTAACAAAATATTGTCTTTATAGCCGGCCTTTGAGTGTATATTCATGATAGCTGGTATGATTTTAAGGACCTCCTTCATCGGGAAGTATATGTTATACCATAGAGGTTAAAACAGTTAAACAGTGCCCAAGTGGAAATATAATTTGTATTGGGAGTTATTTCATTTTTGTTGGTACTTGTTTTATTTAGAAGTTATTTCTTTTTTTTATATATATTTGTTTACCGCTTAAGTTTTTGAATTTTATTTTAATTTAGCGTTGGGAGTTATTTCGTTTTTGCTGGGAATAATTTCATTGGGGAGTTATTTCCCGGTACCACATTTAAACAGTCATTAATAAATATTTTTACTGATGTAAGAAACACAAAAAAAAAAAAAAATACAAAAAAAAAAACAAAAAAAACTTTAATTGTTGCAGTGTGTGTTATTATTATAAAATAAATAAATTAGTATTATTATTCCCTAACGAGCTCTTTGAGTTAATTCAATGATTTGTTTCCTTCGAACAATGTACTAGTCGGTAAAGAACAATCTCAATAATGTTTTATTCTTTAGCTCCATTCCATTATTAAAGTGGCAGAATTAATCCCTAATAATAATGAATTAAAAATTAGTGCAAAAGCCGGATTTGCCGGCAAAATCATTCTATGATTCAGAAATCAAAGTGCTGTTAAATTGATCACAAAATAAACAGAAATACTATTCGAAATTTTAAAAATCTTATAGCAGCCACAGGAGATGAGTCGATATAAATAAACTTTGTCTCAGAACCGTTAAAACACAAGTAGCAATATAATGTCAAATTCAAAAATCTGAGTAAAAGTAAAGCAATGCTTGAGAGGAATCTGTCTTCGAGATTCTATAACTAAAATAAAATTTTGTCTTAATTTACATATTAAGACAAAATCTTGGTATTTGTGTGGGTTTTATTTACACAGAAAATAATTGTGGCACCTGTTTAAAGTTTTAAGATTGAAATTTAATTATATTTTTAATTGACTCTATTATTAGTTATTTATTATTAAATAATTATATTTATTACACTAATATAAAACTTTCTTATCAAATAACTAACTGAGAAATTTATAATTGAATAAGAAAGATGAAAATTTTTTTCAATTAAATAAAAATTGAACCAGTTAAAAATTTCATAAAATTTAAATTTTAAGACAAATGAAACCTGCTATAAGCCGAAAAGTTTTTTCTTTATTCCCTTTTTTGTTAAAAATTCAATTAGCTCGTGAAAACTTTATTTTGCAAATGAATAGAAATTATTTCGGTTTACTCATAAACTAAATGATACAAAAGTAATGGAAATGTGGATATTCAAAACTTAAATACAAATTTATCCATTAAATTTTTACAAGTCACCAGGTCCTGCCTGTGCATAAAAATAGAGCCAGCAAATTTAGTTACCTAAAATAATTTTATTTTGTTTACTGACTGGATTTTTTCCCATTAATTATTATTTTTTTACCTCAGTACTTCGTGGAGTAACCCTTGTTTTTTTTATAACGTCTAAGGATCGTTTTGGCATTGAGTCCACGTTTTTGGCATGTTTCTACAGGAATATTTTCCACGCATCCTGAATTAAAGTCCAAAGTTCGTCTTTATTGGATGGTTTTGGTCCCCGAAGACACATTTTTAATATTTGCCACTAGTTCTCAATAGGATTAAAGTCTGGGCACTGCGCCGTCCAGCTTAAAACCTTGACGTTATGTTCTTCAAATCAGTTTTTTGCCTGCTTTGATATGTGTTTCAAGCCATTGTCTTGTTGAAACGCCCATCGGAGCGGCATTTCCAATTCAGCATAAGGCTTCGCAGTGACTAAGAATATTTGTATAATAAGCGGCATCAATCCGAAATAAAGGCCCAATACCATAATATGAAAAATATTCCCATACCATTATGTTTCCGCCTCGATGTTTAATGGTTTTTGTGGTGTATTGTGGACTGAATTCGGTGTTGAGAGGTCTTTGTACAGGAAATATGCTTCTGTCTGAATTAAATAAATTAGCTTTCGTTTCGTTAGACCATAAAATATTTCTCCATTTGCTTACAGGCCAATCTACATGATTTTGGGCAGATTCTTATCTTTTCTTAAGGTGCTTTTTACTTGGGTATGGGACCTTTCTACTACATCTAGCTTTCAAATTTTTTCTAATGAAAAGCCTTCTTAGGGTTGAGGTAGAAACATCTTTTAAGGATGGAAGAGGTGACAAAAGGATTTTTTTACATGACGCAATTTTTTCGCTCCAGTAGAGGTGTAATTTTCGACGGTCTTCCTCTATTTTCTGACTTGCTTTCATATTTGACGGTGCTTTCTACCATTTTTTTGGAGCACCCAATTATTTCGGCAATTTGTCTACAACTTTTTCCTTTATTATTAAGTTTTTTTATTGTCTCCCGGTTTTCAAAGGTACAATGTTTTCTCCTGCCCATTGTAAATACTGTTATATGAAAATGTTGTAAGATTCCTATCGAATGTACTTAAAAAACACTAAAGTTAATTATTTTTCAAAACTGGCTCTATTTTTTGGCACACCCGTTTTCGCATCCATATTTATACCGATAATAAAATAAAGATTTATGACGTTGAAGCTATTTTAAACATAACGGGATTACATTTGTAAGAAATGTGTAAAATTAGTGGAACAACTCTTTTATGCGTACTTTTTAGTATAAGGAATTTATAAGGGGTAAGAGTATTGGGGATCAGGTGGCTCTATTGAACATTACTGTATATCGGAGTAATTTATTAGATGGGCTAATTAATTGCCAATTTTCTTTAACATCACCATTATTTTCACTAATGGTAATGCATTTTTCCAAAAAGACTTGATTGATAATTATTTAAAAATTAAAGTCATTATCTTTGATTCGTGGTGGTCATTATAATGTACGTCGATTTTATCAACCATTGGTTTAATTTTTAGCATACATGCAATTAATTTGCAGTTACCGGTTCGTTGTGACGTTTTTGTAAAAAATAAAGAGGTTGTAAAATTTCAAGACAACTTAAGATCAGTTCTATACATTTTTTCTAGTCATCATCGACGCAGCCCCTTATACGAGTATGTGAAAGTTTATTTTCAAATTAAAAAACAAAAAATGGATTTTTTTGCTTATTTTTTTGATGATTTTTTAAATTTTTCTTTTATTTATGTATATCCCAGTAAAAAAAAGTGAGGAAAAAGATGTAACGAAAACACCACATCTATATGAACGAAGTGGTGCCAATTCGGGTGAAAAACCTATGAATTTTACATTGGCATGTCATTGAAGGCATGTTGTTGGTTTTTAACAAAATTGTACTACTTTTAAATAGGTTTCTAAATGCTAAAAAGTTTCTATAATGAGAACTTATTACATTATATGTTGTTTTTAGAATATATATTTCTTTGCTAACTTTAGAGCATCTCTTAAATTAGACTTAAGCGATTTTTGATTCGAGTTCTTATCATATGTTCTATCTGACAAATAAATTAAAATTGTACCATTAAGAACAAAATAAGAGATGAGGCTATAATTAAATCAAATTTCTTTAGAAAATGTGCATTCGTATTGAAAATTTGCATTCTTTTGATAAGCACGTTATAAGATTTAATTGTTTTTAAAATAAATCGGTACGTATTTTAAAACAGTAACGAAATAATATATTAAGGAACTTGGACTAGACAAGCTGTTTGTTATGACTAACTTTAAAAATGTATTATGGTCTACCAAAACTTTTGGACATTGTCTCACAAAGGCCTTATTTTAATCCGCGACTTCCTAAAAAAGTTCTTATAGAACTCTAAATAAAATTGTAAAATAAAACAAGTCCTAAAATTCGCCCTTTAATTCGTTTATAGATTTAATAGGGAACTTTTTTATGTGCTTCGGTTTTTTGCCTTTCAAAAAAATTTTTGATTCTGATTTTTTATTTGTTAAAGTAGTTGGTTAAATAGATGATGTTTACAGTGTGTACAACCTAAGGGAGATAGATGCGAAGAATGCCGATGCAGGACGCGGCGGTATAGAAAGTGCATCATTACATTCTGCTGGCGTCTAATTTTTCTTGTTTTTTTTTTTTTGAAAACGTCCGCATACATTTGTAAAATAATTTTTCTTTCTAAAAAAGGATTTTAGAGATTAAAATAAATTAACTTAAGCCAAAATCACTTTCGATTCATTAATAATAATAACGTTTTGTCACTTTAAAGCGAGAACGCCAACTTTGTGTTGAAATTTTGTTAATTTTGGTTTGCTATGAAAGATATGAAATTAAGTTTTATTTAAAATTCTTGTAGTTATGCAAGGCAAAATGTAAATCTAAGAAGTAGTTCAACATGTTATTTGAAAAAATATTTTAAAAATAACTTACAAAATCTAGAAAAGGTGTATTAGCTTTTTTGGATGTGAATAAGATGCCGTTCGCTAAGAATGACATACATTATTTTTTACTGGGATAAGTTGTATGTATATATATTAAGATATTTCAAACCAAAAAAAAAAAAAAAAAAAATATGTGAAAAAGTTTTTAGATTAACGCAGATTTTACATTAAAATTTACATCTTCAAACCCCACTTTAGAATAAAATTGAAATGACCCCATAATTTTTTACAAATGTTATTTGAAGCCTTTTTAACCTATAAAAACCATATATCGAATAAAGTTAATTAATTGGATTTGTTCCGCCAGCAAATATTACAACAATATATAGAATTTTTTAAGGGCCGAAAATAATTCCCGTTTATTTTAAATAAAATCAAATATTGATTATTAGTGGTAAAGCTAGTTCAAATGGCCATTTCGTTGATTGCTCAACTCAACTCATCAGGGAACCTTCTACCATATTTTAGATAAGCTAAAGCTGCCTATTATATTTAAAAAGTTTTTTAACCAACTGAGAAGTGGACAAAAAATTAATAAACACAAGCATCAAAGCTTAAACAAAATACCAATAATCAATAGTGACTTTATTTTTGCTTACATTTCTACATACACGTAGTTGGTTTTTACCCACTCTACGAGTAGTTGTAAGAAGTAATCAAAATAAAAAGCACGCGGCAAATGGCCATAGGAACTAGCTTTACCACTAATAATCAATATTTGATTTTATTTAAAATATTTGGGATATTAGCACACTGAAAAGTGAACTAATAGAAAATAATTATTCCCAAAAATCATTTTAAATAAAAATTGCAAGTGCATGTGCAAAAAAGGTCTGGCAACTCACTATATTTTTGAGTTTATTATAAACACAAATGTATGGTGTTGCAGCGTGCTTTTTATTTTGATTACTTCTTACAACTACTCGTAGAGTTGGAAAAAAACCAACCACGTGTATGTAGAAATGTAAGCAAAAATAAAGTCACTATTGATTATTGGTATTTTGTTTAAGCTTTGATGCTTGTGATTATAAATTTTTGTCCACTTCTCAGTTGGTTAAAAAAATTTTTAAATATAATAGGCAGCTTTAGCTTATCTAAAATATGGTAGAAGGTTCCCTGATGAGTTGAGTTGAGCAATCAACGAAATGGCCATAGGAACTAGCTTTACCACTAATAATCAATATTTGATTTTATTTAAAATATTTGGGATATTAGCACACTGAAAAGTGAACTAATAGAAAATAATTATTCCCAAAAATCATTTTAAATTCCCGTTTAGGTTTATTAAACGTTATTCCTTGTCTTTATACTCTAAATAAATATTTTTTTTTATCAAAAATGTTGGTCAAGGATATATGATTTAGGATTCTCAGGAAAAATGAAATAAGATTTAATAGCTGTGGTTTTAGATGACTTTAGATCTCCGACACAATAATTTATATTTATTATGCTTAAAATTGGTAAATTATTAATTTATTTTTTGTTATTTATTAAACGGTTTCATTAAGAAATTTGTTATATTTTGCAACAATAAAAAAACAAAATAAACAAACAGATAACTTTACTTCCTAAAAAAATAAGACCGAAATTGCAGAAACAAAATTTAATGCAATTTCAAAACTGAATTAAAAAAATTGCAGTAACAAATGTTGCATGTCTGGACGAGGAGATACAGGTTTTTTAAATAAAAACTGAAATCTAATTAAAAGAGATATGATTGGTTTCATGCATTATTGATATACAAGGTAAAATAACATTATGAGAAAAGTACAATGCTTTTGAGTTAGAGGATTCTAAACTCATGCAATTATCTTGACATCATTGCAAAATGGGTTGTAAATTATTATTTACAATTATTTCGAAACAAGTTGCATTTCAATCACTCGCTAAAATTTAAAAAATCTCACAATAAAAGTCGTTCATATACATAGTCGTTCATATACATGGTAAATAAAATAGGTGCCAAAATGGATCCTTGTAGGACTCTTATTGAGATTTGTAAGGTAGGAGATCTCTTTCCTCCAGACGCCGCAGAGTAAAATCTCTCGTATTAGTAATGAAGGAAAAAAAAACTTACATGTTGATGCTTCAAACGAAAAATCTGTTTAAAGCTTATAACACAAATTTTCATGACTGAAAGAGCCAAAGGCTTCACTTAAAACAAGGATTAAAAGCAATAAGTTTTAGTATAGTCTGTCTTCTATTTTTGATATAACAAATAAGATGAGTGAGGAAGGCGCATGTGATGCGTAAGATTGCTCCACATTGAGTAGAAAAAGAAAATCAGGAAAAGGTAAGCATCATTTTTTGTTTTCCGGGTAATTAAGTTGGTGAAGACTCCTCTACATTAGAACAGCGAAGTAAGAACTGTTGCCCAAACCTGAGAGGAGCATTGTTAAGCAACAGCAGTCACAGCTGATATTGGGAAAAGATCATGTTTCAAATGTCGTCAAACTGCAACATACTGTGAATGTGTGCGGGACTTGAATGCACGTGTTTGCTAAACAAGACATCAAGCAGTTTGAGAAGGGAATGTTAAAAAAATTAACACGTAAGAGGGCTGTATTCGGCTATTCCGAATCTTATATACCCTTCATCATCTTTGGATATCTAGTTTAGTGAAGTAACTCCAATCAAAACAGCAAATATTGGGGTGACAGATAATTAAAAAGTAAGAAAAATAAATAAGTACTACATGTACATAATAATACATAAAATTGTTACCGGCTCTTAATGGGTTTATCAATTTTTAAAATTATTAATATTTTCTTAAAGATCACTTCAAAAGCTTTTAAATGGTAGCCATATAAATATTTAAAAAACATTTTAAATTTCAGAGGCCCATAACTCGGAAAATAAGGGCGAGCGCCAATTTTTTCACTTGATATTTTTTTTGTTATTTTTTATTTTTTTATCACCCCATATATTTGTTTCTTTTATTGGAGTTACTTCATTGTTCAAAATATAATGAAAAAATTAGAGGTAGGCGTGGTGGTTTGCCCGCTGGGTCAAAGGACCTATCTTGCTGATTTCCAATAGAACATCTTGAATTTTAGTTGAAATCAAGTTTGCACAGGCTTAGACAGACGGACATCGCTCAATCGACTCAGAATACATGTACTTTATGGGGTCGGAAATAGATATTGTAGAAATTACACAACGAATGAGAAACTTAGTTATACCCTTTTTCCACTTTTTGTGGTGAAGGATAAAAAAATTCACGCTTATTCACTGAATTTAAATAAAAAAATTGTCACGTCATCAAGAGTTTTGTTTTTGATACCATAAATCGTGAAACTGATAGCTGACAGAAAAATCCGGCAACCTCTCTTATTTACTTGCAGCTTAAGTTGTTGTTATTTTATTAACGAATCCCTAAAGTATGCTTCGATTTTAACAGCAACACATTTGAGCAGAGTTTCTTTCATTTAAACAACTGATTGAGTGATAATTTTAACACATTTTATGTATAAAACCAACAACACAAAACTAATTAAAAATTTTTTATTGTTGATAGTAAAGCTGTTTTAAATTAAAGCGAAAAAGGAATCAATAAACGATTACCTTTTATGTGATTTTAATTTTATGACATTTGTTTGCTTCTGAAAGAAAGCGAAACTATTAATTAAACATCAACATATATTTATATTGAATTCTTTTGGAAATATTGACACGGCAGTTTTCTGTTCGTGTTAGAATTTTTTTATTAATGACAAGTGGCTATAGACACGTGTAGAGTTCTATTCAGTTTATTGTTAATTAATAATTGTTTAACCTTTTTGCTGTTAAGGCAGGTTTATATACTTCTGAAATAACAATAATTTTTTGACACGCAAAGGCGTTTTGAAATGCTTTTAATGTAAGAACCTTGTGAGCATACTTTCTTTCATAGTTCTACACAAATATTTGTGTTCTTATTTTATTTTATTGTTTTTTCTTGCCATGATTGACTCTTTAAGGTTGTTTTTTAGACAATATTCTACTTAATACATTTCAAAATATTTATAGATATTACGTTGTAAAAGTTTAAACCAAACAGCAAATTTCTTTTAAGTTAATTGTTTGTTTTGTTTTTTAAGCAGAGAAGTTTTGTTTTGAATTAAGAACCCTTAACTTTGGAGCGAAATTATTTTTTTTTTTGTTTATTGCTTTTTCATTTTTATCTTTATTTTCAAGTTCAATTATATGTACATATATTTAATTCTTTGTGACAGAAAAATGTTAAGCCAATTTCCTTGTTGTAATAATTTTATACGCTTCACCACAAGAAAGTGTATAATTGTGTTCCTCATATATAGGGGAATTGAGTAATCGTGTTGAAATCAGTTTCGCCACTAGCCCAGATGAGCTATAGACAGTTTACATCCACTATTTTCTCAAACATAGTTTCGAAGGAGGTGTATTTGAAATTTAGCAACAACGATACAGAAATGGTGAAGATACACATCAAGGCAGACTTATTTTACTAGATAGTGTCGTCCGCCCAGCTAGTTAGTAGTTGGAAATGTCAAAAGTATTTGTATTTTCCTTTGTTTATTTACGAATTTCAAAAAACACTTACAACAAGCGTTTGCGAGACAAAGCAAGCATGTGCATTGAGAGCAATTATCTTTTATTTTTCTTTGTGTTTTTGACGTTTCCAACACACAAAACAACAATAAAAAGGCATGTTGTTTTTGTAAATGTTGTATTTGTTGTATTACCGCTACTACCAAGTAAAATAAATCTACCTTGATACACATGTTAAAAAAAGGCGGGCGATTTTCAGATATAATTGTGTTTTTTTTGTTTGTTATTTTTGTGTTTTGCATTGTTGTACTAAAATCCGAAAGTTAAGAAAATTACTACAAATTACCAAGTGATTGTTATATTGCGAAACTATTTAAATTTCATTAAAATATTACATTTTCAACAAAATTTAAAACTCTGCTAAAAATTGTTAACCAAAAAAAGTCATCAAAAACTGAAAATACAGAAAAAAAAATCAATACGAAAATTAAAATTATTGTTAATAATACCCTGTTCGGACATACTCTTTAATTAAGACATTTAAAATATTAATTGAGTATTTAATTTTGGTGTTCACACATATTCAATTTAATTTACTCAATTAAAATTTGACAGAAGTTGTTACTAACTTACTTCAGTACTTAAAAAGAAGCAGCGAAAGAGTACAGATGTGAATGTTTATAAATTTGCTCTACTTTTGTTACTGGCAACAACAGAACAGCTGATTCTTGTTCTGTTTTAGAAAATAAATTAATAAATATTAAATACTTTACTTCCTACTTCACTTCCCACGAAAATATTTATAACACATCGTTGATAGTCTAATATGGTGTGGCTCTTTTTTGCCATAATTTGTATGGCGATTTCAAAACCAAATATCTACTGCTGAAATTTTTTACAATCACACAGCAGAAAATATAAATAATAAGTATAGTTTTCGGTTTTAAATAAAAATATTTTGAATTGAAGCTAACGTTTGTATAATAGTTAAAAGAAAGCTGAGAAAACTATACACAAGTAAACCAAAGAAATAGAACAAAATTAACTAAAAGTTTTACAAAAAAGATAGAAAAATTTTGGGCAATTTTGCAAAGTATTCGAAAATCGATGGCAAAGCTCTTGCAATCGATGGTAAAGCTCTTGCAAATGCTAACTGTTGCAATAAAAAATGCTTTATATGGTGTTCATACATGCGTTTTTAATTGAAACAATATTCAGTTAATTGTCAATATATTTTTAGTGTTCATACATACTCAATATTGATACGACAATTAGCAATTGACAAATGAAAAAAATTGTTTAAATTTTTACTTTTTGTGTTTGTGGTTTTTATCATACTAAATGGAAAAACATTTTGTTTTAAAAAAAGAAAAATAAAAATCTTTCAAGCAATGCTTTCCAGTTTATATTTCAAATTAAATATCTTAAAAAAAAAGAATAAAATTTGGAAATCCTGTTGGAGTTGGAGGAAGCAGCAGTTCTTGCTTTTTTCAATATAAGAGGAAAGATCATACGTCATTTCACAGAATCCTCTTCTTTTTTGATTTCACGCCTGTTGATGAATAAAAAAGTTATTAACAATAAATAATTTGCTAATAAATTTGATTTTAATAAGTTTTCCACCCTTAATTTGTTTGTCCAAACTAGTGGTACAATAGAATTTTGGTCACACTTTTCATGGATATTCATATTTAAGTAACTTAATTTTTATAATTTTCTTATTCTGAAAATTACAACCACTTTTTTTCATCAAATATATTTTTTTATTTTGTTTTTGTTTAACAATATTTTTTGACAACATACCTAAATTTTGTAGCAACAAATTGCCTGTTATTTTTTGTGTTGTTGGATTGTTGTAGCCGTGCAGTCACCTGTATTTATTCGCCTCGGTACTGTTGTTGTAAAAGTATGTTTACTTAGTATTGTTCTTTTTACTAAACACACTTCTGACAGTGTTGCATTATAAATTTTACTCATTATTAAAACAATTATCTCTTAATTGGCAATAAGTAAATTGTAATTTTTGTATGAAAATTTAGTCTCAATAATGGACTTAATTGTAATAATTTGAAAATTGCTGCATGTATGAACACCATATTAAGCATCGAATACCGCTTTTTTGCTGTTTTAGATATAAATTTTTATGGTTGTTTGTTATTATCGTCGGTTCGCCTTTACTTTGCTATTTTGTTCCCCAAAATGCGTTTATTTACATTTTTCATTTGGAATATTAATGTTGTACATTTTTATTTTTCTCTATTGTTGCTAGTTTCTGCCGAAAATTTATTGAACAGACCTAATTTTTACATAAAAAGTTTGTGTTTATAAATTTGGAAAAATAAAGAGAAGTTCGGCTTTAAAAGAAACTTTACTTATTTTTATTTGAAATATAGAACTCTTTCAGTCAGTACGATCAAGTTCTGACTGCACGCTAGCCTGAATCTCTATTAAATTTTCAAAAAATTTTTCATTTCATTTAATTTTATTTTTAATTTTTATGGCATTTAGTTTTGTCATTGTATAAGATTTTCTCTCACTGAACACACAAGTTTTGTATGAGGAAACTTAATCAATTAATGACTCAATTAAGTAATAATTGTTCAATTTATTAATTGATTTCTTATATGGTAAATTGGCTTAATTTAGGGCCTTAATTGCGATTATATACGATTTGGTACAGTGCTGTTACTTGTTTTATTTAAACTTGGCGGACTTAGAGTAGAGAGGGCCGTGCGATATATCCTTAAGTAGGTAAAAAAAACACGACAAGAAATTCATTGTTCTTTCGGCGCTTATTTGATGAGTGTTATTTTGTTTCTCACTGATTCATTTGATAGTAAACGACGGTTTTAATATTGATTTAACTGATGGAGTAAATAAAAAATTTAGGAATCAATAAATTGAGGGCACTGTGGCCTCCATGATATGTGCATTTGGTAAAGGGTTTTTTAAGCATGATAAAGCTTAAAATTATAAAAAATAACAATTAACATTATGAACAGACTCACGCTTGAACAACGCTATCAAATCATTCAAGTTTACTTTGAAAATCAGTCATCAATTCGAGCAACTTATAAACGACCGTTTGATTTTTATGGTGCACATAATCATCCGTCTGAGTAAGCCACACGTCGAAGGAATGTGCGTACTGAAGAGAATATCGCTGCTGTTAACGAAAGTATGGAAGAAGATCCAAATTTATCGATTCGTCGTCGGTCGCAGGAATAGGGGCATAGACCCGTACAAGATCCAGCTAGTGCAGGAATTAAGGCGTTCTTTCACCGATTGGGCTCTAGAGCAGTTAGTAAAAAACCCGTTGTTTTATCGCCAAATTGTGTTCAGCGATAAGGCTCATTTTTGGCTTAATGGGTTTGTTAACAAACAAAATTGTTGCACATTGAGTGAGACTAATCCACAACATACTCTGCAGACTTCCTTACATCCAGAAAAATGCACCGCTTGGTGTGGTTTACACGCTGGTGGCATCATCGTCGGTTTCAACAAGATGGCTCTACGTGCCATACGGTGACCGCAAACATCGAGTTATTGAAATCAAAATTTGGCGATAAGTTGAAATGGACCTGTAAATTGGCCTCTAAGGTCGTACGATTTGATTATTTCCTGTAGGGTCACGTCAAGTTTATGCTGATAAACCAGCAACAATTGACGCTTTGGAGAAAAACATTGTTCGTGTTATTCATGACATACTGCGAGCAGTAGTTGAAAAAGTGACCCAAAATTGGATGTCCAGAATGCGCTTCGTCATGAGCAGCCCCGGTGGCCATATGCCCGAAATCGTTTTTAAATATTAATGCGATGTTCTAATCTTTGGTATAAAAAAATTCTTCATTACAATTTAATTTCTATCAGGCTTAAGAAAACACCCGATATATAGACTACTGAATACGTGATTTTTATATCACAGTGTCCTTCTTTGACGATACTAGCTTAAAAAAGGTAATGCGTCTACTTATTGCGAGAGGCGCGGTTCTATACTTAACGTATAATCTGCAAGGATAAGATCTCCTATGGTGTTCATATTTAACAAATATCTGTCTGTTGTCCAAAGTCTTACGGTAGCTAGTGCTAGACATTTACACACAAAGTGCGCTACCATCAAAGCGTCTCCAAGGCACAGTCTGCAAGTATCATATTCTTTGATTTTCATCCTGATCAGATGTTACTTCTAGGTTCAATGACTTTAAACTAGTAGAGTAATCTCATTTTAGGTATCCATACCATAAGCAAACACTTTACTGGCTTTCCTGCTGAGATGCACCATTTAAGCTGTCCTTCTAACTTTCCAGGTGTATTAAGTCTACCCATTGTTGTATCTAGTACAACTTTGAGTTCGAGTCCATAGAAATTTATATCGGGTACCTGTTTTACTAGTTCGTGTGCTGCTTCATTTGCAGCTGTGTCTATATGAACTTTAACCCATATAAGCGCTACTTTCTTTACCGAAACGCTTTCATTTTATTATAGAACACTGCATGCAATTCTGCAAGGGAAAGGATCACGCAAACGCAGAGTAAACGACTAATTCAGCTTAGATGCTCTTACTATACCGCCCATAAAAAAATCATAAGTAAAACCCCCGATGTCGTTTGCTATTCGCTAATTGCGTATGACGCCTTTCGCAATAATTGTCCGATGTGGCTTTTTGAATACTTTTCTTCTGCGTATGCCTTGCAACTGCATCTAAGTCTCTCTAAGAACTTTAATAACCAGGTCCAAAATATTCTTGTGCCTAAAGTTAGTGCGGTTGAGTTTTTGCCTTAAACAGTTAAAAAAAAAAATACAAATAATTCATTAAATAAAATCACAAGTCCCATTTGTTCGTCCTTGAGTAAGACCCTTAATTAAATTAATTTTTCTTTAGCAAGTTCCTTATCTTAATTACTTTTCTTCTTCTTCTTCTTCTTCTGAAAATTATTCCATTATTTACCATTTAGCTTATCATTATACTTTTGTATTATAATATGACTTGAAATACGGCAGCTACAAATTGATTAAACGCTCCATTCATTAAATTCTTTATTTATCTAATAAACTGGTGTGTTTTTTTTTAAGAAGCTGACATTTACTTCATTTAAATTTTTTTTATTCTTTTACTAATAAGTATAATAGATTATATGATTATACAATGCGAATACCTGTTGTTTATTTGAGTGACAAATAGTCTAGATACAAAGTGAAAAACGGAACCAAAAACAAATTTTTATTTGTTTACTTTTTATATTAAACAACCCCATAGTGTTGAGAAGACTTTACATATTTGTTAATTAAAAATAGTTTTAGATTTTGTATAGTTTATTTTTAATTTTCTTTTAAATAGTTTGTTATAATTATCGGTTATTTGTTTCGGTATATTCTGTAATGGTTCAACAGCCTAAAAAATTTCAGTTCATTTTAATGATTTATTGAGGAAATTTGTTTTTCTATATGTGTGTTTAAGTCATTAAATGTTTGCTGCCGCTGTTAAACAACTAAATAAATCATTTAAATAATTTGTTTCTTGTTGGACAATACTTTCATTGCGTAAAGTTTTTTTTTTTTAATTATAAATACTGAAAATGATCTGTTGTTTTTGACGTCTATTTGTTTTATTTTTATACTTACTTTCTCGAATTAAATATTTAAAGTTCCAGAGGTTCAAGGTGTATTCGAAAAACAAAAAATAATAATTTGGTAATTCCTTTTGTTTTCAAATATTATATTGTACATACATACGTACATATCCATCTGTGTTCGTTTGTTTGCTTACAATAAATATCAAACAGTTTATTTTAAATGATGTGGGAAATTTTAAAACAAATTCTAATTTAGATTTTGTTGACAATTTACGTCAATTGAAGGTATTACGAAAGGTAACTGTTTGAGTAACTGTTATTGAATAACAACAAAAAATACTAAAAAAAATCGCATTAGCTTGGTGTTAATAGTAAAAAACTGTATCTATCTTTTGCAGATTTTATTTCAAAAAATTTTTTATTGAATTGCAAACAAAACAAAAAGAAAAAGTAAAAATTCTATTCTTAAGAAAATCTCATTAGCCTAGGTCAAAAAAAAAAAAAAAAAATACGAAATTTACTTTTTCGATGTAAGAAATTTTTTAAATTTCATTACCGAATTTTTTTATTTTAATTAATTGAAAATATTTTGTTAAGAGTGTAATTCACAGTCTTACTAACAACTTTGGTAACCATTTTCAAAAGAAAGCAAATGTAGATAATAATTTTTAAAACATCAACTTTGGACTAACTAGTTAGTAAGTAATGATTTTAAGACTTAAACTTTTAACAAATGCATTACTAAGGGAAAATCAAGGGTTAAATCATAGTCATTAGATAACTGTAAATGACTGTAAATTTGAGCTTAAAGCTAATAATAAAACTAATATAGTAGCGAAATATTGAGAAAATAAAAATTAAAATTAAAAGACCTTGTGCTTAAATAATAAATTAAAAAGCTAATAATAAAACTATAAAAAGTGTTTTGAAAAAGTACTTTTAAAAAAAATTATTCCTAAGAGAGTAAAATAAGTATTTTTTTAAAGACAGATCTTAAAAATCATAATTTTTATAAAAAAAATGCTATTTTAAAAAGTTTAATTTTTAAAGTAATTTTGTCAAATAAAGGGCCTTTAGAAACTTTTTGCATAATTGTCTTTTTAAAAAAGTAAATAAGTTTTTTTTGTAAAAAAATGCATTACTAGTTTATTACTTATTTCAGATACCAACACCTTTTTAGGAATGTACCCTAATGAGCAAAAAATTATTTTAACAAAATATTATTGCAGCTGCTAAAAGAAAAAGTACTTCTTTAAATTTGTAAAAAAGTTTTATTTTTAAATAGTGGTTTTTGTAAAAAAAGAACTATATTGAAGAACTTCTTGAAGAGTTACCTATTTGATGAAACATACACTTTTAGAGAAAATTTTTGTTTCTAAAGTAGTAATTAAAAAGTACTTATTAAAAAAAGGACACTTTAAAAAAGTAAAATTTAAAAAAATTTTTTATTGCTTTTTTTTCAAAATAAATATTTAAAAAAAGTTTTTTGTTTGGTCAGTCATTTTGAAAATATCAAGCGTTTAGGTAAATGTACCATTTGAAAAAACACCTTTTACAAAAAGTACGTTTTGGAAAAAGTACCATTAAGCTTTCTTTTAAACATTTCAAATAAAAAATGTTTTTTCACCAGCTTAATAATACTCATTAATGGTCAATTGTGGCTTTAATAAGTTTATATATTTTTTGTTACAATTCGGTCGCAAATATCATTTTTTGTAATTAAAATGTGGTTTATATTTAGAGCTGTCGACTAAAGCATTTAAAATATTTGTCTTTGTTAATTAACATTTTTGCTTAATTCTTCTTTTTTTTGTTGTTTATTGTCTAAAATTTAAAATACTTTTACTTTTTATTCAGTCGTAGCGGTTAAATGATTTATAATTTAAATCAACAGCACAAATAAAATAAAAAACAAAAACATGTAGAAACAATGTCTAAAAGTAAAAAATTAAGAGATAAAATCACTTGAATTTAAGTACCAACAAATATGAAGAGGACTAGAGAAAATACTTAAAAAAATAAAAATATTCTTAATAAAACTAAATAAAAGTTAATAAATTACTAAGATTTAATTTAAGTGGAAAATTTATTAGTTGTTAAATGATGACTTAAATTAAAAAAAAAAAAAAAAAAAAAAAAACACAATTTCGTCTGTTGCAAACAATCTTTATTTGAGAAATTATAAAATATTTTTTAGAATTTTGCGTCCAAGAAAGGAAAACGTAAATAACCTGGATACCAATGTTTTAATTTTTTACTTTTATTTCTAAAAACTTTAAGAGTATATGAGTCATATCATGAGGTAAAATTTGCTTATGCCGTTTATACCTTTTGGTTTAGTATTTCTATTATATTATTCCTTAAACAAATTTAAGTAAAAGTTCGTAATGTAAAACATTTTGACATATTTCCGCCTACAGGAATTCCACCTTATTACATGACTCAGACATAATATTTACTGTCAATATAACTCTCATGTTTTGCATTTGATAAAATGCGTAATATTGGAATGTTAATTAGTAATTTGCCGTTATCGCTTAAAGAACAGTAACAAATAGCATTTCAGCGAATAGGATTGTACTGGTAACAATAGCAGATAAAAATTTTATTTCGTCGTAGAAATAATACGTTTCATAAATATTATTACAAAACTCGTTACATTTGTTAAGGTGGTGTATACCCTTTTTTAAAAAGAGAAAATTAAAAAACAACATAAACAAGTAAGAGTATTATATTCGGCTATGCCGAATCTTATATACCCTTCACCATCTATGTAAATAAAAAATGCAAGTACTGGGGTGACAGAGAATTTAAAAGTAAAAAAAATTTACATAAAAATGACATCGGCGCTTAATGGGTTAAGCATTTTTATAAAAATTTCAGTATTTTCTTAAAGATTACATCAAAATTAAAATTTAATATTGATATTTTAAAATATTTGAAAATTTCAACTTGGAGAATATGGGCGTAACTTGAAGAATATGGGCGAGCGCTAATTTTTTCACTTGATGTTTTTTTTTCTTAATTCTTAATTCTCTATCGCCCCATATGTTTATTTTTTTGATGCTGTCTCGAAGGACATGAACCGATCATGCTGATTTCCAATAGCACCTCTTTCGACACTATATCTGATCGACTGACATATCTATTTTTTTGTGAAACATTAACACAGACGGGCAGGCGGACAGAGGAACAGACGGACATCGCTCAGTCGACTTTGCTATGCATAAGAAGTCAGAATATATATACTTTATGGGGTCGGAAATAATATTGTAGGATTACACACGGAATGACAAACTCAGATATATCCTTTTCCACTTTTTGTACTGAAGGGTAAAAAAAACACAAATTTTGGGGTGACTGAGAATTTAAAATAAGATTAAAATAAATACTATGTAATTTTACATAAAAATGTCATCGGATAGTAATGGGCAATTTTAAATTTATTATTTCCTTAAAGATCTTTGCGAAAGCTTTAAAATGATACCCATATTGATATCTTAAAAAATATAGTACACAATTGTACTTTTCTAAGAAAATTTAAAGGCCCATAACGAAAAATGTGTGCGAACGCCACTTTTTTAACTTGATGTTTTTTCTTATTTTTTAATTCTATATCTCCTCATGTGTTTGGTTTTTGATTGGAGTTACTTCACTAAACAAGATTTGATATAGAAAAATTAGAAGCAGGCGTGGCGTTTTGCCGCTGCCTCAAAGGACATTGACCGATCTTGCTGATTTTCAATAGAAAATTTCTCGAAACAATGTCTGATCGATCATCTAGTGCCTTTGGAAAAGTTAACTTTAACCCGAACAAGGACGGACAGATGAACAGACAGACATCACTCAGTCGAGTTCACTATGTATAAGAACTCACACTATTTGTGTTTTACGAGGTCGAAAATGGATATTGAGAAATTACACACGGAATGAAAAACTTAGATATACCCTTTTTCCACCTGTGGTGAAGGGTATAAAAAGTACCTTTAAAAAATACATTTTAGAAGTTTTTTTAATCTGCTGTTTCTGTATTACAGGCGATCAACTCGTCTGAAAAATCAGTTTTTTGTGTTATTTTCATATAAATTTTCCAGACAATTTGATCGCCTGTAATATAGAAACAGCACCGAAAAGTATTTTTATTTATATGTAAAAAACATTTTTTCAAAAAACGTATCTGGGAAAAGTTTTTTTATAAGAAGTATCCTTTAACCCTTTCGGGACTACTGGGAAAATACGTCCCAGCAATTTTCAAACTGTCGTATTATCCTTATTTTCAATGCAATCGCCAGGGAGGTAAAACTCCCAAACGTCCAAAAACGGATAGCCTTAATATTGGAGACCACTTGCCAGTAGAGCAAGAGAAGCGTTGTCGCTGTGTCCGCTGTTCTTCAATTGGCATAGAAAAGCGAACAAAGATGATATTCTGAGGTTGTAACAACGCCTTATGTTACAAATGTTTTGGGCCATTCCACAAATAAATACCTAATTGCATTCCTAAAATGTTAAAAATAAATCCAAACTTTTATCTAAATCTAATATTATTTATATTTTAGTTATCTTTTTAATTTCGAATCGCTCTTCGAGAACACTGATTGGGATTTTATGTCCCATGAAAATACTTGTTGGGATTATATGTTCCAGGATAAAAGGACGAATTTAAAATTTTTAAGTATGGAGAACATAATACTTTTATTATACTTTGTAGAATATGAAAAAAATTTTACCATACATAATTTGGTCTTCAAAATAAATCTCCGTCCCGAAAGGGTTAAGAAGGAGAAAGTAATTTTTTGGAAAAATAAAAGTATTTCTATAGTAATAATTATTTAAGAAGAGCATGTAATAGTAGATCTTCCAAAAATAAACTTTCTATTAACTAAATTAAAATTTCTTAAAGAGGTACTGTGTACATTTTTAAAAGTAACTTTATTAAAAAAGTAACTCTAACAGATATATTATTAGAAAGTCTCTTTTTAAAGTAAAAGTACTTTTTTAAATAAAAAAAAAAATACTTAATCCCACAGCAATCTTTAAGAAGAGTATATAATAACAAATTGTTAAAAATGAAATCTCTAAAAGATCACATTTAAAACAGTATAATATTTAATATTCTAATAAATCCTTTAAAGAAAGATTTAAAATTGTTTATGAAATGCCTTAAAAAGTACCTATTAGCAAGACCCCTCAAAAGTACTTATTATAAAATGTACCTGAGGTTTAGAAAAAAAAGAATAAAATCTCTAAACAACATTGATTTAAAAAAGGACTTTAAAAAAAGCCTGGATTAAGATGTACTGTATTTATGCTATGCAAGTTTTCATGAAAGTAGCACCAAATTTTTGTTTATTTGTGAAGAAGAGGGTTAAGCAATGTAGGTGTCCTCAGTTTTAATGTTATGTTTATGTTGGTTATGTTTTGTTTAAAATAAGAACTTATAAAGAGAATTGGAAAAAATTGATTCAATAAATGGGATAGTGTAAACGTGGACAAGGTTAATTTTTAGAAAATCTTCATTAAAGTGTTTTTTTAAATTACTCTTTAAAAGAATTCTTCGTTAAAACAGCATATTAAAAATTGCTAAAAAAAACGGCAATTTTTCGAAATAGAACCATAAAATGTTAAAAAGTACTTTTTAATGAAAAAAAAACTACTTTCTTCGAACCCTTGAAAACAGAACTATTTGTTCTAAATAGCATAGGTTTCATAAACTTTCAAAAAGCGGCTACTTGAAAAAAAGAGAATGTTTTTAAATGAATAAAAAACTGCATATGCCCATGAGTTCTTTTTGTACATTTTACTTTTTAATTTCATAAATTTCTTATAGTATTATGAACTTTTATTTCAATATTTACACATCTGTATTTATTTGAACAATTATTTTTTAATTGTTTTCTTCAGCCATTGTTGATTTGTATTTTTTATTTGCATTGGAAATTTTGTTTTTAATTTACGAGCTAAATGAAGTTTTAAGGTTGAGATTTTTTAAGATGAACGATGCCATATCAAGAATATATTCAATGTCAAATTTAAGTGATGTTTTTTAATTTTTTAATATTTAAACATATCATTTATTACACCTACAGTCTTTTTCCATTTCATTTTAAGCTTAACCATTTTTATTATTTATTATATTATATTCCTATTGCTCTTTATCTTCTCTAGGTGTTTCCTTAAAGATTAAATAGTATACTGCTGCAGTTGAATTATATACTTTATTTTTCATTATTCATTAATAAATTTCTAGCTCTAGATTTATCTTTTAATATAATTATTTGTTTTGAAATCATTATTTCATCATGTTTGTTTATTTTTTCGTAATTTTTTTCTTGTTATTTGAGTAGCAAATTGTACGAGGGAAATTAAAATTTTTAATCTTTTCATTTCATATCATAAATCTTTAAAGTTTTTCTGTGCTAAAATGTGTTTGAGTTTTTAGAAGTTTTTTATTTTGAAGATCCCACTTTGATCTCTATGCTAGTAAGCCCAAATCGAAAAGGCTTATTGAAAATCTCTGCATTGAAAAGTCACTGAGAATGAAATTATGTTAGAAAAAAATTACTGTCCGACCCAAAGTGAATTTGTCACACCATAAATTTGTGCCATCCTGCTACACTCAAATACCTTTTACAGTCTTGTTGTTTAATTTGGGTTAAAACAAATTGTTGTGATTAAAGGTCAAGCTATAATGTATAACATAAATTACGCAACTGTCCAAATACATTAACTTGTATGTTTCAAAATATAACGTACTTAAGAAAACTTTTTGTAAATGTCATTTCTTTAAGAAAGAAATGACATTTCCCTTCGGAAACAGCTGATTGTGCTTCGTATTATACATACGTAAAGAAAAATTGCAATGAAGACCTACCATGATTAATTTTGAATTTTTAATTTAATAGGAAATGTAGAAAAAAAGAGATAATTGTATATGCTTTAAGTGATGCACACCGTTGCATTTTGTAAGTTGTAATTTTTTTTAATTGAATTTATCTTACACATCAACAAAAATTGGAAATATGTATGCCTATATGTATGTATATGTATATATATATATATATATATATATATATATAATATATTTTTTAAATGCTTTTTTGTTTTAAAATTTTGTTTGTAAATATTTTTGCAAAAGATCGAATTAAACATAAATGTGCAACTGTGGCAAATTAGTTATTAAGTTTATGTAAGTACATTGTAGCCATCTAAAATTTTTTAATGGTTTGTTGGATTTCTGACTTAAGTTTGGGCTTTAATCCCTTCTGTTTATCGTTTAAGCTGATAGTCGTACCCGAAAGTCTTAGAGAGCTACGGACCACCTACTCAGAATACGAAAAAACGGAAATTAGGCTTGGTAACAAGGCAGTTCATTTAAAAATAGATCTTGTTGTTTAAGTTATACCTCCTAACCTCCTAATGAGGGTCAGCACAAAAAAAAAAAAAGAAAATAGAAAAAACTAAATTCTACTGCATTGTTTTGTGAAATATATTGCTCTTAAGGTTTTTATAAAATTGAGAATGTCAAGTAAAATATTGTTAGAAAATTCAAAACAACTTAGTATAAAAGTTATACACACTAAAGGCCAGGATTTACTGTCATACACAATTGTACTATTAATCACACAAAAATACAAAAATCTGACAGAATTCTGTCATACTTAAAAATCGTTCAAAGTTGGTTCGTAGGTGCCACACTTTTATACAAGAAAGATGCAAAAACATATGGTTTTAATAAATAAATATTTTTTTCTCCTCATCTTAAAAAAATCAACTCTGATCGCACAGAGAAAACTGTTTTATTAATTATTTCAAAAGATTATAAAATCGTACAGATCTGTCAAAAAGTTTGTCACACACATTCTCTTTTAATCCACACTGTCATACTTTTTTAATTACACATGAAATTTTTAAGGGGTCGTACGACTAGTACTATTGCCATTTTAGCTCTTTTGATATTAAGCTAGAAGACAGTCTCTTGATTTGCACACTGTCACGTCTACTTTTCTAAATTAGTGAAGATTTATCACGACTACTCTTATTGATAAATATATTTTAGATTTAAGTTTTTTAGCTTTATTAGTTCTATTACTAAATAATACGACATAATTACTTTTTTATTGGGGATTGCCACGCCCACTTGAAAAGTAAAAAATATAAATATCAAATATTATATTTCATGCAGTAAGGAATATCCTATGAAAGACCGGTACGACAATTAAAAACAGCGTTAGCTTTTAAAAAACAATGCTAAAAAACACAAGAATGTATATTCTCGTACCTTTATACATTTGTATAAAAATCGGAGTACACTTTTTGAACAAAATTGAGCAAAAAACATTTTGCTCAGAGGTCATTTGTTCTTTAGTAAGAATTATAAAAGGTGATTGAAGAAAATAAATAATTAAAAATGTAAACAATTTTAACGCAAAATTTTATAAACAATTTTTGTCAATTTTAACTTCATATCAAATTTTAATTATTATTACCAGATAAATGTATTTTCTTAATGAATTTTTTTTGCATTTTACTCAATAAAGCCATATTTTTCAGTCAATCACTTCTCTTTTAATGCGGCAATAAAATTTAATTTATTTTTGTTAATAAACAAAAAATTATGGTCATAATTTAACGCAGTGTCTTTAAATGTGTGGGAAAACAATAAATAAATACTGCAATTGTTGGTTTAAATTACTTTAAATTAATTTCTTTACAATTGATTAGTGAGGAACGGAAAACAGTGTTGCTTGGGAAAGGTCGACAAGGTGATATCATTTGATTTTTTAAATAAATGAAATATTTATTATAGAATGGATGTCAAAAGCACATAAAAATATGAAAATTTTGTTAACAGGGATGGTCTTTGTGACTGTAAGTAAATGTTAGTTTGCTACAATTTTTCTGCGTGGGAAGTTAGCGCCCAGTTGATAAAAAGCAATGAGACTTTATATTTCTTAAAGGATAATCATTGAATCTCCACTAACTTCCTAAGTCGTACTGACTATAAGAACTAGAGATTTTTTTGCGGAGCGGGCTACAGCCCTTTAAGGAGAAAGAAACTCAAAACATTCTGGGAGTAGGTAAGCGGTACTGATCATTCACCAAAAAAAAAAAAAGAAAATAGTATATACCAAAAACTTATTTAAACACATGTCTGGAAATGCCATCGAAATTTTGTTCAATACCAAAAGAAGTTCTTTAACAAAAAATTAGTTATTCTAACGATCCCTTTTAGAAAACTCATTGTGAATGCAATAACAGAAAATTAAAAACTATTCCTATATAGAAACAGACCCATTTTTTAGAGATGATAATACAGTGCGAAAGTCTGTAGAAAGACATAGTGAGTAGTCATAAATTATTCTAATTTTTGTGTGTAAAACTTGTTGAAACTTTTTGCCTCCCACATCATTGAATTACTATTTCAAATGTTTATCGTATTACACGGATATGATGACTGGACAAGATAAAAGCAGCATTGAAGCAAGTAGGGCTAATTCATCAAATCTTTTATTACTAGATATTATATATTTCGATAGCAAGTTCAGTCACCTTCTTTCTACATTAAATATGTTGGAGGGTATGGAAAAATGTGAGAGCGCATGATAGCATGAATTATTAGGGCGAACGGCTAGGAAAAAAAATTTCGGTCTGACAGTGACCCATACAAGTTAAAGGTGATTTTATCTGAAAATATTCGCCAAGGCAGATGGTTACTGATCCATTTGCACACCAGTTTAGACTTCCAAGTCTGTCTTGAGATCTCTGCCTCCCTAATCTTTCCTACGCGAAGGGATAATTATAGGTTTGGGGCTGTTAAAGTAAAAATTTTGTTGAAGATCTTGCGCTAAAAAGAGGGGAATTTATTCATTTTGCTGTTGATTGAAATATCAAATTTGACTTAAAATATGTGACGTAGATTTTTTATGTATAAAGTTTGACATGTCCAGCGACAACGAGAATTATTGAATACGCCACCGCTACCACTTTATACACGAAAACGCCATGTTAACATTTAATCGAAGCGGCTGGATTTTATACTCTTAATTGCCCTAACTTCTCATCAACTTTGAGTGAAATAATCAACAATGCACTTAAATCATTTCTATTTCTATACATTATCAATGGTGGCATCAGTTTTTTATTACCTAGCAACTCACAGATAGAACCAAATTGTCTTTATTATATTATATTAATTTAATTTAGATTTTTGCCAAATGCCAGATTCTTGCAGTCAGCTCAGACAGCGGAGACAGATTTCTACCGTATAGTTTCGGATTGGTTTTTCCATTGAGTCACTCGACTAGATCCTGGACACGAAACTGTGAATAGATTTATCATAGGACCGCGAAAGTTAGTAAAAGATAAGCTAACAGAACTCCAGTCCTTACTGGCAAGCCTTGAACTTTTGTACATGAAATATTTAGGTATTTATAATTTTTTTTTGCTAAACTTAGCCAAAATAAATTAAATAATATTATCTTTGTTAATCCTAAAAAATGTGAAAAAAAAATCATTTTAAAAGTGAATAATAAAATAAATAAAAATAGACATTTTAAACAAAGATAAAAATAATAAAATTTATTTGAATAAATGCATGCGAAGGCAAGATTTAACATGCAACAAACAAAGGTTTATTTTTTTCTCTTTTAACAAATTTTATTTGAATTTTTCTACAAATCTTTTTTTGTACAGGTCTTTAAAATGTTTTTGCCTTTTAATTCTTTGTTCTCTTTTGTGTTAATTTTTTGTATATTCAGATAAAAAACGACGCCGCAAATTTTTGTTTAAAGACATAAACAAACATTCACCGAGACATAAGATAAGCGACTTAATTACTTTTACCAAAAAAAGAAGCGAAAAAAAATAATGAAAATAATAGATACATAACAAGACTACTTAGTAGTAAAATTGGAGCCAACTAATAAAAACTAAATAATTCTTAATAAAACAAGAAATAATATATAACGAAAAATTATTATCATATGAAAAAAATATTTTTGTTACAATAAGATGTATTAGCTTTGAAGGCATAAAGGCCTTTATATCAATCATTTATAATATATGTATAAAGTACTCTATTATAAAAAAAAATTAAAAATATTTTGTAATTGTAAATAAATATTTTTAAGGCTTCTTTTAAATTCCTAAATGTGTACACATTTATAGAAGTGAATCTCAACTTGTTTATAAAAAAAGGGAAAATTTTGTTTCGGTGCTAGATTCAGCACTTCTTTTTTGTTGATTTAGCAGCAAAATTACCGATGTAGCACTTAGCACTATTTTTAGCACTTTCCAACTCTTCATTTAAAATTTTTTAGCACTTTTAATTCATATAATTTACAAAATGTTTCAAAAAATAATTAATGTACTTTTCTGCAAAACAACACTTTTCGCGCGTAAAAATTGCAATAACAGCAACGTAAGTTTGGCAACATAATTTAACAATTAATTTTTAACCTCTTAAGTATATGTGTATGTCAGGGTTTAAATTGCTTGCTTAAAAATAGCAACAGAACTAAAATATTTGCTTTGCTTACATGTTTTTTAGCAAATAAAAAAAAAAATAAATATCTCAGCATTTACAAAATATTTCATTATAAACGAAGCAAAAGCAAATGCCAAAAAAGATCAAGAAACGTATATACTTAAGCTGACTATGTGTTTCTTTCCGCAGCAAAGCATTTATTTTGAAAATGTTTGCTGTTGCTTAAGCAATAAGTTGATGTTTGTTTCTTCTTTTGCTGTTGCTTTTTAATGGTGAAAAAAACAACTTTTTTAAATTGTATTTTCTTATTTATTGTAAGTAACAAATACATAAATACGTGTTCAATATTTAAAGGGATGAAAAGCAGCGAGTTGTAAAGGGTGTTTTTTATAGACGTAAAGAACTTTAAGTTGGCATCACTTTTTTAACTGGCGGCCATTTTGTCAGCATCAAGTGATTAATATTTAGTTTGGTTTGCCATTTCATCATGAATAGGTTGACAAAAGAACAACGCTTGCAAATCGTGCAAATTTATTTCGAAAATAATGGTTCAGTTCGCGAAGTTTACCGCAAGCTCCGTCCATTTTATGGTCGACATAATCGGCCATCAGAGCAATTAATTCGGTTAACCATGGATCGTTTTCGCACTACGTTTACTCTATGTGATAATACGCATCCGCAGAGACGTCGAACAGTGCGCACCGAAGAAACAATTGCCGCTGTAGAGCAAAGTGTTGAAGAGGACCCGAATGAATCGATTCGCCACCGTGCACAGCAATTAGAGCTTTGTCCATCAACTTTATGGAAGATTTTGCGCAAAGATCTTGGCTTGCGACCTTACAAGATCCAGCTTGTGCAAGAATTAAAGCCGCGAGACCATGCAATGCGTCGTGATTTTGGTGTATGGGCCGAAAATGAGATTGATCTCGATGCTGATTTTCATAGCAAAATTTTGTTCAGTGATGAGGCTCATTTTTGGTTGAATGGCTACGTCAACAAGCAAAATTGCCGCATTTGGAGTGAAGGGAATCCACATGAGACCCTTGAAACGCCATTACATGCACAAAAACTGACTGTTTGGTGTGCTCTATGGGCTGGTGGAGTCATTGGGCCATACTTCTTCCGAAATAATGCTGGAGAGTCAGTTGCCGTTAATGGAGACCGGTATAGAGCCATGATAACCGACTATTTTGTTCCCCAATTGGATGGCATGAATGTGCATGAGTTGTGGTTCCAACAAGACGGCGCTACATGCCACACAGCGCACGTTACAATCGATTTATTGAAGGAAACATTCGATGAGCGCATAATTTCGCGGAATGGACCTGTCAATTGGCCACCAAGATCGTGCGATTTGACACCATTGGATTATTTTCTTTGGGGATATGTGAAGTCGCTCGTCTACGCCAACAAACCAGAAACGTTAGGGGACTTGGAAGCCAACATTCGTGGCGTTATTGCCAACATACGGCCCCACATGCTCAAAAAAGTGGTTGAAAATTGGACCTGTAGAATTGACTTTATTCGAGCCAGCCGCGGCGGCCACATGCCCGAAATCATATTTAAACATTAATGGCATAAGATTATCCTTCCAATAAAGCCAAATTGATGGACATTAAAACGATTTTCTTGTGTTTTATTTCAATTCGAAGTTCTATACGTCTATAAAAAACACCCTGCACCTGCTTTCATCAAAATATTACAATTTTATCAACATTTTACCAAAAATATCAAACTTTGTTAAAATATTGTGTTTGCAATAAACCATTTAAAATATTTATTTTCACGAAAATTTCGAAATTATCAACAATTTAAAAGTTTTCTTAAAAAAACTCCCCTATCGCAAAAAAAAACACAAACTTTAAGAGCTTATATTTCAAAATAGTGCAGAGCAGACCCCAAGGTGACAAATAACCAAGTCAACTTCATTCCAAATAACTTTTTTATATCAAAGGTGACATTCTTCGGCAAAAAACTATATTTAAATTAAATAAATACACTATACTTTTGGTGAAGGGTATATGAGGCAAAGACAAATATATCACTCTTATTTATTTTATTATCACGCAGTATTTGTTAATTACGTATCCATCCACGCTACACCACTACATTGCTCCGGCTAGCTTATCAAATTTACGCCTCTAACTAGACTACACTGCACTGTAGCCTAAATATAGGATACAATTCACGATCTCATGTTTAACCAATGCAGTCACAACTCTTTCTTCTTGTTTAGACATAAAGGCGACTTGACCAGCTTGTCTATTCTGCTAATATACAGGCTCTTTCTCTTACTCATCTGCAGCGACAAAACATGTTTAATTTTTTTTTTTAAAAGGAGCCCACTATTATCATTTTTATTCCTTAACGACTTTCGAAGTTTATGTGAATCGTCAGTGACTGAAGAATTCCCGAGTTCCAGCCAGTTTCCAAATGTTGGTACGATGGAAACACGTATCCGATAGGAAGCCAGGAATCCTTTGTTTTTTATTGGTAAATTACTTACTCGTTGACCAATTCGGGTATGGCTAGGATCTAAATCGTATGCAGGGGATTATTCCTCCGATGTGCAGTTGTTGCAGCAAAGACCGTCAAAGGTAAAGTTAAAATAATATTTAATCCATACTTGATTTAGGACGATCCGCTATTACTTAAAATTTTATTAAATGCAGAAAAATAAGATCATAAATTCAAACCTCAAAACAGCTTTCTATAAACGGGATAATAATTGTTATTGAACAACTGTGGTTTATAAAACTTATAAAAGGCACTAACAAAAGGAAAACATCAGTAAAAAAATCCTAGTCTTCACTTCAAAGCAAGCACGTGTATGTATCAGAGTATAAGATGATATATTTAACGTTGATTTAAGAATATTATGGATCAAATCTAGACGGAGCCTTAGATAGACAGGAAAATAACAAACTAAAAATGTATGGCAGTTATATCTTAGTAGGCTGTGTACCTGTCTGAAAAACAAGGTTAATGAGATCAAGTCTGGGGCAAAAAGCAATATAGTGTAGACAACTCTATAGATTTCGTAATGCGCATGTTTAGTTAACAAGCGATCATGGAAACAATTATAGCTAAAGCCCGAGTGTAAGAAACACAAGATAAAACTTCAAAAAGTAAAAAAAAACTGATGATTATTTATTTTCTCAAAAACATTCTCGAAGTGGGGAAACTTCAGGTCCGTCGTAACAACTTGTAGAAGTGAATAACATTCCAAAATTTCTAAACATATTTCTTTAATTTGTATTTCAATTGTATTTATCGTTTTATTAAAATCATACCGCTTTTCTTTAAAAATGTTAGAGGTTTCGAGAAGTTAAACTAAAACAGCGGCAACAGCATATTCACCAATACTCTGGCTGTATTTTATACAACACACAATTTACAAAAGGTTGTGAATTGACTAATTGTATTTTTGTGCAATAAATTAGCAAATAAGTGTAAAATACATAAATCTGAACTATATTCTTACAAATTGAAGGTAATTAAAATTAAATTGCATACAGTCTTAAAGGCAATTATGAAAAGCTTTATTTATTATAGCTATTGAAGATTGTAGCTACTGCTCTACAACAAATAATTTTAATTAAAGTCAATAAACTAAAATTAATTTAAAATAAAGATGAGAAAGTTAACATTTATATAAAACTAATTTAAGTTTAAAGCGAAAAAAAAAAAATAATTTATAAATGCATCTTTAAGCTAAAAATTATTGCCGAACTGGTTTCGCTTGTTTTGTTTAACCTTTAACTTTTTTAATGGATCATTTCATTTAATACTTTTAAGCGGAGTTCGTCTTTTCACTTATTGATATATGATTTCTTTAAAAAAAACTTTATTGCTTTAAACTTTGTTGTTTAAAATTTATACTTTTCTGACCTTTAATATTGAACTCATTTTTTCCAGAAAAATTTTCTGTTTTGTAACGGATATCAAATGTCAAAACCAATTTAAGAAAGTTTTTTTGTCTACAATTCATTGGGAAGAACACGAAATAACATAAAACTAGTCTTAAAGTAAACAAGTAAATGTTCTACATTCGGCTGTGACGAATCTTATATACCCTTCACCAATAATACAGCATGTATTTATGGCATCCTGAACGGGCTATAAGACCATATGGTTCATTTTCATTACTGGATATCCCATAAAATATCAAATCTGCTTCACCACTTGACTTTGACAAAACCAACAACTACCAAGAAAAATGACATTTTTATGAAAATCCAAAACATAACAGTAAAAATTAATAAAATATTTTTAATAAAATATTAATAAAACGATAAAATAAATGAAAGTAAGAACATTAATGAAGTGTAAATGTAAAGTTAACAAAATCACTTTTATTTTATTTGTTGTGAGTATGAAAATCTTGCTAGTGTCACCAAACATAGTTGTTTACTAGATTACTAGATTTTAATAAAGATTTCAAATCTCGTAAATTTTGATGTAATGGAAATGCACTATGAGCCAGCAAATATAAACACAACATCTACCTGTACTTGATAAGAAGCCCTTTAACAGTGTTGACTTTTTTATTAGCGTCATTATATTTAACAATTATTAAAAAAAATGCAACAACAACAACAATAAAAAAAAAAGAATTATAATATTTACAAATATAAAGGTAAATAAAAAAAAATAATTTTTGT
Source organism: Gymnosoma rotundatum (assembly GCA_916610165.2). Classification (NCBI taxonomy): domain Eukaryota; kingdom Metazoa; phylum Arthropoda; class Insecta; order Diptera; family Tachinidae; genus Gymnosoma; species Gymnosoma rotundatum. The sequence continues at coordinate 37,814,460 of OU744337.1, forward strand.
TTTTGCAACAAATGTAAATAAGACAAATTGGGTTCATGTTCCAGTTAAGAAAAACAACAACAACACATACAAAATTTAATGCATTGGCATATTTTTTGTCATAAAAAAGCGGTAAATAATCACAGTCGCACGTTGTTAGAACAGCTCTATTTGAAAACTCTTATAAAAAATTTTTAAAGTTTTGATGTATGTATACTAATTTAATTTTATCCGTTCTTATTCTTCTACGTTTTTTCTTATTGTGCAATTTTAACAGAAAAATTTTATTCCTACAAAAATAAATGAATAAATCTTTTTGACCACAAACGATACAAATAGAAACATGGATTTACACCTTGGCCTTGAATTCCGTTCTCATCGATAAGTAAAATATATGTACATATGTACTCGTATATATATTCTTCCATTTTCTGCATTATGGATTAGGCTTTACAATAATAATACGACGCACATAGGGGTATTTTGCCAATCTAGCGGGACATTACGTTTTTTATACCCTTCACCACGAAAAGTGAAAAAAGGGTATATCTTAGTTTGTCATTCCGTTTGTAATTTATACATATCCATTTCCGACCTCATAAAGTATATATATTCTGAGTTCTTACGCATACCGAAATCGATTGCGCGATGTCCGTCTGTCCGTCCCTGTGAGTGTAGAAACACAACAGACCACGGTAACGGAAAGTTTTATCGTTGCTGAGAGTAAGTAAACAAAAAAGTAAACGATTCTCTGACGGCATTAATAATATTAATTTTATTTTCATTTCAGCTTTGTGTTTGTTTTCAAAAATATTTTATTAAAATATTTTAATACATTTAAATGAATTAGATAAATTCTTTAAAAAAATCGATGAAATGTAAAGAATATTAAGTACATTTAACATGTACATGGCATTAGAGTCTATTGGACTGGTTAACCTTGCAAGAGATTCAATATGTTTTTTCAAAACCTTCACACAGATTGAATAGCGGGACGAAGAATAAATGATGACCGACTTAAGATGAGACATGGGCATATATTTTTCATCTTTTTAGTTATTTTTTCAATCAATTTTATTTTCATACCTTTTACCTTTTTAATTATCGAACAATAACAAAAACAATAACAAAAGTACCAGTAAACATCCCATACCTTAATTATAAACAAAGCATATCTACTGTATGGAAAAACCACAACAACAAATAACACATGCAACTTTAAATTAAGAAAACAATGGGCTCAATGCGCAGAGCAAAAGAGCCAAAAATAAAATTGAATGCGCATTGCTCAAAGAGCAGAGCATGAAAAGAATGAGCCAGCGCAAAGCGCATAAATGATTGGCTCTTTTTTTCTGCTTGCTCTTTTGCGCATAGCTTTAAAAAGAGTGCGCAAAAAAGAGTGCGCAAGAGCAGAAGAGCAAACGCGCGATCCAATCTGAACCCTGGTTCATAGCATAGCCAGTACATGGCATAGCCAAATATAGCAATCTTACTTGCTTTTAGATTCTCTGAGTGCCCCTCGATTAATGACGGCAAAAGAGAGAGAGAGAAGAGAAATCTGTAATGATCATAGGATGTTAATGATGTAAGAAAAATTGTACCAAGGAGGAAAAAATTCCTCTAAGAAGAACCAATTCTATCCCTGGAGAATGCAGTTCTTTTTTAATTTTCCCATCATTTTGTTAAGCGGTTACAACTTTAAAGATCAAAGTATCTTCAAAACTTTAAAGTTGGACTCAAAAGATACTTAGATGCCATTTTTAGCTCCGCCCTATTTGTCGGCAGTGAAATAAAATATTTTTTGAAAAAATAAAATCATAAAGATTAATTTTTATGGGCTGGAGGAGGTATCCCTCCAATCCCATCCTCAAAATGTCCCTGTGAAAAATTATTTTTAATTTTTTTTTCAATTTAGTTATTTAAAAGTAAAATTTTAAAATAAAAAAACAGAATTAAAATATTCATAATAATAATAATGTTGAAAGACTTCTCCAGAATTTGAATCATAAAAAAAGCATGAACAAAATTGCTTCTTTTTTGTGAAAGGTAATAACCTTTCTTTTGGAGTGGGTCTTATACGAGTAATTAGTGCGTCGGAACTTAGCAAAAGCCTTTTAGTAATATTTTACACTGAACCCTTAAAAACTTTCTAGCAAAATTCTGCCTGTAACGCCGGAAATGTTTGTTTCGTGCCTCTGCTATTGCGCAAAAAAGCAAAGGGATTTTTCTACAGTATAAAAGTAGAGATCGAAAATTTTATAGTGATATATATATATATAGTTTTTAAGATCGCGATGGAGATCACTCAGAAAAACTTTTTCAAAATGTTTTTGACAAAAAATTTAACAAGAAAATACTTTTTTTAATTTCGAACGTAATTTTTTTTATTATAAAAATTTAAAATAAAAATTTTCTAAAAATTAATTTAAGAAGCTTCTAATATAGCCTTTTACAGAAAGAAAAACAATACAAAATCTTTATTCGTCTAGCACGAAAAGTACATTGCGAACCTCTCAAAATCATATAAAGTCAATAAAAATAAAAATGTAGCGATCAATTTAACTTTCCTGATTTTAACAGTGCCCCAAACCTTGAAAATTCACTATACGATGCAGAATTTTGTTATTTATCCAGCTGCGTACTTAAATTTTTACATTTCTCAAAATTAATTTGAGACGAAGCGGTACTAAAGCAGACGTATTGAATTCTACTAGAACAAATCTTAATTTCATAGAGATCTAGGTTGACCTTGGCCAAATTGATTTCAACACTAACGTGGATGGGCAGACGGTCATCGCTCAATCGACTCTCCTATATATAAAAGTACAAGAATATGTAAACTTTATGAAATCGGATAATATTGCAGGAATTACAAACGAAATGACAAACTGAAGTATACTCTTTCCAATTAACTAACAGAAAAGTGTGCTAGAAGTAAATAAAATTTGAAATGGTCATTGACGAAGGGCAGCAAAAGTAATAGTTTAATAATGAACTTCCCATTGAGGATAGACCACTACAGGATAAGCTTCAAAAAAGAAGGCTTTGCCTAAGATCTTGTTCTTAATATTTAAACGAGTAAAATACTTAAACGAGAAGACTAAAAAATTTAAAAATCAAATTGTTACTTTATTGACTATTAAAAAGAAACTATTAATAAAACACCATATAAGTCTCTAATTAGTCACCTGGTTGTACTATATTTGAAAAAATATTGACGATTTAAAAAATGTTTATGCTTTGAAATTTAATTCTCATACACTTGCTAAATGATTTTAGTAAATTAAATATAAAAAAATCTCACATAGAAATGGCTTAACTTGCTGGAAAATAAATGCTCCACAAATTTTACACAAAAGAGTTATTAAAATTAGAAACAAAATTTTTAATATAATTAACAAATTCAAAGGTTAATTAACACAACTAAAAGTAAAGTTAATATTAAATTTAAAACACAATTTGCGAATGGTTTTTGTCATTTCTTTAAAACACAAAGTTACTTTAACGTTGTTAACGTTCAAATCTCAACTTAAAATTTTATTAATTTTTAATTTTTATTATTTTTTTGCAAACTTTTTAAAGCTTACTGTGTCATATAATTTTATGTACTGCTCCATATTACAGGCGATCAACTCGTCCGAAAACTTTATATGGAAATAACTCAAAAAACAGCGTGCTTTTCATATAAATTTTTCAGACGAGTTGATCGCCTCTAATACAGAAACAGCATATTAATTTGTTATTTTTACTGAATTTGTTTTTCTTCGAAAATGAAAAACTTTAATTTTGAGATGCATTTGAAATTTGGAATTTTTCTAAGTTTTTAAAATTATCATATAAATGAATAATATAAAGTATTATTTTAATTTATTTGATATTTTCATGAAATATTTTTAATTAAAAAAACTTCAAACTGAATGTATTACTGCGGAGAAAGCATATTCATATGGCCATTTCACTACTGCTCAAATAGCTCATCAGTGGATTTTACCCAATTTTGGAGAGAAAACTATAAAGTCTTATATCAAAAGCCAAATTGATAAAATGATAACTCAATTGGATCAATAAGGCAAAAAAGACAATAACAACTCAAAAATGTTTTATACAAAAAATACAGCAAACATTCAGTAACTATTTTTATTTTTTCTTTCATTTTTCACTCAGTTTTTCGAGTTATTTCCATATAAATTTTTCAGACGAGTTGATCGCCTGTAATATAGGAACAGCATATAAGAAAAAAAATATTATATTTTTATTTTTCGGCAAAACCAAAAATGATATAAAAACTATGGTGTCTATTGTGATCTTCGACTGTTGTCGAAAGAGCTGATCGAACGAATTTTAATTTGGTATTACAGTGCACATTCGATAAAAATAGTGCTATTGTGAATTTTACTCAATTTGATTTTCACAATAGTACATGTTTATCAGCTGTAACTCTAAAGAAATATTGTTTTACTAATTTATCAACGAAAAATCAAAAGATTTATTAATTTAAGTGACTTCGGCGGGTGGTCTCATACAGTTTAGCTCCAGCGTAAATTCGTGCCATTTTTTTGTCGCTTAAACTTTTGTGCATATTCCTTTTGCTAGCTGTGGATTTTGTTCCATAAAGGAGCAACAAGCTTTCCCAATTGTTGTTTTGTTGTTACAAGCTTAGACCTCCATGTAAATAAAATAATTTATTGCCACCATTTGTAAAAAAAAAAAATAAAATACTTACCTTTTGCAATAAGTTTTATAAAACGACACAAACCATCGAAAGCAAAATTGTGTTTGATTGAAAATTCGTTGCACAATGAAATTTTCGACAGTGCTACCAACTCACAATACGAATTTGATAATCGATATTTGATTTTCGTTAGCCAGCGAAGTTCGAAAATCGTATGCAACTCATAATAATGGCCTGTATCAAAGAGAGAATTTAAAAATTTTTTTCGAACTTACGAATACATTCGAAAAATAAATTTTTCTTGGAGTATAACACTTGAGCAGAGCTTCAAAAGTTTGCGTATGTCAAAATTAACCCAAATAAGGTTTTTCTAAAATGTGACTTCTCAAAAACACATCTACAAGTGCAGTCAGTGAAAGTTCTAATAATAAGATATTGAAACAATCAAATGATGCCAAAAATAAATTTTAATTATTTGTTTAAAAATGTTTAAGATGTTAAATAATTAATGAACATTTAGTATAACAAGATGTAGGTGTAGTTTTTTTTAACACATGTTGTACATCAGTGTCAATTATAAACATTCTAAAATCTTATTATTAACACTTTACTTTGTACTCGATTTCTTATTTCAATACAATTTAAACATCAATTTTAGTTGATTTATTTTTTAAACGTGCTATGCTTTTAACATCTTTCTTTGATCATTTATTGTAGATGAAATTTTTTTTATAATATATTCAAAATATAAAAAAAAATTGAATCATGCTCGAAAAAATGCAAATTAAAAAAGTTGTTATGGGTATTTTAAAATGCACACAGAATTTGAAAAAGAATTTTTAAAACTTTGTTAAAAATTACTTCAAAATAATGGAAGACTTATTTTGGATTATCTATAAACCAAAAAAGCCACCTTTTTAGTAAAAAGATCCTTGTTTTTCAGAAATGCACAAAAGGAAAGTTTTTTTTAAGTTTCCCTTTTTGCACAAAACTACTTTTTTTTAGAAAAAGTTTCTTTTTGAACAAAGCGAAATTGTTTTAAAAAAATCTTCTTTTTTTGCACAAAACAACATTTTTTCCCCAAAAAAATTTCCTTTTTTGTGCAAATGGAAATTTTATCACAAAAATATTTTCTTTTTGCACAAAACTTCATTTTGTCACAGAAAGTGTATTTTTTCTGTTTTTCACGTCCTTTGAAAAGGTAACCTTTCGACAAAAGGACAGTTTATTTACAAAAAGAGAGACTTTTTCACAAAAAAAAACAAAAAAAAAAAAATGGCTGATATCAAAAGTTTCTTTCTTGTAAATAAAGTGTGTGTTTACAATAGCTTTTCTTAAAAAGATTTTTGTTATACAAAACGCCTATGTTTTCCTTTAGAACTTCCTTTTTCTGCTGAAAATCTTTCTGTACACAAGAATTGCTTTTCTCGCGAGTATTTTTTTCAATGTATATTATATCATTTAACAAATCTTAAATATCAATTTATTTTATTGACATAAACATTTTAATTTTGTTGGCTTTAAATATTAAATATTCAAGGGTAATGAGACTATTCAAGAAAGAACTTACTAAACTTGTACGTTTTAATTTGTTTTCGTCTACACTTTTGAAGGAATGTGTGAAAAAATTAATTAAATTTTAAAAGTTCTTTTAAAAACCAAATGGGTATTAATTTAAATAACTGCTTCTTAAAGGTTTTTCCTGTCCTTTATTGTTACAAAGTGGCCTTTAAAAAATCTACATATTTTGTCACACGTATAATAAAATACTTTTAAAATTAATTCAGTGTCCTTTTCGATTTTAATTTCGTTTTCTTTTAGCACAAACCTTTTTTATTGCAATCACAGACTACAATAATTTATGTTATAAAGTGGTCATTAACAATAGTAGCAGTTCATTTGCATAATGTTAGATGGTTGTTTGTTTAAAGTCCTGTGCAGTTTGTGAAAAATTTAAGTAGGGTAATACAAGTTTGTCAGGAGAAAATTGTTGCATTAAAGAACGCATCAAGATACAGTTTTACTACAAAGGGACTAGTAAAAATTCTTTAATTAAATTTTATTTCTGAATGACCTTAATTCTTTAAATGTTTTTATTTAATTTTCGATTGACCCTTAATTCTCTAATAATGTTAAAATTTTATATCTTCGAGTCTTTAAAAAAGAATTTTGTTTAAAATTTAAAACACAAAACTTAGTGCTCTACTTTTTTTGTCCTTAACTCTTTTCTTCCTGAAAATCAGTATTCAGTTGGCAAATTTCCAGTTTCATTTGAAAACAAATAATTTTCAGTATTTTAGCTAAGTGACATTTTAAGACAAAGTTTATAAATCAAATAAATAATGATAGAAATGATCCTTTAAAAGGACACCTTTTTAGAATTACATGAAAGTTGATTTATGTAACTTGACCTTTGTTTTTCTCATAATAACGAATGTCATAGTTTTGGTGGCACCGAGGGTCATGCTTTACACGTTTGATATAGTAAATCTTGGACTATCACACGTACGATAGTGAAATTAAATCAACTGAGGTATCAACGAAATCCTAAATTCCCCCCATAACACCGGATTATAGGGTATTTGTTAATCAAGAAATTTTTTGTTGATATGGGAACATTTTGTTTTTTTTTAAATAAGTCCCCCACGGTGCAACCATGTACGATGTTTTACGATATGACTTTTAATGGCGATTTAATACAACGACAATAAAACGAACTTTAAGGCCGTATCGTATTCTTTTATCTTTTTAGAAACACTAATCATTTCGACGGTCATGTTATTTTCATGGATTCGTCTACACAGAAAAAAATTTAAAAAATTTAAGCACCTATTGAGGGTTTGGTTTTACTTGTTTTTTATTAAAACATAGTTAATTTTTCAACTGTCTCAATTATATATTTAACTGTAAATAACTACAAATTTCGTAATTAAGAGTTAATTGAATCAATTAAAAATTTAATTAAATCTCAATCCGAAAACAAGCAGCTCTTAAACAAATAAATTTAGAATTGAACGAAATTGGAAATGAAGAAACAACAAAAAAAAAAAAATACATGCGAGCATCCGCTTGAAATTCCGTTTATAAAAATATCTTCGTGAAAATTAAAACTCACGCGCAAAGAGAAAGCAATAGTGGATGATAAATGGATGATTTTTACAATGTATACAACCTGAGGTAAACATATGAGGTAGAATGACGTTCATGATGAATGTAGCGATCCGGCTGACACTGAATTGCATTCTGCTGACGTCGAAATTTTCCTAATTTCATGAAAAAATGTTACCAAACATTTAAAAATAAGTAATTGTTACAGTATCAAAACTATATGTCACTTGCAAATCTCCCTTGAGAAGCCGCAAAAGAAATATTTTAGTGAAAAGTCTGCATATCTTCTATTATTTTTATTCTGAAAATAATATGCTCCCTAATGTTTAAATTAAAAAAGAAGGACAATTGTTATTGTTTGCATTATTTGTAGCCAAGACTAAACAGAGTTGACTTGAGTTTTATATTCAGGACTAGGGCAAACACATGAATCACATATGAAAGTCATAAAAAGAGAAAGTATTGTAACTGAATTTATTTAAGGTATATGTCTAGTTGCAAAAAACTAATTTATGGAAAATAAAATTGTTGGGTACTACGTCTTGTCATCTACTGACTTCACAAGCAAGTGATATTTAAGAATTTTTTAATTATTCTTTTAATAATTTAGAAATTGTGAACTTAAGGCTTAATCTACATTAAAAACTTTTTTGTTTAAAAATAATCATGTCGGTGCATGATTTAGAATTTTACCATGTTAAAAGTGTAGTTTTTTGTTAAGTTATTACAAATTACAAAATTCTGTTGCAACGACATTGATTTGAACATTTAAATAAACTGTTTTTTAATGAAAAGTTGATAAGGATATGAAATGAAAAGAAATATAAATTCAATGCTTCTTTTCAATTTACTTTCCGAATTTTTGACCTGCCTCTTGAGGCAGGTGCAACAGAAAACGATCATTCTGTAGAGAAAAGTGTGTGATGATACCAAATTTTGGACATAAAATAAAGCCTTTAACAGCTAACACTCTGCTGTTAATGAAAAACATATTGGCATTATAAAAATGCAAACGGAATATGCCCTTAAAAGAAGAGAAATAGCTGCTGTGATAAGGCACCAATATGGTTGGAATTCATAAACTTAAAAAATATCGCTGAAGGCAGACGGTCGAATAACGCTTAAGAAGCTATTGACCAGAGAGATTCAATTGAACGATTCAATTGAAGTTTCTAATCTGCACAGCTGTTTTAGCAATAACGAATATTATTACTATTATTTTTTTTTACTTTTGTTTGTTTAAGAATATATCTATTCATTTCTCGTGTAACTTACAGCCAAACCGAAATTAACATGTAAGACGCAAAGCAATCTAATGCAGAACTTTGTGCTGGAATGTCATACCGTCAACTTTGTGTCTTGAACAGTAATGTTAACTCATTTTATTTAATAAAACCCGCTGTATAAGAATAACGAATAAAAATAAAATAAAACCGCTATATTGCCCTGAAAATAACTGATTATTACTTTCAACAATAGTAAAACAGAACAAAAAAACAAGCAGCCAACTTTACTTCCTAACGCACTGTCGAAATCGAATTTTCTAATTGCTAAGCTTTGACGCCGTACTATTATGTTTTGCTTCATATGCGATTTGGCTGTTACTTTGTGGCACTGTCTAGAATGTAATTACGATGCTTATGGAGGCAAATCTCGACATACTTAATGTTTTGTTTAGCAAACTTGTGGTTTGATGCATTCAACACATTCTCCGCAGCATGCTATATGAACACACAACAGTAAATGTCGCTATGTGCATTTGCCGCCTTTTTTTGCCAGCTACATAATTATTTTAAATGCAGCAGGTACATAATAAAAACATCATCTTATTGTATTTCAGTAACGTTACTTCAAATTTTTTTGGCGTTTTTTAAAGAAAGAGCTTGATTTATGATTTATTAAAATTTTGATTATTGTGTCAGTGACAATTTAAAGTGTAAAACAATATTTTTAAGGCCATAAAATTGAAAGTATACATATTTTAGTAAACACATTCTAGTAACAATTAGCAACAATTTTTAGTTACTGAACAGGTCTATAGACAATTGAAATTATCATAGCCTATCAAACCTTAAACGTTAACGTTAACTTTAACTTTTAACTTTTTTTTTTAATTTTTATATATATTCTTCGTATGTTTTTGCCATCAATTGCTTAAATAATAAAATAATTTAGATATAGATAAGATAAGATAAAGATTTAAGTGTAAATCTTTAAATAAATAAATCTTTTATTAAATAATGCAATGTTGTTTACAATTTTTATTGTTCCTTTCTTTTTTCAGACTCAGAGATTTTTACGCACTCAAATATGTTACATGTCTTATTGTACTGACATCACTTAACTGTTTATTGTCGCTTACAATAGTAATTAGACTACAGCAACTAACTAAATCAGCGCGGACAACAACCTTCCGCCTTGTTGCCTTAATGTTGTCAAAATAATTATTCTTATATTCACTTTAAGTAAAGTACACAACTCTTTACAGACGAAATTAGATTTTTTGGAATAAACTCACTGCGCAGGTCTTTTCTGTTAATTTCAATATGCTAAGATTGAAATCAAATGTCTAGCAAAATGCGTTAAAGGAGTAGAGGTCCTTCGAAAAAAAGAATGTTATTTTGCTCAGGTCGAACTTTTTCTCGTCACTAAAGCATTGAATTATTCCCACTACACGTTTTTATTTCAACTCAACTCAACTTATGTTATAACTAGCTTATTATACCCGCCGCTGCCTAAGTCTAATTTTAGGGCCTTTCTAGCCACTGTATAATATGCTATCTATTCTGAACACTAGCAAGGTCCATCAAATCGATTGGGATCTTATAGATCACGAGATTTTTATATTTTAAATATCTTTAGAATTTGATTTTATTGCAATCGGTTAAAAAAATTTCTCGTCTGTCCTCTCCGCCACACCCCTTGTCCAATTCCTTTTTTCAAAAATAAATGTAAAATATTCTGCACTTTAGATAAATATCAAAATTTGTTAAAAAATGGAAAACAGTAATCGGTACAGATGTAAATGCACGTTTATTCCCTTTTTCTCTCACCCAGGTCCTGGCTATGGAAACAGATATATATGAGTACTAATCTATGTTTCGAATTACATTATAAACGTTTAGCCGAGACCTTGTTAAAATTGATTCAGACGCTTTGAAAATATAAATAACATATTTTACTATGATGAAAAATATCTAGCAGTGTTTCATATTTCATTAAAATTAGTTTAGAGGTTTAGCTGTGATTGACGCACACAAAAACAAACAAAATTACTAAGAGATTCATAATATATATTAAAAAAATATTTAATTAAATACTTACAAAATTATCGTTAAAAAGCTGCTTAAAATATCTATTGTGTTTCTACTTCAATTCAAATCGATAATTAATTTAGAACCTTTATTTCTTCTCTGTGGTTCTACTTCATCTATATATCATATCCTTTTTATTTGACCTTGTTGCAATTCTTTTGTATCCTTTTGTTCTTTTATATGTAAAAGAAAATTTTGCTCTTGATCATAATCTGTCCAAATTTTAAAATTTTTATAAGGCACTGCCACTGTGGTTGTAGTTACAGTTGAAGTTTGTGGATCTTTTGCTGGCCTTAAAGATCTCTCTGTAGTTGTAGTTGTACAAATAGATTTTTGTTTGGAATTTTTTATTATGGTTGTATTGGAATTGGGGTTTTCAATTTCTATTTCTTGGGGATCTTTGAAGGTGATTGTACGTCGTCGGGTTTGGGTTAAAGCCAAATTGCGACTTAAACGTTTTGTATGCTCCTCTACAATTGTTACGCTTAAATCATGCATGACCGCAAATCAAATTTTTAAAAGCTGTTGGTTTTATCTTATCTTCTGTTTTTTAATAAGTAAAGTCTTATTTTAAGCACTTTAATTTGTATGTGTAATTTTTAGTTATTTTATATTCATATTTTATTGTCATTTAAAGTAGTTGATTTTTTTTTTAACACTTTAAAGGGATTTTATAAAACTAAAATGTTAAAAAATTATTAAATTAGCTTTCTCGGGGCATATTTTTGTTAATTTTTTTTAATGTCTTATTTTTTAGTTATGTGACCTTTATAATTTTTAAAAATTTATATTTTTATATACAACTAGAACAGTTAAAATTTTTTATTTATTTTAAATGAAATAAAAAATCCTTTGCACTAGAAGTTATGGCTGGTTGACCTTTGACCACAATTATTTAAGATTTTATGTGATTTTGTATCAGTTTCTTAGAAATCTTGCGAATTGAATATCGATACATTTTCTGTACAAAACGGAAACGAATTCGTCAACTTGTGCAGACGGCCTGAACGAAATCTACCAGAATATAACATAAAATGTTAAGTTACATATTGTTACGAAAGTAAGATCTGGCAGCTCCTGTTGTTGTTAACAGTATGAGAGTGGTGAATAAAGTTACTTCCACTAATGGTGTGTGTATAGAATAAAACAACAATTAGCTAACAAAAGCTGAGCAACCTCAATGGCTGCATTGGTAAAGGTGCTTGCTGTAAAACAGAAGATCGTGAGTTCAAGCACACCTTCGGGCATAAGTACAAATTAAAAAAATTAAAAATTATTATAATGCATTTATAATGCATTTAAATCAAGAAGCATCAATACAAACCTCCCGAGAGGCAAAACGCAATTATTGTGTGAAGTCATGGCAGATAATTAATTGGAGTCGTCTAATTTAATATAAGAGTAACAGATAATTGTCAAGACGCCCTTTATAATAAAAAGTAAGAACGGTAGCGGTTAGCGCAGGAAGGTGTAACAGTATAACAACAGTGTATGGCAGATATGTGTTGTGCCTATTAGAAAAAGGAGATAACTGGTTTGGATAAAAGGCGTAGTGGATTCGTCTGTGAATGGTTAAGGTTACTAAACAAGGCATCGAGTAGTTCATGTCTCGCCGAAGTAACACAGGAGTGTAGCGAAGATGGCTGTGTTTGTAATAATAACGCATGTTTAGTAAATACGAGACCATAGGATTTACAAGACCGTAGGATTAATGAGTATAGCCAGATAAAGTCACACAGTGGTATTTGCAATCAAAAAAACTCGTATGTTTGGCTAAAGGCAGAATTAGTCTTTATTTTCTGTCCGTGACGAATCAGCTGATCAGTTTCTGTTAAATGGAAAATATGTATTTGTGGTTTGTTATTACTTTGACGTTCGGTTCTGTTTCGTTCGAGTCAGTAGAGAATAGAATTCAACCTTAAGTTACTTGAAAGTTGTTTGATAGTGTGTGTGAAAAATGTAAACAAACCTATTTTTGTTATTATAATTGTAATTGTATTTTTTTTTTTTTTGTTGTGTTGTGTATTGTGTTTTTTTATAATAGATCTTCTAATGAGGGGAAAATAACAGCTGTGTGTGGGAATTTTTGGATATGACATCACTTAAATGTTAGTCAGTAATAAAAATTCAGAAATTTTACTTTCAAGTTTGGTCAAGTCGATGTTGAGGGTATATGGAGGCAATTTTTTTGCTGTACATTGATTCCAAAACGCAACACCAGTCATTTTACAGATTAACTCAAAATTAAGTACCTTCAAAATTAAAAGTAATTTCTTAAAGTATATAAGATTTTACATCACTAGGCCACGACTACATGCTAAATAAGTAAAGTTGTTATTTTATTGATGCTTTGAAATTAAACTTAGCAGAAGAAAAGTGTAAAAAGTTACGCATCCTTGAGCCATGTCATGTACGAAGTGCTTTTTAATAACAGATATGTATTTAGAAGGAAAAATTATTTACAATTGTTTGTGGACATTTCCAAAGAAAACAGTAACAATTACGTACCAACAGACTCTTCCTGTTTTTGCGGAAAACTTTCACCGACAATTTTAAACATTTTTTCTTTTAAACAAAAATTTTTAAAAATTGAAATAAACGAACTTAAGCTTCAAATATTAATTCAAATGTTATAACACCACACAGTACCACTAATAATTAAAAAAAATTAAAAATAAAGAAATTAAAATGTATTTGTTTGTAATTTAAAATTTAATGAAAATAATTTATCGTCCGTGTTCTGACAAAAAGATATCGCTCAAAAAGTGGCAAAGTGAGTAAATGTAAAACGGGTTTTTAGGTTTTTATTTTTGGTATTAATAACAGATGATATCAAAACGATCTAACTTGAAAGAAATAAATTACAAAATATAATTTATTATACTCTCGGGTTCATTTGTTTTTCTATATCACATTTTTCCCACTACAATCAGCCATCAATTTGTTGCACTTTTTAATACTTTAATGTCAATATTCAGTTATTTATACACAATTATTACTGCGAATATTTATTAATTAATTGTTTTTTAAGTCATATTTTTTTCTTAGCTAGAAACAACAAGTTGTTGAAATATTGTAGTTTATTTAATTTTAAAATAAATACAATTACAAAACAAATGACAGTTACAAACGCAAAAACAATAAATTGTTTAAAAAAACCAGATCCATAAATAAAAAAAAAAATCGGACGTTGACACAGAGAACAAATATGAACGTTTTTTTCAAACAGGCGGATAAATGATTTAATTTATTAAAGCAACAAAAGCTACAACAATAGTACAAACAATAACCGGCGAGATAAATTAATTAACCATTAATTATTTTGTAAAAATAGTTTGACATTTGTTTTTTTTTTAATTCTAAATTGTAATTGTTGTTGTAATAATTTTTTTTTCTTTTAATAAAATATTCACGCGGAAGACATTTTTAAATTAATATAAAACTAATTAATTTATGATAACTAGAGATTATCAAAAAATAACATCTTTTTACAAATTATTTTTCTGAGTATCTGTGGAACCTTTTATTACAATTATTAAATCAAATTTTGCTTCACCATTGAGTTGTGTCTAAAGCTGCGATCACAGGATTGCCGCTAATGCACTAAATTTCCGCACATTAATGATGTTGTCCTAATTATAGTTTCTTCAGTCACGTTATTAATTAGTTGTATACACATTTGATTACAGCAAAATGGAAAAGAACAATTTGAAAACAACCATTGCCGCAGCCGCAGCCTAGTCACACGGTTGTGAATTATAATTATGAGCATCAGCTGTTGAGCAAACTTGAAAAATTTGTGCATAACTTCTAAGAAGGCTATATTCGGCTATGCCGAATTTTATATACCCTTCACCCATATATTTAAATCTAGTTTAGTGAAATAATTTAAATTAAAAAACACAAATATTGGGGTGATAGAGAATTAAAAAATAAAAAAATCAGTACTATATATAATTTTACATAGAAATGTCATCGGCTCTTAATGGATTAAGCATTTTTAAAAAATTTTAGTATTTTTTTTTTATTGGAATTTCTTCACTAAACTAGATTTGTTCCAAACAATATGAAAATATTAGAGGCAGGCATGGTATTTTACCCTCAAAGGACGTGCACTGCTCCTGCTGATTGTTAATAGCAACATTTTCGAAACTATGCCTGATCGCTTGGCGTATTAAAATTTTCTCTAGCTCATCTAGTGCCTAAGCAAAGTTGATTTTAGCCCGAACACGGACAACAGACGGACATGGCTCAATCTACATTCCTTTGCATAACAGCTCTGACATGGATTTTTAGAAATTAAAAACGGAGTGACACACTTAGATGTACCCCTTTTCCACTATTTGTTATGAAGGGTACAAAAATGTAAATTGCCGCGTACTATTAACC
This sequence comes from Gymnosoma rotundatum, assembly GCA_916610165.2. Taxonomy (NCBI): domain Eukaryota; kingdom Metazoa; phylum Arthropoda; class Insecta; order Diptera; family Tachinidae; genus Gymnosoma; species Gymnosoma rotundatum. The sequence continues at coordinate 37,829,922 of OU744337.1, forward strand.
TCTATTGACGCACGAGAACACAATAAATATTGCCGCATTTTTAACAGTTCAATTGCCACATGGTTTTTTATTGACCAGTCACACGATTGCCAAACCAGAGTGTCATTTCATTCGACAAAACTAGAACAATATCGCATGTGCTAATTGATTGCGAAATCGCACGATTGGGGCTTAATATACGGCAATATTTGGTGCATTGCGGCAACCATGTGATCCTATCACAATATACGCGGAAAATAGTTTTTCTTTACAAGCGTTATAAGTGAGTGTTGCTTATGTTGTAGTTGTAAGCCCAAATATGTTCATATCGCTTATTCATTTTACACAACTTAGTTAATGGAACTTCAAAATTTTGTTTCTTTGTTTTATTTTCTTTATATTTATTTAGACATTGAATATTTCTATGTTCTTTTTTTATTTATTTTATTTAACTAGCACTATAATTCTCGAATGATTTTTCCGAAATTTATTTATTTATAATTTGAAAGTACTAAATTGTATTTTACATTTTCCCCGGTTTTAAAGCAATTATTTTACTGTTAATAAAATAATACTATTTCCTAATTTTCTATTAACGTTCGATACCCTGAAAGTTCAACATTTATTTTTAGTATAATATCAATTTTTGAACAGTTCTGTGTATTCGATATAAATATCCATACATAATTGTTGTTTAATCCAGTTTAAATGTCAAACCTCCTTTTAAGTGAAAATATACTTAAAGAAATTAGAATTTTAATTTTCTAACAATTCTAATGGAGTATGTACAATATTGCTTGGTATTTAGTGACGTTTTTAAAAATTATTGGAATCGTATTATTATTTCTAGAACTGAGAATGTTGCTTAACATAGAAATAATACATAAACAATTATTAAAAACTATTCTTTAGTGCATTATTCAATCAAATAAATATTAAATATAAAAGAGTGCCCCTTTCTGTAATGCGTTATCATTTTTAGGGATAAAGACATGATTTTATTGACTGATAACAGCAAGTTGTATAAATGGTTCTTTGCTTTTTTTTGGTTAATCCCTGGCTTTTTAAGGTAAGTTAATATTTTTTGAGTGATGTTTGAAGTTGGCCAATTTATCTGGTATTTTGTAAACAGATGTTTTAGGTCAAGCTAATTATAGCTCTTAAAGTAATAAAAACAATTGTATTTACAAATTTACCCGTTTTTTTAAATATGTTGTAAAGATTTAAATTATAAATTAAAAGGTGCCCAAATAGTTCCTTTTGAAGAGTTGTAGACAGAGGGTTGAAATAATGCACAAAGAACCTGTTGCAATACAGGACGCTTTAACAACAAGTAATAAATTTTTAATTGGAATTCAAAGGGTGTCTTTATAGTTCATATCATTAGATGTATGTGCCCAAACTTTTAAACCGCTAAAAACAGAAAGCTAAAATTTACAAAGAACCTGTGTTCTTGTCCACTACAACAGCAAGTATACAATTTAAATTTGTAAGTTATAGGGTGTTCCTATAATTGGTGTATTAAAATGTATATGGCTCTAACTTTTAAAACAGTTTATTCAAACACTTGAAACTTAAACAGAATTTCCACTACTTTGTCTGGTATAATATGAAGTATAAATACTTTAAATTATGGATTAGAGAGTGTTACAATAGTGATATAATTTGATGTACATGGCCAAATTATTGAACAGCTGTAGAAAGACGGTTGAAATTTACAAAGAACCTGTATTGCTAAGTCATCTTTAACAACAATTGCTTAGTTCACAAAATCTTGTGAACACGCAGTGTATTATTGTATCAATTTATTTTGTATTATAAACGTCAGAAAGCAAGTAAGAAGAACAAAATAAGTATACAGAAGAAGGTTTTCAGAAAGCAAATTGGACATAAGGACTGAAAAAGCAATTAATGTCCACTTTTTTTTGTTAACAAATTTTTAACATCAACAATACAAATGTCTTTTGTTTATTTTTTTCTTCTCAATGTAATATGGAATTCACATGTAGTTGATAACACGATTACCAATAAACATTTTCAAAACATGCAAAATAAAAGTGTATTGGTGTACTGAAATTTTATATAAAAATTTTCAACAACAAGCGTACACTATTGTATTTTAATTGAACAATACACAGTATACACGGATACAAGGAGTTTTGTGAATTAATCAAATGAATCTTCGATGTTTTAATTTTTTGAGCTCTTCATCTGAAGAGACAATTTTTTTTTGTCAAATTATTATTATTTTAATATTAAATTCATTTTGTTAAATTTCAATATTATTTTAATATTTCGGAATTTAAAATTTTAAAAACTTGGTTAAATTTAAGTTCTAAATGAAATTCTCATAGTGGAGCTATTTTGATTAAATATTTTGAAAATTTAAATTAAAAAAAAAAAACATTTTTAATTTAAGTTCTATTTGAAATTCTCATTAAATCGGTGACATTTAAAGCGAAGTTAAGTCAACATTGTACTACGGTTTTTGTAATTTTAGAACAGGTTTTTTTATTTGTTGACGAACGAGTTAGAGGAAACACGGCACTTGCTTTTTTGAATTATTCCCATTTCTATTCTTATTCATTTATTTTCTTATGTATTTAAAATTATTAATTTTTTTAACAAATACTTTTAAAAATATTAAACAGGTATTAAATTTAAAAAAAAAAAAACTTGTGGAGCAAAAGCTTTTTTTGACTTTGCCTTTTTTGAGTTTTAATACTTTCTGGGACTTTAATATTGATATGCTTTCCTATTGTTTGTAAATACGAGTACTAAACTCTAAAATCAAACATTACTAAGCAAACTGGCTACAAATTTGCTTAAAAAATTAATTATCATGTTGAAATGTTTAACACCGTGTTGTTTTTTTTTTTGTTGCAATTAAACAACGACAACAGCCGTATTTATTAAGAACTTTTAACACAAATTTTTGCATAGAATTTTTTAAAATAAAATTTTAACTTGTGTTCATTTTTTTCACAATTGAAATCAAACAATTAATAAATCACGTTAATCATTGTTATGTGTTTAGCATTTAAATTTTTACATTTAAAATTTAAGCACTTTTAACAATAAAACCAAAATAAAAGAACAAACATGATTTACAAATAATTTGGGCTTTAAAGACAAAATTGGTTTTTTGTTAAATTTGCATTTTATCTATTGAATTGTATTTCTTTCTTTGGCCTTCTTGATTATCAATATTTTGCTTTTTCTTTGATAACCACTTAACAGATTAAAATACAAAAGACAATATAAAAAATAATAACAAAATGTGTAATCAATATTGGAGGCATGTAAATATTTTATATGTAATATAAAGCTTAGCTAATTTTGAAGGGTGTGTACCCTACAGCAGGTATATAAAATCCATAGGGCTATATTCTAGTAAAAAAAATTGATTCATTCAAACTTTCCACAAACAAAAAAAGGTTTTTGATTTTATAAAAGGTTTTCTTTGTGTTTATATCAAATTTTTAATTGATTCAACTATTTATTTAATTAGAAACTTATTATTATTCGTAATTATTTTCCAATTAAATACATAATTAAATTGAATTTGTATATGAAAAAGTATTAAATTTTAAATATTAATAAATAAATATAAAAATATTAATAATTTAACTGTTGCATTTGCCATTTTTTTCTATCTTTAATAAAAGTAGCTCATCCTACAGCTGGCTGTTGCTCATCTTTATCTTGAAACTAATAGTTTTTATATTAGTTAGATTTATTAAAGTCATATATTTTATTTTATTTTATTTTACTTTTATTTTATTTTACTTTTTTTATTTTAATTGCGCTCGCAATGAGCAAAAAATATGTGTTCATCTGTTTATAAGTTTATTGTTTTTGAGAAATTTCGCTTAACAATAGTTTAGGTGACTATCGAATGTGCTTTCCTAAGTGGCTGTAAAATAATCACCGCCAAAAAAACCATTAATAATAACTGCGTATTATTTGTAATTAATAACAAAATGTAGGTGAAACAGAAGGTGTCAAAGTAAGTAAAATAGTTTTGAGAAATAAATACGTGATGTTAAATAAAAAAAAAAAAAAAAATACATGTCCACGAAGTAAAGCTTCAAAAAACATCCGAAAAAAATTAAAAATTAATATCAAACTTTCTTGTGTTTTCTGTGAAAGAGGGTCCGCACATCCGCAAACTTAACTGGTATGACAGATCTATTATATTCTTTTCTATTGCCTTTTTTTTAACAATACCCAACAAGTAAAAAAATGGCAATACCTTAAGGTAAAAGAAAATTACTTTAAGTAAATACTTAATTTTTTCAATATTTTTCAAACCATTCTAATTTAAATATCTTTATATAATACAAAATAGACTTAAACAAATTTCATAGAAAATGGCTTATTTCGTTTGAAACAAAAATGTGTATCAATCGTGTTCCCTTTTCCCGTTTTTAAATTAATTTTGTTTTAAGAACAAATAATTAAAATTTTTTTCAAAGTCTAAATTAAAAGGAATCCTAATGTAAATATTTTATCACAACACAATCCAACATAATTGAATAACAAAATCTTTTAAATGTAATTCAACTAAATAAATAAGTAATTTGAATAATTTTAAAGATTTTTTTCTTTCTTCTTTAATCAAGTATTAAGTAACGGTAGAACGCAAAAAGTCAGACACGAACAATTTTGCCACTAATTGAATATATTGCGAATCTATTTTTTTAATATATTCAAACCACGAACATAATAATTTTTCACTCTTTACATGAGTGTTATTTTTATACCGTACAGTAGGTCAGTGGATAAAATTTCAGTAGATCAGCAGTGCGACTCACTAACTTTAAACAATACGATAATCGAGATTTTGTCGAAACTTCTGTTGGTTGCAGTGACGACAGCTTAACGATAATGACATCTTTATTTTTCTATTTACACAAATTAAAATTGAGCGACATCTCCGTCAATAAATAAACGAAAAACTCAAAAGAGAAGAGGAAAAACCTGTGAATTCATTAAATTTAATTTACACACATGAATACGTATTTTTTAATATGTATGATAGAGTATGAAAATAAGAAAAACATAATAAATATTTTGGTGTGAAGTTGCGATTGCCTCTTTCTTTTTAAATCCGTTCAAGACGTATGTTTGTGCGCAATTTTTGTTTTAGAAATTTATTTTAATTTAAGATTAATTTTAAATGTGGGTATTTCTACATAATTAAGCAGGTATGTTTTATTTTTATTACAATACTTAAACACATGCTGTAGTGCTAGAATTGAACTAAAGCCAGTGTAAGAAGCACTTCTTTTGACAAAATCAAGCTGGGAAACTAAAGTAGTACTTAATTATATTTGGTTTGAAAGGATCATAGCACTGATCAAAAGTTTGTCACAATGAGAGTGCACTTTGATAGACATTCATTTCTAGAAAATAAATGAGATTAAACTGCGTCAGTTATATAAATCTCACATGTATAAATAGTAAGTGAATTATTGCTGCCTAAAGGAGATGTTATTGATGTGGATGGATGGCTTGTAACTTTTTTTAAATTCAACTTTTATTTTCTTGAATAAATTGTACTAAACTTTAAGCTGACTTAAATAGCTCATTCAGAGTTTTGTAAAGTTATAGACATAATAGATAAAATTTTATTTGATGGCCTGGAAGGAGTGATACAAATAATAACCTTTTTTTGCAAGGACTAAGGGTGATTTCATTAAAAAAAGGTATAACTTAGTTTAATTACCCTTAATATTTTATTTATTTATTATTATTATTTATTTGTGTTTCTAAAGATAATGTACTATGTTTGGGGTTCCGTAACCAAAGCATCAAAACGGTACCCTAATAATATCGCTACAATGTCTGTCCATCTGTCAAAACGCCTCTAGAACTGTAACAGCTAGGCACATAAAATTCTACGGAAGTTGTGTAATTGGATTCGCTACAATAGAAAATTATAAAATGAAGTTAAAAATTGAAGGGTGTGCCCATAAAGAAGTTAAGGGGTTTTTAAGAATAAGGCCTTAGACTCTTATAGGCAGACATTGAAAATTTAGTCTGACAAGTGTAAAAACAAGACGCATTTTTGACTTTGTCTAAAGCTATCTTTGAAACTAAATTGCTGTCCATTCAAATTTACAGCAAGTCTCTGCCTGCTTTAATAACAAAAATAAAACGTAAATACCCGATTCGGACTTATATTATCTTATCTTTTAAGCCGTAAGATAGCAGATAGCTACGTTAAACAAAAAAAAAAAAAAAAAAGAAAAAATTAAAACTATAGGGTGGCCCATGTATGACGTATATGAATTCAACTCACATTGGGCAGATCAAATTGTTAATTATTAAAATTGATTTATATATTTTAGAATTCTTAATGAATTTTTTTGAGCGTATATGACTAAAAGAACCTTGTCTTTCAACGTCTTTGCGTTATAAAACATTTTGCTAAATAAGTTTTTAATTTTTAAACGATCACCCTTTACTAGAATATTTGTATTTCTCATGAACAATTTATTCTTTAAGATAATTCATGTGTTTTTTACTTTTAGTCACGTTTGCTCAAACGACGTTGAGTTAATAATTCTCATATAATAATTTCTTATTTAAAAAACTTTTCAGGTTAGAGGTCAGCTTTTTAAATATTTATAAATTAAAAATCCTTTCCAAATTATTTTTACTATATTAGTATATAGATATTTATTTAAATATGCGAAGACATTAGGAAATTTTTTCTTTTGAAGTCTAAGGTTAAAAAAATTTTAGTTCTTCATTCAAGTTCTAAAATACACTCAAAGTTTTTTAAAATACAATTAATCACAACACTGTAATCATATTTTAAAAATGTCTGAAGTTGTTTTTTCTAAAAAATTTAATTAATTAGTTTATTAAGAAGACATTAAAAAAATATTTTTCTTGAGGTCAAAGGTCGTATAAACAAAAAAAAAAAAATAATAATTATACAGATTTTCTTTTATATCCTTGGCGACCTCTTTATTATTTAACATAAAATTGAAACACTGTAAATATAATTATATTTTTTTAAAGAAGTAACAATTAATAAAATTATTAATGTTGAATTTAATATTTTTTTATTTTAATTTATTTTTATTTAATTTTTACTTTACTATTTATGTAATTTTAATCAGTTTAATTTTAAGAAGTTATATAAAGTTAAAATTATTATTTAGATTGAAATTTATTTAATAATTTGGCATTTAAATTATAATAATTTTTAAATTTTATTACTTTATCTTTTTTGTTATTTTATCTTTACTTTTATTAGTTTGAATAATAAAACATATGTATCTTTGTTATCTTTATGATTAAAAAAAATTAAACTTTTATTTCTATTATTTTGTTGTTGTTGAACAATTTATTTTTGCAAATCTTTCACTTGACACTGTTCATTAAGAACTAATTTGAATCCTTGAATTTCACTGATATTTAAACCTTCTCATGTTTCTTAACATTATAAAGACACACAAACAAACAAACAAACACATTCTCATATCCATTTTTCTTACTGTTAAATGAAAACCTTTAAAATTTTCTTTGACACCATCTAAATATTGGTCACGACGAAGTAGACATACACTTCTTTGTATTAACTCACATATTTATAAATTATTGTTTTAACGTTTATAGGAATTTTAATTCGCGCACGTGCTTAAACTCAATTCTAACGGTTTGAAGGAATTTAAATTTTATCATGCTTTAAATGGCATTGCCATTTAATTTTTTCCCGTGTAAGTAGCAATAATGCATTTAAAATGCAAGCGTACTATTTGTAAACACCGTTTGATTTACCACTATTATGCCATTTTTTATTCCACTCCTACACTGCTTAACTCAAATCAATCTGACAACTTTTCACATAAACGAGCCGCCAACGACTGAACTTTTTTTTATAAATGAATTTGTTTCATTAACAGGTGTTAAAAAATTGGAGACTTTGAAAGAAAAAGCTTTTTATATTTTATGTAATAAAAGCTTTAAGTGTCTACAAAGTCTGTAGGCAATTAGTGTTTAACAGCAAGTTAAGCAAAGTGTTAATTACAGTTAACGGTGACAAGTAAAAACTTTTTTCTTCTAAAACAGCTTTAAATACAGTGGTATGTACTCATTTTTATCGATCATATAATGGAAATAATATTTTTTTTATTATATTTTAGCTTTAATACTAAAGCAGATTTTTTTTTATTATTTTACAATTTCTCATTAAGTAGACCTAAAAGCCGCTTAGAAGAATATTTAAGGAAAGAAGTTTAAGTATTTTGACATAACAATTACTGGTCCAGCTGCAAAGCTGAAATTTTTCTATTAACTTGTGTTTTTTAATCTGAAAACTTCAAATATAGCAATATATGATTGTTATTTTTTTTAATATTTACTGCTAAGTAGATAACAATCTGATATTATCCAAAAATAAAAAAGAACTTTTAAATGATATATAATGGCTGACGATGGCAGCCTGTAATAAACCCATAGTCGGGTCTATTCACTGCTGAGAGATGCAACAATTTAAGTTGGGCGAATTCTGGATACTTGCCGATGTCCATTTTTCATATTGAGTACGTGTGGGTGAACCAATTTCTTCATTACTGAGGGCTATTTGAGCCATTTCAAAGAATGGAGGAAGTTATCATATGGTCTTTATTATTTTGGATTATTTTTACATTAGATCTCCGTCATTTCTCAATATATTTTGAAAATATTTTCTTATTTAAAACGCTTTGGTTACAGTTTGGTTCTATTTAAAATCCCCAAATAATGTACTTTCCCTTAACGCACACGGACAAATATCTTTGCATCCATTGTAGCTTTTATTTAAATCCAGAATGAAAATTAATGAAATTTTTAATTGATTTCATTAATTGTTTGAGAAATTATTATACGAGTATTTCTTTCTATTTTTATACCCTTCTCTACAAGTGGAAAAAGGATACAGCTAAGTTTATCAGTCCATATGTAAGTGTATATATTATGACTTCTTGAGCGATGTTCGTCTATCCGTCCGTGTTAGTGTTCAAATCAAGTTTGCCAAAAAAAAGGAATAAATATGTCAATCAATCAGATATAGTGTCGAAAAATCCACGCCTACCTTTAATTTTTTCATGTCATATGGAACTATAACGTAACTCCAAACGAAAAACTAAATATATGGGGTGATAGAAAATTAAGAAATAAGAAAAAAAAATAATAAAAAAAATTGGCTCTCCCCCATATTTTCCGAGTTACGGGGCTCTGAAATTTTCAAATTTTTGTAAATATCAATATGGGTATCATTTTGAAGCTTTTGAAGAGATCTTTAAGGAAATACCAAAATTTTTGAAAAATGCTTAACGCATTAAGAGCCGATGGCATTTTTATGTAAAATTATATACATTTTTTGAATTTTTTAATTCTCTGTCACCCCAATATTTGTTTTTTTGATTGGAATTACTTCATATATGGTGAACGGTATATATGGTTCTGCATAGCCGAATATAGCACTCTTGTTCATTTTGACATCTAATTCAGTCATATAATTGTTTAAAAATTATCTATTTTTTAATTTAATAAATAGTTGAATCAATCAAAAATCTAATTAGATTTAATTTTCCATCTGAGTTAAAACTTTATTAAGTACAAAATTTTTTTATTTTGTGTCTTTCGAAGGGTAGGGCACACGAGTTTCAAGTTTTTACAAACTGCCTACCGCTTAAGCTGCCCATACCATAACATTGTAAAAAACTAAATTTAAAAGTTAAAAAGTGTCCCTATTGGTGGCATTATGACATATTACTTTGTTCGTACCCCTGTGTATATGTATATACACAATATTCCAGCAATTCGGAGTGATATGTGTAACAATTTTCACAATTGTCATTAGTTTTTCTTTTCGATTTTAATCGGAGAGGACTTTTTAAAGGTCCAAATAGAGATCATTATATAGAATGTAAGCACTACATGCACAGGGATTTCAAGCTCTAAATTCCTAGTTCAAACGAGCCTGTTTAACTTTTGCTAGCCCTTACACGTTCACTGCTTAAATGCTATCATTTGAACGTTTCTTAAGTCGACGGTTTGCGCTTTAGGCACCAACAATAGAAGGAATATTTCTCTTAATATTTAAAGGAGATAAGTCAATATCGTTTGGATATTTTGTACACAGTTTATAAAATGTAGAAATCAATTTTCAATTATTATTTAATGTTCTGTTCAAAATTATCGTAAGCCCAATTATCTGCTGTAATATTTTTTATGTATTCAATAAGAAACTTTTACGCATTAATAATAGCAGCAGCGTGGATCTGAGAATTCCTTTATTATTTAAATATCCAGCTGATATGTTATGTGACTATTTACCCACTAACAATTTGATTTCTCTTATTACTTTATATTCTATTTTAAGCCGCAGGTCTTCACTGTTAAAAATAATGCGTCCTTAATTTTTCCTCTATCTCTTTCCTTGTCTATTTCTCTCTTTCTCTCTTTACAATACATATCTAGCTCTCTACCAAATTAATTACGTTATAACACAGTATGATTGCTATTGAGTTAGAGGCAAAAGCCTTTAAAATATTTAAACAAACTGTTTACTCAGACGTAAGTTAAGGCCATTGAAGTTCATGTTACAAAAGATCATTGGAAACGTTATATGGCTGACCAAAAATAGTTGTAAGTTTATTGAACGATTTTGTTGTTAAAGGTCAGTAAAAGCTAGATTGACTGATTGAATTAATAAACGACAAACAAGAAGCAAAGGAATTAAAGAAATCGGAATTACATATTAAAAAATTCAGTTTATTTTTTTCGACTTGAATTTATACGCTGACAAGAAATTTTTAAACAGCGACACACAACCTCAAACACACACTCAAAATAGAATTTTGTTATTTACATAAAAAATCCATTATTTAATAATGTATTTCAATCTAAAGACAATTTGACACTAAAATCAATTTTCAAATTAAATTGGAAAAACTTTTATGAATCATACATATTTTGACCTTCAGCTAGCAATTGCCACCAATTCGATTTGTGTATCCTGATGTTAATGGTTGCAAATTGGCGGCAAGTAGATTGTGCTTATGCTACTGGTGGTGGATAAATGAGAATAAAATAACACCATATTTCGCAATGGATCAGCATATGTCAGGGATTCGTAACCAAGAGGGTCACTGGATGCCTGTATATCTCTTGTTTAAGTGTAGGTTTAAATGTGTAATGGAAATCTGCGCAGGTAGATGTAGTTACTACAAAACTTAAAGGATATGGATATTAAACATAATCGAAGTTTCAAAATGTTTTGCGGGGAAGAATTAAAAAAATCTGTTGTCATGGCACAAAATAAAATTGGTATCCGTGGCGTCAACTCTAGGTCGAAGATAAGACTAGGCTAGCTCAAGGAGCAAAAACGAACGAGGAAGCACCACAATGATCGCAAACTAAAGAGGAATGATAAATACACAAATGACAGTAATAAGAAAGTAAACGAACACGCAAAGAAGATTAATGCATTTTACTTTGAGATTTTGCACCTTGTCACCCTAAGAAAGGGTAAGAGTAGTAATAGAATATAAGGTATATCAAAATTCCAAGTTGTACTCTAAAAACTGGAAGATTCTCTATTCCTGAAGCCGGCTAGGGCGAAATTGTAAAGAGCGAGAGTCTTGCAATAATAAAAATTGCATGAGGATACAGTTAACATAGATAATTGATTATTTTTGAATTTAGTTTTGATGGAAACTAGAAAAAGAGTTATAAAATTAAGTACGTAATTTAACTAATTTTATACAAAAAATAACTGAAAGTAACTAGATTTGCATTGGATTGGGATTTTTTATTACCACTAAAATTTCATTAGCGTTGTTGTTTGAAATAATGGAAATGCAAACAGCTTAACTACGATCTAATGCCAATGATTTTATTTTAATTAAAATTGTTTTTACTAATCGTCATGAAACTTTAACAAATCAGTTTAATGCAGATTTCAATTCAAAAATAACAGTTTGAAGGAAAAATAAATTTATATTAGCAGAACGTTCAAAAAGCATTATACATAAAATTGATAAATCTTAACCCTTTTGTAGATGGATCTTTATTGAAATTGTGAAAATTTATCAATCCAAAGTAAGTAATGTCTCATGTAAAGCATATACATTTCACAAAATTTTTGTGATGAAAATCCCATTTTCAAATAATCCTCCTACTACACTTTGAGGTATTCATGACGTTTAACAATGGTAATGTTTTAAAAGCATTTAATCATTAGTCAATGATAATTATATAAATGAAAGCTTTTCATTAATATTTGCTCACATTGTCGCAAATAAAAATAATGAATAATGTTAAGGGTAAGAAAATCGTTAGCATAATGTATCATTTAATGCTAATGAAACTCTCAATTAATAAGTTAATATAATTAATTATACTTATGCCTGCTACATTTGAAAAACATTTGAGTTTTTAAAGTAAGTTTCTGTCAAGTGGGGGTGGAGGGGGGACAAATAAATGAAGCCACACTCAATCGTCACTCTAAATTGGCAGCACGAAGTGATATCATGTCTAGAAGCAAGCATTAGAATATTGACTTTGGATGATGATATTTAATTGTCCGAGTCATGTGATACGAAAAATAAGTTGATAATTATCAGACAATGGCGAAATTCTGCTAGAGTAGAGTAAATCTCTTTTAAAAGGTGCAAGTCAAGATAAATTTCCGCACGCACCATAACTGACGCCGTAAGTGAAAATTTAAAAGCTTTGATTTTAGTCTTGTTGAATTATTTTCGTAACATTTGGAAGCATTGCGGCTTAAACGGAAATTACAGAGAAATTATAGTTGGCCATTTGTTTTTTAATTGTCTTTGTAGAATGGAATATTTAAAACAAAGAAAAAATATTTATTAAATTCTAAAAGATTGATAGAGTCGAGGAAATTAACAAAAAAAAAAAGATTATTGCAATGGATGTAGTTCGCGGTTGGCAAGTCCAATCAATATGGTAATCTCGCTTACTCAGTACAAATGTTTGCATTCTGCATTTGATTCATCAGATAGTTTTTTTCCACTTTTTTTTTAAGTAGTATCACTTCAGCACTTCTCTTTTGAAAAGGGATAGATGAGAGAGAAGACAGTTGGTGAAAGGAGAAAGATATATCCATTTTATTAATTATTTTACATCGCCGGCGAATATGCTATGAAGAAGTACCGACGAAGGATGCTGCATGATTTAATGTTAAATCTGATTATATTTTTATACCATTCAACAGAAAAAAACATTTTTATTTTTTGACTGCCTCAAGGGTTTAACCCAGGTCAGCCACCTTGACTACAGCAGCCTCAATTCTTTTTCAGATTTTGACAAGATCAAATACTCTTTCATTTTGGAATTCTATTAAATTAATTTTATTAAAATTTTGATGAAATCACTGGCCAAAACATGACATTTCAATTTTAAAAAACCGAAAAGAACCTACTCAATGATGTTTTCATTCCATCGACAGATAGGTAAGTTTTCCTAATTAAAGGTATCGTTAGGTTTTTAGTTGTCGTTGTTAAATTCTGAAACAAACCTTTTTCGACGCAATTGCTTCGAAATTAGTTATTAAGCCGGTTTTTAAAGGAACTTGTAGGCCTTCTCTGAGAATTGAAAGGATATTAAAATTGTAAGAGCAAATTGTACTCTCTCACACGAAGGGTTTTCTACCATTTATTGATTACCCTTTAATTTAAATAAATAAATTATAAAATAAAATCTTTTTTTCGTGCTACTTTCTATTATTTAAATTACCGATATTGATTATGGAGGGTCAAAGCATGTCTCGATGGCCATTTCGTTACCGCTTACTTAACTCTTCAGGAAACTTCTGACAAACATTTTAAATAAACTAAAAATTTTTGTCCAAACAATTAAGACAAAAATCAAAGTTTAAGCAAAAACAACAAAAACCAACAGTAAATCCACGGAAAAAAGATTTTATTTAATTATTTAATTAATTAATATAATAAAAAATTCCCGTTGTTTAATTCAATAAATAAATTATTTCAATTTAATAAAATGTAATATATTTATTACAGCTGGTGCTTAATTAATTTATTTTTTATAGTTTTAAATTATTTTTTATGCACTAAATGGGCTTTGTAATTGTTTTGAACGATTGTTTCTAAATAAATAACATGCATGCACTTTTTTTTCAAAGCATTTAAGCCAATAATGGATTAAATAAATGAATATTACGTAGACGTTTAGTTTGCGAAACAATGCTTTATCAATAAATATTACGTATACGAGAGGGCTGTTAAACAAATGAATTTAAATTGGATTGCAAAGCATACTTTCAGGGAAATGAATGAAAAATTTAAATAAAATGTTTAACTTACCTTGTTAAAGGTTATTCCAATGCAAATAATAAAGATTTTTTTAATTTTTTTTATCACAAATTAATATTTCTTAACATATTTTATTTAATATTTTAGTAAAAAAAACTTAATATAATTTAAAATAATTAAATTAAATTTATATTTTATATAAAATTTTATATTTGAGGTTTTTCTCTAGTTTATTTTATTTTATTGTATTTTTATTTCAATCGCTACTTTTCTAGTTTGTTCCTTAAACAACTGCTTCCTTTGACAAACTAAATCCATGTTATTTTGTTGCTTTAAAAGTTTTTTATTTTTTATTTTTCGTAATTTTGTTTTTATTGTTGTTTTTGCATTTACTTGGTAGAAGAAAATACATACAAATAAAAAAGCCTACAATAATTTTTACTGGTGTTTCAATCACTTTGCATTTCACCCTCCCTACACAAATACTGTGCAATGTATGACATGCAAACATTAGTTTACAGCTAAACAATGAATCAAAAAGTACTGTTTTTAAGTTGTTTTGTTGTTTTAAGAAACTGCCTAATATATTTAAAACAGACCTAACTGCTATTTATAATCAGAGTTGACAAAAAGTATTGTCCATATTTAAAAACAAAAAAAGAAAATATATTTTGTATTATATTTTTATTTGTAAAATTCTCGTATTTGGTGGATGGTTTTATGGATGATTTAATTGATTAAATAATTTTTGAAAAAATATAAAATCAACCATAGGGACACCCTTTAATTTCCTAATCAAACTTTTATAAATGTTATAGCGGACTTAGAAATACAGGCCCTTAGTGTATTTCAACCGTCTGTTTACAACTGTTCAAGGGTATGGTCACATACATCAAATTAAATAAACTATTTGGAAACCCTTTAATTTACAAATTTTGAATATTTATATTTGCTTTTATAAACGTCATAGTAATCGATATTCTTTCAAATTTTCAAGCGTTTTTCTATAACGGTGCAAAAGATAGGCCCATATATGTCAACTTACATTTTTCGATTTTCGATTTTTTTTTTTTAGGTGATTCCCTTTGTGTTTCGTAATATAAGTAAAAACATGTATGTTGTATGGGGACACCCTTTAACTTTTGAAGTTATGACGTGTTTTTGAAACGGGTCCATAACTTTCATATAAAGAAGAATTTTCAAAATCGGTTAAAGAATGATCTGCATCAAACATAAAAAAGCAACATTGAGGAGAATTGATAACCTCCTTCTTTTTGAAGCCGGTTAAAAAACTCTCGTTTGGTCCCATTTTCAACTTCTATAGATTTAAGGAATGTTTGATTTTTTTTACCTTCTACAACTTTTTGTGGTTTTGTGTATTTTTACAAAGAAAAAATTTCTTAGTAGTGTATGTTTTTTCCAATTTTATTCGTCATTGGTGGAAAAAACTATAGAAAACAATACTGTTTTTCTAAGTTTTTTATATGGCCAAACATTTTTGTATACAATTAAAAGTTGACAAAGGAAAATGCACGTGCAATTATTTATTTGTTGTTCTTTTAACAAATTATTTAGTTTTCTTTTATATAAATAAAGTGTCTCCTTTAAAACGGAACAAATTGAGAATAGCTGGGGAAAAGTAATAATAAATTTAAAGCAGCTTCTTTATAAAAATTATTTATGATTTATTTTTAGCTTGAAGTTAATACAAAAATATTAGTCAGAGATTAATTGTTTAATAATTTTTACACAAAAGATTGTATGTATGGCTTATTCTGCTGCTGTCGAAGTTCGGTTGGATGTGAGGTAAGTGTAGAAATGTAAGTGTGTGTGTGGAAATTGGGGGATGCAATAATGATCGCTTTGGAATACTGTGTCCCAGGTTGGGTGGGGGAGTGGGGAGCAAAACATCTGGCTCTCCCTCAAAAGTGTTTCCGGTTGTTTGACATGTCTTTTTTGTGTTGTTATTTTGATATGTTTTTTTTATTGTGCTTGTCTCTGTGCTGCTGTTCGGGTTGGAACCTCTTCCCTGATGTCACGTATTGAGCTAGTCGGCGACGAAACTGCAGCGACATTTGAGCCAAAATTTAAAAATTCCAAATTTTGTTTGGAATACATTAAAAGCTGCGTAATACCCATGCTGAAGGCAAAATTTGTCACCGAAATAATTGGTTATAGTGAAACAAAATTAAATTTGATAATTCAAGAGGTTAAAAATGTGGATTACATGATGTTGTGATATTAATGCTTTAAACTTTCAGAATAACCAACCATCATTGAAATTGGATTCAAATCGATATTGTAGACAAAAATGCACGCCTGGACTGAAAAGCTATCACCTCGTGTACATAAGTTTCGCACTGTTCGGCTGTGTTTTATACTGGCATAAAGATTGTTAGTATGATTAGGCAGCCAATTAGAAAATATGTTTTGGACTTATTTGCCTTTCAAAAGCAACTATTTATATAAAAAATGTATTATCGATATCTAAAGGGTACAGACCTGAAACTTATAATTATCGTAAATGAGTTATCTTTGCAAGTGAGGAAATACTTCGAAGTGCTCTAAAATTTTTGAGAGTTTAAAATAAATTCTAATAATTATTATTGTTTTTTTTTAAGAATTGTGTTGTAAATCTGTGATAATATTTACAAGCTTAAAAACTTAATGACCACTTTACCACTTTAAAGCCAATTTCTAAATTACAAATATCACTTTCAATACGCTACTCTTAATAAGAATTTTATAAAAATCACAGTCGTATTAGTTTTAAAAATAACGATTATTGAAGAAAACTTATAAATAGATTAAAAAAGTGTTTGGTAAAAAAAGGTAAAACACCTTCAAAGGCCATGAATTAAATTAAATAGAACACATGTGTCTACAATTAACGGACATTAGGTGGTATGAGTAATATTAATTGAATTGAATTGAATCTATTTTTAAAATTTGTTTGAATTTTTTAACTAAATTGCTCTGTATTACTAATTTTAAATAGGGTTTATTTCCATGCATCTAGAGCTTGATATTTCTTTAGGATATTCTTTTAAATAAATAACAAATGTTTCAGAAAATATTGTAACAGTTTTAACTTAGATTTTAATTGAGTTTATTACGAAACTGCCTAATGTTACCCAAGATCCTAAAAGGTATAAATTTGCCTTAAAATTTTGCCTTCTTGTAGTTTAATCACCCCTTTTTAAAGTGATAAAGAGTGTGGTATATTTTGATCTTTTGCAGCATTTGGAAAAAAATTGACAACCGGTAATGTGGCTCCCGAAGGTGACAGATTCGAGTAGTTAAGCTTCCGAGTACAAGAAACAAGGGGTAAGAACATATTTACAGTATGTAAAGAAAGTTTCATCACAAATCTCACGAATTAACTTACAACCAACAACATATATAATTAAAAGAGTTTAGTACAAAGAAAAAAAAAAAAACTAAAAATTCATTTAACTTTTTTGTATTTTATTTACTAGTGACTGTTTTAAAGCGAATTTTAACTTAAATATAAAAACACAAAAAAAGTTTAAGAAATTTATCTGGTAGCATTTACTTTTTTCTAAAAATATATCTAAAGTTTGGATGTTTGTTGATCAATCTCGCTTAAACGACCAAGCCGATTTAAGTGAAATTTCATTCACCAATACGAGGGCTGCTATATATATTTATGGCCTGGCAACACTGAGTGCGGCCAAGTGCAATCTGATATTTCCATTGGAAAGGTTGTCATTTTTAAGCATAATCGTACTCAAAACGTTTTGACGTACGACCATTATTTGTGTTGTTTACAGTGACTTGAAAAAATTAATATAGAAAAAAATGGAATTAACTCGTGAACATTTTCGTGCCATCATTTTTCACAACTTTCGACGTGGATTATTACGACAAGAGTACATTGATGAACTTTAATCTTTGTATGGCGATGAAGCACCATCCTTTAGCACTGTGAAAAATTGGTATAATGAATTTAATCGTCGCGGAAGCTCGCTCGAAGACGAATTCCGTGAAGGTCGTCCAAAAAAGGCTGTTCTGCCAGAGAACATTGATGCCGTGCGTGAACTCATAATGCAAGATCGACATGCGACATACCGAGAGATAGAGACATCCTTGGACATTTCTTCCACCAGCATACATTCGATACTGCATTAACACCTGGCCGTAAAAAAAGGTTTGTTCTCGTTGGATCCCGCACAATTTGAAAGTCGCTCAAAAAAAAGGCTCGCGTCGATTGGTGCAAAGAAATGTTGCAAAAATACGATTGCGGTGCTTCAAAAGACGTTTATAAGATCATCACAGGTGACGAATCATGGATCTATGCGTATCAGCCCGAAACGAAACAACAATCAAACGTGTGGGTCTTCAAAGACGAGCAAAATCCAAAGAAAGTTGTTCGTGGAAGAAGCACTTCGAAGCAAATGGTCGCCTGTTTCTTCGGCAAAACTGGCCATGTGGCGACTGTTCCGCTTGAGCAACATAGGACGGTCACTTCTGAGTGGTACACTACAATTTGTTTGCCTGAAGTCATCGGAGAAATTCGAAAAACCAACAAGAGAAGACGAATCATTGTTCATTATGACAATGTGAGCTCTCACACATCGGCTCAAACCAGAGCGTTTTTGACCGGCCAAAACGTCGAATTAATGGGTCATCCGCCGCACAGCCCTGACTTGGCACCTAATGACTTCTTCTTGTTTCCGCACATCAAGAAAAAATGCGTGGTCAACGATTTTCGTCGCCAGAAGAAGCTGTTGAAGTGTTCAAAAACCATGTTTTAGAGGTGTCTCAATCGGAGTGGAAAAAGTGCTTCGACAGCTGGGTTGAGCGCATGCAAAAGTGTATAAATCATGTTGGAGAATACTTTGAAAAACAATAAAACCATTTTTGATTATAAATATTCGCATTTTCACTGTTAGGCCAGAAATATATAGAGCAGCCCTCGTAGATCTTTATATGGATTATTATGTAGAATATATAAATTTAAAATAAAAGGGGAATAGAAAGAGTAATAAGCAATCCAGCTATTCTATATGAACTTTGGTAGTATATTCAGCTTACTTCCTATCAAGTTAAAGGCAATTATATAAATATTTTTTAATCAAGCAGAAAAAAAAAATATATTTATTTTCCTTTAATATAGGAATACAAAGTATCAATATGATTTCAATTGCATAGTTTTGGCCAGGTTTGTTATTGCCTTGCGAAAATATTGCCATAAAATTATGATTCTCGTCTTCCACGTTGAATCTTTTAACATGAGTAATAAATTGTTTATTACGTTTCGAATTGGATTCGTGGTGTTTATAAAAGTAGAGTTACCAGATGGCCTTGAATATACTTAATTTCCAAAAATTATTAATGATTCCCAAGAATAAAAATGTTATTGTCTGGATTTTTTAAAAACAAAAAATCAAAATTGTTCAGGTGTGCAATACGAATTGCTGACAAAGAAAAAAAAAAAAAAAAAAAAAAAAAAAAAAACAACAGTCGCTTATAAAGGGTGTAATGAATTTTAAAGGATTTTTATTATATAAAATTTGACGATTTTGTTCGTGTAAACATTTCAATGCAATATGGTACGGTTTTTCCTTTAAGTGTAACACAAAGGGACCAATTAGTGGACTCAAATTGGCTGTGGCAACACAGCTGCCTGTCTAAACTTCCTTTAAGTGTATTTATTTGAAAATCTGTTGAGAATTTTTTTCAAACGTTTTAAAATTCTTATCTGGCAAGCTTAAAGAGAGAAATTGGACATTATTCAAAGTTAAAAAGCATCAAGTTTTCAGTCCTCTAGGTAGAAGATAATTCAGAATTACGTTTTGTGGGAAGAAACCTTTCCAGGCCCATATGAAAAGACAAGGCTATCAATTCGCCAAAACTCAGTCATTTCTGGACTGATTGTGAAAAATTCGCTTTTAATTGATTACATATTAGTGTCGCACTCATTTAAATTTTAACGAAATTGGTGTCACTTTAGCTCAAAATAACAGAAAGTAATAAAAAAATAAATTTATATATTAAGGATGTCGACATAGCTTAGGTAACTTGATGTCTGTTATACCCAGAGGTATAAAATTGGAAATTGGAGGGTGTTAACACAGTTGATGTTATTTAAAGTATATTGATCTATCTTTTAAACCGTTTTATTCAAATTAAAAGGTGTCCCCATAGATGATATTATTTGATGTGTATGGTTTCCCTTTCTTTTAAAAATTAAGAATAGAAAATTGGAATTTTAAGTTTGTATTATAATTTTTACTTCATATTCGAAGCTCCCCAGTCTGTCTGTTTTGAACACGACTTTTTCAAGAATTTTTTTGGACAGGTAGATAAAGAAGTCTCTTTAGAGAAACCCATTATTACTACTTTGCAAATAATTTGCTTAAAAGTTAAGTTTTCATCTAAATAATGTTGATTTTTTTACGCAAAATTAATTTCTTTTGTACTTAAGTGCGGGACGATAATTTGCACAAAAAAAAAACTACAAATTGTAAATGTTTTAGTTTAACTAAAACAAAAATACACAAGATAAACTTAGAAGTTAATTTAAAAATAATTAGTTAATTTTAAACTAAAATAAAGTTTTGATTTTAATATTTACTTAGAACAAACTTTCTCTAAAATATATTTAGTATTTTTGTTGGTGTTTTTATGATTATTATTTTCAGCAATTATTCTTGCTGTCGTTGTGTGTTCGCCAAGCAAAGTCGGTGTGTGTGTGTGTGTTTCCGCATTTAATGACTCTTAAATTATAAATAACACCACCATCAGTGGCTGCATGCAATTTTTGTAGACTTTCTTTTTATGCGCTGCTGTTGAACTCCTACTTTTCCACAAAAAAAATATTTTTTAGTTATAAATTTCTATGCGGTTGGTTGTGGTTTTTGCTTTATTGAAAAAAAAAATATTTTCCGTTTCCTTTTTGTTCATGATTTGCTGCAACTTCATTTTTTCCATTTAATTTTTTATGCCTGCATCTAAAAATAGTTGTCATAAAATTATTATACTTTTCGTGTAATTTACTGTGGCAAACGGTTTCAAAGAAAAATATAATTTTATTAACCTTGTACGTTTAGACATGTTAACAATGTTTGACTTAATGGCTCCAGTGACTTTCAAAGGGGTGTTAGTTGGATTTTTTTTATATCACCTGTTAAGTAAAATATAATTTTATTAGTGATGAGTGGTGCGTTTTAGAATACTTAAAAAGTTGTTTCTTAAATTTGTAAAAGAGATTTGCTATTTAGATTTACCTGTAACCTGCCATATATGTTGACTCGGCATAATTTCAAAATATTTACGAGTATTGAAGAAGTAGTCCCTAAAATCTTTTCTTAATTGAAAAAGTATTATTTTTATAATTTTATATAAATAAGTAGTTACGAATGCCGTTAGAAATCAAGAAGTTAAAACAAAATTGTATTTGTGGCTTAACAAGTGGTTAGCAGAAATCAAGAACAAAATTATGTGTAACGACTTATAAAGAGAACAACGATTAAAGCTTTGGTTTGTGTGGGGATTTTTTCTAATCAGATTAACATTAATTAATTATGAAATTTTCTCATATTATCATTTATAAAATTATTTGATTAAATATCTAAGGTTTACAATGTTTACAATCAAAGGTAAACATATGCTAAGATGTTTAAAACGGATGTAGCGATCAGAAAATGCTTCTTCAGAAATTAACACAATTTTTTTTTTAATTTTTTCTTAATAAAATAAAAATTATTTATTATTCATCATTTCAATCGCATTGAAATTATTGTTTTTAAACCAAATGTTACTCTGAGGTAAATAAGCACCAATTTTTCTTAACCTTTTTTTCCCATAGAGATGAGAAAATAGGAGAAGTACAAAATGAAAATTTTACCAAGTTTTCATTGAAGTGTAGTTTCTATATGAAGGTACTCGTCAAAAATTTATTTTATGAAGTTAAAGTATTTTTTTTATTGATTCTGTTTAAATGTGGTACCGTGAAATAACTCCCAAATAAAATTACTCCCAGAAAAATAATAAAATAACCCCCAACAAAAAATTTAAAAATCGCATACTAATTGGATGTTATTTCATAATGAAATAATTCTCAATTTTTTGGAGGTTATTTCATAATTTTTTCCAATGAAATAACTGCTAACTGGGTTTTGCTTGGAGTTATTTTATTCATTTTAGTAATCGGGAGTTAGTTCATATTTATTGTGAATTATTTCATTTGTTTTATTTTTTAATTTCTTCTCCATGGTATTTCTACTACCGGCTTCGCCAACAAAATATTTTCATGATTCAGCCTGCAGGTATGGTACAGAAGTTATTATAATGGAAGCTATTTAATTAGGACTTCTATTCTGGCTACAGAGAAAACTTTTAGACAGCGAAGCCGGTGTTTGTTATACCATAGATAATAAAATCCTTCCGGCCGGCCGAATGCCGGCTATGCAGGAAACTTTTGGTGAGCGGAGCCGGGGTTTGTTATATCCTTCCATCCGGCCGAAGGCCAGCTACATATGCCGGGATGGCTCTATAATCTCTCTATGGAATATCGAGCAGCGGCTTTGCTAACAAAATATTGTCTTTATAGCCGGCCTTTGCGCATATATCCATGACAGATGGTATGATATCAAAATTAAGGACCTCTATCATCGGGAAGTATCTGTTATACCAAACAAATATAATTTATATTGGGAGTTATTTCGTTTTTGTTGGTACTTGTTTTACGACGGCTGCTCTATATATTTCTGGCCTAATAGTGAAAATGCGAATATTTATAATCAAAAATGGTTTTATTGTTTTTCACATGCGCTCAACCAGTTGTCGAAGCACTTTTTCCACTCTGATTGAGACACCTCTAAAACATGGTTTTTGAACACTTCAACAGCTTATTCTGGCGACGAAAATCGTTGACCACGCATTTTTTTCTTGATGTGCGGAAACAAGAAGAAGTCATTTGGTGCCAAGTCAGGGCTGTACGGCGGATGACCCATTAATTCGATGTTTTGGCCGGTCAAAAACGCTCTGGTTTGAGCCGATGTGTGAGAGCTCGCATTGCCAAGGTGAACAATGATTCGTCTTCTCTTGTTGGTTTTTCGAATTTTTCCGATGACTTCAGGCAAACAAATTGTAGTGTACCACTCAGAAGTGACCGTCCTACGTTGCTCAAGCGGAACAGTCGCCACATGACCAGTTTTGCCGAAGAAACAGGCGACCATTTGCTTCGAAGTGCTTCTTCCACGAACAAGTTTCGTTGCATTTTGCTCGTCTTTGAAAACTCATACGGTCGATTGTTGTTTCGTTTCGGGCTCATACGTATAGATCCATGATTCGTCACCTGTGACGATCTTATAAACGCCTTTTGAAGCACCGCAATCGTATTTTTGCAACATTTCTTTGCACCAATCGACACGAGCCTTTTTTTGAGCGACTTTCAAATTGTGCGGGATCCAACGAGAACAAACCTTTTTTTACGGCCAAGTGTTAATGCAGTATCGAATGTATGCTGGTGGAAGAAATGTCCAAGGATGTCTCTATCTCTCGGTATATCGCATGTCGATCTTGCATTATGAGTTCACGCATGGCATCAATGTTCTCTGGCACAACAGCCGTTTTTGGACGACCTTCACGGAATTCGTTTTTGAGCGAGCTTCGACCACGATTAAATTCATTATACCAATTTTTCACAGTGCTATAGAATGGTGCTTCATCGCCATACAAAGATTTAAGTTCATCAATGCACTCTTGTCGTGATAATCCACGTCGAAAGTTGTGAAAAATGATGGCACGAAAATGTTCACGAGTTAATTCCATTTTTTTCTATATGAATTTTTTCAAGTCACTGTAAACAACACAAATAATAGTCGTACGTCAAAACGTTTTGAGTACGATTATGCTTAAAAATGATAAACTTTCCAATGGAAATGTCAGATTGCACTTGGCAGCACTCAGTGTTGCCAGGCCAGAAATATATATAGCAGCCCTCGTATTTAGAAGTTATTTCATTTTTTTTTAATATATTTGTTTACCGCTTAAGTTTTTGAGTCTTATTTCATTTTGGCGTTGGAAGTTATTACGTTTTTTTAATTTAAGAGTTATTTCATTTTTGTTGGGACTTATTTTATTGGGGAGTTATTTCACGGTACCACATTTATACAGTCATTAATAAATATTTTTACTGATGTAAGAAACAATAAAAAACAAAAAATACTTTAATTGTTGCATTGGCAGTTTTTATTTGGGAGTTATTATTATAAAATAAGTAAATTATTATTATTATTCCCTAACGAGCTCTAAGTTAATTCAACGATTTGTTTCCTTCGAACAATGTATTAATCGGCAATGAACAATTTCAATAATGTTTTATTTCTTAGCTCTATTCCATGTTCAAAGTGGCATTTTTGCTAAATATCAAATATAACAACTAGAAACCTTCCCTAATAATAATAATGAATTCCAAATTAGTGCAAAAGCCAGGATTTGCCGGCAAAATTATTCTATGATTCAGAAATCAAAGTGCTGTTAAACTGATCACAAAATAAATGGCATTTTTACAAATCTTTTGGTATTCAAAGGAGTGGAGTCAATATAAATAAATTTTATCTCTGAAAGTGCACCGTTAAAGCACAAGTAGCAATATAATGTCAAATTAAAAAATCTGAGTAAAAGTAAAGCAATGCTTAAGAGGAATCTGTCTTCGAGATTCTATAACTAAAATAAAATTTGTTTTTTAAACTTTACATATGAAGACAAAATCTTGGTATTTGTGTGGGTTTTATTTACACAGAAAAATATTGTGGCACCTGTTTAAAGTTTTAAGATTGAAATTTAATTAAATTTCTAATTGACTCTATTATTAATTATCTATTATTAAATAATTATATTTAATAAATTAATATAAAATTTTCTAATC
Organism: Gymnosoma rotundatum; assembly: GCA_916610165.2. Lineage (NCBI taxonomy): Eukaryota > Metazoa > Arthropoda > Insecta > Diptera > Tachinidae > Gymnosoma > Gymnosoma rotundatum. Next base: position 37,855,107 of record OU744337.1, read on the forward strand.
AAATAACTAACTGAGAAAATTTTTAATTAAATAAGAAAAATGAAAATTTTTTTTCAATTAAATAAAGAATTGAACCAGTTAAAAATTTCATAAAATTTAAATAAATTTATTAAAATTATTTTGGCTTAAGTTCATTTTATTTTTTATATCTAAAAATCTTTTTTAAAAAGAAATTTTATTTTACAAATGAATGCGGACGTTTTCCAAAGAAAACAAGAAAAATTAGACGCTACCTTCGCATCTATCTACCTAAGTTGAGTATTTTATAAACATCATCTATTTAACCAACTAACTCTGTAAATAAGAATACGAGATATATTCATATCAACATTTATTTGCTTAGACGAAATTTACACACAAACCAACGTATTTCTTCACTGTTCTCTCTGTATTTCGTCTTGTACATTTGTTTTCGCTTTGTTTCAATCATCGATTGAACACGAATGCAAATTTGTTTTTAGTCATTCTTACTTGTTTATTCACAACATTATAGATACTGTTTCAGTATCAATTTGATTGTTATGAACTAAGCATGAATGCTCGCTGTGCCTTGCGTGCATATAATTTAATTTTTATTAAATTATTATTTGAACTTTGAATATTGTATAAATGAATAGAAATTATTTTGGCTTAAGTACTTTTATTTTTAATTTCGAAAAATCTTTTTTGAAAGAAAATATATTTTTACAAATGTATGCGGACGTTTTTCAAAGAAAACAAGAAAAATCAGAAGCTAGCAGAATGAAATGATGCACTTTCTAGACAGCTACGATCTTCATCAGAATTTTATATATATATATATATATATATATTATATATATATTTTTCTGAATTTTATACTTCTCTCGATTATGGCGTGAAAGCTTTAGTTATTTTATTTTTGAAAAACTTCATATTTTAGTTTGTTTTTCTTGTGTATAATTTTGGTATAATTTCCTTTTGCTTTAGTTTGTATTTAAAATAAATTTTTAATTGTTTAGTGAAACATGATTTTTTTTGTTTAAATTAATTTTTTGGAAATCGAATCTGCTGCATTTTTAATACTTCATAAACAACTCGGTTCTTTTTGTATGAATACTGGATTAAAAATCTTAACAACTAGAGTGTGATACTTTCATCATTCAAGTTAAGTATAAAAATATTTAAAATTATTTTCAAGGGGGAAAAAATATGATTTTGTATTACATAACGTATTGATTATATAAAACAAAAAAGCTCCATTGTTGAGATGCCTGAAAGAAAAATGATCATTAATAATTGTAAAAATAATTAAATAAAAGTTTCCAATAAAAATGATAACAAAACCACTGGCCTTCACTTGAATACGACATCACGTTTTGTTCAATTTATGATTCAATTTTGCCAATCTTATACTGGAGGCTTATTCTGAATTGCGATGCGAAAGTCAATGCGATGCGAAAATACATAAATGCGAACAATTGCTATTCTGTATTGCGATATTCGCAAAGTTCTATTTTAATCGCATTTCAAATGCGAAAAGGTGGTAAATCGGTATTCTAAATTGCGAAAACACATGTCAAATTCGCAAAATTTATTCGACAACAAAGTAGCATTCGCAAAGTACAAACATGTAAGTAAAAAACAATATTTTATTTATGTATTCATCATATATTTATTATTTAATTCAGGGAAGTAAACAATAAGACCAACAAACCGCGTCAACTTTAAATAAAAATAGAATTTATGAATAAGCACAGCCATTTGGCAAGAGGCCATTTAAAAACACCAAATGCACGTTAGTCTGCAAATACTTTGTGGCAAACGTTAACTGAAGAACTAAATATTAATGGACCACCTATTAGAGAAGTTCAAAAATATTTGACTTAAATTTTAATAGGTTTGGACCTATTAAATAAATTTTAGAAGCAATTTTCACAGCGAAGCACAAAAAATTTATTTATTTTTAATTTGACGTTTGTTGATACTTATTTGAGCAGCGTTGCCAACGATTTGAAATAAATTGCGAATGCAATTGCGAAAGTCTAACAGAACACCAATTTTCTTTCGCATCGCATTTCATTTGCGCATCGCATTGATTTTCGCATCGCAATTCAGAATAAGCCCCCTGAGTTTTAATTGTTGTTTAAAATTTTGTTGGGGCTTGCGTGATGTTCTACAGATGTCATATTCAGTTGAATGACAGTGTTTAAAATAAAATCTAAATTACCTTAATTTCTATATGCTTTTAGTTTAATAAGTTGTCCATACAAGTAGGCTTTAATATTATAAATCTAAAGGATTTGCAAACTTAACTAATAGACAAAGAAAAAAATATCTTAAAAATAAAAATTAAATAAAAATAAATTTTACATAAATAATAATATTTTCAGTCCGAAGTCGTGATTTCTAATAATTGAAAATTTTCTTCGGTTGTTTGTGTGTGTTTTTTTGTGGTTCTTTTTTGTTTAATTTCAAAAACTATCGTTGACAAGACTGTTCACTTTTATTTTAAACAGAATTTTTTTGAACGAAATCTCCTAAACAAGAATTGACTTAAGACAAATAGTTGTTAATGGACTGATGTTATGAATGATGTTTAACAACTTTTGTTGGTTGCTCTCTTTTTTTTTTCAACCCAGTTCTATTCTTTTTAAGAGATTCGGGATGATCAATTTTTATCAAAATTTCTTTGAATATATTAGTTTACGAAATTTCTTTTTATAGTTTTGTTGTCATTTATTTAATTTGTTTTCATTTGATTTTTATGTAAAGGAATTTCAGCGTGTGGGGCGTGTTGAGTTTGGTCTTCCAACAGGACGTTACTTCTTGCCCAGTGATATTCGGCTGCATACGTGTTGCGGTTCAAAAACATTTTGTATTGCGAAAACCCACTTGTGCTTTCACGTGATATTATAGTTTTAGTTGCTTTCCGATTAAAATATAATTAAATTATTTCTTATTATCAACTATTTATTAAACGGAACTAAATAAATAATTGAATCAATTTGAAAACAAGTAAAACCTTTAATAACGGTAAACATTTTTCGTGTTAAAAATAGTCCTTAATGAGTTTTTATTAATTACAATACTTTTTGCTACATATGGGGAAGAGATATCAGCTGGCTAGTTGAAGTTTTATAAGGATTGATTTTTAATCCTTTTTTTTGGAGCCCTAAACAGATTTAAAAAGAAAATTTTTTTCCAACCCAAAATTAATGTGTCGTTTTGGTTACAGGTGGACATTTGTAAAGTTATGAAGTTGATTTTTTGTAGAATAATAAAGTGGCAATCGGTCGTCGTTAAACATTTATTTACTTCAAGGCTACGCACTAGAACAATGAATTTTCGAGCAGCTTTCACTTGCAATTAGTGTCCTTCAATGATATCCTCTCTTCATTTAATAGCTGTATTCAAGGTTTAAGAACCTGTAAAAAACCATGACCGCTCGAATACAATAAGTAGAGAATGGGCTTGGAACATCAACAACTCGTCGACGTTCGCAAAAAACGGGTGCTATCAGCGTCATATTATTTCATAGAAATCTTTGTTTTTAATTATTGACGTAGAAAGGCGTCTGGGCAGGACTAAAGCAACTGCAAAACAGAATCTTCCCCTCTCTTCTGAAATTTTAGTTCTTATTGGATTTCTTATTCATGACATAATTGTTCGTTTCGCTTTCCGAATCAATTCTCCAGCAACGCTTATATCTTCATGTTTTTCATTTACGTTTCACATTTTTCAGAAAACCAAATCCAATCATGCAGTTCATTTTTAAGGTTCTCGCTAATAAGGCTCACACAGTCCACAAAGAGTCTGGAACAGGAAAGGAAATGACGGTGTGTTGCGATTTGATGTAAATTACTTTTAGTAAAACCTTGTTTAACCAGTTTATTTCTCGCAAAAGAAAGGTTTTGTTTGTGTTATTTTTCAGCTTAATTATTAATTAACCACATACATCGCTGTTGTGACTTAGCACTGCTGTACTATTTTTTCTTGCTTTATTTAAAGATCAAATTATAAATGACTGATGCTGGAAAAGTATAATTCTTCACCACCTTGACAAAATAGGGGAATGTCTCTCATAAAGTTAGATTAAAAATTTCATGTAGGTTGTATGCCGACCTTTGCCAAAAGCATTGCACTAAATTTGTCTAATAATCCTAAATCTGTCCACCCTTTACATCGAATGCAACGAAGAAATTTCTGCTAAAACACTTGGTTTTCTCCGTCGTTTTCTATTGTTTATTTTCAATCAATTATCCTCCACATTGTTTGTTTAATATGCTGTTATCTATCATTTCTTTCTCATTTGCTGATTCTTTATAAAGTAATGCAACTGCCTAAAAATATGCAATTGCTATATGTTGTTTTTTTTTAGTTAAAAATGAATGGACATTTATAATAAAGATTCTTATTTCTAGAGGAAAATTCTAATGAAAAAAAAGTTTTGAATATTTTTTTTTAATTATTTTTATATTTGAGTTTTTATTTTTTCTCTCATTCTCTTTATTTTAATTGTTTTTTAACTAATATTATAAACATAATATATAAAAAAATTGTTTTTATTTTAACAAAAATTTGTTTCTTTTTCCTTTTTTTAATATTATTTAAACTACAGTAAAACACCTTTAGGATTTTCATTATTTCTCATTTGGTTTGTTCTTTTTACGTTTTAACATTAAAAATACTTCGAAAATTTGTGTTATTGCAATAAAGTTTTTTTAATTGTTCTTTACTTTATTTTATTTTATATTTTTTGTTTTAAGTAAAGTTAATGATTTAAATGTGAATTTCTTTTTTTTATGTTTTTTGCTGATATTTTTTTTATGTGAGCTGTTACGACTTTTAAATGTTATTGAAATGTTTTTGTGTTATAATGTGTATGTATAATTATTTTAAAAGTCAAAGTCTTTTATTTGTTTAAATTTAATTTTATAGTTTAAAATTTTTTAATACTTATTTAAATTTATTTATTAATTTAAATTATTATTTTAAGATGAAAAAATGTTCTTATTAAAAAAGCTATTTTTGAGTGGGTGTGTGTGTATGAGTTTAATAAATTTACAAAAATTATTAAATAATAATAACTATTTTGTGAAACTTTTTAAACTAGTTTTATTAGTTTTTAAGACTTATTTTTTAAGTCTTTTTAAAGTTTTTTTTCTTTTGTTTTTCTAAATTTATAATAAAAAATCTTTTCTTTTATATTTAATTTTTTTCAATTTGTAATTTTCTAATTATTTGTAATATTTTTTTAATATTCTTCAACTAGTAATTTTATTTTTTCTTTTTCTTTATAAATTGAAACTATAACCTTAATAAAAATCAGCAATTATGTCAAATTTTTATTAGTGATTTTAATGCTATAAATTTTTTATTAATTAATTTTTATTGAATTTTAAATTCTTTGCTTTTGTTTTATTTAATTTCATTTTTATTAATTTTTATATAAAAATAATAAGTTTTTTTAAGTTTATACAAATTTATTTAAATACACCAAGAATTCATTTAAATATTTTTTTTGTTAATAAAATACTGAATTTTAAATTAAAGGTAAAAAAAATTTTTTAATTAAATTAGCTTTTTTGACTAAACTTTGCATGATGTTTTTGTTAATGAGAGGGTGATACCTCACATTGTGCAAATCTGAAAAACTAGATGGTCGGAGACTGCAGCATAATGCTGCGACTGATAAATAGTAAAAATGTTTGACAACTTCCAGCACAAAAGCTAAACAGCTTTAAGCAAAATTATTTTCTTTAATTAAAAAACATACAGAAAATTCCCCTACCTGGCTTTCATTTTCGATTTTTTTGCTTAGTTATTGAGATACTGTTACTTGGCTCCTAATATTTTGGTATGTAATACTAAAATATAAACTTAGAAATGCTCTTTGAGGTATAAGTTTTAAATAAAAAATTTATTTTGGATCTGTATTTTTAAGTATAAGCATGGAAAATCTAAAGCAAGTAATTAAGTTCAAAAGCTTTTAATTTATTTTCAAAAGCTTTCAAGCTTTTAATTTAGTATTTAAAAGCTTTTAAACTTTTAAAAACAAATAGAAAAAAATTTGTATTTTAAATATTTACATAATTTACAAAAAATTATAAAAAAAATTTTATAAAAACTGTATAAAAAATTTTCCTCATAAAAAAAGTATAAAAAATTTAAATTTAATTCCTTAAAAAAACTTATTTTATTAATTTTTCTTTAAACATATAAATTGTTTCTAAACCAATTCTTTATGTTTAATATTTTATTTTGTATTTCAAAAAAGCTTAAAAGTGTTTGCTATTATTGTTATAAATATTATAAAGTAAAATTTTTAATTAAGAAAGACAAATTTTGCAATGCGTTTTATTTATTATTAATGACTTTTGCTAAAATTTCTATTTAACTTTTTAAAGATGCTGCCATATTTAAGATCTTTTTTTGTATTTTTTAAGGAATTTCAAATATTTTTTTAATTTTATTGCTTTTTTAACTTATAATTAAAACTTTTTCTCATTCTGCATTTGAATTATAAATTAATAAGTTATTTTTTTTTTCAAATTTAAGTCAATTCTTCCATTAATTTACAATTAAAATTGCTTGATAACTATTTTGAATTTTTGCCTTTTTTCTACTAAATTATTTCTTTTTTAACACAATTACATTTAAATTAAAAGCTTATAATTCTTTTCATTTAAGTTTTTAAGTATTATATACATATGTATCTTAAATATTTCCTTTCCTTTTAAATTTTTAAATTTATCCTTAAAAGTTGAATGCCATTTTTTCTCGTTAATAATTTTTTTTTAAATTTGGTCTTCGTGTTAAAATTTTTCTTCGTATTTCTTTTAATCACTTATTTTATAATTTAGAATATTATTTACGTTTATTAAGCATTGTTGTTTTATTTCTATTTAATTTTTTTTTCAAACAAATTCATATTTTCCTAAAGAAATATTTAAGAGTCTCAAGAAAAATATCAATTTTTTTGCAACAATCGCTTTTTTTGAAAATGCCGAACAAAAATTTATGTATTTATTTTCTTAATATAAAATAATATTCTCGCTTAGTTTTTAAATAAATTTTGTTAAAAATACTTTTAGTTATTTACAAATTGTAGTTTTTTTACTTTTTCTTGTTCAATATTAAAAGGAAATGAAATTAGTTGTTGTTGTAAATGAAATAATATTGTTTATTATTAGTATTATAAAATTTGCAAAAGACTTAACAAGTTTTTTAATATTCAAAAAAATATAAAAAATATAAATTTAACATTTATAGAGTTCTTAAGTCAAGTATTAACTTATCGGTTTCAAAGTTCAAAAATATATGTTTTATTTTTCTTATTTTCCTTCCTGCACTTGAGTGTAAATCGTCGTTACACTTTTAACTACATTTTTGGGAAAAACTTACAAAAACTTATTTTACTTTGGGGTAAGAGTTTTTTTCTGAGTGTAAGAGCACAAACTGCACGTTTTTTAGGCGTACAGTTGTTGCAACTATTTTATCAAAGATTAAGTACTTTGCCGAGGAAGGTGGGTGCCGCCATACAGAAACTAACACATCATTATAATTCATCGTACTTGTTTAAACATTTTAATTTTAATCCCTTAAAATTTTCTTTTGTGGCAGTAAATTCATTTTTAACTTTATTACACAGCAAATATGTTTCTATATTCACAGAAAATGAAGCCTGGTGCTAGAAAGCTTGGTAATGGATCTAATTTTAGTTATAACTGTTTACTCAGAGAAATTTAGAGGGTTTTTAAGCGATGTGCAGCACTAATAAGAGGACATTTAGAGTTAAAAGAATATTCCCTTAAGGAAAGTTATTCTACAACACACTAAAAAAAATAATTTTTCTTATAGTAAATTGTGTAGTTCACTGTTCATTGTGTTACAAATAGAAACTTCAAATTCAAATTAAGTACAGTTCGACAAAAGCTTCATGCATCTCTTTAGACTACTTTCTAGTATCCTTTCTAGGGAAAGCATGAGAATATAGTGAGGCGAAAATAACAATAAGGGCAGTGGATAAAATTACACTACAATTTTAGTAGCCGGTTTTGGGACCTAACAACAATTAAGATCATATAAAATTTTAGAGACAATAATATATATCTACATTTACGAACAATTGGATTGAACTGAATGTTATCTACAAAAGCTCGTTTATATAAAAAAACTTTATGCTCCCATTTGTTGTTTTATTGAAAAATAAATGCAACATTTTCTAATTAAATAATAATTTGAACAATAAAGTAAATAATTAATTAAATCAATTATCAGGTCTGTTCTGAAAATCACGTGAAGGTTTTAAAATCACGCAGACGATTTGGTGCTGTTCTGCAAATCACGTGATTTTCAATTTTTCGGCGTGGTTTTAATTTTTCGAAAACAGGAGAAAGCGGCTGATTTTTTAGATTTGTGTTGTGTACTTTTTTTTTTTTATTTTTTACATTTGTAATTAAAATATTGTTAGTAATATAAGTAAGTTAAAATGCGTGGAGCAAAAATAAATAAGTGAATTTTTATTTGTTCGTAATACATGTACTTTCGTTTAGTTATAGGAGCTGATCAAAGGGCTTTAAATGTGGGATCAAATTAAAATTGAAAATGTAAAAATGAATGCAAAAAGTTTAGGAAGTTGCCACTATTTTATATTTTGCAATTAACTTTTACGAAATTTGATACTAGAAACATTAGCATAAATAAGATAAATTTTAAATGACGTTTCAAACTGTGACTTTTTTGCAACATTAGAAATGTTTTCGAAAACAAGCAAACCGGCTAACTGTTGATGAGAAAGAGGAAATCACGAGCATTACTGAATAAAGCAAGACAATTTTTTTATAATATAAGAAGTGTCTTCAAAAATTTATAAATAAAAAAATAAGTAGATATCATTTTAAATATATCAAATCATTATTATTATATTCTAAGCGAAGTAATTAGAAAAAAACGAGCAATTGATTTGAAATCGGCAGTCATTTAGTTAACCGATTTGAATCACGTGATTTCAATATATTTTGTACACAAAACCCCTTTTCGTGATTTGAAATCACTTTGACAAAAAGTAAATTTTCTTATTAAATAGAACATTATACCAATTAAAATTTTAATAAAATAAATATTTATATATAAAATATATTTTTTTTAATTAAACCATTAATTAAATCGATTATGTATTGAATTGAAAGGGAGGTTGAAAATGGAATATCTTTTGCTTGTTTCACTTCTTTTTTTTCATTTATTAAATATCAAACCTGAATTTGAATTTCTTTTGCAAACTTGTCATAATATTTCATTTAAAAAAATTTGTTCTTAAATTATTTAATTTATTACAATTTTTATTATTATTAAACAAACTATTTTATAATAAAAGGAACACAATAAAAGAGCACTTCTTTTGAAAAAAAAATTTTCTTTCTTTTTTTTCTTTATAATTTTTAACGAACTAAAGACAAGTTTTAAAACAATATTGAGTCTAATAATTCTTACAACATTAAAAGTGATGCCTAAAGGGCTTCAATGTTTTTAATCAAAAACCTTCCTTTAGAGGAATGTCGAAAATTAAATTTTAATTATTTTTGACTTAATTTGATTATAAACTTTTCAATTTAAAAAAATATAACAAAATAAAAATTAATAATAAAGTAAATAATATTTTTAAGCCTGATAGAATTTTAACTTGTAAAAAATTACACGAAGAATTAAATTGTTACATAGCGCCATTTTGTTAAAAGCAAATCTAACCCAGGTGAATGACATACATATTTAAAAAAAAATCATAGATTAAAGCGATAACTGTCCTTGTCGACTGTAATGTGTTCCAATAATGCTAACAGCATGTAAATAGCACTAAATCGTGCATTTTTCTGGATGTAATGGAGTCTAAAGTCGATTTGTTTTCCTCTCTTTGCACCGGTATATAAGTGATGACTTAATTTTAGAAGTAAATTTGGATAATTTGGTAACATTGTTCAAACCCCAATATATTCATTATAATTTTCCAGAGAACACTGAATCCCTTTTTTGTAACATAAGTGAGAAATTTTCTACATAAAATAGTATAGTTGAAGGATGAGGTAGAATAAACTACAAATCTTTTCGTTAATTTATATTATATAAACAATAATTTACTCTTGCACACCCTGTGTAAAGCTAGATGACTATACAATTTTCTTGTCCGAGTTATTTCTCAAGCTACGAAGCACTAAGCAGAAATGTCAAAAAGTAAGAACTCGTAGGTCAGTTTAAAATTTCGTAAGTTCTATTTGGTTTAAAAAATACTCAATAGTTCTTTAAGGTAAATGAAAGTATATTTGTTGACCTCAACTAGAAAAGTCAGCAGAAGTCGTTTTAAAATTAAGAAGTTCTTATCAGTTTATTATTTAATATATCAGATGCATTATTTTTTTAGATATTTTGCCAAAGTCCGGCTTTACTACGCCTTTGTGAAATCAGGCATATTGCTTAGAGAATTGCGATTTATTAAAACTTTTTGCTAAAATTTCTTACTGTGCAAAAGTAATATTTCTTTTAATTATTTCAAACAAAAACATTAAATTCACACTAACTGGTTTGAAATGATTTTGCAATTATCTGAGTCATAATATTTTTTTTTTATATGTAACTTCAGAGTACTAAACTTTGCATCTTTTCCGTGCTTCGTCTTAAATAAAACAATTAATAATAAAAACCCAGATAAAATAAACTAAAGCATTTTGTATTAAAAGACGAACTTAATTGTAATCGATTTTAAAATAAATAAAAAATAAATGTTTAAATAGAAATGCTCTTTTTTTATATTCCACAAAAAGCAATACTTTTTCTACTTAACTGTACAATTATAACAATTAATAAATCTATTTACAGTTTCGAATTGAAAAGTTTTCTTCAATTAAAATTACAATTATAACTATTGTTTATTTCTTATAAATAGTGTATGTATTTTTTTATTATTATAAATATTATTTTATATTTGTTTTATATTCAAAGAAAATTGTCCTTTTTTTTTTTGCAAATCTTTACTCTTTTTTTTTCTTTGGGATTAAAAAAATTCTGAGTGTTTTAGGGGGGTTGGTTTTATATTACACAATATTTACAATGAAGAAGCTGAATAGCTGTAACTTTAAAATTAAAATTTATTGAAATATTGTTTGAAATTATCTGAAGTGGTTGTAAAGTTTGGTTTTTTGTAAATATGTTTTCAAAAAATGTTTATATTTTATTTATAAAAGTAAAATAAATTTTTAATTTCAAAGCTTAAAATGATGTCAGTATAAAAGAAGGAAAATTTTTTTTAAATGACACAGCTTTGCTTTCGCCGTTTTATTAACCAATGAATTAATAACACTAATGTACAAAAATGGAATTTTGTAAAAAACAAATTCTTAAAAATAAGTAATTTTTACGATTACAGTCTCACATTAATCTTCAAGTATCATACTATTTTCAACATATTTCGACAGAACTATATGAGAATAAATAAAATTACTTACTTTAGAGCAGTAAGACTAATTTATATAAACTGCCTAAAATGATTCGAAATTATTCAAAAGTAACGCATTTCACTCCTAAATGAGTTGAGTTAAATAACTGAGTCGATGAAAATAAAAAAAAAATGGTTACCGAGACCATTATTAATATTTAAGGCGGCAAACTTGGTTTAAAGTTTAACATTACCGAAAAAAGCGACTGTAATACAAGGAAAATAAGAATAATTATCTCTGCAGCTTAATCATGCTTGACCTTATGTCCCAAAGTTGGTTCAGAAACTCTTGTATAAAAAAGTAAACAATAAAACTTGGTCCATCTTAAATGCGCTTTTTAAAGATTATTAGAATTTTCCATACAATACCTTCAGGCTGCGATGTTAACTTTCAAAAGAGATTGTGATTTGTGTTTCATGGTCGCATTTACTTAGAAGATATAAACATTTTCCCCCATACTAATAAAGTAACTAGAGGGCATAGAAACGAAAGCTGCATAAATTTTAATAGGCGTTTGCATTTATATCCAGGTCAATATTTAGAATAATTTTAACCCAGAAGATCCTATTTCAAAGGAAAAAAAGACAACACCTTTAATTATATAAAGATATATCCAATAAAAGAAAAATTAATGGACACTGTAGATGAACTCAGCGATATTAGGCAGCATGCGGGCGTTATGTTGACTTCAGCCGATAAAAAACCCTACCAATAAGGCAAAGTGCATTAACGTAAAAGTAAGTTTAGGTTAAATGGGCCATCTGCCAGAAATAATTAAAATCGAATTTTAAAATTTATAATTTTGGTAATAAAGTTAGTCAAAGACTATTAATCACTTCCATTACTCGAATTAGTGAGCTTCTAAAATGATGAAAAAAGGACCCTCTTTAGAAATGGTATCCATACCCACTTTTATTTAAGTAAATTTTCCTCTGACTTAAAAAAATTAAAAAAATAAAAGTAGCTACAACCTTTTGCTAGCCAAAATTTAAAAATGCTTCACAGCAGCAACAATTTGCGACCTTTCTTGAAAATCATGTTGAATGATTCTACTTTTTATATGTGTGTAAAAGTAAAGTATCCTTTTATATTTATGACAGTTTTATCTATCGTCAGAGTCTATATCTCTTTGAGGTATTAGAATTTTTTTATGAGTTTCCTTCAAAGACTCTTAACTACAGGACAGGTTCACAATAGACCAAACATTTATGTGTTAAACTTAGGCCTTGTATTCGTGGAATATTGGCTTTTTAAGAAGGGGTATTAAAATTATATCTGGTCCAAGACCAGATTAATGTCTTAAACCATTAGGCTAAGAAAAAATTTAAATGATCGCATGTGGCTAGAGGCTTATGTGTCTCATATTCTCTAGAAAAATCCTACACAACTTGTTTACCTCCTTTAACTATAAGAATATATCCGTGTTCGCTTCTGTAAAAAGGGAAGTAGAAGATAAGATGATGTTCCTTCTGTTTTTCTTGTTTCCATTAAAAACTCCCAAAATACGTTTAGTATGTATGATTCGTTTGCCTGATGATGTTTCTGTGAAATAGTATCAAAATATTCTATATATCCTTAAATTAAATGGGTTGGTTATTTATATTACCCACTCATCACATTCGCCATCTATACAGAGGGAATTTTTATTTCCTTTCATACATTTTTTACATGAATTGTGAATTTTACAATAATCTTGTTTCTAGAAATCGACTTTGGGATCTCTAACAAGAGATATCTATTTAAATCTGTTTCTCTCTCTCTCTCTCTCTCTCTCTGTAAACTAAATCATTGTGAGTGGTTTAAAAGCAGCGTTGCCACACAAGAAATTGACTTCCTACCAATAATTTTCAAAAATCCTACCAAAATGGTTCACAGCCTACCAAAAATTTAAAAATGCATTTCTTGCACATAAACCCTGTTATACTCACTTGTATTTTTTCCCGTAATTGTTGAGATGGAAGTTTGTCTTTTGGTGATTTTAAAATGGGTGTTATGATTTAAAATAGTTATAGAGCATACTATGCAGAATGAACACCCATCCCTTTCCCGGAGCTAACCAAATTCGCTCAACCATTCGGTTCTAAATTTTCTTTTAACTGTTTCTTTACAATGTTCAATAATAGTATTATATAATTTAAAAATGTCGTCTTCTGAAATTATATTATTTTCATTTAATTTTGGAGTTTTTGATTAAAATCTAAAAACAAGTACATGCAATATTAGTAAATATTTATGTAATTATTAGGTATATATTTACAATTAAAAAAGTATTTTACTTTTCCATTTTGTCTGTTAATTTTTTTAATACATACACTTGAAAATAAACCTTCACTCAAAAATATTGTTAATTTCAATTTAATAATATTGTTCGCGTTTCCTAAACCAGAGATGGCAGAGATGCTTTTTATTACATCTAAAGCAGTTTTTGAAAACAGTGGTAACACTATTCAAAGTTATTGTTTTTTTAATTCAAAGTTACATTTTTATTTATTTTATGTTTTGAATTTTTAAGGTGAAAAATTAACTATTGCTAAAAAATTGCTAAGGGAGGAAAACCTACCAAAAACTTAAAAAAATGCAACAAACCAACCAAACTACCAAACTGTTTTTTAAAAACGAAAAACTACCAAGTTTGGTCCGATTGGACCAAAGCGGCAACGCTGTTTAAAAGTATTACCAGCCTTATGAAGGGGTAAATATTTTCTATATTTTAAACTAAATAATTTAAAGAAATAAAATTTTTTTAAGAGGCAAACAATAGTTATTAAATTAAAAACTTTAGAAAAACGGCTTAAAGCAAAGTTGTGAATTTAAAATTCTATATTTATTTAAAGAAATACTTTGCGACAATTTTTACAATAATTACAAATTTTCCTTTTCTTCTATTGTTTTTTCATTTAAAAAGAGTAGTGTTAATGGTTTTAATATTATTGGTTGTGTCATGATAAAGTGCTTGGATTGTTTTTGTATTGTGTTATTTTTCATAATTATTATAATTATTTTTTTTTTGTTGTACTAAAAATAAAAAACAAAAACAACAATTTTTTGTTAAAATTTGTTGGCATAACAAATTTCCAACAATAACTTGTTCGATTGTTTTTTTGCAATTATAAATATTTGTGCATAACACCCAAAAATTATGCATTTTCATCAACACGCAGATATTATTGCTCGCAGCCACCTTTCATTTCATTAATACTGAAATATTAAATTGATTAATTTTTTTCTTTAATTTTGCATACATTTTAAACCATTTTATATTGTTTTGTTCGGTTGCGTTTTAAATTAGTAATTTGAATTGTTTTTTAAGTATATTTTTGTTGTAGTTTTTCTTTTAATTTCATGTGGTTTAATTTAGTTTGTGGTGTTAATTTTTTGTTTGTTGATTTGTGTGACAAAAGAAACACCTTAAACAAATTAATTTATAAACATTTATAATTTTCCAAATCTAAATGTTGATTTGTGGCTTTTGTCATCATAAAATTTTATAAAATTAACATAAATTGTTTTGGAAAATATTTTACCAAATGTTTATAAATAATTCTTGTTTTGTATGAGTTTGAGGTTTATGTTATGAATTGGTTTGATTTGTCTGTTTGGTTGTTAATCAATATATTTGTTGTTGTTGTTTTTGTTAAATGGTTTATTTTTTTTTTGGGAATAACAAATTAGATTTTAAAAAAATTTTGAATCATTAACCAATGATTAAAAAGGCTTCAAAATCAGCCTTTTTTTAATGCTTTATAAGGGTTATTCTATTGGTTTTGTTTGTTGGAAAATTTTTGGCGTTTAAGGGAAAACAGTAAAACCTTGCAAAATAAATTAAACTTAAAATATTTTTAATGGCCCATTACCATAGTCATATACTAAAGTTGGTTTCTTAAATAAAAAATTGTAAAATGTGTTGTTAGCTTTTTTTGTTGCTATAGTAAAAAATCAAGAATATTTTAAGTTGAACCGGCTTTGACTGGATGACACATCATCCCATAATTTGTTAAAAAATACAATTAAATAGACTATCCATCTCTGGTGACCAGCTAGTATTCTTTGTTGAATTTTTAAATCATATATAAAAAAGTAAAAGATAAACTTGAAATGTTAGTTAATGTCATAGAATTGTGTAGGTGTCTCTTATCAAGTTTTACTGATTAAGGGGAAAATTACGGCATTGGATATTGATCTTTTGATTTAACAAAACACTTTACTTTAAAGAAATTTTAATATTTTGAAAATATAAGAAAACTCCCTGTTTCGAAGATAGCAGAATCACAGATGCCACTATAGGATCCTACGTAAGAAGAAGAGAATTCGAGCACAAATCGTACTCAAAGCTTTACAAATTATTGGGATTTTCTAACTAAAATATAAAAATGCTTTTTATTCTGAATCTTCTTTGGACTTAATTTGATCAAACTTTAATTGAACAAATCCATTTTGGGTGCAACTAGTGGGATTAGCTTTTGAGCTAAACATTTGTAGAAAGAAAGTGCAAATTTGCATTAATTAAGATTTGAAGATTAAAAAGAGTTTAAGATTTTACTGTTTTCCAACGTTTACTTTATTTTCTTCTTTAAATTTTAGTACTTTTATTTTTTTTTTTAATTAAAGGAATTAAGTCGAAGGATTTTTAAGGAAGCTTACTTCGTTATCAATATTTTTATTACAAAAAACCTATAAAAATTAATTTATTGGTATTTTGTGGCAGTTTTAATTAATTTTTATAGTTAAATATTTAATATTAATTAATTTTATTTACTAATTATGTTTATTTAAGGAAACCTTCAATTAGAAATAAAAATTAAAAAGAAAAAATAATGATAATAATAAATTATTTTTTTATTTTGGTTTAATTAACACTAAATTAAATTAATAAAATAATTAATCGACGAAGAAAAAAATTTTGAAATTTTTTAAAAATTCTAAATCATAAAACTTAATTCTAGGACAACCTCAAATTTTAGAAAATATGCTCAATTCCACATTGAGGTCTAGGAAATATGCCATTATGAATTTTCTGAGTGAATATTAAAGCAGCCGTAATTAGATTTTTCCACACAATATAATTTATAATTAACTTCAAACCGGCTGTAAGAGTATGACTTATTATTGCGTAAGTTTTCGTCTACCAGTTACTACTGGTAGAAAGTCATTACAGCTTTTTTTCCCTATACAGGTGTAACAAAAATATAGTGGGTCTTGGAGTACGCCAAACAAGAGCAGCGATGCTTATCGACTAATAACTTTATTTTTTTTTTTGTTAAAATGCTGTAAACTCCGTATTTAACAGCAATAGAGACAACGTTCTGCAGTACATTATAAAACTGAATAAAATTATTATAAATTGCTTCACAATTAAAGCAAACAATTTTTGCAAAATATTGTAGACTTAATAAGGAAAAACCAATGAAAGTCAGACTAAGACTGCCCTAAGGATGTGAACATAAAATAGAGTATTTGCAGTCAAATGTAAATTATAACAAAAATCAAATATCAGTGACTTTATGAAGTTTATTTAATAACATTACATGTCTCAAAGTAGAAATTTTTATATGTTTGAGAATTATTTGTAGTTCAAGCACTTCTTTTCTTATTTTTTTTTTTTTGGCTAAATGGGTTAGAGGTAAAAAATAAAATTTGCACTTGCTGGCTATTTCACAGTCTTGGCGGTACTTATTACAAATAGCGTACTAAAATAAACGAATTTAGAAATGTATAAGACTATTTTGTAGAATTGTTAATTCAATGTTTATCCAAATGGTGGGTTTTGCTTTTCTAGTTACTTTGTTTAAGGCCATTGTCCACAGTTAATCTTTTAATTTTGTAACCCTAAAGACTTTGACGGTTAAAAATATTTCACTAAGGAGGTAGACTTTGCATGGCAGAGGAATCAATAGCAAAGAAATATCGAAATACATTTATTTGGATAGCTCCTATGTTGTATTACGTGGACTCAATAAAAATCTATGAAAAAAAATCAAATCTGCGGGTAACGAATATGTTAAGAACTTTGATAGTTTTTTTGGAATATTGTTGCATCAGGCGTATAGATCTTGGTTATTGCTATTCAAATCAAGATGTTTTTTCCTTTATACTTAATATAAATTATTCCTAGAGTCTGTGGTTAAATACGTCATGTTGGTTTGAACCAAAAAGGTTAAAACTATTGTTGATTGCTATTTCACTTAGATTTATGCACTAGACATATGATAATGAAGCAGTTAAAAACTGCTAGAGGTAATGTGTAAAGCCTGAAGTAGTGTAATAAGTGTAGTTTTAAATCCAAGTGGATTAGAATAGTACATTTTGGTCGTTTTCAGAAGCTTGGCACATCCCACACAATGAGATAACTAAAACAAACCGAGGTTGCAAAGAATTAAGAAACTCCGCCGCCCTTGTTTAGTTTAATGATAACGAATTTATTACAAATTGATAACGTAAAAAGATATGCTTAAAATATAAACTTTATGTTAAGCAAAATTATTAAATTAAAACATTAATAACCAATTAATTTTGTTGCATTAATTAATTTCCTAGTATTTACAAAAATTTTAAAAACAAATTATATTCTACTTTATCTAAGGATGCCATTTCAATTTAATCAAATGGAAGAATGTGATTTCAAATTTTTTTGCTGCTGGAATTATTTTTAAAGCAAAAAGGCAAATAAATCAATCAATAAATCTTTTTAGGTTAAAAAAAAAAAACATAAAATAAAAAGGGAAAGGATAAATAAGTTTAGAAATTAGGATTTGTGTTTTTAGCTTTTTAGTTAAAGGATTTTCTATAAAATTTATTTTGTTTTTATTTAATTTTACTGTTTTAAATATAGTTTTAGGAAGAAAAAAATTATATATTTTTTGTTTTTCGGTTTATTATATTTTTTTTTATTTTTTGTTAATTTTTTACTATTTTTTTGTTTAATAATTTTTTAAGTTTTTAAGTATTTTTTATTCATGTTTTTTTTTTCTTTTTTTTATTTATTTTTTTTGTGTTTTTTGTTGGTTGTTTATTTAAAAATTTTCGTTATTAATTTAATAATTAACAAATTGATTTTATGATAAAACCAATAACAATAACCACCTCTCTCATATAGCTACGAGACAATAATATGTGGTGCTGATAGTAGTACAGCTATTGTAGCTAATATTGTGAACATTGTGAATATGATAAGGCACAGTCTGTCAACGACCATAGCGGCAAATTTCCAATCATTGGCTATATCATTTTCTTCATCTTCTTTGCGAAGCTATACGACACATAATCAAATATGTATATAGCGTATTTTTAATAATTAAATAATAAAAATAATAAAAATTTAAGGCAAATTCAAAGTGAGTGTTTGAAAAGTTAGTTATGTTGAGGTCAAAAGTCCAGAAATAGTTTTATTTATTTTTTAAGAGAAAGAAATTAAGAATTAAATAGAAAATTATTGTGAAGAATAAGAGGTGAATTGCGGTTTAAGATTAAGTTATTAACAATTATTCAATAAAGGGTAAAGGAAAAGTTCAGGGATAAAAATTTAGTACTTTTAGCTGACAATTGGTTTTGTTTGGGTTTGACTCTTTAAGTTCCTGAAGGAATAATGTTAAATAAAAAGGTAGATATTTTATCAAAAGTACTTTTTTAAAAAAATGTGTAAGGTACTCTTTAGAGTGACACTTTTTTTACAACCTTGATTTTTAACAGAAAGTAATTTAAAAAAATCTTGCTATCTGTTAGTATATGACATCTAAAATTGTATTTAAGGGTATAAATGTACTTTTTATAAAAAGTATCAATAAAGTGTATTTGAAGTGAAAATGCAATTTTAATAAGAAAAGTACTTTTAAACAAAGTACTTTTTTTTTAAATATATTGTTTAAGAAAAATAAAATTTATGACTTTATTTTAAAAAGTGCCGTTTCTAAAATAAGTAGTTTTAATTAAAAGGTACTTATAAAAAAATAATTTTTGGTGTGTTTGTAATCTCATACAAGGTTTTTTATAATAGCAATTTTAATAAACAAAAGCTATTTGAAGATTATTCATATTCAAAAAAAAAAAATGTGACAGATAAGGAAAAGGTACTTTTTTTATAAAAAAGTCCTTAAAAATAAGTACCTCTTACATTTTAGTTCAAATACTTAATTTGTTATTCAAAACATACTATTTCAAAAAAATTTAATTTTAATGAAAAGGTTTTATTGATTAAAAAAAATTTTGGGCCCTTTTTAAAATAAGTACCTTGTAACCAAATTGTATTTATATATATGTATATAAATATTTTCAAAAGGCATTTAAGAAATTACTGTTTAAAAATTACCCTTTCTTTAATTGTGCTTTTTCTTAATTAAGTTTTAACTAAAAGTTTATCTTTAGGTTTCAAACTGAACTTTTCCTTTAGCTGTAATAATTAATTTAAAAAAATCTTACCTGATCTGTGATGAAACGTATTTCCTTTAATATTAAACTTAATTCATATTCCGTTTGTGTTTTTATACAAGTGTGATGCGTTACAGCATCTGGCATGCGGGTGCTACCTATTGGACCTATGCTACCATCATCACCTTGTCTACACAGCCAACAATAAAAATACAACATTTTATTAATTAAACATTCAATTGCAAAATAAAAAATCACATTAAGTCACATAAAAAACCCATGTAAGAAAATAATAATTTTAAATACCCATAAACTGTACGATAAAATGCAGGATTGTGAGGGAGTGTTCCACCGGGTGTCATGGGACGTACGTTACGAAAATCATCATCAATATCCAGAACATTGGCTAGTAAAGATTTCGAAGAGCTAAATTGAAAAGGTTTAATTTATTTTATGCTTTTTTTTTACTAAGAAAAAAATATATATAGTTACCGCTCTTTTAGTTCCACATCAGATAAAATTTGATGCTTTCTCTCCGAGGATGTATCCGAACAGGGTGTAGATGAAAAATCCAATATAATGGGTCTGCCTGGACGATGCATACGTAAGATCCAGGGCAACCAGCATAGAAATACCACACGTATCTATGCAATTTGTCAATTGGTATTTATGGCCATTTTATTGTTGGGTTTATTGTTTAAAAGTTTTAATTAATTTGAGAAAATATAAAAAATATTAGTAAAAATTTTCTTTTAATTTATTAAATTTATACAACTTGTTGGATAATATTCTTTTTGTTTTTGATTTTTTGTTTCTTAATAAAATGAGTTTGTGGGTGAATTAAAGATTTTACTTTCTCGCGTTTTGCTACATTTTCTTTTATCTGTTCATTTGAAGAAATAAGTCAGTTATTTTGGAAAGAAATATTCAAGTTTTGTTAGTGATTTTTTATCAACATACATGCAAATTCATTTTTTATTTAGTACTAACAAATAAAGCTTAAGTTTTTTACAAATACAAGTAGAGCTGCATAAAAGACTTTCGGATTTCTACTCTTATTAATTATTATTAATATAATTTTATTTTTCTTTAAAATAATTTAAATAATTCTTTTATGTCTCTTAAGTTTCTTAAATCTAACGACTCTTTTGTTTATTAAATCTTTTTGTTTAATAATTTACTTCAACCATAATTTTATTGCATTTCTCTTGATGGACTGAAAATTATTCTGCATTTCACTTTACAAAGAGTTATCAAGGGTTTGTTATTGATAGTTTTAATTAATTTTTGTGTAAAATAAAAACCAAAAAAAAAAAAAAACAATATATTCGAGACCATAAAACATTAATTTAAAATTAATGTATGACAAATAAAACACATTTTTGATGCAGCATGAATAGCACTTGATATATAATGATATATATATATATAGATGCTTTATTGTATATTTGTTGATGTAGTTTCATTCATTATAAATAAGACCTTTTGAAGTAATGAATTCAATATTAAGAGCATAAATTTAATGCAACGCGACTATTGTCGCAGTTATTTAAGCAGTGAGTGTTATTGGTATTTTGTTCATTTAAAAAAAATATATTTAAATATTCAAGTCACCCAAGCAGCAAGTATAAATCAGGTGATACAAGGTCTAGACTATAAAGTGGATGCGGTACAACTCGAGAGGACTATTTTACAGACTTGAGGATAAACATTGTTATTATAGAAAATTGGAGATTCATGACGGCTAGTGCTTCTGGAATTTTTTAGTCCTTTCAAACAGATCAACTCTTTTCCTTGTAACTCCCAGCTTAAGCTAAGACGATTTGTACTGGTACTTGTTCCAATAGAGCCACATTTCCGTAAAAGTATTATAATAACGCTCTCTGCTGCTACAAAAAGCTTCTAACTGTGGAATACTGCAATTTTCCGATAGCCTTAAAATGAGAAAATTTGTCCCGAACAGTTTTCTACCTTAAAATTTACCAAACTTCTTTAAACTAACAAATTATTTTAGAAATAACATTATCCAAAGAAATGAATGCAAAAAATAGTCTGCTACAAAATGTTGTTTTACATTTTGCACAAACAGAATAATTTTAAAAAGTACTATTTTTTAAAAAGTACCAAAGGGTAATAAAAAAATTAGAAAAGAAAATATTTTCGGAAAATGCATTTTTGGGTAGAATATTTAAAAAATTTTTGTAAAAAGCACTTATTTGGAAAAGTACTATTTTCAGAAAGTTACTAAAAGAGGGGTAAGCAAAAGAAAACGCATTATTTTCCGAAAATAATTTTTAGGACGAAAATTCAAACATCTGTTTTTTTAAATTGCTGTTTTTAAGAAGGTACTCAGAAGGGACATTAAAATCTTTTAGAAAATAAATTTTAGATAGAAAGTCTTAAATTATTGCGAAGAAAGTACTAATTTCGCAAAGTACCATTTTGAAAAACATACTACAAAGTGTATTAAAAAAAACTTTTTAAAAAGAAACTTTTACAGTCTTTCGCAAAAACCACTAATCTAAAAAAGTTCTATCCTTAAAGATTAACATATTTGCACAGCAGGTGCTAATATAAAAAAAGATACCGAAAAGGGTATTAAAAAATTTAAAATAGATTTTTAGAAAGATAGTTGCACAGTTTTTCTTTGAAAGCAGTAATTACAAAAAATACTATTTTCAAAGAGGAACTATAAAAGGGTACTAAAAATTAGAAATAGCATTATTTTTGAAAAATATTTTTTTAATAATAAAGATTTCCTTTTTTGCAAAAAAATCACTATTGAAAACAAAAACTATTTTCAAAAAGGTACTTTGAACGGGTTTTAAGAAAATTAGAAATAGCACTATTTTTGAAAATTAATTTTAAAAGAAGCAGACTATACAGTTTTTTACGAAAAGTGCTAATTTCAAAAAGAACTATTTTCAAAAAGGTACAAAAAAAAAAATTATAGAAAATTAGAAATAGTTTAAAATGAGCTTGTTTTAATAAAAATTCTCGAAAGACGTTAACTCCCATGACAAGAGATTATTTTTAATTATGTATTTTTTATAAAAAGTAACGTCTCTTATCATTTAAATTCCTTAAAATATAAAAATATGTATTTGCAAATTTATAATTTTTTTTAAAATAATTTTTTAAACTATTTGCTAATTTAAATTTGTAGAGATTCAGCGTTTCATTTATTTCCAATCAAAAGATATGTATAAAAATTAATAAGTCTTTCTGTATTTAAGCTCCCTGTAATGCTGCAATTTAAAAGCAATTGTTATCATTACGACCAGTACAAAGAAATTCTGATAACAATGTGTTTTTTCTAAGAAAAAGAGGAAATAGAATTGTAAGAAAATAGAATTGTGAATTAAACTGCAAAGAAAACTTTTAAAAAAGCTTAAGAATTTAAGTAGTTGTAAAAGTTGAAAATTGCAGTTATTGTTACTTTGTCATACGCTTTCATCTTATCATGGTTTTATTTTTTATGTTTTTCATGTATATTTCCTTTCCTTGCACTTCCTTTACCAAAAGATGTAAATTTTTTTATCGTTTGTCAAAATCTTATTCTTATGCCAAAGATTTATTGCTAATAGGATTTTCTATTGTGTAAAGTAGTTGCTTTTTTAGGTCCTTAAATGCAGCTGCATTACAAACTTATTTTTTTTTTATAAAGAATAAATATTTTTATAAAAGAGAACAATTTTATTTAGTTCTTATGCGTGCTGTAATCATTTCAATATTTTACACTTATAAAATCTAACGGTTGAGAACTTTTACAGTATCTTTGGTTTAAATAATAACTGTTTTGCAGCTTAAGTGTCACAAATATAACAATTTTTAATTCAATTGTTATATCAATGAATAACGAAGACACGCATACTTTAACTTATAAAATAAATTTATGTTAGAAAAGTTCAAATTGAAGAAGAGCATTGAGAATGACGATTTGATTTCATTTGCAGCTGCATTTAAATTTATAAAACATTTTTGAGGCTTTAAAAATATCATTTGAATCCTAAGCAACAGTTGCAAGGGTATTAAGAAATCTTTTGAAAGTTGACAAATGTTGATGCATGGTTTTCCGTTTTGATTTTAAGTTAGAATACAATCAAGAGAATATTACCACATTTACCTTGCTCTAAAATTTCTTGCTAACTTTTTGCCTTATAAGAAAAAAAGTAGCTATTTAAAAAAGTACTTTTTAAAATTTGTTTATAAGAATGAGTTTTTTAAGTAGCTATAATGAATAGCTTTACTAAACGTAGTTTTTTGCCATTTATTTAAAGAATACGCTAAGAATCAATTTTTTGCAATGCTAAATTGCTTTTGATGAAAAATATAGACTTAAAAAATATATAGAAAAATTTGGATCTTTTAATAAAAAGTACTTTTTTTTAAATTACTTTCTTTTATTAAAATAAATAAAAATTTTCGTTCGCTTGAATGAAAAAATATCTATCGAAGTTTAGAAAAAGTTTTTATGTAAAGCACTTTTTTATAGTGAAATATTTGTGCGAAGTTTATCTCACATCATTTCAACAGAATGTCTAGAGTATTTTAAATACACATTACAGATTTTCCGTCCTTTGGGCCTAAGCATGATCTGAATATACTGACCTGCTAACATTTTAGGCGTTTAGGCGTTTAAGGTTATAGGCCTCTGCATTGCCGTGCTGAGCGGACAGATATTGCATTAATGAATAAAAAATTAATGCTTAAAATACAAGTGATGTATTGACGGCAACGCTGTAGAAAAAATAGAAATTTGTTAATGCGTGCAGAAATACCAGAACAAAATAACTTTTTTATCAAAGATTTTTCTTTACAAGATAAAGATGAAAACCTCTTAATTTTGGTTCCTCTAAAAAGGCCAAGAAACTTGTGATAGAAAATGCCATTTTACTAAAAGCACAGACTACAAAATAAAGATCTTGTATTTCTAGTGCAAAATAGTCGGTCACTCCTTTAATTGCAGAGTGGAACTATAACCGCACTTTTTAGCTGCTATGTGATGGTTTCTTTCCTTCACACTACATTTTTAAATGGATAGACGACTTGAAAGACATACTAGAATTCGGGCTTAAGCTTTAAGGCCTTCAGAAATTTCAACGGCGTTTCAAAGCAGAAAACATTTTCTTCATTGTTTTAAACATTCGGTATAAAGTTGTCATCTTTACTTCAGGATATTTTTATTTAAAAACTTTATATTATGGAATTTCTATAAGTTTGCATGCTTTTCATGTAATTGTGGTATAAAAAATTTAAATTTCCAACCCATTGGTTAAAATATTAAAATTTATTATTCAGAATCTCTTTAATGTTAACTTACTTCAATCGTGCTTAATTCCTTCAAAAATATAAAAATATCATGATATTCTCAAAGACGCAAATGTAGAAAAGTGGATGAAACAATAAAAATAGTTATTGAATGTTTGCTGTATTTTTGTTTAAAATATTTTTGAGTTTTTATTGTCTCTTTGTTTTGTTAATTCAATGGAGTTGTCATTTAATCAATTTGGCGTCTGATATACGACACTATAGTTTTTTATAAAAAATTTTGGTAGAAACCGCCGATGTGCTATATGCTTTCCCCACAGTAATACATTTTATTTGGTATTTTTAATAATAAATATTTCATGAGAATGTAATGAAATATTCAAATTTTTGAAGTAAATTATAAATAAAATAAAGTAAATCATACTTAATATTTTTAAACAACACTACTCCAAATATTTTGCTTTTAAGTGAAGTTCAAAATGAACCCAAAGCTGGAATAAAAAACTGAAAGCAGTTTAAAAAAGCTCTACAGAAGTTATCAATTTATTTTTTAAAGTATTTTAAGACCATAAGGATTTTTTTTTTTTGCTTTGCTCTTGTCGGTAAAATACACAAAGGCACAGTAATTCATTTGAAATTTTGTAAATAAGCATTTTTTGCAGGTTTAACATATATGGAACCTTCGAAAGCAAGAATTTATAGTAAAATTAGGGTGAAAATACAGAAATCTGGTAGAATTTTAACTAATGTAGCTTATTGGTTTCTTACATCAGAAAGGGAATGTTTTAATTACATAAAAGATGATCTCCCCTCCACTAGTCCAAAAATACAAACCGTCAAACGTGGGTCTTTTGAAAGCATCTTTTTATTAAAGTTTGCTTATTCATTTCTAAAATATTAATTTTTTGCCCCACTGTGCACTGTTTGCCAATACGTAATATCAATTAGAAACTATAAAATCATCATTTATCATTTTAATTATTTAGTTTTTAGCGTTTTTTTGGTTAAAATGCATATGAAAGCTACAGAAATTTTCGATAAAAATTAAATATTTTTCCTCCACTGAATAAACGATGACGCTAATTTTTGCTAATGATCAATAGGAAAAAACCGTAATACTGTAATAATTTTACACTGTGGTTTAGTTTATTTCCCCTATCTTATATTAAGGGGATTAAAATATGTTAATTGTTTCAGTAAGCCATCCCTCGCCGTTTACTTAGAATATAAAATATTTATTGTTTTTGAAACAAAAATAAAGTTTACAAATTGGATATTGTGGTTTTGCTTTTATAGCAATTTACTACAAAACAAAGTTTTACAACTCTTGTGGGTAAAAATTCTTAAACTAAAATAATTAAAAAGAGTAATATAGACGTTAAAAGGAATTATAACAGAAAATAGAAATGCGTGACAAAAATTCCAAGTAGAGAAAAACAGAAATAACAAAATAAAAATTTTAAAACAGCCCATTCAATCGTTACTTAAAGAAAACAAGAAACAGGAAATATAAAAATGTGTAATTAAAGTTTTGAAATAATATAAGTATATTTCTAAAATAAAAGTTATGTTTGGGGTTAAATAAGATTATTAAAAACTTCAACAGTAATTGTAAAAATAATTTGGATGAAAACCATGCATTTTTTTTCCCCTGACAAATATGTATGTTGACAAGATAACGAGGCGTATAATTATTAGTGTGCATTTAGAATTAATTATTATTCATACGCCAGGTAATAATTGAATAGTGGTCAAATCATTCAATAGAAGGCGATTTAAGAAATGTTTGTATATAATTGTGCAATATTTGATATTGTACAATAATATTGCCAATGTGTATATTATGTTTGTACTTTGCACAATATATTGAACAAAATCAAAAATCTTTTGATTTAAATTGCACAAAAAACAATATTTTGTAATGTGTTAACAATAATGTACAATAACTTTTTTTTTATTGTCGTTGCTAGACAAGCCTCTTTTTCATCACTAATGTCACTAAACATTATTTAAATTATTTAATGACGATTCGTTAAACATTTTTATTTAAAAACAATTTAATAATTAGAAAAAATATAGCTTTGTGTGAATGGTTTTGTTTACTTTTAACACATTCATATGAAAATGCCAAAAAAATTGCGCCATTTTTGCTTAAAAATATTGATACACTTATTAAGTGGTGTGGATCAAAACGGCAATAATTACAGCAATAAAGTACTCAATATCATTGAGTAGTGTATGGGTTTTTAAAAAAAAAAATCTTTTACGTATGCTTACAAATTTATTATGACTACAATAAATAAAAACGAATCAAAGCAGTGGTGCCAGAAATTTTCAAAGAAAAGTCTTTATTCGTCAAAAAATATTAGTTCAATAATAATAAGGATTTTTTATTGTTTATTATTATTATTGTTCTTATAATTATTTAATATTTTATCTAAACAATTTTTTTAATTTTTTTAAATTTAATTTATTAAATTAACATAGGTACAATGTACTTTAAGATGAAATATGTATGCTTCTGGTTTTAAGCCAACAAGTAAAAAAATGAGTAATTTTTATAAAAGTAATCAAAATTTTATTAAAAATTTAAAATGTTTCACTTCTGTCTAATTTAACTATTGTAGAGGTTTTAAATTTTTTTAGCACGAATTTTTTAATTATAGCACGAACAAATAATTTCGAGTATATGAAATCCCCTTTAAATTTAAAATTCAGGATAAGTAGGACATTATTAACAAAACAAAAAAACAAAAAAAAAACCGCCAGAATAGGTACGTACGCACAGGGTGTCATACTTGCATATTCTTTTAAAAAATATTTACTTCCTGCATTAGAAAAACATACAAAGTCAGCAGCTAAAAGAAATCTCTAATTTCGAAGAAGAAAGTAATATAAAGTAAAAGCACTTATTAGAAGAACACAATAATCGAAGAGATTTTTTTGCTCGAGGTACAAAAAATGTGTACAGCTATTACAGCTATTTTAACGAAAAAGTTACACAAATTGTATATCAGTGGATTCGTAGTTATCTCTACTACTTAGCTGTGCTTAACTTTTTGCAGTAGTTTTTCACATAAAAACAAAACTTTTCTTAAATTTATAAAAAAAATATTCCCGTGTCTTTAATTAAAAAAACTGTAAAAAATACCGTTTGAAACTAAAAAGATCAAAAGTGAAATTTTGCAAATGTAATTATACCTTGAGTATCTCCGAACATAGAAAAGATATTAAATCAGCTTTAAATCGCATTCAAGTTCAATAAGTATGTGACCAAAGTCTTAAAGAATAGATTAATAGAATATTATTTATGACCCCTAACGTAGAAAAAATGGAAGAAGAAATAAATTAAATGGTTACTGAATGTTTGTGTGTTTTTGTATAAAACGTTTTTTGATTTTTATATTGTCTTCTTGTTTTGTTGATTCAATGGAGCTCTCATTTAATCAATTTGGCTTCTGATATAAGACTCTTAGGTTTTTTATACAAAATTTGGGTAGAAGTCACTGATGAGCTATATGAGCAGTAGCGAAATTGCCATATGCATAATCTTTCTTTGCAGTAATTCATTTCATTTTGGAGTTTTAAATACTAATTTTTATTAATTTATATTTTTAAAGGAATCAAGCACGACTGAGGTAAATTAACATTAAAGAGATTACGAATAATAAGTTTTCATATTGACATTTTTCGTATAGATAAAAAACTTTCTTACCAAAACTTTTTTTAATTGCATCCCCAGACCGCATTTATGCGCATGATGTCTATAAAATTTGGCCAGTTACTGAAAACCAATCGTTTTAGAATATTTGGTTATAAAAAGACAGAAAATTCGCGTGCAATTTTTTTAGTCTAGAACATTTAAATTTTAATAAAAAAATTGACCACATTCGAACAACACTGACTGTGGAATGGTTCACTAGAATTCCGTAAAAAGATATTCTATAGATTACCCAAGGCTTTATCTTTTGGGAAAAAGTTAATGATTTTATGAATTTAGTAAAAAACGTATAATCTAATTAAAAAATTTAAAGTAATTTTTCACCAAAATTTTACATTTTTTTTACTTTTTACGAAATTTCAAATTAAAAAAATTATTACCATTAAACTAATGAAGTCAAGGAAAAACAATTTTTAAAAGTTGTTTCCTATAGTATTAGCTTTCTCAAACTATTTAAAGTATTTCTATCTTGTATTAAAACTACAGAAAAAAAAAAACAAAAAATCACAAGGTAACAATTTAATATTTTAAATTTAAAACTCATATTTCTCTAAAAGTATAAAAGATACCATGAAATTTTCAGGCGCGTTTTCTTTACCTATGTAAGTAACTAACAATAAAGTTACTAACAATAAAAAGATTTTTTTTTTTTAATTCGAGATTGCATAATTTAACTCGCTACTAAAACAGGGTCTATTTAAAATGCAAACAAAAATCATATATCCTCCTCTATAAATCGTAGCTTGCTTCATTAAAATCGGGTAAATAATTTAGAAGTTCCAGAATTTTATTTGATTTTTATATATTTCGCGCCACTGTGCGTCACTTTAGTCAAATCCTTTTGGTATTTGTTTACAGGACGCAATATAAAATGCAACATAATTATCAATAAATGTATTAAATTCAGTAGCATTATTTTGTATATTATTTTTTATTGTTTATTGTTTTTTATTATTTATTTTATAAATAAATTTGTTAATTTTTTAATTTTCTCTAACAATTAAAAATATTTTCAGCCTTAAGCTTGCAAAGAGCTACTACGAGTAAACTAAAAAAACCTAAAACAAAATAGTTTCAACGCAAATATTATTTTGTTTGCTTTTAATCATACTTTTATTAATTATATTATATTATGGTTATAATTAATTTACTTTGCTCGTGCTTGATTCCTTCAATTATAAATATTTCATGATATTCTCATGAAATATTTATTATTTTAAACTAAACTACAAAATGAAATGTATTACTGCGGGGAAGGCATACCCATATGGCCATTTCACTACTGCTCAAATAGCTCATCAGTGGATTTTACCCAAATTTTGTATAGAAAAACAGAAAGTAAATTAATTAAATTTTAAAAGATTCCGAATAATAAAATTTTCATTTTGATATATTTGCATGTGCACGTTGCTTATTAATAAAAATTGTTTTTTAATTTTTATTTTTATTTTTTCATTCAATCTTTCAAATACATATGAATGGTTCCCAATGGGATCCCTTATGTAGAAAAATGAAAGAAAAAATAAAAATAGTTACTAAATATTTGCTGTGTTTTTGTGTAGAACATTTTAGAGTTGTTATTGTCTTCTGTCTTATTGATTCAATGGAGTTCTCATTTAATCAATTTGGCTTTCGATATAAGACTTTCTGTTTTTCTATACAAAGTTTGGGTAAAATCCACTGATGAGCTATTTGAGCAGTAGTGAAATGGCCATATGGGTATGCCTTCCCCGCAGTAATAAATTTCATTTTGTAGTTTAGTTTAAAATAATAAATATTTCATAAGAATATCATGAAATATTTATATTTGAAGGAATCAAGCACGAATAAAGTAAAGTGGTTTAGTAAAACTTTAGTGAATATGAATTTATCTTTAACAATTTTTTCCACGTTAACGTTAAATTGAAATATTGTGTGATGAAGAATGTCTTAACCGTTTGAACGAATAGATATTACAACTATGTGTTAATGTTATAGTCCTAATTTTAAAGCTTAAATGATATTAAAAATTTGTGGAAATAATTTTAATTTTTTTTTTCTTTTTAATTTACCTTTTCTTAAGAATTTTACAAAAATTTGGCATTTATAGTTGCAGTTTACGTTATTTTTTTAAAAGGAATCTGACCAGTTTTAAGACTTTAAGTCCACCTGAAAAATTGATGCCATAAGTTTGACATTACTTCTATTTAAAGTTTATTTAAAGAGCTGGGATATTAGCTGAATTATGAGTGGTGTAATTAACAAATACAAGTACAATAGATTAGTAGTGAAAGCTGCAGTTTTGTAGCTAATGGGGATTTATAAATATAAGTTGGTCAGTAAGGGAAGAAATGAGGTCTATTTTATCATCAATGGTAGATTTTTCAGTTAAAATTTAAATAACCTTTTTTTTAGCTGCTAGCGCCTGTACACCACTTTAATCATTTTTTAGTCATGCATTTTTATGGTGTGGATGCCAGCCTTGGCGAAAGACGGATGTTCATTAAAAAGGACATCAAGAAGTAGTTTGAGTTTTCCCTAGAGTCACAAAGAATTTTTCTAGTGGTTGATTTCAAAAGTTTGTGAAAGCGTATGTTTACAACACGACTGATCCAGGGCAATGCAAAACAATAAAAAGAATAACAAACTGCTGGGTTTTAATTGCAATTTAAATTAGAGATCCCCTACGTTAAGCAGAGGCATAATGTAGCAGTATTTTTTCACATCTCTCTGTTGCCTCAAAATAATAATGTCCATGAATTTGTAGAAGAGTGCAATAAAAAGCAGCAAAATAAAACTGTTGCAAATTATTGTTGCTTGAACTGTCGACAACATCTGGTTAAATGTTTTGCAGCTGTATCTTCTTTGGGGTCTGTAGAAGCTAAAATGATAGACTTTTTGGCAAATAAGAAGCTTGAAAATATTTAAAGCCAAAATGGTGGGATTTAGGAAATGTTACCTGGAAAATAAGAGAACTTCCATTATGTCCATGTACCAATCACTGAAAACATGGAGTCAATAAAGGTTTATACGATTAAGAGATTGACTTTTGACTACTAGTGACAACATGTCTCTTTCGATTTTTCTATAACCTTCGATACATTAAAAGGGGATATTGCATCAAGAATCAGACTCAAAATATTTTATTCATAAAACAAGTATATTTTCCAATCTTTGTAGACATACACACTATTTTTGGTTACCAATTATTTTTAAAATTTTGATAATAAAACAAATTTTGAAATTAAAGAATTTTTTCATAATCTGATAAAGGCGCATTTTAAAATCAGAAAAAGAAGAAATCTTTTAGCGGGATTACATGTTTATACGCTTTTATTTTATTTATAAAAAAGTTTTTAAGTTTGAATATAAAACAAGTGAAATCAAATCGCATTATTTATTATGATGAAACTAGTAAAAATCCGAATGCCTTTTTTTGTCAGTTAGAAAATGGATTATTTTAAAACACATTTTAGTTGTTTAATAATTTAAATATGTTTTCATTTTCATTTTAATATTTTTTTTATTTTTAAACGCACACATACATAACTATATACTTTTGCTTTAATTTTCTTTTTCTTTTGTATTTTGTAACAATCAGTATAAAACTCTAGTATATATGGCCCAACATCAACATTACGATATTTTTCATTACATATTTTAAATGGTAGACGTTGACAACATTGAAACTCAGTTAGCAAAAAAAATTTTTTTTATAAAATTTAAAAAAGCAAAACTCATTGCAAAAATAATAAAAAAAAAATATTCCTCAATAAAAATAACTTAAAGCTTAAAAAAAGTTTTTTAAACATTCTATATGTTTTTTCTGGCAAGCCTAAAAATAGACTTGTTTTTTGGGTCATAAATTCATATGAGATTGTTAAATATTCAAAAATAACATCATTTTAAAAGCAAATGTTTTTTTTATAGAATCATTATGATGTATGATTATGATATACACTTTATCATAATTAAAATAATTTTATTTTAATAGTATTATCTTTTTATATTTTTTTTAAATAAAAACTACAACCGAAATGTAAACAGAAAAAATAAAAAGCTACTTAAAAAATAAAATATTGACAATATATTAAGTGTATTTTTTGGGGGTTTTAAATACAACAATCATTCAACTAACACATTTAAAAAGATATAAATAATTTTTAGTTTTTTTATAAAAATATGCTTTCTGCATATTTTTAAGTTCTCTTATATTTTTGTTTTTAAGCCTAAACACATACATACACATTTACAACAAAACAACAATAATTTGTTTGTTAGATAATTTTGCTTGTCTCTTTTTGGTTCGCGGATATGGGAGCCACATAAAGTGGGGTTATGGGGTTTAATTTTCAAAGAGCAGTTGAAGTGGATTTCTAAATTAGACAAATTTTCTTTTTGTTATATGTAATATCTTATAATACAAAAGATCTTAAATTATTTTCTTTCGAAATGTTTATATACGAAAATTTTATTAACTTATTAGTCACAGCCGCTTTAGTTCTTGTGAGGTTAGAGTGAAAAAAAAAGAAAACTCTGCAATTGGAACAAAATAGTAGAAAATCACTTGAGTGACATGTTTTCTTCAGTTTACAGAGAATATGAAGTCAATGAGTATCTAAACACAAAAAAAAACTTAGTTAATCATGATTGAGTTTTGTTTTATAGATTTCTTTGATCTGGAAATATTTCTTTTAGCATTTGTAAAAATATTGAGACTTCTAAATATTCAAAAAAACCTACATTTAATGACCTACATTTAAACCTTATTGGCCTCGAATTTTTTTTAGTGAAAATATTTCTTTCCCTCTTCGAATATGTTGAATTATTACTTAATTTTTTTTTTTTTTTTTAAATTGACAAAAGTCACTTTCAAAGAAAACGGCGCTAAATTTTCGAAAGGGATTTATTTGTGGGCCTCATTTCATTAGCTTATGTTTAAATGATATTCATAGTCAAATATTTTGTTGACTTTGTTTTAGTACAGGACATACTGAACGAACTCCTTTCGTGGTGTACAGTTATGTTTAAACTTTATTCTGAGTGTAATCTAATAATGATTAAGTTGGAACATTTTTTGCTCTTTTGGTAAAAGTGATGTGTGACAATGCGATATTATATTTACTTTTCATAGAAGACCAACCAGATGATTGTAGAAATAACTTAAGCACGGTTTTTCTCTACAAATAACAAACTTTTTTCTTATATTTTCTGTTTTGTATTTATAATATCGAAAAGATTGATACTATTGCATAAAATGAATTTTTTTGCATTTGGGCTCGTCTTTATTCTGCTTTTAGTTAGCGTATTAAGATCATGAATGCTTTAAGTAAGGAAATTACAAAACACACAAATAGAGTTGTGTCGTTTGTAAACGAGCGGGAACTATTCAATGAGTCACGCAATAGACCTGAATATTTTACAAAGTGATTTCGTTTTATTTTGTCAAATTTGTTATCATTTAAGCTCTATTGTTTTAGTTATTTCAAAGTAGAAAATATTAATCATAAGAATAAATTTTGTATTTTTGTATTGTCTCGTTATTACGAGGGCTGCTATATATATTTCTGGCCTGGCAACACTGAGTGCTGCCAAGTGCAATCTGACATTTCCATTGGAAAGTTTGTCATTTTTAAGCATAATCGTACTCAAAACGTTTTGAGGTACGACCATTATTTGTGTTGTTTACAGTGACTTGAAAAAATTAATATATAAAAAAATGAAATTAACTCGTGATCATTTTCGTGCCATCATTTTTCACAACTTTCGACGTGGATTATCACGACAAGAGTGCATCGATGAACTTAAATCTTTGTATGGCGATAAAGCACCATCCTATAGCACTATGAAAAATTGGTATAATGAATTTAACCGTGGCCGAAGGTCGCTCAAAGACGAATTCCATGAAGGTCGTCCAAAAACGGCTGTTGTGCCAGAGAACATTAATGCCGTGCGTGAACTCATAATGCAAGATCGACATGCGACATACCGAGAGATAGAGACATCCTTGGGCATTTCTTCCACCAGCATACACTCGATACTGCATGAACACCTGGCCGTAAAAAAGGTTTGTTCTCGTTGGATCCCGCACAATTTGAAAGTCGCTCAAAAAAAGGCTCGTATCGATTGGTGCAAAGAAATGTTGCAAAAATTCGATTGCGGTACTTCAAAAGACGTTTGAAAGATCGCCACAGGTGACGAATCATGGATCTATGCATATGAGCCCAAAACGAAACAACAATCGACCGTGTGGGTCTTCAAAGACGAGCAAAATCCAACGAAAGTTGTTCGTGGAAGAAGTACTTCGAAGCAAATGGTCGCCTGTTTCTTCGGCAAAACTGGTCATGTGGCGACTGTTCCGCTTGAGCAACGTAGGACGGTCACTTCTGAGTGGTACACTACAATTTGTTTGCCTGAAGTCATCGGAGAAATTTGAAAAACCAACAAGAGAAGACGAATCATTGTTCACCATGACAATGCGAGCTCTCACACATCGGCTCAAACCAGAGCGTTTTTGACCGGCCAAAATGTCGAAATAATGGGTCATCCGCCGTACAGCCCTGACTTGGAACCTAATGACTTCTTCTTGTTTCCACACATCAAGAAAAAAATGCGTGGTCAACGATTTTCGTCGCCAGAAGAAGCTGTTGAAGTGTTCAAAAACCATGTTTTAGAGGTGTCTCAATCGGAGTGGAAAAAGTGCTTCGACAACTGGTTTGAGCGCATGCAAAAGTGTACAAATTATGCTGGAGAATACTTTGAAAAACAATAAAACCATTTTTGATTATAAATATTCGCATTTTCACAATTAGGCCAGAAATATATAGAGCAGCCCTCGTACTCTTTTTGAAATTTGAATTATTGAATTCAATGTTCTAAACAAATATTTAAGCAAGACAATAATTAAAATTATGTTTGTTGTTGCGCCTCCTTAATTTTCATTTAAAAGTCCAAAACTTCATAATTATTTTCAGCATTACCAAAATAATTTAACTTAAAAAAAAAATTTTTGTATTTTTTTTCACAAAATTTAAAATTTTTTCATCCTTTCATTTTTATAATTTTCTGTTTTGAATATTTACGCTGTCATTCCATTCGCAGCTAACTATGATTTCATTTGCTTAAAGAGACGCTTATAAGAAAATGACCGAACAAATTGAGTGAGCGGTTTCACTTTTAACAGTGAACATATATCATATACATATATTATTTCTAAAGCACTTTTTTTTGTCGGTTGCAAATATCTCCCATACCACCGCATCAAACTTAATGAATGATATCTCATTTTAAAGCTTTTTTCTAACACTAATGACGAAAAATAATTAGAAATAGAAAAAATTATATTTTCATTGATAAAAATTATATTTTATATTGAACAGCATGATAATGCAGTGATATGTGTTTTTGTTCAAGTGTGGTAACGCAGGGTCGCTTAATGGTAATGCAGTTATACATAATAAAGTATATATTACAATCCATTCTGGCAAGACCGCTATTTACTATAATGCCGTTTATTAGGAGATATTTTTGTTTGTATTAAGTATTCGTACGGGCAAATGTTAACGATGATCATGCCATTACCTCTAACATTGTATTCAAAAAAGTATTATAAAAGCATTTAACCATATGTATGTACGTAAATATGTATGATATATTATGATTTCTTATATTTGTATACTTTTAATATAATGTATTGAAGTTACTAAAATTTCCATTAATTATTGTTATTTTATCTTACAAAAATGACAACTAACGCTGCGAAATATTCGCACGGGTCATCTAGTTTGTTTATAAAAACAAACTGATTGGGAATTATAAGGTATAAAAAAACAAATTCAATTGTGTTTGAAACTATAAAAAAAATAGAGGGATGTGAGGTATTACTGAAATCATAAGGTTTTTTTTTTAACATCATGGCTGGAGTTTTTTCAAGGGAGAAGAATCAAGAGTCTTTTTAAGAAACTTGTTAGCATGAGACATAGTTGGCTAATAAATCTAAGGTGACTTTAAGGGGTATACTTTTGATACGGAAAGCATCTTGTAAGAATTATATTTTGACAGTATTAAAGAATTATATAATAAGAGCTCTCTGTTGCAGACTTTCTGTCTACTGCAATGATTTTAAATTTTATATATTTTTAAAAACCTTATTGTTGGAACTGGACCATTATAACTTTTAAAATTTTTTTTTTTTGGCTCCGAGAAAGAAAGTATATAAAGTTACTTTTAAAAATAACGGTAACAGGTGTAAGTGTACACCTTAATGGAATTTATTGAACACTTAATATTTTTTTTATAATTTTCAAACTTCTAACTGCTCTTTAAACTTAAACCCAGGCTACAGTGTGATAATGACAACCTGTCATATTTGTCATTAAAATCTTTAAGTCGTATTTTGCTATCAGATGAATTTTGTAAGTATATATAAGTAAGTATATATATATATTTTTTTTATGATATTAAAGTGAATGTAATATGAGGACAGAGTTTAACGGAGAGAATAAAAAAAGACAAATTTTCTAGCGTTACACAAAACCAAACTTACCCATTCGGACATTTCGTGCGTATCGGCATTTCGATGATGATAATTTAATATTAAAATCGTTGACACAACGGATGAAGCTACCATAAACATTATGCAATTGAAATATGTACCTGTTGGTTGGTTGGGCGTGTCATAATATATATTTTTTTTAGTATTTTATGATCAGTTTTTTTTTTGGAAATATATAAAGGAGAATTTTGATATATTTTTGTCGGCCGAAAAAAATTTTTTTAAATAAATTTTTTTTACAAGTTTTTTATACAATTAAAATTTTTCGTATTGTTAATTTTTATCAAAAATTTTTATAAAATAAAAGCAATTTAAGAAATCAAAAATCAAATTAAGGTTTATTGAAGGTTAGTGTTGTAGCCGAGAGGCATAATTTGCATTAAAATGTTAAATGTTTAAGTGAAAAAGGGAATTGAAAAGTGTACAGAGTTTCATTATCAAAATGTTTGTTTTTGAGTTTAAGAGTTAAGTTCAATGGTGGGGGGAAAAGTATAGAGAAAAAAGAAAAGAATTTCATAAAAATAGGAATAAATATTTACACATTTTTTTTTAATATAAGTTTTCTGTTTGCAACAACATATTAATTTAAATTATTTATATGTCAAAAATATTCATCAAATAAAGGTTAAATATATGAATAGAAATACACACAGATTAAAATAGTATTAGAAATTTATTTTGATAAACCACAAAAATAGAAATTTAATTACAAAACTTTCAAGAAAGATATTTATAAACATTTAGGTGTAACAAAGAATTTAAGTTTAATTTTTTAGTTGTTTTAATCAATAAAATTTAAGCAGTTTAATTTAAAGCAAATGCTTTACATTTTGTATAAAACAATTTATATGCAAAAACATTATAATAAAGATGGAAGCTAGCAATATTTCCTACTCATAAAATTTTTTATTTTAAAAGGTACTTTCTGCAAATAGTGCTATTTTTAAAGGCATCTACTCTAAAACGTATTTTTATTTCAGATATCATCTTTACTTTTTTATTTATTTAAGTTTTTTTTTCAGAGGAGGAGGATTTGAAAAAGCTTCTTTTTTGTAAATAACATTTTTGAAATGTTCTTAAAAAAAAAACATTTTATCATCTAAAATACACATAGCAAAAATCAGCTGTTTTTAAAGTTATTTTTTCTTTAAAATGTCTATTTTAGTGTTTTACAACTTTCTTTCAAGGGTATCATTTTTAAGAAAATTAATCTTTGGAAGAGTACTTTTTGGAAAAGTACTTTTCGAGAGTACTTTTTGGAAAAGTACCTAACATTTTTTTAGTTTGATTTTAACCACACTGGAGTAGATATTTGAAATATATTGGGGTATTTGTATAAGCCTTTGTACCAAAATGCCAAAAATAACCCTGCGCGAGATTTTTTTTAAGAAACAAATTTTATTAAACGAAGTTTGGATATTACTTGATATGTATCAAGTTTTTTTTTAGTTTTGCAGAATAAGTTCTTTGATGTTTATGAAAATTTCTTCACTTTTTTGAGGATTTATATTATTTTAGAATTTGTTGTGGTAATTCAAAAAAATTAAAAATCTGTCAAATTTGTTCAATACGATTTCAAAAAAATTAATTGGGGGCTTAACTGATAAAAAATGCTTATAGGAGATTCAAACGCTTAAGAAAATGCTTCAAATTCGTTTATAAAAAAAATGATACGAATAAAAAATATTAATAGTTAAGATTTGAATTTTTCTGAAAATTAATAAATCTATAAAAAGAGACAAATTGCTTTGAAAAACATATTTTTTACTTAAGCCTTATACTCTGTTTAAAATACATTAAAAAATGATAAATATAATTTTTTTTGTTGCATGAACATTTTAAATGTTTCCAACAACATTATATCAACATGTGAAATTATAAGAAGGGTTGAATTTTTTAGAACAGTTAAAAAAAATTTAATCAATTTTAATATGTGTTTAAAATTTTTAAGAGTAAAAAATTCCACCTTAACTTCTGGTGGAAAGCGATTATCTAAAGTTTTATTCCTTTTGTATTTTTTTTTTTTTTTGTTGGCGTAAAAATGGTGTTTGAGAACTTTTAAGTCCATTTTTTTACACACATACACATCAGCTTAAGAATGGCTGAGATATGGGTAAGAAACCGCACTTTTTCTATTAGGCTTTCGTACACAAAGTGTAAGAACTTAAACGTATTTCACCCTCA
This sequence comes from Gymnosoma rotundatum, assembly GCA_916610165.2. NCBI lineage: Eukaryota > Metazoa > Arthropoda > Insecta > Diptera > Tachinidae > Gymnosoma > Gymnosoma rotundatum. Next base: position 37,894,624 of record OU744337.1, read on the forward strand.
ATTTCTGGGACTTGAATTTATATAGCTGGTGTAATGAAGGGTTTCCGATAGAAAATTGATTTTCATATTTGGCTTTGCGTTTTTATAACGTAATAAGATGAGACTTTCAGCCCAATTAAAAACAAAATTTCAGTGTGAGTTTTTTCACTTTTCCCTTTTTTCCCCATTATAAATTTTTTTCTCTTTTGATTGAATGCGGAAAGCGAAAAAATTCGGGGGAAAAAAGTAAGTATTATAAAAGATTATATGTAAATAAACAAAATAGCTCCCTTTAAATTACGATGATGCTACTTTTTTATTATTTTGTTCCCTTGGAATTCACAATTGGAGGAATCTATTCTCGAGAAAAATTTTTTCCGTGGGAAAGAAATTCCGTTAGAATATTCATGATTGGGCTGTATATATGAATGCAGGGACTCTATAAGAACAAATGTTAAAATTAAAAAGTTAAAAAAATTTTGTGTTTATGTTCTACACTTTCTTTGGCTTTGCTATGAATGAAGAAGCACGCACAGCTCTAAAATATTTTGCTCAGAAAACTATATTCCATAAAAGTTGATATATTTTGTCTTTTACTTATTTTAATTTGATATAACTTTATTTGCTTAGAATTCATTTGCAGCAATTTCATCTCTCACATTTTTGCATTAAAATTGTTTTTCAATTTCGCATTCTTTTAACCAATTAAATTTGAAATATTTTTTGCTTTTAATTTAAGTTTATTTATATTTATGACATATTTTTATTTAGAATATAAAACTTAATATTTATTTTTTTTTTAATGTAAACATTTTAATTAAAGGATTTAAATGCGTGCACAAAGAGAATATATATTTAAATTTGATATGTGAAATTTTATTTAAAACTTTATTAAAGGGATGGATGGGGTGATTGTTTTAACTTTTCAGACACAAAAGAGAAAAACTCACAACTGGTGCAGTAAAATGAATAAAGGAATTAATAAAAAGAAACTTTAAATTATAATCTTTATAATTAAAATTAAATTAATCTCAAAATAAAATAAATATTTTTTAAAACAGGATTCAGGTTCTAAATATTGTACACGAATTAATTTTCTAAAGTTAGAATTTATTTGTTTTTTTATATTTATTTCAATATGTAACTTTAAAATATTTAGTTTTTATTAGTAACCCGTAGAACAAAATTTATATTCTGACCCGCTACAGACTTAAGCTAAAATTGAATTTTTTCTTTTTTTTTTTTTTTGTTAATTAAGACCTCTTTTTATTTGTAGTATGTGTTAGCAAAAACTAATGCAGACTGTAGCGTTTCAAAAATATATATTTTGCTAAAGAAAATCAACTTTTGATATATGTAAGCATTTTATATCAATTCCATTTAAAATTGTTTTCTTTGAAAAAAGCGTAGATAAGCGGATTAGAATCTGTTAAAAAATGTTCATTTAAAACAATTTTTTTGTGTTTTTTTTTTAAGTTTAACTGTTATATTCATAAAAAACAAATTAGTTTGAAATGTGTTTTATGACAAAATTTGTATACAAATTTGTCCCAAAATACATTTCAAATCTCTTTTATTATTTTATGAATACGGTGGTAATTGTTTTTAAATCGTTCTAATCAAAGGGATTATTTATTGTTCTTTATCTTATACCATTTTTTAGTAAATGGATTTTAATTTTTTGCAGGATTTTTTATAAATATTTTACGGTGATTATTTTCGGTGCATATTGCAATATAAAGAGCATGGAGTTAATTTATTTTTTAAGGAGTTTATTTTGTCAGGTTGTACTAATGTTTTTTTTTTGCTTCTTTTTTGCTTAAACAAATTTCCGGCTAAAAACTTTTTTTTGTCAAAAGTCAAGCCAATAAAAATTTGTAAAAGACGTTATTAATAATAATTAAAAAATTTTATTTAACTGACTGTTGAAAGTTTTATCCTTTTTATTATTTGGGTGTCAAAGTTTTAATATTATAAAATCATCAGAATGTTTTTTAAGGAGTGTTTTATTTCTAAAAGATTGTTTTTAAGTTATTCATTACTAAAAATGATGAATTTTATTGTAATGATTTTTTTTAATTTTTATAAAACTGGTTTTTGTTTAATGAGAATTTTAATATAATTTTCATAATTAATTTTAGTTTAGATGTTTTATATTTTTGTTAGTTTTTAGCATAAAAAATACAATTTTATTATTAAAATAAAAAATTAAAACCAAAAAGTTATCAAAAATAAATTAAAAAAAAAAAACTTATAAAACACAATAATACACACTGAGAATAACATTTATCTAGCTAGAATATAAATATTACACACATACACACTTAAAAAAATATACAAATTTAATAAAATTGTAAATCAAACGAACTTACCTAAAAGTGGTACAGCGTCCGATGTTGCTGGCATCGTTTCCGCAACCATGTTAAGGAAGACCGTTAAAGACAATAAAATAGTAACGCCTAAAAAAATTAAAATTCATTTTATAAGCAATAAAAAAATATCTCGTCATTATATCTTTATACTGGCATGGAAATATTTTAAATATATAAACGAAAATGTGATTCAAAGCAACAGGTAGCGTATCGTTATTAAATTAGAAAGAGAAATTAAATAACTAAAATCCCATTAAAATGATGAAAAACTACAATAATTTCGCTAAAATCCTGAAAAAGTAAAGAATTGTTCCATTTATATCTTTTCACATTATTTAGGGGTTTTACTGCATAATTTAAAAAAATCAAGTGTTTTTAATACAAAACCATTCTTAAAGTACCGCAAAAGTGGAGAAAATATTTATTGTGTTCTTTATTTGATACTTCACTTCGTTCAGGTTTTTTTGTGTGTAATTTAGTAAAGAAAAAGTACCAAAAGCACCAAAAACACAAAATTTCTGTTTTTCTTAAAATATTTACCAGAATGTAATCTTTTAAATAATTATTTTTTCGAAGGAGTATTTATGAATATAAATAATTTTATAAATTTAGTACTAAATAAATTATAAATAAATTAGTTCAAAGTACCAAAATTTAATCCAATTTTTTTTTTCTGTTATATATTACACTGCACCCATTAAATTTTAAAGTTCTATAGTCCTTGTTTTTATATATTTAAACTAAAGTACAGAAAAAGTACCAACAAAGTACCAATCAGTTTTTTTTTTAATTTAACTTTTGAAATTAATATTTTTTCGAAGGTGTATTACAAAAAAATTTGAATAAATTTAATATTGAAAAATTAAAAATCAATAGGTTTAAAAAGTACCAAAATTTATTCCAATTTTCTCTTTTAATGCGTTTGAATTATCGCACTGTGATATGCACTGTCTTCAACAATTTCTAAAGTGCTTGTTGAAGGATTAAAAATAAAAATACTTAAATATCAAAGATCAAAAAATCTCCCTTCACTGACTTCTCCCTTAAAAAAATGAATCTTTTGAACCGTTATAGACAAACGTTTGCAATTTGGACAGAATGTCGATTGCTATGGCCGTTATAGTAATAAGTACTAATATTAAAAATTATAAGTTAAAGGGTGTCCCAATAGTTCCTTTAATTTGGTGTATATGGCCATATTTTTTAATAGTTGTAGACATACGCTTGAAATTTACAACGAACCTGTATTGCTATGTCCGCATATCAACAAGTAAAAAACTTGGACTTGGAAATAAACAGGTAACCCAATAGTTGATGTTATATGAAGTTTGTGGCCGAACTTTTGATATGTTATAGACAGAACGCTGAAACTTAAAATGGAACTGTATTGCTAAGCCCGCTGTAGCAACGAGTTTATAATTCGAATTAAGAAATTAAAGAGTGCCTCTATAGTTGCTGTAATTTGATGTTTATTGCCAAACTATTGAACAGTTAAACAAGTATAATCTTAGAGATATGAGTGTATCCCAACAGTTAATGTAATCTAATGTATGATGCCATGCTCTTGAGCCGTTGTAGCTAAAATCTATTTTGAATTCGGTTTTTTTTGCAAGAATCATTAAGAATAAAAGATAAGAATACAAGGCATCAGTTATTACTTGCCATTGCACCAAAACTACAGATGAATATCTATGCTCAGGTTGTAATATTTAAAATAAATTGGCACTTAAGTAAAGAATACCAATTTCAAAATATGTAGAAAGCTTTAATTTAAAGAGCAGAGGCCGGGATTGTACCTGAATATTTAGAGAAACTTTTATTGTTAGTGTTGATCACTATTTCATACCTCTGTACTAATAAAGGCATTTTGAAGCGCGAATACAGAAAACAGGACGAGACTGAAATTGCATCAAATTATGGTGTCTTTAAAGTGTAATGTTTATCACCAAAGTGACACCGACTGGCCTTAAAGGTCTCATTGTTTAGTATGGAATCCACAAATCATATATAACGATGTACCTAACGATCTCAGATGAACTCGCTGCAGGCGACAGCTATTGTGAATCTGACTTTCACATTTTTGTTTTTTGATTTAATAGTTTAAAATTTTTTATTCCCTCTCTAACTTTATCTTTATCATTCCTTTTGACAGATATTACACTTCAATTTTTGCTGACAGTTTGAGCTCAATATGTCAAGGTTTTTATCTTGTTGCAACTTCAAATTGAAAGTTTTTTTTTTTTTTGTTTAATTTTTTTTGTTCTCTTTATTTGCCAAAAAATATATTCCCTTGTTAGATTGCCATAGTGTTGATAAATATTTGATTTTCAAATAAATCTTTAAACAGTTTGAGGAGACTGTAATGTACAAAACTAACCGCAAGCAAAAATTACACTTAAAATTTAAACACACCACGAAAGTGACCTGCATGTAATTTACACAAACCAAAACTAAAAAGATAAACTTTTCGAAGTAAGAAAAATTGCAAGACAAAATTACAATTGTTTGATAAAAGTTAAAAGAAAAACTTTTTTTAAACAGAGTTATTTAAATAAGTTTTGATGATGGAAAATAGCCAAAGACCTTGTTGCATTCTAAATTAGCTCAAGCATAATATAGTTGATCATAAGTAAATAGTAAAATTTAAAAGAAAGATGCTGGCTTAGCAATATTTGTAAGATTTTCTTAAGTTTATTTAACTTTTCTTCTTCGAAAGTAAATTTTTCAGAGTGCTGAACAGCTGTGTGTATGGGAGATGCTATTTAAAATTACAATTTGCTAACTTGGCAATAATTATAGATATTTGCTATATGCACCCCACTGAATATACAATTCAATTGTTAAGGCCTCTAATTAAAAACTAAATTTAATTGACTATTGCTTTGGCAGTTGAGCCACAATACACATAAGTATAACACACGCAGAATATGAAACACACAGCCACACTTGAATATTCTCTAGTAGCCGTTCATACACTTACGATTTTAGTTGCGGTCATTTGGTTACACTTCATGAGTTGAGTTATTAGGTCTACATAATCTTGTTGGAATTTTCAACGTATTTTTCTGGATTTAAAATATTCTTTCGGGTTGCAGTTCATATTTTGAATCTGGTGTCTTCGAACATGTTTGTTAAGTCTTGACATTAGGTAAGATTAAAGCCACAGGGATTTCTAGCAGCTTTTAGTCAAATTATGTTAGTTGATAGTATGCAGAAATAGGAAGATTTGTTTAACTTTTAGTTAATTTAAAGTGCCAAAATTAAAATTGCATTGTTATTTAAGTAAGTCAAGACGAAGTTGTAAGATTTAGAGGTTTTGTTTAATGAGAAAGTTTAAAGGAAAATGAAAAAAATTCTGAATCGTGTATCTGTTGCTACCCAACAGGTCATGGTGGAGGAGAATACGCAAATATTCGTAGCAAAAAGAAGCTTGTTTTCTAGTATGCGAACTCTTAGACCTTCTGTTTAGATATAAAGTTATTTGTCCTGGTAAAGCTCAGTGAATGTACACAATACCATTTCATTCATAGAGAGCTTGACGGTCCGCCCTTAAGAAGAGAAAAGGCTACACTTTGGAAAAGATGAATTTATTCATCTTTGAGGTAGCATCAGTTAAGAAATATGTAAAAACATATTGTTACGAACGGGTTGGACTGGCGAGGTTTCCGAATAGCTCATTGTTTCTCTTCTCAGGCGGTTCCAACCCTTCTCACCAGCCGCGTATCCGAACACATAAAACAAAACTAACATTTGCCTTCCCAACCATGTCATAGATGCTATCCAAATAAAATTTTTCTACGACCCACTGATTGGGAAATTGGCAATGTATTTTCCAGCAGCAGAAATGGCAAATTTGGATCCGAATCATGTAGAAGGATAAAAGCAAGAAATAAGTAGGAGAAAAGCAACGAAATTACTTTAAAAATTAATGAACTGGTTAACAAGACCAAAAATAATTACCCTAGGGTTTCATATCCGATCCAACTAGGGAGAGCGCAGTGTAGTCATATGACTGTCATGCACCCTGACAGTCACCCTGAACATGGAAACATCCAGAAAGCATCATATTCTACTGTGAAAACATGAAGAGATTCCGTAATGATTAGATTTCATGCCGACAAGCTGTAATGAAGCAGAGGAGGCCTTAGGCGGAGACACAAAAGAATGCTCAGCACCGGTTGGTATTACAATAAAGACTGTGGGATATAAATTGATTGAGGGATCTTATTTTGAAAAAGTGATTCGGTAAATAGCATCACTGAGGATTAAAAAAGATTGAAAAATATAGCGGTCTGCTTTAACTATTCTCTAATGTGCTGTTTCTGTATAACAAGCGAGCGACTCGTCTAAAAAATTTGTATGAAAAGCACTCAATTTTTTGAGTGATTCCTATACAAATTTTCTAGACGAGTCACTCGCTTGTAATACAGAAACAGCACATAAATAATATCAGGCTCTGAACAGAATCAGGCTCTGAACATGACTGCCTCCTCCAGAAATGATGGCTTGATAAAGCCAGCGTACTTTGAAGACCAGTCGACTTTAATTTTTAAACCAAAATAGTTGACTCTAATAATAATATTTACTAGAAGAGGACCTCAAATTTGGAATAATAGTTACATTGGAAGAGGAGTTAATTGAGAACTCTATCGGATATTCGGGGAAGCTTTTTAACACAAACTTTAAAGGTTTTTACTTTTTTACATCTTTCTGAAAACTTCAATTTCTGATATGTTTACAAAGGTTGATTTCGATTATTTATCTTACCTAGTCCATGAGTAAAGGTTTCTCTTCTATTTAGTTTCGAGAAGAGCGAATGCAGGTGAAAACTGAGTTTTTTGCAAAAATTTTGGAGACTCGAAGAAGGTTCTATCAATATTTTTCACTTAGTCAGCTATTGCTGCAAGAGTTTAGAATTTTGACTAAAGTCTAAAATGACTAATATATACAAGCCTTGAAAGGTGACAGCCAACACTGAGTTTGGGGTCCTTGAACAGGATAGCAGAATGCCGCATCCTCTAACAAAAGTATTCTAGCCTGTGTCTACTTATTACGATAACATTGACTAACGTTTGTGACAAATGCCACAAGTCGGTAAGTATTAAATAGGTATTACTTAAAATTAATAAAATTAAAAGCGATTACGCCAAAGTTTTTAATGATTGAGTAAAAAAAGGTCTCCTCCTAAAAACGAACTCGTGTTTAAGTATGTAGACTAGTAAAAATGAACCTTTTAGTAGTAGTTTTCAACAATTCGTTGCATACTTTAAGGTAAAAAATTAAGCTTCTTTTTGTAACAAATAACAAGGAAAAAAAGCTAAAGCACTCAACAAAAGTTTTGTTTTCGGATAATCCAATTGTAATAGTGGTATAACAATATTGCAATCCTAAGCATTTTTACAAAGAATATAATAATATTTGCCTACTTCAAACGCATTTTAAGTTCACAATAATTTTTATTTTACTTTTGTACTTTTTATAACATCTCTGGAATGCTAACATTATTTTTTCTTCTTTCATTGAGCAAACACAAACATACAAGTACATTAATTTAAATCCACTTATAGCTACAACGTAAATACTTTAGTTTTCATTCAAATTTAAGATTTTAAGTAACTTCAAATATACAAAATAAAAAAACAGAATAATTTAAAAGAAAAAGGAGTATAACGCAAATAAATAAAGAAAGACCCGCTCTGTATCCTACACGACATGGTTTTATTGTACGGAAATAAAAGTTTTTATTTGGAAGAAAGAATGATATTTTATATGCCTAAATGAAATGAGGGATGGAATAAGATGACTCAGGAGAATAGCTCAAAGCTTAATTGATCACTGTGTATATATGTAGGTGCTAATGTGATATCTTCGCTCAGCGTACCGAAGTAGCAGCTTTGATAACACGGTGCACAAGATCATGTATCACTCTTTCTTTTTTTAAAGTCGGAGCACCGTGAAAACTCTACTGTATTATTTTTGGTCGTATTCTGTTGGGGATACAACAGAACATCAGCTATTATTACATTACTATCCAAAGGGTATCACCAATAATCGGCACAGGAATCGTAATTCCCGCGGGCCACCGGCATTCCCGGTACCAGTTCCTATCTCTAATTACTGATCGGATTTCGTATGTTTGTCATCTCTCAGTTTTAGGCAATAAAGTCACAGCACCCGGGGATATGGATGTAGGTACAGATTTGTTCAAAATCAGTGTGGTTACCTGTGCACAGTGGCATGAAATATAAAAAAATATAATAAAATTCTGGAACTTCTACGCTATTTACCCGATTTTCATGAAACAAACTGTGATATATAGAGGAGGACATAAGTAACTTGTTTCAATACAGGGTAGTGCCACAGCGCGTTAAAGTAAGCAACATCGAATTTGTAAAGTGTTTTAGAGCAAAAGTGATCCAATTTAAAAATTATTATTTCTAGTAATCTACATAGACAGATGAAGCAAATGCAGAGTGTCTACAAATTTTGACTCATTTCTGAAAGAGAGTCGTTCTAGAGTTGTTCGTTATAAAAATAATGATAATACGCGTTAAATTTTTTTACAGTCTCCAACATTCAGATTTTTGTTAAAAATTTTCTATATTCGAACAATGCTGAATGGATGGCAATTCACCAGAAATCCATAAAAAGACATTGCATGGATTACCCAAGGCTTTATTTTAAACATAAACAATTTTATAAATTTACTAAAAAAAAACTTAAAAAAACTGAAAGTACTTCTTGACCAAAATTTCACATTTTTTTATGAAATTAAACATTAAAAAATTTACTATCCTAATGAAGTCGAAGAAACAAATTTTTACAAGTTATTTCTTATGGTATTACCTTCTATCAAAAAAAAAAAAAAAAGAAAAAAAAAAATACAGGTGAAAAACCAAAAAATGCCAGGGTACAAATTTTGTATTTTAAAGTCGAATTTCCGAGCACGTTTTTTTTATTCTATCTATTCAGATTTCTAGAAATTTTTAAAATCGGTTTATTTTTGATAAAGTTATAAGATCTGAAACATTTTTCAAATTCAATATTGCCTATTTTGACAAGCTGTGATACAACCCTGCACTAAAACAAGGTGTAACCAAATGCAATACGAGTAAAGCGTAAGTCCACCTCTATAAATCGCAGTTTGTTTCATGAAAATCGGCGAAATAATTTAGAAGTTCCAGACTTTTGTTCCATTTTATTTTTTTTATTTTATGCCACTGTGCACGGGTGGACACAATATGTCAAAACATGAGAACCAAATGGAAACTATGCCTTTCAAACATCGTCTTCTGCTTGGTTGGAAGCGCACCCAATCCAAAATTCATCATATTAAAATAACGCTTTATCTGCTATTTGGGTCTAAGCCATAATCACCACTACCCAAAAGGCCGCAAAATTGTCAGGCTGGAATAAAAGGCAAGTGAAATAGGAGGTACCAGAATTAAATCTGGGGCCGAACTTCGTAACCTTAGCTACTAAGAGTTGTGTCCGAATAAGCCAAAATACAAATAAAAAACACCAAAATAGGTCACACAGAATAACAAAAACGATAGATACAAACATTGAACAAGAGCACGAGTGAAATTTTTTGCCACATCCAGTGAAACCAGCAAGGCTGACGCGAACAAAATAGACAATGCAAACAATGCACAAGCCCTCCTTACAGGTACACCAAGGGATATAAAAATAACTCAGAATCGTTAACGTAACGAAGGGACAGTGCTTCCCTCATTGAATTTTTATTAAGCAAAAATGTATGCTTTGATTTAATTTATTTTTTTAACTCACAAAAGCTGAGTATATTTATTTGCTAAAAAAGAATACTATTTAAATATTTCTAATTAATTTACTTACCCAATGATAATTTTTCTCCAGAATCTGGCGGCAGTGTAAACCCTAATAAAGCCATCGATGCAATCAGTACGCAGGGTATAATTAAATTAAAAAAATAATATAATGTTCTTCTTCGTATTATAATCGCAAATGTTATATCAATGTACGGCTCGGGACAGCAATTGTAATAAATTTCATTACGTTTACCGGGCACACCTTATTTGAGCGAGGATTATAAAAAAATAACAAAAAATTAATAAAACAATTTAATTTCATTTTAAATACATAAAAAATTTGAATTTTTAATAAGATTTGTACATGTTTTTTTTTTTTAAGAAGATGAGTTTCTTAAATAATGAATTTGGTATTAGTTGTTTAATTAAATTTATACATTATTTAATAATTTTAAAATATAATTTAATATTAAAATCCTTATTTTGAAATAAAATCTAGAAAGTAAATTGCTGAAATTAATTCTACATGCGTTTTTACACAAACCAAAAAAAAAAAAACATGCAACTAATATGAATATCTAAATAAACCATTCATAATTTATTGTTGTATAAATTGTTATAACTCCTTAAAGTAGGCAATGAATTTTGTTTAACCTCCTTTAAACTTTTAATAGGCCAACCAGTTTTCTAGTTTTTATTTAACAATAAAATAAATATAATAAATATTTGTTGTTTTTTAATGAAATATAATAATTTTTGGTTTTTACTTATTTTGAACTTTAATTATTATTTACAAAGTTTAATTTCAATCAAACAAATTGAAATAGTTTTCAACATGCTGGCTGGTCTCATTTCAATTGTTTAAACTGGTTCAATTTTATATGTCAAATAAATACAGTTTTTTGCTGTTTCCTTTCAAAAATTAAGTCAACTGGAAATTTTTTTCCGAAAATATCATAAAAGCTTGTTTGGGTTTGAAAATTTAAAATAAATAAATACACTTTATTGTTTACTTTAAGGAAAAGAAAAACGTAGAAATATATATTGGTATATGTTTTTAAAAATATAAGAATAATAAGCATTATAGTTTATGTTTTTCAAACAAATGACCAAATTGAAAATTCGTCTGTGCTATATAATTGATAAAGAAAAGTAACGATAACGATAACGAAATCTAATTAAGGTTTACAAAAACTAATAATAATAATGATATGACACTTTCTTCTGCAACAGCGTGTTAAAACCAAAGATTTATTTCACATAAAAAAATTTTTAATACGAAAAGACCCACAAATATTTTTTAAAAATTTTATTTTTTTAGAAAATTTGGAGTTGAACTGTTATAAATGAATTTAAATTGATTTTGGCTTAAGTTCAGTTCTTATTTTATTTTCTAAAAATTTTAAGAAAGAAAAATTATTTACAAACGTATGCGGACGTTTTAAAAAGAAAACAAAAAATAGACACCAGCAGAATTTAATGCTTCATTTTCTCGATTGCTGCATCCATTATCAGCATTCTTCGCATCTATATACCTTAAGTTGTGTACATTGGAAATTTCATCTGTTTAGCAAACTAATTTAATCAATATTAATTTGGTTAGACTAAGTCCACACTTAAATTAAAAAGAACCAAAAATTATGAAAATATCTTTAAGAAGGCATGAATTAAAATATATTTAATTCCGATTACTAAGAAAATAATTAAAAGTGTTTTTTTTAATTTTGATTTTGGGAGACTGATTAAAATAATTTAAAATAGAAACAAAATCTAAATTAATGTTTAATGCGCAAAAATTGTTAGTCGGTATAGTTTCCACTAAAAATTATCTCTAGCATAATTTGTATTCAATAATCTTTTAAAATTTAGTTTGTTCAACAAAGATTTCTTAGAAAATATTATAATAAAAGAATGAACGATTGACTAAATAAAATGAGTGAAAATTTTTTTTGGAAAATTCTTGCCATAAAATGAATATAATTCTTAAATAAAAATAATCCATATTTTTTTCTATGAAAAAATGAATTAGTTTTCTTTGGAAAGTATATTTGATTTTAAATTGTTTTTCTTAAATTATAAGTAAATATTTGTTCGATAATTTTTAATATTGTGTTCTTGCAATAAATAAAATTATTATTATTTTTTTATATAAATAATTTTTTTCACAAAAAAGAAAAACTTTTCCTTGACTAGTAAATTTTTTTTGTAGAGGAAAATAATAAACAAATTTTTTCTATAGAAAAAAGATTCGATTTTTCTCTTTAAAAAAAGTATTGATAAGAATTCATTAAAAAATTATTAGTAAAAAGTTTTCTACAGAAAAAAATGGTAATAAAATTTAGTATAGGAAAATTTTTAATAATAATTTTACGTTGGAAAATTTTCTGCTGATATATTTAAAAAAAAAAATATTTCTTTTTAGGGAACGACTTTTTAGTCCAATACTTTTTGAGCAAACTGTATTCCACAAAAAATTTTCTATTGAAAATTTATCGATAACAATATTTTTTTAATCAAAAACTACATTTAATTAAATTGCCTAATTAACAATTTACTGAAAAAGTTAAGTTTGAAATGTTATTTAAGAAAATTTATCGATAACGTTTTTGTTTATAAATGCTATCGATATGCATGTTGGAAAAAATTTCAATTTCAGGATTTTTTAAATTAAATTTTATAGGATTTTTTTTTTGTAATTAACTACTTAAAATAATTTAAGTAACATGTTTATTTCTTAAGAATAATTCGTAAACAATAGTTATAATTGCGAGAAAGTAAGAAAAACAAATCGCTTAATTGTCCGTAATTGTTTATTTTTCTTTAAATCTCAAAAATAGCTAATTAATTAAAAGAGCAAAGAAAACTGAAAAAAGTGAAATGATAAAAATTTTTTAGACATTAAGAAAAAGAGGATAAAAGAAGGTGGCCAAAAAGTGGTAAGAAAAATATATTTTGCTAAAAGTACAAAAAAGTAAACTAGTATTTATTAAAAATATGCTATTAAAATGTTGTTTTTGTTGCCGGTATTTGCAAGCTTGGTATTTTATTTAATAGAAAATAAAGCTGGGAAATTTTCTATCTACATTTTCTTTTTTGGCAAAATTAAAAGAAATTTGATGCATACTTAAGGGCGGAGTAAACAAAATAACTTTATTGCATAGTTTCCCACAAACATTGTCGAAAAAACATTTTGTTGCGCGATAGTTTTTATACTTTTTTGGTTGAAATTAAATACGATTTGCAATTTCGTCTTTATCATACATTTCCTTTGTAACATTTTTTATCCAATTTTTTATGAAACATTTGTGTTCCTGTTTTTTATGGTAGAAAAAAATTTTTAAGCTTTTATTTTTTAATTGGCTGCGAGATTTTTTTGCTTTTCGTATTGGAGGTTGGATTAGAAAAATAAGGTTGTAAAATAATTCCACATAATTTAGATTTAGTATTCATAAAACTTTAAAATTACACAAATAAGCATTTAGTGCATTTACATTAATTAAAACAAAAAAAAAAAAAAAACAGGTACTAAATCTGAGTACTACAAAAATCTGTTCAGGTCTTATTACAAGGATTTATTTCTCTTGAAAATGATTTTAAAATCTGTGGCTTCTGTGCCTTAAAAGATGGATGAACTTTTTTTAAAGCAAATTATTTCAAAAGCAAACATATCAACTTCATGCCTCAACAGCATTCTGAGTTTAAAATCAACCAAAAAAGTTTTGCTTATTTATTTAATTTTTTAATGGAATTAAAGATATATCTATAAAAAATTCTTAAGCACCATTTTTTATAGTAAGTTAGTATAGAAAAAAGTTTAGTTAAACACGTCATTCTCAACCAAAAATCACACTGTAAAATGTTTTATTTGCTAAATTGTAAAATTTAATTAAAAGTTTCATATAACCTTAAGGAAAAAACATACAAAATTTAATTATTTATTTATTTAAAAACAAAACAATTTTTAAAGAAAAATGTATATTAAACATGCATTTTAATCTACGTATTTGTTCATACGTTTAAACAATTAAGGTAAGTTATTAAATAATGTCAGAAAAATTAAGAAAATTGTTTAAAAACTCTCAAATTGCAAGTAGAATATTTTTGCATAAATGTTTATTAAAATATGTTAAAGACATATATTACTGTAGAACGATGAACGATTTTTTCGATCTGTAGAAAGATGAAATACAAATATTTCTGTGGAAAATGATCGCTAACTAAAAATCTATTTGATACATTTTCTATAAAATATTTTTCATACCATAGCTTTTTCCTAGATAAATTTCTACTCAAAATTTTTTAGAAGAGAATTAAAAAAATAGCAAGCGTAAGGGAGAAGGTCCTATGCGAACTATATAAATATAAACTATACCATTTACAAGGTTATGATATTTTTTAAAATTAACTTAATGTTTATTTACAAATTAAGAGAGTTTTCCTGTGGATATGCGTTTCTTGAGCGAAATAATTTATTGACAAAGAAAGAAATTTTAAAAGATTACAAACATTTTAAATTTTTCTAAAGAAAAATTAAAGGAAAGACTAAACCAAGTTTTTAAACATCTTTTCTACAGAAAAGCTATCGAGAAAAGTTATCACTAACAAAATTGTTCCCACAAACATAGTCGATAATATAATATTAAATTAAAAGTTTGATAAAGAATTTTTTCTGCAAAAAATTTTCCATAAAAAATTTGTCCTAAAAAAAAAAATTCTAATAAAGAAATCTTTCTGTAGAAAAATAATCGGCTAAGAAATTTTTCTCAGAAGATATATCGATAAAAATGTTTTTCTAGAAATATTATCGAAAAAGTTTTTTTCTCTGGAAAATTATCAATAGAGGCACTTATCTCCAAAAAATTATCAATAAAAAAATTTCCAAAAAAAAGTTTATAAAGAAATATAATCTGCAAAAATTATCGATAAAAAATTATTTTAGCAGAATTATTTTGAGAAAAATATATACTTGCAAAAATCATTAAACAAAAATATTCAAAAAAGAAATTTCTCTTTAGAAAAATTGTCTCTAAAAATTTCTGTGTATACACTATCGCCAGAGAAGAAGTTTTGCCTAGAAAAATTATCGATGTGAATTTTTTTTAGTAAAATATCGATATAGAAATATTACCAATTTTCGACAACAAAAATTCCTTGGATATAAGTATTGATAACGGAGACTTAGTTATATTTATAGACGATTAATACGATCACTAATTTCTATATTTTAAAAATTTTCCAAAAAAATATCACAAAATTTATCGAAATTAAAAGCAGCTAATAAATTGTTTTCTACACATATCTAACATTTATAACTATGAGAATTTATAAAAGAAATTAAACCTTTTAAAAAAAGTTTAGTTACTATCTCTGGTTTTTCTACAGAAATATACTCTTTAGCAAAAAAAAAGTTACAAGCTTGAGAATTTTTTGCTTTTTTCTGACTTTCTGTCCTAACAAATAAAACAACATTAAATTTAAAGTGATTATTCCGATTCCAGTGGTAATTGATTATAAAATATTTACTATACAGTACAACAAAAATCGCTTTTCAAAAATGTTTTCCAATTTCAATATTTATAAGAGTTTTTATTATAAAAATCTTACCTTGATTTTTGAAAATATACGAGTAGTTTTATTTTTTAATAAATATTTTTTTAGAGAAAAATATAATTTTTTCTTTAAGGGAAAAAATTGAATTTTTCCCATGATTGATTAAAAAAGTTTTTGTGGTGTTTTTGTTTACATAGTGAAACATTTAAGGCGGATATTTCGGTCTTGTAAAGTTAAAGCGCCCAATGTTATGCAATGGAGTTTTGCATTTATCGACAGAAGTAATGTGTGTTTTTTATTTATTATTTTTTTTGTATTTGAAATACTTGGTGTAGGAGGGTGAGAACACTGGATAAGCAAAGTGTAACTAAAACTTAATTTATTTTATTTCTGTGATTATTTGCTTTACGTAATTATATTTGGTTTTTAATTTCTTTATTCTATTGCTTATATTATTGTTAGTCTTTAGTTAATTATTTATTAGTAGTATGATAACTCAAATAATAAAAGACTATCTGCTTAACAGACTGAAATCCTAGTAGAAATGGTTGTGATAGTTAGAATTATAGAAATGTAAAAAATATTTTCTTTTTCAAAAAAATTGAAAATTACAAACATTTTAAATAGTTAATTTTTCTTTAGAAAATGAAAAAAGATTGTATTTGTTGTAACATAAAAAGCTTTTGGTTTTTAAATTAATTTAGAAGATGAACGAAAGAACGACGAAATACGACAATAATTCAAGCAAAATGTTGATGTAGAAGAAAAAAAGTTGAAACAATATGAACGTTTCTCTAATATTAATTGAAATTAAACTAAAAAAAATAAATTACTTAAAAGTATGAAGTTCGTTTTATTAATTTATAGCATTAATTTCCACTTTGAAAATTGAAGTGGAATTTCAAAGTGATTTGAAAATCAAAATTAAATTTCTATTAAAAGCTGAAAAATTAATGGAGATTCATTACTGTTTAGTATTTTGCAATCGCTTTATTTGTCATTCCCTGACAATTGAAATAATTCTTCTTAAGATTAATAAAATCAAATTTGCTTCTCTATTTCTGTCTTCAAAAAAAAAAGGAGAAAATTGTAAATAAACGAAAAATGGCTTTTATAAGATATTTGCTTCGACAGCGAATATTAATAACACAAGCTTCAAAAATCGTACATTCTTCCTTTTTTCTAGCAACGTGTCTTTTGAACTTTTGAATTTTGTTTTCAAACAAATATATTTTATTTTTACAAAGTTTGCTTCTCCTTTTAAAAATTAAAATCTTTGCGGTTTTCATTTCAATCTTAAAAGTTTTTCTAACACTTTATTTATTCTTTACTAAACCCAAAGTTATAAACTTTGCTTACCTTTGTATAAAAACAAATTCAACTCAATAGAATATTGGCCACCATTAGTAATTGCGGTTTACCCAGGCGCTTAAAATAATGTTTAAAACAAATAGCTACTTTAATGGTAAAAGTAATGAAACAATCTTTTAAATATTTTGACGTTGAATGTGCTTTAAGAGGTAAAAATAGGACAACAAGAAAAATTAAGGTAAAGGAAAAGTTACGCCATAAACATAACCTGCACGAAGATAAATATTTCAAATTCATTTTTATATGAAACTTACCATATACTATAGAAGAAGGATGGGAATTTATTGAAAAAAAAACTTAGCAATGACAATTAAAATTGGCAATATAAATTTAGAAAAAAATTACTACCGATAACTAAATTTGTCAAGACTATGACGCTTTTCCTAACTACAAAAAAATTATTTAATAAAAACAATAACTTAGAATAAAATTCTATGTAACAAAAAGTAAATTTACCATATAAAACATTATAAAAAATTAAAAAAAAATCTACGGACGATTTATTATATAATTTCCTTTTATTGCCAAACGATTTAGTTTTACTTCAAAATTTAATCAATAGAAAAACAAAAACCAAAATTATTTTGGACGAAAAAATATCGATTAGAAAATATATTTGTTATAAATATTAAAGGTAGAAAAATGCTCAACAAAAGTTATTTCCATTCTAGATATTATCTATAATATTTTTAAAAAAGGAAACTAAAGATTTCCGGTAAAAAAAAAACTTTGCAGCAAAGACTTCATGAATGAATACAGCCAATCACAGTTTCGAAGAGTGATCAATGTCAACAAATTTTTTCTATGAAAAAAAATTTTTGTCACTTAAATTAAAAAAAAAAAATATCGATAACATATAATTTTCTTACATGAAGGGCTTCTTTTACAAAATTCTTTTTCTATAAATAGTGACGATAGCAAACTAAGCGTTCTATAAACAAATAAATCCGATTTCAATATATTTTTATTTTAAACTTTTCGATAACAATTCAAAATGATGTACTACCAAATTTGTCTTTATATTCTCGTTATGTATTTCTGTACTGCTGACAAAAATATAATTTTATATAAAAGTTATCGACAAGAAATAGGTTTTTCATAAAATTAAAAACACTTATGTTTTTGATAAAAACATTATTTTATCTAATTAATACCAATAGTAAAAAATATTTCTATGGAAAAATTACCGATGATGGAAATTTTCTTCTAGAATAATTAATAATATTAAATTTTGCCATAGAAAATATTGATAGTAGAACATTTTCTGATTTATTTAAAAAAGTTTTCTTTTATAAAAAATTCGTTTATAAATTTTTCTCTATTAAAATTTCTGTTTTCCTAAAGAAACCTTTCTTCGGCAACAAAAAATATATGGCTCTAGAAAAAATATCAATGGCAAAAAATTTCCTTATTTATGTTTATGTTATCGATAACAAAAATTATCTTTAGCTACAATTATTTCATTTTTGATTTGATTATAAAAAGATGTTTCTAAAAAAAGGTAATTATTTAATTGCTACTTTAATTATAATGCCAATCATTTAAATTTTTCCTTAACAGTAAAACATATTTCCGCGAAACTAACTGCAAATAAAACCAATACATATTTTCAGTCACATATTTGCTAGTGCTAGCATCTCAAACATTGTTAAAGCACAAATTCGTTATGAAAATAATTGAAGTTACATTGAGGTTAATTGAAGTGAAAAATTATAGACAACAATTTACGATTATCACTATTTAAATAATATCTTGAGTGTACTTTCTATTAAGTTTTCAGTTTAAAACAATTTTAGAAATATCAAATTTTAACAAAAAAATTTAGCTTTTATTCAAGTACGTACGAAAGTGTTTTTTTAATAACTTTATTTTTTTAAGCTCAAATGGGCCTTTTATGGAGTCATGTGTGAAGTTTTATTTGAAATAAATGTTTACAAAATTCCAAGTGTGTTTAATTTGTTTTACAGTTATTTAAGATAACTTTGCCAGCAAAATTTACTGCGTGTTTTACTTGAGTGCACAAACAAAAAGTAAATGAATTTGAAGTATTTTTAATCAAAAAAAAGTTTTACACAACTATTTGCTAAAAATAGTTAAATATTTTTAAATAATTAATTATGCATTTCTTGAATGCAGGTTATACAAATTCATCTTACATGTTTAAACCAATTTTGTACAAAGTGTTGTTTTAAATTTGAACAAAGAAATAATATTGTTGGAAAGTTTTGGATTACTGGAATAAGCTGGTATCAGCTTAATTTAAAATAATTGCTAAAATACAAAATTAACCACTGCAGGCTCTTCTCGTGTCGAACTTATCTTCAAGCATACATTTTTATTACTTAAAATATCAATTTGAAAACTATTAGGCCTCTAAACACATCTCTCCTGTTTTTTTTTTTATAATGAAATAATAAGAAATTGAAAGACTTTAATTTTAAACGAAATTTATATGTTTTGTTTTAGAATACAAAAGAAGCTTTTATTAAGGTAACTTAAAGTTTAAATTTTTTAGATAGAAAAAAAACTCTTAAATTTAGTTCATATTGTTTCAATTTTCTCCTTTTTTTGTTTGTTTTTGTTAGTGAATAGTAGATGTAGAGTGATTCGCTAGAAATATAGATTAAAAAAAATATATAATCGAGGTTTGCATTGTTTTAAGCTGTGCATTAAATATTTATAACTTAAAGTCGTTTCTTGTACCCTACACCTTGTTGTGATGCTGAGGAATTAAAATAGGTCAACGTGAGTGTTTTGAAAGCCATCAATTAGAATCTGCACCTCCTCTTGATGAGGAAAACTCAGCCTGATTTTGAACTTAATTTCAAATATAACTTGAATCTAAAGTAAACGGGCAATCTTGAAGATCGAAAATTATAAGAAATATGCTGAAAGAATGGGCGGATCAGTGTTTTAAAACTATTTGATAGTTAAGAAATTCATAGGTGAGTATAGGGTATGCAGCTTTATTGATGTACTGCAGTATCGACGCAATGTGGGATGTTAATCACTGTTTTATCGTCGTGATAACCTTTATTTTGTTTGTACAACGCTTCCTTTATCAACAGCGAACCTCTCATGATATGAGATCTAATAGATAGGAATCACTAGTCTAGAAGAAGATCCTATTGGAAAAAGCGAGACTGGGTAATAAGCAGGACGGTGGATATGCTTACTCGAACTTTTTGTAATTCTCTGACAAATATGAAGCGATATTAGGTCAGTGATCTCTTGCAATACGAAAGATTTTACTGTCGATTTCACTAAATGCTAGCGAACACTACTTTTGCATACCTGTATTGAACACAAAAACTAAAAGTAAAAATTTACTTTCGTTTTTTACATAAGGGTTCGTTTGCATCGACAGTTATTCATATTGGAGAGGATCCATGAGACAAGGGCTGGATAACTTAAGGTTGTTAGCTTCGCGCAATAAATAAACGAAAAGAAGTGAGTTAGTTTTAAAAAACTTCACTGCACTAAGCTTTAATCGAATCTTGCATTCACTTAAATTAGAGAACAGCAAAATATTCTCTTAATACCTGGCAGCCCGTCCAGAAAAATACAGTTTTCTTAAAAAAAGGCAAGGAGTCAAAGAGCAGAATAGCGTTAAATAAAACCGATTTGTAGCTTCATTAAGCGCCTATCGAAGGCTGAGTAAAAACGTACAGATTTTATGAATCATTTGCGACTGTAAGACGCAAAACATTAAACAAATATAAAATCTCCATAATCATGATGCAGAAATGACTGGTCAAAAGGAGTTGCTATATTTCTACCAAATGTGTAAAGGAACTTTCGAGAACTCGTTTGGGTTTCTAATAAAATATAAAATAATTTTCAAAGTTACTTCTTACATCAGATTTTTAGCGATTAATGTTGGGTGGTTTGCTCAAACAATTACATATGTGACAGGTGTAGCTTTATAACTTCTTTGAAAGCTTTAGATGCTAGTCGGCCTTAAGCTTTGGGATAAACTTAATTAAGTAAACTTCATATCTTGGCAAACTTTTTCCTCAACCTTTCATTTCGTGCTTGGACTGCTTGAATTTTTTATACCATTTTAAAGAATTTCAAAATTTCAGTATGAAAAAACAAAATGTTAGCAAATTAGAGGTACGAGAACAAAGAGCTTTACGAGTAGGTGATTGAGTATAAAATTTTGAAAAAAAAGTCGGAAACATATTTAAGGGTGACATTTAACAATCGTCACATAGATAGCAGTAATAGCATCCTTTTGATTACCGAATCTGATTTACATTGCATAATGGTTATAAAGGAGTCAAGTGTTGTTGTGGTTGAAATAAAAAAATTTTAAAATATTATAGGTTCAAATAACTGTTCGCAAAACACTCATGTAAATAACTGTGACATGATAACAACACACGAAGGGTTCTAATAGCAATTATGAGCAATAAAAGTAAAAAAGTTAATTTTTGTGTAGGCAGTGTCTTGACTACAAGCATGAATCCTGTTGGGAAGCGATTGCTTCTTGCATGAGGCCATGGTGCATTTCTACACCAGAAGTGTAAAGGGCACAACTGCCAATGGAGAGCCACAAATCATATAAGTAAAATTTAAATTTATTTAAGTGAAACTAAATAAAACTGAATGTGTGACAAGTTAAAGGTTAGAGAAATAAAAAGCTTAATACACAAAATATAATTTTATCCAAGAAAATCAGTAAGAGTTTTCACGATGGGTAGCGCAAACTGTGCAAACAGTGCAAATTGGAGCAAATATGCATCGTTTTTTTTTCAGTACAACAATAAAATATACGTATTTGAAATTTACTGCATTTTATTTCGTTTGCACTAAAAAAAACCTTGAGCAACAAAAGTTGTGCATTTGTGCTCACTTTCGAAAAAAAGTAATTAAAATTTTTTTACATATTTTTAAAAAGAAAAAAATTGTTTGTGAGCACTATATGCAGCAAAAAAATATAATTAAAAATTTATAAATACAATTACACTGCTAGAAATTAGACCCCAATTTATAAAGGACTATAGCCAATTGATAAGGAACTAGAAACTGTTTTATTGAATGCAAGTTGTTAAAAACGGGATCAACAGAAACAAGCTTATCAAATTCTGTCCGGTTAACAGGACAGGAATCTATTATCATCCAGTACGGTTAGAACAATTTGGGACCACTAATAAGACTTTGGAACAAAATTTTAAATTCCACGACGACATAACAAAGCTATTAGAATCGTTTCTGTTTCCTCGTCCAATAATTTGGCAATAGACTCTTCTTCCAAATCTAAAAAAAATCATAACATTATTTTATTTCGTTATATTTTTTTTTTTACTTAAGTACCTTCATAATCTGCAAATTCAAGAGATCTCAGCGCATTGTTTATTAACAAATTTAAAATTTTTTTTCCCGCCGCTTCTAGGCATTGTTAAAAAGCAAATAAAAATTTTTAAATTTATGTTTTGAATTCTTTTGTATATTTATTTTTGCTTTTTGATTAGTTGTCAGATTTTTTAAACAAATAAAATGTTTTTTATAAAAATGTACGCTCACGAACTACTTTACATGCACAGCAAATTGACAATATGCAAATTTGCACAATAACCATCGTGAATACCCTTAATTTTTTTAATTATTTATTTGAAATTATTACTCCCTAGAAATGTCTATTATCACAGGTGTAGGGTAGCATAAAGTCCTTATAAATCATTTTTATGGTTTTTTTTTTGTTTGTTATATTTTTATTACGTCATTTGATTGTAGTTATTTTGTTCATTACACTTTCTCTACGTTTTAGTTTATCTGTTCATTTGTTTATTTAATTGATTGGTTTTTTAAGTTTTGTTTGGAAAACATTAATATTAAAAGCAACATCAACATTTATAACATTAATAACATCAACATTTATAACATAAGAGTATACAACAATAATAATAACAACAACCATTTTAAATATTTATTGTATAAAAGTTTTCAGGGCAAATATATTTTTGTAACAACTACTTGTTTTTAAATAGTGAAAAAATAAGTGAAGAAACAATTTCTCTAAAATAGAGTATAAAATTAAAGATCACAATAATGTCATGATTTATACTTTTGTTTTGAAAGTGTTAATAATTATAATTATTTGACGCTTCGATTATTTTTAGAAAATTTCTTTGACTTTTAACGTGGTTTTTAAGCACATGAATGAATATGTTTTTTTTTTCTATTTTTGTTTGAAAGCAGATACTTTTCTTTTGTATATTCAACTACTCACCCAGTAGTTCCCACTCGCCGTTGAGCACGTAACTGCTGATATCACCGCCAGTTTCATCTTGTAACTGCAAATCCAGCTGTCGAAATACGTTGATGAGTTGAGAAATTGTTATTTTATTAAAAAAAATATTTTAATTTTAGATAAAAAAAAAAATAATATTCAACAGAAAAATGAAAACCTTTACAAACAAATTAAGAAAAAAAAAATAAAAATTTTAAATCATAAATTTGTCTACACTGTACTCCCTTTGCCACTTATTAAAAGGCTTAAAAGAAAGCAGCGTCAATATAAAATCACTCCTTTTTGTTTCTTTGAAATTCTCATGCTACACACAGTGCAGCATGTTTCATTTCATTTCTTGTTAATATTTTGTCAAACCTGAAATCCATCGTATGTCCAACTGCCAAATTTCATTTCACAACGTTGATCATCAAACGGAAACCATGTTATGTCAATTTTACATGTTGACTTAAATATACCCGGTGGTACATATAGACAAGAGCCATTATTGCGCACCACCACATTGGTCTGATATGTACCATCGAAACCCTCATCAGCGCTGTTGTACATCAGCACATCCGGTTTCCATATCCGATGCGGTGGTATACGTAAATCTTTTATGCCACCATAGTCTGAAGTATTCCAACGCAAATTCATATCATTCCATTCCTGTGGGATGCATGAAACGAAAAAGAGAAAAAAAACAGAAATAAGAATAAATTAAAAGTTCATAGTACGAAAAATATATAAATTTGAAGAGTGTTTTAACAAAAACAATTTACTAAAAGGAAATAGAAAAAAATTATGTTAAAAAAAAGTATTTTTTGTTTACAAGCAAGATACACATTAGAAGCATTTAAATTCTGTTAGGAATGTTATACTTTCTTATTCCTGTTGTTTTTTTATTCCTTTTTGTTTAAATTTAAAGCTCAACTTCAGCTTCAGTGTGGCTTCACTCCATATCATCCCAGTAGTGCCAAGGTATCAAGGCGAGTAACACGATTGAATATCAGCTTCAAGACTTTTACAGGTCTCTTAATGTGTTGCATGATTTGAGTACTCTTGTAGGCAATTGTAGATCGGATGATCATGCAATGATAGTGGCTAACTGAAGGACTATTCAGTCTAGTGAAGGCTTATACATAAGCTATTACTTTAGAAAATGGTAATTTTTACTACGGGTGGCATGAATAAGCAACACATATTGTACAAATCGAAGCCAGAAGACTTAAGAAATCTTACATCAAATTAAACGATTCTATCATGGTGGGTGAGGTAGCGGTAAATTGGGTTAACGGGCAAAGTGGTACAGCTCGAAATGAAGTAGCAGAGGAATTAGCAGTAATAAAAATTGCTGAGGAATATCATAGAGCGAGCAAAAGTTCCAATATTCCTAGACTATGTAAATCTGAAAAGGTGTATAAAGTTTACTACATGTAGATTTGCTCGATTGGTTCTTAAAGAGCCACTCTATAGAGAGGCCAGTAAGATACCTTAAACTTGATTGTTGCCTTAGTGTCGGGTTATAAAAACTCTAAATATCATCTAAAGATTTTAAAAGATAATACTGCTCAACTGTACCTGAAACTGGATAAGACGGTGAATGTGAATTTCTAGCACTGGATAAATTAAGGCTTAGGCTACCGGGCAGGGTGAAGCTTTAGGAAAATGCTACCAATTATAGGATATCCATGATGAGAAAGAACACAGAAGACACAATAAAGGGAAGGTATTCATAAATTGAATATCAATTCTGGTGGAAATTAGTCCGTTAAAGAAAGGGTTCAAAAGGCACTACTAAAGCTGACACGTCAATATCTCCTTTAAGAAGGACATTCAATCGATAGAGCAGAGTGTTTATATGATTTAATCATTACTTCCACAGAAAAACGTGTTTGTACCTCCTAAAGGTTTTGTTTACTTTCTGATTGAAATTTACTTAAATTTCTAGTTGATACAATTACGTATTTAATTACAAAATTTCGTGTTTATTTTTAACTATATATTTAATTGTGACAATTTACTTTTCCTTTATACCCTTCACCGCAGATGCAAAGGTTATATATAAGCTTGTCATTCCGTTTATAATTTTTACAATATTCACTTCTTACCCCATATTTTTGATCATTTTATATAGTGGAGTGGATTAAGCGATGTCCATCTATACGTTTGTCAGTCCGTCTGTTTTTTGACTATTACTCTTTTAAACATTATTTAGACTGTTAATTGTTCCAAATAAAAACTGTATTTGAATAAAAAGTTATAAATTTCATTCAAAATCGAAAATGCATAAAAAAATAAAAATAGGGTTTAACATAAAAGTGCAGTCAATCTGTATGTAGTAGATGATAAAAAATCATCATTTCTTTTCCTCTGGTTCGTACTAATAACTATTCAAGGGTATATATTGCACCACAGTCGCCCTTAGGGCGTATAACTGACCCAACGATACGACCAGTAGAAACCAAAGAGAATTCAATGAATTTATAGTTATGAGACTTGTAGAAGAAGGGGGCAACAGGCTCAATGCAGGCTAACTGATTTATATTTGATGCTTTGATATGGCGCAGAGCAGACCCCAAGATGACAAATAAACAACTCTAGTTTACCCCAAATACCTTCATTATATCAAATATATACTTATTCAGGCAAAAAACTCTATTTAACTCTATTAAAAATACACAATAGAAAATTCTTCATTTCTGCTTTAATTAAATATACAATTAAATCACCTATAAACTTTAGTTCAGCTCTAGTGCGGTCTAAGGTCATCTATACTTCAGTTCTATTTCAGTTTAAGTCCAGTTCCACTTTAGTGTTATTACAGTTCTTGATCTGCACTAGAAGTGTTGTAATACAGTTAAAATTCATTTCTAACTAGCAGCGCCCAAGACTTCGCCTGCGTGTGGATATTTATTCCAGAGTTCTGTAGACAGTGTTGAAACTTTCGATTTACAAAAATAATATTACTTGTTTTTATAAAAAAAACAAACAGTATTCTATATTAGAACCAAGGTTCTAAGGAATCTCCTCACAAAATTTTGTTCAAATCCATCCAGTAGATTTTACGTGATGCAAGCACTGACAGACAAAATTTTCAAAAATAGGTGTTTTGTAATCTACCTCGATTACTAACTACAACATGAAAATTTTCCAAAAATATTTCGTGTACATAAATGAAACCATTAC
This sequence comes from Gymnosoma rotundatum, assembly GCA_916610165.2. NCBI lineage: Eukaryota > Metazoa > Arthropoda > Insecta > Diptera > Tachinidae > Gymnosoma > Gymnosoma rotundatum. The sequence continues at coordinate 37,921,110 of OU744337.1, forward strand.
AGTTTTATTATAGGAGTATGTAGATATTTCGATCTACATATGTATATCAGACTTAGTTCAGTTCTTCTTTAGTTCTTATTTTGCTTAAGTGCTACTGCGTTACAGTTCTAAATCATTTATATTTCAATTCTAATTTAATTATATTTATATTAGTGCTGTTCTAAAACAGCTGAAGATCACTTTCTTTATCAGTTCAAGTTTTCTTCTATTACAGGTTTACTCCAATTTAATTTTAATTTCGTTCTAGAACGGTTATAATCCTAATTTCAATTTTCCTTTTGCAGTTCAATATTGGTCCAGTTTTATATCAGTTCTAGTTTTGTTCTCGTCCAGTAGCGGTATACAGTATTGTCAGATTTGGGGATTTATTTCTAAATTTTGTATTTTATTTTAAGAATGGTGATGAAAATTTCGGTTTGGGGATTGAGGAATTCTTCTTTGAGGACATTTTAAGGATTTAGAGTGGTTTGTCAAGGATTTTTTTGAATAATGTTTTTGATTATTGTTATTAAATAGGTTTTACTTTCCTAGTAAGTATGGCAACAAAAACACTATTAAAAATTATGACTGGTAAGTCTCCCGTAAATTTAAAAAGTGACTTCGCCTTTTTTCGGCATTGAACTCAATGAAAAACAAAATAAGAAATAAAATGCAATGCGAGCTGCTTGAATCTTTACTGAGAATAAACACGCATTTTAAAAATAATACAATACAATGCTTCAAATGTTCAACTCCAAAAAATTGGGGAAAAAAATTTAGGAACCCTGATTTAATTTTAGTTTTGTTCTAGTCCAGTTTTAATCCTAATTCAGTTGTATTTCAATTTTACTTTTTTATTTCAATTTTGGTCGAGTTGTATATCAGTTCTAGTTTAGTTCTATCTAAGGTTTGGCTCTTAAGTTTCTTAAGTTTTTTCCATTCTTTTTTTTCGCTCAGTTTAGACCTACTTCAGCTCTATTATAGTTCAACTAAGTTTTTGTTTTAGTTCCACATCGTTCCTGTTTTAAACTATTTTTCTTTTTTCTTATTTCAATGTCCAGGCGAGTTATTTTTAAGACAGTTGCTTGAGTTAAGGTTCGGTTCAATGTTTCTTATTATTTATTCTAAGTTCTCGAAATACAATTGGGTTTAAGTTTCGGTCATGTTTAAGTCTATTTTACTTTAATAATTTTTTTTTCTTTGGTTGTTAAAAATAGTTTCTATTTTAACAAACAATTGTTTGGTGTTTAAATTTATAAATATTTGGATTGCTTTTATTAATGTTTTGTTAAACTTGATTTCATTATTTGTTTACTATGAAAATGAATGTTTTCACTTACATATTTGTTAATCTGGGTAATTAATTTTGCTTAATGTTTGATAAAGCCTTTTCCAATTAAGAATATATATGACTTTACACATTTAGTAATTTAATAGAATTTTTATTTTTTCCTATGTAGCTTCATTCTAAAATTGCCTCAATGAGGTTTCTCTGCTTAAGTCTGTATTGTAATTTTAATATAAGATTCAAACAGTTTGTATAAAGTTTGTTTAAAGTTTTTGAAATTATCGACCAAATTTTATTTAGTCATGACAACCAAATATTCACACACACAAAAACGAACCGTATTGAATTATTTCTGCTTTGCTTTTATTCGCCTTCTTATGCGGTAACTTAAAAAAAGAATAAACATAAAATTTTAAAGCACACATACATATGTAGTTATACTTATGCACTAAAGAAATTATATTTAAAAGCTTTTGTGTCAGTAAATATCACCGTTTGCAGCAAAACTTTATCTTAATCGTATTTTGTCGCAAGCGTCAGTGAATTTATTGCATTATCGTTATTGTAAAATGATTGGAAACAATGTCTGAAGCACATTTACGCTTGCTTTTACAGAGGTGGGCTTTTGGAGATTAATGAAATTATATAAATCTTTTCGATTTAAAAGGAAATATAAGATTTTTTTTAATACAAAATCGATTGCACAGCTGCTTGCATATTTGTAAAATAGATAATACTTGAAAAGGAGTTGATGAACGAGTTGGATTAAAATGGGCCGTACCTCAATTAGTTTAATGAACTATCACGGATTTGTTATAGATTTCATATAAAACAGATTATACAAAACTAATTCCGATTTGATTTATGTTTTAGAAATTTTAGAAATTTTTGTTTTCTATTTTTTGAAATTATTGTTTGATCTGTCTGTTACTATAATAACATAAATATATAATTTCAGTTCAAGTTCAAGTCCATTTTATTTGTATTTTCTAAAATTTTTCTTATTTTATTAAGAAAATTTTTTTTAGTTTTTGCGAACCTCTTCTAAAGTAAACAGGGAAAACTAGATGTCGGCAGAATGTAATGAAGTACGTTCTGGATCTACCATAGGCTGTATAAATTGAATATATCATCGATTTAACGAACTTATTTTTAACAAGAATACGAAGAATATTCGTTTTTTTTTTTAATTATAAAAATATAAATCTAGCTGATAGCTGAGTTACTTTCTTTATACAATAAATTTATTGAAATTAGTGAAAACTGATTTCTAGTATACTATGTCGCATTTCCCTGGAAGTTAGATACCCCTTCAGCAGTCAACGAAAGTGAAAACATTTAATTAACTTTTTGATTATTTTTTGTAATGCAGATTATATTTAAAAATTTAGTAAATCGATATACATAAGATCAAACGATGATTAAGAAGGTTGTAGCGGCATAGCAAATGTATTTTAGTTTGGTGATATTAATTATTAAAAAAACATATAATTTTAATTAGATCAACTAAATAAACTGTTAAACAAAACAGACCAATTTTTATTTGTTTGGTGCCACTATATTTACTTAGATTTAATTATTTTGTTGACAACACTGTTCTTCTCTCTTTACCGTTTTGTGTTGTACTACCACTACGCTCGCAAATGCGATTTTAATTAATAGGCGATTAAAAACGTCAAGACTTTCCAAATATGGAATGATGTGGCAGTTTGTTTTCATAATTTTTATTTATACTTTTATGAATTTATACGTAGTTATCAAAAAATATTAACAACAAAGAAAACAACTACAAATTCCAAATTTAAATGTTTTTTGTGTGCATGGATATCATATGAACTGAATAGTATTCTTGTTTTTTATTATTTTTAACGATAATGCTATAAATAAAATCTGTCTATCTGGATGCTGAGATTGTCCACAATACTTCATAAATTTATTTTAATTGTAAGAGAATTTTTGCTTGATGACATGAATGGTTTAACTAATTAAAACATTATTTGAATCTCTTTTAAAATGTGATAAAATATTTACTTAAAAATGATTATCATTTTTTCACATTTTATGAAATTAAAATATATTTCAATTATACATTTATCAATTTTGTGAAATTTTTAAATAAATAAATAAAATTTTGTTTTTCTTTTTTATATATTAAGTAAACTTACCAATTTCAACCAGACATTTGTTACCAGTAATTGATTCTTTTCATCCTAAAAAGAAAAAAAAAAAGAGAAAAATTCATAAAAAATTAAAGTATAAAGTTTGCAGTTCTGTTATTTATTTAGTTTTTTATCAACAACAACAACAACTTTCTTTAAGAGTTTCTAATTTATATTCTATGTAAAAAAGAATCTTATGCTCTTTACTTTTTTAAAATTAATTTTCAAAATGTTGACCTAATTTTCATTTCTAGTTGGGCAGATAAAATTCGTAAGGATTATTTAACATATAACTGTGTGTTTGTCCAATTTTGTGCAAATACCAGGATGAAAAAAGATAAATAGCTTTCTGTTGAAGAAGCAGGTGTGCTTTAACTCACATGCACATGATTTCGTTAACGAATCCTTGCAACTGAATATTTAAATAGCAATAAGATGTGTGTCAGAAAATATAGCATAGTTTTAGGAAAAGGCTTTAAGAAAATTGGAATTGTAAATAATTTAAAACATTTAAACATTTCTGTATTTACTTTAATTGTTATTTTGTTGTTTTTTTCTTTTTTAAATTCTGTATTTTTATGCACTAGAAAACTCTTCTCTGTTGCTCATTTAAAATGCAGGTCTCTTGAGTGTTTTCAAGTGTACAAATTATTTAATTCTGCAGGTTGTCAACATTGTGTTGTGTTTGATATCACTTTCTGATTATATCACTTTTCTACAGGCATCTCCGAATGTTGTTGTTATGTATTTTACTGTACTGTCTGCATCTTGTTTTAAGTGATTTTTATTTTCTTTTAGTAAAGGCGGATAAATTTAAACAGCATTCTGTCGTTTAAAATCAACATTTTGTGGAATGTTCTTTAATTTATAAACAGAACTGTTTTAAGCTGCTTAAAAAAACTTTGAAAAAAAGTAATAAAACGGGTGTAGCAACCTAGAAATCCAACATACAACTCCTTAATATCATTGGCGCTTTATTACTGTTCAAAATACAAACGCAACGTGGAACTGCAGTGCTGGAAAAGGGGAAAAATTTAACGTTTCCCAAACATTTAATAAGGGTTGTTAGTTGTAATAAACATTAAAATGAAAATTTGGTCGAAGCTTAAAGTTTAAATGTGAAATTATTCCTATGAACGCCATCAGTTTTAACGGATGGTGGAGACATAATTCACGATGTTAATTTAAGTTTTTTTGTCCAATTTAATTTGATATTTGGTTGTTTCAATGTTTAACAAATTCAACCATGGAGAGGTACACAATTGAAAAGTGCGTTAAGATTGTTGAAGGCTTTTATGAAATCGGGCTTTCTAATCAAAATGTCTCTTGTGCGCTTCGTAATTTTCTGGGTCAACATAATCGATCAAATATGATCATAATCAGGAAAATTAAGGTTTAAATGACTAAAGAGCTGTAGCATACTGACCATTTCAAGAATTGTCTTTATAGCGAATTGTTGGTTGAATGGTAACTTTATAAAAAAAAAAAATCATCTTTAGCGCCAAGGCCTGCTTTCACCTAAGTGGATACGTTAACAAGCATAATTACCGTATTGCCATTATTAAGCCGTATTTTTTAACGTGTCATCCACGACTATTACTTACTATCAGGCTTCGTTTAAGTTTTGTCCTACTACACGAGCGCCGTAACTTTAGTATCTACTATTAATCTACTGTAGCTACGCAACGATTATTCTCCTTTTCTAATCAAGACATCGAGAGTCTTGAGCTGTTGTCTCTATGTTTTCGCTTTTAAAACAAGTCTACTGCACCTTGTCTACAGCAATTATTTTTATGTGCACTTAAATCACTGCGGGGATTTGAACTCATGACTCGTGATTTTGATTTTAACCAACAAGAGTTCAGTTTTATATTTGTCCATTTTTAATATCAACACTGTCTGATTTTCGTTACAATTTTGTTTGATCAGCAGCACTTTTAGGAACTGTTTGAGAAATGGCACCGTAGGAGCTTGCTGGCTTGCGAAACCGTATGTTTTCCTTCATCATTTGATCTAAAATTCACAAGAACTTTACAAATTTGTTCCCAAATCTTTGTATATTAAGTTCTCTTTGACAGGAAATCTGCGCTTTTCTTGTTTATTAAATTTTTTACTATTCCTTAGCTGACAGCTGTCAAGTTTAATGCGCAAGTTGTGTCGATTTTTTTATAGCGAGAACCTAATTTTTGAATATTGAGATATTTGACAGCTAAATAAAATATTTTGTTATATTTTAATAAAATATGTATTTTTAAGCGGAAAATTTTGTAGAATCCTTTGAAGATGCATTAAAAATTATTTTATGAAGTATACTTTTAGGACATATTTTTAATAAATATTTGCTACTGACATTAGTTTGCATTTTTTATCAAATTAATTACAATTGCATTTTTAAAACTTTTTCTTTGTTCTAGCTAAATTGTTTGCTTTTAATTGAAATCTATATCAATAACAAACTGCAATTAAAAAATTTTGCATTCTTTGTAAATTAAAAAACTTAAACTTTGACAAATGTTAATGTCATCAAAATAACTTTTCGATTAAAAGGCATAACTTTAAACTTTTATGCTAAATTATTTTAATTATAAGAATTACAAAAAGTATTTGAATGCACACAACAAAAAGTATGCATTAAATTTTTTTAATGGAAACAAAAAAAACTATGCGTAAACTTTACAGATATACCTAACTCAACGCGTAAAGCAAAATAATTGCTTAGAGTTTATGCTGAAATATCATACTTAAATAACTCATTTATTTTATAAAATTCACTATTTAAACAATAAAAAAACCAAACAAAGGAACAAGCAGCCAACTTCACTTCCTACCGCACTGCCAAAATTAGTTTTTCCAATTTTTCAGATTTGCTTCATAGTCAGTCTACTTCTAGGCAAGTAGATTTTCTTTTCTTTTTTTAATAAATATAAAACTTAAATTCCCTAAGTATTTATTGTTATATTTTTTCATTTTGCGCAATTGAAAATGTTTAAAGGTTTTCTAAGTTTGTCTCTCTCCTAAAACCTCTTTGTAAATGCAAATCTGTGATAATCTTTGTACATGAAAAAAAAAATATTTCTAATATTTTGCACTCACAATCAGAGCCATAAGCGTAAAGTTCAGGTGAATTTCAAAGGTTCAGTATTTATGGTGTGCATGATTTAATACTTGAATAAAGTATTTATTGCAAATGCAAATATTACCGCGTGTTAAGAGACTAAAAAGTATGATTTATGTAAATAAAAGACCGAAGCGATGATGTGTCTGTTGAATTTAAACTATTATGTTTACAGTGAGGACAATAATAAGCAGATAAGCGAACCTAAACTAAATCGAATGAAGTTGTACAAAAGGTAAAAAATATTTTAGTTTTGAGGATAGCTTTAAATACTTGAATGAGTTGTTTTACTTTTACATTTTAGACTTGGAAAAATGTTTAATAAATTTTGCAAAAAAAAAAAAAAAAAAAATAAAGAAATTTGTTTTCATTATTTGAATATTTTTGTCTGCCACTGTAAATATTCATACTTCACACTTTATTTAAATATTTTAAAATACGTATTTCATAAATATTTCAATTTCCCGTACACTGGTCTTTGAGACAGTATCCTTCTTTGAACTTTTATCGTATGTACATTAAACAGCAAAAAATTTATGAATATTTGAACACAGGTTTAGTTTTTTAATAGACTAAAGACATATCAGAACGGATATAAATGTAAATACTTTTTAAGTCTTAATAGCAATTTAAATGCAAAACTTTTTCTCAAGTGTGAAAGAAGAATGGATTTCAAATTTAAAGATTGTGTGATACACTGGAATATTTTATGCTGCGGCTTAGAAATAACAAATTTTGTATTTTTAATAGTTTTTATTAGTAGTCTTTTTTGTGGAAATAAATTCTTTTGTTCAAAAAAAACAATTAGTTAAAAATGCACATTGCGTTAAGAGTACTTTAAGAAAATTACCCCGTTTTCGAAACTTTTTCACATATTGTTAAATAAAATAAAGATTTGTGTCCAAGCAAACTGGTTAATAAAAAGAAACAAAGTCACAGTTTTATTACTGTATGCAGGAATTTAACATGTTTTATGGGCTTTATTCACAATTCGCTTGTTTTAGTTTTAATTATTAATTTTCAAAATTAGTTTTTATTAAAAAGTAAAAAGTACTTTGAGTACTTTTCTCTGATTTTTTAAAAGTATTTTTCTTTTCATATTCTTGCTGAAAATATACCTCTGTAGACTTAATAACTTATACTTTAGTAAAGACAAAGAATTCATAAAAATATATAAATATTCTACTTAAAAGTACCTTTTTCCTCTTAGGTAAAAAGGTGTTTTTGATTAAAAAAAAATTACTTAAAGTTTAAATTTGAGTTTTTATAAAAAGGGGCTTTTTGTTAAAAATTTTATTTGTAAATAAAGCAATTTAAATACTTAAAAAAATACTTTTTGTCATAAAAGAGTTTTTAAGAGTCAATCTACCCTTTTATATCTTATTACTTTAAAAGTTGGCTAAAAAAGTACCTATTAAAATAAATTATCAGCGTGTGGTCTTTAAAAGTTTTAATTTGTTTTTTTATAAATCTTGGAAAAATTTAGTTGTGGCTTAGAGGCATATTTAGTTCAAAAGGTACTTTATGTTTAGAAACTTCACACTTTAAGAAAATATTTACTGAAAGAAGATTTTTTCTTAAAAACTTTTTACAGAGGTGAACGCTTGTGATTAAAAATAATTTTGTGGAAAAAGTTGTTTTTTGGTGGTAAGGTACTTTTTATAAAAAATACTTATATTCAAATAGTGTTTTTTAAAAAATACTTTTTGACAAAAGTAACTTTCTACTTCTACTACTTTTCCTTCGAAAGGTACTTTTTGTTAAATAAGTACTTTTGCTAAAATAAAGTAGTTGGCATTAAAAATTTTAAAAGAGCTTTTTACTGAAATTGTACAATTTTCGTAAGAAATACTGTTTGATGTAATTTGTTTTGGAAAAATATAATTACTTTAATAAAAGCTAGATATGCTAGATGTATAATTACTGACATAAAAATCTTATTAAAAAGGATCAGTTAAATATTATGAAAGCAATTAAAGTTATTTAGGAATATTTCTGTTTTTTAAAATAAGCAGCAATTAAGTATTAAAAAATATATATTCATCACTTGGCATTTAAATATATTTTTGAGATCCTCTTTCTGGATATTTGTGTGTAAAAAAATAAAAATCAAGGATTATTTTTTTTTGTGTTTCTTTTGAACCTGCAGTAGCAAAAGTAGTTGAGGAGATTCTTCACAAATATCAAATAAAGCAGAAAATGACTTGAAACTAAACATAACTGGTCGGCAATAGCTCATAGAGTCATCACCGGAACAAATTTAGTTTACGGGAACAGCTCCAAAATAAAAAGAGTTGCCAACGGTGTGCAAAATGCTATCTTAAGCAAAAAATTTAAAGTGAAAAATTTTGAGTTACGGACCTCCGAAGTATCATTGAAAAGGCTATTTTAGGGCCTATTCAGTTCAACCGGAAAAAGTAAAAAAAATAAAAATATTCGGTAATGTAAAAAAAATGCGAATTTTTTTTCATATAAACATAACTTTTCTCAAAGTCTTAATTTATTTTAATCGTGCTTAATTTCCTATTGAAATTTATTAATGCGGGGAAAACCTATCCATATGGCTATTTCACTACTGCACGTATAGCTCATCAGTGGATTTTACCCAAATTTTGTGTAGAAAATTATATTAAAAGCCAAATTGATTAAATGAGAACTCCATTAAATCAATAAGACAAAAAGACAATAACAAATTAAAAATGTTTTATACAAAAACACAGCAAACATCCAGTAACTGTTTTTTTTTATTTTTTTTTTTATTTTTCTACATAAGGAATCCCATCGGGAACCATTCATAAGTATTTGAAAGATTCAATGAAAAAATAAAAATAAAAATTGAAAACAACTTTTCTTAATTTGCAATGAGCACAAGCAAATATGTAAATATATCAAAATCATTAAGTTGAATACTTTATAAAAAAAGATATCTTGAGAGTATATTCTGCGTAGCCGGCCTTCGGACGGATGCAAAGATTTTCTCCTTTATGGTTTGACCAGCACCGGCTTCTCTTTCCAAAGATTTTCTGCATAACAGGTTACCAAAACAACAATTTATTTTAAGTGTTTCTACATAAACGGACTATCAGGCATGTCACAAATTCCGATCGGAATGTTTTTAATTAAAATTGCAACCTGCACCCTGCAGTCATTTTTTTTTTATTTTGGAGCGGTGCTTGTAAGCTAGTTTGAAGCCGATCATAATTTTACACTTATCATCAATAAACGAATTTCCCTTCTCCTTTTCTCTTAAGGAAACTTTTAAAATTAAATAAAATAAACCATTTTGCAGCACGATATATTTACAAGGGATGTTGTTTTTATATCAATTATTATTTTCCGTTTCCGCATAATAAATGAATGCATTCTTAAAATCCATTTAAAATTTCATTTCCGGTTCGCATATAAAACCATATTTTTTCGACACTTACTTTTTTTCCATTGATTGCGAAGAATATAATAAAAAATTGTTGACTTATTTTTGTTATTGCAACAAGAAATTGGAAGTAATAAAAATATTATTTCTGTGGCAATAAGGAAAAAGTGCTTAAGTCTATTTTTTTGGTTTTGCAGGAGAGCAATTTTAAACTTTAAAGTTAATTTTTAAAAATTTAGTCCTATTCTGATGAGGGGAATCACTTCAATTCGGTCATTTATTAATTTAGGAATACATCATTCCACTTTTTGATAACATATATATTTAATTTAATGAGTTATTTACGATAACAAAACTTAAGCGCTTTTTCCAAACATGATAATAGAACTTCGTATGACTATTTTCGAAATAAGCAGCTTTTCCAAAATGATTTACTTTCAAATTTTGTCATATTTGAACATAAGAGATTACTCCAAATTATTTTTATTTCAATCTAATGAGTTAAAATGTACACATACTTACATTAATACATGAAGTTGATTTAAATATTATATTAAATTTAAAATTAAAAAACACTCAGCGAACAGAAATCTGTCTTCCAAATTACGACAATTATAAATTAATAAAAGTATAAAAAGAAAAAAAAAGAACACGCTAGCATTGTACTGTACATATGTACTTAAGTTACATAAATTCATTGTTCTTTAAATACGTAAGTAAACAGAATGTAGCTTTATAAAAAAAAACTACGATATACACATCTTTGAAAACATTTGATTTGTAATCTATTTCCTTTATATCATCTTCAACTAGATCCGGATGTATATCCGACATATCTTCGGTTAAGAGATTTTCATAGAATGAGTGAAAACATGGATCAAAGAACGGGAGGATATCAATAAGATCTTTTTTCTTTTTTGAGGAAATTTTGATAACCGAAGGTAGCTTAGGTATTTCGTCGATTCTTGCTGTACTCACCCCTCTTTTTGCAACATTTAATACTTTGAAAGTCTCATCTTTATTTAATGATGTTTTAAACTGAACTTTACCAAAACTTTTCTTTGAATAGCATAACCATTTTACGTCATTCCAAGTAAAATTTTCAGAGTTTGTATCTCTATTTCTCCATATAAATTTAGATTTAGAAAAAGAAGCAAAATACATGAAATCTTCAGAATGCATTTAAACTACATTGAATTTATTTTTGACGCCAACACTTCTTACAAAATTATACTAATCATGAGGGTGGTGTATCTTTACATTGGCCCTCTTTTTTTCGCTCTATCAAGGCGTGGTCCACTTCACATTCCATATGCGAATGGACCATAATGGAATGGAAATTTGTGGTCAATAGTTTCGATTGTATTGCTATTTTGTAAAAACGTGATGAACATAGTATTAAGGAGGAGTTTTTATTTTGCCCCACGCATGAATCGCTATAAAAAATTACTTTTCTCACTTTTTTATTTTGTTGCTCTAGCAGCTGTAAATGCTTGAGCAAGCATGAAGCAATTTCATTGCCTCCTCGTTTGGCCAATGCTTCATGCCACATATAATAATATGGGCTATTCGTTTGGCTATCATGTACCGTTAAATTAAATGTCCATAATTGTCCTTTATAGAAACTTATAGAAGTCTGAAGAAACGGGGTAGGCAAACACTGCTGCAGATCAAAAGTATAAGATTTTACTGTTTCATTATTATTGGATAAATTTTTGTCTTCTTCCTTAGCTTTATAAGCTAAATCCGCTTTGAGATGATGGTCTTCCCGTTCCTTAGTGAGTTCTTCCAATTCAGAAGGATTGCTCTTTTTGGCAATATCAATTTTCGCGTTAATTTCATCGCATTTACTTCAAGTGTCAATTTTCGGTTTTTTGAATTTTATATTCATAGCTAAAGAAGAAAGGAATAAATATGTATGTTAAATGCAAATAATTTAATTTCGAAATAAAAATATTTATTTTACTTTTAAATACATCTAAGTATTTGCTGAGGCTGACTTGATTTCCTTCAGTTTTTTCGCAATATAGTTTGTACATACACGAAAGTGTAAGATCTGAAAGAAAGTATTTGTAGGATGTATCACGTCTACTGTAGTGGCTCTCATAACAAGGAAAACTGTTTATATGCTTCTTTATTACTTCTATTTGAGATGATGTTAGCTTATTTGGGGGAGTGGATAATCCTCGATTATCAGAAAATGGAATATATGGATAATTAAATTTTTTCCTAACAACGCATTTGATGAAACCATCAGTTTCCTCGAAACATTGTTTAAAGCATTTCTGGCAAACATTTATTCTATTTTCTTTAACATTTACATAGTATTTGTAGTGATGTTGTCGCCGACGAACCATTTCTCTATGTTAATTAGAGCATCTTTATTTGTCTTCGATGTCGATTAGTCCCCCAATGTATAATATTCGTTGATTGTATGAACCTTACGCCCAATACTTATCAAACATTGCCTTTTGTACAATAAAAGGAATATTTGCTTTACACTTCTTGCGACAATTATTATAGAGAAGTACACATTTATTCTCCCGTACAACAACACCTTTCCTAGTAACATAAGATTCACCTTTGTTACGTTTCTCTTTTATTTTTTTTTTTTTTGTATTACACTTGCGTTTTTGCCCTGATTCAAATTACCATTAATCTCTATTCTTCTTATATCGAACCCATCTCATTCTCACTGGTACCACTTGATTCACTTAAATTATAATTCGGATCACGCATATCATCGTCGTCATCAAAATCTTGGCCAAAAGTTAATACATTTTCCATTTTGCGCGATATACATACATGCATACATAACTATGTACATTAATGGAGATTTTCAATATCAATATAAGTATATAATACACAAAAACGAAAACCAAACTAAAGAGTATGAACTTACACTTCGGTGATGATAATTATAATAATTAAATAATTTTTTTATATTAATTTTTTTTCACAAATACTGAAATTGTAGCAACTATAATACTTGCGTTGTTTTACTCAGAAGTTGTTAATATTTTTTTATTGGAGTTTACTTGACAAATAAATCAACGGTTTTTTATATATGTACATACTTACATACATATTTAAACTTTGTGCCAAATTTCAGTTTCCGGAGTTGTGCAAATTTAAATTTTCAGTAGAAAAAGACAAAGCTTTTATACTCGCAAAAAAAACTTATTGAGTAGTATACTGATCAGCGAAATGACTCATATATTACACAGCTATAAACTACACTAAATAATTGCTTATGTCAGAACAGACTCTTACTTATATAAGCAGAAAAATAGCTTATGTCCAACTAGTAACGATACTTACCCATGTGCTTATTTAGAAAAATAGCTTAAGCCATATTAGGATTAATAAAAAAAATTAAGTATTTCGGAAAAATAGCTTATGTTCAAATATTACATACGGGAGGCACACGTATGTTTTGGAAAAACGTCTTATATCTGCCAAAAATATTCCGGCGTTGTAGTTAGTAAGTTATGAAAGAAGATTTTGTTATTTGGAAAAATAGCTTGTAATTTTTTTAGCTTTTATTCCAAATGCGATTGCACATTGAAAAAAGATAAGCAAAAAGCAATTATGCTATAACTTCCTGAAAGATCGTACAAAATAATTGAAACTTTGCCCATGGGTACTTTTAAATATGAAGATTGCAAAGGTGCCATTAACTCAAATTTTGCTTAAGTCGACTTAAGCACTTATTCCTTTTTGCCACAGATTTTATATCTACAGTCTTGTCAACCTCTACGTTTCAAGTATTAAACCCAAAAGTATGCTACAATCTTTTGTTAAAAACAACCACAAAAACGAATTATTATTTTATTGAGACTTCTTAGTTTTTTTTCATATTACACGTTTTGTCAGAATACACTTTTGAGGGAAACTTAAAACTATTAAGTATTATTTTAATTACATAACTATATATTTGCACATGCGTCTTGCTTATCTAGATTAAGATACATTAATTATAAAAAAATTAATATATAACAGTGTTGAAAGAAACAGTGCTTGCTCCCGGCACTTACAATTACCAGTAGAGTTAGATCTACCGTAAATAAACTTAAAACTAAATCCTAAAACTAAAACTTAAGCCACAAAAACGAAAAAAGTGTTTTTCTAAGTAATAAATTTTCATATTGAAGTTTTTCTAAGTTCATGTTATTGTTTGTGATATGTGGGTGTGTGTTATGATACAAGTTTTAAGAAACATATTTCGTGCAGTAACGGAAATAATGCAATTCTTGTTATACCTTTAATATAAATGTTTTTTCGCTGTACTATATATGTTAGCTGAGGCTAAAAAAAGTTGTAAAAATGTAAATAAATGCATTGAGTGAAAATTAAAAATAAAAACATTCAAAATAAGAGTGATGTCTTCCCTATTTGTAAATTAAACAACAAAATGTATTGTTTTTACAACTTTTTCTTCTACAAAGTTTCTTTATAAACTGTTGTGGTAGATTGAAGAACAAGTAAAAGATAATCAAGCAATGAAATAAATTGAATTGAGTGTTTTGGAAATGTGGTTTTTATATGGCAACCACAAAAAGAAATATCGTAAATAAAAAGGATTAAACAATAACAAAGTGTTTAACCACAGATTTTAAACAATAATAAATCTTTTTTTTACAAAAAATGTTTGGTTGCAGAATCATACCACAATCTTGCAACAAATTAAATGTTTGCATCTCTGTTAATTTTTAAAAGTAATTGAAAGCACGAAAAAACAAAGGAATTTAAGTATATTAAAATAAAGAGTATGCGCTAAAAGAATATATTCAATATATTTCGTAAAACACCCATCCCAGTTACAGGTTTCTAGATAATTGCTACAAAAATAGTTGCAATATAATCACAGTTAAGTCGTATTCTATTTATTTTATTGTCGCAGTTGAGTCTTAGCTCAGCAAAAACTTAATCGCGTTTAATTAAGTTATTTTGTCAAGTGTGTCCGTCGTCTACAAAAAGTTCAGTTATAGTGTAGTCAGGTCAAAAGCAAGCCATACTTTGGTCATAATTAAGACATAGTAAAGTCATAGTAAAATCAAACTCTAGTCATACTCTACTTATAGCCTAATCAGTAGTTAAACATATTCACGGCTGCTTTATAATTTTTTCATGGTATATATAGACTTCTCTTTGTCTAGTCATAATCAAATCTAGTCATAGTTATACGAGGGCTGCTATATATATTTCTGGCCTGGCAACACTGAGTGCTGCCAAGTGCAATCTGGCATTTCCATTGGAAAGTTTGTCATTTTTAAGCATAATCGTACTCAAAACGTTTTGACGTACGACCATTATTTGTGTTGTTAACAGTGACTTGAAAAAATTAATATAGAAAAAAATGGAATTAACTCGTGAACATTTTCGTGCCATCATTTTTCACAACTTTCGACATGGATTATCACGACAAGAGTGCATTGATGAACTTAAATCTTTGTATGGCGATGAAGCACCATCCTATAGCACTGTGAAAAATTGGTATAATGAATTTAATCGGGTCCGAAGCTCGCTCAAAGACGAATTCTGTGAAGGTCGTCCAAAAACGGCTGTTGTGCCAGAGAACATTGATGCCGTGCGTGAACTCATAATGCAAGATCGACATGCGACATACCGAAAGATAGAGACATCCTTGGACATTTCTTCCACCAGCATACATTCGATACTGCATGAACACCTGGCCGTAAAAAAGGTTTGTTCTCGTTGGATCCCGCACAATTTGAAAGTCGCTCCAAAAAAGGCTCGTGTCGATTAGTGCAAAGAAATGTTGCAAAAATACGATTGCGGTGCTTCAAAAGATGTTTATAAGATCGTCACAGGTGACGAATCATGGATCTATGCGTATGAGCCCGAAACGAAACAACAATCGACCGTGTGGGTCTTCAAAGACGAGCAAAATCCAACGAAAGTTGTTCGTGGAAGAAGTACTTCGAAGCAAATGGTCGCCTGTTTCTTCGGCAAAACTGGTCATGTGGCGACTGTTCCGCTTGAGCAACGTAGGATGGCCACTTCTGAGTGGTACACAACAATTTTTTTGCCTGAAGTCATCGGAGAAATTCGAAAAACCAACAAGAGAAGACGAATCATTGTTCACCATGACAATGCAAGCTCTCACACATCGGCTCAAACCAGAGCGTTTTTGACCGGCCAAAACGTCGAATTAATGGGTCATCCGCCGTACAGCCCTGACTTGGCACCTAATGACTTCTTCTTGTTTCCGCACATCAAGAAAAAAATGCGTGGTCAAAGATTTTCGTCGCCAGAAGAAGCTGTTGAAGTGTTCAAAAACCATGTTTTAGAGGTGTCTCAATCGGAGTGGAAAAAGTGCTTCGACAACTGGTTTGAGCGCATGCAAAATTGTATAAATCATGCTGGAGAATACTTTGAAAAACAATAAAACCATTTTTGATTATAAATATTCGCATTTTCACTATTAGGCCAGAAATATATAGAGCAGCCCTCGTAGTGTAGTCAAGTTCAGTCAAATCGTTGTCAGTTATAGTGAAGCCATAGTCTAGTCGTAGCCTATTTATACTCTAGTCAAGTTACAGTAATACCAAATCTATAACTTATGCAGGGAACACAATTGCAACGAACGACGAATTTCGTCTAGCACGACGAATTCGTCGGTAAAAGTTCGCTGCGTAAATTCGCAGTGTGGCGCACAATTAGGATGAAAAAGTTACAGCTGTTATAATCAACAAAATTATTTGCTGCCTATGACAAAAAAAAGTAATCATTTAAAAAAAAATGAGGCAAAAGTTTTGTTTTTGTGAAAATTATTTAAATAATAAACATCATGCTCACTTTTGTCCATATTTAAATTTTGTGTTTTGTATATTGCAGCTGATAGTGTTACCAAAGAACTAAAAATAGTTATACAAAAAATTAAACTTTAAGAAAATGCCATTAGAAGGCAATTTTATAAAAAATAATTGTGGATGTTTAACTTAATGATGTATATTAAGAAATAAACAATAATTAAGGCAAAAATAACTTTATTTATTTATATATTTAAAAATTTAAAGAAGAAATGGCAACCCTGTACTAATCTATTCGTCGTTGTTCGACGCTAGAAATAGAAATAAATCTATCGGAGAGTTCGTCACACACGACAAATTTCGTCGACGCTGGATGTTTAACTTAATGATGTATATTAAGAAATAAACAATAATTAAGGCAAAAATAACTGTATTTATTTATATATTTAAAAATTTAAAGAAGAAATGGCAACCCTGTACTAATCTATTCGTCGTTGTTCGACGCTAGAAATAGAAATAAATCTATCGGAGAGTTCGTCACACACGACAAATTTCGTCGACGCCGTTGTTGTGTTAATTTTTACATGCACCAATATGTTTTATTTTTGACGGCGAATATTCGCAACGAAAAATTCGTCGTTCATCCCCATTGTGTTTCCAGCATTAGTCAGTGTATGATCGCCTATAATTGATGAGGTCACAGTCCGTCCTTAAATTATCATAAAACTATTATCTTCTAGGCGAAATCTTGTGTGGATATTAGATATTATGTGACAGTTTAAGCCACTTTGTTATTATTGCACGTCATAGCCAGATATTAGTATGTACATTACCACGGGCAAAGTTAAAGTCTCGTACCTGTAGCGTAATTTATAGGTCAGGTTATCGTTTATAGTTATAAGATATTATTTCAATATTATTATCTTAGTCCACTCATTGTACGGGACAATCCTAGTCTGGCATTAACCAAGCCGTATGCTAGTCATTATCTTACAAAAGGTAGTCATTGTATAGACATATACTGGTTTTAGTAATATTATAGACTACTCAAGGTCAGGAAGGAGTCTTTTTTTAACCAAATTAAAAAAAGAAGGTTTTAAATTCGCCGAAATGTTGCTTTTTTATGTTTACACCTGCAGAGCTCAGTTATTTCTAAACCGATTTTGAATTTTTTTCTTTATTGGAAGTGTTATACCTACAGATTGGTCCCATTTTAATAACAGTTCAGTGTTATGAATCGCAAAGGGCAGCACTTTAAACTTTTAAAGAACTGCGTATCACTTTAGCTCCCAATAACAAAAAGTAATACACAAAAAAAAAATATTGTTACGTTTTTCCCTTTTTAGACAAACGTACGGATGCTTTTGATTACAAATACCACTGTGGCTAATTACAAATTCTTTATTCTTACTTTTTGGCTCTATCTCTGGCTGTACTTCTTGATCCTACGGTCTTGTGAATTCTATGGTCTCGTGTTTACTAAACATGCGTTATTATTACTCGTACAAACGCAGCCATCTACGCTACACTACTGTGTTAGTCCGGCGAGACGTGAACTACTCGATGCCTTGTTTAGTAACCTTAACCATCCACAGACATCTCCACTACTCCTCTTATCCGCTTTAATCCAATAGCCACAACACACGTCTGCCATACAGTTTGTTATTATACTGTTACACTTCCCTGCTCAACCGCTACCGTTTTTATTTTTATTATAAAGGGCGTCTTGACATTTATCTGTAGCTCCTATATTAATTTTGACGTCTCCACTAAATTATCTACCACGGCTTCACAACATAATAATTGTCTTTTGCCTCTCGGGAGGTTTGTACTGCTGTTTATTAACTTTTGATTGCATTATAACAATTTTTATTTTTCGTTGTGCGCATTTCCGACGGCGGGGATGGAACCCACAATCTTCTGTTTTACAGCACACACCTCTACCAACGCATAAATCGAGGTTGCTCAGCTTTTGTTAACTAATTGTGTTTTTATTTTATACACACACCATAAGTTGAATTACCTTATTCACCACGCTCATACGGCTAAGAACACCAGGGGTTGCCAGATCTTATATTTGCACCATTATCATTCACTCAAGCCTGCTCGTCCTTGTCCGCTTCTTTGAATTGTTCACAACTAGTGTACAGCTTTCATTTATGGTTTATTTTTTGCAACCCCACTTCTGACACCAAAGTTACGTTTTTCCCTTCTTAAACAAACGTACGGATTCTTTTGATTGCAAATACCACTGTGGCTCATTAATTGGTATTCAAACTTAATGGCTTTCTCTGGCTATCCTTCTTGATCCTACCGGTCTTGTGAACCCATGGTCTCGTATTTACTAAACATGCGTTATTACTACAAACGCAGCCATCCACGTTACACTACTGTGTTACTCCGGCGAGACATGAACTACTCGATGCCTTGTTTAGTAATCTTTACCATCCACAGACATCTCCACTACTCCTCTTATACCCTTTAATCCAATAGCCACAACACACGTCTGCCATACACTTTATTTTATACTGTTACACTTCCCTGAGCAACCGCACAGTCGACTTACTTGTTAATCACACTCTAGTTGTAATCTAACTATATACTATCAGTTAAATCCTTAGCGAAAGAATAATCTCAGCTTAGTCTTAGTTTTTAAGTTGCTGTCGAGTCAAAAATAGTTCACACTAAGTCTTAATCAGGCAACATCAAGTTTATTATAAACTATAACTATTTCATATTACCGTGGTAGTATGTTTTGGTTTGTGTTGAAATTTTTAAAGAATAACCTTTTGCGCTGATAAGTATTTTCTAATTCTATTTTTTTTTAACCACCCATCCAAATAAAATCATGCAATCATCTGTTTAGAATATAAAGCAACAATGCTTATAATTATGATTCTAATATCAATTGCACTTAATACTCTTTTCATTTTATTATTAAGTTTTTCCTACTTATCCTTATCTAAAGCTCGTTATATAATTTCCCCCCTTTCCAATTAATTGTAAATAAGTTAGCCAATTTAATTGGCAATCATTATCACGGCTAACCAGAGAACAATAACAATGGCCAAAGATAATGCGAAATAAAGCAAAAAAAGGAACAAAATACATAGTTAAACTAGTTTGGTTGATGATAGTAAAGTCATAAATATATATTTCTTTTTTCTTTAAGAAATGAAAATGAAATAAGTGAGAAGAAAAAGTATTTAAAAAAAAAATTAGTATTTACTGAAAGGAAATATCTGGTTTTTAAATTTTCTGGAAATTGGTTTAAGATTATTTAATAATAAGATTAGCGAAAAGTTTGTTAAAATTGTATTGATCGCCTAAAAATATGCAAAGTGCGATTTAAAAAAAAAAAATGTTGCTGACGTACTCTGTTCTATATCTAAAAGCTCACGAAATGTTTCTGGATTCAACTACAAACCATACTGTGTACTTAAAGGCTATTAAACGATAATTTTCCTTAAAATCGTAAGATTTTTAAAGCCGTATAATTAGATTTGCTAATTAATTTTGGGAAATTTTAGCAGAGTAAATAGATTTCAGCAAAGTAGTCCTCTGAACTTAGCAAAAAATGCAAAGCTACGTTTCCTATTTCATTCGTACTATTTAGCAGTTAAACAATAGTACTGCCAGACACATGTTGCAGTTTTTGAACATGTTGCTGGAAACATTTCGTGAGCTTACAATTAACAAGGTGCACTTGTAGCAAACAATTTTATTATATGAACCTTAAAATTATTTCGCACGAAATGATGAACCCATTATAATTTAAGAAAACTAAAATATTTGACCCCAATAAATGTTAGAAAATTTACATTTTTATTGCCTTTAACTATTAAATACTATTTCCTGTTGAGTATATATATATATATATATATATATATATATATATATATATATATATATATATATATATATATATATATATATATATATATATTATTTCCTCTAGTCCTTTTAAAATTATGAAGTGCTGATATTTTAAATATGTTTTCTTAAATTCCCACCTTTTTTTTTTTAAAGTAACCCTTTTTATGTTAACAGCAATATTTTAAATAAACAGTTCTATTTAAGTTTCTGCACTGCGATTAGTGTTTATGTTGTCGCTTTCTAAAATGGGAATATATTAAAAAAAATATATTCCTTAATAATTTTAATAACAAAAAATGTTCGCCACCTTTAATGTTTGCACAACTTACCTAAAACTGTTCGACAGCTAGCTTTTACAAATTTAACTAAATTCGACATTAAAAAAAATATGTTTGTCCATGCAAAAGGGTTAGAAAAGGGGTTACTGCAAAAACTGTTTATTATTTCTACCGCCTTTATGTATGTAACATTTTTTTAATTCAATGTATGTGTTGATCAGAATTTCTAATTTTATTTTTACTAGCCTACACTTAGGCTGCGATAGCTATTAAAGTCTGTGTGCGGTTAAATTATAACATGCAACCATATTTTAGTTTCTTTTGACTACATGAACAATTTTTATTTATAACTTTTTTAAAATTTCATGTATAAAGTGCTAATATTATATGACCCCTTTTGACCACTGCACAAATACGAGTATATTGTGTGTATGTGTGTGAGTGAGTAGCGGCTTGTGTAAGTGCAAAGTAAAAGCAAACCTGTCCTGGACCTCAAACAGAAGGTAAACAGGAAATGTTACAACTGTTACTTGCAATGCAATGCAATGCGATAATTTATTGCTGTGGCATGTATGAATTAATTACATTTTGAATTCAGGTTTTTATTTTACTGCATTTAAATTGTTTTTGTTTTCTTTTTTTAGATTTGATAAAGGTTGTATAATATAATTTAATAGGAATAAATCAGAGTGCAATGTTCGTTTAAAACGAAACAATTAACTGAATGCGAAAATTGTTGGTAATTAATCAAAGCTTGATTGATAAACACTTTCCTTCATTTTGCTTTAATCTAAGTTAATTTTACCTAATTGCTTAAAACACAAAAAAAACACGCCAAGAATTATATTCTTTAATGTCACATTATTAACTCAACTATATATAATTTGATTGACAACATGTTTAAATAACACATACATAACTATCATTCATACAGAAACTCTATAATCAGCCTTTGGTTTTATACTGCTATACCGCTCGCTACTGCGATTTTTAGTTATACTCGTAAGCGAGTTAAAGCATCTAAATTCTTCTTATACTGATTAATATGGTAGCTCTACTTCTTTCTTCTTTGAGAGGGTATGTGGCCATGCAAATGATACTGCATTGTTTGCAGAAGTTTTCTAAGTGTTGGTGGATGGTAAAGAGATTTTGCGCTCAATTTTTTGTTGTTTGTTTAGGTTTGTAAAATTATTAAATCTGCATTCATAATAACATTTGTAACTTCGATTCAAAATGGAAAAGCTAAATTGTTTAAAACAACTTAAAATTTTTAATTCTTATTTATTTACCTTTATTTTATGTGGGCTGTTGCGAATTTAAAAAAAGAATCCTCCAAATCAGTCCGTCTAATCTGTAGTAGACATTATTTACATTGAACAAATTTTTCTTATTATTATAAAACTAAAATAAATTTAAGGCCGATATTGATATTGTCTTAAAAATTTCTCACTAAAAGTTTGAATTCCGAATTGATTTCAATGACTCAGTTTATAGTTCTGTAATCGATTATGTTCCTTCTATAATTTTTTTATCTTTTTTCTTTATAAACCTCAAAATATTATTTATCATGAAAAGTTGGTTTTAAAGTCCTAAAAACACATTTCTTTAAATTATTTAAAATCAAAACCGTTCCATGAGCCTTTAAGTCGACATTGTAAAATTGACAATAGCAAACGAAATTCATTTTGAATGATATACATTTTTTAAGAATTTTGCTTTAAGCTAATTTTTTGTGCGTTAAGTTAATTTATGAAACACAACAACAAATTTAAATCGCCTAATAGCTAAAACTATTAAAACAAGCGCCTAAAGGTATACCACAATATTTTATTATCTACATAATTACAGTTATGTTTTGTTATCTTTAATTAAAACTCTTTAATATTTATTAACTCTGCTTATACACACGCATTAATTTAAGATAAATTTATAAATTGTGTGCCTTAACTTAATTCGTATTACAATGTTTTTTTATTCACTTTTTAATATCCATATAAAATTAAATGAATTTAAATTGCATTTCGTGGCCATACCGAAGGTTAATACAAAGCAAAAACAAGTGTACAAGACAAGTTATAGAGAGAATAGCTAAAGCTGTGTTTAGACAAGTCATATGGAATGTCAAAATTACTATCCACACGTAATTTGTTGTGTATGTCAAAATCTGTGTTTAACATACAGGTTATAATTATAACGTTCAAACTTGCATATGTTACGTTCATACAACCTCTAGTTGTTGAAAAGAAAACTAAAATGCTTAAAGCAGTGATGTCAACTATTAATTTTTTAGCAATAACTATTTAAGAAAAACAACGACAAGCACAATACTGCTTTTCCTTATTATTATTTATATTAAAATTGCTATATATAAAATTTTCCCTAATATAAATATGCACTTAGGCACTTAGGCTGTGTTCGTTATAAGAACACATCACAAGCTCAAAACTGCGTGCACAATTCAGGTACTTTACGTAGTTCGCATGAAGTACATATTACAAACTTAAAATTAAGGTACTCGATAATTGTTCTTCTTTATTTTTACATTTGAAGTTGTTAGTTGCCCTAATAAAACAATTAACATACAAGTCTTGCTTATTGTCACGCAAAATAATAATGTGTATCCAAGTGTGAATGAATTTTAAGATGTTAATAACGGCAATAAGTTAAATTTCTATTTATTTTTAACCATAAAATATTTGATGCTGAATTTAATTGTAAAAATGCAATAAGCGGTAATAATCCCGAAATACTAAATTGGTATATTTCTTTTGTATTATTTTCTTTTCTAATATTTTAAGCACTAGATCAGTTTTTAAAACAAAAATATTGTAAATTGTTTTTTAGTTTTTCAATATTTCCGTTGGGTCACATCTTCAGAAAACAAAAATATATATAATTGGTTTTTACAAACTTAGTTAAAAAAGGCTCAAGGCTTTCTGTGTTTTCTGTCATGGTTAATATGTTTATGGAAATGCCCAAATATTAATTTTTAGCCTACGACTAAATTTTAATTTATATATATTTCCTACAAAAGTCTAAAAATTATTTTATTTTCAAAAATTCAACTTTTATCGTTAAAGTATTTTGAGCGGAAATTTTAAAAGTGGATGTTAGCATCACTGAAAACAACTCTTGTCATATAGCTCTAAATAAGAAACTAACACATATTATAATACATAGGAAAATAACATATGTTATATATCATGAGGTTTACACGATGTATGTTGATTAACATATGGAAAATCTGACATTCTATATGACTTGTACACCCCGTCTAAACTCAGCTTAAGAACTGCTTTGGGTTGTGTGTGGACTTCGTCTAGCAAAATTAATATTGATTGATTATGAATACTCTTCGCATTCTTATTTAAAGAATAATTTGGTAAAATAGATGATGTTTACAATGTAAACAACCTAAGGTAGATAGATGCGATTGATGACGGATGTAGCGAACTAGAAAATGCAGCATTATTTGCAGCATTTATTTTAGAAATTGACATTAAAAATTAATTTAAACCAAAATCAGTTTTAATTCACAAGCTATAATATCAAACAGATCAATTTATTTATGATTTTATTAAAATTAAATCCACATAATGTTTAAGTTTTTTTTTTTTTTTTAATTAAGGCACTTCGGATAGTTTTTTTAAGTACCAAATTAACTTTACAGTTGTCACTGTGGAATTTACGACAAAAAACAAAAGGAAGCAAAATGATAAAAAAATTTTATTTAATATTTGAACCATTGATACACGTTTTTAATATTGTATCAATTGTCATTATTTGACTTACAGTATTCTTTTATTTTTCTTGAGTTCAGTTCAGAGCGCAATAAAAATTTCAACAATATTATTTTTATAAAGCTCTTGAACTAAGTGAATATACATCGAAAGGCAAATAGAACATACGTATATTTATCTTAATGCTTTTATAAAAACTGCTTTTGAAATGTTCAATGCAGTTATGTTAAAATTTAAAAGGAATGACATAAAAAGAGAGACTTAAAAAATTATTATTCTTAAAAAAATTTTAGTTTCATCATTATTTTCTATGGTAGAATATTAAAATTGTTATTCCTGAAGAAAAGCTTACTTTGCTATAGCTGTGAAATATAAGCAATTGTTTAAAAACCAGATTGAGTAGAGATTTCAAAAAATCTTATTTTGAATATTCAAGTCCCATTAGCAAATCATAGAATCCAGTTTAATAGAATAAATATCAACACTACCTTTCGACGTATAATCTACAAAAGTTTAATTTTGAAAAATTCCAATGCTCAAGGGATAGAAAACATTCAAAATTGGTTTTGTTAGCTTCCAAAGCTAAAGTAAATTATGATAAATAATTGGAATAAATATCAGTATAACAAAAAAGAATACTGATGAAGATTAAAAGTAAAGTAATTATAATAATAAACATATATTTGGGACTTTTCATTAAACTATGGTGTGAAAATGGGTCAAAATTTGATATTGGTACTTTTTAAAGGCTTATTTGGCTTTTTTTTTTTTAATAAACAAGACCGAGACTGCATTTTTTCCTTAAAAAAAAAAAAATAAAACAAGTTGAGGCATCTTAAGAAAATTGTAACAAACAAGATATAAAAATTTGTTTTTTTTTTGTACTTTTGCTGTAAAAATTTTTTTTTTTACATATACGAGTAACAATAATATTGAGTTGTGAAAGCATTTATAAAATTGAATTATATAATTATTTTCTATAATAGTCTTTTTTATTATTTTGTTGATAAAATTTCATCTGAATAATGTTCTTTTATATATTTTTTATTTTGTATATGAATTTGTTATTTGGAGGACCCACTCAAATTTACACAAAATAAATATTTTTGGACAAAATCTTTCGATAATTTATTAATTTATGCAGCATAATTTTTCAAATTTTTACAAATTAAAATATAAATAAAAATATTCTATTCTTTTTATAAAAATCGTTTATATCTTTGGTACTTTTTTTGAATTCGGTTAACAAAAACGTAGCCCTATTGTTTTCTTCACAATGTCTGTCTGTCTGTAAGTCACAGCCCTCTATCTCTGGAACTGTAATAGATAAATTCCGGACTAAAACTTAAAGGATGTTCCAAAAGCGACGTTATATTCATAAAAACGTTGTAATTTTTTTAACTCTGTTTGGCAGAGACGGAGGATTTTCGAGGAGGATGTCGGAGGATTTTATCAGTTTCCTTTTTTAATAATAAAACGTGTGAATAATAATAGCCTAAAAACACTGGCACCAGGGAGCCCACACAGGGAGCCGCTCATCTCTGTAGCCGGTTATTGGTGAGATCCCTTCCGGGTACGAGTGGTGATTGTGGCGTTTCTGGCGTGAAATAGATGGAAGTGTGCTGTCGCACTCTCAAGAGAGGGGCTTAAACATAGGCTCCGACTCTATAGCAAGAGATAGATTCATGGTCCTGCAATCCATGGTTTTAAAATTGTACAGAATAGTGGTTAGGCCACCGTCTGGTGAGGGCTTACTGCCAGGCACAGACGTTAATCTATTCACTTATCCTGTCTAAAACGGTTCTAAAGTTTGATATAAATACATCAAATGACATTAACTGTTGTAACACCCTTTAATTTTTTAATTTTAAATACTTATAATTCTTATTATACCAGACAAAATACAAGACATTCTATCTAATTTTCAAAAGTCTCTATATAACGGTTCAGAACACCTTTTAATTTCTCAATCTTCTTATAGCAGATTCCTTAAAAATTTCAGAGGTCTGTCTACAACAATTTCAAAGTTTGGTTATATACATCAAATTACTTTAAGTACTGGGACATTCTTTAATTTCCTTAGTCAAATTGTATACTCGCTGATACAGTGGTTCTTTGAAAATTTCAACTGACTGTCTGCAACAGTTCAAAAGTATGGCCAGACACATACATTAAATGCACTACTAAAGCACACTTAACTTTATAATTTTGAATATTTATACTTGTTATTGCAACGGGCATAGTATACGAAATTTTGTCCAATTTTCAAGCCTTTGTCTATAACGGTGCAAAAGACAGGCGCATAAAGGTAAATTTAAATACACTATGGGAACACCCTTTATTTAAAATTTTTTTTTTTTTTTTTTTTTTGTATTATTTCTTGGAAGCTACAGTGATACGCAGTTTTTTAATTTTAAAGTAATGCCCTTTACGGATCATAATAGACGTAAAAAACATGAATGTTGCAACAAACATAAAAAGCAACATTCAGTCGAATTGATAACCACCTCCTTTTCCTTCAGTCGGTTAGAATTTATAAATTTTCTTTTGTAACTCGAAATTTTTTGCTGCAGTCTTCCATTGAGGGCCATTCATTTCCAAAAATCTCTTTTTTTAATCAAAAAACAATTACAAAATCATCATTGAATGGATTTTAATCAATTACTTTTCTTCGTCAGAAAAGAAAATGGTTTGCTATTTTATGTGAATTCTGTACTGACTTCTATCGTATGTTAAAAATATTTAAATGGAATTGTGTTAATGACAGGGATGGTGGACAAAATAGCTTTGGATTTTTTTTTTGTTTTTTTCTTTAAAAGAGCAATTATTTCAATTAAAAAAAAACGTTGATTCAACATCAATTAGTGCATATTTTAACAGGAAAGGGCTAAATTTAATTGTTTTTTTATATAGTTTTTTACACGCACTTCTTTGAAACCAAATTTGTTCTTAAATTTTCAGAGTCTGACGTCTTATTTTGCAATAACTTTGTACGAAACGTTGCTTTAATAAATTATTTTAAGACCACGTATAATCGGTTAATGACGCTTTTTGTAATTTTTTCTATCAGCAGTCAGGTTGCAGAGATCAGAGCGAATAAATTTTCGAAACGATGAACCATTTAGCCAAGTGTCTATTTCATGTTTTATTAAAAAAGTTGTTTATTCAGAAAATGAGGGATTGCGACAAGAAGTAGCTAGAAAAAATTATCTGCGTAGGTGTTTGAGAGTTTCTTTTAATAAGTTAGTTTATGTTAATTTTTTCTATGTGAGAAATTATAAAGGAAAGGTCAAATATTAACAAAATGAAACTAGTTGTCCGAATAAAAATATAAAAAGTGAGAAAATATATAACATTTTTTTTTAATCTTATAACATAAAAAGAAAAGTAATTTTCTTCCAGTAGGAACACGTAATGAACAAAGACTCATCCTTCTCCACATTTTAGTTATTTAAAAAGTTTCTACAAAATTTCTATTTGACTTAAAAATACAACTAATCTATATCGACTATCAATATTGTCACCATCACTGTCAATTTCTTATAGACGAAATTTTCATTACTTTATATCTTTGTTGATGTTCTCATCGCATCTCATCATCATCTTGATTATTTTAATGGTAAAAATGTCTCTACTTGAAACCTCTAATCATTTAATAAAATGTCCACTTGACTTTCATTTATACCGCTTAGTGCTAAAAATGTTTCTTAAAGACACAAATAT
The DNA here is from genome assembly GCA_916610165.2 of Gymnosoma rotundatum. Lineage (NCBI taxonomy): Eukaryota > Metazoa > Arthropoda > Insecta > Diptera > Tachinidae > Gymnosoma > Gymnosoma rotundatum. The sequence goes on from OU744337.1 coordinate 37,949,417, forward strand.
TTTATGTCTCTAAGGAAGTGTCAATCACGTCAATTAATTTCAATGCTTTATTTCAACTTTAAATTAAGTCGATGATGTGGAAAAAATAGCAAAAACTGCGATGCAGGTTTTGGGTTTTCTAAATTGATTTCAAAGTAAAATATTTCAAAATGATTTGTTTTGGTCGATAAATCCTGATAGTGTAAAGATTTATTGAGATATTTTTTAAGGCACTTTAAAACAACGTTCTTATTTTGGAGGTTAAAGTAAAAATGATGATTATTAATAAGAGTAACATAAAACAAAAAAAAAAAAAACAAGTAAAAGTGCTATATTCAGCTATGTGTATACCCTTTACCAATTATGTGAATCTAGTTTAGTGATGTAACTCCATTCAAAAAAGTAAACATTGGGGTGACATAGAATTAAAAAAATAAGAAAAGAATTTTAAGTACTAAATATATATATATATATATATATATATATATATATATATATATATATATATATATATATATAATAAAGACGTTTTGTAATAAAAATATAAAAAACTATTTGTCTTTGACCATACACTAATTATATGGAAAACCAAGAATTCCAACAGGTTATGGGCCTATGAGACAGTGTATATAATACTCGTAGTCAAAAAAAAGTGTGGAAAAATTGAAAGAAAAATAAAAATTCAAAATGATTTCCCGATTTCAAATATAGAAATTGGATTCAAGTTATTATGAATCTTGGTGTCTACAAATGAAGAGTTTGTTGGTGCATGCGGAATTATGGAAGTTTGCAAGTGGCGAATGTTTAAAACCACAAGATGCCAATGAAGTGGGACAATGGTGTCTAAAAGACGAAAAAGCTTTGGCAACTATTATGCTGTGTGTGAAACCGTCTCAAATTAATCACATAAAAAATTGCAACACATCATTTCAAGCATGGTCAAAATTAAGAGAAATATTCCTTCCCAGTGGTCCAGCAACAAAGGTTACGCTTTTTAAGCAATTAATGCAACTTCGAATGGAAGATGATGACAATATTTCACAATTTTTGGATACGTTTTCTAGAACGGTTGAAAAACTAGTAGAAATAAATGTGACAATTGTTGAGGAACTACTTGTAATTATTTTATTATCAAGTCTTCCTAAATCCTTTGAATCCTTTGTCGTAGCTGTGGAAACTCGTGATATATTACCCACGTTAAGTATGCTTAAAGTCAAGTTATTTGAAGAGGGTGTGCGGCGTATATCAGAAAACAAACGTATAGATCAACAAGCTTTTTCTGCATCAAGAAACAAAATTTAAGAAAAAAGGTAAATGATTTAAATGTGGTCGTCAGGGACATTTTGCTGCACAGTGTCGTGTTCAAAGTAAAGATCAAGTCGGTAAGTCAGAGCATAAAGCGTTAGCATGTTTTTTATTCGGCACAAATTCATTCAGCGAGAATATGTGGTGCATCGACAGTGGCGCAACATCACACATGTGTTGTAATCGTAATTTATTTACATCGTTTGAAGAATTCGATGAAGTCATAAGATTGGTTGGTGACCACACCATAGAATTTAAAGGTAGAGGAGAAGCATCCTTCCGAAGCGGTCGTTTCATCATTAAACTTCAAAACTGTATGTATTTTCCAAATATGCAATGTAATTTCATATCTGTTACTCAAGCTGTAGGAAATGGATTTAAGGTAGAATTTTATTATAAAAAGGTTCTTTTTGTGCAAAAGGACGGAACAGTTATTTTAAAAGGTACAAAAGAAAATAATCTTTTTATAGTAAAAATTGAAGAAAGTTCAAGTTTTTATTCAAATTCAAAAAAGGAATCTTTAGAAATATGGCATCAAAGATACGGTCATTTAAATTTTCCAACTTTAAAAGATATTTCGAGAAATAACTCAGTTTACGGCCTTAATATTCCAAACATTCCGTCCGATTTAGTTTGCAAAACATGTATTAAAAGCAAAATTTTTTCTAAACCTTTTTCACATTCTGAAACCGTATCAAGCAAATTATTGGAAATTATACATAGTGATGTATGCGGACCAATGAATAAGAAATCGATTGGCGGGTCAAGATATTTTGTAACTTTCATTGATGACATGTCAAGGAAGATATTCGTTTATTTTTTAAAAGAGAAAAGTGAAGTAGTTCAAACATTTAAGAATTTCAAGGCCATGGTGGAAAATGAATTAAATAAAAAGATTAAAATTCTTCGCACCGATAATGGTGGAGAATATATGAGCAATCAATTCCATAATTTTTTTTAAAAATACCGGTATAAAGCGACAGTGAACCGTTCCTCACACACCTCAGCAGAGAGGGCTAACCGTACTTTAGTAGAAATGGCTAGGAGTATGATAGTAAATGCAAATTTAGAAGATTGGTTTTGGGCGGAAGCAATATCGTCAGCAGCTTATATTCGAAACAGATCCCTTACAAAATTAAATCAATACAAAAATCCTCAAGAAATTTGGTCAGGAAAGAAGCCAACTGTAGCACACTTTAAGGTTTTTGGTTCAACAGCAGTAGCGCTAGATAAAACTGTTGAGAAAAATTTTCATCCGAAAGGTAAAGAGCATATAATGGTTGGATATTCCGAAGAGTCAAAACCCTACAGATTATATGACGTTAAAACTAATAAAGTAGAAATAAAAAGAGATGTCATTTTTATTGAGACAGAATTTTTAAGAAAGAAAAACTATGATGAAAATAAAAATGTTTTTATTGAAATTGAACCCTTTGTAGAAAATAAGAATGCAAGATTCCGAAAATGAACCAGATATTGAAAAAATTGATAGGTTAGTTGATTTTAAAAATCAAAGAGGAAGGACTAAACGAAAAGAGTATAACCATTAAATTAATGTGCTGAATGAAGAAGAAATAATTATTCCTCAAACTGAGAAGGATGCATTATGCGGACAACATGCTGCCAAATTGATACAAACCATGAGAAATGAATATAAGTCTTTAATTGAGAATGATACACGGTCCGTTGTTCAATTACCTAAGAACCAGAAGGCTATTGGTTGCAAGTAGATTTTTTCTTTAAAGAAAGACAAAAATAATAAAATGGAAAAATTTAAAGCTAGATTGGTTGCAAAGGGATGTAGCCAAAAGTACGGCGTCAACTATAAAGAAACGTTTTCGCCGGTTATTCGATATGCTAATATCAGACTTCTTGTTGCAATAGCTGTCGAAAATGAACTTCATATGCATCAAATGGATGTAACAACAGCGTATCTTAATGGAGAACTTCAAGACGACGTATATATGAAAATTCCTGATTAATTTGAAATTGAAAAAGATCCTAATGCAGTATTAAAACTTAAGAAATCTTTATATGGACTTAAACAGTCTGGCCGTGAGTGGAACTTGAAGCTGGATAAGTTTTAAAGGATATCGGATTTGTTGCCTTTACAAGTGAACCATGTTTGTATACAAGGCATAAAAAAAGCTGAATTATATTGCAGTATACGTTGATGATATTATCTTAGCATGTTCAGATAAGAATGAATTGATGAATATTAAGAAGCAAATATCAAACAAATTAAAAATTATAGATAAAGGACCTATAAGCTGTTTTTTGGGGATGGAAATCGAGAGGGATGGAGAAACTGGATCGATTACCATATGCCAAAAAATTACATAAACGAACTTTTAAATGAATACCAAATGAATAAATGTAAGCCCATGTCTACACCTTTGAATGAAGGATGTCAATTAAAATGTTCCAACGATCAAAGTGAGAAGGTAAACGAAACGGAGTATCAATCCTTAATAGGGACACTTATGTACCTTGCTCTTACAAATAGACCGGATATTTTGCACTCGGTAAATAAACTTTCGCAAAAAAATAAAAATCCGCACAATGAAGATATGGCAGCAGCAAAACACATTCTTCGATATTTATATAACACTCAAGATTTTAAGCTGCATTACCAAAAAACTAGTAAGCCGATCGAAGGATTCGTAGATGCAGACTGGGGAGGTGATCCAGTAGAACGCAAGTCATACACAGGGAAACCGTAGCTCTCAGCAGCAGCGAGGTAGAGTATATTGCTTTTTGTGCCGCCACTAAATAAGCCGTTTATTTGAAAAAATTAATTTAAGAGCTTGGTTTAAATAATATGGAAGAAGCAATTGTTATATATGGTGACAATTAAAGTGTACAACAACTAATCAAGAACCCAGTATATCATGCGCGAAGCAAACATATTGATATTAAATATCATTTTGTTCGTAATGCTTACAAAAACAATGACATTGTCATAGCCCCGTAACTCGGTAAATATGGGCGAGCCCCAATTTTTTCACTCGTTATTTTTTTTTTCTTATTTTTTAATTCTTTATCGCCTCATATATTTAGTTTTTTAATTGGAGTTACTATATTGTTCCAAGCGACATGACACAATTAGAGGTAGGCGTGGTGTTTTGCCTGCTGCCACGAAGGACATGGATCGATCATGCTGATTTCCAATAGCACCTTTGAATTTTTCAAATTTTTTAAGTATCAATATGGGTATCATTTTAAGGCTTTTGAAGAGGTCTTTAAAGAAAATACTAAAAAATTTTAACCTAATAAGAGCCGATGTCAGTTTTATGTAAAATTATATATGCAGTAGCAAAATTATTTTATTTTTTAATTTTCTGTCACCCCAATATTTGCGTTTTAGATTAGAGTTACTTTATTAAACTAGATTTACATAGATGTTGAAGGGTATACAAGATTCGGCATATAGCACTCTTGCTTGTTTTTTGCTTTATGCTTTCTAAAAATGCTTCTAAACGCAGCAAGCCAAGCTATACTACTCTGTTAACCCTGGAGCAAGACACGAATAACACTTACGCTGTACATCTAACCCAGTCGACCCTATTTATGCAATAACCATAACACATATATCTACGTGCCATACTCTGCGTCATGCTGTTACTTCTTTCCCTACTCTTTTGCTTCATTATAATATAAAGGACGCCTTAACAATTTCCGCTGCTACTCTAATTTTAAAAAACGTCTTCACTAAATTATCTGTTATCGCACAATAATATTCTTCTTTTCCTTTTCTTCTTTTTTCTGTTGTTTCTAGATATGTAAAGGCTGCCAGATCTTATTTTCGTTTGAAGTTGGTTGTTTATTCTTTTTTTTTTATCGTCTCTACAAACTAACACAGCTTTCTGTTGCAGAGATAACTTTTTGGATTGGATCTATGAGTCGAAAATGAAATTCTCAAAATAGGCATTTCTGCCACTAAAATCATAGAAATATACACTTAAGTATTATTTTGACAGAAAGTCTCTTTCTACAAGAAAAGCCGTTTTTCCTAACTTCTTTGAACGGCTACTTCATTTATATTCCCCACTAGCAGTGCGCACGAATTCGTCTGAGTGTCAATTCCAAATGTAAATTTAGCAAAATGTGTTTTTAAATAATTATTTCAGTGATCAGTATACACTGTTTAAAATTTTCCATTTAAAAAATGAAATGTGCTGATAAGTGTTTTGATTCTATTATACCGATAAAATAGAGTGCTTTTACGTTTGTATCTCTATTTTCTCTACAAAACAACTTATTTTTAGGAAAAAAAAAAGTTTTCTATGTTTGGACCATGGTGCTAAGGAACCTCCTTAGAGAATTTTATTTAAATCCAGCCGGCAGTTTATATGTGATGCGAACATAGACAGACAAATAGACGGACAGACAGACAGATAGACAAAAATTTCGAAAATAGGTGTTTTGTATTCCACATCGATTACTAGGTACAAATTTAAAAAAAAATTTCTTGAAGAGAAATGATTCCGAAACAGTTTTATTATATTTCAAGATTAATTGGGTTTCATTTCCCAATTAGTCCTTGCAGCCAGCCAAGCTGTCTTTAGTTTTCTTAAAATTAAATTTGTTTCCTTGTGCAATGACCATTAAGTTGATAAGATTTTGTTCGGCTTAAGTTCAAATTAAAATATTTAAAATGAAAAACAATAAAATATTTTGTTTCACTTTTATTTTTCCATAGTGCACAGTGCTGCACAGTGTGCAGCAAGTGCTGTTTTTCGTTTAATTGGCGTTTCTACAGACTTTAAATCAGATTTTTAAGATGAGATCCTAGTTTTCAATTTTGTCATTGATGTGTCACTATATATATTGTTACCTATATAAGTTCCGTCCTTATTGCAATTTATTTCATATATTATATTTGATTTATCCTCTTTATATATTTTAGCTTTGGTTTTGCTGAAAATTTCTTTCTACTAAATTATTGTTCTTCATAGCTAAATTATAATTATTATAGTCATAAATATTTGATCTTTAGAGACTTTCAGATAGTCAAGGAATATATATAATTTATTTTATATCTTTTAAGGGTTATTCATGTTGTCAATTTTGTTTTTTTATTTTTGACATATTTTATAAAGTCCACTATCGTTTTTCTTGGGTAGTCACTTTTCTTCACTTCTTGTATAATTTTGTAAATATTTTTTTCTCATACTTATATCCATAACTCTTTCGATGAAGCCAGTTGCTGTGTTAATAATAATTCGTCTTGGGTGGTTGTAGTAAAAATTTATGAGTCTTTCTGATAATGTGACTTTTTGATACCAGTCAAATTTTAGTTCACTTCCACATCTTATTATAGCTGCGTCTAGTTAAGGTAGTTTATTTTTCTTTTCTAGTTATTTTTCGAATTGATTCTGTTTGTTGTCTGGATTGAGTTTTAATGTATATCTTTCAAGTCATTTGTTTCAACCGAGGCGAAAAAGTCATCTTCATATTTTCTCACTGTATTTGGTTTTTTCACCATTTTCTCGATACACAGATCTAAAAGTTCTTCCATAATTATGACTGCCACAACTGGTGAAATGTGGATCCCATGGGCATATACGTTATCCTTATATTTGAAATGTGTGGTATATTTGTGTGGATTCTTAGGATATTCCATTTATTTCCTATTGTATTTAGTGCCAGATTTACAGCGATTCTAGGAAACAGAGATATGACATCAAATGATATGTGAACTTCGTCCAGGTCTATTTTTAAGTTTGGATTTAAATGTAATTTTCGTTCATTTTCATTTTGTAAAATCGACCAAACAGACAAACTTGACCGTCTTCTTTAACCATATGATAATGTCTCGACTCTTTTCAAATGTGAAAGCTCTTTTGCAAATAACAGTTCGCCAATTTGTGTTTTACTTTTCTGTAGTAGTTTGTTTTCTACTTCTTAACTCTATGGATTTGGCTAGATTTAAATCCACTATTTCTGTTTAATAAAGATGTAACTTAACAAACTTATGCAGCCATTCTTTCTTTTTAGCCAAATTTGTAAAGACTACCACGATTTCGTTTATTATCATGAGCTTTCACACTTGTGCCTTTTACCCATCTCATCCATTGCTCTTATATACAGGAGCCTGCGATAAGTCATCTACCACAGATTCAAAAAAAATATTTTTCTCTAACTAATGACCAGTGACTTGAACTGGTGAAAATTATTTACTTCTTATTTGTTTTATTATTTGTTTTCGTAGCGGTGAAGTACCCTTTAGTGAAAATTTTGAATGCTTAGGAATTATGGTTTCCGAGTTGAAAGCCTAAGATGGATGGAATGTTAGACTTTGTGGATGTGGAACTTTATTTTAAATTAGCAGAACATTGCTTACAAAAAAGGTATAGTTATTGCAATTTATCCAAAGCTGTATGGCAGCATTAAATTTAATTTCTATAAAAAAAATCATTTTCTTAGATTTGTGACTATTAACTGAAAATTTCTAAAAAAAATTATCTTATCGCTTAACCGACTGAAGATAATTCTTACTATAATTGCTTAACCTATCAGCTGAGTGTATTTCTCTCTTTTAATGATTAATTAAATAATTAATTTAATGTTTGATTCAAATTCTCTATTAAAGTTATTTTTAAGACTTCAACTTAAAACCTTTGAAAAAATCTATCTCGTTTGATATAGAATTTTTTCATTAAGGCTTAACTTTGATCAATACATATATATACACATACATACCTTCATACATGCATGTATACATACTTCCCCAACAACAAAGAACAATACGTAAAATTATGCAGTATTCACAGCAGTCAAAATGCAAACAACTACAAAGGAACGACGCATTGTATGACAACAGAACAAAACAGGGAATAAAATAAAAGTAAATGAAACATACGAGGGTAATTAGTAATATGTACTATTGTTTGTAAAAACGTTTTTATAGTTTTTCTTAATTTTATTCTTTAATGAAAGAAAAAATAAAAATATTTACTCAATGGTTACTGTGTTTTTGTATTAAAATTTTTTGAGTTTTTTATGGCTTTTTGCCTTATTGATTCAATGGAGTTCTCATTTAATCAATTCGGCTTTAAGTATAAGACTCTGAGGTTTTGCTTACAAAATTTGGGTAGAATCCACTGAGAGCTATATATGAGCAGTAGCGAAATGGCCATATGGATATGCTTTCCCCGCAGTAATACATTTCATTTTTTAGTTTAGTTTAAAAAATAAATATTTCATGAGAATATTATGAAATATTTATACTTGAAGGAATCAAGCACAATTAAAGTAAATTATTCTTTCATTATTTTTTTTTTCAATTTGGGTTATTTTTTCTGGCATAATTTTCGCTCCGTTAAATAATTATTAATAAATATTTTCAGTGTGGACTACCTAAATTACATATAAGTAAAGCAGAATAATTATACAGCGACTCAGAAATTGCTTGCGGAAAATACCACCAAATTTAAAAATAATTTTCTTTCTTTAAAAAAACTAGAAATATAAAACAAAATGAACTTAGGTCTGACTAAAACTCATCTGGAAAAATTAAACTGAACTTCCGACTGCTTTGTTATTTTTACGAAAAAAAAATATTTTCTTCAGGGGTGATTGTTCATTATCTCTGCATACTTCTTTGAAACGAAGGGTTATATACCATTAAGAACATATTTTGTTGCATTTTGTATAACAAACAGTTAATTTACTGGACTGTTACTTAGATACATGCTCATATGTATGGTTCCATAATGCTCTCCCTGTGAAGATCCATTCAAAAATTCCCAATAAAAGTAGCAACTCTCGTATAGCATTATTGCAGGCTTTCAACAAATACCATTTCATACAATATAGGCATGTGTGTATAAAATTGATTCGAATGTTTGCACATGTATGCGGTCATTATACACATATAAACAGGTAACAGATACAAGCACATTTGTAGTTTAAACATTTATTGCATCCCATTGAAGTGTTTGTTGTTTTAACCCATTTAGAAAAGAAATAAAAGAGAAGCATAATATAAAGATACAGCCGTATAAACAGAAAAAGAAAAAAAAAATAAAACAAAAGGATTAAAGAGAAATTATTTCAAAATAGAATAACAAAACAAAGTCTTGGACATGGGATTTTATTTTTTTTTTATATTTTGAAATTAAGTACTGATAAGAATTAAAATTTACTTGCAGGTTGCAAAATTTTATTATTTCAAAATTTCTAGAAATTTTTAAGAATAAAAAAATTAAAAATTAATAATTTCACTGCTCAACAGCAAAATCGTCCTTTAAATAAAACTATTTACACTATGACCAGATTTACACTATGCAATTTTTTGAAGTATTTTTTTCTCAATTTTCTATTTAAGTTATGTCAAGTAAATATTGGCAACAGTAACATCCCCTTAAAATTTAAGCAAAACCATACTGCTAACTCCTCCTGCTTCAGAAACAAACAAAAATTTCACGCTAGTTTCATGAAAAATTGCATAGTGTAAATGCCGTATGTTTGGTTTTTAATGTGCTAAACTAAAATCTGTTTTCGGGTTTTCTACATCAGGTAGGGTTTTTTTGGATGGGCTTGGCAAAATTTTCCCTTTAAATTAGTCAAGTATGCAGAAATATTTTAGCCTCACTCGAAAACGACTCATCCAAATTCCCTAAACAAAACACCAAAAGATGCGTAACAAATTTATATTTAATTCAGTTCTATTTTTCTATTTTATTTTTTTTTTCTATATTATATCGTCTTGGAATTATTCAAAAATATAAAAGGGGAAAATTTTTTTCCTTACAAAATGCATTTATTTTTAAAGTTTAAAAATGCAATAAAAAAAAAAAAGAAAAAGCAAATATTTTTTATTTTGCACACTTTTGTAAGAGCTAAATACCTCAAGAATAATAAAAGGTATAAATCATGCTCAATTTACCCCAGGTACCCAATATTGAAGGAATATGTGTGCATTCAATCTTCCATATGGCGTTAGGAGTGCGTTAGCTAACGCAGGCTGCTACTGCAAATAAAGGAAAAGGCTGTTTTTATGGTTCTTGGAAGTAGAAGTTTTCTTTGTTATTAATTATTATTTCAGTATTTGTTTTTTGTTTTTTACGGGAAAGAGAAAAACCGAAAACGGATTGGTTAAGTTAACACATCAAAATCCATATAGTCCACATAGTTTTATTTAAAGGAGATACAAGAAGAATTTTTTTGCAGAGCAGTGTTTTTAGAGACACAGAAAAAAGTGTTTGCTTCTATCAGAGCTTTTATTTATTTTCAGATTATTATTCAAACAAATGCTTATTTGACGCAATTATATATCTCATTTAAAAATGTGCAAAAATGTTTTTCATTAAAAAATTAGTTGGATCAATTAACTATTTAATTAAAAAAGAAAAATACTAATTTTTAATTAAACAATTAATTGAGTTAAAGAATTTAATAAAATTTTAATTTGGAAGCAAATAACGTCTGTAATACTTGGAATTTTTTACATTATATATTGAAATTGTAAATTTATGATTCTTTTTAAAGGATGAAATTTTCTAACCTGATTTGAGTCAAAAATTTGTTGAATGAAAACCAAGATTTTTTTTTTGCTCCTTTGTTTGTTTTCTTTTTATCGTTTTCTATGTTGGCTGATTTCATTGGAAGATTCCCGATTCATCTGCTTCTCCCTATTTTCTTTTAAATTTGGTATGCGTTCTTTTTTAGGTTATGTAATTTATTATGAATTGAGGTTGTTGTGAAGTAGATTCCAGCTTAAATACGTAAATAATAAAAAGTTGCACAACATCATATAAAACATGTTAAACTTGTGTGCAAAATAAATATAAATGGTCTATCATATAACTTGTACTCATCCCCTTTATGTAGACTATGTAAAAAAAATATTAAAAAACAAGATTTTAATATTTAAAGGATACAGGACCTGGATGTTAACAAGTTTTTAACATATTTATGTCACACAACCTATGTATGTATTTGTTCGTATTTGTGTGTAAACAAAGTATTTATATGTTGATGAATGCATATGGAACATGTTGACAATATAAAACTGTTTTTCATGCATAAAATGTTTTATTTTTTCATTATATATTTTTTTTTTTTGTTGTAGTAGTTTTGCCTTCAACACAAAGTAACTGACTTGAAAGGTTTAAGTTTTTGTTACTATTCCTTAGAAATTTCTATCTGACTTCTTGTTTTTATTTCTTTGCTTTTTCTATTGTCTCCATGTTTTTCAAGAAAAATAGGTCTGTACACATAGAAAGTGAAAGCTTTTAATTATGTGTCCGAAATGAAAATAGAAACGTGCTTAAATATAATTTTATTTATACAGAAAAAAAAACAAATAAATCTAGATTCTAAAGAAAAGGAATAATATAATGTTTCGAATAACTTTCATAGAACAAATTTCAATTTAAAGAGTAAGAAAATTTAAAATGAGAAATGAGCACTAGAATGGCAATCCTCAAAGTATACCGAAAGCATTTTCTATTATTATTATTTATTAATTTATTTTTTTCTATACTTGTTTTATTTTTTTATATTTTAAATTAAACACAATCATATTTGTCGACGATTAATTTAGTTTGCCAAAAAGACAAAAAATACACGCTTTTACTAAATTAAAGACACGGGAATATTTTATTTTATTTATTTTATTTTAGCTCTTCAGGAAACTTCCGACAAACATTTTAAATAAACAAAAATTTTCGTCCAAACAAAAAAGCAAAGACAAAAGTTTAAGCAAAAGCAACAATAACCAACATCAATACTATTTGTCTTTTTCCACTGTTTACGGCTGACTTTTTTTCGGCTCTTTTATACAATTGAAAGAGGATAAAAAATAAAATACATTTCCTAAATTATAAAATTATTTAGGTAAATTATTAATATTATCACAGAAAAGCTTTTTGCACCTACTAAAAGTTTTATTGGATTTTAGATTGATATCTAAATAAATTTTTAATTGATTCAAGTATAATATATAATTTAAAACCAAAAACTTTAAGTTAATTTTTTAATCAATTATGAGTTTAATTTACAAATACGAAAATAATTTTGTAATTAAATAAATAATTAAATCAATTAAACCCTTTGTTAAGTATTAATATGCAATCAATTTTCTTTATATAATTTTAAAATGAAAATTGTGGTCTAAGACGGCTACCACCATAGTTAATTGGTTCCGATATAACAAATACTTGTATTTAAATTATAAACCTAAGGATCTTTTACTGTGTCTAGAGTCATGGAATAATCATGAATCCTCAACCAAGCAAAACAATGATGATGATGATTTTTTGAATTCACGTTATATTATTTACGTAAAGATTAATCCTACGAAGGCTGCTATATATATTTCTGGCCTGGCAACACTGAGTGCTGCCAAGTGCAATCTGACATTTCCATTGGAAAGTTTATCATTTTTAAGCATAATCGTACTCAAAACGTTTTGACGTACGACTATTATTTGTGTTGTTTACAGTGACTTGAAAAAATTAATATAGAAAAAAATGGAATTAACTCGTGAACATTTTCGTGCCATCATTTTTCACAACTTTTGACGTGAATTATCACGACAAGAGTGCATTGATGAACTTAAATCTTTGTATGGCGATGAAGCACCATCCTATAGCACTGTGAAAAATTGGTATAATGAATTTAATCGTGACCGAAGCTCGCTCAAAGACGAATTCTGTGAAGGTCGTACAAAAACGGCTGTTGTGCCAGACAACATTGATGCCGTGCGTGAACTCATAATGCAAGATCGACATGCGACATACCGAAAGATAGAGACATCCTTGGACATTTCTTCCACCAGCATACATTCGATACTGGCCGTAAAAAAGGTTTGTTCTCGTTGGATCCCGCACAATTTGAAAGTCGCTCAAAAAAAGGCTCGTGTCGATTGGTGCAAAGAAATGTTGCAAAAATACGATTGCGGTGCTTCAAAAGATGTTTATAAGATCGTCACTGGTGACGAATCATTAATCCATGCGTATGAGCCCGAAACGAAACAACAATCGACCGTGTGGGTCTTCAAAGACGAGCAAAATCCAACGAAAGTTGTTCGTGGAAGAAGCACTACGAAGCAAATGGTCGCCTGATTCTTCGGCAAAACTGGTCATGCGGCGACTTTTCCGCTTGAGCAACGTAGGACGGTCACTTCTGAGTGGTACACTACAATTTGTTTGCCTGAAGTCATCGGAGAAATTCGAAAAACCAACAAGAAAAGACGAATCATTGTTCACCATGACAATGCGAGCTCTCACACATCGGCTCAAACCAGAGCGTTTTTGACCGGCCAAAACGTCGAATTAATGGGTCATCCGCCGTACAGCCCTGACTTGGCACCTAATGACTTCTTCTTGCTGCCGCACATCAAGAAAAAAATGCGTGGTCAACGATTTTCGTCGCCAGAAGAAGCTGTTGAAGTGTTCAAAAACCATGTTTTAGAGGTGTCTTAATCGGAGTGGAAAAAGTGCTTCGACAACTGATTTGAGCGCATGCAAAAGTGTATAAATCATGCTGGAGAATACTTTGAAAAACAATAAAACCATTTTTGATTATAAATATTCGCATTTTCACTATTAGGCCAGAAATATATAGAGCAGCCATCGTAATGCATTATTTAATGATTGATTTTTTTGTAATTTTGCGAGTTTTAAAAGTCTTTTTTTGCATTTAAAGAGCTTCTCAAGACCTTCACACGTTGGCTTGAAAGAGAACAAAAAGATTGCAGTTAATTTAAATAGTTATTAGCAGTCGATCAAAGATAAATTTCAACGTAATAATGCAGAAAGGGCTCTTGGGACATTTTTTTATTTCTTAACCCAAAAGTAATAAACAGCAACCTCTATTTACTGTTATTCTTTTTTCTAAGAAAAGAAATAAGAAATTCACATGCAGATCTCTTTTAGTCTCCATTTTCACGAAGCAATTCTTATTAATAAACTTATCACTCTTTCTTCTTTGGACTTGCCTTGTCGTTTTCACAATTCTTAGCTTATTAGCTTATTGTTTTAGCGGTTCAACAACAAACAACAACAACAAATTTCAATTTGTGTATAAAAACATATAACATTTAATCAGCTAAAATTACGAATAAGAATGCAAAACGAATTGAACGAGTATATCAGCTTGTGTACTCGTTTGTTTTCCTCTTGTCGCCGTCACCTACAAGCAAAAATGATAAGCCGATAAGAATTGCCTAGTGAAAATTGGGACTTAGGAGGATGTTTTTTTTTTCTAATTTAACAACATAAATCTACATATGTTTATATATCGTGAGTTTTATCGATGATTTCTCTAGTGACAATAATTTGCACAATTATAAATGCAGTTAATGTTTGCTTGTAGTTGTGAGTTACATTTATCATTTATTTTTATGTTTAATTTTTTCTTCATTAATTTACAAAATTTAATTTTAATCAAGTAAAATATTTGATGTGGACTTTATAATTTCTTTTAATATATTGTCTACTTTAAGGCTTAAAGTTTATTTTCCTAAACTTATTTAAATTGAAAATACGTGAGCGGTACCAAGATAACATATACAAAATGTTACAACTAATATGAGCAGAAAACTTTATATTTATATTTTGTCCTTAAATACACTTCCTTATTATTATTTTTAACCTAACCACAAGATTTTGGTTTTTTTTTTAAGGTGTAAAAAAAGTTGCTCGAAATTTTTAAGCTTAAAAAAGTATGCAATTCATTTATAGAAAAATAGTTTTGACCTTTCGTAAAGGATTTATCTTGATCTAGCTTAAGAGAGTGGTAAAACACTTATAGTTACAAATAAATTTAATTTTTATTAAAAAAAAATAAGAGTTATTAAAATAATATTAAACATTTTTGACCAAGCACAGAAGAAAGTTCTTGCACTTATTAAAAGTTTTTTTTTTTTTTTTGTTAATTTAAATTGATGCAATTATTTACCTAATTCAAAATTATTTTTAATTGAACATATAATTGATTCAGTTAATGATTTAATTATAAACTTTTCTATTCAATTTTCAAATAAATGTATAATTGAGCTAATTAAAGATTTAATAAAATTTCAATCTAAAAATACATAAAACCTATTAAACCTATTCACAGAATAATATATTAATACCACAAACATTTAATTTACTATATTTTACATATTGAAATTAATCTCTTTCATCTTGGTAAGTAAATATTTTTCCATAAAAATCCTGAAAAATTGTTTAAGCCCTGAATTTTAAATAACGGAACTGGGACAAACTACTACGTGAAAATGTAATATTACAAAAAACAAATCTTCTATTGGTTATATTACTTAATCTTCTTAATGGATTTTAGTATTAATAAAAAATATTTAAATATTTATCGGATTCAGAGCATTTAAAATAATATTAGGAAACGCTTAAGGGTACTTTTTTCAATGTATCTCTTTAAAGCATAATTTAAGCTTTTTACATAAATTATATTCATTTCACAGCATACTTTTTGGTTATTTGTAATATCAATTGCAGTCACACGACAAACTTTTTTTATTCTATATTTCCAATTGAAATAAATTTTATACAAAACGAGAAAAAAATATTTAAAAGCTTTTATTTGCATTCTTTTTGTATTTAAAAGGGATTATCTACTTTTTATTCAACTTTGTTGTTGTTGTTATTATAATTTTATTACTGTGTATGTTTTTCATATAAATGGGAATATAATATTACATTTGTACTACAAATCATGTTTAATTTGTATCAACTTGTAAAATCTTTTGTAAATCAACCACACAGACACACACTTTACTTTTCAACGGATTATATGTTTTTTTTTTTTTTTGCTTTAATTTATTAAAGTTATTTGATGCTTTTATATATGAATAGTGGATACTTACCACATCAATTATTTGCATTAAAGTTAAACCAAAGCTTAATTGTAATGGATCCGATTCATTTAAAACCGGACGTTCTAATGTATTGTATGTATCTAATAGATCATGTAACAGTCTCTTTTCATTGTAACCTGCTAAACAAACTGCAAAGAGATAGAAATTTAAAGGAGAAAATATTAATTTTAAATTAAAAAAAAAATTCGCTAAAATTTATAAAAAAAAACTTTGTTGCATAAAATTTTATTTGCTGTAATATTAAAGCAAAGATTTGATAAAAATGGTGAAAATTATGTTAATTTGGTCAAAAAGAATCCCTGATAGCTTCGTCTGAAAATAGTTGTAGTGCTCAAACAGTGTTGTAGACATATCACTCTTCTTGAACACTTTATTTTCTCTACTATATAACTCTACAAGATATCTAGTACTGGGTAAAATTGCTTAAATGTTAGTTTTCTTACGTAAAAAGTTTTATCTAGTCACACATAGAAATAATTCGTTGCACCTATTAAAGGGTTATGAATTTGGATTAATAATTAATTTAGTTTTTAAGTAATTTAATCTTTGTTTTTACCCTTTTAATTAAATATGTAATTGATGCAATTGTTGATTTAATTGGAAATTTGTATTAAATTTATAATTGAGTCAATCAAAATTTTTTTTCGAATTTAAATTAAACATAAATGGGTACAAAAATGTTTTTTTCTGTAGTATATTCATAGCTGTGTAGTCATAGGGCTGTCATAATATTCTCATGTTGATAGCCTTTTTACAATGTAACCTTAATCTACTCGTAGGCAAGTGATAGGCTTCTGATATACCAGTTATAAGCCAGATGAAATCTAACAAGAGCCTAGTCATACTGGTCAAACTCCAGTAATACTCTCCTTAAGGTCTCGTCATGATATATTTTGTCAGTGCTAATTCGTCATATAATCATAATTTACTCAAAATCATCATTTGCTAGTTGAATTTAACTACTTTCAACAGAGTTGATTTTTATTATCCTTTTTGTTTGGTAACGTTGAACTGAAAACTCATAGAAAAACAGAAATCATACTTCTTAATATCATCAAAGTATATTATTTCACTTCAATAGAGAATAACCAAAAAACTATTTTGTTAAATAGTGATAAAACGCAAAAGACGGAATGGTCCAGGTTCGAATAGGATCTCCTCGGTTATTGTATTGTCATATTCGCTGTAAAAGTCTAACCATACTCCTAGTCTTGCCATATTCTACTTATAATATTGTCATTATCTCACCATATGTTTGTTATATTTTATTAATAGACTTTTGAAACGCGTTTGTTATTTGAGTGATAAATGTCTCACATTGAAAATATTGTAATCATCTTGTTTTATACAGAGTAAGTAAGATAAAATTATGTGTTAACTTATAAGCCAATCAAGGAGTTCATAGCTTATTCTAGCATACCCTGTATCAAATAATATTATAATTTATGTGAAAAATTGTACACTTAAATTAGAGAATCTAGGTACTGTTTATTGTCATAGTCGAGTTACACGATATTCATAATCCAAGCTTATTCATAGCCTATCTGTTCAAAGTCTTGTTATAATTTATTTATAGTTTAGTCACAGTGTGGTCTTATTGCTGCCATAATCGAGTCATAAACTATTTAAGATCTAAAGCATAAACTTAAAATATAAAAATATAAAATAATTTGATTTATTTAGTGCAAAAACTAAATAAAGTGTTTCATTGATTCAATTATTTATTTAATTACTTTTTTATTATCAACCTTATAATTAAATATATAATTAATTCAATTATTTATTTTATTAGAAAATTATTCATTTATATTTTTATGAAATATATAATTAAAAACTTAATTAAATATTAATCTGAGACAAAATAAAATATTTAAAAGGTACAATCATGCGTAAGTTATTGTTTAGTTATTTATTTAAGTGACATCGTAGACATATTATTGTCATAGTGTTTTCGTAGTTTAGTCTTATGCTAATCGTAGTCTAGAAATAGTTGGTAGATCAGCCATTGTATATCCAGGAACTCGCCATAATTAAGAAGTAATTTAAGCAGTTAGATCCTTCATTTAACTATTATTTCTTACACTTGATTCATTGTTTTAAAGTTTGCAATTAGTGCTGTGTTCATGCAATGTTGGCATCACTATAATAGATTTAAACTTAATTGAATAGCAGCTGCATATATATATATTGTGCTTGGAATTTAATATGTATTTATTGTTAAATATTATTATAACCATTTTCTGTAAATTAAGATTTCTGTACATGTATGTGTGTGTATATATATGCATTAATTTGTGTATATACCAGTGTGTTCGGATGTGCTAAAAGGCATGTGTTTAAGTATATTTAATGATAACATGTTGTAAATTGTTGATTAAATTATATTGATTTGTACAAACAAAATGAGTAAATGAAAATTTTTTGTTCATTATTATTGTTCTCGCATTGTGAGGACTGTTCTGATAATTCGAAATTTATAATGCACAATTGTTAATAAAGGCTTGAAAATTCAAAGAGTTGGAAATGCAAATATACGTACAAATAGCAATAATAATATTTCAATTGTAATCTTTCGTAATGAATAATTTACAAACTTTAGCTCCAGCAAATATGCGATAAATTTAAAATATGTTTGTACAATAAATGTTTAAAAAAATTATGAACACACAGGAAACACTTTAAGGAAATTGTACGGAAAAATGATAAAAGTCATTTAATTATAAACAACAACAAAAAAATATATATATATATAGGAAAAAAATATCTTAACGCCCTGTTAAATAAACAAAAATATCTATTATTAAATAATATTAAAAATTTATAAACAAATAGAAAGTTAAGTACTTATAGACTGGAAACTTAAATATTGAAAATAAATTTTGGCATAATTAAGAATTACAATCTTTTAGAAATTTTTTTTAAGTCATATACATATAAAACTGCCAGCAAAGGAAAGAAACAATGATAACAATTTATTTTTTCTATTTAAACAAATTAAACGTTATTTCAAATAATTTCATAATATAAATAAAATTTAAAATTTGTAGTTTTAATAAATTTTGAGTTAAAGGTTTTTCCTTAGACTGCAAAAGACTGACTAAAATAAATCTGGGCTGTGATTAGACAAGAGGGATATTGAAGATGCCGTGGGCACACTTACAAGCGCTTTTAAGGATGCAATCAAATGGTCTTGCAGCGCGCAATCCGCAGATCACCATGGTGGTCCATGGAAATAGCCGAGTATCGTAGGGCTTGCCGCAGACACTTCAACGAAGCAAAGAGATCGGGAAACTGGTCACTCTATAAGACTTCCTTTACTAAGTTTAAAAATCAAGTAAAGAATGCAAAGCACAGATGCTGGATGGCTTTCTTCAGTGGGATAGAGGGCTCTTCAGAGACAAGCATTCTGCGTAAAATACTTGCGTCCATAATTCCGGATACATTTTGAAGGCTGACGTAGGGATAGAACGATACCACTAGGGTATCGATATTTTTATTTGATACAGTATCGATCGAAAAATATCTATACCTACTCAATATCGAACAAAAAGTATCGATACCTACTCGTATCGGTCGACTATTTCATAAAATTAAGGTATAGAAAAATAAATATACATATTGCGTGACCTTTATTGCTACTAAAGTAGCAAATTGCTGTTTTTTTAAATCATTGGCCCTTTTATTGCCCCTTTTGAACTTTACTCTTTTTTGCACCTTTTTTGTTATATGGCACTTCTTGTTTGATTTTTTATTTAGATGGTTGTATTTTGAGTCTGTTGCGAGAAGAATATTGGAGCAATGGTGAATCTTGCAACTCTTTCTTTTGTACACAGTTAAAAGAAAAAATGCCTCCAATATAGAAAAACTACGTATCATTCTAGAAGGTTTCTCTTCTTTATATAAATTTTATTTAAAATTTTTGTTGTCTATTCTTAAAAGCATGAACAAATTCAAACTTCGTCTCTTTAGATCATATTTATCTTGCTATCTCCACCAGAAACATTTTATTAGAATTGTTTTAAAATTTTTAAAAAATTATCGAAAATAAAAACATATACTTCCTTAATATATTGCTCTTTAAGGATATTGTTAACATATCGGTTATGAAGCTGAAAGTGTTATATGTGCTGAAGAGTTTTTTAAAATTGATATTAAAAGCAAAATATTAATATTTTATAAAAATAAGTACGAGCTATATTCGGCTATGCCGAATCTAATATACCCTCTACCATCTACATAAATATAGTTTAGTAAAGTATTTCCAATCAAAACAGGAAATATTGAGGTGACAGAAAATTAAAAAAAAAAAAATTGTACTGCATATCTATAATTTTACATAAAAATGCCATCGGCTCTTAATGGGTTAAGCATTTTAAGAAATTTTTAATATTCCCTTAAAACTCTCTTCAAAAGCTTTAAAATGATACCCATATTGATATTTCAAAAAATTTTAAAATTTCAGAGCACTATAACTCGGAAAATATGGGCGAGCCCCAATTTTTTTCACTTGATGTTTTTTTTCTTATTTTTTATTCTTTATCATCCCATATATTAATATTATTGATTGAAGTAACTTTATTGTTCCAAATGATATGAAAAAGTAGAGGTAGGCGTGGTGTTTTGCCTGCTGCCTCGAAGGATATGGACCGATCTTGCTGATTTCCAATAGCACCTCTTTCGACACTTTATCTGATCGATCGACATTTTATATTTTTGATGAAAAATATCAATGCTGTCTATATTCTCAAACCAATTTGGTAAATGTTTTTCCTCTTTAAATTTTTTATTCATTCATGGATATTTTCTTTATAAAAACTTTTGTTGTTGTCAATGTCATATCTCATTTAATTTTGACAATTTTAATTGTTTGCCTTATTGCCTATTCTAAAATTAATATATACTTATATATAGAAGGCAAAAAATGGGTCGTACCATGGCGAAATCATGTAACAAGTGGTGGCTGTGGCGAATTAATTCATTGCCGTCGGTGCAGGAAGTGTCAAAGTCTATACATAAAAACTCAGCGACAAATTTTTTTATATGCTTAAAATAAATTTGAAGAGGTGATACGTGATCTTTATCCCGGAGGGGGGAAGGACATGACACACATGGGCAAAGGACTTCATACCGATCTGTCAAACGTCCTTTCTGCTAAAAACTCTGGAGAGTCTAATCGAGATCCACATAAGGATGAAAATTGATAGGAAAATTTTTTCACCATCTCTACACGCCCACACAAGAGGTAGATCGGTTGAGACGGCTTTACACTCGCTTTTGGATTATATAAATAATTCATTTGAGTATCAGAACTACACTATTGTAGCCTTCATGGTGTTCGTAACACGCTTCTTAGGATAAATGTCTCTAGACATGCATGTGCTTAAAGACTGCCGCCTACGCAGGTGAAGTGGCGGTGGCAGTGTCTGGATTACATGCCGATACGATGTCGCAGAGGTTTGAAATAGCACTCAGGGTAATCTTCACCTAGGGGCAGCGGAGCGGACTGAGTATCAATCCCACCAAAACAGAACTTTTTCTCTTCTCTAGGTTTACCTAGACTGAATGGAGTTCCACTTAACTTGGTTGCTGCGGTCACTGGGCACTGTCCACTTATAACTCATGCTGGGAGAATGGACGATATCTTAGTCAGCGATACTACGAGGGCTTATCTGATATATCGTCACTGGCTCCAGGTAGGATTTGTTCCTTTTTGAGGCGCAGTGGTGGTTTACTGGCCCACAATTGGACATCGTGACTCATTCAAGAGGGTGAGTGCACACTTTGGCCGACTGGCCTTATTTAGCGTGCTCTTCTCTGCATTTTGCGGACCTTCTCCGTATCTTCACACCCGCAGTTCTCTCTCGCCTTCTCTTCTACTTTTTTTCCTATATCCTAATTTGTTCTTTGCTCTCTGTTTCTTCTTATCTCTCCCTTTTAACAGCAGGTAACACAAAGGGGCCATTCTGACTAGAATAAAAATAGACTAAGTAGAACTTATTGAACTATGACTAAAATGTCACTAGACGATGACTAGATATTGACCAAATGGCTGGACTGTGAATAAAATTGAACATGACCAAATGATGCTTACACTATAATGACAACTATGCTTATAAAATAAGAAAACGTTGAATGTATAATGATTGGACTAAGACTGGATTTAAACTAGATTATGAAAAAGACCAACACATCACAACATAATGTCAAAAATATGTCAAAATGTTCACCAGTTTGTTACTGCGCTATGACTTTACCCAGATTATGACCAGACAAAGAATAGACTGAACTGTGAGTAGACCAGACTATGACTGCGCTACAAGTAGACTTTGCTTGGATTAAGACTAGAATAAAATTACACTATGACAACTGGCAATGAGTCAAAGAATTTTTTTAAGGATATTATATTATGTCCATCTTATGACCAGGCTCCGAATTGACAATGATAGGGCCAAGCCATATTTATTTTACTAAGTAGTAGCGGCTCTACAACAAATACAACATTGGTAAAAACAACATGGCTTTTTATTGTTGTTTTGTGCATTGAAAATGTCAAAAGCATAAAGAGAAATAAAAGATAATTGCTCTAAACACAAATGCTTGCTTTGTTTTGCAAATGGTTGTTGTTAGTGTTTTTTCAAATTCGTAAACAAACAAAGTAAAATACAAACAACTTTTGACATTTCCAACTACAAACCAGCTGGTAAAACCAGTATAATTAATTTGCCTTGGATAGGGCTATAGCTGGATCACTGCTAGAATATGAAAAGGCGATGACTTACTTATAACTACGCTATGTTTGAACTACAATAATTGTCTGGTCTGTGGCTATGCCAAGACTATGACTATGCTTAACGAATGGCTATGTCCAAAATATGACAAAATGTTGACTAGTCTGTGAATAAATTTATATTAGACAATAACTGGACTGTGACAGGGCTGTGAATTGACAATGAAAATACTATGTCTAGTTTTTAATTGATCTATGACTAAACTATGATCAGGCTATTACAACAGTATGTCTACTGACTATGACTACATTATGAGTAAATAAAGACTTTCTAAAAATATGTTTATAATTATTATGGCCATCATGTAACAAGTCTTAGAATATACTATGTCTGATCTAAGGTTGAGCTACTTTTAGAATATTATGGTACAATTACTTGACTATGACTATGACGGCACTGAAATTGTATTATAGCTAACCTATGAATCGGCACGCCTTAATCATGATTAAGCTCTGCTGGGACTATGAAAATAACACGACAATAATTTGACACGTCTAGACTCTATAAGGACTTTGACTTACATTATTTTAAAACGACATTGGCTTTGACTTTAATTTGACTTACTTAGATTTTACGCTGACTTCACTACGCTGAGACTATGACTGGGAATAGAATCTAAATATAATGCTTAGGTAATACATTGTTAAGTTAATATCTTGAACTTTATAGCAACTATTTTCTGTATTCGTAACAGAAGAAAAAGTTTTAGTTTTAAAGTACAAATCGTTAATATGGTTGAGTAATTTATAACAAACTACTTGTACTAAGAGGAATTAAAGGATTTTAGTGTTTTATTGCATTGTTTAGCAAAGTCTCTTAAGGCTTTTGTGTTTTATAATAAAAAAGTTTCTTCTAGCATTTTTTGTATTTATTGCTCTACGATTCCAATTATTTTCGCCATTTTAAGTTACGCCGTGTTGTATAGCAAAAAGTTTAGTTAGATTTGTTTGTTGTTTTATTATTTCTGCTGGTTCACTGAACTTTTGTATGCTTGAGTGTTATTTAAATTTAATAATAATTTTATTAGCTGCAGTTAAGTTAGTAGTTTTTGATAAATATCTCAAACGTTAAGAAAATGGTCTACAAAAAGCGATTGTGTGTAATGTCTTTAGTTTTATTGCCTTAAAATTAGCTAAATTAAATTAAATTAAAATTAGTTAAATATTCAAATAAGTTTTTAAAACATTTTTTATTTAACTATCTTGCATTTACTTGCAAGGTGCATTTACCCCTTTAAAAATAACTAAGGTGTTCAACTTTAAAACGCTTAACCGGATATTTTAGATTCTTAAACCATTTGAACATGTATTGAATGTTTGGTAGTTTAGTATTGCTTTTTTTCCTATTTATATCTTTCTGTAGATACAACAAAAATTCCAATTAGTACAATTATGCTATTTTCGTAATAAAAAAAAATATATATACACTAAGCCGCATAAGTATGCGTATGAGCAATAAATGTAGGCGAATAAAATAAATTTTTATATATACTTCTATATGCAGAAATTATACTTAACATTTTTTTTTGCATTTGCAAAGCTGGAAAATAATTTTTGAATTAAAAAACCATAATATGGCAACTTTAGCAGTATGCAAAAATATGCGTACACAAAACTCAACTCTACTTTATAACGGTATTTTGTGTACAAATAAATATAAATTTGGTAAATATCTTAATTTAGCTTATAAATAACATTAGCAAAGTTAAAGAAAGAAATACTGCGGAAAGAAAAATTATTGTACACCTACAGAAAAAAGGGAAAAGTTTACATGAAATTGGGCAAATAGTTGAGGAAACTCATTCTTTTGTCCAGAGAGTAGTAGATAATTTTAAAAAGACTGGAGTTTAGTATCCAAAACTCGTCCAGGTCGTCTGCCAAAACTTACTGAACGAGAAAAAAGAGTTATTTTTCAGTCGGTAAAAGAAAATCCACGATTAACCGCATCCAAAATTGCAGAAAATGTGAACGTTCAATTTCAAAAGACTGTGTCAACTGATACTGTACAAAGAATCTTAAAAAAGGCCAACTATCGAAGTCGTATAGCACGAAAGAAGCCTCTTGTATCCTTATGTAATAGACAAAAATGAATTGCATTTGCAAAAGATCATGTAAATAAGCCTTTAGAATTCTGGGATAAGGTTCTTTTTTCTGATGAGTGTAAATTTTGCCTTTTTGGAATAAAAGACCGTCAACTGGTTTGGAGAAAGCCATGTACTGCTCTTAATCCGAAAAATGTAAAGCCACACGCAAAGAAAATATATGGTTGAGGTAACCATAATCTAAGAGCAACATACTATGGTTGCATTATATGGTTGCTAACAAAACATAGTATTGTTACATGCGCAACCATATTGTTGTCTAAAGTATAACCATTATTATGTTCAGTTATAAACATTAAATGGTTAAATTAAAATATAATAATATGGCAAAAAATGTCATGTTATTGAATTATAATACAGTCTCGTAAGTACAAAATTATCCAATATAAAAACCTCAGTATTGTTTTATTAAGTAACGATTTATTTAAAACATATATTCATAAAGAAATCAATTTTTTGCTTAAATTAACTCTTAGATCATAGGCTACAAAAATCAGTTATATAAAAATATAGTTTATAAGACCGAATAAATGATTTCACTATTGTGCTTCAAACACAAAAATAAAGATTTTTATGCTTACAATACATACAAATTTACTTCAACTTTTTTTGAATGTTTTGGTTCCCTTTTTATTTGTTTTTATATTTTACACATTATTTTTAATTATTTATTTTGTACATACTTTTTTAGTTTTTTCACTTTCTTTAACAATAAAAAACAATTTCTAATTTTTAGCTACAAGAAAAATTACTAAACTGTCAAGTACTAGAACAAAAATATTTTTTAGCGCAAACATTATTATGTTGCTTTTAACCATATTTTGATTAATAATAATATATTATGGTTAAATATTTTATATTATTTTTAAAAAGTTATAAAACTTTGGTTGTGGTTCAAATTTTTTAGATTAAAACTAACCATGTTGCATTTTTTGTGCACAGTAACCATATAATCGTTAAAAGTTATCAAAAAATGTTTATCGTGACTAAAGTTTTAGTGAAAACAACTATATTTGGTTCTCCGCAACCATACATTGTTACAAAGAACTTAATATGGTTGTTGTGACCATATCACAACCATGTTTTTTTTCTGCGTGCAACAGTAAAACATGGTGGCGGTGGTGTGATGGTATGGGGCTGCATGAGCAGTAATGGAGTAGGTAATTTAGAATTTATTTCATCTACAATGGACCATAAGGCTTATTTAAAAATTCTAAAAACTAATCTGCAAGAAAGTGTAAAAAAGAAGAGGAAGGTTATATGTTCCAACAGGATAATGACCCAAAGCACACTGCTTATAATACAAGGCTTTGGTTATTATATAATGTCAAAAAGCAGTTAAAAACTCCACCGCAATCACCGGATTTAAATCCTATTGAACACCTAGGAGAATTACTGGAACGACGCATTAGCAACCATGTGATAACTTCGAAGGGAATGCTCAAGGCAGTGTTGACCGAAGAATGGAACAACATTAGCGCTGACTATAGTAAGAAATAAGTCTCGTCAATGCCAAAACGATTAAATGAAGTTCTCAAGCAGCGTGGATATCCAACTTCTTATTAAAAATAACTTTTTGCTAATTTTAATATAAAAATTTTGTTACTTTAATTTATGTATGCATACTTTTGCTTACCCAAGAAATTGCCTTTTTTATTTTTTAATCCCAGCTTTTCTTATATAAAGTTTTAGCAAACTCTTTTACTTAGTAATAGTTAAGTAATATATACAAGAATTTCATAAAAATAAATTCATCTGAAAATCTCTATTAGAAATAAAATATTTGTGTTTATTTTAAAATAATTTTGTTGTACGTATACTTATGCGGCTTAGTGTACATATTTTCTCTGCAATTGAATAACTAAAAACAACTGTTTTCTTATCGGTTCACACTAATCGACTAGCGCAGAAATATATTTTACTAAAGACCATAGTAACTACTTACGCTAATTTAGAAACAAAAGATAAAAACCACAGCTTAATTTTAACCCCAATTAGCATCTTTTACACTTGAAAATGTCTTTACAAAAAAAAAACATATATGTGCACTTATTTAAATAAACAACAATAAAAATTTAATAAAGAAAAAGTAAATAAAACAATAGAAACATTTAGACACTTTATTTAAAAGTGCCTCTATGTGAAGAACATTTGTATATAAAGGAGATGGAATATAAAATAATGAAAGCTGAACAAACACTTTAACCACTTATTGTCATTTTTACCACTAACATACTCATCATCTAGGATGTCACCACTTAAGCTTCAAGAAGAGCAGAAAAGTAAAAAAGAAAGCTTAAAGATAAATAAATAGCAACAGAAAAGACACTTTAAAAGATGCAGACATTTCTATTAGAAAAAATACTACAAATGCAAATCTCGAGGAAACGAAAAAAAAACAAATATACTGTTACATTTTAACGTTTTGATGAACTACAGCGACATATTGTACGAGAGCGACCTTTATGTAAGAAAAAGATTTAAAAAAAAATTAAAAAAACTTAATATTTATTAATAGAAGACTATTTAAGAAAAGAAGGATAAAAATGATTTTTAGAAAAAGAATGAATTTTTGTGGCAAGCAAATTATCACTGAGAAAAGTTTTCTATGTCAAAAAAAAGTGACGTTTACCGAAAGAGATTTTTTTCCTTAAAAGAAGTAAATTTTTGTTAAAAAATATACAAAAATGGCATTTCGGTCCTGGTAAAAATAATTGACTTCCCATGATAAATTTGTTTATTAGACATTAATGTTTTGGAGGAAAATTAATTTATGATTATGAATTTGGCATACGTTCAATTCCATTTTCTTTCTAAAAATAAAATTAAAAAAAATTTATTTTTCTTTCTTAAAAACTTTTAAAAATAGAATTAAGCCAAAATTAATTCATATGTTTGTTATATCATATTTGTTCACTAATAATATTTTATCTTTTTAATTTAATTTCTAAACATTTTTAGAAATGTTAAATTAAAAATGAACCAAAAAGCAGAAAATAAGTCAATTTCTATTCATATATAAGATCTATGGTTCAAATCCTGATTGCGAAAAAAATAAAATTTAGAAAACATTTTTTTATCAATAAAGCGAATTTTGATGAAATTATTTAATTTTTTAAAGGAAATAAATTTCTGCTGAAAATATAAATTTTGGTTCAAATTTTGATTCCTTTAAATATAAATATTCCTTATGTAGAAAATTAAAAAAAAAAAAAAATACTCAATGGTTACTGAGTTTGTATTATCTTCTTTGCTTTACTAATTCAATGAGGTTCTCATTTATTCAATTTGGCTTTTGATATAAGACTCTGAGGTTTTCTTTACAAAATACTAGTTGTGCCCTCTTGGAACTTTAAAATAAATATATATCTCTGTTTTAAAACTTTTTTTATTAAATAAAAATATCAATTGTTAATTTAAAAATCCATTTTTGAGAAAACAATTCATTTTTTCAAAAGGGGAAAAAATTTTAATGAAACATTATTTTTTGGTAAAACAGCTGACTTTTTGATAACAATACTTTTTGTGAGAAATCAAATCGATATAAAATAATTGTAAAATATAGATTTTTTTTAATGTCCCTTGTGCATAACTTTTTTTTTATTTTATGAAAAAGTCACATGTAGTAAAAAATTGCTTTAGTTAAACGTCACATCCTGCTGAAAAAAGTGAGTTTTTGTTTAAAAAAAAAAAATTGCAGAAAGAAATTTTTGGTTATAAAATTTACCTCTTGTTGAAAATGTCACCTTTGGCCTAAAAGTTGTCTTTTTTAGTGAAATAAGGGACTTTTAGTGACTTTTGTTACAAATAAATACTTTTACTTGAAGCAGTGATATTTCATGAAAAAATTGTGTTTCTGAATGAACAAAGAGAATTTATATTTTGGAGTTAAAGTATTCAATGGATATTGCACTCTGTTCTTGTAGGTAAAAGCGAATACTACAACCTTGAATAGTAAAAAAAAAAATATTTTCAGTTTACCTGAAAACTAGGTTCTAATGTAGCGTACATACGATGAGTAACATACCTGTAAATATTTTTGTGTAACAGCATGTAGCATACACTTGAATTAATGTAAAGTTCATTAGGCGTTTTTTTTTCTCTATCAGTTGTTTATAATAATAAAAAGGATTTTTTATTTATGTTTGTGTTTTATAACTCCTTAAAAAAAACTCAAACAGAAATATAAAAATAAAAGAATCTGTGTAGCTTTTTCTCAGTGGCAAAGTAAATAGAAACGAACAAAAAAAAGAATCTTTAGAGGCTGCTATTTTTTTAGGTTTTGCGAAATGTTGTTTATTATAATTTAGTGGTGCAACAGCCACAAACTTAAACAAAAACAAACTTTGCATACAACTAGAAAAAGTTTGTACATAAACATTTACAGCATACATTAGGGAGCTTAATGTGATTATAAAGACACACAAAAAAGAGTTAAAGGTACAAGAAAAAACTTTGTTTTCAGATAACATAATTATTTGTTAAAAAGTTTTAGTTTTTAAAATGTACAAAGCGCATGTACGGATGTGAGTTTAGCAGCATGAGTTTAAATGTAACAAAAAACTATAGAGCTTTAATTAAAATAATTGTGTTAAATGGCTTAACACTTTTTAAGTCTTAAACATTTTGTGAAAAAATGTTTCATATAAAATGAAATATTTTTTAAACCATTTTCATGCTCTACGATCATTGTTCTACTGCAATTTGTAGCATATTTCAGGGTTTGTTTCATAAAGATATGCTACCCTTTCTGGGATTGCGTTTTGGTGCTTCGCAATGGCAATAATAATGATATTTGATAGTACCAACCCATTTTTGAAAACCCCGAATGGAGTGTAACTCTAATGATTATGACTATTCAGGTCATATTCAAACAAGTACTGGAATGCAAAAAAATAGGGTTTTAAATAGCATTATCGGTAGACACTCTTTTTAACAGCAATTAATTTTCCGATGGAAACACCGCGAAATAAACACTTTGAAACCTAAAGAACCTTGCTTACCCAAGAAGCTGGGGTTTCCTTAAACGGTTCCCGTTTTTAAAGCATTCCTTTTCTTACCAAAAATTTCTTTTTTCTTTAAAGGCACTTTTTTAACGGAGTTCGTTTTTCGGAAGAGAAAAAATTTACACCAAATAGTTTCATTTTTTCTCGAAAAGTCCCTTTTTTCTCAAAAAGTAAGTTTTTCTACCAAAAAGTGCTTTTCACTAAAAAGTTTTCAAATAAAATCTCAATTTTCTCCAAAAGGTCACAGTAGTAAATTTTTTCTCTTAAGAGATCGTGTTTTTCACAAAAGACTTTTAAGACTTTTTTAAAGGTCACCTTTTTTTACCATAAAAAAAAATACTTGTCAGTTTTTCATGCAGGATGCTGTCCGTTTACATATATAAAAAATTTGAATGAAAAAGTCATGAAAGAATGTTGCAGATGAACAACTCTGTTTTTACTGTGTAAACACATATAAAATGTTTCTGGCAACATTTTATCAAAGCTGTGAAATAAAACAAGTAAATATTATTTTATGAGGTATTTTTGAAACAACAGCTGCTCATATGTCTTTTGCTTACATTTTTAAAACAATTTAGAACACGTGAAATCAATAAAATATTTAATACTTCTTAATCGGGAGATAGACACCACATTTTAAATGAATTATTTTCTACATGAAATAATCAATTGCCGTATTCACAAGCTCTGCTAAGGTGTAGGTAGTATTGCATACTACCTTTTGTTTACTTCTTTGTGAACAACCATTGTATCAGTATGCCATTGTACATTGTACTTCATACCTCAAAAAGTAAATGAGAAGAAGAAAAGTGCTATTCATTATTTGTTATTTATAAGCCAAATGGGGGAGAAAACAGAAAAAAGTAAATTAATAAATTTTTTGTGTGAGGATGAAATTCAAGACATTTTTAGGATGAACCTAATGTACCTGCTCTCCAGTCGCAGAATTATACATTTAGGGCTACCAAAATCATCATTATGGCATAATCGGGTTTTAAGATATTTTGATGAAAACAGATTTCTTCATATGATACGACTACGGCCAGAGGAATTTGCCTATATATTCAACCTTATAAAAAATGACGATGTTTTTCACACAATTGGCGAAAGGCTTCAACTACGCATTGACTTGCAGCTTAAAATTGTACTTTACTGCTTGGGATCTTCAGGAAATGGTGGTTGTGTTCGTAAGGTAGCATCTCTTTTTGGTAGAGGTGATGGCGGTTCCATACAAAATATTAGAAATCGAGTCATTAAAGCAATATTAAATTTTAAAGAACAGTTTTTATATTGGCAACTTTCAACTTCAACTTTCTAATAAATCAGTCAAATCAATAAATTAAATAAATAAAACTAATAAAAATATCTATTAATTCAATTTAATTTAATATAATTCACATATGAACACAAAAATAATAATTCATTTAAACATAAAACATTTAAACGAATACAACGTTTGTAAAATATATGAAAAAAAGTACTAAGTGTTGTATCGCATGTTTGCATGAAAATTACCAACAACACAGCTAGCACCGTTGTATTTTGTTAGCACTTAGCACGTACTAGGGGGCTTGTGAATAGGGCAAATGTTTCTCAAAACTTTTTACAAAATCGAACAGAGTACCATGTTTCTGGAATATGTTACTTTTTCATCAAAAAGATTCTATTTCAATCAGGAAATTTTATTTTCTACTAAAATGACTCTTTTCTGTTTCTTAGAAGTACCTTTCTTCCAACAAAGCGTACTTTTTTCATTAAAATATCCCCACTTTCAACCAAAAATCATGATTTCCTTTTGAGAAATAATTTCTTAGCCAAATATTTCTTTTTTTAACGCCACTACTTCAAAATAAAGTTTTGCACTGAAAAAAAAGTATTCTTCGATGTTACAATACTTTTCTTATCATCAAAAAAATATTTGTCTTCTCATAAGAAAAATTCTTCGTTAATGCTTTAATCGCATTCGCTTATTTTTTAAATAATCCTAAGCTATTATTGCAAAAAAACACAAATTTTACTTTATTTAAAATTCATATTAATCTAGATATGCTTCAGCCTTAGGATACTTTTTATAAGAATACTACCTACCAACTTTACGACTTCATACTGCTGTCAACAATTAAAATATAATTTCCTTAGAACGCAAATAAAACCAAGAATTTCTTATGTAAAAAAGTACTACATGCATTGTTGTTTAGCCTAAAAGACTGTAGGCCAAAACATTGACTTTAGATACAGAAGCTTAAAGTATACATAAATAAAATGCCAACAAAAATTTATATAATGAAATGCTTTCTAACAATAACAGAAAAATAACAAAGATTTTAAACAAAAGAATAGCTACGAAGAAAAAATTATTTGAAAAAATCCTTAAAGTATGCAAAGCTTTTTCTCTATTTTTTAAAACTATAAACTAAACATGACAATGCATGGCCAGTAGCTTGTAGATAATAAACAGTGTAATTTTTAAGAAGAAAAAGAGAAATTTGAAAGTAAAGAAAGTATTTAACAAAGTACTTGCTGCATTAGGTCTGTGAATAGCATACTTTAAGAATAGTGTTTTCTTCTCTTTATTCGTAAAAGTTTGTTGTCTTTTTAAAATTAATTTAGTTGTGCATTTTATTCTTAAACTTGTTGACACTTTTTTTAGCTGACAATTGTATTCATTGTTACTTGAATGCATTTTTTTTTTGCAGAAAATGTTTCTTTAAGGCTGCAGATATATTTTTTGTTTGTTTTTCTTTATTGTTTGTGTTGTAAAAGTTTTTGTTAGTGTTTCTATTTTTCTGCTTGTCTTATTCCGTTTTTTTTTTTAACAAACAAAACTCCTGAGATTTATACCCAAGATATTTATATAATTGCAAAAACACGAACAAAATAAAAAATCAAAACAGGCATCTTTTATTAATTCCCTTTAGTTTCCGGCACAACAAGCGACTGTTATACATGCAAACGGTTCAAATACAATAAAAACTATTATAATTGCATTAAGCATTTTGTAGCGTTTTTATTTTAAATACAAAAAGTCATTAAAATACAAAAATTGCATTGAATATGCAAATGGCCTATTACAATTCACTGCGAGAAAAAGGAAACGTCTTTCAACAAAAAATTCAAGTTTTGGTTTCTTTATAGAAATATTGTAAAAACTGTAGACCAGTTTTGTCTAGAGCCTGAAACTACAAAAATACATATAACAAGAAAAAAGTGCATCAGAAATGGATGTTCCAAGAAAAGCCAAGTGCCTTTCAGGTTAAAGGCAATGACTGGTCTGGCCTAAAAATGTCATTTAAACGATTAAGTAGAGACATCATTTGGGAACCATAAAACAATGATGATGGAACAGATTGCTAGAATAAGTCACAATTTACTGATATAAGAAAGAAGCAAGCGCATAGTTCAACAAAAATTTGAATAAAACAGAAAGACAAATTAATTGTGTATAAACAGAAAAAGGTTCTTGAAACTTCCAGGCGTTTAATTTGTTTTAAGACTGCAATTTAATGAAATTTTTAATCAACGCAATCACTAATTTTATTAGAAAATTTTTGTTTTTTTTAAATTAATTTTTTTAATGGCCTTTAATAATTTGTTTGTTAGAAAATTTGTATTAATTTTTAAATTAATTATGTAATTAAAACAGTTAAAAATTAAGTTAAGTTTTTATCTGAAAACGAATAAGAATTATTTCCTGTGTAAAAAAGAAATAGTACTTTCTAATCTAAACTTTCATTTAATCTTAATTTCACCTGAATCAGAAATCGTGTGCACTTATTAAAAATTTCAAATGTTTTCAGATTAAAATTAATTTACATTTTTGTTTAGTTCTAATATTTATTTTATAAGTAAAGTTTTTCCTATATTGTAAATTAATTTAAGTAATTGTTTAATTGGAAAATAATGCATTTATTTTTTAATTAAATGTGTCATTGAATTAATTAAAAATTCAATTAAGCTTCTACTCTTTTTGTAATTTATTTAAAAGCTTAAATCTCTAGATAAAAGGTGGTCAAGATAGACTCTAATTGACTGATTGAGTGCTTTATATTAGGGAGGACTATAATTAATTAATTGCCATCGTGAGAATATGTAGGCTTGCGTTGTAGTCTTAGGAGTTTAGTTTCCAAAAAGTTTCCTGATCATAAGTGATCATATATATATATTTTATTTTTTAATCTGTCTTAATTTATTTCTTGGCCAAATATATATTAAGTTGAAATACACACTCTTTTCTAAGTGAAAATATTTTCAATATATTTTATTTTTATATATAAGAATTTAAGTTTAAAACTTCATAATATATGTAGTGACAGCATTTGCAGTTTTAAATTGTTATATTCTGAAAATAAAACTTTATTTAAAAAGAATGCTGTGATAAATTTAACTGTGAATATCCAAGAAAAAAAATATTGTGCTGTCCGCTGGACCATAAAACTGCACTGCAGGAATGGTATTTTCTGAATTTATTTTAAAATTATTTTTAGCTATATTTTTTCTTATCTACTACAAAACAAACAAAAAATTAGGGGTGTCCCAACTTTAGAAATAAGAAACATAATTATTGTATTAGATAAAGACTCTTTTAACTTTGGTGGTTTTTTAAACCAAGGAAATTACTGTAATTCGGTTTCTGAGATTCCTTTAAATGTATGCAAAATAAAACGCAGCATCACTTGCGAGTATTTTTGGAAACACCCTGTGTATGCCACAAAAAAAAAAACATTTTAAAAGCTGGGCAGTTAAATAACGAAGAAAATATCCATAATAAACAGCTAATGGAATGCTTAACCACTTAACCGCAGAAAAATGTAACAGCTGACACAGCCATCAGCATCAGTTTTAAACGATTTTTTGTATCACTTTGTATCACAATTTTATCTTTTTAAGAAACTAAAATAAGAGTGTTCAGTGAAGCAATAAAATGTAAAGAAATTGAAAAAAATTATAAACAATAAAATGTTATAGAAAACAATGCTATGAAAAAATAACAACAAATTTGTAAAAATATCTGCAAGTAAACTAAAGGAACGGCAAAATGTTCACAAATAATAAAAGAAAGTTTATTTATATTTGAAAATTTATTTATTTTATGCCAATGTCAGCTGAGAGACTCAGTTAATTAAACTTAATTTGTAGTTTGCTTACGCATCAGGAATATTAAATCAGAAAAATTTAAAATATTTCTCCAAATATCTACACTGTAAGAATACCTTCCTAAATACAAAAGTTTCTTACAATAATAACACGAATTTCGTCACTGCTTTTGAATCAATACAGCGCTTTGTTCATCTATGAAAATTGCTTTAAAGTCATTTATTTCACGTAATATTTCATTGTTTTCATGAACATATTAAATAAGTGAAATGAAACCTTTTCATTGATGGAACGAAACATCGTCACTAATACAACAAGAAATCATCATTAATAAATTAAAATAATAATAATATTATATTTCAACAACGTAGCTTTGTTAGTAATAAATTTAATTTTTTTTTTTAAATAAAATGTAAATTTTTCTTTACTGCAATGAATCTTAACGTAATCTTAAAAACGGAGTTTTATTTATACAACAACACTATTACATTTTTAAATGAATTCAGGCTCTAGGGAACCTCGTGGACTCATTAAAGCACAGTGGAGGTATTAAATATTTAGGCCATGTCAACGAAAGCAAGTATTCCATTTTTCTTGAACTCAGAAAACTATCTTCCAAGTTTTATTGTTAGAACCAAGACTAACTGAAATCAAAATAATATCCTTAAGACGTTAAAATCTAACCCAATCTATTGTCTTCAAAATAATACCGCATAACTAAATAATTGCTACAAAAAAGTGTCGTGAAACAGGTAGATAAACAGCAGATGATGGAATGTGAAATAAAAATTGTAATGCACAGCTTACTTCAATTTAATTTTAAATTTTCTGTGTATATTGGTGATCAAACTCCATCACTTATAGGGATACCCTTTAATTTCTAGTTTTAGTTATTTGTAATTCTTGTTCAAGCAGACGTAGAAATAACTGATTTACTAGTATGTGAAAATAAAAAAAAAATTTGTTATTCAAATTATATCAGCTGTGAGGACACCCTTTAAATTTTTCTACTTATAGTTTTGGACACAGTAATACACACTATTTTTAATTTTCAATTGCTTTCTATAACGGTCCTAAAGATAACGCCGTATTTTGGCAATCTAGCCAGACATTACTTTCTTTTTATACCCTTCACCACAAACAGTTGAAAAAGGCTATAACTAAGTTTGTCATTCCATCTGAAATTTCTACCATATAAGTTTCCGACCCAATAAATTATATATATTCTGACTGAGCGATGTCCGTCTGTCCGTTCTTGTTATTGTTAAAATCAAGTTTGCCAACGAGATCAGGTAGAGAAAAATTAAATATGCCAATAGATCAGACATAGTGAGGTGCTATTGGAAATAAGCATAATCAGTGTATGTCCTTCGAAGCAGCAAGCAAAACGCCACGTCTACCTCCAATTTTTTCATGTCATTTGGAACATTAAAGTAACTCCAATCAAAAAAATAAATATATGAGGCGATAGAGAATTAAAAAATAAAAAACATCACGTAAAAAAATTGGAGCTCGCGAATGTTTTCCGAGTCACGAGACTCTGAAAATTTCAAATTTTTTGAAATATCAATATGGGTATCAATTTAAAGCTTTTAAAAAGATCTTTAAGGAACACTAAAATTCAAAAAAAATGCTGAATTGACTAAAAGCCGATGGCAATTTTATGTAAAATTGTATATATGCAGTATAAATTTTTTTCGAGTCACTTAACTAAACTAGATTTACATAGATAGTGAAGGGTAT
The DNA here is from genome assembly GCA_916610165.2 of Gymnosoma rotundatum. Classification (NCBI taxonomy): domain Eukaryota; kingdom Metazoa; phylum Arthropoda; class Insecta; order Diptera; family Tachinidae; genus Gymnosoma; species Gymnosoma rotundatum. Next base: position 37,986,284 of record OU744337.1, read on the forward strand.
ATTAGATTCCGCATAGCCGAATAAAGCACTCTTACTTGTTAAATTTTTTTCTGTAACGAAAATCTTCGAAAATCGTTACAGCACTTAGATTAGAATGATTGAACAGATAGGGACAAATAAATCAAATAACAACTACGGGAACACCCTCTAATATTTAGGTTTAGTATTTCATTTTAACTTTCTGCTTTTGTAAGCTTAAGTGATGCCAACTTTGTTAATATTTTATATGTACGTCTCAGGTAGGGGTATTTCGGCAGTCTGGCCAGATATTACTTTCTTTTTTTGTTTATATTGGCTCTTAAAATTATTAGCACACCTAAGACAGTGAAGCTTCGCAGGAATATATTTTATATCATAACACCGTTTAAATAAAATTTTGTTGTTTATATGGACAAGCGGAATAATTTTTTTCCAGAACCACCCCCGAAATATTCCTGTAATTTTTTTTTTTTTTTTTTGGTTTGGTAATTTACGAAAAATATTTATATTTATGCTTTTATTTAGAAGTAAAGTTATCTGCCTAATGCCTACCCAATCACACCAGCCAGGAATATTAATAGAAATAATTTTTTTTTTTTTTCAATTTATTACTTTATAGAATTTATTTTATTTGAAAATTATTAATTTATTCATAATAGTAACTGATTTATAATAGTAACAAAAATTTTTGTTAAAAGCACTACAATAATGATGAATGTTATTGTTTTTTTACTGTTTCTTGAAAGACCTCTTTAACTCTGATGCCGCTACCTCTGATAGGAGCCCAATGCCATGTATTTAAATCTTGTGCACTGTAAGTGTCATAGGGTACCACTCATTTAGATAACGTAAAGTTTTGCAGTGTCTAAGTATTAATTTGCAAGCTTCTCTAAATGGATATTGTCACCAATTGATATTACTTCTATAATAACTTTGATTCAGTAGGCAAAATGATTCCCAGTTAATTCTGCAGCTAATTAAGGATTGGAAACAAGTTTCTGCCGTCATATTACCAAGTGTGTTTCCAAGTCCAGTTTTTGGTATATCCACTTGTAGCTCTAATTTGCTTCTAAATCTTTCTTACTTTACATACAACATCTTTACTCTTTTTTTTTTGCATAAAAATCTTTAGTTTATTTAAATTTTTGTGAAAAGTTTCCTGAAGAGCTAAGTAAGCGGTAGTGAAATGGCCATTAAGACGTGCTTTCACCCTCTATAATCAGTATCGGTGATTTAAATAATTAATCGGGATAATAGAAAATAGAACGAAAAACTGATTTTTTCTTTTAAATACGTCTAATCTACTTGCAGTATGGTAAATGAAACATGTATATAAAATTAGTTAAAACTAAAACATCAAGATGAGCAAAAACAAAATCCTTTTTCACATTTCAATTTTTTACATGTATTTTTTTTTTTTTTTTTGATTTTGAGCAAAATTTTTTATCATTAAAATTTAAAATAAAATTTTTCACAGAAAAAAAAACTTATGCAATTTAAAAAACTTTCCTGATTTTAATAGTGTCCCAAAACAACAAATCTAGAACCAAGGTCTTGAAAATTCTATATACGATGCAGAACTTTGCTGTGTAACATTTAATTTTTGCTCAAATGTCCGACTAGGCAAAAATCCTTCTGTGCATCTGTTACTGTTTGATATTCATACAAAAATCATTATGTGTTGTATTAGGAGTACCCGTTAAATTTTAATATTAGGAAATTTGTTAAATGAAATTGGTAAGTATCAGCTTTCAATATAAAAATGTCATAATCGTTTCTAAAATGACTATAAAAAAATTAACAATAATGAGTGCTTTCTTTCCTGTTTTGAAGTCGGACTAAAAGTACTGTTTTACTGATAAAAATATAATTTTATTTAAATTTCCCTATGGCTTTTTGTTCCATTTTAAAGCGATTATTTACGTTTGTAACTCATCATTAAACCCTCCTCCTAAAACTATGCTTTACTAATGCTAATAACATACAAAGTCAATGAACTTTAGTATGATAATTTATATGCAATTTTCACTATTTCTGCTGAACTGAAAATAAAATAATGGCAAAAAAAAATCATTTATAATGCAGACAACATTAAGCAATAAAGTTAATTTGCAAAAATATGCAAAAATTAATGGTCACTATAATTTGTAATATTTAAATTTAACACAAATAAGCTTAACACTGCGCATCACTGACATAAGGAAACTCATGATTACAAATATTCAAGGAAAAATTTTCGTTTTAATTTTAAAAAATCTGATAACTGTAAATTTGAAAATTTGCCTTTAATGGTGAAAATAAAAATGTACGAGGGCTGCTATATATATTTCTGGCCTGGCAACACTGAGTGCTGCCAAGTGCAATCTGGCATTTCCATTGGAAAGTTTGTCATTTTTAAGCATAATCGTACTCAAAACGTTTTGACGTACGACCATTATTTGTGTTGTTTACAGTGACTTGAAAAAATTAATATAGAAAAAAAAATGGAATTAACTCGTGAACATTTTCGTGCCATCATTTTTCACAGCTTTCGACGTGGATTATCACGACAAGAGTGCATTGATGAACTTAAATCTTTGTATGACGATGAAGCACCATCCTATAGCACTGTGAAAAATTGGTATAATGAATTTAATCGTGGCCGAAGCTCGCTCAAAGACGAATTCCGTGAAGGTCGTCCAAAAACGGCTGTTGTGCCTGAGTACATTGATGCCGTGCGTGAACTCATAATGCAAGATCGACATGCGACATACCAAGAGATAGAGACATCCGTGGACATTTCTTCCACCAGCATACATTCGATACTGCATGAACACCTGGCAATTTGAAAGTCGCTCAAAAAAAGGCTCGTGTCGATTGGTGCAAAGAAATGTTGCAAAAATACGATTGCGGTGCTTCAAAAGACGTTTCTAAGATCGTCACAGGTGACGAATCATGGATCTATGCGTATGAGCCCGAAACGAAACAACAATCGACCGTGTGCGTCTTCAAAGACGAGCAAAATCCAACGAAAGTTGTTCGTGGAAGAAGCACTTCGAAGCAAACGGTCGCCTGTTTCTTCGGCAAAACTGATCATGTGGCGACTGTTCCGCTTGAGAAACGTAGGACGGTCACTTCTGAGTGGTACACTACAATTTGTTTGACTGAAGTCATCGGAGAAATTCGAAAAACCAACAAGAGAAGACGAATCATTGTTCACCATGACAATGCGAGCTCTCACACATCGGCTCAAACCAGACCGTTTTTGACCGGCCAAAACGTCGAATTAATGGGTCATCCGCCGTACAGCCCTAACTTGGCACCTAATGACTTCTTCTTGTTTCCGCACATCAAGAAAAAAATGCGTGATCAACGATTTTCGTCGCCAGAAGAAGCTGTTGAAGTGTTCAAAAACCATGTTTTAGAGGTGTCTCAATCGGAGTGGAAAAAGTGCTTCGACAACTGTGTTTGAGCGCATGCAAAAGTGTATAAATCATGCTGGAGAATACTTTGAAAAACAATAAAACCATTTTTATTTATAAATATTCGCATTTTCACTATTAGGCCAGAAATATATAGAGCAGCCCTCGTATTTGTAAAATATCAAACAAGTTGCGATCGAATTTTAACAAAAATTAAACCGAAATATTTGGTTATAAACAAACAAAAAAAATTTTATTTTTCTTCGAAACTGAAGCAAGTTTGAGGTATCTGTATCATTAATGCTAACTATGAGCAAATAATTCATTGAATTCTATCGTAATGAATGTGGCTCCAAACGTTCAGGTCGCTAAAAATGAAACTTTTCGATAAAAGTTATTTATAAATTCAATGGGACGATATTCGACCACAGGTCAAGGAAAGTGTGTGAAATTTATGTAGCCATCGAAAATTCACTTGGAGTAAGTTGTTCAAGCAAAATTTAGGGTCGTTAGTTCCAGATGATTTACACTGAAAAATTGCTCAATTACGTTGTGCATCTTTATATAAACTTAACCATTAATTTAAAAAAATCTTAATAAAGAAATAATTTTACTGTGGCTGCAAATTCGACATAAAAATCAAGAAAAAAAAACTATTGAAAAAATTTAACAAACTGTAACAGACAGTTGTTCAGCTAAATTAAACTGTCACACTCTTTAAATGATTGCGAAAGTTGCAAATATTTTCGATAAAAAATATATACAAATATATTGCCACCATTTTATTTTATCTTGCTTATAAAGTACTCGTTTTGTTGAATGTTGTTTTCTGTGAAAGAAAGCAAACATATTTGATTTGTTACTACTTGTAAATTTTACAATTTTTTTAAAGCAATTTTCAGAAACTTTAGCAGTTTGCGTTTCCTATTTCTATTTTTTTGTAAATTTGGTAGCATGAAAAATGACACGAGTCAAGTTTAAACTTGATTAACGAAATTTTGTAGTTCCTAAGTACACAACACACTCAATGCACCGCAAAACTCAAAGCAATAATAAAAACTGAAAAAATAAAAGAAACTGCAATAGTTTAAAGGCAACAACAGTTACGAAACACTGGAGGATGTTGGCGTAAGCAACACATGCTAAAAAGTCATGTAAGTGTAGCACGCAATAACAAACAACAGCTATTAGATCCTCATACACATACATACATGTGTGTATGGTTGCAGATATGTGTATTTTTCTTTTAGTAAACATATTCACAAGACATGAACATGTTAAGTTTCTCCTCCCATTAAAAAAAAATGTTTTTTTTTTTGTGGCAACATATTGCAAACATGAAACAAAGATTGTTTTAAGTTTTTATGCAGACAAGTCTAAGGTTTCGTAAAAAAGAGTTCATGACTTATCTTGGGTAAGTGTTAGAGGGCTGTCTTACATCAACTTGAAACTAAATTTATACTTTACGTTCAACAACTGTCAGGCTTCCAAAGGATTGATGACTTCTTTTGCTCTCAGTCTTAGGAAATCTTAAAATATTTAATTTTTGTTTTTTTTTCTTTTTTTTTTAAATGAAAATAAAATGCTGCTAATGTACGAGAAAAAACTAAACATATTAAGCGCTTTATATACAAAAATTTTTAGAAGAGTTGATCGGCTGTGTTACATAAACTGTACGTTAAACTGGGAATGCATTCAAAAGCGCTTTAATTTTAAAGTGATCGGTGAAATCAACACAGACCACAACATTTGCCAGTGGTTTCATAAATATTGTACTTAGACCTTTAAGTTACAATGAGAGAAATTGTTTTTACGACATTCAACAGAGTTTTTTATTCCTGCACCTCGGAAGTATTGACAAGTAAAAATGCCGCTTAAATTCGGGGGTGCTCCAAATTCTCGCTTAAACAAAAATACTGCTCTTAGAATGTTGGCTGCATTTAATGCGGTTTAAATGCCCAATTTGGGTCTCTAATGGCATGATATATCTACAATGTAGAATTCGTACACTTTGCTTTTCTTTTAAAAAAAGAGAGATTGCACTTTTTTATTCTGCTTCTTATTTTTTGGAACATTGACTTCACTCCTGTCACTGCAGACTTGTATGGGCAGGCAAGGAATCAATTGTTTTCGTCAACCTACTTTTGTAAAAGTCACGATTTGTATGGAGAACCCATTAATTTTTTTTTTTTTTTTTGAGGCAACAGCGTTTACAATGAAATATTTTCAGTTAAAAGAGAAAATTTGTGAGTACTGTAGTTTTAGAAGTTGATTACTGTAGCACACATACGGACATTGTGGCAATATTAATAGATCACAGTCTTAAAATTTAGTTTGGAAACGTAAAAACAGAAACCAAAATTGAATAAAAATATAACATTGTTCTACGTGCAGTACTTCATAAAAAATTTTAGATTTTTTATACAAGCAGATCTAAAACGGTTTCCGGACTATGTGCCCGAGATCTGTAGCATATAAAAGTAAGACTGTAAGAAGGATTTGTAAAGGAGACAATGCCAATTCGCCTTATCTTACTTGGAATCCATGGACTAGAAGGTACTTTAATTGCTCAATTTTTTTTATTGCCTTTAATGCCCGTCCCTTTTAATATTATCTTCTTTTTAAGACTCCAAAGCATTCGCGAACGCAATGTGGCGATATAGAAAAACCAATATGCCTTGGATATATCGTTGGATAATTGAATACAGTCTCTCAGTTGTCAAATATTATCAAATATTAAATTTCAAAAGAGTCGTTCCGTGAGCATATCTTGCATAGATTTCTGTTGCACTCTTTTAGAAGTGCAAGGACAATAAATCTGATATTTGATAGAAATTCGATATATACAATCTTCTTAATAAAGCTAGTGTTGAACATTGCAAAAAATCTTATAAGAAGGCAAAGTCTCTACAATAGCTTCTCTGTGAATTATCAAAAGGAAATAGAATACAAAAGAACTTGATGTTCCTACACAGAAAAAATTTTTTCGCCTTTTCGAAATTTTGTTTTTTTTTTCAGATTGAAAATAAACTAAATTGAAATTTTAATCGTTTAAGTTATTAAGAAATAAATACGAAATTTTAAAAATAAATATTTAATTAGAGAAATAAAACTTTTTTTTTAAATTCGCACGAAAAATAAATAACATTTTAAAAATTTTAAGAATGTCAATATTTCTATTTTTCTATTTGAAACAGCTGTCCAATTGGTCTTTAAACCACGCTCAACATCTTGTTTTTTTGAAAAAACAAAATAAAACAGCTTTTGCTGCTACAGTATGGAACAGAAATCACAGCACCAACAAAAATAAATTAAGCTTTCATTAAATACTTTGCTTTGCAACAGCTGTAATTTTTTAACAAATAAATGCTCCATCGACCGGCTCATGTGCATGCAGTTTTCTATTTAACCCAACACGAAGGTCTCGTAATAATTTTTATTTAATTACACCTTCAAATAAATATTTAATCGTTGAAACTCATGCTGTATATAAACTAAGTTTTAAATTGGAATTTATATTTGTATTTGAGAGGAAAAACTTATTTAGTTAAAGCAAAAATGTTCATGCAAGTAAGAAATTCTTCGTGATAATGTGCACATTCGAGGGCTGTTTAAATATAATTAATTTTTTAGCTTTAATTGCAGACAGGCTTATTGATGCATATATTTGCAACTTATGTTGAATTTTTCATTCAGAAAGACGCAGAAGTCAAAAGTGATTTAATTTGTAATTGTGTAGCACATAGAGAATATTCACTAGTTATATATTTTGCAGGGAATAAAAAAGAAGCACTTATAATTTTCTAGGAGAAAATACTTGGAGGACATTAATGTAAACTTTTTTAACTGAAATTGATAGTAATTACTTTTAAATGGATAATTTTTTTTTTGTGTATCGTGCACTTCACTTGCAAACAGACCATAACCAAAAGAGCTTTCAAGTAAGTACCAGTGTTGTCTTGCTTTATGGAGGACACGGGAATAAAATAACAGTTCACATTGAATTTGATTGTCAATAATAGTGTCAATATAAGGTTGTTTTTTATATAATTGCATACATTCAACTTCTAATTTTCAAAGAATTCGCAAAGCCATGATCTTTCCACTCCACAATTGTTCGTAAATAAAATAATACTTGAAAAAAAAATACTTTGCAAGAGTCAGTTGGACAGAGGGCCACTGAATATGAAATAAAAAAAGTGATACCCACTTTTTTAATTTTTCACTTTTCTTTCTATAACGATAAGTCCATATACATCAAATTGTTGCACATATAGGGACCTATAGGGACATCCTTTAATTTTTAAGTGTTAAATATAGACCTGCTTTCACCCACAATAATTAATATCGGTGATTAGATCATTTAATCGGTATAAAAAATAACACGTTATTTTTTAAAAATTAATTTAATATTCCCGTGACTTTATTTAATTTACTTTGCACAGTGCCCGTGCATAGAAAAAAAATTATAGTAGTTTATTATTGTTTTTATTTAAACTTTGTTTTTTGTCTTTAATTTATTGTTTTGACAAAGTTCTTTAGTGCATTAAAAATATTAGTGAGAAGTTTCCTTAAGAGCTAAATAAGCGGTAGATAAATGGCCATCGGGACGTTATTTCACACTAAATAATCAATATCAGTGATTTATTAATTAAAATTATTATTAAGCTAATTTAAAATTTTCGTGGTTTAATTTAATTTAAGTATTGTAAGTTGTTGTAATAGCACCTAAAGCAATACACGCCCTTTGTAATTTTCGAATGTTTGACTATAATGGTTCAAGAGATAAATCCACATAAGTAAAATTACCTCACCTATAGGGATACCCTTCTGTTTGAAATTTAAATTTGTATTTTATTGTTTTATAGTTCTGTGTAAACTTTAGTTGTCAGAGAAGTCATATACGTTAAGTAACATCACCAATGGGGCTCCCTAAAGTTTGCAATTTTATATTTCTTTATATAGCAGCCATATAAGAAAAATATTTGATAGCTTTTGCTTACAGATTGGTCCCGTTTTAAAAACAGTTAACAATCTCAAAAATTAAAGGGTGTCCCCATACAACATAAATATTTTTAACGTGTATTATGAACAGTAAAGGGCACCTCTTATAAATTAAAAGTGATTGTGTATTTCTATAGCTCGCTCCAAATAACAAAAAGTAATACAAAAATAATTCTAAAAATTAAAGGGTGTCCCCACACGTAAATTGACCTAGATGTGCCTATCTCTTATACTACTGTAGACAAACGCTTGAAAATTGGACATAACGTTATGATAACAAGTATAAGTTTTCAAAATTATAAGCTATAGAGTGTCACAATAGTTAATGTAACATAATATTTGTGGCCAAACTTTTGTACCGTTATAGACAGACAGTAGAAATTTACAAGGAACCTGTATTGATAACTCAGCTATAATAACAGGAATAACAATTGGATTTGGAAAAAAAAGGGAGGGAGTTGATTTAATTTGATGTATGTGGCCAAACTTTTGAACCATTATAGACAGACAGTTGAAACTTATGAAAGACCTGCTTTGCTAAGTCCGTTATAATAAGAAGTTTAGAATTCCAAGTTAGAATTTAAAAGGCGTTCGTAAAAATAAATGTAATTTGATCTGTATGGCCGTATCTTTTAACCTGTTATATACAAACACTTGAAAATTAGACAGAATTTCCATTACTTTATTTGAAGTATACTCGTAAACATTTCAAATTATAAATTAAAGGGTTTTACAATAGTTGATGTTATCGGATGTATATAGCCAAACTCTTGAACTGGTTTAAAGAGACGGCAGAAATTTGCAAAGAAACTGATTATTAAGTCTACTATAAACAGCTAGTATATAATTTTAAATTTGGATATTAAAGGGTGGCCTTATAGTTGCTCTACTTTGATGTATATTACCAAACTGCTGAACAGTTGATCAAGTATAAAGTTTTTAAATGGGTCATAAGATTAAACCGACATAGACCGACAAATAAAATTCGCTTTGAAGTCGGTTTTTTTGCAAGTTTATTTTTCTAAAATTTATATTATTTTGAGCTATAGCGATAGCAACTTTGTTAAAATTTTAAATAAATGTCCGTTACCGTTAAATAGAGACACCTTTCAATTAAAACGAAAAATGTGTAAATCGAGTCTGAAATTACTGAGTTCTGCGAATTGATAATTTCTTTGTTTTTGAAGTTGGCTTTGAAATGGGAGAAAACAAAGTTTAATATGTCAAATAAAATAAGTCCAAATTTTTTACGACAGTTACTGCAAGCTGGAAAACAAAATCACAAGTAAAATTAAGAAAGTTCCTTAGCAAATTGTTTAATAATGAAATAAATTGTTGCGAAGGTGAAGAAGTTTCTTACGGTTTGCAAGGGTTTTTTCTGTTTAATAAAAAAGTTTTCTTCCTTGATGAACTGGCCTTAGTACACATACATCCCCCCAAAAATACGTTTATTGTAAAATTTGATTGGCATAACAGTTTCCATTAAAAAAAAATATTTCCCAACTACAAGAAGGTGGCCTGTTCAAGCGCACAAAATACATGCGCTGTAACGCAATAAGCTTAACAGGGTAGTTGTCCTAAGCCTTTTAAACCAATGAAGTGGGTAAAATAATCTATTTAGAATAAGGCAAGCAAGTTCATTGAGGACTCGAAACGTGTTCCGTTCCTTATTTGATTTAGAAGGATGTTACCTAACTGATTGCAGGATTCGTTACAAAAAATTAATGATGGGCAACAGGAAAGGGTGGATATTCTTATAGTTAATGTTTTTAATGATAGATCCCTAATGATAAATACAGAAATCTTGCTGCTTAAGAGAGGATTGTTGTGTTTTTGAAGTAAAGATTTACGCAAAAGCAATCACACCGAGAGAAATATTAATCTTTCAAAATACAGCTGCATTAAAAGCCATAAGTTCTGAAGTATTAAAATACCGGATGAGTTTACAAGAATTGGTCTGTGTCTATTCTTTCAGCGAAAACGGCGAGAAGCAAAGAACGAGTAGTTAGAGCTATGGAATAGATTTGACAGCTGCACAAGAATAAAATAAATCTGGAATGAATCAAAGGTAAAGTATGGAAGAAATATTTAAGATGTGCTTAGAGCTCAGTTATTGCCGGTCATAACACTTTTGGAAAACATGTGATAAGAATTATAGACGCTAGTTCGTGTAGGTAGTGCAGAGTTGGTTGCAAAGCCAACTACGCCCTATTTAAAAGATAGAACGGATTGCTTAAAATGCACGGAATATTAGTAATGTTAAAAGAAAAAACGAGGAAAGAGTAAAGAAATTATACCATATATAATGGCCTCAATGGACACTAAATAAATTAGAATCGGTACTATCCTTAACTTAACCTGACAAAAAGGTGAAATAACCTCACAAGTATTTGGGTTCTAGTCCAAGATTTTCTTGAATTTTAACGAGAATGCCTTGCAAAAGATTTACTTTTCTTTAAGAGATTAATGTCTCCTTCATAAACGTATTTATGTATTAAAAATAATTCAAGCCCATCAGTTGCAGCTCAATTTTTCCTTCTAATATGCCCGAGTATTTGTTGGCTCGTATCTTAAAAATTTCGATTGCGAAAAGCCCTATTTAAAATTATTTTGTAGTGCATATCTAAGCGGTCAGTAGACAGAAATTAATTAAATTATGCCTGCAGTCGAAAATGATTTTTAGAGCTTGTTTAAGAAGGCTATTAAAGTTTTGAATTTACTATATTTGCACGACTACAATGCACAACTTACGTAAAGTGTACACCTCATGGAAATTCTCTAATATAAATATGTTTTTATGTGGAAATGATAATTATTATTATCTTTTGTATAGCAATTTTTGAATAGCAATTCTAATACAAAAAAATCCACTCTTAAACTTTATGACTTTTAAAATAAATTTCGGTGTCCTCAAATCCATTATTTAATTTCATTGGTAATTCAACAAAATCACACTAAATCAATTAGTTAAAGCGAAATAACATCTTATTGCACTTCAAAAAACTCATAAAATTTATTCTGAATCAAGATTTGTGGTTATGCGCTTAAGTATACCTTATGGCGCAGCAGTTTAATAAAAACCATAGTCTAACCTTAACCACAACCAGTTAATAATTAAAAAAAATTGTTTATTTTTCAACTTAATAAAACTGAAATTTTAATAATCTATAGGACTTTATTTATAGCTCATAAAAAAACGAAAATAAGCAAATATTCACTTCACGTTGCATTGCATGTTTGCATGTATGTGTGTGTCAGTTTGCACGTGAATGAGCGTCATAATATTTTATATCTTTATTATTCTTTAGTTTTAAAAATTACGATATGCTTTCTTTTAGCTCAAACCTGTTTTAACAAAATAATGAAAAAAATACATAAATTATATTTTATATAGTTTTGTACTTTATACTGCAGCGCAAGTTTTTTTATACATTTTTTTTATTTGTTGAGTTTTTAATTTTGATATATATTTTCCACTATATTTTATGAAATTTTATATAAAATTTTAGTTTGTGTATTTTTTTTTTTTTTGCTGCTTCTGTTACGACAGTAGCACGAGCAGCTGGAATGCATTCATTTAAAATTTTAGAGTTTTGTGTGGAAAGTTTTTTCTTTTTAGTATTTTTCATTTTCTTTCTTTTATATTATAGTACAAGTTCTACAACAGTTTGTTGCTTTTTTATTTATAATTTAGCTGCCATAAAAACATTCAATTTATAATATTTTGTTACAGTATTGCTGTGGAATTATGTCTTCAACTATCACTTTCTGTAACAGCGAGTGATATAATTGCAGTGTAAGAAGTTGTGGGACAGAACTATTTGATTCTATTTTAGATGAGTGACATTTTAGTTTCCAAATTGAGTTTATTTACAATCATTTATCGCATTTTATTGTAATGTTTTTATTATAAGTTGTTTTTTAATTTTGTTGGCCAGATAAAATAATAAATGTTCTTTGGTGTGCTTGGCGATCAAGCAGAAGCTATTAAAGAATATCTACTAGGATACAGGTCAAAACCAAATAACTTTGTACCTTCTGCCTTTTGTTTTCTTCAAGTATAACTCAGCCACCGTATTCCAAAACTCATAAAAATTTATTTTTGGATTCAATTCAAAAGCTAAACACGAAACAGTTTGGATATCTTAAGGCAATACTACGAAGTGTTTTGTGATCCTGAAATGAAAAAAACACAAGCTTGAGCTATAAAACAATCGATAGTACTCTTTATAATACCGATAGTTTTATTTTTGGATAACCATCGATAGTTTTTTTCCAATAACGGTAATATCGAATGCCATAATTGGTACTTAAAAAGAATCGATAGTAATGATAGTTTTTAAGCAACCTATCGAAACTATCGATAGTTTTGCAGCTCTAACGCTATCACATGTGCATCATAACTGAAGGAAATAACTGTGAAAGGGTTAAACACAGTGTTAATGATTTTTGAGACAAATCTTAAACTATTACAGATTTTAAATATAAGGGTCGCTTAGGAGTTCTCCCTTCAAAGTCTTCTTTACAGTTGACAGTTAAACAGATGAGAATTTATATATCGTTCCTATAGAGGATCCTTAACATTCCTCTAAAATTGTGAAATGGCAATCTATTTACGAAATTTTTTATCAGAAGTTTCTATGTCAAAGGTACAGATTATGTACAAAGCATTTGAATATTAAAAATATATTTTTCTTACATCAGTAGTTCTTTGACAGTTGCATCTAAAACTGGAGTGTCCTCTTTGTGTGAGTATATGAGAAATATGAACTTGTCTAGGATTGAGCTTCAATTAAACATAGATTTTTAGAAAAAATAAAGAAACTCAACTGTTACTCAAAACTTAAAATAGATACAAACACCCCAGAATATTCATGACACTACCTTATTGTAATTAAATTGATCACGTCTTCCTTCTCCTTTGTAAGCGATACATTTCTCAATAAAGGTAACTGACCTGCAGAGCATATAACAGATTCCACTGCTAGACAAAGTATTTTATCTGATTCTAAATTATAATTTACATCATCTTTCTTGAGTGTCGCAGACGGATTAGTGAATATTTTTCATATATTTATTTGAATTCAAAGAGAAAAATTCCGATACGATCAGCGGGTTCCAGGAACAAATACTCACCCTTGCTAAGTCAGGTGATGACAGATCATTTTTTCGATTTTGTATTGTAGTGAAAGAAATTTAGGTTCTTGTGCACCTCTAGGAATCTGGGAAAGAGAAACATTTGAAAGTGACTCTATTGACTGAAATTGAGAGGATACGTAAATCGACGACATCATTGCTAATCAAAGAGTATTTAATAATATTAAAAGTTGATGCGACATTTTAGTTTTTATTTCTCCATATTATTAATGAAAGTCACGGAGGCTTGTTCGTAATTTAAAACTGGTTTAGAGACACATTCGTAATCCTCTGGTTGAGTTAAAAATTAATCCTTTTTAGTATCTCTGGAAACTAAATAGATTTTCGTGTAGAGGTTATATGTTGACTGATGCACTAAACACATTCGAGGCAGCAGCTACCGACTGCAAACTGTCAGAATTAGAATGCATGTGTTTATATGAGAATGATTACTTTGTGACACCAAGGCAACAAGGCGGCAGGTTGTTGTCTGGGCTGAATTCGCCGCTGCAGTCAAATTAAACTAATTTCTATTTTTATTGGCGACAATAAACAGTTTAGTGATGTCAGTACTATAAGACATGTAAAATAATAAGTGCTTAAAATCTCTTATTATGAAAAACGAAAAGAACAATAAAAATATAAAATAAAAATTATTTATTTAAAGATTTAAGTGTAAATCTATAATAAAATTGTAACAGGATAATTTCACTACATGAAATATTTAAGGAAAACAGTGTTGCAGGTGAAGACAATAATTGATTTGGAATACAAGATACCTATTTATAGAATTCTTATCTGTCTCACGTAAGTGCTGCTGGATAGATTTGAGTAAAATTGTGTGAGGAGATCATTTAGAACCTTGGTTTAAACACAAATTTTTTTTATTGGTAGAAAAATAGAGAAACCAATGTAAAATCACCCAATTTTACCGGTATAATTGTACTTAAACAGTTGTGAGCACATTTTAGTTTTGTATATAGAAAAATTTTAACACTTTTTACATACTTTTCAATACGAGTAATTGCTTAAAACATATTTTTCGAAATTTGAGTTTAAAAAAAAAAAACTAGAAATGCCACACCGACGAATTAAAAATACTACAATTGTCATGATGAAAGTGTACGAAGAATAATTGTAAAAATTTCTGAGGAATGTATTGAGATGTACATAAAACTTAAATTCCTTTTTTGTGTGGGCAACATTTAGTTAACAATTTACTTCTGTTCTTAGTACTTGCTGGTTGAAGTACTTATTTTAATTTCAATTGTCGTATGGGATATCTGTAAATACATAACACGATTGGATTTACTATATATCAAAAACTGTTATTTTAGTGGACAAGAAACCACGTGACACACACTACCGTTTTTATTATTGCTTCTGAGAGATACTTCTATATATTTTAAATCTTAGAGACAATCCAAACGAATTGTTCTAATCTTTAAATAGCCTCTTACAAAATAGTTAAAACATTTTTTTAAGTATAGATCGGAGGTGCTTCTTTAAAAATCGCTTAAATAACATCACTGAAATACAGTTAATTCGTATTTTTATTATGTAGCTGCTGCCTTCAAAATAATGTAGCTGCGTACGAGGCGACAAATGTTGCTAGCGTCATTTGCTGTTGTGTGTTCGTGTATCTTGCTATGGCGAATGTGTTTAGAGCATGAGATGTAAGCCATAACCGAGAGAGAGCGAGAGCTGCCATTAATACCTTAGCAAGAGTTAAAAACATAGTGCAGTCAGCCAAAGGTGCTTAAAGTCATACAGGATCTTAATGTAGTCCTAGTAATATAACAGCGGGATAGTGATACTGGTACACATCTCCCTGATTGCCTTATTTTTTGCATCAATGCCAGGCAAATCAATCAGCAACAACTTGCCTGGAGTTAAAATCCGATATAGCAAATTGCTGAGTGGATTAGAATCGTGTAGACATGTTGAATTACATACGAGAACAACTGTTGAGTAGCGTAGCAAAGCTCTAATGAGCAAACATTATATTTTCATTATTAAAATATATTATAATATTTTTTTATTTTTATATATTTTTCTTACTGACCTTTAAATTATTTACTTTACTGTACAGATAATTGTTATATGCTGCACTTCTTAGGAGTACAAGCGTACACTTCATACAAATTCCTTAAATTATATCCTTAACAATCGCAGATAACTTAGTTAAGTAAACACATTTGTCAGTATGCTTCATTTAGCATTATAAAATAACAAAAAAAATTCTACCAAATGCTCAAAATATTCTTAACTATCCGCAAAAAAAAAATATTTCTTTTTTTTCCTTAGGAAAATGAAGAAAAATATTATATAAAATTTAATAGTTGCATGCAGAACTTTTGTTGCTGTTGTATTATAAGAAAAAGCAAAACTCTCTTAGAAAACAATTGATGGCTTGAGATATTAAGTAGAATTTTCATTTTAAAATGTGCTGATAAAGTCACACGAACTATGAAAGCTAATGAAAAACTCTAAAATGTGTCTCATTTATTAAAACTGTTTGCTTGAAGAGGGATCTGAAAGTTAACAAATGAATTGTCTACATAGTGATTTTCTTTGCTGATGAATGACTTAATCAATGAAAAGTGAACAAAGAAGGCAAACGGGACAAAATAATACTTTGTTTTTGTTTTCTTAAAATCTATATACTTTCACTGCAGATATTAAAAAATTGCTATTGTATTTATAAAATAGCAAAGAGTTTAAGATTATATATAATAATATAATAATAAAAGTATAAACCTTAATGCAAATATTAATCTAGATATATTTGTACGATATTGAAAATCAATTGAAATTTATTTGTTCAATTAATCATGGAAGTAATTAATTAATTTGACTTAATAATTGTCAATTTCATTAGCACTGAATTAAAAAGAATGCTTTTAGAATTGATATTATTTTTATTAATAATTCATAAGCTTCAATCCTTGTCTTTTTAAACATAATATATTTTAAAATGGCATTTTAACACAAAAATTTGGTAAAGTATCTATTTTAAACATATTTAGGAAAAATGAGACAGAGAAACAGATTTTTGTTTTCATGTAAGTTATAGATATGATCTGCTAGCTAAGATGTTAGGTGACTTTCGATCTCAGACATCAAGTTTTACACCTATCTACTTAATATCGAATAACACTGTCCAACAAATTAAGAATTTCTGAATGGAACAGAATAGCAACCCCATAATTCTGAAAGGGTATGTTGAGTAGATCATTTCTGTAGAACAAACTTATAGTCCAGCACGTCTGAGTTTTTTTTTTTACCGTGGGTCAAAGTTTTCATTTTTTGGTCGAAGGGAGTATTATACTGTATGAAAAAAATGCTGTAAGTTAATGTCTGAGAGAATTCTTATGGTCTAAATTATAATTATATATGAGGATTATTTTTGAGGAAGATCTTAACCCTCTAACTGGACCCTTTATGGGTCAATTTGACCCTTTTTTCGAGAAAATCAAAAAATATCCTTTAAAAAGGACATTTAAGGATTAAAATATTGTACGAAAATGTTTGTCGGAAAATTTCAGTGGGGGTCACCAAAGACACCATTGTTGTAAAAAAAGCTTTTTACGATTAATTGGCAAAATTACATGGCAACTTCTATAAAAAAAATAATTTTGTTTTAATAGTGGTTTATTTAGTATGTAAATATTTATTTTTTTTTTTCTTCAAATTTTTAAGTAAAAGGGAATTAGGAAATAGCAGTAGTAAGACAATGGATTAAAGATTAAACTTAATATGTTTTCCTGTATTTAGCTTGACGTGAATGTTCCGATGGGATTTCCCTTTGAATCTTTCTTCCAATACCTTTATATCCTGATTAAACCTTTCACCGTGTTCATCTGAAACCGCTCCAAGGTTTTCTTTAAAAAAATTTATATGAGAGTGCAGAAAATGCAGCTTTAGTGACATCTTAAGGCCAATATTGTTGAAACCGATTAGCATGCATTCAATATTTTCTGCATAGTTTTGTGCTTTTGAGTTTCCAGGGAATTCTGATATAACCAACTGCATAAAGTCAAATGCTGTCTTTTGCATATCTGACAGATGACCATAAAATTCTTCATCTTGTAATAATATTCAAATTTATTTAAGAGATTTGAAATATTTGCGTATGTTTCCTCCTTTTTTTTGGAATACGCAACCGGTATTGATGGATGCTGATTTCCATTGTGCAGTAAAACTGCTTTTAAGCTGCGTTTTGAACTATCTATAAATAGTCGCCATGCGGATGAGTCCAGTGGAAGCTTTAGATATTTTAGAACCTCTTCAATACTGCAACAGTATACGAGTTCTTCTGATTTTTTAAAATAACTTTCCAGATCTGCGTGTCTTTTTCTTGGAAATGTAACTTTTACATCAGCTTTTATCAAATTCCTGTTTTTCAATCTGAAACATAATATTTCAGCTTTCTCTTTTGTTAGTCCTAAATCTCTTACAAGATCTTCAAAATAAGCTTGATCTATCAAATTAGGACATATGTTTAAACCATCAAGAGACAAGTAACTTATATCTGTCGCCGCTGTTATTTCTGTATTGGCATATGTCATATTGGCCGAAAATATATGTGTAGGCGGTTGAGGCACCGGAACACCATCACAGCGCACTTCTGGTAAAATGACATTATTTGTTGCTTCGTATGTCATTATCGCGTAGTGCCTTTGGCTTCTACCAAATTTGTAATTTACGCTGAAATAGCATGTATCTGATTTGTGATCTTCAGATTCAATCCATGTCATAGGGGCAGAAAATGGCAGTGCCTTAGTACCGCCTTTGTACCAGGTCAAAAGACCACTTTCGCAAGTAGTACATACAGTTTTTGGTATCCAAGCTTCAGATATAAATCGTATTCCAAAGAAAAGAAAATATGGTTCTTCAATGATAGGGAATATCTTTCTTCTGTTTTGATGGTGCGTTAAATGTCCACAAATAAAACAAAACCAATATCTTAATTTGCAAACAGAATCCGCCATGCTTATTTAAGCTTCAATTTTTCTTTTTTTTTATATTAATTTTAGTAAAAGTCACACCCGATGCGTACTGCCGAGTAGCTCAATTATGTTTGATTTTTTTTTTATTAATTTTAATTAATATCACACCTGATTTGTAAGTCACTAGACGCGAGAACTCAGTGTTTGGCCCGGCCGAACTTGACGCTGTTTTTACCTGTTTTGTGTATGTTGGTGTATAATTTTACTAATTAAGCGTCAAGAGCTTTTTTTAAAACAACGGTGTCTTTGGTGACCCCCACTGAAATTTTCCGGCAAACATTTTCGTACAATATTTTAATCCTTAAATGTCCTTTTTTAAAGGACATTTTTTGATTTTCTCGAAAAAAGGGTCAAATTGACCCATAAAGGGACCAGTTAGAGAGTAAAGATCTTCCACAAAAATAATCCTCATACAATTCCACAATATAACTCAGACCATAAGAATTCTCTCAGACATTAACTTACAGCATTTTTTTCATACAGTATAATGCTCCCTTCGAGCAAAAAATAAAAACTTTGACCCACTGTAAAAAAAAACTCAGACGTGCTGGACCATAAGTTTGTTCTACAAAAATGATCTACTCAACAATTCAGAATTATAGGGTCGCTATTATGTTCCAAAAATGCTGTTGGACAGTGTATTTAATAAAACTTTTAAATATAAATCCATCTACAAAAGGGTAAAAGTTCATTTGTTTATTTGATCAGCAATCATAAATTTATTTTTCATAAAAAACAATACTTTTTTTATAATTGTAATTATTTGTTAAACAGTTTTATTCAAATAAAGTATTTCGTTTCATTTCATTAATAGTAAAAATAATTATAATTAAATTAAATTATTAGCATAATATGATAGAAAAATTATTTTAATAGCCAATATTTTAAACAATGCCAATGAAATTTCAATTGTAATGAAAAAAATTCCAAATATAATTAAGCTACATGTCTCTAGTTCAACTCTGTCTAGTTCTAAATCTCAAGGGTGCCAACAAATTTAGGTAGATTTTTGAAGTTTCTGAATACAAGCAATTAAAAAATATGTTCATAACGCTGCTAGCGTCTAATTTTTCTTGTTTTCTTTGGAAAACGTCCGCATATATTTGTAAAATAAATTTTCTTTCTAAAAAAAAATTTTTAGAAATTAAAAAGAAATGAACTTAAGCCAAAATAATTTCTATTCATTTATAATATTCACAGTTCAAAAAAATAATTAAAAAATCAAATTAATAAATATGTATAAAAACAATAATTATATGTAACAAAATAAAATGTGTAAATTAAAAACTTTATTGCAATTCATTATTTATGAGGTCTAATGAGATTCAGTCAATGCAGTATTACGTATGCGTATATACAGTTTTGTCTAAAACTAAAACAATTATGTAATTTTCCTTTTATTCATGGATTCCAAAAATAAATTTATTTTATTTTTTATCATTTTGTTTTCCTAAAAACCGTTAGTACCACGTTTATGACAACAAGGCACATTAACTGAAAATATTTGTACATAAAAAATAGCAATGAAATAAGTATCCTGCTTTAAAAAGCTGTTCAAAACAATGGAATATGAAAATCTAAGTTGTTTACTTACGTATGTGGTGCATGTGGGTTTTTTATAAATGTTATTGCCTTTAAGGTTTTTATTGCAATTTATTCATTAAATATGTGTTGTATTTCATACCTATGAAAATGGTTGTTGTCTGTTTTTCTGCTTATTATGTTTAGGCAATAAATTTGATCAAATTTTTTTTTTAAATGATCTGCATAGAATGCAGAATTTCATAAATCGTCAGTAAAATTTTTAACAGCGTAAAAGTGTGGCAGCGCTGCTTACAAATAAAGAGAAGTAATAAATTCTCGGGTACGAGTATAGAAAATACTTAAAATTCTGATTACGATATTTCTGAGATTCGTTTGTACGCTCTTTGTTTTAAATATACTCCAACAAAAAACACTTACAAGGATGGGTAAAATAAACACCGCAACCTTTTATTGCGGTATTTAAAATACTGGGGTATGAAAAATATAGAGTAAGTATTAAAGAGCTGCAGAAAATATTTTAAAAGTTCTATGTTCTAGTGTACACTACTTCCAAACACAGAATTTCAGTGTAAATATAAATATCAAAACAAGCATAACAAAACATGGTTCTCACTAAAACAAAACAAGCACCATTCGGAAAATTTCTCTTTACAGCTTTGTTAGTGCTTGTGTTTTAAAACAGAGT
The DNA here is from genome assembly GCA_916610165.2 of Gymnosoma rotundatum. NCBI lineage: Eukaryota > Metazoa > Arthropoda > Insecta > Diptera > Tachinidae > Gymnosoma > Gymnosoma rotundatum. The sequence continues at coordinate 38,007,046 of OU744337.1, forward strand.
AGAACATCAAAACAAAAGGCGACAATGAAGTAAAAAAACTGTAAATCATAGAAGAAACATCGAGTGCACTAGAACATATATAAAGCATGCTCACGAAAATAAAGTAGTGTTGTTAAATAATGCGATTTAAGGCTGTTGAAGGAAAATACTTTTATCTGTTTTTTTATTACAGGCTGTTTTATCGTAATATTTTTAATATGAAAATATGAAACTTCGGATAAAAAATATATTTTTAAAAAATATTTTTATAAAAGGATAGATACGAGTACTGAACCACGTGTTGTTAATTTTAATTCCTTACTATCAATTGCTGAACCCTTTTTAAATTCTTTGTATAGAACTTATAAAATAATATATTATTTAGTACGATCGAATACAGGCATTTTTTTTATTTTTGTTAAGTTTTATTACCATTTGTTTTTCTGAAAACCCCGAAATGTAAAAGACAATTTTTCTATTATATTTTTACGAGGGCTGCTATATATATTTCTGGCCTGGCAACACCGAGTGCTTCCAAGTGCAATCTGACATTTCCATTTAAAAGTTTGTTATTTTTAAGCATAATCGTACTCAAAACGTTTTGACGTACGACCATTATTTGTGTTGTTTACAGTGCCTTGAAAAAATTAATATAGAAAAAAATGGAATTAACTCGTGAACATTTTCGTGCCATAATTTTTCACAAATTTCGACGTGGATTATCACGACAAGAGTGCATTGATGAACTTAAATCTTTATATGGCGATGAAGCACCATCCTATAGCACTGTGAAAAATTGGTATAATGAATTTAATCGTGACCGAAGCTCGCTCAAAGACGAATTCCGTGAAGGTCGTCCAAAAACGGCTGTTGTGCCAGAGAACATTGATGCCGTGCGTGAACTCATAATGCAAGATCGACATGCGACATACCGAGAGATAGAGACATCCTTGGACATTTCTTCCACCAGCATACATTCGATACTGCATGAACACCTGGCCGTAAAAAAGGTTTGTTCTCGTTGGATCCCGCACAATTTGAAAGTCGTTAAAAAAAGGCTCGTGTCGATTGGTGCAAAGAAATGTTGCAAAAATACAATTGCGGTGCTTCAAAAGACGTTTATAAGATCGTCACAGGTGACGAATCATGGATCTATGCGTATGAGCCCGAAACGAAACAACAATCGACCGTGTGGGTCTTCAAAGACGAGCAAAATACAACAAAAGTTGTTCGTGGAAGAAGCACTTCGAAGCAAATGGTCGCCTGTTTCTTCGGCAAAACTGGTCATGTGGCGACTGTTCCGCTTGAGCAACGTAGGACGGTCACTTCTGAGTGGTACACTAAATTTGTTTGCCTGAAGTCATCGGAGAAATTCGAAAAACCAACAAGAGAAGACGAATCATTGTTCACCATGACAATGCGAGCTCTCACACATCGGCTCAAACCAGAGCGTTTTTGACCGGCCAAAACGTCGGATTAATAGGTCATCCGCCGTACAGCCCTGACTTGGCACCTAACGACCTCTTCTTGTTTCCGCACATCAAGAAAAAAATGCGTGGTCAACGATTTTCGTCGCCAGAAGAAGCTGTTGAAATGTTCAAAAACCATGTTTTAGAGGTGTCTCAATCGAAGTGGAAAAAGTGCTTCGACAACTGGTTTGAGCGCATGCAAAAGTGTATAAATCATGCTGGAGAATACTTTGAAAAACAAAAAAATCATTTTTGATTTTAAATATTCGCATTTTCACTATTAGGCCAGAAATATATAGAGCAGCCATCGTAATATAAAAAGTAATTCAATTAACATTTTAAATAAAACAGATATTATAATGTTTTTTTCTCAATTTTTATGCGTTTTCAAATCTTAAAGTTGACGACACCTCATATTGAGAAAAACGAAAATGATTGTAGTTTCTCTTTAGCCTAATTCTGCTATCAAAAACTTCAAGCATGTTTTGAATGTTCTACTTCAGTTTTGATATTCTATATCATTTTTGTTCTAGTTCTGGTATATTTTACTTCAATGTTGTTCTAAAACACTTTTGTTCTTTAATTTCTATTTTGGTGGCAAAGCAAAACATTTGTGTTTGGAAGTATGTGTTTGAAAATGAGAGTGTTCTATGCACATACTATTTGAAATTTACCTGATTGCTTATGTCATTTTTCTTATGCTTGTGCAACCCTTTAGTAAGTATGCGGTGTACTCGTGCCGTTCTCTGATAAAAGTAACAGATAATTGTCAAGAAGCCCTTTATAATAAAAATTAAAAACGGTAGCGGTTAGCGCAGGGAAGTGTAACAGCATAACAACAGTGTATTGCAGACGTGTGTTGTAGCTATTGGATTAAAGGGGATGACTGGCTTGAATAAAAGAAGTAGTGGAGATGTCTGTGGATGGTTAAGGTTACTAAACAAGGCATCGAGTAAGTAGTTCATGTCTCGCCGGAGTAACACAGTAGTGTAGCGTGGACGGCTGCATTTGTGAAAATAACGCATATTTAGTGAATACGAGACCGTCGGATTCACAAGACCGGTGGTATCACGAAGTATAGCCAGATAAAGCCTCAAAGTTAGAATACAGAATTTATAATGAGTCAAAGTGGTATTTGCAATCAAAAGAATGTGTACGTTTGTTCATAAAGGGAAAAACGTAACCACATATAGATAATACCTATAATAAAAAGTCAATATATATGATTGCCGGCTGGCCTTTGGGTAAGACAGGTAGTTTTTAATATGTATGTAATTACAAAATATTATTAATTATATAATTACACAATATTATTAATATTTCTTTAAAAATGTACAACTGCACTTGGAATAGAATCTTCTATATCAACATCTAATAAATTCAACCTATTTAATAATTTGTTTTTCATCGAAAATAGGTTTGAAAAAATACTATTTTTTAAAAGGCAAATGTTTTTCTTCATCACAGAATTTAAATATGTGCTCATAGCTTTCATCATTCGTTTTACTTTCTAATAGCTTTAGTTCTATAACAAGCGCCTCTGGATCAGTTATTACGTAGCTAAACTCTGAAACTTGCTTATAATAGGGAATGTCTTTATTAGACTTTATAAAGACTGGATCCAAATATGTTAGTACATTCAGCTTTTCTTAATATCAATTCTGGAAGCTATTTCACAATTTTGATAAAAATTAATAATTTGCTTTTAATATAATTATAAAAATTTTAAAAAGTCTTCTTAGAACATATTTTACTTTCAGCTTCATAACCAATACGTATGTATGTTAACAATATCCTTAAAGTACAAAATATTAAGAAAATCTATGTTTTCTATTTCTTCTTAATGGTACGCAGTTTTTCCACATTGAAGGCATTTTTTTCTTCGAACTGAAAACGCACAATTGCTCCAACAGACAACCATCTAAATTGAAAATAAAACAGAAAGTGCAATATAACAAAAAAGGAGAAAATAGTATAAAATACATCAAAAAGCGGCAGATTTCGCTCTTTTTTAAAAAGAAGCACTAAATGGTCAGAGTTCAAGCCCCACCTGCGATCGCAGTATAAAAAATGTATAAAATTAAACTATTAGTGATCAGAGTTCAAGCCCCAGCTGCGATAGCAGTATAAAAAAATTTGAAAATAAACTCTTAGTGATCAAAATTCAAGCATCAGCTGCGATAGCAGTATTAAAATTTTATCAAATTAAACTATAAGTGTTCTCTTTTAAGCTTAATTATAAGAAAAGTTTGTTATACATGAAGAAAATTGCTTTAAAATCTAAAAACTTTTAAAATAGCAATTACTATTATATTAGAGCTTTTAAAAAACCTTTAGTTATTTAGTCTCCCCAGATGCTAAGGAATAAATTTTTCATTATCAAACAGTATCAACCGATTAATAAAAGAAATTATTGTGCTGAACTTTAAATCGATATTGAAATAATTCCACTTTTAATCGACTTCCTTTTATATTTGTGGCCGCGGAACTCAAATTAGACCTATTTTGGTTAAAAGGTGAACTTTACAGTTTGATTGATTTAAACAAAAGAGTTTAAACTTGAAAAAAATAAAACAACACTCTTTTAAGTTTTAACAAACTTGCTATAGTATGGCTCACAATAAAAAGTTTAAAAAAAAACTTAAATATTAAAGGGAGACATAAATTGTTATATATGGCCTTATCTTTTAAATCGTTATAGTTTAATACACAGAATTGTACACAGAATTTGTACTTCTTTGTCCACCATAATCACCCTTTAGGTTAATCAGTTTAATCTATGTGAAGTTGTCTTTTTAACTGTTATTGATGAACACCTACCATTGACACAAAGTGTGTGTGATAGTATGTATAAAAAATTAAAGGGGTGTCTTTATAGCGGACTCAATTTGACGTATAAGCCGTTCAAGTCAAACACTTGTGATTTAACCGGAACAAAATTATCTATTGAAATTCAAACAAAGTATTCATATCAATTTTCATTTCGTATTGTCTACCCTGGCGTTCTGTTTTAATGCTTTCTAATTACACTGTACAACAAAATCAAATTTTTTCAAAAATTACAAGGTCCGGGCTATAAATTCTGATAGAGGAGACAAAAAAAAAGATATACGTGTATCGGCGTTTTGAAAGTTTACATCTGGATTTCATTTGAGAGGGGGTTAAAATTTCCCAGCTCTGGCACATTCTTATTGTTAAACGGCATAAGAAACCATGTGACCCTTACATTTTAGGTAAAAAATGTGTTCAGCAAATTTATGTAAAATGTTACGGAGAACATTTTTGTAGAAATGTTAACCCTCTAACTCCTCAAGATATGGGTCTTTTTTGTCCTTCTTCTAAAAAATAGCAAAAAACACCATTAAAGCAGGGTTTTAGAGTGTTAAAATGTTCCACAAAAATGTTACCCGTTAAATTTTACTATAAGTCCCTGAATATACCAAAAAGGAAAATTCAACCATAAAGTCAGAAATGAGACGCAACAAAAGAGAGCTTAGGGTTAATTACGCATTTATTAAGAATTTTGTTTTAAATCAAATTTGGATAGCATTAATTACATTTTTTTAGCTCTGGGCAATTCCACTTCATTATCATACAATGTCCAGCATATTTCAGCGATAAGCGAATAAATGCTTTTACCTTTATCTTACGAAAATTGTTATTACTTACTGCCCTTTTATATACCTTTTATTACGTGTGAAAAGGGATAATAATTGTGGTTTTAAAAAATCTGTTTTAGAAAAAACCAATTCGGGAATGTCCATAGACCAAAAAAAAAACAGGTAAATATAAAAAAAAAATTTCAATTGAAAATTAAAAGGAAAATGTTTCATTTAGAATAACAAATTTGAAAAAGCAATTAAATTTAACGTAAATCAGGGGTGGAATCGTTACATCCGTGTTCGTATCGACAATCGTACAAAAAAAAAATTACGTGATACGTTAATCGTATGAACTAAATGGGATTATGACATACGATTGTAAACGGATAGTAATTTTTTTAATGAGTCACAATAGTTTTGAAATTAAAAAATTCTAGAGCTAAATAAAGAGTATTCAGGCTGGTCAGTTTTTAAAATTTTGTTGTTTGCAAAGGTTAAAACCGATTTTTTGCCTATAGCGCTCTATTCAAGGACTGCTGCTTCAATTAACACTTCTTCACTTGCCACCAGCAGCTTTTCTTCATAAAGGCTTCCTTCATTCTGGTTTTTCAATTAAAAAAAAAAAACTTTTTTCTTTGCTTGATACCTATTTTTGATCAGCCAAAATTATAAATATAAATATATTCTTGCAAAAATATAAATTGCGAATTTCCTATTTTAAAATTATAACATCATTAACTGGTGGTACTAGTGCGTTCATACACTTGGAAAGCTCATCCCATAGTCTGTTAGCATTAGATTTTAATATGCCCAATTAGGAAGTATGTTTTTTGCCAAATTTTTGTGTTCATTCATGAATCTTAGATTTAACTTATTGTAATAATAACTTTATCATAAACTAAAATTAAATTTGTTTAATTCGCACTTTTTTTTAGCGAATTTGTTGCATTTTTCATCTTATGCGAACTAAGTTTTGTTAACGTATGACGACAGTTCGTAAAAAATGTACGTACGTATGTACCATCCGTTAACGTATGTCATAATCCGAAAAACGTATTTTTACGATACGTGTTGTACGTTCACGGATGTAACGATTCCACCCCAGGTCATGTACAAAATAATGTAATTAGTAATTGTGGTTGTTAAAATTCCACAAATTTGGGAATGTCCCTAAATAAAACCAGGTACTAGAATAACAAACTGTTAAACCATTTTTACAAGTGATATTTTAAGTACTTGAAAAAGCTTTAAAATATTTTCTATAAATTATTTTAGTGTTCCATCAACGGGGCCATTCCTTCCATGATTGGCAACTAGAACGATTAACGATGGTGTTAACCATATTCAGCAAAGGCTTATTTTACTAACAGATTAGTAACGATAATTTCTACATACAATTTACATTTAAAACAAAAACCAAAAATATTTGTTTTCAGTTCCCGATTTGGATATAAATTATGTGAAGAATACTTAATTCTATGAAGTAGTGGTCCTACGCATTTATTATATGAGTATTCCCCTTGAATCTGTATTTTTTATAATCGTAAAATAATTGTTTTCAGCCAGAATAATGATAAAACAACACCTTATTGAGGCCATAAACACATTTTCAATTACTTCGCAAAATTATTTCTCCCCTTAAAGATTGTAAATAACAAGTAAGAGCGCTATATTCGGCTATGCCGAATCTTATATACCCTTCTCCATATAGTATATGTAAATCTAGTTCAGTGAAGTAATTCCATTAAAAAAGCAAATATTGGGGTGACAGAGATTTAAAAAAAATTGGTACTGCATATATATTATTTTACATAAAAATTTCATCAGCTCTTAATGATATTTCCTTAAAGATCTTTTCAAAATCTTTAAAATGATATCCATATTGATATTTTGAAAAATTGGAAAATTTCTAAGCTCCGTACCTCGGAAGATATGGGCGAGCTCCAATTTTTTCACTTGATGTTTTTTTTCTTATTTTTTAAAAATGCAGTTTGATATTCCTTTGCGGTGGTGAGATCCAGGTGAACATAATGACGCTACGTGCTACGTGTGCCAAAATATTTCCATATTAAAATTGAATAGATATAGGCGAAAGAGTTTTGTATACAAAACTGTGCCATCAGCCATGCTGCCATTTCCGCATTCTGACGAACTGCCAGTACCTGTGCTACAACTTCGAAGTCCTAGTCATTATGTTGATGGAACCATCGCTGAAACAGGAACCTTTTATTGCGTTCATATGTCAACAAAAATTCATTTTTTAAATTCCCATATGGATTACTTTGAGAACCAATTGTCAACAGAATCTGATAAGCATGGTGAAAAATTTCATCAGACATGCGCACCTATTGAAGGTCGCTATAAAGGTAAAAGCATTTATTCGCTTATCGCTGAAATATGCTGGACATTGTATGATAATGAAGTGGAATTGCCTAGAGCTAAAAAAAATGTAATTAATGCTATCCAAATTTGATTTAAAACAAAATTCTTAATAAATGCGAAATTAACCCTAAGCTCTCTTTGGTTGCGTCTTATTTCTGACTTTATGGTTGAATTTTCCTTTTTGGTGTATTCAGGGACTTATAGTACAATTTAACGGGTAATATTTTTGTGGAACATTTTAACCCTCTAAAACCCTGTTTTAATGGTGTTTTTTGATATTTTTGAAAAGAAGGACAAAAAAGACCCATATCTTGAGGAGTTAGAGGGTTAACATTTCTACAAAAATGTTCTCCGTAACATTTTACATAAATTTTCTCAACACATTTTTTACCTAAAATGTAAGGGTCACATGGTTTCTTATGCCGTTTAACAATAAGAATGTGCCAGAGCTGGGAAATTTTAACCCCCTCTCAAATGAAATCCAGATGTAAAATTTCAAAACGCCGATACACGTATATCTTTTTTTTGTCTCCTCTATCAGAATTTATAGCCCGGACCTTGTAATTTTTTGGTGTGTTGTACAGTGTTATTTATTTATTTTTTTCAATATAAAGTCTTTAATTATCATTCGTCAATTTATATTTCGATCGCTTACCTTTAGCAGACAAGTTCAAGTAAATTAATAAAAATATCCATGAGTATTTTTTAAGTCCTTTTGTTGTCAACAGCACTTGTTCGCGACGACAATGTTGTTCCATATATTCTTGTTGTCGATAAAACAAATGACTACTGTGTGGTTGTTTCTGCTCCCTTGGCCCGATAACAGGTAGTGATTTATCACTTTTTGTTGTTATTCCAATCTGGTGCACATCTTGCAACATAAATAGACAATGTTCTTGCTGTTTATATTCATTAGCATGTTGTTGCTTTTGGTGCTGTTTCTGTTGTTGCTGTTTAATTGGCAGTGTCCTGGTTGCAGCAATAACAGCTGTAACAATATGTTGTAGGTTTGCTAAACAAGCAGTCATCGTGCTCTGATAAAGGGCTGTTATTGAATTTAAACTTAAAGGTAGTATTGAAAATATAAATAGTTGTAACATTGTTATAATATTGTTGCAAAGTCTTTGTTGGTGATGTGATAAATATTGTTTTGATAAAGATGATGCTTTTGTTGTTGTTGTTATAGTTAATATTACCGGTTTCTTTAACCGTTCGTGTTCTTGCTGATGATGACAATTACATTGTTGATTGATTATTTTATATGTTTGTTTTAAATCTATTATCTCATGTTTGCGGTTTAATAATGAATGATGACTACAGCTGAAGCTGTTATTATTGTTGTCATGCTGTTGCTGCTGGTAATAGTAGTATTTGCATTTAGGTGGAGGTTTTTGAAAAAATTTTCTTTTTCTTTTACGTCTTAAGTAACGTTTACGTAAAGCCAGTCTTTGTTTTAAGTCATTTTGTGTTGAATGTATAAAAGCTTGTAAGTTTTGCTTGCTACACTTTCTGCTGGAGTAAGCTTTAAGCCCAAAGTTTAAAGCTTTATACTTGAGCTCATTTTTGTAGTAATTTTTATTTTTGTTGTTGCTTTTATTGCTTAGTTCATGAGTTTTTAAAGACAACCTTTTTTCTTTGTATATGATAGAAGCTGGCAAATGTTTTTCTTGTGATGGTTGTTGCTGATGAAAATGATTGTTACATGTATTGCTTAAACTTTTACATGATGAAAGCTTTAAGCTTTTTCTTTTGTAAAAGCTTTGTATTTTAAAATTATTTTTATAGATGATTAAATTAATTTTGGTTTTATGGCTTTTAAAAGCTTTAATAACTTTAAAGCTTTTAATACTTTTTCGCCTTGTCTTGTGATTAATGTAAAGTTTTTTATTTAAAAAATCGTTGTGCTGCAGCATTATAGGTGGTTATTAGTTTTTGTAAAGTTAATAAACCAACAGTTTTCTTTAATTTATAAAAAAATCCATTAAGCTGTTATTTTAAAGCTTTTCTTAGATTTATTTATTAATTTACTTTCAAAATTTTCTTAGAAAATTTTACAAAATTTCGTTTTAAATTATTAAAGTTTTTACTTTCTAATCTGGCGAGTATTTGCTTTATTGTTTTATGTTCTTTTGTGTATTTTATGTGGCGTTTTTTACTCAATGAATTTCGTTTTTGTATATTAAGTTTATATTATTATCAGTTCTTTAACAACCCAAGAGCTTTTATTTAATATTATTTTAATTATAATATTCTATTTATAAATAAAGTGCCTTTTTCGTGTTATATTTTTAGTTTCATATTATAATTTTGTGTTAAATTACTATTTTGCAGGTGTTCTTTTGTGTTTTTGTCTTTTCCTTTATATCTTTTGTTTCTCAATTTCTTCTGTAAATGCTACTACTGGTAGTTACGAGGTGCCTTACAAAGTATTAATTAAGTATTCTTCTTTTGCTTATGTTAATGGCAGTGACGTATACGGTGATATATATTTTGATGAAGATAATCTGCAAAGAAAGAAATAAAACAATAGAATTAAAACTTAAGAATATCTAGTAAACACCTACTTTTAAAACACAATGTTAGCAAAAGGTACATTTTTACAAAGAACAAATTTTAGAGCTATTTTAATTTTAGATGTACAAAAGATGTAAAGGTTTTCTAAAAATCTATAATGTAAAAAAAGTCATTTAATTTGAAATAACTTCTTTAAACATTACTTTTCTAATAAGATTATTTTTTCAAATTTATTTCTTATATATATACATTTAACATAAAATAAAATTATAAAAACAGTCTTCTTCAGAGGTTTGTTTTTTGAAATATACTTCGTAAAAAGGTACTTTTTATTCTTCTGCGGAAAAACTATAAAATCGCTAGGATGCGTTAGGTCAGGGATGGGCAACCTTTTTGTAATGCGAGCCAAAATTGAAAACAACCAAACTTAAGCGGGCCATTAACATTGGTTTTGCAGGAAAATGAAAATTATGTTTTAATGAAAGGGTGAAGAAAATTTTTAGAAGCTGAACAAAAATAAAATATGTATTTCTAGTAATAAATTTATAATACTTTTTACTACTGCCCTATAACAAAAAATTAATAACAAGTAGCATAATTATATAAATGAGACACTTGCCACCGCTTATTTATGGATTTGGTACTTATGTCTGGTTCAGCTTTAGTAGTAGCAAATACCAAGCTACTTTCTAATTCTCGTCTGTAATTCGCGATCTATATTTTGATTGTAAAAAAAAATTCGCGAATTTTGTTCACATTTGTTAACAAAAATTGAATTGAAAATACATCAAAATAGAATTATTTACTGCTTAAATCCATTAATCTTTTTCAAAGTCTTGCTGCAAGGCAAATAAAATATTAATATATTTTTGTTTTTCGTAACTATATTTAACGTTACTTTTTCTTTATGATTTTTAGAGACCGTTTTATGTTGTTGTTTTATATCTTCGTATGAATACAAGACAAAAGAATGCTGCTTATATGGGCCGGCCACCATGTAAATTTTAAATTTGTTCACGGGCCGCAGTTTATGCGTAAGTGGGCCGCAGTTGGCCAGAGGGCCGTAGGTTTCTCACCCATGCGTTAGATCATGAAGACTTTAAGTATCTCAGCTAAAATAAAAAAAAGGTACCAGACTTCATGAGAAAACCATTAGGTCGGAAAACGACTCTAAATTGTTAATATAAAATACCAATTGGTAGCCAAAAATAGTTAAAAAGTAAAGTGGAGAGAAAAAGGGCTCATGGAGCTGTTAGTGTGTCTCCGTAAATAAATAGTTTTCAAAACTTCAAAAGGTCTATTCTTAAAACAGAAATTATCTAATGTATTTTTTAACGACTTTTTTAGACGAATCTAACGAATCATTTTTCAACAGTAATTTGTATACAGTAGTTTTTATACACATTTATTGTAAACGGTGTATTTTCCACCAACTATTATTTTACCTACTTATGATAAGTTTTAATACATTAAAAAATAATTAATTTTAAATGATGGTGCTTTTTTAATAGGTACTTTTTTAAATGGGTTTTTTAATTAACTTATTATTTTTTATTTTGTGCAAAAGTGCTCAAAGATAAAAAGATTGTACTTTTAATTTAAGGAAGTTTTTTCAAAAGGCATTTTTTTAAGATTACTTTTCCTTTTTTAATATCGTTTATCACGCTCTGAAAGGTATTGCTTTTAAAAGTAAATATTTCACGTTGTATCAAAAGTTATTTTTAGAAAGCAGCCAACTTTAGTTATTCTATAGATCTTTGAACATTCGGCTCCAGTAATTATATTTAAAAATTGTGTCCTACATTATAAGCTATTAAATTTATAACTCGCTTGCTTGTTCAAAGTGAATTGAATTATAAAATAATTTTTTTTACCGGTAACATTGTCCTCTGATTAACGCATATTTTAAAGATTCCAAAATATCAAAAACAATCATCGTTTTATGCTGACTTTTACATACAAACGCTTTAACTTTTGATTCCTGATAGTATGCTTGGATTTTATTTTTTCTCATTCCTAATCCCCTCACATTTCCTATACTGAAAAGCAAACTTTTTCGATAAAAAATTATCCAAATACCTAAACCTCCACACATACAAACTCTCCTGCTTCTACACCACTATCATAGTGATTTAATAATTCCTAAAAACTTTTTGCTGCAGCTCCACACTTTACTACATCTATTTTATTTGCCTGTGTTTACACTAAGCCTATGCTTCTAGAAAATCCTAATGTCAATCATAAAACTTTGTAAGCACTGTAGCTGCACTATTAATTTCTCTGACACAATGAACAATAATTTTTTATTATTTGAAAAAAAGAACATATCTTTTTCCTCTTTTTTTCGGGGAACAGTTTTCATTACGGGGGTTGAAAGTTTCCAACAAAAACATATGAAATAATTAATTTCTTTTTTTGTAGCTTTTAATAGCTGACATTTTGATAAAATATGATTTATTATCCTCTGAATCATCTAAAATAAAAAACAGGAGAAGAAGAAAAACCATTAAAGTTTTATGTTAAGTGGTTTCAGATTAAGAAATCAAGTTTTATATTTAAAAAACGAAGTTATATTGTGCAGATTAAATGTATCACTAAAATATAATAAATAATTTAGGCAAATTAAAGCTGATATAAAGCTGCCAGATCATTGTTTCCTTAATGAGGTTTTCTGCTTAACAATAATACTTCCCATCTTATGACTAAAATGATATCAACTAGTATTACTTCATACTTTAACCCTTTCAGACATTTTGTCCAATATATTGGACATTTCTGTTTCTCTTTTTGTAGTCATTTACTGTTGAAGAAAATAAACAAATTTTTACAGTTAATATCGTTGTCAAAAGAGTGTTTGCTAGTTTATATGCACATGTGATTTAAGCATCAAATTGTTCATAACTGTTTGTAAAATTAAGTCATTTTTATACGTGCATTCACTCCGTAAGATTTAGTGATATTCTGTGCTAGTTTAAAGTGATTATAACATTATTGTAAGCTATAAAAAAATTTGTAAGTATTAAATGAGTATATTTTAAGCTTTTTGTATATTTATATCAATAAATTTCATAATTCTATACCTTTATAAACGTATTTTAATGCATGTCCATATATTGGACAAATTTACTTTGCGGGTGTAGTATTTGGATTTTGCAAAGGAACATCTACTTACGAATATTGCTGCATCATTTCATGAAATGGCTTCAAAACGCAACTAAGTGATGCAGAAGACGATGAGATTGAATACCAGTTTCCTTCTATACAGTTGCCTGAGCAAGTGGTGCAAGTTAATAGCCACGAAATATTGATGGAAGGAATTGAAGATGAAGAAGTTTTAGATGAGATTGAGGTCCCTAATCTTTCGGAAATAGAATTTAATACTTATGGAATTCAACTAAGCCATGTAGTAGAATTGGTTCCACAAAGCTCTTGCCATGATTTTATAGGCACCAATATTCAATTTACTAAGAAAAAAAATATTGTCTTCATATTATGATGAGCTATTTAAAATTTCCTCGAGTTCGTATGTACTTTGATAAACGTTGGGGAATGCCATTGTTTTATGAAAATATGACAGTCAATCGCTTTTTTTATTACGAAACAATCTTCATGTATCAGATATTTCAGCACGACCAAAGGAATGTAAGGATAGGATGTACAAAGTAAGGCCTGCAATTGAACAGGAAAATCTCTACAACGACGAGCAAATTATTTCGTTTAAAGGAAAATTTACTGGGCTGCAATATATAAAAGGCAAGCCATGCCCTTGGGGTATCAAAGTGTTTTTTTCTGTGCGGTAAAAGTGGAATGTCCTATGATTTTATTATTTACCAAGTTGACAAGACTGTAGGAAGTGGATCAGCGGTTGTACTGCAATTAGCAAAGCGCATTCCAATAGAATCTCAGGGACATAAATTATATGGCGAAGAGGTGCGACAAAAAAACATCAAAATATATTGAAGTAAATCGCCCCGAAGTTGTGCGCTTATACAATGAAAATATGGGTGGAGTAGACCTATTTGATCAAATGCTACAGTACTATAGAATAAACATTCGTACTTCAAAATGGACCGTGCGTTTAATAATGCATTTTGTTGATTTAGCGCTCACTGCTTCATGGATGGAGTATAAAAAAGCGTGTGAATTGAATGGAGTTTCACAAAAAATATATTAGATTCTCTGAATTTTCGTGCTGACGTAGCAAACGTTCTAATCAAATTGCAAAAAAGGGATAAAGATATTGATATACCCCGTAAAGGCAGACCATCCCGAACTCCAACATGTCCTTCAAAAACCACTCCACAAAGCAGCAATTCGCCGATTCAAAATGAGCTGTTGGAAAATACACTCAAACGCAAAAAAACTAGTCAAGCTGCTCCAGCTAAAGAAGTTCGACTCGATAATCACACTTACCAGAATTTTTGGAAAACCCTAACCCAGGACGATGCAAAATGGATGGTTGTTCGAAAAAAACATTTATAATTTGCAAAAAATGTAAGGTATATCTCTGCGTAAAACGCGAAATTAATTGCTTTGTAAATTATCAAATATTATATTTGTCTCATTTAATTACACAAAAAATTTATTTACAAGAAACATTTCACCAAGTACCTTTGTCCAATATATTGGACATCACGTGGCGGCCAGGGGAAACGCCTAACCCCTAATTTGACTAAAGATTCTTAATTAGCACCCTCAAATTTGCTTACACAGAAACTTTCAGATTTTTATCTCAACTAATTCTCTTTAATGTCTGAAAGGGTTAAGAAAAGCACGAAAAATACTCGAACCAGTTGTCTGGCAAGTGTTTGAACACAAGTCAAGTGGAAAGCAGTGATTTCTTAAAAAATTACTTCAATCTACGTAGGAATAGCATACGCTGAAATCCTGCAGTTATGTGTGAATCTGAATATAGGTCGGACTTTATTTTCTGTTTTATTTATTTCATTAGGAGCTCGATTATTCCTTCACTATAAACATGTAAAATATTTGTTATTTGTTTGTTATTTGTGTCTATTTCTAAATCTTAACTATGGCACTGTGGACTGCTAAATAAAATTCAATTTTTTAAACATTTTAGTCATAAATTTTAAAGAAAAACTAAATGATCAAATAATTTGTTTTTTTAGTTTGGAAAAAATTGTTTTAAGTGACTATTAGATCAATTGTAGGTCAGATGAAAAAATACTAATTTTAAATATGTTTGGTTAAGTATTGATTTAGAAATCTTGTAATAGCAATCTTTTCAATAATCTCTTGTAAATAAAACATATTGTTTTGTGAATATGGAAGTAATTTCTAATTAATTAAGCAATTTGTAAGATTTCAAAATGAAAATATTGTGCCTTTTCATTATTTTGCCACACCGTTCAAACTTACCTAGCGTCTAATTACTTAGAAAAGAAAATTTAATTATTATGGTTAAATAAACTAAAACCAATAATTTAAAAAATTTCAGCAATGTTTGGGTTGAATGTTTGTTATTATCTGTGAAGCAGAAGCAATAATCAATAATTAAAACAATGTTTTATTTAAACTAAACATTTTATAGTTTGTAGCAAAATAAAAAAAACGGCTTTTTTTTTTATTTGAAAACTGTTTGTAGTCTTTTTTTAAGTCCAATAGAACTTTAAATTTAAAAACATTAATACGGCTTCCGCAGCTTTTCTTAAGGAATGGCAAGACTGATGTCTAATTTTGTTACATTTTTTTTAAATTGGCCTCCAAGGCGTCAATTGTGTCGATTTTATTAATAAACACCAGGATCTTCACTTGGTCTCCTATGAAATAAACGAGAGGTACCAAATCGCACGACATTGAGGCCAATATACAAGTTCATTTCTCAAAATTAATAATTGCGATCGTTGTATCGCACGCAGAACTTTTCTGTTGAAATCATAACTCGCCCAAGTTAATATCATTAATAGTTTTAAGCAAAAAAAAAAAAAAATTAATCATGAGTCGCTAGTGATCAAGTCGACTCTAACTTAAGTTTTTGGGAAAATAACTTTCAATTAAGCCAACAGTGTGTTAACTGAATTTTAAGCCCAAAGAAGGCGTCAGTGCTTTAAAAGCCAGACAAGTTCGATTTTTCATAGTTTTTCATATAACAAGCAATATTTCTTCAAAACGTAATACTTTGAAAAATCATCTAAATTAAGCTTTGGAATCTTTGCTAATTTTACACCACAGCAGGAATTAGTTTTAGGAGTAAATTTTAAAATATGTAAGAAATTGCACGACGAATTTGTTTTTAGAAACATTATTTTATTTCTTTTTTTAAAACTAATTTAATGATTTTAAGGAATCAAAAAAAAAAAGACAAAAGTAATCTGGGTCGTATGATTAATATTAATTTTGTGAAAATGAAATATACTTATGGTGTATGATTAATATTAATTTAATGGGAATATATTGTTATTATCATATTTTTGTTATTTTTCTCGCGTGGTTTTAAAGATTTTGCTTAAAATGTAGCTTTATTCAAAGCACTTCCACTAAAATAAATGTTTGGAAATAAATAAAGAATTTTTAATTTTTTAATATAATTTTCCTGATTGACTGCTTTTAATCATGTAGTTTTCTTCATGTAACCAAAACTAATTGATCTTTATTTATCATTAATTTATTTCTTTTTATAATTTTTTACTTTTGCCCATATTTCCTTTGTATTCCTTCTCCAAAAATGAGGAAGTATTCTTAATTTATGTTAAACATAAAAAACAAATTCATTTAAGAAACACCTTTAATACTTGCTTGACTGCTATAATTTTCATTAAACAATTTCCTTTACGATCTTTCTCAACAAAGACAACAAATAAAATTGATAGAAAAAATGAGCCAGAAGAAAAAAATATTCTAAAACAAACTTTTCCTCTGGCAAAACAATTGGCAACAACACAAACTGCATTTATTGTTCAGCTTGAGTTTTCTCCACAATATTTTTTCATTGTCTTCACTTGGTTACTGGGTGTGTGTGTGTGATTGGCAGCTGGCCAAAAAACGTACACAAAAAAAATGAATAAAAACTATAAAGAGCTGCTTATTGCTGCTACGAATGACTAGCGCTGGCAAGCAGTGGTGGTAACCAAGTGTAACGTTGAATGCAATACAATTGCTTGTGGTAATAGTGGTAAAAAGCAGCCATTAACAATAATTTTACAGACACACACACACACCCACAATAACGGTAGACACCGTCATATACAACATACATTTAGGAACCAACAAATAATTATTGTTAGCAGTGTGTGTACATAAAAAAACATGACTCACCGTTTCGCTGTTGCACTTGGATGTCAAAGGAAAAGGTGCAAAATGTATATTATTGTTAAAATTCAGTATAAAGTGTATTGTAACCAACAAATTGTAAAAAGAAATCATATTACCACACTCAACCGAACTTTGTTTATTATAAAAAGATCCCTGTTGCGGTGTCATGACAAGCAGGCTTAAAGATATTTACTGTTATGTTAACATTTCCTGTTGTTGTTTTCTATTTAATTCATTTTTATTTATTTTTCAAATTAAATTTAATTTATATTTCCTAAATACAAGCGATATATCAAATCACTTATCAGGAGAAGTAATAACAAAAAAATTACCACAAAATAAAAAAAAAATATAATAGAAAAGGAAAAGAAAAGATTCCATAGAAACTAATTTCTCTCAAACACTTTTCTAATACATTAAGATTTTCCGGTTTTATGATTTTATAGTTTTTTGTTTTTGTTTATTGTTAAATTGCAATCATGCACACACACATACAAACATCACACATTATAATACATCACATGCACTAGCAGTTTAAGTATCAAGGGGATTTTGTTCAAGCCTTAAAGTATGCAACTCTTTATGATTTTCTATTTGATGATGGCTTTTGTATGTGATTTGAAGAATACTTGAACAATATTGCATTAAGCTCTTTTGATATATAATTTTCTTTGAATTTATAAGCAATAAATATTTTGTATAACAAAAGGATGTTGTTTGGCTTTTGTTTTAAAACTATTAATAATTTATTACTTAAATGGAAGTAATTTAAATGTGATTTTAATTTAATTTATAATCCTCTATAAGGAAATTTTTATAAACGACCATTAATTAAATTAAAATAGTATAAGGAAATTGTTCGTTTCTAACTGTTATGATTAGGCGTTATCAATAAAGAAAGTTGATTAAGTGTCGCTTGCCGTATGCATGTCTGTTAACACTTATAATCTCTCTTTTTAGTTGTTGTTCCCTCAAGCACATAGATTAATAGAATTAAGCGTCATATAAAAATAAAAGAAGCCACATAACGCTGTAACTTAAATAGAAAATTGAGAAAAAAAATGTCTCAAAAAATTGCATGGTGTAAATCTGGACTTACTGTTTATACTTTGATCACACAAGTTTTTGGGCAACTTTCTTCTCCATTCTAACATTTTATTTTTTTCATTTTTGTTCTTTATCAAACAAACGTTGGCCATGTGTGAAATCATGGCATCGCTCAGCTCCTTTACTAACCAAACGTCTTCACTCTGAACGAAAACAATATTGCCTTTCTTGCCTTGCAGCAGTGTAATGTTGATTTACTGTTTTATTTAAACTTTTACTTAAGGTTAGAGATTCGGCTTTGCTTTTTATTCTTCTCTCAGATTCTCTCAGGTTTTCTAAACTCTGTGTTTGAGTTATTTTTCAAAGTCAATTAACGTCATGCATTAATGTATTAATGTGATCTATATAGGATTTAGCGGCACACTATGAATATCATGGGTTCAGAATGTTGTTTAAATATAAAGTAAATTTCATTTAGATATAATGAAAATCTAAGTGTTATGCATATCCGTCTCTGTAATATTTATTTGCTTGCTGTATATAAACATTCTTTACCAACAGATATTCAGTGAGTTTCCGTAGTGTAGTGGTTATCACGTGTGCTTCACACGCACAAGGTCCCCGGTTCGAACAGTTAAAATCAAACAATTTATTTTTAATTTTTGAAATTTTTAGTTTTATATCAAATGAATAATTTTAATTTATAAACTTAATACAAAAGAAAACTTATTTACAAAATTTTTTTTTTCAATTTTTAAAGTAAACAGGAAAGTTAAACACTAGCAGAATTCAAAGCAGACATTTTATTGATCGCGACAATCATCATCAGCATTCATCGCATACTTTTAACTTGGGTTATGCAAGTCTGCCTTACCAACTTATTTAATAAACATACGATTAAGGTTCCTACATAACTAATAAATATGAAACCTACACACAACACACAGCTTTTTTCCTTTGTTCTCTTTATTAATCGTCACATATGTTGTTCTTGTTTTCTTCTAATCGTCGATTTAACAACAAATAGAATTTTTATTTCATAAATTAAAATATTTTATTTTTTCAATATTATTGTTTTTTATCTTTTAAAATCAATAATCTTTTCTATTTTTAATGATCACTAGGTCAGTATTTAAAATAAAAATATTGTTTATTATTTTTAATTTTTTTAATATTTCACCACACCGTTGGATGCCATGTTAAGAAAACAGGAAACCAAAATATTAATAATAAGTTTTTTTTTCAAACACAATAATAAATTAAAAATATATGTAAAACAAGCTTCGAAAATTCAAAACCGAAAAACAAAAGACAAAATATTCCAAAAATCTAACATATACATATGTACATTCTCTAAATTTTCAATACTCAAAAAATAATTAATGTGCTGCTTTTAAATTACAGGCGAACAACTCGTCTGAAAAATTTATACGAGGGCTGCTATATACATTTCTAGCCTGGCAACACTGAGTGCTGCCAAGTGCAATCTGACATTTCCATTGGAAAGTTTGTCATTTTTAAGCATAATCGTACTCAAAACGTTTTGACGTATGACCATTATTTGTGTTGTTTACAGTGACTTGAAAAATTAATATAGAAAAAAATGGAATTAATTCGTGAACATTTTCGTGCCATCATTTTTCACAACTTTCGACGTGGATTATCACGACAAGAGCGCATTGATGAACTTAAATCTTTGTATGGCGATGAAGCACCATCCTATAGCACTGTGAAAAATTTGTATAATGAATTTAATCGTGGCCGAAGCTCACTCAAAGATGAATTCCGTGAAGGTCGTCCAAAAACTGCTGTTGTGCCAGAGAACATTGATGCCGTGCGTGAACTCATAATGCAAGATCGACATGCGACATACCGAGAGATAGAGACATCCTTGGACATTTCTTCCACCAGCATACATTCGATACTGCATGAACACCTGGCCGTAAAAAAGGTTTGTTCTCGTTGGATCCCGCACAATTTGAAAGTCGCTCAAAAAAGGCTCTTGTCGATTGGTGCAAAGAAATGCAAAAATACGATTGCGGTGCTTCAAAAGACGTTTATACAATCGTCACAGGTGACGAATCATCGATCTATGCGTATGAGCTCGAAACGAAATAACAATCAACCGTGTGGGTCTTCAAAGACGAGCAAAATCCAACGAAAGTTGTTCGTGGAAGAAGCACTTCGAAGCAAATGGTCGCCTGTTTCTTCGGCAAAACTGGTCATGTGGCGACTGTTCCGCTTGAGCAACGTAGGACGGTCACTTCTGAGTAGTACACTACAATTTGTTTGCCTGAAGATTCAGTTGACACAAGATCTTCTTCCACAAAACCATTTACGCTGTTTTACATATGCCAATATGATGTAACAGCTCGCTCATGACAACTTTTATGAAAAAATTTTAGTGAGTGACGAGTCATATTTTCAATTAGAATAATATATGAATAAGCAAAATAGTCTTTTCTGGGCAATGGTAATCCCGAAATTGTTCATCATTTGCATCCATTAAAAGTAATAGTCTGGTGTGTAATTTGGTCAGGAGCAATCATTGGTCCTTACTTTTTTGAAAACAAAAACGGCGTAATAGTAACAATGAATGGTGAGCGATATCATGATATGATTGAAAACTTTTTAAGGCCACAGTTGCACGCTTGATTAATATGTGGTATCAACAAGAGGGTGCCACATCGCGTGCACCCAGTATTACAATGGAACTGCTGCGAGTAGTTTAACTTACCAGCAAAATATTTAAAGAAGTATATACATGTACGAAATTCATTTGAAATTAAATTTTCTCAGAAAGGCAAAACTTCATAAAAAATATAAAATATCCAACTAAATCAAAAGCCGAACAAAATATACGAAATTAAAAAACACAATCTTTTTAAAAGCTGTTAGTGCATTGAAAATTTGTCAAAGTTTACAGCAAATTTATATTCTAAAAAATTACGCTTTAGCAAAAACCAAAGATTTTTTACCAAAAAATAATAAGAAAAATAATAAGAATAAAATGCACAAAAAATTTAAAATCTGTGGTTTATTTAATATTTTTGTTTTATAAATTACAAAAAAATGATTTCAGTTGTTTAAGCATCATCATAAATAAAATCTCTTAAAAATGCAAGTCCATAAAAAATTAACACAACACTCTTCATCTTTCATCTCTATATAATCTTTTATTAAGCATCATTTCTTAAATGTCTTTGAACATAAAATTTGCATTAATATGACATTGATAATAATTGTTAGTTTGTCGTGATGTCTTTGGTTGGATTAAGTGTCAAATGCAAAACAGAAAAATGCAAAAGCCATTAAATTTAATATTTCAATAAGTGCCACAAAAAAAAAGCAACAACAAACACGCTTAAACTTACTTCAAAGATAAACACTAGCAACTTGACACCTGCACGGGTTCAGCAGGTAAAATTTAACATATTCCTTTACTAACAGTGTTTGCTTCACTAGTTGTTGCCTTAATGGCAAAAGTGGCGTGGAATATATAAAATGTTTTCTTTCTTACTTTAAACAAAATTATTCATTGCAAATTTTCCACCAGAGATACTTAAACTATAAAAGTGTCATATGTAAATAATATAATGCCACATGCTGCAATTTGGCTAGAGCGTGAGCATAACACAGAAATATGTATCAAAGTATTAAAACAAATGAAGGTTATTAGAAGAGAAGCTAAAAAATTTTTGGAAACACAGTAATACAGCGTATGTTATACAACGACAGTAAATTTTCGTGGAAAATAATTAATGTAATATCATGTGCCAAAAAAAAGGTTAGAAGTAAAAGTTATAATAACAATAATATATAAATAAGAAACAAAGTAGGTCATGTATGAATTTTTAATAATTTTCTAGGCAGTTTAAGCCTACGACAGCAAAATGTCAAAAAAGTCTTATAAATAAAATGATTTGTTTTTTGCATAATTAAAATTTTAATGCAATCACTAATGCTTTTTAGGTTTTTGTTTTTAGGTAAAACGCACACATGCAGGTGAAATTGTATATTAAATAATTTTTTCTAATTA
The DNA here is from genome assembly GCA_916610165.2 of Gymnosoma rotundatum. NCBI lineage: Eukaryota > Metazoa > Arthropoda > Insecta > Diptera > Tachinidae > Gymnosoma > Gymnosoma rotundatum. The sequence goes on from OU744337.1 coordinate 38,029,350, forward strand.
TGCAAATAAATTTTACTTCTATAAATTGTATAATTTTGTTGTTGTTTGAATCAATAAAATTTTACTCCAATGTGTATGCACAAAGGTAGAAAAGTCATCTTCAAATAGTTCTTTTATCAGCTGTTCGCATTGAGAGGCATTTTCCAAAGATCTATGATTACTTTCGAAAATAATTCGTTAATATAAATAATTAAGAATTTCTTTGAATTTTAAAAGATACCGAACTTTACCAAAGGCTTTTAGTTTTATTTCGTCGAATTGTACGATTTCTTAAAGAATTTTCACCAAACCCCTTTTAATTTTTTTTTTAATAAAATTTCATAAAATAAGTCCAGATTTACACTATGCAACTTTTTGAAGCTTTTTTTTCAGTTTTATATTTAAGTTACAGCGTTATGCCTTATCTAAAAGTAAACATTAGCAACAGGAACATCCCCTTAAAACTCAAGCAATACCATATTGCTTACTCCTCCATGTTAGTTTCATGAAAAATTGCATAGTGTAAATGCCGTATAAGTAGATATTACTCCAAGCAAAAATTTTAAAATTAAAAAAAATTCGAAATTTGTACTCCAAAAATTTCAATTTGATTAAGAAATCAACAAAGCAACCTAAAAAAATTAAAATGCCTGTAACTGCTAATTTTATTAAGTACTCATAAATTCGCCAAAAAAAAAATTAAATACCATCAAAATTGGTAAATAAAATAATCAAGTTTTAGGGATAATTTCTGAATTTATCTACAAATTAAAATTTCAGTAAAAGTCGGACAACTTTAAAAGAAAATCAAAATTGCACCATAAATACTATAAAGCACTAATATAGCGATATTAAAAAAAAAAAAAACTAAATTAAAAAGTAATCAAAGTGAACTTAAAAAAATAGCGCCGGTAACGAGTTAACTCGTGTTTTTATGGCCGAACTTTGCTGACCGGCCACGAGTAAACTAGTGATGCGCTTTTTTTTTTTTGCATCGCTGTTGTTTTCTCTGTTGGCGACCATGCAGTGCAATTCTTAGTCAGTATAGCACAAACCGTTTCTCTCACTTATAAGACCTGCCAAATCTTTTGTTGTAAAAAATATTTAATAATTAAAAAAATTAAAAAAAACAATGACGGAACGTAATGAAGAACCTTTCAATGAATTATACGCGGATTCTTTATCTGATTGTCCGAGTGATTGTGAATCAAATTGTGGTAACTGTGTTAATAAGTTATTATTAAGTTATTAAAGTTTACTTTTATTGTTTTACTTCCACATCCAATTACGAAATAATAGCCGGTGACATGAGATAAATTTTTAGTAAAATTACCGGTCACCAATGTGTTAATAGAAAAGACAAAAGCCACAAAAAATAGATTTTTAAATAATATAAAATATCACCAAAGGTACTGAGATTTAACATAAAAATTTTAGAATCATTTAAAATCTAAAATCTGTCTTTCGAGGTCAAAAAGTTTTTAATACCAACGAAATATCAGCAACAACTCAACGCATGAAACATCTTAATTTCACTTAAAATTCAAACAATAAACTTTATTTAAAATATAAGAAGAATATTAAAACTATCTGCAAAGCATCGCACATTCATAAATTCTTCACAACAATCAGGTGAGTGATATTGGAACGACATCTACTTAAGTGAGAAGCAGAAGAAAATAAAAAATTAAATAAAAATGATTTTCATTCATTGGTAAACCAGAATTAAGCAGAAAGAAAGCAGAAATAAATGTATGTAACGATTTATAAAGAAAACAACGAAATTAGCTCTAATATTGATTGATTATGATTATTCCTTAAGTTCTTATTCAATAAATATTTTGGTTAAATAAATTATGTTTATAATGTATACAATCAAAATTAGCTACTTTAATCGGGACAATTAAAAAATAAAACAAATTTTTTACGGAAATTGGACGATTTAAGTGTATAAAAGAACCGAAAAAGGTCAGCCGTATACAGTGGAGAAAGAAAAATAGAATTATTGTTGGTTATTGTTGTTTTTGCTTAAACTTTGATTTTTGTCTTTGCTTTATTATTTGGACAAAAATGGTTAGTTTCAATTTTAAAATTTTTTTTCCCAATCAGGATTTTAACCACCGATTTAATAAATGAATAAAATTTGACTTTATTTTCGGCCTTTTTGGTTCTTTTTAATTTAATTTCTAAACATTTTTAGAAAGACAAATTATATTCAAATGTATGCGGACGTTTTCCAAAGAAAAAAAGAAAAAATAAAATGCTAGAGTCTATTTTTTTTATTTTATTTATTTAATTAAAATTTTTGTTTAATTATCAATTTTTAATTATTTTCTTTAAAAATACGGAAAATTTTTTTAAATAATATGTCTTTGTTAATAAATTTATTAATAAAAATATACATAAATAAAAACTATTTATTTGCTTTTACTAATACCAAAAATGTTCGAATGAAAATTATTTTAGAGATTAAAAAAAAGATAAGCACAAAAATTTAGGCATCAGAAATTAAAAATGGAAAACGAACAATTTAAAGTTTTTATAAAAAACAAAAAATTAAGAAGGGTATAAAAAAATATTTTGTACTAAATTTAAAAACAAAACAGGAATCTTTTAAATGTATAAATATTTGTAATGAATAATTTAATTTTGTAGATACAAGAAAAATAAAAAAATACTGTTTTATATACATTATATTTTTAGTACAAAGAAAAATAAAATTAATAGATTGAAGTTTTTGAAGTGATTTTTTTAGTTTAAGTGACAATAAATAAATGATATTAGCAACTAATGCTGGAAACACAATTGGAACGAACGATGAATTTCGTCTAGCACGACGATTACGTCTCTAAAAGTTCGCTGCGTAAATTCGTAGTGTGGACAAAAAAGTAACAACTGTTATGATCAACAAAGTTGTTTGCTGCCTATGACAAAAAAAAGTTAACATTTAAATAAAATGAGGCAAAAAATTTTGAGTTTTAGAAAAATTATTAAAATAATAAACATCATGTTCACTTTTGTCCATATTTAAATTTGATTTTTTTTCCATATGACAGCTGATAGTGTTACCAAAGAATAAAATAAAAAAATAAAATAGTTATACAAATAATCAAACATTAAAAAAAGCTATTAGTAGGCAATTTATGGAAAATAATTGTGGATGTTTAACTTAATGATGTATATTAAGAAAAAAAAAATACTTTGGGCAAAAATAACTTTATTTACTAATATATTTAAAAACTAAAAAGAGAAACGAGAACCCTGTACTTGTTTGCTTGTCGTTCGTCGCCGTAAGAAATAGAAATAAATCTATCGGAAAGTTCGTTACGCACGACGAATTTCGTCAACGGTACTGTTGTGTTATTTTCATATGCACCAACTAACTTTCATTTCTGACGCCGAATATCCGCAACAAAAAATTCTTCGTTCGTCCCAACTGTGTTGCCAGCATAAGTAGTCAATTTATTGATTAACGTTGTATTTAGTTTTAACAGTAATAAGTCCTCTAAGTGTTATGCTCTTAAATTTCAGCGGTTCTTCGTAAAGCGCTAAGAGATCTTTCAAGCGATACTTGGTTTGCAGGCACTACTAATGGTACATCTGCAATTGTTGATGTTATAGGAGATTTAAAACTCTTGCTTTTCAAAATGCTAAAATATTTGTTCCAATTGTAAATTTTATTGTAAATTATTTTTGTACTATAGTTTTGCAATGGATTTCTGATGAGAGCATCATATATAACTTAAAAGATGTAAAAATATATAAAAACGTTATTTCAAATTCAATGGACAAAAAAATGTTTATTATTTATTTTTTACTTAAGAAAATTTTTAGTAATTGACTTTAATTGTGCTTGATTCCTTCAATTATAAAAAAAAGATTCCAAATAATAAATTTTCTTATTTAAGAAAATGTTTATTTAAAAAAATTATTGAATATTTTAAATTGACCTTTTTCGTTTCCTTTCTTTTAGCTTATATAGTTTTAAGGTCTTTGCTTATTATAAATGTAATAAAAAACTATTATTTCAATTTTATCCAACGTTTCGCTGGTATTTTCCAGCTTCTGTAAGGATTAGTTTTGTTTGATATATAGTTTTTTAGTCAATTTCGCACACTTATGTATACTAAACAATATTTATTTAACGCACCATAACATAAAACACAAATTATTTAACAAAAACAAAATTAACTTAAAAGTATAACATAAGCAATTAAGTAAAAACTAGTATCACAATTGGAGCAAAAATCACTAAACTAACTAACCTAAAAAAAATATTTTTCAATTATTTAAATTTCTTAAAAACAAAACTTTGGGGTATTTTTCTCCTTTGTTTTCAACCGATTTTGTTTATTCTTTTACCTGCTTGCAGATATTTTCGAGCTTTAGTGCACCGACTTCTCATTTTATTAAGTATTTAAGAAATAAATGATTCCTCAAACTACTACCACTACACATGCACGAAATACACATGTATTGAAAATATGAGTTTTACATAAAATAAACAAAGAAAAGAGTGTTCAATGCTAAACTTGTTCGATTTTTCTAGTAAATATTTCAACCCACATTCAAAAAAAAAAAAATACTTTTTTTTGTCAATCAATAATTTTTCAAAAATCTTGTTTTTCTTAACTTTTAATTAAAAATAGAAATGAAAATAGATATAATATTTATTTATATATTAATATCGCCACTTAAGTGTTTTATCTGAAAATTTATATTTTCTATTATTTTATTTACATATTTTTTTTTCAATAGAAACCCTCATGGCGCCATCTAATGTTACAATCATTATCATTACCATAAAGTAATTTTTGATATTATTCTCAATTGTTTCGAATAAAAATTTTCTTTTATTATCTAAAGCTCTTAAATTTTTATGCTTTTATTTTCTTTCATTTTTATTTTTAATGATGTTCTTAAGAAAGTTAATTTCAACAAAGGAGTTGTTGCATTTATACTTTCAGTCAGTTAGTCAGTTTGTTAAAAAGAAATTCGCTAAGAGTTGTTGTAGCTAGTGGCTGATAAAATCCTGTGAAAAGTTCATTATTGTTTGCAGGAACAATGATGATGATGTATTTTTAATGAAAACTACTAGATTAAGGTCATTACTAATACAAGTAATAGTCAGAGAATGAGAGTGTATGTATGTATGTGTTTTTAACTGTTTATATTTTTATAAGTATGCATTAATGAAATCTTGTGTTTGCTGATGTGTGAGTTTTCGGTTTAATGTTTAAACTAAAGTGTTTTTGCATTTATATGACAGAGAGTATTTTATTTCTTGTCCGTCCTGGAGTGCAAACTTATTTTACGTGCCATTAAAAGTCTTTCTTCTAAATTTAATAGTTTTTTTCAGTTTATTGCCATCTTGCCGCCAGCTAAGTTGTTGTTTAAGCTATAGAGCTAAACGATTAAATAAGTTTATATAGACTCAATAGATTTTCATTGCAAGTGACTGGCAATGAAGTGTAAAATGCTTGATATAGAAAATATTAAAAATTAAAATTATTTTAACTTTTTTTATATTTTTATATGAAACTAAAAGGAAAAGTTATTCTTTTATTGTTGGGTTTTTTTAATATGCAGTTTACCACAGTTTTGGAAATTAGAAATTAAGTGTGCGTGACCACCTCGTTCAATAAATACTTTTTGGCATTGAGAGATAAATTACCCTGGCATTCATTTTGGAGACAACAAATAGCTAATAGATGGCCATGATTAAAATTCTTATCTTATCAAATGTGTTTTTATAACTTTCAACCCAAGGATTTCCTCCGTCTGTAATCTTTACAATAATTCTTAAGGAACATTAAAGTTTTTAGTCCCTAAGGCTTTTGTCAGAGTTAGTGCTCCAAGCGGGTATTTCTAGAAGTAACAAGAGGCATTAAATTAATAGAGAAATTTCATTATAAAACATAATTTCTGCTCACTTCAGTCATACTCGCGATCTCATAAAAACAATAGCAGTGGTTATTAGTTAATTGTCTCGCTCATAGCGCGTTACCTTTTCTGAAACAATTTGAATATCCTCTACCTTCACATTTACCTCTCTAACTATTCACCTATTGTTGTTTCTAACAAGCGCAGATTGTATTTTAACTCTTTTTAACCGACTTCGAAAAAGAAGCCTTTTTTATATATATGCCTCCATAATTTAGCAATTTCTGGATCGATTTGGAAATTTTTGTAATTGAAAGGTGATGCTTACAGATTTGTTTAGTTTTAAAAACAGTTCATTATCTTAAAAGACAAAGGACGTATTATGTATTATGAACCGTAAGAGCGCCACTTTAAAAAAAAGTAAATCTAAAAATTAAAGGTTGTCCCCATAGGTGAAGTAAATTATGAATTAAAGGGTGTCCAAATAGTTCATTTGATTTTGCTGAATATGGCCATATTTCTTAACAGTTGTAGACAAACGCTGAAAAAATCATAACGAACGTGTATTGCTTACTCCGCTATAACAACAAGTATAAGATTTGGATTTGAAATTAAAAGGGTGTCCCAATATTTGATGTAATGTGATGTACGTAGCCAAACTTTTAAACCATTATAGAATATGATTGCTAAGTCTACTACAACAGCAAATTAAAAATTTGAATTTGGAAATTAAAGGGTGTCTCTTTGGTTGATATAATTTTATGTATATTGCCAAACTGTTGAACAGTTGTCTGCAGACGGTTAAGGAGCTGTAGTGCAAAGTCTGCTATAACAAGTATAAAGTTTTGTGATGGAATATAAGGGTGTCCTAATAGCTAATGTAATTTAATGTTTCTGGTCATATTTTAAAGCGTCTTGGACAGACAGATGAAATCTATTTTGAATTCGGTTTTTTTTTTGTTGCATGAATTATTTTATTTTAATTCACTTCTAAACAAAATCTAGTTTATTTCAATTTCAGTTACAATTTAATTTATTTTAAATGTAGTAAGTGTTCCATTAATACATATTTTATTTATGAAGTAACTTCAAAAAAAAAAAGAAAAGTTCGTCTTTAATTTTTTTCTTGTTGTTTTTTTTTATTTTTTTTTTGTCCACGAACTCAAATATTTTTGAACCGATTTAAAATGGTTTTTAAACGAAAGGCGATGCTTGCAGATTGATTGCATTTAAAAATGTTCATTGTTTTAATTCATAGAAAGGACATAATGCCTCAAATAAATTGATATTAAAATTTATGAATTTTCGAACTCCAAAACACGTTCTCAATTTTATTTATTTTTATTTTATTTTAATTTATTATCTTTTAATTATATCAATTTAGTGAGAACTATTGAAAATAGAAAAATAATGTCATTATCTTAAACGAAAAACGATGTATTTAACAAAAAAAAAAACAATCTTAAACTATTTAGGTTTCTATCAGATTAAATTAAAATGTATCTTCCTGTAATAAAGTAATTTTGATATTTTTGTTAGTTACATGGTTTTTTAATTTACCCTACTGCACTCATTGGCTAAATTTGACCCAGCTTTGGTTTTGAGGTGAAAAATTTTTCTGTTATAATATATGATCGTTAAACTTGAATTTATCAATTGTAGGGGCAAAAATTTATATTTTTTCTTCCCTCTGCCTATTTTAAAACACGTCAATATGTGTCAATATGACCCAACAAGCGATATTGCAAGTTTAATTACTTATTTTTCCTTTGAAATATTATCGAACTGATTTCATATTTATTTAGAATCATCGATCAATCATTTTTTCAGTAAAAAAAATCAAAATGTTTTTATTCTCCAACTGTGGGTGGTATTTGGAGAATCCCTTAAACGTAGCTCATGGCATTTGTTTTATGATGATATGGTAACGCAAGATATGGCATGAAAATTTGGGAACATTGCGATTTTATAACTAAATATACCCGGAATATAGAGGTGTAAAAAGGCAGAGCAAGAAACACACAGCCAAAAAAAAAATCAAGGAGAGACTTTTGTACTTCGTTTACATTTGATTTTCCATACTTTAATTTAGATAAGAGGATCGTATTGACATTATAAAGACCTCTGCCAAAGAGTTTTACAATTACATTTAATATTTTTTTACTTCATATAATCTTGGCATTCAACTACTTTGACGAAATATCGCAATATTTGCCATCAAAAATTTTAGATATGAAAAAAGCCCGTATTGCACTCTGATTTTTTGTTTTCCAAAGATATAACAATTGTATGCTATATTATAAAAAAAGAGGAATATGTTCTCCACCTTCTAAGGTCTCTTCATCATTCATCCAATGTAAGAGATGATGACAAAAAAAGCTAAAATAATATATAATTTTAAGTAAATGAAAACTGGGGTTGTCAGGCTTAATACACTAGTTGTTAATTACATATGTAAACGGAAGATTTATATTCAAATATGTTAGATATATGGAACTTCAGACACAGACTTTATCTGGTAAAATTGGCAGATCAGCTATTAAAGAAGCATATATTGCTAAGAGAGGTATTTCCACACGGATCATCACCAAAAAATCTTATTAAAAATATTTGGTAGAAAAATGGTAGCGGGGGTGCTCTATATAAAATTGTTCACCTTTGTCCAGTAAATTACTAAATAAACGACTGCAGTATTCCACTAAATGTGATTCTTGTAAAAAATTCATTTGCGAAGAGCTCAGGGTCACATTGTGGATAAAATGGTACATAAATGCATACGTTAGTATAAAAAATATAATTAAAATTTAAAAACAAAGGCTGAAATTCATATACGTATTATACATATGTATGTATGTGTTTTTTAATCATTACTCGGGAAGGGCTTATTTATTTTAGTTTTAATTTTTTTTTTTTTTTCATTTTACTAAATGTATTTTTTTTTTTAATTGCTGGGTCATATTGACCCAAAAGATCATAGGGCATATATTCAAGGGATGCATAGTGGCTTAGCTAGCGATATGAAAAACAAAGTTACCAGAAATTTGAGATTAAATATTTCCAAGAGACTTTTTAAGTCCACTTACTGCTACAAAAGCAGCAGTAAACTTTAGTTTTTTGTAATAATAAGAGAGATTAGTCAGATATTTGACCAACAATACATAACCATTATATTATGGAAAACAATTTTTGTCCTTCTCAAATACCTATCAAGAAATATATGATCCTACTAAATATAAAAGTAAGATATCAGATTTATTATAATACAAATCGTCCTTCGTAGGAAAGATTAAATAAACTTTTGTAAAAACTATTGTTTATGATTTTTTTTTTGTCAACTATTTGACTAATCTGACCGCACCTTTAGACAGCAAAAATGTTACTTTCTATTCTTAATGCCAATATAATGAATTTTAAATATGTTGGGATCCATTTCAAAATGCCAAATTTTTTATTGTAAAAAAAATAAAAGGAGTGCCTAAAAGCATGAATCATGTTTTGGTGCATTGCAGATGTCAGTTACTATTATTCTGTTTTTCGTGATGCTCTTTAACAAGGATATTTGTAACCATTTGTTAGTTTTTATTTAGGTGACCAATCTTCTTTCACCTTTATTTACAGAGACCATTTTTTTAGTATGTTGAATGTTAAAATTTTTTCGAGCTTATAAAAATTCCCTTTAAGATTTTAATGACTCAAACAATGTTAACTACTGGTAAAACAGTTGATGATAGAAAAAATATACTTTTTATATCTTTAACGATCTCAAAGGAGAAATCTTAGTCCAAGTTTTATTTGTTGATTTTTTTTTTTTTTTTTTTTTTTTGCTTTTTTATTTTTTTCTGATTTACAGGCTTTTACACTAATTTCGCAATTAAACTGATTTGAAAATAAAATTTTTTATATTTATAATAGAAATGTGTTTATGTTTATTAAGGAGTTTAAAGTTGCAGCAAAAAACGACCAAATAAAATAGTCAACTTTTTATAAGAAGTTATTTGTAGTGGTACAAGCAGCTATAAATTGTATTATTGTTTTTAAAAGTTTGTCCTTAAAAACTTTCTGCTAGCAGATATTGGAACCAAAAAAAAAAAAACAAAAACAAACTGTTTGATACGCATTATGAATTAAAAAAAAAAATAATAATAAAAAAACAGAAACATAAATGAAACTGTTGTTTTCTTTTAAAACCAACAAATTTGTTTCTTTTAAATTTGCAAAATAAATCCCTTAGAAAACATTAGAATTAAATCGCACTTGCGCTAGAAATAAATTTTAAATTAATAAGATGAAAAATATTTAATTTTAATTTAAATTGAAATATATAGAAATAAGACCTTGTGCAGAAAGAAAATCTCTTTGTTGTTGTGCAGCTCCTACAGCAAATTGGATTAAGATTACTGCCTCATAAAAAGAATACCCTAAGATTAACAAAAAAAAATTATTTAGCAAATAATTGATGCTTCTTTGCTTAAGCACGTTTGTTGGGTAAAAGGGGTCCTTAAAGAAAAAAGTAAAACAAAAGCATCTGCCAGTCGTGACTGAATTTAATCACCACGAAAAAGATCGTGATTATGATCTTGGATCTTGCCAGTGCGATACTTAAGACACATGTTTACTAAACATAATAGAAATGTATTTAGAGAAACAGAGTAAAAAGAAGCATTAATCTGCCAAGTACGAATTTGCCTCACACACAATGCGTTCCATACAATGCATGGAATTTTTTACTTTATCTATTTCTTATTTTGTGCTGGAAACTTAAAGTGTCTGGTTCTAGCGGCTTTAAAAATAAGGCCACATTCATCAAAATCACGGCCTGTATGGAATTAGCCTTTAAATTTTTAATTTATTGATCACACCTAATTTATAGCAGACATACAGTGCATCAAACGGAAAATGGGACATGCCTCAAACACTTATATTGAGAAACATTTCAAACAAAATACCATTTCTTTTTAAACAAAACGTATATTTCTATTAATAAAGATAATATCTAAGTTACTGATAAGAAAGAAGCAAAATATTTTAATTTTTTTAAGACATATTAGTGATAAATAACTCAAATGGAAAATCGGACAAAGCGCTAAATTTGTAATAACATAAATAAAAACGATTAACAATAAATTAATTAAATAATAAGGAATAATTTTTTTGTATTTTGTAGCGTTACCCTTAGAGTCAACAATTTTTCAAGCCTTTTTTGCATTGAATTTACTAAATTTGCACACACTTCTGGAGTTATTTAATTCCACTCTGTTTTTAAAGATATCTTTAGTTGGCTTACGATGTTAAAAAAGTTTTTGTAAACCCTACGCGCTTATTCATTCCACAAATGTTCAATGACAATACGGTGGAGGAAGTTTGAACAGCTTGGGGCAGTAATAGATGAGCCATAACTTGCAAACTTCGGCGGTATGCTTTGGATCATTACCTTGATAAAAAGCAAATTTGTCTTGTAAGCCCAGTTTTTCCGCGCTTTGTTTATTATTGTTCTTCAAAATGTTTAGGTAGACATGTTCATCCATTTTTTCATCAATAAATACTAAATTTCCTACTCCAGCACTAGACATATAGCCCCAAAACCATCACAGAACCTCCCCTATGTTTAACTGTGGCTCTAGTGTTTTTTAACACAAACTCAGTGTTTAGTTTTTTGCCAAACAAACCCCCTTCCATCTCACCCATGCAGATTGAATTTGCTTTCGTCTGTATAGAGTACCTACATACAACGGAAACTGGAAGGTATTACCTTGGAGTTAATGTCGACGTCGTTGACTCCAACGCCGAAAAAGTTGAAACAGATTGAACTTTTACGGCGTTGCAACGCGTTGAGATTAACTGCTCTCATACAATTTTATACGATTCAACTTTTTTTTGACATTTGACGCCGTCAACGACGTCGACATTAACCCTAGGGTTATCTGAAAAAATCTGATTTTATTCCAAAAATCTTGCTTTTGTAAAATATATTCTTTAGCAAACATTAAGCGTATTGTTTTATTTTTAGGGATTATACGAGGGCTGCTGTATATATTTCTGGCCTGGCAACACTGAGTGCTGCCAAGTGCAATCTGACATTTCCATTGGAAAGTTTGTCATTTTTAAGCATAATCGTACTCAAAACGTTTTGACGTACGACCATTATTTGTGTTGTTAACAGTGACTTGAAAAAATTAATATAGAAAAAAATGGAATTAATTCGTGAACATTTTCGTGCCATCATTTTTCACAACTTTCGACGTGGATTATCACGACAAGAGCGCATTGATGAACTTAAATCTTTGTATGGCGATGAAGCACCATCCTATAGCACTGTGAAAAATTGGTATAATGAATTTAATCGTGGCCGAAGCTCGCTCTAAGACGAATTCCGTGAAGGTCGTCCAAAAACGGCTGTTGTGCCAGAGAACATTGATGCCGTGCGTGAACTCATAATGCAAGATCGACATGCGACATACCGAGAGATAGAGACATCCTTGGACATTTCTTCCACCAGCATACATTCGATACTGCATGAACACCTGGCCGTAAAAAAGGTTTGTTCTCGTTGGATCCCGCATAATTTGAAAGTCGCACAAAAAAAGGCTCGTGTCGATTGGTGCAAAGAAATATTGCAAAAATACGATTGCGGTGCTTCAAAAGACGTTTATAAGATCGTTACAGGTGACGAATCATGGATCTATGCGTATGAGCCCGAAACGAAACAACAATCGACCGTGTGGGTCTTCAAAGACGAGCAAATTCAAACGAAAGTTGTTCGTGGAAGAAGCACTTCGAAGCAAACGGTCGCCTGTTTCTTCGACAAAACTGGTCATGTGGCGACTGTTCCGCTTGAGCACCGTGGGACGGTCACTTCTGAGTGGTACACTACAATTTGTTTGCCTGAAGTCATCGGAGAAATTCGAAAAACCAATAAGAAAAGACGAATCATTGTTCACCATAGCAATGCGAGCTCTCACACATCGGCTCAAACCAGAGCGTTTTTGACCGGCCAAAACGTCGAATTAATGGGTCATCCGCCGTACAGCCCTGACTTGGCACCTAATGACTTCTTCATCAAGAAAAAAATGCGTGGTCAACGATTTTCGTCGCCAGAAGAAGCTGTTGAAGTGTTCAAAAACCATGTTTTAGAGGTGTCTCAATCGGAGGGGAAAAAATGCTTCGACAACTGGTTTGAGCGCATGCAGAAGTGTATAAATCATGCTGGAGAATACTTTGAAAAACAATAAAACCATTTTTGATTATAAATATTCGCATTTTCACTATTAGGCCAGAAATATATAGAGCAGCCCTTGTAAACTGTTTTTTTTTTTCCTCAAAACTCGACCATGAAAATCATGTTTTCTTAAGGTATGTATTTCTAATAGTCTCGCAACAAACAGACTTTCCTATATGGGTTTCTACATACTTTTGTAGCTCAACAGAGCATTTTATCTTTGAGTAATATAATGAACGGTTGACCGACTTCAGCAGCAATATTTCGTACAGTTTTGCCTTCTCCATATAGTCGAATAATAAGATGCCTTATTTCAACTGTTGTTTTCTTATCTCTAAGAGCCTTTTTTATTGTTAGTCGACAAAATTACTCTTAGTTCACAAATAAAACGAAACTAAATTATTTATTTATATTTTTGTTTGCAAAAGTGAAGAAAGTCAAAGCCTAGTTTGCCTGTGCGATTTACCGTTTGACTCTCAAATTTTGATATTTTTGTTTATAAAAGAATATTTTTGTAACAGAATATTAATTTTTGCACATGCTTGCCATATGTATCTACAAATACACTAAATAAAAAATATTTTAAGATACGATAACAAAAAAACACACTTAATTAACAAGAAATCCCATGTCCGATATTCCGATTGATACAGTGAATTTGTACTTACTCATCAGTATCACTTTATTATTATTTATATATTAATTTTATTTTTAATGCTCTTGTATGTGTTCATACTCGCTTTTTTATGTATAAAAAAAGTCTAGTACGTAAGCAACACATCACTATTAGGATACCCTTTAGTTTAAACTTTTATTTTTTGTATTTGCTTCATATCGCGGATTTTGATGCAATCTAGCGCTCTGAGTTTCGTTGTTCTCTGAATTTTTTAACAGTCTACTGGGTACGCAACCTTAACAACAAAAGAAGAGAATATTTTTCCTAAACAATATTTTGCAAATATTGATATATTTTATTCTTATTTTCTTTTTTTAAATCATACTGAAAAAATTTTCTCTTTTGGTATTTATTTAAAATTAAAATCATACTCACAAACCACGTACCATTTAAAAGAAAAATATTTATTTAGAAATTCCACACATACATAAGCACATTGAATTGCAAACTAAAATATATTAAAAATTAATATTTGTAGTCATCACACAAAGACAATAAAAATTGCAGTCATAAGTTTATATGAGAAGAAATAACATTTATTTTCTTATTTTGTACGTTTAACAAATATCTACCACAGCAATAATTTTTGTGCAATTTGAGTAAACAATAATCTAAAACGAAATCAAAATAAATAAAATGTACAAAACAAAGAATTTAAAAAAGAGTTGTGCAAAAAGAGAAAAAATAAAATGATGTTGATTCAGGTGAAAGTTAAAAGCTTTTAAATCTATTTTTCAGTTTTTTTTTAAAATTATTGGTTTAATTGTTCGTTACTACATTAAATGAATTAATTAAATTATTATACCGTTCACCACAAAAAGTGGAAAATGGTTGTATCTAAGTTTGTCATTCCATGTGTAATTTCTACAATATCCATTTCCGACTTCTTATGCATAGCGAAGTATATTTAGCGATGTCCGTCTGTCCGTCAACAGGACGGACGTGTTAGTGTTGAAATCAAGTTTGCCTCAGCAAAAAAAAAATAATAATCGATCAGATATAATGTCGAAAGAGGTGCTATTGGAAATCAGCTAAATCGGTCCATGTACTTTGAGGCAGCAGGCAAAACACCACGCCTAACTCTAATTTTTTCATGTCATTTGGAACAATAAAGTAACCCCAACAAAAAAAAAATAAATATATGGGGCGATTGAGAATTAGAAAATAAGAAAAAAACATCAAGTGATAAAATTGCAGCTCGCCCATAATTTCCGAGTTACGGGGCTTTGAAATTTTCAACATTTTTATAAACATCAATATGGGTATCATTTTGAAGCTTTTGAAGAGATCTTTAAGGAAATACTAAATTTTTTAAAAATGCTTAACCCATTTAGAGCCGATTTATTTTTTATGTACAATTGTATAAATGCAGTACCAAAATTTTTTTTATTTTTTAATTCCCTGTAACCCCAATATTTTTTTTTTTTTTTTTTTTTGATTGGACTTACTTTGCTTAACTAGATTTACATAGATGGTGAAGGGTATATAAGATTCGGCATAGCCGAATATAGCACTTTTACCTGTGCTTAGTTTATTTTAATAATTAGTTTTTTCGTAAGAAGGAAAATATTACATTACATTTTGTTGGTATCCAATTTTTCATTCTCTATTAAAAATTAGTAATTAAAATGACTTTAAGCCGGATAATTTAAATTCTATGTTTGTAAGAAAATATATATGAAAATCTATGAGTTGGCTAAAATATTCAAAACATACTGCAAAACCACCCTTTACCTTTAACATTTTTGGATTTTTGTCTACGTGCAATTGCATGGTTGTTTGAGTTTGTGCAAAAAGTACATGTCTAAAATAAAGTCGTAAAAAATATAATAACTGTTTACTCCACATTCATATTGGTCATGTGTATTCATTTTAACATGTATGTCATGTCATATTTATGTTCATGTTTATTTCTTTATTTGTTTCATCTCTTATATTCTTTCTGAAAGCAATTTTTGTGCTCTGACGATGCTGTTTCTTATTTCTTCCTTTGCGGATAATGGTGCTTTTATTTATTACAAGATTCGCAAAGAAAATTTAAGTCATTAAATTAACAAATAATTTCACCACCAACAATAACAAAAAATTGACGACAAAAGGCACGAGTTGAACAAAATTAAAAACTTCTGCAGAAAAAGAGTTTAGTATTAAAAAAAACACTAACATATACAAAAAGGTATGAAGATAGTATTCTTTGTAAAACAAGCCCTAACTCCAATATTGGACTCAGGGCCAGTTTTTTACTTTTTATTTAAATGTATTTATATTTAAGTTCTATTTAAGTATAAAATTCAGGTTTTTAATGCACAGTGATACTTAAATGAGCAATCTTGCGCTTTTAAAGTCCATTTAAATAATACAGTTTTACCATATTGTTATGACATTTTTTGTTGTTGTTTCACAAAACTAAACAAAAGTAAATAAACATTTAAGCCATTGATAGAAAAGTATTTTATGTTTTGTACACATTTCTTAATGAAACTAGTAATTTAAAAGTTAATTTTATAAATAAAATAAGTTTAGGTGGTGAATAAATAAGTTTTGCTGGCATTTTTTAATATATTTCAAATATGTTTAACAAAATTTGCAATTAATTGTGTTTGTTAGCAGCTTTTTTTCATAAACTATTGATAATTATTTTGATATTTCGTAATTATACCATATTTTTATCATAGTTAAATAAGAATCATCATAGATGACTGAAAAACTGATACTTAAATTTAAATGCAAATTAACGAAATTCGTATTAAAATATGAAACTGGCCATAAGACTATATAACAAATAAGCTATAACAATAATAGAGGGATCGAAAATAACGGTAATTTAGCTAATTTGTACCAGAAGAAAGACAAATGTTATACAGTGCAATATTATAATAACATAATCGTTGTTTACTCGGACTACAAGTGTTAATTTTTATTTATTTGGTTTATTATTTTCAAAGTTCTGTGTTTTACTTGAAAAGTAACAATTATTTTTCAAGTTTTATTTTTTGATAAAAAAATAAGTTACTTTTCGACTTTTGATTTGATTTTTAATTAACGATAAAAACTGTCTTCAGAATCTTTACATAAACTCTTATCTGCTAAATACTTGTAAAATTTAAAATATTTTTTTTTAATTTACAAGTAAAAAAATTAACTAGAAAAATACGTTTTTGTTGGCGAAAAGAACCTCGAAAAAATACTGTTAAAACCGCAGTCAAAAAAATAACAATTATTTTTCTAACAGAAAAAAAGAATCAATTTTCAAAATAATCGAAACTTATAACTGTTACGATGATTACAAAACTAAAAGTCTATTACAAGAACTTGGGGAGACTATATTTAGACTACTACTAAATTATGTCACCACAGTGACAAAATTATTGGTACACTAGTACTTCACCATGACAAGAATATTAAATTACAAAGACGACCACTAATAGACTATAAAAATACTATGAATAGATCATATGCAAATTGAAAAGACTGTGACTAGATTTTAAATAAAAAAGAACACGATTATAATAATTCTATTACTTCTTATACACAGAAAAAATATTAATAATAAATTGCATAACATTTCCAAAACGTAACTGTTAACATCATCCTTTTTTCATTTAATTTAAATAATTTATTAATTATTATAATTTTAAATCTAATATTATAAAATTTGTCTTAACAATTAAATAAAACCTTGACACAGTCTTTAAAATAAAAACTAGGAAACGATATTTGTAACCAAATGTTAGTTGCTACAACTCTTTTAAGAAAGTATAGCTGAACCACTTGTGTCTTCACTAAAATCTATTCTGTAAATTAGTAGATGTAAAGAAACTAATGCAGCCCATTAGTATTGAAAGACCAAATATTGGTACTTAGCATTTTTTTATTACCATTAAAATGGTATTGGCGTTGTTTGAAATAATGACAAAGAAAAAATTTAACTGCCATTTAATTCTTATGATTTTATTTTAATTGTAATTGTTTTAACTAACGATAATGACCTTTTTATGAAGTTTTTTAACTGCTTATTGAAATTGGAAAAAAATTATTTGCCGTATTCACAAGCTCTGCTAAGGTGTAGGTAGTATTGTATACTAGCTTTAGTTTACTTCTTTGTGAACAACCATTGTATCAGTGTGCCATTGTACATTGTACTTCATACGTCAAAAAGTATGTTATTTATAAGCCAAATAGGGGAGAAAACAGAAAAAAGTAAATTAATAAATTTTTTGTGTGAGGATTAAATTCAAGACATTTTTAGGATGAACCTAATGTACTTGCTCTCCAGTCGCAGAATTATACATTTAGGGCTACCAAAATCATCATTATGGCATAATCGGGTTTTAAGATATTTTGATGAAAACAGATTTCTTCATATGATACGACTACGGCCAGAGGAATTTGCCTATATATTCAACCTTATAAAAAATGACGATGTTTTTCACACAATTGGCGAAAGGCTCCAACTACGCATTGACTTGCAGCTTAAAATTGTACTTTACTGCTTGGGATCTTCAGGAAATGTTGCTTGTGTTCGTAAGGTAGCATCTCTTTTTGGTATAGGTGATGGCGGTACCATACAAAATATTAGAAATCGAGTCATTAAAGCAATACTAAATCTTAAAGAACATATTTTAAACATATATTGGCAACTTTCAACTTCAACTTTCTAATAAATCAGTCAAATCAATAAATTAAATAAATAAAACTAATAAAAATATCTTTTAATTCAATTTAATTTAATATAATTCACACATGAACACAAAAATAATAATTCATTTAAACATAAAACATTTAAACAAGTACAACGTTTGAAAAGCATATGAAAAAAAGTACTGAGTGTTGTATCGCATGTTTGCATGAAAATTACCAACAACACAGCTAGCACCGTTGTATTTTGTTAGCACTTAGCACGTACTAGGGGGTTTGTGAATAGGGCAATTGTTTTTATGAAAAATAAATTTATAATAGCAGATCCTTAAAAAACAACTATGTATAAAACAAATAAACCTTAGCCTTTTGTAGATGGATTTATATTCGAAAGTTTTTTTTTATATATTATTTTTAAGTGAGATAGTTGTAAAAATCAAAAGTCACTTAGCACTCTAGCTAGTAGATCTTATTACTTACACGAAAACAATTCAATCCTTATAAAATGGAAAGACTTTTCAATATATTACAATAAAGTTTTTTGCATATGATAAAAATTCAAAACAATATTTTAGTTAAAAATTAAAAGAAAATTATTAGGTGAACTGTTTGATATTATAATAAATGAATTAGTCAACTGCGCTTATTTTAGTTTTTATTTTTATTTAATAATTATTATTATGGAAGAAAAATTATTTTCATAACATTTCATGGATGCGCGCTGTGGCTGTGAGTATACTTTTAATTTTTTTCTTCCTTACATAGAATGAACTTTACCCAAATTAGAAAGTTTGTTATAAAATTTTTTTAAAATTGATTCACATTAACACAATTTGTGTTATTTCTGATTCGAAATAAAAGTGAAAGAAACATAAACCAGAAATCTTAATAAAGACACAGTGCTAAAACGAGGCTAGTATTTCATATCATGTAATTCATTACAATATTGCTCTATGAATTATTTTTTCTAATGTAAAGTAAATGTGAAAATTAAGTTGTTTTACAATCGTATATTGGAGTGACTTTGGAATCACTTTCTAAAATAGTTGCATACTATTACCGTATTCATTCAGTCAATACAAGCAAACAAGATGAAAAACCGTCAAAGTTCGATCGATAAATACTTCGGTTGTCGAAACAAATCTCTTTTTAATGTATATGAACAATCTATGAAAAGATTTTAACGACACTGCCAAGCGTAGCTTATGAAACATTTTTGTGTAGTATTAGATTAAACCATAACAATAATATGTCTTTGCATTGACAAGACTATGTTTGCACTATGATTATACTAATCTAGAAACTAAATATCTATGACTATAACTACCTAAGACTGTAATGTCCAGACAATAAACTATGAATACAGAATGACTAGACAGTGGCAAGATTATAACTATATTGTGACTAGAAGATAACTTGACTAGAACGATACTACAACTGTACGACAACTAGGCTCTTTCCAAGTTAAAATAAGTTTTCGGCGATACTAGGACCAGAGCTTGAATTGACTATGACTAGATTATACCCACATTTTGATATGATGAAATCAAGAATACGATCAGACCGTGACTCAACGATAGCAAGACTGTGAGTAGATTCTTAGCAGACTATAATTATGCTACGCTTAAAATATGAACACACTGGGACTAAACCATCACTAGATTCAACTGTAATTACATAGTGTGTAACTTTACTGTTACTTGTCTGTGACTATACTGTGAAAAGACTGTGGCCATGACTAGAATGTGAATATTATAAATATGGGCATTTCCACAGAAATTTCAACAGCAACCAAAAAATTTAAAGTCAATAAAATTATTGAAAATTAACTTATTTTTGGCTTATTGGTTCTTTTTTAATTTAATTTCTTAACATTTTTAGAAATCAAAATTATTTAAAAATGTATGCGGACGTTTTCCAAAGAAAACAAGAAAAATTAGACGCTAGCAGAATGAAATGCAGCATTTCCTGGACCGCCAAATCCTTCATCAGCATTCTTCGCATCTATCTACCTTATGTTATGTACATTGTTAACTCATCTATTTAACCAACTAATGTTAATTTGGTGAAACGAAGTTCACACACAACTTACAAAAATTATGCTGTTTTAACATAATTTTATAAGAAATCTGTCAAATTTATCTAAGGCAAAAAAATATATGTATATATTTTCTCATAACATACAGTAGCTCCAAGCGAAACTCGTACACCTATGAAAACAAATTTCTTTATGTTATATGTCTAAAACTGAATAGGCTAATAAAATAAATTTACTTAATTTTAGTACAAAACTATGTACTCAATTAAATATCAGAAACGAAATTTTAAATATATCTTTATTTATTAAAATACAGACAAATATTTTAAGTAGTGGGAACTTTCGGCGCCAAAGCCAAACTCGTACAGTCTTATTTAATTTAGCAAAATTCTTTTAATTTGCATCTAACTTCAGGATATTTCGTAAAAATAATTAAAAAAATTAGGGAGTTTTCCCATTATTTACCTTTTTTATTGTCATTTATTTGAATTTTTGTTTGAAAGAGTTACAAAAGAGAACAAAATGGGTAGACAGAGAGGACAAACTTCTGTTGAAGTAAGAAAATTAATAATTCAACATCATACAAATAAAAAATTGCTGCGAGAAATATCTAAGATAGTTGATAGAAGCCGATCAACAGTGCAATATATTATAAAAAGGTATAAAATGGAAGAAAGGATTGCGAACAAGAAGAAAAGTCCAAATAAAAATTTTCTCTGCTAGAGACGAGCAATATATTTTACGTCAAATAAAAAAGAACCCATTTTTAAGTGCTCCAAAACTCGTAGAAATTGTTGAAAAACACCTAGGAAAAAAATGTTGCCCACAGACCATAAGAAACATATTAAAAAGGGCTAATTTCAATGGTAGAAGCCCAAGAGTTAAATCTCTGATTAATAAGAGAAATCAAAAGATAAGGTTACGACTCGCCAAGGAACATGAAACAAAGGATTTTTCATTTTGGAAGCAGGTATTATTCACAGATGATAGTAAATTCATCTTGTTGGGTTCAGATGGAAGACCTAATGTATGGAGAAAATCAAATGAGGACTTCCTTGCCAAAAACATGAAACCAACAGTTAAAAACGGTGGTGGGTCAGTAATGATTTGGGGATAATTTTCTGCATCTGGGCCCGGTGTTTTACAATTTATCGATAGTACCATGGATTAGCATATGTATCTGAACATTTTAAAAGAAAGTTTGCCAGTTTGTAAGCAGAAACTTTGTCTTGGTGAAAACTTTTATTTTTACCAAGACAACGACCCTAAGCATAACGCTTACATTGTGCGGTCATGGATACTTTATATATGTCCACATGTTATGGATACATCAAGCCAGAGTTCAGACATAAACCCAATCGAAATTTGTGGAGCTATCTCGATCGTAAAATTCGTAGTCATACAATAAGTTCTAAGGATGACTTGAAAAGAGCTCTTCAGGACAAATGGGGAAAAATGAACCAAGTTTTTGCGAAAACCTTGTGCGCAGTATGCCAAATAGATAAAAATGGTGATAAAAAATAAAGGCGTGCACACCAAATATTAATATTTACAACCAACAAAATAATATTTGATTAAAGTGTGGTGTACGAGTTTGGCTTTGTCACAGAAATTACTATTATTTCATGTTTTTATTAAAAAAAATTTTTTTAATTGAATAATAATTTGAAGTTTTTATGTTTTGTTAAATTTGTTATAAAATAAACTAATAAAATAAATACAGTTTTATTTTTTAAGAGCTTCTTATTAAATGTTATAAGATAGTTTAAAAATTAGTCTAAAGTGTTTCGAAATATTCAAACGCAAAGTCGAACAAGCGCAAAAGTTTCGTTTTGAACATTTCTATTGCTCGTTTTGTTTTGGTAAAGGTAAATGTTCCTACTAAGTGACATTTTACATTGACATTTGCTCTTTTAAATGTATTGTTGGTATATAAAGAATAAAAGAAAAATTAAAAAGGAACGATGTGATTGCTAACTACGGTAATTTGTTTTTCCTTTACCGTATATTTCGATGTCGCGTGAGACATTGAAAAGCAACATTTGTTATCAGCGTGCCGGAGGTATTTGTACAACATATTTTTATTATACTTATTTAAAGTTTGTCACGTGCGAAATCGTGAGTGTAAAATGTATAAAAATATAAAATGAATTTTTTTTCTGAAATATCTTTATTTTTATAAAATTTTTAAAATTTGTCCGCCATATTGGCTCCGCTATTTTAAATTTTTAAAAACTAATATCAGATTTGCAATCAGCGACCCCAAAATATCCCGTGTAATATGTCTTAAGCGAATTCGATCAATTTTTTATAAATATTCTACCATATTGGATCCGCTATTTTAAGTTTAGAAAAGCTGACATCAAATTCGTAATTAGAGACCCTAAAAACTTTGTGGTACCAAGTTTTATTAATATTTATTGAATCCATATGAAATAATTTTGCACTTAAGGTTTGTATTTGTAATTATCTTTTAAGGGAATAGTTATCTAAAGTTAATCTTACCACCAAGAGCTATAAGATTCGCCTTTCCTCAAAATAAAATAATATTTTGTCATATATATTTTTTTTACTTTCAATGCGTACGAATGTTGCATTCGACATTGATGAAATACCCATATACGTTTAGGAATGGGCTAAAGGTTCAATTAGACGTGCCATAACCATAACCATATAAAATAGCTGTTCAAACCAAACTTATGGGAAACACTGTATTTGGTTATTGGTGACATGCCATAATGCCATAGCCATAACCGTAACCATAGATATTAATTAGATTTTGATTTTTACCGTTACCATATACAGTTGACTATTGAATTTAGATATTAACTGTTTGTTTTTTATTTTGTTCTTATTTTTTGCGTTCTCTACATTGTATTTGAGAATTTTTATTTATATTTTTCGTAGCGCTGCTTTCCTAACAAACGGCGAAACACATAAGTATTGCTTATGGCTATGGCACCACTATTCGCTGGCAATAAATATGATTATGGTTATCTCCATGGTTACGGCTATGGCGTTATGGTATGGCACGTCTAATTTAACCTTAAAATATGAATACATGAATAAAAAATTATAGAGTATCACTGCAGAACTTAAGGAGTATGAATAATCTGTAAATAGAAACTTTTCAATTATAATTACTTTGTGATAGTATTACGATAATTTTTCATTTAAATGAGAGCAATTAAAAATCCTGATAAAAAAATTTTACATAAGTGAAGTTGAAAAATTATAAAAAATTATCCAGCGTAAAGTTATGCTCTTAACATATAATTTTTAAATATATAATTACATACAGCTTAGTCCCAGCAAAAAATTATTGAAAAATAATAGAGTGTGGAATTAAGCATTTTTGGCGGAAGTACTTCCAAACTAGATTAAAATAATAATTTTAACAAGGCATGAGACTTTTATAATCAACTGAAAATCGATTACATTAATTATTGTAGGACATAATGAGTACCATTAGTATGGAAGTCTCTCTTAACATAAAGTACTAAATCCATTAATACTTCCTTTTTTGGAAACTAATGTAATGTGTTTTGTAAGCGAGTAACAAAATATGGCAATCACAAAAGTAAGTCATCATATGGCAAGTACTTTTTAAGGTAATGTCTAATTCTTTGCTGGAATATTGTCAATGGTTTTAATTAATTATTAATAATTATTGAATAAATTATAAAATCCCATCACAAGGCTATGGCTAATTGCTTTATGCTTAAGCTCGTAAATTAAGATAAAATATACGTATCCCTACCGGCTCTGAAGTATTAAGGAACAGCAAAGCTCTTAACTACATACAAAACCCTCAGTACTAATAAAGAAATCTTGTTACTTGCAAGTAACTTGTTACTTATGTAATTCCACTCCCACCACACACTTATACGAAAAAGCATAACTTCAATGGACACATGCATAACAACATACACACGTACACAAATATGAATTTTATTATTTTCTTGCAACTTGAAACAAAGTTTCCTTTTTTATGTTGTTGAAATAAAATAAAAACCATAAAAGAGAGTGCAGAATGAAGTTTAATTTCAATTTTCTTTTTTGCTGTAGCATTATCTGCTCTAGAACTTGGAAACCCCTCTGGTATTATTTATATATATACGTATGTGCATATAAATATATTTGTATAAAATTTCTTTTCTAACATAACTTTTATATTTCATTTCTAGTTATGACTGTTGTATTTTGTTTGGGAAAAATTGTATGTTACTGCACTTTAATTATCTTCAACAATATTTGCATGTTTTTCTAAATAATTGCAAGTAAGACTTATTTTTTATTTATTTTTTTTTTTTTGTAATAATATTTTTTATATCAAAAAAATACTGTCTTAAATGGATTTGAGTAATTTCTTTGAAATATCAATAAAATTTATTGAAAACAATTTAAGCATTATTTATTTGAAATATAATTAATTGAATGAGTAGTAAAATTTAGTTTCCATGTCATTAAGTAAATTCTTAATTTAACATTTTTTACATTGTAATTATGGCCCTAAAAAGAAAAATGATTTAGATTAATAATTGTTGCAAAAAAATTCGACTTCAAAATGGATTTCAGCTTTCAAACTATATTACATTATTTGGTGGACACCCTTTAATTTACAAATCCCAATTACATTCTGGTTGTTAGAGCGTACTTAGCAATACGGTTTTTTTGTAAGTATCAATATTATGCCCATATACATCAAATTAAATAAACTATTAGTACACCCTTTAATTTATAACTTTAAATATTTATACTTCTTAATATTCCAGACAAGGAAGTGGATATTCTGTCTAAACTTCAAGTGTTACAGCAGTTATGGGAACGCCCTTAAATTTCTTAATTCAAAATATAAATATATATATATATATATATATATAATTTTTGTAAACGCGGATGTAGCAATACACGTCCCCTATATATTTCAGCTGTCTGTCTATAACGGTTCAAAATTTTGCTACAAACATCAAATTACATCTACCATTGGATAACCCTTTACTTTCCAACTCCAAGTTTTACACTTGTTGTTATAACGGACTCAGCAAAATTTCAACCGCCTGTCTACAACTATTCAATAGTATGGCCAAACACATTACAACTGTGACAGTCTGGACATGCAACAGTCCGAACACTTCAATAATTCCAACTCTTCAATCCGGACAAATTTTTTTCTCACTTGCAAGTTATGTTAATCATACTTTGATTTACATTTTGCTTCAGTTTCGGTTCAGTTTTTCCGATGAAGAAATAGTTCAACAAGCTAAACGAAATGTATTGTCAGTGCTGCTTACAGAAGACGATTCTATAGAAAAGGATGCAAAAACAAACATCTCTAATGCTGCTGAAATTAAAAAATTTTCAGTTTGCAGTCAGTAGGTTGAGAAGAATAATTTTGTAACGCAGGATATTTTGATTTAGTCTAGATATATTTTACACGTAAAAAATATGTTTGTTGTATGACGGCACCCTTTAATTTTTTAAATTTATCAACTAATTTTAAACCGGTACTAATCTGTAGGCATAACCTTTCAAAGACAAAATTTTCAAAAATCGGTTCAAAAGTGACTGAGTTCTGTGGGCACAAAAATAAAATAGCAATATTCAGACGAATTGATAACATCCTTCTTTTCTTAAGTCGGTTAAAGGTAGAGTAACCTGAACACTTTTTTTATAAAATGAATTTTTTTAGTATATTAAAAAAGGTCTGATATTTTGGCGAAATTTCGATTAAGCAATTTTTAACGAACTTTTAAGATATAAATACATTTGTCTAGATTTTATTTTTTTAATGAAATTAAAATTTTTAAATGAATGAAAGACGAGTTACAAAGGAAACGACAAAGAAATGCTTTAAGTTGTATGTGAACTTCAACTCAGCAAATTGATATTAAAATTAGTTGCATAAATAGATAATGTTTACGACGTGCATAAATGCGAATTTTTTAGATTTTTTTTAATGAATATTGTTCTGAATTTTAAATTTTTTTAATAAAAAATTTGTGAAAATGAAATTTTGCTCGATTAGTGTTATTGTGATTTCCTGATAATCTTAAGTTGTTTCTGAAATTTTAAATTTAAAATAAAACACATTTTTGAAAATCGTGAGTAAAATACTGACAGTCGCACAGAGGAGTATTTGCCCAAAAAAGCTGGCCAAAATTATTAAGCGTGGTTTTTGTTTTAAAAGTTTAATTTTTTGATAGTTTTAGCTTTAGTTTGATAAAAAAAAAAGGTAGTTGCAGATTATTATTGGGTAAGTGTTATTTTTGACACCCCCCACCCACCAACCACCCACCCAACCCTCATTTAGAACTTTGTTTATTTTTTTTTTCATTTTTAAGAGAATTTATATTTATATATATGTTGTGTATTTTTAGAAAAATTATTTATTATTACGTATGCCGGTCTCCCCCTCGCATTCCGCCAAAATTTCGTTTGCAACTGTACTTTATTCTAAGAGCAACTCAAATTAAATTTAGATAGTCGAACTATTGTAGTTGTGTAGATACAGGGCAATATAACATAGCTTTTTATGGATTTTACAATGTCTCCTTCTCAAAATTATAATTTATCCAATATTAAATATGACAAAAAAAATGGTCTCGTAGCTTGGCTTTCTATAAGGAATAAACAACCAAATAAGCAAAAACATGTTTACTTCTGATATTTATTTTTTATTATTAAATACTCATCACATGAAAGAATTAAACTAATTTTAAAATTCAAAATTTTGATAATGTCATACGTATTTCATCATGGGCATTATCATCTGTATCAGGAAGTAGTAGTTGAATAGTATGTGATAAAAAAGGTTTTTGTGTATTGCAGCTTAAAAAAGGGTCACTGCTCAAAACCTTTTCAAGAAACTGAAGTTCTTCATAATCCAACTGCGGTAATACATCATCAAGGTATGTACATAACCATGTTGCTGTGTAGTCGAGGAGAGATTGCAGCTTCACTTCCGCTAATGTCATTTTTTAGCAATGAGTAGCATGGATATACATTTTTGTTGGCATTGTATAATATTCATATTGGTTTTTCATGAAGTCAGCATTTATAAACAATGCTAAAGCACCCTCCGCTGAAAGCTTATTAACTCGGACCTCGGAAGTTGTTAACGATCGCTTGAAAATTTTTGCTTTTCTTGGAGATCGTGTTATATCCATTATTAATTTAGCCGCATCACTATGTCCCGCTGCTCTCTGGCTCATTGATGCAGCAAATTCGATCTTCCCTGTTGTTAATTACTGACGAATTCCTTGCGTTTTTCTTCGTTTTGTTCTTTCACTTGCTTCGTTAAATTCCTTTTTTTGGTCGCCCTGAAGATGAACTGCCAAATACTGATACTGGTATGCCATTTAGCATACCTGCTTAAATATCGGTCCTCTTTTCGTTGTGCTAAACCCCAATACTTTTTGAAATTTATAACACACTGCTTTATTGCTTGTATATCCCCATCTCCTTGGCATTCTGAAATCACACACAATTTACTAGCTAAAAACTTCAACTATTCGTCAATGATTCTAGCATTAGATTCCTGTACTATTTGGAATAACTCAAATATTGTGTAAATTTTGTCCATGTTATCTCTCAAAGTTGCAAAACTCTTATAATAAGAATTTTGCGCAATAAGCCATATATATATATTTTTCAAAGTGTATTTTTCTTTTACTTAGTTAATAACCTGATACTTGGGTGCATTTTTTATATACCTGCACCGTTTTTAAATGTAATTTTGATTTGTTACCCTTTTAAATTAGATATGTTTATATCTAACTATATTTTCTGAAGAAATAAAGTATCCTGAAGACGATGAAGTTTTATATAGACCGCATATAAACAAAAACAGTTTAATAGGTGTGTATGCGTAGGTTAACTTACAGTTAGTAAATTTGAATTTATAAAGTTAAAACTGAATTGAAAGAAATTCCTTTTTTAAGGGCAGGTAATCCATCATGTTGGTAGTTGCTAAAAGTGATTAAATAATATTTTACAGCAATAATTCGAAAAACACAAAAGTTTATGACGACAATAAAGTATAAGAAAAAGTGCCTTATGAGTAAAAATAGAAAAAAGGTAAAATTTTCAAAAAATCACCAAAAATAATGGCGCAAACTTTTTTTCTTTTTTCTTAAATTAGAGATTTCATATTTTATTGTGGTATATAACATTATTTATACAACAGCTACCTTCACTTTCAAAAAGCTTTTCCTTTTTTGTTTTTGGTAAGAATTAATATATTTAAATACATAGTTTTTTTTTATAATTAAAATTTTAAAAATAAATATTTAAGATAAATTTTTCTTTTTAAATATTAAAAAGCTGCTGATGAAATCTTTCAGGCAAAAAAAAAATCAATGTAATACCTCTATTCGTTTAGCCATAAAAAAATATCATATAAATATCTTGAAATCGAAAAAATTCAATAAAAACGCATGCAATTTTCTTCACTTTCCTGATTTTAACAGCGTCCCACAACTACAAATCTCAACTTACACCCTTTAAATTGCACGATATGATGTACAATTTTGTTCTCTATCGATCTGCGTAATTTTTTCTTAGGATTTCATCAAATTAATTTTTGCCTTTTTGGCCAGCTTTTTGGGTCAAATACTCCTCTGTGAGTCGTCTCTATTTGCCGATTTTCCAAAATTTATAGTTCAAATTTGTTAAGAATTCTAAAGCGAACTAATCTTGAAAATTGTTAGACTATTAGAGGTGCACTGGATACAGAAAATTATCCTTTCGTACGGAAGAGTCAAATAAAGTTAAGATAATTAGACCAGAGTAGAGAAAAGTAGAAGAAGAAGAGTAGCATAGAGTTTAATAGCAAAGAAAGGAGGAACATAGATTACTGTGGTGTTTAATTGAAGACATTACATTAAGACAAATGAAAAAAAAATTGTTTGATATTTCGAAGCCACTTTAATTTTCCCTTTTGCATTAAAAAACAGTTGATAAAAAGGTAATAAAAGAAGAAAAAATAAAGAAAAAATTTATATCATGAAATTAAAGATAAACGCTGCAAATTATGCCTGTGCTCTGGCATTAAGGCAAACAGGAGAGTTATAAATATTTCAATAACCCTTGGCGATCATCCAAACACATATCAATCTTTTTATGGACTGCATGTGAAAAAATTTTTAAAGTGATTTTTCTACTTTTTTAAGTTACTTTTATAGTAATTCTTACATGCAAACAAATCCTTTGACTTTAATTACAAATTTTCCTTAAGTCATTTTCTTTAAAGTTAAAAAAAAATACATGCAACAAAAAACATCTTTTCTAAAAACCATAAATCATTCTTTGCCACATTTCAAACATTTTCTATGCAAAATGTTGCTCGTGTCATGTAACCTGTCAGAGATTAGTGTTTTCTGTCATTTGATACAAACAAATAAAAAAAAAATACTGAGACAAAGGCAGCTGTAGTAACTGCCATAATTTACATTTGCAACATTTTTAACAAAAAGCAACAAATTGAACAAATCTGGCAAAAAACTACAAAACAAAAATTAAAATATACACATGTTCACACATACAAACACATGTAATCGCAAATATGTATGTACATTCACATACAAAATAAAGTCATTAGAATTGCAGTCAACCATAAAATAACATTTGACATTTATGCAGTTTTTGCTTTGAACATTTTACTACTTCGGTTGCCACCTCTTATTTGTATGCTGAAAACATCAAAATAAAAATTTTTTTTACAACTAAAAATAAAACGAGTATTAAATGAAAATAACCTCACGTGTCATACAGCATCGTTTTTTGGCAGAAGATAAAGAAAATGCTACGAAATGAAAAATTATGGTAAAATAGAATGTTGTAATTAAATTGTTATTTCAAAATTCAGTTAAGGATTTTTTACTTGTTTGAGCCAACTACAAGAAAGCGTTCTAAGAAACTTTTTTTAAGCTCCTGCACAAACATCTTGCAGTCTACTTTGCCTTCATGTACAAAGATTTTTCTTTCTAAACTTTTTACGATTAAGTCAATGTCAACAATGTTAAATGTTACAACGACAAAAAAATAATATTTTGCCTATTTTGAAAAGTACAAAGTACATGAAGAACTTAAAAACAAAAACTTCCTGCCACATAAAGTCAACTCTTTTAAACATTAAAATATGCATAATTCTTGTTGACAGCATGTGAACAAACATGTTGGTTTTAGTACGCTATCACCAAAAAAAAAAATGATTTTATTTACTCAAAACAACCCAGCAAACAAAAGCATAAATCAATGAAAAAAGGCGTGCTTTTGTTTAGGGAAACGGATGTACTGTTGTTGAAAAAGAAAAAAGTTTTCAAGAAAAAAGCTATTTTTAAGAAAAACGTAACTTTTTGAAGAAACAAGTCACTGTTTTTTACTTTAATTGCGCTTGATTTCTTTAAAATATAAATATTTCATGATATTCTCATGAACAAAATATCTACCAAAAGCTCCAAATAATAAATTTTCTTATTGAAAGTCACCTTTTCTAAAAGAGAAACCTTCAAAAAACTTGTATAACTTTTTTTTAAGAAATAGGTGGCTTTTAAATTTTAAGAAAGAAATGACTTTTTTTGAAAAAATCGGATTTAAAAAAGAAGCAAGTGACTATTTCTGAAAAAGCGTTCTTTTTTTAAAAACAAGTGAGTTTTTCTAGAAAAATTCACGTTTTTAAAGAAACAAGTGACATTTTCTAAAAAAAAGAAACTTTTTTAAAAATCAAATCACTTTTTCTAGAAAAAAATTAATTTAAAAAAACAACAAACTTTTTTAAACAAAATTATTTCAAATGAGAAAACATTTTCTGCGACCTTAAAGAAAAAGTGATTTTCCCTAAAAGAAAATTTGTTTAAAAGAAAAAGATACTTTTCAAAAATTATAGTGACATAATAAAAAAGAAGTTAATATTCTCTTCAAAAACTAATTTTTGAAGTAAAAGTAACTTTTTTTTGGAAATTTTCTCTGGGAAAACTGACGTTCGAAAAAAATTTCTTTTCCATTTTTTAATTTCAGCAACCTGTTAAAACACTATAGTGAATTTTACAGAAAAAGTTTTATTTTAAAGAAGATAAAACAAAAAATTCACTTATTTCCAAAAAAAAGTAGCGTTTCAAAAAACTGTACTTCTGTAAAAAAAAATGACGTTTAACAGACTTTTTGGAAAAATCAATTTGTTGAAATATTTGACATTTTGGAGAGAAACAGAATTTTTTAATTTTTTCCCTTTTTGCTATATTTATTTGCAACAGCGAGGACAACGTTTATTTATTATTTGTAAAATTTTCAAATACTATGGAATTTATATTTTCTACTTTTTAATATTTTTTTTCCTTTTAACGTGTCAAATTAAAAAAAAAATAAATAACACGACATCCTCATTTCACCAAAGATTTACAGTCATTAAAAAACAAAAGAGTTTTATTTGTATTTTCTCATTAAAGTATGAAGTTCTGCAGGAATGATCAATTTTCTTTTTCTTCCCTTGTTCTGCAGCATTTATAATAAAAATTTTGTAAAGTGTGGTATTTTATGCATAATAAATGTTCAAGAATGCAGAAAAGAAGTTAATTTTCGAGACTTTCATTAATACAAATACAATATAATAGTAAAAAACTAGCAAACTTTCAACACAAAACTTATTCCTACGTCAAGCTTTCTTTTTCTATGGTAATAAAAATAATCATTTATGAGTAAATTTTTTACTTTAAAGCTATTTTTTACTGAAATGTCACTTTATTCACAAAAAGTCGCGTCATCTCTAAAAACAGAGATTTCACTCAGAAATTACTTTTTTAATGCTAAAAAGGTACTTTTTCACTAAAAAGTTACTTTTTTCACTAAAAGGTTTTTTTAAACTAAAAAGGTACTATTATTACTAAAAAGTTACTTTTTTCATTTCATCGCTAAAAACATATTTTTTTCACCCAAAAATTACTTTTTTCACTACAAAATTACTTTTTCCACTAAAAAGGTACTTTTTTCACTAAAAAGGTACTTTTTTTTACTAAAAGGTACTTATCTTTTATTAAAGGGGTACTTTTTTCACTAAAATGTTACTTTTTTCAGTAAAAAGTTACTATTTTCACTAAAAAGTTGCTGTTTTTACTATAAAGGTCCTTTTTTGAAGATAAAGTTACTTTTTTCCTTAAGAAGGTACTTATTTTCTTAAGTTGTTTTTTTCACTAAAAAGTTACTTTTTTCACTAAATCGCTAAAAACACATTTTCCACTCAAAAATTACTTTTTTCACTAAAAAATTACATTTTTTACTAAAATGGTACTATTGTTTTTACTAAAAAAAGGTGCTTTTTTCACTAAAAAGGTACTTTTATCACTAAAAAATTACTTATTTCACAAAAAAGTTACTTTTTCACTAAAAAGCTACTTTTTTTTTACTAAAAAGTTACTTTTTTCACTAGAAATTTACCTTTGTCAAAGTTACTTTTTATACTTAAAAAGTACTTTTTTCATTAAAAACTACTTTTTAAACTAAAAAGGTACTTTTTTCTAAAGTTATTTTTCACTAAAAAGTTAATTTTTTTTACTAAAAAGATAGTTTTTTCACAAAAAAATTGCTATTTATCACTAAAAAGTTACTTTTTTCACTAGAAAGTTACTTTTTTCACTAAAAAGGTACTATTTTCTTAAGGTAACTTATCACTAAAAAGGTACTTTTTCACTAAAAAGGTACTTTTTCACTAAAAAGTTACTTTTTTGACTAAATAGTTACTTTTTCACTAAAAAGTTATTTTGTCTACTAAAACAATTACTTTTTACACTAAAAAGTTACTTTTTTTTCTAAAACAATTACTTTTTTCATTAAAAAGTTACTTTTTTTTACTAGAAAGTTACTTTTTTCACTAAAAAGTTACTATTTATCACTTAAAAGTTAAGGTTTCACTAGAAAGGTACTTTTTCCAATAATATATTACTTTTTTCACTAGAAAGTTACTTTTTATACTAAAAAGGTACTATTTTCCTAAAGTTATTTTTTTACTCAAAAGTTACTTTTTCACTAAAAAGTTACTTTTCTTACTAAAAAGTTACTTTTTATTTAAAAATCGCGTTTTTTACTATAAAGATAATTATTTCCCTAAAAATATAGTTTTGAGCCAAATGATAATTTTTGTAATTTTCTTACCAAAAAGTGTCCTTTTTTTACAATGAATTTTATTTTTTCTTAAAAGCCATATTTATCACGTATGTATTTCCCCACCTAGTCACTTTTTGGTTGTTGTTTCACCAACAATTTACTTTTCTCAACACAAAAAGCCAATTTTATAAGCAAAAAATTACTTCTAGTTTCATAACCAAAAACGTTCTTTCTCCACCCACACCCGGTTTCTTCACCAAAAAAAAAAAGAAAATACATAAAATGAATTATAATAGAAATAGAATTAATCCTTTCATTCGACCTTTCTTTGGGTAACAAAATTAAACATATTTCCAAACTTAAAATTAAACATATATAAAATTAACCTTAAACTTGTTAAACTAAATTATTTTGCTCACAAAATAGTTATCATTTTTAACAAAATGGTATGTTTCTTATAAAAACAATCCACAAAAAGTTGATTTTTTCATCAAGAAGTTTTTTATTTCAGAAGAAGATATTTTAGTCAGTAAAAAGTCGCTTTCACTTTCATCATCGAAAATTTAAGATTTACACTAAAAATTCCCATTCTTGGTAAATAAGTTACCTTTTTAGCCAAAAAGTTACTTATCATTTGGAAAATTACTTTTCTCCAAAAGAAATCTTTTTTTTTAACAAAAGATAACTCGACTCACCAAAATTAATCTTGTTTTTTTTTTCAAAAACTCATTTCTTCACTAGCAATTTTTTTAAATCAATTTCCGTTCACAATAACTCCTAATTTAGAAATATAAATTTTTAAATAAATTTTTAATTTACAAACCAAAGTTTAAGAAATTACAGATGCGCTATGTAAATTGAATAAACATTTATTTTCTCTTGCATATCAGCTGTAGCTATTTGCACATTTTTGGTTATAAAATAGCCAGTTCTGTTAATCACAATAATATTTATTCAACACATTACAACCCTTTATTGTCTTGTCTTTTGCAAAATTATGGGCCTAACGAATGAGTTAATATTGACGAATGGACATTGAATGTGTGCATGTGTATGTTTCTGTATGAATACAAAGAAGATAACGCAATATGTATTTTATATCTTTGAGAACTCAAATATGTGTTACATGCTGGTACTCTTATGCATATTGTTCTTGCCTGTGTAAAGTATCAAACGAAAACACTGGAACAAACAATAGATGTGATTGTTTAACAGTTTAACAAATGAAAGCTTTTGTGAGCATTTTATCAATTTGTTTGCTGTGTGTTGTTACACTTAATATTTGTGCAAATGCTTATATTTAGCAAAAGAGCATCATAGTTAAATTTTGTTTTTAAAAACAAATTATTTTTTATTAAAAATATGTTGATCACTGTATGAAATAGCACAACAGATATATGGTCTGAAGTAATTATTTTGCACTGTTCTGCCGAAAGTTTCCACGACTATTTGGCATTGAAGTGCAACGCTTACTGGGCAAATCCATTTAAATTAGCCTTCGTTTTCTAAAAGACCTTTCCCGATATACGTTGATTATTATTCACTTCCCTGGCAGCAGCCTTTGTCTTTGTTTATGATACAACTAGGAACATTGATAAAGGGGTTTGACATATAAAACTTAGAAATTTTAAATACGAATTATAATTTGAGGCTGCTGTACGTAGTCAAGGTGGTAAGCACGCTGACTACAAATCTGGTTGGCCAGGTTTTTTTTCTGTTTATATTATAAATATATATTCAGAATTAACATTAAACACGCAGCCTCCTTATTCGGTATTTCTTTATAGTATATTCACCGGCAAAGTAAAATAACTAATAAACTGGCTATATATCTTTCTTCTTTCACCTAACTTATCTCTCATCAATCCCTTTCCTAAAGAATGTAGCATGGCTACAAAAACAACTAAAAAGGCTATATCTGAAGTGCTACTTCTCTTAAAAAAAATAAGCCCCACCATGTTACCACTTCAAAGGGGTCTAAGGCGATATTCAAGCACATGCAGAAAGAAATTTAGATCTATCGCAGTATACAAAGGTGCAGGAAGGTGCAGTTAATAGCACTAAAGCAAGTCTGTTAGTCAACAAAGTTTTGGTCTTTCTAGCTGAACATGCTGACGTTCATATCGTTTCCTTAAAATAGATAAGACGAATGCTGGCGAATATTATTAAGATTCAATATTAATTGAAGGCAAAAATGATATTCTTCATCGCGGAATTGCACGGCTGCATACGGATATAGTCAATATATTGGCCTACCAACTGCTTCAGATTTAGACCCTTGTGAGCAAAGAAAGTTGGAGCAAGGTTACTATATGATATGATTGAAGTACCTTAAGCTGGATAACTGCGTTTGTGACAGGTCATAAAAATTTCAAGCATCATCTGGCCAAGATGGGGATCGTAGAAGATGATACTTGTAAACTGTGCTTAAAAGAGGCTGAGACGGTAGCGCATATTGTGTGTGAATGTCCGGCTGGCATAAAACTTACGACCACAGGCAGAAAATTGCTGATTGTAGGTGCCATGGTAAATTTAAGCTTTGGATAAATGCTAGCTATTACTAAACACTCCAAGATAAGGAAGAAGTTCTTATCATGGAGTCGAGACTATGAAATTATTAGGGTCAAGAGTAAAGGCTGGTAGAAGCAAATGACTAAATGAAAGTAGGGTTACCGTAAATTACGAATAGAAATTATCTACGATCATTAGGGAGGAAGGAGGTTTAACCCTCCGATGTTCGGAGACTTATGATACGTTAAGTGCATCATAAGGGTCTGGCCAGACCCATAAAAATAATGTTAGAAATAAAGTTTTACATATAATTTTATTTATTTATTTAAGTGCTTTAATATGCATTACAAAGAGCAATTGGGTTTGCAATTATGTAATTGCATGGAATGTTCATTGAGACATATATTACGAGTGCATTTGCTGCAGTTATAACGTGCTGCCTCCGTCATTAGTTTTATTGTTTACATCAAACGATCAAACAATTTACATGCAAAGCTCATATGGGTCTGCGCAGACCCATGTGAGCTTAATTAACGAAAGTACCTTACAATAATTTTTTTGTACAACAGATATGCTAAAAATTTAAATTTTACTACTTCACTGTGTAAATCACTCTATATTTTAGGAAGTCATGGACTAAGAAGCCGCAGCTATTTTTAAAAAAAGAACTACAGACATTTAAAGGTCGAATGGGTCTGGCCATACCCATATGAACATCGGAGGGTTAAAATAACCCTTTTGAGTTGCGGTCTGCTGTAATATCCCCCTACACTAATAATAAATTAGCACCTTGTTACTATTTCCTTTTCCAAATTTAAAGAAATGGCTGGATAGTAGGGATTTGGATTATCCAAAGAGGTAATAAATGAAACAAGCTTGCTTTGGAACTTGAGATATTTCGTTATTTGGAAAGAATAAAAAAAATTAAAACACTTGAGGAAATGCTTTGAGATTAAAGAAGACTATGTCGAAAAAGTAAAAGCTTGTATGTAAAAGCAAATATTTTTAATCTGCAAAATTTGCGGAATTATTCAATTATTTTCATATCGTAGACCTTTGATAAATACTAACTTTGTGTGATAAGAGCCACAAGTACCTTTTATTCTATAAATAATAAATAATACAGACCATAGCACTCGAGTTATCCGCACATACAAAACTTTAGCTAATATTATTCTCAAAATACGCGATTAATATTTACTTTGTCCAAAAAAGGCCACGCGTCACGTTAACACAAATTTTTAATTTTTTATATTACAGCTCTTTAAACAAATGCACAAACTAACAAGCGAAAAGTCAAACTAAAAACCGATATTCAATTTTATAAATTTACAGATAAACAAATAACACTGTTTAAGAAATCTATTTATATTTTGAACATATCTCATATTGCTCTACTGATTTCTAAGCCAATAGTCAATCAGTTAATGTTAAATAGAGACCCAAAGAAAAGTTGCCAAAAGTTAAACAAAGTTTTTAAGCCTTTTTTCTAAAAATTAACATCTTTACTTTAACATTTCTTGCTTATAAAAGCAACATAAAAGCAACAAAATATGCTTTTTACAAATTTAACACAAAAAAGATACAAAAAATCTTATCAATGTCTATTCAAGTAAAAAACTAAACAGAGAATTTAAAAGAGAATTTATTTCGGACTTGTGGTTTTTTATTTTACTTTATTTTTTGCACTTTTCTCGCATTGTGTGCTGAACTGATTTTTAAAGGTCTTTTAATAAACAAATAATAAAAAGATGTATGCAATGATAATGTAATCAAGACTGTAACTGTAGT
Organism: Gymnosoma rotundatum; assembly: GCA_916610165.2. Lineage (NCBI taxonomy): Eukaryota > Metazoa > Arthropoda > Insecta > Diptera > Tachinidae > Gymnosoma > Gymnosoma rotundatum. Next base: position 38,067,180 of record OU744337.1, read on the forward strand.
ACAGTCCCTTTAACAAAAATTACTCTTGTGCATATAAGATCTATTTATTTATTTTATTGCTGCTACTTTTTCAATAAAAAAAAAGATTATAAGGAAAATTGACAAACCTTTCTGCGGACGATTGCTTTGTAAACAATTTTTCATTAAATACAATTTCTTCTTGTTCTCCTTTTATAAATTTTCTTTTAAACTGATGCCAAAATATTGGTCAGTTTCGCTATTTATATTCTACACATATAAACAATAACAAGGGCATTGAAAATGTTTGTTCTTTTCAATGCTGATTACCACCTTTCCAATAAATGTATTCCCTAATACTAAAATGTTTATCTTAAGCTGATTTTTCCTTTTTCTTTTTTAACGTAAGCAAAAAAAAAGGTTTAAGTTTCCTGATTTTTCCTTTTAATTTTATTTTGCTTCCTTTGCTTGTTTTTGTAATGAAGCACATTGACTGAATCTCTATTTATTTTTTACACATTTCTTTCAGTAATCTACTGGGTTTAAAAATTGAAATTTCTTTATGCTCTTTGCTTGTTATTGTATAAATCTTCCTCGTATTTAGCGTCTACTAAATAACATTTTAAATACATATAAAGGGTCCGCCAAAATTTTTTTTTTGTGTGGCACGTAGCGCTGTCCTGTTGAAACCAAATGTTGCCAATATCCTCCTCTTAAATTTTTGTGAACAAAAATTCGTTCAACGTGGCCCGATAATGATCGCCTTTGACTGTAAGGGCGACTCCTTTCATTTTCGAACAAAATTGACCCAATTATGCCTCTGCACCAAAATCCGCACTAAACAGTGACTCGTTTTGTGTGCACCGGCTTTTCAATATATGCGTGCGGGTTTTCTGTGACCCAAATGCGACAATTTTGCTTGTTTACAAACCCGCCAAGATCAAAATGAGCTTCATCCGAAAAGTTCATTTTTTTGGCAAAATCGGCATATAAATGTCACAATATTACCCACCGTTGTTCAAGCGTATACACAACCAAATTTGTTTAACGGAAGTATAGAAGTAATTATCTGTCAAATCAGACATGAGCTAAGTGTTACCATTTACGAAATAAGCAGTAGTTGAAAAAAAAGTTAGATTGCGGACCCTGTACTATAACGTTTGCAAGACAATTAATATGTTTTTTTATTTTTTGCTAGGGTGTTGAAATAGCACATGCAGTTAGGATGGATGTGAAATATTAGTGGCAGTATTAATAAGCAATATAAAATATTTTATACATTTTTATTCGAATATTTTATTCGATTAAATCAAACGCTTTATTCGAATAATTGAATTTTTTTTCTAAAACTGTAGAAAACAGTTAGAATAAATTAAAATAAAACAGCATAAAGGAAGTAAGACAGTTTCACTAAACTTTATTCTGTTTTATGTCATAAAACACTGGAGGTAAACAAAAAACCCCGGTCAAGACATGAAGAATGCTTAGGGTGTAGGGGTGGTAGCAAAAACAGTCTCATAAAAATTTATTTCTTTGGCCAACATTTTCAAACAGTTCTTATTAGAAATACGTCTAACATATTTTTTTATTAATCACATTTTTATTCGAATAAAATTAAAATATTTATTTTAATGCTCGAATAATCTTTTGAATAAATGGAAAATTTTTAGAAAAAACATTTAAAGTTAGTAAAATTTATTTAAAAACGTATTTATTATAGATTAATCGAATATTATAATTATACTTATTTTAATAATACATCTGATTTATTATATTTTTTTTCGATCAGTTAAAATTTCTACAAAATACCTTTCTCGAGATTTTAGTGTTTTAAAAACCCTTAATTTTAATTTTGTTCGCTTTAGGGAAATATATTTATTTAAAAAAAAGTTTATTATATATTATCGGAATAACTTTGTGTCGATTAATTCGATTAATATGATAATTATCTTAGGAATATTTCTAAATATTTTTAATGTTCACCAAAAAATAATAATTATGTAGAAAGAATTTGTTTAGGAAAAGAAAAAAATATCTAAAGTTTTTATTCGAATAATCGAATAATTCTCAGAAATTTTTAGAGATTTTAAATGTTTTAAAAAACTTTTATTACAATCCTTTTTAATGATATATGGTTGATGCAGGTTTATTCGAATAACTCTTTGTGGATATTTTCGATTAATCGAAAACTCTTAGAACCTTTTTTCATTGTTATTGTAATAAATGTTTCGATTTAAACTGCGCTTTTATACAAAGCTGCATTAAAGTTATTTGTATATTAAGGAAAAAAAATATCCTGATGCTTCTTTTTTTGTGGGAAAATCCTTTTTTATTTAAAAATTACTCATTATTTAAATTTTCGGAAAATGTTTACTTGGAAATCCTACAAAAATATATCCTTCAAACGTTGCTCTTTATAAAACATAATTGAATCATTTATTTCGTTTAAAATTTCTTTTAAAACCGACGCAAAAGTTTATTAATTTTAGTTGAAATTAATTTCTTCATATTAAGAGCCCCTTAAAGTAGGCTACACTTTAATTATTAAATTCACAATATGCATGTATTTTTCACGCTCCCTTAACTTTTATTACACTTCCAAACTCAAACGCACACACACACGCAAATATGTCATTTAAGAAGTAACAGTTGAATAATGTTTATTTACTCTAATGAGCGAAGGTGTGTAATATTTAGTCAGTTTTTTTTCGTTTGTTTTATGTCTGTTACTTTTATTCTTTTTTTTCCCCCGTATTGTTTTAAAAAGCTTTCATGTAAGTTGTTCATACGTATGCAGGAATTAGCATGCGTGTGTGAATGTGTTTTGTTATTGCTTGTGGATTTGTTTTTTTTTTGTCAACTTGCAAATTGTTATTTTTGTGCTGATTATATTTAAGGTGTTAATTCTCGCTTAATTTGTCATCTTTTATTATTTTTTTTTTAAGGGAGTAGTAAATAAATAGTGACTAAAAAAAATCTTTTTTGTTTCTGCTTTTATGGCTGCTGTTTGCATTACTGTTGTAATTATAAAAAAAGTAAATTGCTGCAGCCGTTGTTGTTGCTGTTGATTATGCCAGCCATTGTGTGTTTTCATATGCGTATTTTTGTTATATTCTTGTGCTTTTCATCGCCATCCTAGTTTTAACAAAAGCATGCTTCTTTCTATAACGAGGGTATTCAAATAGGTCAAGTTTTTGTTGCTTTTTCTTTATTTTTTTTGTTTTTATTTATTTATTATTTTTTTCTTTCGTTCAACTGTTGGCGAAAAAACAAGCAATATTTTTTGCAAAAATGCAAGAAAAATGCAAATTAAAAAGGAGAAACGCAGAAGTCTGGTATCATTAATTTAAATAAAAACAGACATGAACAATGTTGTCGTAGTTTTCATAACTCTTCATCAGCAGCAGCATCATAGTTATCACTTTCGACATAATTAAAAAAAATTCTCATGTTTCTCTTAAGCCATAAAAATTTATGAAATATATAGTCTTAATTAAAAATGTTATTTCCTATACTTCCATAAAGCAATATGCAAAAAAAATTATGTTGCTGTATTTTACGATGATTATTCTTATTTAACGGCCCTGCATATATGAAAAATTAAGTAGAAGCATTGCATTCCTAAGAATCGATTGACGGAATTAAAAAAAAACAAAAAGAATTAATTAACGTTATAAAATAAAATACCTAAAGTAATCACATATTGGAAGTACACGACGTCTTTTTAAATATCCAATAGGATTTAGCAATGTACATCCGCATAAAATGTATTAATTTGTCATTGTGGGATTTTTTTCTGCCGCTTTGTTCTTAAACAATGGTGCGAAATGTAGCAAAATCATTTAAAAAATCAGTGTTGTATTGCCCAATCTTTTGTGTTGCGAATGCTGTACGAATATTTACGTAAAAGGTGGTTTGCTAGTGAACAAACCTCTTATTCCGATTCGACGTTCGCTACGTAACAATTAGATTGCTGCTGTGTTGGAAGTTATAATTAATTTATTTATCACCGACCTCACCAATTCGACGTTATACGCAGTAGCATGTCCAACTGACTAAGCAATTACAGCCAAACGTTTTCTCACTACGTTACGGCAACTTTGTGTGGGTCGCATAAGCGCTCAAGTGACCAAACCAATTTTCTCAAAGGTCGCTATAACAACAAAAACAAGTAAAAAAAAAGTGCCACACGTGGGGAGCAGAAAACCTGTAACTCATTGTTGAGTAGCCCATGAGCGCACAGAGGCTGAAAGGTTGATATTAATTTTGAAAATACTATTATATATATTATACTATTTATGGAATTTTTATGGCCTGAAATTGAAGACAAGAGTTTGGATGGTGCGCCACGTTAAACAGTTTATTAAAAAATCGATCTTTTGCTCACCTAATTTGACGATAGTGTTATAAGCCGTGTTGACCAATGTCAATTGGCCTAATCAACGATGCAGTTGGACCCAACGCGAATCAATACTAGTAGTCGCGATTGCGAATTCATTAATTTTCGCTGTACACACTAAATGTACCATATACCATATAAAGAAATGTAACATATTTTTTGATACGCCTTGGAATGATTTGCAACCTTAAAGCTGATACCATTCGTGAGACACATCCAGAAATCGTCAGTCACGCGTTCCGTAAATAATGAGATTATTTGTTAATTATTAAAAACCCCAGTTTAGGGCTTTTATAAACAAATACATAAAATATTTAAGTTTTCACTTAAGTCTTTCTATTCTATCCTCCGGTTTCATTATTAATAACTTTTACCATTTGCTCTCTAAGTTTTCCCTTAATTCTAGTCTCCCTGTTGTATTTTCTAATTGAATTATTTTAAAGTGAATAATTTTTTCTTCTGCTAACAGTTTATTTTTATTGCATTTACGTGCCTGCTTGTTTTGCAGTTGTTTTCAATTAAATTTTATTACAAAATTTTATTTTTTTCGTTACATCAATTTTTATATTTATTATTTTGTACTTAAAAGGACTACCAAAAATATTTCTGTTTCGTTACTCCACTTTGGGATCCAGAGGGATCCCAATTCGGACGAAAATTGTTTTCTTACTTTCAAATTGGGTAAATGATAGCGGGTTTGAGAGAATAAAGTTCTTCTTCTTCTTGCACGAAACAGCCAAAACTTTTTCTTCGTGCAAGTTATTTAAACTTGTGCAACAGCCTTAAAACACAAACTAAATACAAAATAAATTATTATTTCCTATTTTTGATTTATTGAATCTAATATTTCTTCTTAAAATAGTCAAAATTATTTGAGTTTTTATTTTGTGTTTAAAATTTAGATTTTGTGTTCCCATACTTTTATATAATTTTGGCTTTTTATGAGAGAAAAAAATGCTTGCCCTCATTTTCACAAACTTTACTCAAAAAGTAAAGAAACAGACCTATTATATTTTCTACGCTAAAAACATGAATGTGTTTTTGTTTAATATTTAAGTTTTTTTTTTATTAATAAATTTTATATTTTGAATCTTGAAGTATATTTGCGACAATGATCTGAAATAATTAAATATAGTTCTCAATTAAGATGGAAAAAACAGGTTGTTATCAAAAATTTTATTTAAAACACTTTTAATTTAAATTAAAGCTAAAAAAAATATTTTTTCAAGTGCGCTGCTGCCTATTCTATTTTACAAAATCATCTGCGCCTCCCTAAAATAGGTTGCGAGAAAGTATTAAATATTTTTTTAATATTTTATGAGTGGTATAAATAATCATCAATAGTATTAGTATTATTATTAGTATACAGAATACCTATTTTTATTTCTCTGTATATCTGTCTGTGTACGCACTAACGAAAATGAATTTAAAAAAATTTATTGGAGGCATATCAATGCCCGGTTTAAGATGGGACCGGCACCAGCACGGATAATCGAAATACACGGTTAATAGAGGTAATATAAAAATATATAGAAACAGCAGCTTAACAGATATTTTTTTTTGTCGTAGTCTGTAATTGAAAGAACATTTCTTGCTCTTTTTATAATATACTATTTGAAGAAGCCATCATTTCTTATCAGGTGAATGTAGACCAAATTTCACTTATTAAATGGGTAAAAAAATATATACTTATGTGTGGTCACGTGAACTTAAAAAGGGGAAACTCCGGATTTAAATATAAATAATAAACAACATATGAATGCTGCACAGATAATAGAGGTAAAGCACGGATAATAGAGGGAAAAAATAAAAAGAACCTCACGCCACTTAATAGATGTAACCGATTAATAGAGGCCCGGTTTAACTGCATAGGATACCTGTGACTGGAGATATCGTTTCCAAGGAAATTACATTGGAAACTTGGCTACACCTGTGCAATAATAGAATTTCGTTAAATCATTTTATGAAAAAATAACAAGACTATCTTGGGAGAAAAATGTCGCGGCCAGAAGCTAGTATAATATAAAGTACATAAGCAAGTGCTTTTGTAGTAAACTTTCAAATTATTTTAAAATAAAAAAAAAACTAACTTAAATAAAAAACTTCAAGCTTTAATAAAACACTTCAACGAATAATTTTTAAAATATTAGCAATTAAAACAAAATTTAAAAAAAAAAGCGACGAACCAATAAAAGCTTACTTTTGAAAAAGTACTTTTAAAAGGTAATTTTTGTTAAATATTATTTAACGAGATATTCCTTAACAGACTGTTGTTTTGTAGATAATAAATTTAACTACTTTTATGAAATATTTATTTTAAAAAAATAATATTTTATTGGATCCTTCTAAAATAGCTTTTTTTAAAGTTACTACTTCATAAATAACTTCTTCACACATACTTTATAAGTACTTTTATGAATGTGTTAATATGTACAGTATTTAAGGATTTGTAAAAGCTCCTTTTTGAAGGTTAATTTTTAGTACTTTGTATACTTTTAAAAAGGTTTTTATTTTGAAAAACTATTTTTACAGATTTTTTAAATTTAAATATTTTTATTAAATATTTTTTATTTTTTAAATTATTTTTTTTTTTATAGTTACATTCTTTCAAATTTTCCTTACACTTTAAAATGGTACGTTTTTGCAATACCTGTTTAATAACGACTTTTTTCAAACTTGTGCTATTAAGGTCACTTTCTTAAAACATTTGTTTTAATTAATTAATTTTTTCTAAATTATTCTCATATTTTTGTGCTACAGAATGATTTTACTGTGATTTTGCTATTTAGAAGCTCTTCTTTGTTTTTATTTCAGCAGATGCAAGAATACATGTATTAATATTTTCTTGATATTTTTCTCACAATTTTTTCACAATGATAAATTTATCTTAGCTGTGATATAATCTACTGTAGAAAATGTTTTGTTGAAACTAAATAGATTAAGATCACAATCTTTAAAATAAATTTAGGAAAAATTACAAAATTAAAGATAAATAAAACTGCTTGGCAAAAAAAGTATAACTAAGTTTTTTAACTGTCTTTAATATGTTCTTAAAATAAATTTTTTGGTATAAGTCTTTAGTTAGAAAGAAAAGTAAATATATAAGGTAATTAAGTACCCTAAGGATAATAAAAGTAATATTTAAAAATATTTTTGATACTTCTAAACATTTTCATTTCCCATTCCTGTCTCAACCAATAACCATACTGTGTTGGCATGCACATAATTATAGCATATTTTAAGCATTTGATAAAGATATGTTATATTCATTTAATATCTTCCTTTTGTTTTTTCTTACAATTCAAAGAATTGTTGAAAGAAAAAGTCTCAAAAAACTTCAAAAAATTGTCATGTAAATATTTTTATAGAACACGTTTTCTCTCGTAAGCTCTCTGACAAGTCCAATTCCCTACCTCTGTGATATTTTTTTAATTTATACATATTTTCTTTGTGTTTTTAACTGTTAATAATGAGAAAGAAATAAAAGCTTTCTTCCAGTTGTTTTTTCATTATTTTCTAATTTTTATTGTAATAATATTCGTTTATGTTTCCGTTTGTTTGCTGCCTTATTTTAATACCTTGTGTTTTATATTTATTTATTTATTTATTTGTCTTTTTACTTTATCCCTGGATGTTGGAATACTAAAAATACGAATTGTATTTTTACAGTTATTTTTGAATTTTTATGGTTCTTTTTCTGGAATATTCAGTCATTGTCATCTGTTGGAATGTTGGTATTGAAACGAAGTTTGTTTTTTACTAACTTATATAAAATAAAGATTAACATGTTATACTTTAACGTTGTTCATTCAATGATTAGTGTAATGTGTTCCTATTATGTGGTTGCCGGGTTGTGTGAATTTGTTTAAATATTTAGGTGTATGATAATGAAGTTAAACAAGTATAAGAATACAAAATAGAAAAAAATATGTCATAAGAAAAACAAAAAATTTATTCGTTAGAGTTTCTCAAAATGATGAACATTTTGCTAAAAGATTAACGAAAATAAGAACAAATTTGCTATTGCAGCACTTTTTTTCTTACAAAGGTTTCCCTTTGTTGAAAAAGTATTTGTGACAGGGCTTTTAAAGGCTTGTTTTAGACACTTTTTGCAAGAGATACTTTTCTGGGAAAGGTAGATTTTAAAGAAAAATTTTAAACAAAACTTCAAAGAGAATGTATATGAAAAAATCTGATACCTTTTTTAAAAAGGTTTTTTTTGAAAAAGTACTTTTTCCGGAGGTTTTTTTTTTAAAGTACTTTATAGAAATTTTAAAAATGTACAGTAAGTGATCCTTTAAAAATATTTATTTTTAATCTCTCCTTTGAAACTATAATTTTAAAGAGATTTTTTTCTAAACGTACCTAAAATTTTTTATTATTTATTTAATATTAATTACAAATTACGTTATCGCAACTAACCAGGTTTTGAAAAGTATCAGATGCTATGGCTTTATTGAAATTGTATATTAAATGGTCATGTACATTTTATTTTAAGGAACTGTTTTAAGGGTACTTAAAAACACGCCATTTTTATGGTACATACGTACTTGCTTTTTAAAAATATGGATTTGAAGGTACATTTTTACATACGAGGTTTTGAAGTACTGTTTTTCTAATGGTACCTTTTAATACTTTTTTTCAAAAACGTTGTTTTTGAGAGTGTGTTTTTAAAAATTATTTTTTAAGTTATTTTTTTTTTTTAAGATAATGCTTAACTTGTATTTCTGAATCTGAATTGTAATTTTACTTAAATAGGTTTTGTTTTTAAAAGCTAACTTTTTTAAAAGCCTTTTTTAAAACACACATTATTTTCTATTTTTTTATGCCAACTTTTTTAAAATAAAGGCTGTGTATGTTTTAAGCAGTGTATGCCATATTTTTGACGTTTTTTATTATAAATTTTTGCTAAAAATTCTTGTTGAATTTTTTTTTTTTCATAAGTACTTAAAACTATTCAAAGCGATAAATTTTTAATGTTGTTGTATTGGGCCATTATCACTTTTCTTAAACGTGGTCTTTTAAATTTCTCTTTATTTTTGTGAGAATTTTTTCCAAAGTAGCTTTTACATCTTTGACACTTATTACACTCTACCAGTAGTAAGTGTCAATATGCCTCATTTCCCCATTGATAGCATTTAAACCATTTTGCTGTATTAAATCTCAACAAGTAGTTCGCTTAAAATTTTTTCATTTCTTCAATGTCGATACCATGTTTTCCTTTATCTTCTTGTTTAACATTCACGCGTATGTACTAGTGTTAAGCGAATGAATTCTTTTTGTACGTTTCTCTTAAAATCAAAGGAAATAAATCTTTACAGAAGTGAACACACACTTTGTACAATTTCAGTTAAAATTTTTTTTTTTGTTTTTTTCTTTTTGTGCATCGTTGTTGACACAGGCAAAATTGATATGTTTGAAGAACTTTTAATAAAAAATAATCTCTTTATATTGTGCTTTCAAGTGAAAACTGTGGATCTTAAATATGTCTAGAGGCTCAAGATTAATTAAACAAATGCAATTGAAATTGCATATTTCTAGTTTTTTTCAAAAAATTTTTTTGGAGAAACAAGCTTTAACAAATATTTTTGCTGCGCTTTCAAAACAAAATAAAAAAAATGTATTTTGTTTTTTTTTTTAATAATTTGTCGAATTATTTTAGCATTATATTAAATGAAAAATATTAGGCCTTAGTTCTAGTAAATTTCAATTTTTAAATTTATTAAGACATAAAAGTTGTTTACAGTTTTTTATGCTAATTTTTAAAGCGAACAAAAAAACTAACAATAGTGGAATTTAATGCAGCATTTTCTTGATTAACTACATCAGTCATTAGCAGCTTGTGTAAACTAAGGTAGCGAATGTTATATAACCAACTAGTACTATAAAGAAGAATACGAGGATTTTTTATATTTAACCAATATTAATTTGGAAAGATGAAGTCTACATACAACCCACATCTGTTTTCGTTGTTTTCTTTGTAAATTGCCACACATATTTTAGTTGATTTGATTTCTGCTAACCATTGGTTTATCAGCGAATGAATTTTAATTCTATTTGTTCATACTTTTTTTCTTCACATGATAGTAGAGACTCGTTCAATTTCATGCTGATTATTGTGTCAGAAAGAATGAAGCCAAGAATGCTGATGGCGGATGTAGCGTCCAAAAAATATTGCATTATATTATGCTTGTGTCTAATTATTACTGCATTCCTTAAAAATTAGCACAATAATTTTTATTTCTTAATAAATTTTAAAATAAGAATATACGTGAACTTAAACTGAAATAAAATTATTCATTTGATCAGAACAACATAAAAGTTAAATTGAAAAAAGTTTTAATATTAAGAAATAATTTACCTTTTTCAAAATCTTACTATATGTCGCATGATTGTCAGGTGCTTAGAACGAATTTTTTTCTAAATTTAAAGATATGCGTGTTTTTTATGTTCGCTAGTATCTTTTCATTCGTAAACCTAACGGGCGTTCCCACGAAATGAATACCTTTTTCGTTTCTTTCAAAGCATACTGTTCGCTTGTAAGAAAAACAATAACTAATAAACTTGGAATAAAAGGGGTGCCAATAAAGACTTAAGTTTGACCAATTTTAAGTCCAATAACTTTACACACAGCGTGAATTACTTTATTCGCTTTAAGAGTAAGTATTTAAAATCATATTAAAATTTTAAAGGTGTTCCCGAAGAATAGTTTTTCTGACGTATATCCTGGTGATATTTTGAATCCATCTGAACTGGAAAAATATAAACACAGTATGTTATAATTTTTGCGTTATAACATCAAGTACAGACATAAAATATTGATAGAATAAAGACCAACATTTTAGGGTGTTCTTATAGAGATGTGATTTTGGCAAAAACGGGCTTATCCATTGAATCGTACAGCCAGTTTACAGACCACAATTTGCCTTTTAGACGCACAAAAACGTTACCGTTTCCCATGATAGGGTTTTTATAAAAAACGTAACAAGTTGCAATTGTTTCTGGTTTATATATCGCGCATTGTAGTGTCAGAAACGTCGATAATGAGCGACGAAAAGAAAACCATTCGTCAGGAGTTAATATTGTTGGGCAACTGCCCATCATAACATTTTCACTTATAAAAACATTTATTAGTATTATACATACATTTAAACATTATTGTTTATTTTTATAACTATTGTTTAAACTTTTTTATTTTCACAAATTTTTGTTTTGCAGATAAAAATTTTTACTTCATTGTTTAATAATTTTGTTTTGTTTATTTAACTCAGCTGTTTCTTTTTAAGCGCCGAAGCAGAGTAACCATCATTTAAGGCAAAAACAAAAAATGTATAAGACAAAAAGTAAATAAAAAACATTAATTAATACATTGGCAATACTACGATTTGACACAACATTTATTTATACGAAACACAACGAAAGTTAAACGAAAAACCGGAACGTGTTACACGGACGCTTATTAATACGTATTCGCCCATATCCCATCTGGTTTCGTTTCGCTCTTGACGTGTTCTATAAACAGCCAACACTTGAAAATTATACAGACTGTGTATAACTGAACCTGCTTTCAAAAGAATCTTCTATATATATAAACATGGTGTAAAAAATGTATAGTAATTCATAAAATGAGAACGGCTGAGCCGATTTCTGTAAATTTTTTGTAAGTTGTTCGTATTTTCGAGGAAAAGGTCTTTAAATTTTGGAAAATCCCTCCGGAAAAGTCGGAAAATTGGAAAAATTTAAAATTAATTTTTTTTGTACGAAATTATTCCTTAATGGCTTTTCAAATTAAAAAATAGAAAGTTATTGGTGTGAAAAATGGGAAAAATCGAAAATTGATTTTTTTATGAAATTATTTATTTATTTTTTTTATAACAATATTTGGTGATAATTGATAATTGTGTTGTATTATTACTCTAAAATTTATCTGAAGGCTTAAAATTAGAGCGAGGCGAAGTTCGCCGGGTCCACTATAAGAATTAAAAATTTTTAACTAAAGGGTTGACCATTAGAGCGTCAATTGCTGCTGGTTTTTTAGCATAAAGCTAGTGACTTTACGTGGCCCTACAGGAATTAATCAAGAGGTTTCAAATCGCACGACCTTGTAGGCCAATTGACATGTCCATTTCTCAAAATTAATGTATCTCCAAATTTTGATTTCAATAAGTCGATGGTTGCGGTCGCCGTATGGCACGTAGCGCCATCTTGTTGACATCACATTTCGTCCGGATCAATGTCATAATTATTTTCAAACAAATAATTATGACGGTAACGTGACATCCGGCCTCATTTTTTTAAAGAAATATGGTCCTATGATGCCACTAGCGTATAAACCACACACATTTTTCTGCATGCAATGGACTCTGTAGGCTATATTGTGGATTGGTCTCACTCCACATGCACAATTTTGTTTGTTAACAAATTCGTTAAGACAAAAATAAGCCTCATCGCTGAACACAATTTGGCGATAAAACAACGGGTCAGTTACTATCCGCTCTAAAGCCTAATCGGCGAACGAACGACGCATATAATAGTCTAGTGGATTCCTGCACTAGCTGGATCTTATACGGGTGTAGACGAAGAACTTTGCAAAAAGTTTTGCACGTAGTGGATGGACAGAGCTCCAATTCCTGCGACGGACTAGGAATCGATAAATTTGGATCTTCTTTCACACTTTCGTTTACAATAGCGATATTCTCTTCAGTATACACATTCCTTCGACGTGTTGGTGTTATTGTGTTATGAAATCTATTCACATTTCGACGGATGACTTGCTCAGACGGACGATTATGTGCACCATAAAAATCACGAAATCGTCTATAAGTTGCTCGAATTGCTGACTGATTTTTAAAATAAGCTTGGATGAGTTGATAGCGTTGTTCAAGCGTGAGTCTATTTATAATGATTTGCCAGAGTTTACTGAATATAATAAGAAAAAATTTTTAACCAAAATTTAATTTTTAGTAATTTTTTATAATTTCAATTTCTATCCTACTTAAATAACACCCTGTATATACAAAACTTTTTTATTTAATTTCATGAATTTCACTTTTAATAAATAATTAATCAATTAAAAATTTAGTTAAATAGAAATCATAAGATCCTGAATATGTTTACAACATTCCCTGCGTGTATTTGACAACACATCTTTTATCTTTTGTAAGTTTAAAAGCTTAAAACTGTGTGATTATGAGAAGTATGATTGCAACAAAAAACATACTATCTGTAACATCCCTATATTTAGAAACTATTAATTTAATAAAATTTATTTTATTCAAGTATTATAGTTTTCGGTAGATAAAACATCTATTTTAATTTTATGTCTAACATATTTAAATTAAAATAAAAAATTTCCATTAATTTCTAATTTAATTGACAATTATAGGTCAAATGTCTAAATTCAGTTTCTTACAAACTCTGGCCTATTATAAAACAATAGCTGTCAACTAATAAAACTAAAACAGACAGAGAGACACATGCACTTAACTAACATGTGTCAAAGTCATAATTTTATAACTTTCAAATAATGTGCACAATTCTATATATTGGTTGCCTGCCCCCCAGCCCCAACTACATCCTTTCAATGTTATTTAAAATTTCAAACAATATGCTCAACAAGCGTTCTAACTTTGGCAGTAAATAGTTTCTCTTTAGTTTTATTTAAATTGCAATATTTATAATATTTTTAATTTCTGTTTCGTTCTACTCCATAAAAGAAATGGTAGCAGCAACAGCATGATGAATGATTTATAAAGCGAGTTGCAAAAAGGCAAGTGGAGAAGAGCTGTTAGTAAGGAATTCTAACGCAAGTAAGTATTCAATAATAACCTAGAAACCTACTTTACACAGAATTGTTGAAGTGAAAATAGTAAAAGTAGAATTGAAATAGAAATGTGTAGAGTAAATGAAATATTCTTTTTTTTTCTGTAACATCACAAAAAATCTGCATACTTAATGGCAGCGTACAAAACTCAGTTATACATAAACAATTGACATACAACATACGCTCACTTTGCCACACATATTTACATAAATACTCGGGCATAAGAGTCATGTAAAAGAAAAATGTATACATTGGCATAAAAAGACATACACGTCTGCTTTAATTTATATTTTTTCGTGCAAAGAGATACTGGAGCATGTATGTATATAAAACCTTAAAAAATTCCAAGCTACTAGCGTTACCCAGCAGTTCTGATGGCAGCCATAACATATGCAGGTAAGGAGTAGACAGTGAGCAGACCGTAAGAATTTGATAAACTATTACCAAACACAAACGCAAGACTATAACTGGAACAATACTAGACTATAGCAAGAATACTAAAAGTGTATGAAATGCCAATAATAATACTAAGAGAAATGTAGGACAAGTTTAGTAACTCTCATATGCTGTGACTAGTATTTTACAATGCAAGTGTAGTCACTGACTAATTTAAACTATGACTAGATTATGATTTAACTGTGACCAGATGATAACAAAAATACTTGAAGAAGTGGGCGCAACTATAGTTTTTGATACATTGCGTTTAGCTACGACCATGTTAGAAATTGTTTGTGTAAATTAACTATTCTATCATATGACTAAACTATGACAAAGCTTTAACTAGAACAGGACTTGTGTATAACAAGAACACTAGTATTTAGTGCCTAAGAGACAGCTTTGACAAGACAAGGACAAGATTTTGTCTAAACAATGATTAAAATATTGTTACGTTTTTCCCCAAAAAATACGGATGCTTTTGATTGCAAATACCACTGAGGCTCATTATAAATTCTTTATTCTTACTTTGTGGCTCTATCTCTGGCTGTACTTCTTAATCCTACGGTCTTGTGAATCCTATGGTCCATATTGCCCATATGAGCGTGGTGAATAAGTTACTCCTACTAATGGTGTGTATAGAATAATACCACAATTAGCCAGCAAACGCTGAGCAACCTCGATTGTTGCGTTGGTAGAGGTATGTAATGTAAAACAGAAGATCATGAGTTCGAGCCCACCTTCGGATATGCGTACCAGAGATCTGCATGAGTACATTCGTTTTTCAACTCACACTAAATCATTATACTAACACCAAATGCTCTCTTGTTAAAATATGAAACAAAGAGAATCGAATGATAAATATAAAGATGTTAAATGAATCAAAACATTGCCTGTTTTAAAGAGAATCATAACATTACTTGATTTGTTTCTTTAAAACCAAATCGAATCAAAACAAATAACGGTTGTTTGTCAACATTGTTATTATGTCAGCAAAAAGGACACGAATCGCAGCTGTTATTCATTCGTCATTGTAATGGGAAACATACTAATTATTTGAATTATGTAAATTTTGCATATAATAAATGCATATATGTATGTCTGCATTTTGAATAACAAAATACTGTTTTAGAAATAACTTTCTTGTATACCTATTTAAACTATTTTTTTTTTTATTATAAATTGTAAAAATAATGGCCCATACTCATAGTTATATAATAAAGTCGACTCTTGCTAAAGTATATTCTAAAATAAGAAGCTATTATTATCTTTTTTGCTTTCATAGTCAAGAATAAAGTATAGTTTAATTTTAGCCGCCTTCCTCTGGGTGTCAACTATAATTTGATAAATGTTTTCATACAATATCTAAACAAACATTTGAAAAAAGTAACCTTGTTTTTATTTTGTTCACTTTGGTATAAAAAAAGATAAAGAGTATTGTGTTCTTAAACCAAATAAAATAATTTTGGAAAAATGAGTTAAAAACAGCTTTGGGTAGTTTTAAATTTAGAGTTGACTTTCTCGCCAAAAGTATATTTTAAAATGTCTATGAATGAATTAGAGTCGACTCTAAAATAAAACCGACCAAGGCGAATTAAATACAAGGTGATAGCGGAGGTGAATTCAATTCTTTTCCCATGTATTCTAACTGTCAAACTCCATATATAAAAAATTTATCTAACTTTTATACAGATTTTTTATATATGGAGTTTGACAGTTAGAATACCATGATTACTTCTTACAACTACTCGTAGAGTTGGAAAAAAACCAACCACGTGTATGTAGAAATGTAAGCAAAAATAAAGTCACTATTGATTATTGGTATTTTGTTTAAGCTTTGATGCTTGTGTTTATTAATTTTTTGTCCACTTTTCAGTTGGTTAAAAAAATTTTTAAATATAATAGGCAGCTTTAGCTTATCTAAAATATGGTAAAAGGTTCCCTGATGAGTTGAGTTGAGCAATCAACGAAATGGCCATAGGAACTAGCTTTACCACTAATAATCAATATTTGATTTTATTTAAAATATTTGGGATATTAGCACACTGAAAAGTGAACTAATAGAAAATAATTATTCCCAAAAATCATTTTAAATAAAAAAATAAAAAAAAACTATATTTTTTAATGCAAAATTAAAGCTCTAGATCTTTACAAAAGCTTAAAGAAACATATTTTAATGTAATTAACATTAATAACGCAATGGTATAGAAATTAAAAATTAGCATTGCATTGTTCTTTTTAAGCTGATTAAAATCAACGCATAGAATTAAAAATGATTCATTGTTTTTTAGTGTAAAAGTTATTCGACATATTTGATTCATTTTATGTTTTGATTCGATTCGTTACTCATGATGCGTGATTTGTTTCATTCGTTTCGAAAACATCGGCACAAAACAAATCGTGACATGAAAAAAAAACGAATGATTCAAAAGGCGTTCCGAATGCATTCATGAAGATCTCTGATGTGTGCAAAGGAAAAATAATAATTATACATATAAGGAAATTAAAAACTGAGAAGCAGCAGTAAAAACCTCCCGGAAAAGCAAAAAATAATAATCGTGTGTGAAGCCTTGGCAGATAATTTAGTCAAGACGCCCTTTATAATAAAAAGAAGTATAGACAGAGATAGAGCCGCAAAGTAAAAATAAAGAATTTATAATGAGCAACAGTGGTATTTGCAATTAAAAGAATCTGTGCGTTTATCTAAAGGGGAAAAACGGAACAATGTATTTTAAATTTAAAGGGTGTTGCCATATGGGCCGCAATTTTGATGATATGGTCTTAACTTTTAAGCCGCTATAGGCAAACGCTTAAAATCCGCTGCTGAGTATGTATTGCTATGTCTGCTGTAAGTACAAGTAAAAAATGAAACTATAACTTAATAAAACGTGTCACGATAGTAAGGTTTTTTTTGCATTTATGGCCGTACTTTTTGAACCTTAAACTATCATTTTACACACACCACGTATTACTAACCCGCAAGCATAGAAATTGAAACTAAAGGGTGTCCCAATAGTTACGTTATTTTCACACTGACTTATTTTAAATTTACTCAAAGTACAAAGTAGTATGTCTGCTGTAAAAAAGTTTAAACAAAAATTTAAAAGTGGCCATACATGGTAATGCAGTCTTCGTGAGTCCAACGTAGACTTATTGAATTTCCTTATTTTTTATTAAAATAAAAAAAAATTTCTGTTACTGTTATGGTTTTCCTAAGTTTTTATATACAAAATTTTTCATTTAATATTAATTTCTTTTAAGTTTAACACTTTCGAGTGTCACATTAAACTACTCAAAACCAAAAAGTTTCTATATAACCGCATTGGAAACAACAACAATAGCTTAAAAAAGGACCTACAAAAACAAAAACACTAAACAACATATTTGAGCATTCAACTTGTTACGATGAACTTTCCAAAATAAAAATAAAAAATATGCAAAGTCCTTAATGTGGTCTACATAAAATGTGCGCTAGTAAATTTCAAGCCAAGTGGAAACTTATGTATGAAAGGATTTAATACATGAATTTGTGTTCTTGCATTCATTTTTTTTTTTTTTGCTATTTTGGGGGCAAATTGCCAATTTATTTAAAGTGTCGCGT
Source organism: Gymnosoma rotundatum (assembly GCA_916610165.2). Classification (NCBI taxonomy): domain Eukaryota; kingdom Metazoa; phylum Arthropoda; class Insecta; order Diptera; family Tachinidae; genus Gymnosoma; species Gymnosoma rotundatum. Next base: position 38,085,396 of record OU744337.1, read on the forward strand.
TGAACTTCACATTATTTTATAGAAAGACGTTCATAAATGTTAATATATTTATGTATTTATGAATGTTTTCACACACATTAGTTACGCTTTTCTTAGCATATGCTTTTGCGATAATCTAACAATAGTGTTTTATACTTAAACTTAAGTCTTCTATGAGTGTTAATGTTTAATATGTGTGAAGTTTTTTTTTTAATGCAAACATATGTTAAAATGATAAAATAAACTTTTTTGGTTGAATACGTCTAAAAAAATCTGTGAAAAGCACTTTTCTATTATTTAAAAAGTTTGACACTTAAGTTTTTGTTTTTATTTGTGTGCGTGTGTTCTTTTTCATCTCTGTTCGTTTTTATTTTGATTGTGTTTGAGTTTTATATGCGACATATGTTTTATTTTGTTTAACAAAAAATAAGTAGCTTTTCCTCTTTTCCAGTTTTGGTTCGTTGACAAGTTTCAGTTAAAAGTAAACAAGCACATACTTAGAAAAAACTGATAAAAAGAAAACTAGAAACATATTTTTTTTAATAGTTATGAAATGCGATATTAAAATTTTGGTCAATATAAAATTTATAACATCTGCAGTTCCGTATTGAAATTTGTAGTTTTTGTAGATCAAAATGGTCAGAGTATCAGGAGAAAATAGTAAATTAAAAAAAAAAATTGGCATAAAATAAGAAGAGTATAGCGAAAGTTAAAAAACTAAAAATATTTATAGAATATAAAAAAAAATATTATCGGATATTAAAATTTACTTATTCCTGCATCAAATGCAAAAAACAGCACAACCTGTGTTGTAAAAAATTTAATATCTATAAAAATATATTTGAAAAATGTTTTTTTTTTTATAAATATTTTCTTTTTTATAGCAAACAAACTAAAATTGATTTTGGCTTAAGTTCATTTTTTATATTCATTTCTAAAAATTTTAAGATAGAAAAGTTATCTACAAATGTATGAGCCGTTTTCCAAAGAAAACAGGAAAATTAGATAGCAGCCGAATGTAATGCTGTATTTTCTGAATCGTTATATTCATCATCGTTGTAAACATCATATATTTAAAGAACAAACTTCTTAAATAAGATACCGAAGAGTATTCATAATCAATCCATGTATATTAATTTTGTTGAACGGAGTCGACACACAACCCAAAGCATTTCTTTTCTGTTCTCCCAGTAACTTATCTTGTACATTTGGTTTTGCTTTATACCCATCGTCGGTATGGCCACGATATGCAATTTTTATTTTCTTTATTTTTAAAGTAATCAGGGAATGACTACTAATCGTGCAGCGCATTGTGTCAGAACTAGAGCATTAGGTTGTGGAAACGAGAATAGAGGGAGTAGCGCTTATAAAATTTCGATTTGAATCCTTGCACATTAAAAGTTACAGGAAAGATTTTTGCAGGGAATTTATTCCAAATACGAATTGTTCGGCTAAAAAACGAATTCCCTTTGTAATACGTAGTGCTATTTACTATCCATTTGACTACACATTCTTCATTGCGTCGATATAGCAGTGGATTGATTCTTCATTTTTTAGGACACAGCGCGTTTACATATGCTCTTATCAAAACAATCATTATGATACTGGACCAGCTTCTACTGTGGAGAAGTATAATAAAATATATAAATTGCATTCGCAGTCAAAACTGACAGTTCGAAGAAAGCACGAAAATAGGTTTAGGTTGATTGTTATCTTTTTCTTAACAAAATAATATTGATTGATTGCGTGAATTCCCTACAATAGTTGATAGATAGATGATTTTTACAACGAACACAATTTAATCTAGATACATAGATGGGAAAAATGCTGGTAATGATAGAATACCATCGCATTCATTTTTATCATTATATTTGTCTACAATATCCATTTCTGACCTCATAAAGTTTATATATTCTGACTACTTATGCATAGCAAGTCGGTTGAGCGATGACCGTCTGTCCGTCTATCCGTCCATGTTAGTGTTGGATTCAACTTTGCCAAATCACTAGCCAGAGAAAATTTAGACAGGCCAAACGAACAGATATAGTTTCGAAAATTTTGCTAATGAAGATCAACAAGATCGGTGCAGCGGCAAAACACCACGCCTGCCATTAATTTTTGGAACAATGAAGTAACTCCGATTAAAAATACAAATATATGGAGCGATAGAGTATTGAAAATTAGAAAAAAACATTAAGTGAAAAAATGGGCGATCGCCCATATTTTTCGTGTAATGAGCCTTTGAACCTTTCATAGAACAATACAATTGTGCACCATATTTTCTAAGGTATCAATATGGGATCATTTTTTTTAAGAGAAGTAGCACTTCAGGCATAACCTATTTAGTTATTTTTAATAACCGTACTACATTCTTCAGGAAAGGGATTGATACGAGATAGACAGGTGGTGAAAGGAGGTAGTTATAGCCATTTTATTAATTATTTTACTTCGCCGGCAAATATGCTATGAAGAATTACCGGCGAAGAAGGCTGAATGTTTTTTTAATGTTAATTCTAAATATGTATTTTTATTTTTGATTGCCGCAAGGGTTGAACCCAGGGCAACCAGATTTGTAGTCAACGTGCTTACCACCTTGAGGAAATCTTTTAGAAAATACTACAGTTTCTTAAACAAGCTTAACCCATTAAGAGTGGATTATATTTTTACATAAAATTATATATATATTTTTACATAAAATTATAAATATTTCGTGATATTCTCATAAGATATTTATTATCTAATATTACAAAAATGAAATGTATTACTGCGGGGTAAGCATATCCATATGGCTTTTTCGCTACTGCTCATATAGCTCATCAGTGGATTTTACTCAAATTTTGTATAGACAACCTAAGAGTTTTATATCAAAAGCCAAATTAATTAAATGAGAACTCCATGATATTCTCATGAAATATTTATATTTGAAGGAATCAAGCACGATTAAAGTAAATTAACATAAAAAAAGATTCCGAATAATTAATTTTCATACTGATTATATATAGGACTTATTTTTTCTTATTATACTCTTCACAACAAAAAGTGGAATAATGGTACAACTAAGTTTGTCATTCCGTCTGTATATTAGATTCGGCAAAGCCGAATATATCAATATTTGTTTTTATTTTTATTAATTTTTTGTTTGAGTGGAATTACTTTAGTAAAGTATATTTAAATTTATGATGAATATAGCTTTCTTATTTGTTTTTATTATAATCGCGCTAAAGGTTTGATGTGACGTAAGTAGTTCAGAGTAAGTGTGTGTGTGTGTGTGGATTAGGGGACCCTTGATGAAATACGTTTTAATGGAACTAGTGTTCGGGGTCGGGAGGGCAAGTGGAGAACATAGCCATCTATTTCTCCCTCTTAAGTGTTTCCCATTGTTTTAAATTTGTTTTTTGATTTTTTTTTACTTTGTTTTTTTTTTTTTTTTTTTTTTTTGTTATTTGTTTCTGGGCTACAGCTGTGGGCTGGAACTTACCCTGGTGGTGCTGACGAGCTGGCCGGCGTTACAGATGTAGTGCTGAATGAGACACTTAACAATATGGCCATAGCCCAGAAACAAATAATTAACGTAATTTTAGGATAAAACATCGAATCACTTTCCAACTTTTTAAGAGCGCAACAGGCGAAAGAACGAAGCATATGATAATATCGCTGCTTTAATTATTGCATCAGCTAGACCTTATACGGATATAAACAAAGAACTTTAGGAAAAAATTCCACATATTGAACGGACAGAATAATTGATTGCAAACTGATTTTTAAATTAAATTTCCATAATTTAGTATCGTTGTTTTAAACGTCCAACTATTCGCGATGATATGTCAGAGTTTACTGATCACACATGTCAAAAAGTGATCGAAATATAACAGTTCGTTATATAGTTAACTCTTTTCTAAGTTCTAACAGGCTTAAAAACTTACTTTGCAACCGAAGTTGCGGCAAAAAAAATGTAAAGTTATAAATGTTTAATATTGGATCACTTATAATGAAAAAATGAAAAAAACAGAACTTTAATTTTTGTTTATAATTTATTTCAATGCACTGACCGTTTAAAATTTCTTTTAGTAATTTTATTATTATTATAAATTGAAAAAAACATGTTAAATGGAAAATATATGTCATGCCGTCATTTTTGGTTTTTTTTATTGCAAAGAAAAAGTTTAAGGTCCTTCAAGCGTATTAAAAAAAATATCAAGTAGAAAACTGGCCTAGAAAATAAAGTGAAAAACAGACAAATGAAAAGTGACAGTTTTATTATTTTCTTTTTTCTTAACTTTTTTTTCCTAAAGAAAGTAAGCGGTCATGTACAGAACTCAAAGTAAAATAATACTTAGTTTTTATTTTAATAATAAACATGAAAATATGGGTCTATTTAATGAAAGTACTTTGTTTTATTGTTTTATTTCATTTCTTTTTTTATTTTACTTTTATATAAGAAAATTTCTTCTTTTTGCACTTGCAACTTAAAAAGTAAAATGAAAACCGGAATGCTTTTGTTATATTGCAATAAATTCTTTGTTTTGAGTAAAGACGACATAAACATTTACGAACAATAAAATGAGAATAAATACAAAATACGGATACACAAAACACCAATAACAACAAAAGGATTTTTTCGTTTGTTATGTTGTGTGGTGCAAATGTAATAACAACAAAAACAAAAATTAATAATAAACCGCCTGAAATCTGGAAATGTCTATATTTGCAAGTGTGAGTATTGATGTGTGTCTATTGACAAGGAAGAATTTAATAAAAGTTTATATGCAAAAATCTTAAAGTTATTGAGGAAAAGCAAAATATTGTGTGTGACGATATTATGTTTTTTAATTAAAAAGTATTACCAATTTCTTTCTTTAAGCTACATTTTATAATTTTTGTAACGTCGTCAGCTGTGGTTTCATACGTTTTTAATGACCGCACTACACCTGACACAATTTTCTAATCTCATAACGAAGATTTATCACTCTTCGAGCAGCTTTAACATCTGGATAAAATTTAGAAGTCATGCCTAAATACTCTGTGACTCCGTTAAGACTCGAACTACTCGCTGCCTTCTTTGGTAAATACGTGCCTCCATAAATTTATCTATAGTGGCTACAAATTAGTTGTTTTTTTTTCTAATCGAGACTTTAGGAGATTTAAATTGCTACTTTCTATTATTTTGTTTGGCTTTAAATAAATAATTCGCCGCTGTTACTTTACTTTACGTATTTTTTTTATTTTCAGAGTTTTGTTGGAACTTGAATTCATGATCTTCTGTTTGAAAAACGAGCAGACAAAATCCTCTAGCCGATAGTGGCAACATTGCTAGAATACAGCTAAAACGCCATTCCGGTTAATAAGGAAAGTAAACCTTAATTGTCACTTCCTTTCGCAAATGCCACCAATTTGTCTAAGAAGATTTATTTTAGATACACACAAAATTATCTTGATTGTCCTGATAGTTTATGGTGCCATTATATATAAAAAAAAATCCAAAATGTCGTTAAAAGCAGAGCTTCACCATAATATAAAATGGGGCGAAAAATAAATATTAAAAATAACTTAACCGTTACGTAAATTGCGGCAAAGATTGCAATCAAATTGTTGAAGAAAAGTATTGGGGCTTAAGTATGGAGTTTAAACTTTTGAACCATCTTAGGAACGGCTGATTATGATGCCAATAAAAAACCACATACACTTTTGTGCCCCTGGCATTTTTTCTCATTTTAAGAAAATTTTTTAGACTTTCAAGAAACTTTGAATACCTACAAAAGCAAGCCTAAATCTTAAAGTTTTATTCCGATTTAACAATATCTTCGCATTTGAAATTAAAACAAATCAATTTTAAGAGGTTCATTAAAGATTTAAGAGCTGATTTAAAAAATTATCCTTATACAGCGTTTCCACTGACTAGTTTTGAGAAAAACACTACAAAGTGTTTCAATTGAGCTGAAGTGTGACGCAACACTGATATTTTTTATGTAAAAAAAAATAGTTATTGTTTTTTTTTTGTTTTTTTTTTGTAAAAAATCGATTTTATTGTTAAATTAATTTTTGTTTTTATATTTTATACATTTTGGACATGCTTTGAAAAAACCAAGTGATTTAAGTGGTTTTGGAAGCATGAGAAATGTATGAAAAATCAAGTAGCAAAGCCGTTGATTTGAGCAAATCAAATGTTTTGGACAAAATCACGTCAATGGAAATGCACTATAATTAGCTTTTTTCAATCACCTCCCAAGTAAACTTGTGAAATTTCGATAGTAACTAATATTAAATATTCTTACTTTATTAGAAAATATACGAAATTGGTCATATTTTTGGTCGACAAAGAAACATTATTACTTTCCCCATAAAAAAATTAAAGCTGAACTGAAATTTGCTTTCATTTTTTCGAGGGTTTACCATTATGAAGACTAAGGCTGCATACAAATTTCTACTAATTTTCTAAATTTATTGTAACCGAATTTCTTCTAAATTGATCCGTTTTTTGCGACTTTAGGCGCCCTAAAATTTCAAAACTGAAAACTGTGACCCAAAAACTGAAACCCTCAATATGATTTCAGTTATTTTTTAAAGCATTTTTAAACACCTTTAAATTGTTATAGTTTTTCTTAAAACCGATGGTGTATAACGAGCTTAAAAGTGATATCGAGAGCTACAATCATCTTACTCAAGAATTGTATGGAAAAAATTTTAATTATTAAAATAAAGAAAGAGTAAAAATAAAGTTGTATTCATGGAATAAAGGACGGTCAGCATAATGTTAGAACAATATACATATGTAACGATTAATAAAGAGAACAACGAAAAAAGCTTTAAAAATAAATACTCCTTATAACGCACATAACTTAAACTTGATATAAGGAAGAAATATGATGACAAATATAGCGATCCATAAATTATTGCATAACATTCTGCTAGTGTCTAATTTTTTCTATTTTCTTTTAAAATTAACACAAAAATGTTTAACTTAATTTTTTTAATAAACTTAGAAATTAAAGTAAACGTGCACTGAAACCGAATTAAGATTATTCAGTTGAAAAAATAACATTTTAAATAATATAATATGGGGTGACTAGGTTAAAATAAAAACAAACAAAAAATGTTTTTAAATAAAATAAAATGAAATGAAATATATCTAAAAATATAGCACATAACATTTGCTTAAAAACCCTCATATATATATATATATATATATATATATATATATATATAAATGTATGTTGCTAAAATTGAGAAACCTTCATGCATGTGCATAATCAATCATTTGTATATTCTGTTTGTATGCCAAATACAAATCAGTGTTGCCGTTTAGTTACATTTCTTAAATTTTTTGTAACTTTTGAAAGCTCCATGTAACATGTTTAATTTTGTTATATAAGGCCAAATTTACGTAACTTTTGGTGCAGACGCGAAACAAAGTAATATTACTGAAAAAATACTTGTTCATTATTTGTGGTAAGAATCTCCCGTGACATATGAATATTTCTTAACATATCAATTCGATTATACTAATAAGGGTAACCTGTAAATTCAATTTAAAACTATACCCTATTCAGATATACGTTTTAATTGCGCAATAAAGGAATTTACGCAATTAAGGCCCTAATTGAACTCAATTTACCATATGAGAAATTAATAAATAAATTTATCAATTAGAACTTAATTGTCTCATTAATTGATTAAGTTTCCTCATACAACCCTTGTGAAGTGCGTTCAGTGAGAGAAAATTTAATACAATGACAAAACTTAATGCCATAAAAATGAAAAGTAAAATATTTTCAAATAAAATGAAATGAATAATTTTTGAAAATTTAATGGAAATTCGAAGCTAGCGTGCAGTCAGAACTTGATCGTACTGACTGGAAGAGTTTCATTTTTCAAATAAAAACAAGTATCTTTGCTTTAAAGCCGAACTTCTCTTCATTCATTCAAATTTACAAACACAAATTTTTAATGTAGAAATTAGGTCTGTTCATTAAATTTCCGGCAGAAACAAGCAGCAACAGAGTAAAATAAAAATTTACAACATTACTATTCCAAATGAAAAAAAGGAAATAAACGCATTTTTGGAAGAAGAAAAAAAATAGAAGAGTAAAGGCGACCTGACGATAATAACAAACAACTACAATAATAAATATCTAAACAAGGAAAAAAAGATGCTTAAAGCATTTCGTATTGGAACAGTTATCATTTGCAAGAGCTTTGTCATCGATTGTGAACACCTTTTACCGAATACTTTGCAAAATTGCCAAAATTTTTCCATTTTTTTGTAAAACTTGTTTATTGTTTTATTATCCTGGCGTTTACTTGTATATAGTTTTCTCAGCAATCTTCTAACTATTATACAAACATTAGCTTCAATTCAAAATATTTTGTATTTAAAACCAAAAACTATAAATATTATGTATATTTTGTGCTGTGTGGTTGTAAAAAAATGTAGCTATACTCGTATATATTCGGTTTTGAAATCACTATACAAATTATGACATAAAGGCAACACCATTTTAGTCTAGCAACGATGTGATGTAAATATTTTCCTGGGAAGTGCTAATAAACACTTTCAATTCAAAGCATTTAATATTTATTAACTTATTTTGTAAAACAGAACAAGAATCAGCTGTTCTGTTCTTGCCAATAACAAAAGTACTAACAAATTTATTAACATTCACATCTTATACTCTTTTTTACTCTTTCGCTGCTTCTTTTTAAGTACTAAAGTAAACACTTTCCAATAGCAATTAGTAACAACTTCTTGTTATTGAATAGAGCTATATTCTACTGTCAAATTTAAATTAAGGAATTATAATTGGATATATGTGAACACCACAATTAATTTCTCAATTTAAATTTAAATTGTCTAAATTAAAACGTATGTCTGAACAGGGTATTATATTTAAAAAATTTGTTTGAAACAAGTAACAGTGCCGAATCTTATAAACCCTTCACCATCTATGTAAATCTAGTTTAGTGAAGTAACTCCAATCAAAAAGGCAGAGAGAGAATTTAAAAATAAAAAAAAATTTGGTACTGCATAAAAATGTCATCGGCTCTTAATAAGTTAAGCATTCTTAAAAAATTTTAGTATTTTCTTAAATATCTTTTTAAAAACTTTAAAGTGATACCCATATTGATATTTTAAAAAACTTAAAAACTTCAGAGCCCCGTAATTTTTTTTTTTTTTTTGAGAAATCAAGTTTCCGAATAACAAGAACAGATAGACAGACATCGGTAAATCGATTTCACTATGCATTAGAAGTCAGAATATATATGTTAAATGGGGTCGGAAATGGATAATGTAGAAATTACATACAGAGTGAAAAACTTAGATGAGCCCTTCTTCTACTTTTTATGGTGAAGGGTAACAACATTGCTGAAGTTTTACTTCATTCAATGTTTCTGGCAAATATTCTTTCTAACTGGGAAATAATATGAGCGGCATTTCGTGTTCAAACTTGCGAAAAATGTTAGAAAATTCCGCTTTGACAACCGTATCAATACCTCGATTTTTCTTTTTTAATTTCCCTCAGGAAGTGGCGGATTATATTACAGAAAAATTGTCAGTAATTTTATGTTGAAGTTTTAGGCAAATAAACCAAATTTGTATCTAATAACGGTATTTTTAAAATAATTAGTGTAGTAAATTCTATCGAATCTCAATGTGTCAAAGAAAAAGGTAAAACGGATTTATTAAAAAGTTCTACTTTAACTAATTTTATTGAATGGCCAGATCATGCACTTTTCTATACCAACATTTTAGTATTGAGTCCTAAATTAAATCTTGGTGAATATTATCGGTATGCATTTTTTCATACGTTTTTGCAATGTTTTTGTTCAGTAAATGAATTAGTTGCCTTGTTAATTTCTCTGAAGTATGGAATAAAACTTTTTACTATATTTTATATAAGTTACATTAAATTACTATTTATTTAACGAAAATCATAATGTAACTTTTATTTAAAAAGTTAACTTTTTTGAAGGAAAAGCGTAAATTTTTTCTGTCTTTAACTGGCAACACTGATACAAATACAAGTCTGAACACGTTTGTGCATGCAGTTATTTTAAAAATAACCTTATTTCTAGTTAACACTTTTTTTTCAATTTCATTAAAGAAAATTATCATATGTAAACAAAACGTACCAAGACAAAAACTGGAAGAAATGTGTAACCTCAATTTTATTACAAAAAAAAAAAAAAAAAAAAAACAAGAAAGCAAACCAACCCAGCGACTTTATATTTTCCTGCTGTTATATAAGTAAATAAATTTAACAGCAATAACAGGAAATTCTTTTAATAAGAAAATTATCTTGAAATATTTTGTCAAGAAAACTAAACTATGTTTAGCATAATTTAAAAAAAGAAAAAAAACAAAGAAAGAATTTTATCTGTACACATAAACATATACGCAATCATGCTTACATGTGAATATGTTTGCTAGCTTATTAGCATACTTTCGATGTATTTGTATTTTATACCACACTATCCAAATTAACACGTTGTCAAAGTGAGGCCCTTTACTACACATTTGAATCATGTAGTTAGTTTCCTAACGCCCTATTTACAATCGTAGTTTAACGAAATTGTACACTAAGAAAAACTTTTAGTTAAAATTGATAACTCTTATAAAATACTACTCAAAAAGCCAGAGAGATATATGGTATTTATATTAAACTTAAGGATCCTCTTTTTAGAATTGTACGTAATATTTCGAAATTTAAAACTTATTTAAAGATTCTTTTGCAAATCTAGTTGATTTTAATGTTATAATTTTTTTTCTTATTCCAGTTATGAATTGCAATTAGGCATTTTTATACAAATTAATGTAGTAAATAGAAAAAATTTAAGTTTTATTAAATCGCACCATTCCCAAATAAGTTTGATTTACCACTACCAGTGCCCATGATTTTTAGCGTGTCATTTCTAATTTTTAAAATTCAAATTTTAAAAAATGGGTTTTAAATATTTATTGTAGAGTTCTTAATCAATGGTTCGTTTTTCTATCTACAATAATAAAAAGTGCCGGTAAACTTGTTGCCTTCGCATATGTATCTCACTTTCTCTCCGAAATGTTTTATTTTCAAACAAGTAAGAGTGCCATATTCGGCTATGCCGAATCTTATTATCCTTCACCATCTATGTAATTCTTGTTTAGTGAAGAAACTCCAATCAAAAAAGCAAACGTTGAGGTGACAGAGAATTAAAAAGTAAGAAGAAAGAAATTAATTCTAAATTTTTAAAAAATATTAGTATTTCCTTAAAGATCTCTTCAAAAGCTTTAAAATGATACTCATGATGATATAAATTTGAAAATTTCAGAGGTGAAGAGTATATATGATTCGGCATAGCCGAATAATGCACTGTTATTCGTTTTAAATTTATTTTGACTTAAGAAATATTAATATAATATTATTGTTTAATCAAGTTTTCATTCTAATACTAAACGCAACTTAATGTCATGCCCTAAAAGTAAAAGTTTTGAGAAAATGGAAGGCGGTTAAATTCCCTAGTTGCAGAAAATTAGATGAAGGTATGTCAAAATAAAAATTTCTAAAAGTCAAATATCACATTAATTATTAAGGGCAGCTTACGAACTTTTTATAGAGCTCTACTTGCTTCAATAATTTAAAATTTTTAAAATATGATTACTCGTAAACTTAGATATTGACGCCGATATTAATTTTCTATACGCTCGAGGTTTAAAGTTTTAAGATAAAAATATAAAACTTTAGCCATTTATTGTAGCCAAGTAAAATTTTAATTTCATGTGGCTAAAGGTTTAAAAACTACAGACTAATTCAAAAACTTATGGCAAAATTACCCAAGGTGCGATGAAAAAATGTTGCGTTTTTTTTTTTTTTGCCTTAGATAAACCATCTTTTTTTAGTACCGTATAATTGTTAAATTGGTGATAGTTTTTTCTGTAATATTCTTTTCCTGAAACCCTTAATCGTTTTCAGCTGAAGATAATTACAACGGCATATGGATTAGGGAACGGATAACTTTTAGCATGTTTAATTCCTTTAATTTAAGTCTTAAATCTTTCCTCCCTTAAAAAGTAATTTAAAAAACTTAATTTTAAAATTCTCATACTACTTATTTTTTCATTTTGACGCTATCATCAATTACAATTTTGCGTAATTGACGCGGAGTTTTAAATATAATCCTTTGATAAACGTGCAATTAATTTGTCAATCTTGATATCAATACAGAGGATATAGATGGTCAAAACGAGAGAAAATCACTAAGAAATATTTTATCCAGTAACAAAAGAAAGTGAGAATTTATACACAATCCAGCAACTCTCAGAAGAAGTAAAGCGCCACAAGCTTCAGTAAATTGCAACAGAAAGGGGTTCACTATTTGTTACGAAACCATGTAGTTTGTAATAATTAAAGTACTGCATAGACTTAAATACATACGTGTATGTATGTGTGTATGCAACCTTATTTGAAGCTCATAAATCGAGTTGCTTCTTAAATAAGGCTTTTGTAAAAAATTTTAATATTTTTTAAACTCATCCAGAAATTTAATTTAAATTTCGTTTATTTATTTTTTTTTTTTTTTTTCAATATATGAAATTAGTTAAAAATTTTCCTTATTTTGTTTTTTTATTTTTTAAGTCGATATGTCTTATTAAATAAATGAAATCCAAATAAATTTCATGAATTATATTTTTCTGTGTATAAATTTGCATATAATTGCATTTTCTTTTTGAAGTAGTTTGGGGAAAAGCAACAGGATGAAATGTGCTTTTCGTATGCTTTTTTTTAACATAAAATTACGGGTGTGTTCTTGTATTATGATCTGTTTACTTAACAATAAAAAAAGAACGGATACAGAGAAAGAAAAAGAAAAAATACGAAAAATTTTAGCAAAACGGAAAAATTATATATAAGAACAATATGACAGCTACAGCCGTCCGATGAAAAATTAAAGTCCTATTTTTTATTTAAATAAGCTATTAAAGAATCGTTATTATCGAATTTATCAAGTTTTACTGCAAATTATATTTGTTTTTTTAAACTTTTCAGAAATTAAAATTAAAAATAAACTTAAACCGAAATTAATTAAATCATTTGCTTTAATTCTTAAAATGTTTTCTAATTGCGGGATGTATATCAAACAAAATAAAAAATGTTAAAGTTCAAATTTATTTTTCCCAAATATTTTCATAAAATTTTTTACAATTAAATTAAAAACAAGCAGTCAAAAGAACAAAATTTCTTACATAGTAAATCATTTTCCAAGTAATTTATAAATCTAAAACTAATCGTACGTATTTTTTAGTACATCTCTCAAGCAGCTTAAAATTCTACTGAAAATTAAAAATAATTAAAAACTATAAAACAAGGTAAAATACAAATAAAAATAATAAAGCAATATGAAAAATAAGAAAAAGAACAATAAAAACAGAATTAATTGAATTAACAAATTCAAAATTACGTAAAACAGTATTAATTAACAATTATATAAAAAACAAAAAGAAATAAATACTAAATAAATTACTGAACAATGCTATAAACAGTGTCTGCATCATAGAGAAGGCCAGATCCCCTGGACCTAACAGGTCCACACTCGAACAATCTCCGAATTCCCCACTCTAGAGAATCACTCCCTTACCATTAAGTTCTCTGAGGTTTTCGCGCATTCCAGGAATTTCACAACCAATTATACCATGTAGGCATATATGCGCGCAAAATCTATTGCACTATTGATTGACCTATATGATAACCTAACCAAAATTCGATATTTGTTGCTAAATATGGCCTCAAGCCGAGGCAAGCAACCAAAATTATTCTCTTCAATCTCCTAAGCCTCTCCATCTGGTGAGAACAAATCCCAAACCAAAAGAATATCGTTAATATGCCGATAGCTCTCGAAATTGTCGTGGAAGGTGACACGATAATCAGTTCTCATTCAAGCATGGTATGTATGGTCTGCAATTTTGATGATTATATTTGCGTCTACCCTTAAACATTACGGCTGCGATCTTCGCAATGTTTAAGGTAAGACTGAATTTTGTAAAATAGTTCGTCAGTATCGAATCAGCACCTGATGAGGCAATCAGTATATCATAAATAATAAAATATCCTCCTGTGGCGGTTGTTTGATGTCGGAAACAACGATATTATATAACGCAAGGCCCAATAACGAGCCCTGTGGCACTACAGCAGAAATTAAGAAATCACCAACGCATAGCGTAAAAGATCGGTACCTTAGGAAATTGTCCACTACACGGCAAAGACCGACACCAAATCCCATGCTTATCATTTTGAATATAAGGCCATCGTATCAAACCGTATTAAAAGCCTTGGCAAAGTCCAGGCTAACAGCTATTGTAGGACACCTTCTTTTAAGACCCCTAGCAGTAAAGTCCCTCAGTATTATCAGCGAGTGCGTTGTCGAAAATCCGCTTGTCCTTGTCAATAATAACATTTTATCTTTTGTAGAAGAAAGAATTCAAACAACTTTCCGAAGGCAGACAGCAGGGAAATGGTCTTATAAAAGTTAATGAAAGAAGAGGAAATGTCTGTCAGTCTGTCGTATTTCCATAAAAGGACTCGAGAATAAAAACTCTCAGAGGTTGCGCCCACTCGCATTTATAAGCGGATCTCCCCAGCAGTGATGCTTTGCATGAAGGTTAAGTGAAAATTGATTATTTTCTCTACTAATTAGTATACAAATAGAAGAAAAAAATTGTATCATTAAATGCGAACATTATAGAATGAAAATGTACTTGTGAATGAATGTGAAGGCATTTGTAATAAAACGAATACTACCTGTAATAAAATGTTATTTAAATGTATTAAAACAAAATTTCTCGCAACACTTGCTTGTTAATCCATTAAGATTTAAAAAATAAGAATATGGTTATACCTTCGGTTACGACGGAAGATATTAAACAATTAATAATATTTTCTTCGAACGAGCACCAGTCACTGGAAAAGAACAAATCGCAAAAAGTGTGATTCCAACAATTAGCGAAACTTTTTTGATGGGAAGGCTAACGTAAGTGATACGCTTTCTATTGAAGTTGCTTTTCATTTAAGTAACCAATAGCTTTCGATTAAATCTTTACTGCATAGCAACCATACGTCCCACCTCTTGAGTGTGATCTGAATGAGTTAAAAAATCAATATTAAAATTTTCCGAATTCTTGCCATTAAGATATATTACTTGACTAGAAAATAAAGCTTGAATCTTTTGATCTTTTGCATATTTATTTAATTTATACAGCTATTTCAGGACACCTCTTATGGAATGGAGCAGTCACTTTTACTTCACGCAACCTTTCCATGCTGTATTCAAAAATCATTGAGTTTTTTTTTAATTTGTTGTATTAAATATAATTTCCAAAAATGCTTAAGACTAGAACTTATTTAATATTTTGTTTAGTAAAGATTGTAAAATGCAACCATAATTCCCTCTTCTCGTTGTCGTACAAAAATTAAATATTAAATTTCCTTTGAACAAAAACAATATCCCTGCACAAATTCCAGAAAATTGCTAAACTCGGAAAGTTAGCGGGAAAAGAAAAAAATGTAATAAAACAAACTAAAATAAATATAAACAGGATGCCACATACAACAAAATTAAAAATTAAAGGATAGAGAAAGAGCACAAAACAGAGAAAAAGAGTATACACACACATACGCACACTTTTTTTTAATGAAATAAATGTACACACATAAATATAAAATTTAAAACTAATACACTCAAAACTAGCTGCCAGATTCCCCTGTTGCATGGTAAGAACAGTAAAAATATTTCTGTAATGATGATTTTTATTTTCCACTTGCTCCAAGAGAAACACACCTACACATACATTTTTATATCCTAGTTGTAAAAATAAGTATGTATCCTACTATACGTAGGAGTTGCAAACAATTTATTTGTGTTGGTGGTTGTGTATGCGAGTGTATGCATTTGCGTGGGTGAAGGTATCTTTATGCGTATACAATTCTAAGTTTTTTTGCAATATTTTGTATTTTCATTATGCCAGAGAACAGTGTGGAAAAAATACAGTTTAAATGAAATAAAACAGAGGGAAAATTAATAACAACAACAACTGTGGCAGCAACAACTAAAAAATATAGGTCAAATGTATGCACCATTATAACACTGCTTCTTCTACTTTTACTGTTGCTGCTGTTGTTTTTGTTGCTGTTGTTCTCATCATCAACACGTTACGCCAACCCAGTTTTCCTCTAACTGCTATTGTGTATTGAAAAAAAATAATCATGATAATACCCTGCTAGAACGCAACATGCAACAGTGTGTGCAAGCATTGTTTGGCTCCACAATAAGGATGAATTTTCAGTTAAAGCAGCTAGAAAAAATTATCAATATGAGTCAGTACTACAGCACTGATAAGATACAATTGCAAAACATTAAAAAAAACTGTAATTTTCTTAAAATTTAAATTGCTATTGGAAAGAGCTGAAATTAATTTGATAGCACAGTAAGGCCTCAGAAAAACGCACCATCTTCACGAAAATGATAAATAAAAATAAAGAATACATTTTATTTTATTTACATATATCTTATTTATTTTTTTAATTGGAAACGATTAAAAAAATAAATTTAACAAAAACAACATTTAATAAATATAAAAAATAAGAAGAATAATTCTTGCGAAAAAAACCAACTTCAAAACAAATTTCATCTATCTGGCTATAACGGGTACAAAGTACACATTTAAAACAAATTACATTAACTATTGGGACCCCCTTATATTCCATCTTTAAACTTTATACTTGTTATGTCAGACTTAACACCACAGCTCCTTGTTAATTTTAACCGTCTGTCTACAACTGTTCATCAGTTTGGCAATATACAAATTACAGCAACTATATATATGGTGACCCTTTACTTTCCAAATTCAAATTTTATACTTCCCTTTGTAGTATACTGAGCAATCAGGTTCTTCGTAGATTTGATGTTATTTCAACAAATTACATCAAATGCTATAAAACCCTTATATTTCTTCTTATTCCAAATAGTGAACATTCAACAATTTTTTAAAAGTATAGAAAAATACAAATACATCAAACTAAATAAATTATGGACCACCCTTTATAACGGTTTGTCTATAACGGTTGAAACGGTAGGCCCCTAATTTAGGCCCTTATTATGAGTTGCATTCGATTTTCGTTAGCCAGCGAAGATTGATTGTCAAATTCGTATAATGCGTTAGTGCCACTGTCGAAAATTTCATTGTACAATGAATTTTCAATCGACCACAACTTTGCTTTCGATGGTTTTTATTAGTTTGTAAAACTTATTCAAAATGTAAGTATTTGTATTTTTTTTTTTTACAAAAGGTGGCAATAAATTTCACAATAGCATTATTTATATCGAATACGCGCCATAATACCAAATGAAAATACGTTTGACCAGCTCTTTCGACTACAGTCGAAGATCGAAAGTTGTTCATAATAGGCACCTTAATTTTATTTTTACATTAATTTTTGTAAAAAATTTTACCATTGGGACCTATAGTGACACAAAGTATTTTTAATTTTGAAGTGGTGCCCTTTAGGTTTGATAATAGACGTTAAACATGTACGTTATACGGGAACACCCTTTAATTTTTTTAAATTATGAACTGTTTTTAAAATGGAACCAAACTGTAAGCATCACCGTTAAATAAAAAATTCACAAAATCGATCTAGCCATGACTGAGTTATGGAGGCACAAATATAAAAAAGCAACATTCCCAGCAAGAAATTTTAGAAAAGGTAATTGAGTGTGTAATGACGCCTTTTGGCGGAAGGACTTCCCAACTAGATTACCAACCTAATGATTTTAAAAAGGCATGAGACTTTTATAATCAATTACTGAGAATTGATCACATTGATTATTGCAGGAAGTTATGAGTATCATCAAGATCAGAATATTAAAAAATCGTGCATTTAAATCTAATATTACAGAAGTGAATATATACTAAAATATAAAATACTAAAATATAATAATTTATTATTCGGAATCTTTTTTACGTTGAGCTATATATGAGCAGTAGCGAAATGGTCATATAGATATGCTTTCCCCGCTGTAATACATTTGATTTAAATAAAAATATTTCATGCACGGTTAACGTAAATTAACAAAAATACTAAAAAATGAAATAAAAGTTGAAAAAAGCAAATGGCATAAAAATATAAGAAATTCTTGTAATCGGCTGATAAAATCCTAAGAAGTGAAAGTTAATATTTCAAAGAATTTTCAAAGTAAAAAGAAAAGTTTTGAACTAAAGCGGGATTTAAATAAGGACATACTTGGACATACAATAACGAGCAAACAGAAATGAAATTCCAAATTCCCTAAAAGTTTCAAAAAAAATGAAATACAAAAAAAACGAAACTTGTAGAAAACGCTAAATCTACTCAAAAATCACAAAAATCGGAAGAGAATATATTTTTTTAACTGGTATTGCAAAAAATGAAATTATAACACGTCGCAACGACCCTTGAGCAGCTAAATAAAACATTGGAACTTTGATATGCAATTAGAAGCAATTTCACTTTTTACTGATACTTGACTTTGAAAGAAAATAAAGTTCCACAAAAATCGCTGGAGCTAAAAAAATAATAATAATAGTTAATTATAGCACTAAATACAATTTGCTATACCCTTTTAAATTATAAACGGTTGTCTAAAAACATTCTACTAAAATTTACGTCGTTCCCTTATATATTATAGGCCTTAGTCACAATCAATTTTTAAATTTATTACAGGTTTATAAAAACAATTTTGTATGGAAATTTTGTTTTATAAAATTATTATAAAAATAAAAATTGATTGTGAATAAGGCCTTATGTCTATTTTTAAAAACTTTCTCATAATAAAAAAAACTAATAATTGAACATATAAATATAAATTAATGTGCTGTTTCTATATTGCAATGTTCTGAAGACATTTGAGTGCTGTTTCTATATTACAAGCGATCAACTCGTCTGAAAAATTTATATGAAAATAACTTAAAAAACTGAGTGATTTCCATATAAATTTTTCCAGACTAGTTATTCGCCTGTAATACAGAAACAGCACATTAATAAAATAAAATAATAACAAAAAGTAAAAAAAAAATATTTTTTTATTTAAGATTTTTGATATCGGATTTTTCAACAAAAACTTTGTTTTCCAATTGCGGCAACACCAACAACATGATAGTTTTGCGATTTAGTTTTTGCTCAAAAATCGCACTAAAAGAATTAAAATCTACAATGAAAATGGTGGTTCTGAGAAAGTTACATTTAGTAAAATAAGCTGTATTTTCGAACAACATAATCGTCCTTCTAAAACCGCTATAAAGAATTTGATCAATAAATATGCACCCACACCAACGCGTGTTGGTTATGAAAATATCGCAGCCGTGAGCCACAGTGTTAAAGCAGATCCAAATATGTGAGTTCCGCGAAGAGAACTTCGCGTAAGCATTTCGCCTTTAAGCTTTACAAGGTTCAACTGTCGCAGGCATTGAAGCCAACCGATCATTCACATCTCACAATTTATTAAGGAACAACTCGCCGGTTTTTTTTTTCTAAAAAAAATCATTTTTCCAGACAAAGTCCATTTTCACTAGGCTTCTAAAAATCCTAGAACCTTTGCGCTCGTTTCAC